>JAIOJX010000023.1:102134502-103377044 GCA_022376925.1 Tragulus kanchil | reverse complement strand
TTTGCCCGTGACTGTGCTGAAGCAGTAGAGCACAAAGTCCTCCCCCACACAGTAGATCCACTCGCCGCGGGGGGAGAGGGCACAGCAAACAAAGTCACCACCTTCTCTCTTACCAGAGCTGAAGCTTCTGACAATCTAGGTCACAACCCAGCCCAAGGTAAAAATAAAACATTTGGATTAGCAACAGTTCTACTGTAGCAGTGAAACTGACATCTTTGTTATTATGTACTGTGGTTTACTGTGCTTATGATTAGGTCCCCAATTCCATGCACCATTTCATCTGACTGGGAAATATACAAAGGATAAGCGTACATAAGTCAGTGGCAGAGAGAAATACTGAGCCGTGTTATCCTGAAGCAAATTCGTTCCTATACACAATTTCCTAAATCAATATACTACTGGTTCTCAATGCTCTATAGACCCACAGCTGCCAATTTCCTCTTTTTAACAGAATGAGATGCCCTACCCATTCATTATGGAGCACTGTCTCCAAGACCTTGCTCCATTTTATATACCACTAAAATCACCATAAATCAGGGGGAGACAAACCGATTTCAAAAGATTACATGGGAAAAAAAAAAGATTATATGGTTACATATTGTGATTCTTATTTATTTACTAGCCTCAAAATGAAAAAATTACAATATTGGAAAACAGACCTGTGGCGCCAAGGGCTAGGCTTGTGGGGGAAGGGTGTAACAGCACAAGGCAGTTTCTTCGGGGGTGACGTAACAGTTCTGCATCTTAACTATTGTGGTTACATAAAACGAGATGAAATTTCACAGAACTATTCGTGCCCCACCTCAAAATAAATGCATGTAAAGACAAAATCTAAATAAGGTTCATTTGTACCTTGTTTTGATGTCAACTTCCTGGTTTTGATAACTGTACAATGGTTATGTAAGGTGTTATCACTGGGGGATGCAGGCGAAGGGTGTATAGGAACTCTCTGCCCTGTTTTTGTAACTTCTTTGTGACTCCAACAAACAATATTGTGTTTCCGCTTTTTTTATTATTTAAAGTAAAACATCAAGTAGAGAGTAGATTCTTTAGAAAAGTGAATTACTAGCTTGTTCCTAGGAAGAAAAATTCTTTTTTTTTGCCTCTAAGTCATCATTTATTTTTCATCCATCTTTATTCTTTGGCCTGTGTGGGCCTCCCATCGCAGTGGCCTCTCTTGTTGCAGAGAACCAGCTCTGGGCACATGCGCCCCAGAGCACTGGCTCGTAACTGGACACCCGCCCAGCCACTCCTCGGCCTGTGGGACCTTCCCAGGCCACGGATCGAAGCAGTGCCCCTTGCACTGCAAGGCAGACTCTTTACCCACTGGACCACCAGGAAAGACCACCCCTCCCTTTTTTTTTAACCTTTTAACTGAAAAATCAAGCAGAAAACTAGGAAGTGGGCAGTTATGTCTATTATGCAGTGTCTCAACAGTGCTGTAGATCAGCCATCTCAACCATGGGTTTGTCACCACCAATTTATCATTTGTAGGGACTCAAGCAATGGGGAGAGAATCCCATACACTGGCCCTGGGTCTTCTCAATGCTCAGCAGGGTCCTCAAGTGGCCAGGTTAACATTTCAGTAGCATCACAACACAGCCCAAGGGCTTGAGACCTCACCTTTGAGATTCCTAATGTCCCTGGTGCTACAGAAGTGGGGTTCCTTGGGAACACATCCTGAAGATACTGCTGCTCTTCTCCTACTGGAGTTCCTTCCACCTTAGATCACACAGCACTAGCAGATATCCCAGGCTGCTAATCCACATACTGTGTCTCCCTCTCCCACAGAGGGATGTTTTTAAAATCTTCAGTGAGGTTCTGCAGCGAGGCTTAAAGATTAAACTATGGGCAAAACGAGATGAAATTTCACAGAACTATTCGTGCCCCACCTCAAAATAAATGCATGTAAAGACAAAATCTAAATAAGGTTCATTTGTACCTTGTTTTGATGTCAACTTCCTGGTTTTGATAACTGTACAATGGTTATGTAAGGTGTTATCACTGGGGGATGCAGGCGAAGGGTGTATAGGAACTCTCTGCCCTGTTTTTGTAACTTCTTTGTGACTCCAACAAACAATATTGTGTTTCCGCTTTTTTTATTATTTAAAGTAAAACATCAAGTAGAGAGTAGATTCTTTAGAAAAGTGAATTACTAGCTTGTTCCTAGGAAGAAAAATTCTTTTTTTTTGCCTCTAAGTCATCATTTATTTTTCATCCATCTTTATTCTTTGGCCTGTGTGGGCCTCCCATCGCAGTGGCCTCTCTTGTTGCAGAGAACCAGCTCTGGGCACATGCGCCCCAGAGCACTGGCTCGTAACTGGACACCCGCCCAGCCACTCCTCGGCCTGTGGGACCTTCCCAGGCCACGGATCGAAGCAGTGCCCCTTGCACTGCAAGGCAGACTCTTTACCCACTGGACCACCAGGAAAGACGACCCTCCCTTTTTTTTTAACCTTTTAACTGAAAAATCAAGCAGAAAACTAGGAAGTGGGCAGTTATGTCTATTATGCAGTGTCTCAACAGTGCTGTAGATCAGCCATCTCAACCATGGGTTTGTCACCACCAATTTATCATTTGTAGGGACTCAAGCAATGGGGAGAGAATCCCATACACTGGCCCTGGGTCTTCTCAATGCTCAGCAGGGTCCTCAAGTGGCCAGGTTAACATTTCAGTAGCATCACAACACAGCCCAAGGGCTTGAGACCTCACCTTTGAGATTCCTAATGTCCCTGGTGCTACAGAAGTGGGGTTCCTTGGGAACACATCCTGAAGATACTGCTGCTCTTCTCCTACTGGAGTTCCTTCCACCTTAGATCACACAGCACTAGCAGATATCCCAGGCTGCTAATCCACATACTGTGTCTCCCTCTCCCACAGAGGGATGTTTTTAAAATCTTCAGTGAGGTTCTGCAGCAGGCTTAAAGACAGATCAGGGACTTCCCTGGTAGTCCAGTGGTAAAGAATTCACCCATCAGTGCACCAGTTCAATCCCTGGTCTGGGAAGATCCCACATGCCGAGGACAACATAAACCTGTGTGCCACAACTACTGAGACCTCACTCTACAGACAGGAGCCACAACTACTAAAGCTCAAGTGCGCAAGCTAGTGCGCTGCAACAAGAGAAGTCACTGCAATGGGAAGCCCGTGCACTTCAACTGGAGAGTAGCCCTTACTGGCCGCAACTAGAAAAAGCCCACATGAAGTAACAAAGTCCCAGAGCAGTCAAAAATAAACTAAAAAAAGAAAAAAGAGAGAGAAACTCAATCTCATTTATCCAAAGGATGCAAAAGAAAGAGCAGCATATGAACATCCAGGGGAAAGGAACTAACTTCTGAGATGCCAAAAAGACACTCTGTAGACAGAAGAATTTAAAATTTAAGTAAGTGTCTGAAAAACAAACACAGTGTATCTGGTTTTCTGAGTAGTGAAGTAATACCTGATACTTTACGAAAAGCGCCAGGACCAAGACACCTGACTGGGGAACGGCCCACGGGCCGAGCAGAGGCACTCTGAGAGCACTCACCTGTCCCTGCATGTTCATGATGACCACTGTGTTGGATCTGTTGCAGACCACGAAGTGCTCGGGGTTTTTAGGAAGCAGGATCACACTGTTGACAGTGATGTCGGTCCCAGCAGTGCTGCCCAAGGACTTGAAAGTATTTGAACATTCTGTGGTCTTCATGTTCCAGATCTACAACACCCAAACCAAAGCATAAACATTTAGGGGTGGGGTGCAGCGATTTCTAAAGTTGGGGGGTTGAAGATTAAGTTACTCAAAAAAAAAAAAAATGCTAGCTAGCACTGCCATAAACAAAAGAACTCCACTATTTGCTGATTAACTGGTATAAAAAACAAAAAAAATTAGAAAACTAAATGATAAGTCCCTTTTAAAATGTATGACCTTTTCCTACAAAGTTTTCCTTGGCTAACAAACTACCCATGAAATCAGCTATGTGTCAACACTGCTACAGTCATTAACAACAAGAGCTAATCATCTCTGGACGCCAAAATGAAACAAGGGCTTTTTTAGATTTATATGCTCAGGACACTGAGATTCAGACTTGGTGGTCTGGAGTGGGATGTAGCTTTGTGCATTTTTTAAAAGTGCCACAAATGATACACATCTTGCACTGAGAGCCACTCCACAGAAGTCACAACGTTAAGAGGCACAAATGAGGATCCATGAAGTGGAAGCTACTCTCTGGCACTTGTATGACGTCTCCCAGTCCAACACCTCTTCTGCTCATAGTTCTCCAGCCTAATGCCTTTCACCTTGCTCTTCTAAGCTACCATGAACTGAAGCAGATAAATCAGACATCACAGTTACTGAGATCTGAGACATACTTAGAAAAGGAATGGACCAACTGTCGCCTGTGTCTGGACTCTACTCACTTCATGAGGCATAAAAACCTCAAAGGCATGACTATGCTGTATTTCTTCTGTGCCTTCAATGGAGCCTAGCACAAAGCAGTATTGAAGAAATACCTAGAAACAGGAGGAAACAGTTGCCCCACTATCGGGTTTTCTGAGTAGTGAAGTAATACCTGATACTTTACGAAAAGCGCCAGGACCAAGACACCTGACTGGGGAACGGCCCACGGGCCGAGCAGAGGCACTCTGAGAGCACTCACCTGTCCCTGCATGTTCATGATGACCACTGTGTTGGATCTGTTGCAGACCACGAAGTGCTCGGGGTTTTTAGGAAGCAGGATCACACTGTTGACAGTGATGTCGGTCCCAGCAGTGCTGCCCAAGGACTTGAAAGTATTTGAACATTCTGTGGTCTTCATGTTCCAGATCTACAACACCCAAACCAAAGCATAAACATTTAGGGGTGGGGTGCAGCGATTTCTAAAGTTGGGGGGTTGAAGATTAAGTTACTCAAAAAAAAAAAAAATGCTAGCTAGCACTGCCATAAACAAAAGAACTCCACTATTTGCTGATTAACTGGTATAAAAAACAAAAAAAATTAGAAAACTAAATGATAAGTCCCTTTTAAAATGTATGACCTTTTCCTACAAAGTTTTCCTTGGCTAACAAACTACCCATGAAATCAGCTATGTGTCAACACTGCTACAGTCATTAACAACAAGAGCTAATCATCTCTGGACGCCAAAATGAAACAAGGGCTTTTTTAGATTTATATGCTCAGGACACTGAGATTCAGACTTGGTGGTCTGGAGTGGGATGTAGCTTTGTGCATTTTTCAAAAGTGCCACAAATGATACACATCTTGCACTGAGAGCCACTCCACAGAAGTCACAACGTTAAGAGGCACAAATGAGGATCCATGAAGTGGAAGCTACTCTCTGGCACTTGTATGACGTCTCCCAGTCCAACACCTCTTCTGCTCATAGTTCTCCAGCCTAATGCCTTTCACCTTGCTCTTCTAAGCTACCATGAACTGAAGCAGATAAATCAGACATCACAGTTACTGAGATCTGAGACATACTTAGAAAAGGAATGGACCAACTGTCGCCTGTGTCTGGACTCTACTCACTTCATGAGGCATAAAAACCTCAAAGGCATGACTATGCTGTATTTCTTCTGTGCCTTCAATGGAGCCTAGCACAAAGCAGATATTGAAGAAATACCTAGAAACAGGAGGAAACAGTTGCCCCACTAGTTGCCCAGTATTTATTTCCTTAATAAATACCCTACCATCTGCCCCAATCTCTTCTCCAAAGCCCAGCCGCCAAGGAGAGAAATGCTCATTTCAGGGGTCAAGAGTTCTAAGACTTTTAGAGTTTTCTATCTAAAAAGTCAGTGAGATACTTTACTCCATTTACTGTCAAACTAAAGGAAAAGACTACAAACCAAAGAGACCTACACAAGCCACCTCCCAATGACATTTTTATAGAATGTGAGGCCAAAATACACAGCACGAAGAGGGCAAACCCCATGACTAAAGCACAAGAACTCTGTCTTTTCCCATCTACCCTGAGGAAGGGTACATCTACCTTCAGGTTTCTGGTTCAGCTCACACCATCACAGAAGACTGTTAGGGATCTGTGTAAGAATGTTTAGTCTTCTGCCACAGAACATTCACTTAATAAGGCAATTTAAAAGCAGATCTAAATAGAGTAAACGGGAGTGTCTCAAAGATCTCTAGCATAATTTTCAATTTGGATTGCCCATCTTTTCTAGGAAATGAGGGCCTCTCTTGAAATATCTAAATCCCTTAAGGTACTGAGGACCCATCACTTTCAGCTGAGCATGAAAAGCCATAAGTATCTGACAGGACTTAGTTCTATTCCACAATCCTCCTGCTCCTCCTTTATTAGAAAAACCCTAATGTGGGGGCTGGGCGGGGTGAGGCTGTGCAATAAAAGAGCCCTTCATGAATCTGACAGGTGCAAGTGGACCATACTTGTGGCAATGTTGAATTTAACCATCTGTAAACAGGAGTTGACTTCAGTTTAGAAACCTTTTCTAAAAGATAATATAGTTGGTAGATTTGAGATGTGAGGTCCCAGGCCAACAGGAATTAACCACAGAATATTGCTATTACCACAGACCTCTATTATGGCTAAAAATACATAGTAAAGAGATTTAAACACCATAATCATCACCATTATCACCACTGAAAATTCCTCAAAGGCATGACTATGCTGTATTTCTTCTGTGCCTTCAATGGAGCCTAGCACAAAGCAGATATTGAAGAAATACCTAGAAACAGGAGGAAACAGTTGCCCCACTAGTTGCCCAGTATTTATTTCCTTAATAAATACCCTACCATCTGCCCCAATCTCTTCTCCAAAGCCCAGCCGCCAAGGAGAGAAATGCTCATTTCAGGGTCAAGAGTTCTAAGACTTTTAGAGTTTTCTATCTAAAAAGTCAGTGAGATACTTTACTCCATTTACTGTCAAACTAAAGGAAAAGACTACAAACCAAAGAGACCTACACAAGCCACCTCCCAATGACATTTTTATAGAATGTGAGGCCAAAATACACAGCACGAAGAGGGCAAACCCCATGACTAAAGCACAAGAACTCTGTCTTTTCCCATCTACCCTGAGGAAGGGTACATCTACCTTCAGGTTTCTGGTTCAGCTCACACCATCACAGAAGACTGTTAGGGATCTGTGTAAGAATGTTTAGTCTTCTGCCACAGAACATTCACTTAATAAGGCAATTTAAAAGCAGATCTAAATAGAGTAAACGGGAGTGTCTCAAAGATCTCTAGCATAATTTTCAATTTGGATTGCCCATCTTTTCTAGGAAATGAGGGCCTCTCTTGAAATATCTAAATCCCTTAAGGTACTGAGGACCCATCACTTTCAGCTGAGCATGAAAAGCCATAAGTATCTGACAGGACTTAGTTCTATTCCACAATCCTCCTGCTCCTCCTTTATTAGAAAAACCCTAATGTGGGGGCTGGGGCGGGGTGAGGCTGTGCAATAAAAGAGCCCTTCATGAATCTGACAGGTGCAAGTGGACCATACTTGTGGCAATGTTGAATTTAACCATCTGTAAACAGGAGTTGACTTCAGTTTAGAAACCTTTTCTAAAAGATAATATAGTTGGTAGATTTGAGATGTGAGGTCCCAGGCCAACAGGAATTAACCACAGAATATTGCTATTACCACAGACCTCTATTATGGCTAAAAATACATAGTAAAGAGATTTAAACACCATAATCATCACCATTATCACCACTGAAAATTCCTCAAAGGACAAAATAGAAAAACTGGAACAGACACCTCAAAATAAACCAGGAGCAAATACTTAACCTTTACAGTGCCATCAGAGGATGCACTAATAATATAATGCCCATCCTGTGTGAATGTCGCTTCATTAACGAAGGAGGAATGGCCACGGAATTCCTTCAGAGTTTTTCCAGATTTTAAACCATGAATTCTATCACAAATAAAAGCAAATGAAAAGAGCAATTAATATACTATATATTATGGTTGGAACCAAGCATTGAAAGCATTTCAGATAAATCACAGACGTTCTTGTTAAAATATTAAGAACAGAGACTATGCAATTATGTATGCAGTGGTGTTTTCATTATGTCTAACAATCAAAACCAAAACAAAAGCTTTGCACAGAGACTGGAAGGAGATATGCCAATAATACCACAGGCTTCTGTTCAGCGACAGACTTGTAGTTCCTTGCTGGGTCCCAGGAATCTGTATTTGTCACATGCCCTCTAAGGTGTCTCTGACGCAGGAGGGCCCAGAGATCACTCCTTGAGAAACATGAAGCCCTGTTAACATCCCCTTCCAACCTCTTCTGGGTAAAGACCCAAATGGACAACACAACAGCACTGTGTCAGCTGTACCCTGGGGAAATACGGTCTCACTTTTTTTTTTTAATATTTATTATTTATGTATATAAGTGTGCTGTATCTTAGTTGTGGCATGCAGAATCTTCAGCTGCACATGCGAATTCTTAGTTGCAGCATGTGGGATCTAGTTCCCTGACCAGGGATCGAACTCAGGCCCCCTACCTTGGGAGCTTGGAGTCTTAGCCACTGTACTACCAGGGAAGTCCTCTCACATTTATTATTTCTTATTTATTTGCTCACTGTCCATATAAAGCATCCTGGTGAAAACATAGGAATCAGTAACTAGTACCTCCCTCTGAAGTTTCATCATCAACCATAAGGCAGGGCACTGTAAACAGGAGATTTAAACCCCAAAAAAAACCAGGCCAACAGGAATTAACCACAGAATATTGCTATTACCACAGACCTCTATTATGGCTAAAAATACATAGTAAAGAGATTTAAACACCATAATCATCACCATTATCACCACTGAAAATTCCTCAAAGGACAAAATAGAAAAACTGGAACAGACACCTCAAAATAAACCAGGAGCAAATACTTAACCTTTACAGTGCCATCAGAGGATGCACTAATAATATAATGCCCATCCTGTGTGAATGTCGCTTCATTAACGAAGGAGGAATGGCCACGGAATTCCTTCAGAGTTTTTCCAGATTTTAAACCATGAATTCTATCACAAATAAAAGCAAATGAAAAGAGCAATTAATATACTATATATTATGGTTGGAACCAAGCATTGAAAGCATTTCAGATAAATCACAGACGTTCTTGTTAAAATATTAAGAACAGAGACTATGCAATTATGTATGCAGTGGTGTTTTCATTATGTCTAACAATCAAAACCAAAACAAAAGCTTTGCACAGAGACTGGAAGGAGATATGCCAATAATACCACAGGCTTCTGTTCAGCGACAGACTTGTAGTTCCTTGCTGGGTCCCAGGAATCTGTATTTGTCACATGCCCTCTAAGGTGTCTCTGACGCAGGAGGGCCCAGAGATCACTCCTTGAGAAACATGAAGCCCTGTTAACATCCCCTTCCAACCTCTTCTGGGTAAAGACCCAAATGGACAACACAACAGCACTGTGTCAGCTGTACCCTGGGGAAATACGGTCTCACTTTTTTTTTTTAATATTTATTATTTATGTATATAAGTGTGCTGTATCTTAGTTGTGGCATGCAGAATCTTCAGCTGCACATGCGAATTCTTAGTTGCAGCATGTGGGATCTAGTTCCCTGACCAGGGATCGAACTCAGGCCCCCTACCTTGGGAGCTTGGAGTCTTAGCCACTGTACTACCAGGGAAGTCCTCTCACATTTATTATTTCTTATTTATTTGCTCACTGTCCATATAAAGCATCCTGGTGAAAACATAGGAATCAGTAACTAGTACCTCCCTCTGAAGTTTCATCATCAACCATAAGGCAGGGCACTTTGGAGATTCTTACTTACCTAATTGTCTGGTCAAAAGAGGCACTAAGGATCTGACTGCTATCCTTAGAGAAGCTTAGACAGGTGACACCTTTGCTGTGTGCCCTTTCAAATCTCCTTAAACACTGCCCACTCTGAATCTTCCACACCTTTATTAAAAAAAAAAAAGAATAGTAGGAACTTGTAAATACAGTGTCCCGTGACCCAATCCTACCCAGCAGAGCCAGGCAAGATGCAGGACTCACTAAGGTACTAAAAACAGCATTAAAAATGCATGCTAACAGCTGAATATGATATGTCTGGTTCGCAAAGTACAATGACAACTTGAATCCTTTGAAACTTAAACCTCTTTCCTTTTAAATTATTAAAACAAAAATTTAGACTGTAAGTTCACTTAGCAGAGACCATTTCTGTATTTTATCTAGCTCACCAATTAAACACAAGCCACAGCTGATCAACTGCAGATCTCTCCACCTCCTAAAAGCCCAAAAGCACAACACACCATAGAAGGGGCACCGTGGTGATACAGCAGAAAGGGCACAAGCAGAACAGAGGTCCCAAATCACTTACCAACAGTGTGGCCTCACATGACGTCTCCCTAAGCAGAGTTATTTATCACCAAGATTAAATCAGAAAAACTAAGATGACTGGCATAAAGTAGACGCTCAATAAAGAGTAGTCATTATTAAGTGAAAAACCTACGTAGGACACTAGCTTGTTACAGAATTCTCAAAATGTCTACATATAAGAGTGCATGTGTCTAGTTCATACCTTGATTTTTCCATCCTGGGCGCCAGTGGCTAACATTTCTGTATCTCTGCTGAAGCACATGCAGAGAACAGCATCATCCATCATCATAAAGTTATCCTGAGCCTGGTACTTAAGATCCTAAAGCAAACAACAATAAGCAATTATCAAAATGACACAAAAAACACCAGCTGCCCCAAGTTTCCAAAAACTCACTAAAAGCCAGATAACAGACTGTGCTGATTAAATTTCCACAGCAAATAGTAGTGTCATCCATGCTATCCTATGAAAAAAGGCAGGGCACTTTGGAGATTCTTACTTACCTAATTGTCTGGTCAAAAGAGGCACTAAGGATCTGACTGCTATCCTTAGAGAAGCTTAGACAGGTGACACCTTTGCTGTGTGCCCTTTCAAATCTCCTTAAACACTGCCCACTCTGAATCTTCCACACCTTTATTAAAAAAAAAAAAGAATAGTAGGAACTTGTAAATACAGTGTCCCGTGACCCAATCCTACCCAGCAGAGCCAGGCAAGATGCAGGACTCACTAAGGTACTAAAAACAGCATTAAAAATGCATGCTAACAGCTGAATATGATATGTCTGGTTCGCAAAGTACAATGACAACTTGAATCCTTTGAAACTTAAACCTCTTTCCTTTTAAATTATTAAAACAAAAATTTAGACTGTAAGTTCACTTAGCAGAGACCATTTCTGTATTTTATCTAGCTCACCAATTAAACACAAGCCACAGCTGATCAACTGCAGATCTCTCCACCTCCTAAAAGCCCAAAAGCACAACACACCATAGAAGGGGCACCGTGGTGATACAGCAGAAAGGGCACAAGCAGAACAGAGGTCCCAAATCACTTACCAACAGTGTGGCCTCACATGACGTCTCCCTAAGCAGAGTTATTTATCACCAAGATTAAATCAGAAAAACTAAGATGACTGGCATAAAGTAGACGCTCAATAAAGAGTAGTCATTATTAAGTGAAAAACCTACGTAGGACACTAGCTTGTTACAGAATTCTCAAAATGTCTACATATAAGAGTGCATGTGTCTAGTTCATACCTTGATTTTTCCATCCTGGGCGCCAGTGGCTAACATTTCTGTATCTCTGCTGAAGCACATGCAGAGAACAGCATCATCCATCATCATAAAGTTATCCTGAGCCTGGTACTTAAGATCCTAAAGCAAACAACAATAAGCAATTATCAAAATGACACAAAAAACACCAGCTGCCCCAAGTTTCCAAAAACTCACTAAAAGCCAGATAACAGACTGTGCTGATTAAATTTCCACAGCAAATAGTAGTGTCATCCATGCTATCCTAATGAACAAATGAGAGCACTGGGGGGACCTTTTTTACACAATTTACATAAATATTATAAAAAATGTAAGCAAAATAGGCTAGCTTACCAATCCTTTCTCAGCAAAATTTCCCTACAGTTTCACACTGCACACCTTTAATAAATCTGACTTTATTTTAACGTATGACATGAGAAACTTTTTTCCATATTGTCAGCTACCTTTTCTAAAACCATGTATTGACTGCAGTATTTGTTATTTTTCTTTCATCTATTACTGGTGAAATATCTTTATTTTTTCTAATTATAAAGTGTAACTGCTTCATGGTAGGCAAACTATAAGTAAATATACAATGCAGAAAGTGAAAACCACTCATAATCCACTACACATGGAGTGAAATTTGGTACTCCATGATAAAGATTACATTTTAAATCAATGGTTAGTCACTAAGTAGCTATTTGGGAAAGTTTAGTTGGATCTATGCAAACTTTATTACCCTAATCAAATGACAGATGAATCAAACATTAAACACAAAGAGAAACATAAAAGTACCACAAGAAATTGTTGGAGAAAAGATCGATAAAATATGATGATACAAAAAGAGGAAAGTGTATAGTTTCCTCTTTATAGTCTGAGGAATTACAAAGCTCTACAAATCAGTAAGAAGCAACCAAAAGAGAAACAGGCAACAGATACGAACAGTGTGTTAGATGCTCAGTCATATCTGACTCTGTGTGACCCCAGGGACTGTACAGCTTCCCAAGCTCTGTCCATGGAATTCTCCAGGCAAGAATACTGGGGGGTAGCCATTTCCAGGCTTCTCCAGGAATCGAATTGTTACAGAATTCTCAAAATGTCTACATATAAGAGTGCATGTGTCTAGTTCATACCTTGATTTTTCCATCCTGGGCGCCAGTGGCTAACATTTCTGTATCTCTGCTGAAGCACATGCAGAGAACAGCATCATCCATCATCATAAAGTTATCCTGAGCCTGGTACTTAAGATCCTAAAGCAAACAACAATAAGCAATTATCAAAATGACACAAAAAACACCAGCTGCCCCAAGTTTCCAAAAACTCACTAAAAGCCAGATAACAGACTGTGCTGATTAAATTTCCACAGCAAATAGTAGTGTCATCCATGCTATCCTAATGAACAAATGAGAGCACTGGGGGGACCTTTTTTACACAATTTACATAAATATTATAAAAAATGTAAGCAAAATAGGCTAGCTTACCAATCCTTTCTCAGCAAAATTTCCCTACAGTTTCACACTGCACACCTTTAATAAATCTGACTTTATTTTAACGTATGACATGAGAAACTTTTTTCCATATTGTCAGCTACCTTTTCTAAAACCATGTATTGACTGCAGTATTTGTTATTTTTCTTTCATCTATTACTGGTGAAATATCTTTATTTTTTCTAATTATAAAGTGTAACTGCTTCATGGTAGGCAAACTATAAGTAAATATACAATGCAGAAAGTGAAAACCACTCATAATCCACTACACATGGAGTGAAATTTGGTACTCCATGATAAAGATTACATTTTAAATCAATGGTTAGTCACTAAGTAGCTATTTGGGAAAGTTTAGTTGGATCTATGCAAACTTTATTACCCTAATCAAATGACAGATGAATCAAACATTAAACACAAAGAGAAACATAAAAGTACCACAAGAAATTGTTGGAGAAAAGATCGATAAAATATGATGATACAAAAAGAGGAAAGTGTATAGTTTCCTCTTTATAGTCTGAGGAATTACAAAGCTCTACAAATCAGTAAGAAGCAACCAAAAGAGAAACAGGCAACAGATACGAACAGTGTGTTAGATGCTCAGTCATATCTGACTCTGTGTGACCCCAGGGACTGTACAGCTTCCCAAGCTCTGTCCATGGAATTCTCCAGGCAAGAATACTGGAGTGGGTAGCCATTCCCTTCTCCAGGGGATCTTCCTAACCTAGGAATCGAACCCAGGTCTCCTGCACTGCAGGCAGATTCTTTACTGTCTGAGCCACCAGGGAAGCCCATAGAGAGTTCGTACAAATTTATGAAGCAGTCCAAAAGAAAAATAGACAAAGGATGTGAAAAGACTTCACAGACTAAGACATACTGGTAGGTTTTCACATATAAAGATATTCCACTTCATTCATAATGAGAAAAATGTAATTAGTATCACTATAAGGTCAGACTATAAATAATAAGCAACAGCTTACATATACAAACAGAATATTTCATAAAAATTACATAAGAAACTGGTAACCCTGGGTAGACCAAGGAAGCAAACTGACTGGTGGAGGGATAAAAAGGGGCAACAAGATTCTTTACTGAATCACTGTTCTGTTTTATAAAATGTTTTATCAGATGTACCTCTTATCCATTTAAAAGTTAAAAAATTTAAAAATGATGTACCTCTTACCCATTCAAAAAGTAAATTTAAATTGCAAATACAACAGATAACTTAAAAAAAATAACAGATAATTCTCCCACTAGAAAAATTAATATATTTAAAACACTTTACCTTCCTGATTTTTCCAGTCGTAAAGTTCCATACTTCAATGAATCCATCAACAGACCCAGTAACCAGATACTGACCATCTGGAGAAAATCGAGCACACTCCACATGTGATTTCTGACCAAACTGTTTCAAACGAAACAATGAAACAGATGCACTTTTATCTAGAGGCCTTAAAACAATTCCCATTTTAACCTTTTGAGAGCTCTGCCCTAACATAAAGCCATTGCTAGCCTATGTTATGCAGTCTTGAGGTGTTTCTGTACCCAGACATGAACAGATGCTAGATATATTTTCTCCAAATGAGCTATTGAAACTAAGTTAATTTTTTAATGAAATTGAAACTTATAGTCTGAGGAATTACAAAGCTCTACAAATCAGTAAGAAGCAACCAAAAGAGAAACAGGCAACAGATACGAACAGTGTGTTAGATGCTCAGTCATATCTGACTCTGTGTGACCCCAGGGACTGTACAGCTTCCCAAGCTCTGTCCATGGAATTCTCCAGGCAAGAATACTGGAGTGGGTAGCCATTCCCTTCTCCAGGGGATCTTCCTAACCTAGGAATCGAACCCAGGTCTCCTGCACTGCAGGCAGATTCTTTACTGTCTGAGCCACCAGGGAAGCCCATAGAGAGTTCGTACAAATTTATGAAGCAGTCCAAAAGAAAAATAGACAAAGGATGTGAAAAGACTTCACAGACTAAGACATACTGGTAGGTTTTCACATATAAAGATATTCCACTTCATTCATAATGAGAAAAATGTAATTAGTATCACTATAAGGTCAGACTATAAATAATAAGCAACAGCTTACATATACAAACAGAATATTTCATAAAAATTACATAAGAAACTGGTAACCCTGGGTAGACCAAGGAAGCAAACTGACTGGTGGAGGGATAAAAAGGGGCAACAAGATTCTTTACTGAATCACTGTTCTGTTTTATAAAATGTTTTATCAGATGTACCTCTTATCCATTTAAAAGTTAAAAAATTTAAAAATGATGTACCTCTTACCCATTCAAAAAGTAAATTTAAATTGCAAATACAACAGATAACTTAAAAAAAATAACAGATAATTCTCCCACTAGAAAAATTAATATATTTAAAACACTTTACCTTCCTGATTTTTCCAGTCGTAAAGTTCCATACTTCAATGAATCCATCAACAGACCCAGTAACCAGATACTGACCATCTGGAGAAAATCGAGCACACTCCACATGTGATTTCTGACCAAACTGTTTCAAACGAAACAATGAAACAGATGCACTTTTATCTAGAGGCCTTAAAACAATTCCCATTTTAACCTTTTGAGAGCTCTGCCCTAACATAAAGCCATTGCTAGCCTATGTTATGCAGTCTTGGAGGGGTGTTTCTGTACCCAGACATGAACAGATGCTAGATATATTTTCTCCAATGAGTTTAACATGGACGCTCTCCATTGAAACTAAGTTAATTTTTTTAATGAAATTGAAACTTCCAAAGAAAAACAAAAAACTATCTTAGCAAGGGACTTAGAACAAATCATCTTGTTAACTCAGACAGTAAATTTTCACCAGAATCAGCCACTGCTAACATGACTTTCACACTCAATGTGGCGTAAGTTCCTACTTATTTGCATCTGGGGGAAATTTTTCATTTTTTTTTTTTTTCAAAACAAGTGGCTGTTTTCCTACACTATTTTTTAAGCAAATTTTCTACCTTCATCTAATCAAGTGATAATGTGTGGCCAACTAACTCTAGGAGAACTAATTGGAGCCAACAGAAATGCTTGGGAAATGTATCCAAAGCATTTATCAGCACTGATGCTTTCATTAACAGATGGAAACTACAGAACATCAGATAAATGAGAACAGAGAAAGCTCTATTATGAGTTTCATTTTAAATGCCCTAAAAGGAAATGTTTATTAACAGAAAATCTTAGTCCAGCAGCTAATTTAATAGATTTCTAGTTGTTGCAAGGCCTTTGCCAAGGTAAATAAAAGGAATGCTCAAAAATATCTTACATGCAAATCGTAACATATAACACAGAAAAGACAAATTCAAGACACTAAGCCAAAGTAAAAGATTTTATGAAATATTTTTAAATCTATAAACTCAATCACAGCATAAATTCAAAAAGAAACTAATAAAAAGGAGCTTCTGAAGTGGCAAATGCGGTTATAATTCTGGGAATTGCAACAATTACTTCATTATATTTTTTACTAGAAAAGTCTCAGGGAAAAAAAAAAAAAGGCAAAAAACACCAAGAACCAGTCATTAAGATGATACAAACAACACTGTAGCCCACTTTCCAATTCGTGCCTGGTCCTTTGCCTAAAACGTAGCAGTCAAAAATGCAAATGCTGAACAGGACAAATACATTGAAAGTTCATGGTTCTTAGTCCCAGGCTTAAGCAAAGAGCTAAGCACTCTTTCAACTGAAGGATTCCTCGAGGTTCGAGGGTAGATGATGGGCCAATGTCCAATGTGTGTCCACTTGGTAATGCAACTGGGGTGTGCCACTGCCAGGCCATGGGGGGACCTCAGTGGCCACAAGCAACAACCATGTATTTGTCAGAGCTGGAGAATGAGCTCCACTCCCCAACCCAAGCTCCTGGCACAGGGCCTGGCCGAGCAAACATACACTGAGTCCCCAGGTGATTACCAACTGAGGGGTCAAGGAACCTACCTTAATATGCCTGCTCAGCTGTGTAGGAAACTTTTCTTCTTCCACATCTTTGACAGCTGCTTTGCCTCGGAACAAATCTATGGTCATGCCAGGAGGAAGCAAGCCTTGATGCTGCTGCCACTTCAATGCCTGTAAGAAAAGAAATCCACTTGCTTGGAGAATCCCATGGACAGAAGAACCTGGGGGGTCTATAGTCCACAGGGTTGGTTGGACACAACTGAAGCGACTTAGCCCATAGCACCTGATTGCTCAAAGCCCAAAAAGGGTGAGGTTCACCGGAAACTGTGAGTCATCCAGACCCAACCGTGTCTAGCCATCTCAATACAACACAACCTGGGCTATTCTGTGTGTCCTAGGAACAGAAGCTAATCTCAGCGTGGAAGGGGACTTGAGAGCCCGTGGGTCCAATTTCTACACCCATCTTCTCATAGGTGTCACTAAATAAAATTTGAAAAACAGAACTTCCCTGGTGGTCCAGTGGGTAAACAGTACACCTCGCAGTGCAAGGGGTGCTGGTTCAATCCCCGGCCTGGGAAGATCCCACGTGCCGTGGAGCGGCTGGACCCATGTGTCCAATTACGAGCCAGCCCTCTGGAGCGCATGTGCCCAGAGCCGGTGCTCTGCAACGAGAGAGGCCACTGCAATGGGAGGCCCACACAGGCCGAAGAATAAAGATGGATGAAAATGAATAAATAAGGAATCAAAGAAAGAGGCCAAAACTTAAAAAAAAAAAATCTGAAAAACAAAAATTTCCCATAGTTCAAACATTCAAATGCAGCTACAGTTTGCATTTCATGTTACCTTCTAGTATTTTCCCCATGTTTAATTTACACAGCTGTAATTATACCATATATAAAAGTTTATATTCTCCGGTTTCTCACCTGTCATTAGATCGTGCAATGACATAACTAACATAACTAACATTTTCTACTATTGGATGTTTCACAGTTTATTTAATGTATTAATGAACATTTATACTGTTTCTAATTTTTTTTTTCACATGGCCCACACATCCTCTCCAATCCCGGATGTCAGTGAGCCCATTTGCCGTGGCTGAGAGGCTGCTTCTAATTTTTCTAGTCATCTAAATAATCAGCAATGAATACCTTTGGTCCTAAGGCTTTTTCTATTATGCGGATATTCCCTCTTTGGAATAGATTCCTAGAAGAATAATTACTGAAGTGGAAAAAAGAACATGAACGGCTAAGGCTCTCTGTGTACGCTACCTAAGTGTTTTTCCCAAAAGTCACAACTACAATAGCATTCACAACTGCGTTATTGGGAGTGGAAAAAGCAACATTTTAACGGAAAAAAAACTTTGGTAAACCTGAAGCGACTTAGCCCATAGCACCTGATTGCTCAAAGCCCAAAAAGGGTGAGGTTCACCGGAAACTGTGAGTCATCCAGACCCAACCGTGTCTAGCCATCTCAATACAACACAACCTGGGCTATTCTGTGTGTCCTAGGAACAGAAGCTAATCTCAGCGTGGAAGGGGACTTGAGAGCCCGTGGGTCCAATTTCTACACCCATCTTCTCATAGGTGTCACTAAATAAAATTTGAAAAACAGAACTTCCCTGGTGGTCCAGTGGGTAAACAGTACACCTCGCAGTGCAAGGGGTGCTGGTTCAATCCCCGGCCTGGGAAGATCCCACGTGCCGTGGAGCGGCTGGACCCATGTGTCCAATTACGAGCCAGCCCTCTGGAGCGCATGTGCCCAGAGCCGGTGCTCTGCAACGAGAGAGGCCACTGCAATGGGAGGCCCACACAGGCCGAAGAATAAAGATGGATGAAAATGAATAAATAAGGAATCAAAGAAAGAGGCCAAAACTTAAAAAAAAAAAATCTGAAAAACAAAAATTTCCCATAGTTCAAACATTCAAATGCAGCTACAGTTTGCATTTCATGTTACCTTCTAGTATTTTCCCCATGTTTAATTTACACAGCTGTAATTATACCATATATAAAAGTTTATATTCTCCGGTTTCTCACCTGTCATTAGATCGTGCAATGACATAACTAACATAACTAACATTTTCTACTATTGGATGTTTCACAGTTTATTTAATGTATTAATGAACATTTATACTGTTTCTAATTTTTTTTTTCACATGGCCCACACATCCTCTCCAATCCCCGGATGTCAGTGAGCCCATTTGCCGTGGCTGAGAGGCTGCTTCTAATTTTTGTAGTCATCTAAATAATCAGCAATGAATACCTTTGGTCCTAAGGCTTTTTCTATTATGCGGATATTCCCTCTTTGGAATAGATTCCTAGAAGAATAATTACTGAAGTGGAAAAAAGAACATGAACGGCTAAGGCTCTCTGTGTACGCTACCTAAGTGTTTTTCCCAAAAGTCACAACTACAATAGCATTCACAACTGCGTTATTGGGAGTGGAAAAACCATGGACTTTGGAGACAGATGGTCCTATTTTGTCAACTATGCCATTCCGATTCCCAAATTCACCAATTAAAAGTCAGGAGAAATGCCTAATTCCTAGAACTGATGAAAGGATAAAACAAAATAATATATGTAGAGTCTACGTAGCATAGGGACATGATCAATGTTTACTCTCTTTTCCCTTTGTTATATCAAGAAAACACTTTTGATATATATATATATATATGAAATTATACAATATGAGAGAATGACATTTCTCCCCTGTTCTTAAGTAGATGCCCAACAACCATACACTAAATAATTCTACCTGTCCCTAGGTTCTGTGATAGTCCCATTATCATCTACTAAATTCTTATAAATGATGGGATCATTGTTGTATTGGATGCCAACTACCAAAATGATTTAAACTATGAACCTCTGTTAAATGCCTCACTATTTCTAAGGCTAGTATACTCAACATTCTTCTTTCCCAAAATTTCTTTGACGAATAGATCTTCTCTAAGTTTATTTTTCCAGATAAACACTAAAATTTTTTTGTGAAACAGTTCTGAACCTATTGTGATCTTTATTATAAATTGCCTTAAATCTGGTAAGAGCTGGTAACAACTGTTAGTCTTATCCAGGAAAATCAATGCTTTACCATCTACTCAAATCTTTTATTTCTCTTAGAAGTTCTGAAAGGATTTTGCCTTTTTTAAAAACGGAGATCCTTTATTGCCCACAAAAGTTACTGCTAAAATTTTTATATCGTACGCTGTTGCTATAAATAAGATTTGTTTTCACTGAAGATTAGAACTGGCTAGTGTTGATATACAGAAATGCCATCAACTTGTGTATGTTTTATATCTCATAAATACACCAAACTTTTAAATTAATTTCATGACCACTATAGTTGAAATATTTAATGCTGCTAAATACTGTTGGTCTTTTCTTTCCAAAATCCGTATCTTGCCTATTTTTCCTATTTTACTGCAATGACCACAGACCTTGGTTTGTCTCCAACCGAAGGGTATTCTCTGCAGGTTCTTTATCCTCAGTCTACAGCAGTTTCAAATCACTCCCATCTTTAAAAGGAAAAAACACAAAAATCCCTCCCTTGCCCTCTGCTCTTCAGCTACTATGGCCCATTCTCCTCAGCATCACCCTCATCTCCTTCTTTTAACAATCAAGCTTCATGAACCACCTACTTACTGTCTTCACGTCTGAGCTAATTTACTCCTAACTCGCTACAGCATAGTTTCTGTCCCCATCTTTCCACTGGAAGTACATCTCAGGTATCCCAATGACCAAAACCAGACTCCTTTGTGACCCTAAATCAGGTCTTTTCTGTGCTCTGGGTTGCTCTCAACCATGATAACCACTTGTCTGCCTGAAACTCCTATTGGTTTTTCTAACCCTATTCTTCTTGGCTTCCCTTTTCATCTCTCTGGCTATCCCCTTCTCTATTTAGCCTGTATACTTTAAAGGTTTCCTATGACCTTCTTCTCAATTTCTTACTTTTTTTATTTTGCATGCTTTTCCTAGGCCATCGTTTTTTCATCTGTGGCTTCAATTACCACTGCAATTTCCAAATCTATAGCCATAGCCAAAATCTCAAGGTTGAAGTTGATTCACAAATCCCAGTACATACACTGGACATCTCTACTTATATGTCCCATAGAAATTTCAAAACTAGTACATCCCAAACTGTTGGTCTGCTTCAGCCAGTCTCTAATTCCATCCTAACAAACGTGCCCTTTTTTAATATTCTCCACCAAGTCAGTGAAGACAGAATTCTAAAAGGCCAACCCAGAATGAAAGCCTCACTCACTCCTCACATCTAACCAATTAAATGTGGAGGACAACACGAGTTTATTTCCTAAAGTGACAACAATAAAGAAATAAAAAAGGTGCATACCCAAAAAGAGAGAAAATGGAAAAAGTAACAGCAGAAGAAAAACGTTAAATTTAAGAAGCTGCAAAGTGAATGAACTAATGGCAACCAAAATAAAAATGAAATCCAGTACACAAGGTAGGGATGAGAAAACCATAAGCAGTAAGCCAAACTATCATGCAAATTAAAAAAAAAACCTCAGGAACTGAAGGCACCTCACACCCCTCAGGACAAGGCAGGGATGCAGCAATGATAAAATCTGATTAAAGAACAGTTAGCATCCAGGACCTATCTCAACCCTATCCATCAGTCAACTGCCTTGCCTAAGCCTTGAGAGAAGCTGCGTGGTCTATTTTTTGGAAAAGCTGAGATCCTTGGCTCTGGAAAATAAGGCAGAGCTGAGGGCCGGAGAGTAAATGAGAAGCTACATGAAAATAGGGGGATTCAGTGCAAAGTTGTACACTAAGCAGGAAGACATCTACACGCTCCACGCCCACCAGTGTCCTCCCCACTCTGGCTCCCAAGACACAGTTTACATTTCCCTCAGGAAGGAAACTAGAGGAGTACTCTCTAGAAAAGAAAGAATAATCTATAGACACTGGCTCGCAATTAGAGGACACACCGGTCCAGTCGCTCATCGGCATGCTGGATCTTCCCATGCCAGGGATCGAACCGGTGCCCCCTGCAGTGCAAGGCGGACTCTTTACCCACTGGACCACCAGGGAAGCCCAGAAGTTATTTTTTTAACACTGGCACCAAAACAAACACTCAGAAAAAAAGAAACTCAAAGACAGCAGAGACATTATAGGGAAGAAACAAAGTTTTAAAATTTTAAAGAGAAAAACTCGGTAGCACAGGGAACTGTATTCAGTACCTTCATTTTTTTCCTATTTTATTTTTTACAATATGTTCATCTTATAATGACCTATAATAGAAAAAATTGAAAATAATACGTATATATTGTTATATATATAGAGAGAGAGAGAGAAGAAAGGAGAGAGGGAGAGAAAAAGAAAACAGAACCACTTTGCCATAACCCAAAACCAACACAACACTATAAATCAACTATACTTCAATTTAACACGCCAACAATAAAAATAATTCAGGAAAAAATTAACTTGCACTATCATCCCAGTTTCCCTATTTTGGGGACTCAATTTCTATGTGTAAGAACTAGAGACTGACTGAGTGAATAAAGGAACCAATTCCTTAGCCATTATCCCATCCTCATCCCCTTCTTTAGTTTATGCAAAATTTCTCAACCAAAAGCTGAGCATGCCTTTGCTCTATACAAGCTTGGGGGTTAAGCATGAGATTTAGCCTACTATATTAATGGTGGAAGAACATATTAATGGTGTGAAGCATGAGGTTTAGCCTACTATATTTTTTTGGACTTTTTTTTGGCAGGGGCACTTCTATTGGTCTTTCATTTATCTATTTTCATCCATCTTTGTCCTTTGGCCTGTGTGGGCCTCTCAACGCAGTGGCCTCTCTCGTTGCAGAGCACTGGCTCTGGGCACATGCGCTCCAGAGCTCCGGCAGGATAGTTGGACACATCAGTCCAGCCGCTCCGCAGCACGTGGAATCTTCCCAGGCCAGGGATCGAACTGGCGCCCCTTGCACTGCAAGGTGGTGTCTTTATCCACTGGACCACCAGGGAAGCCCTAGCCTACTATATTAATGGCGGAAGAACATCTTAACGGTGGAAGAGTATGGAGGACGAGATCAACCTGTGCCATTCCCACTGACAATAACCGTTTCTTTAAAAATATCACCCCAAGGCTCTCTAAGGCTCTGTTCTGTACACCACACTCTCCCCTGGCAAACATCTGCAACCCACCTAGGTACTTACCATGCCTCAACCCTCCTAATCTCCTCTAAGTTTCTTAAAGTATCTTAATAGTCATTATTTTCTATCATATATAATATGCTAAATGTTATGCTTTCTATTTAGTGTCCATCCTTGCTACAAGAATATAAACTTCTCCAAGACAGACATCTTTATTTTACAGATATATCTCAAGTATCTAAACAATGCCTGGCACATATCAGGCGTTAATACCTGATAAGAAAGAATGTATACATCCTTCTGATAGCCTAAGGAGAGAGGGAGAGAAAAAGAAAACAGAACCACTTTGCCATAACCCAAAACCAACACAACACTATAAATCAACTATACTTCAATTTAACACGCCAACAATAAAAATAATTCAGGAAAAAATTAACTTGCACTATCATCCCAGTTTCCCTATTTTGGGGACTCAATTTCTATGTGTAAGAACTAGAGACTGACTGAGTGAATAAAGGAACCAATTCCTTAGCCATTATCCCATCCTCATCCCCTTCTTTAGTTTATGCAAAATTTCTCAACCAAAAGCTGAGCATGCCTTTGCTCTATACAAGCTTGGGGGTTAAGCATGAGATTTAGCCTACTATATTAATGGTGGAAGAACATATTAATGGTGTGAAGCATGAGGTTTAGCCTACTATATTTTTTTGGACTTTTTTTTGGCAGGGGCACTTCTATTGGTCTTTCATTTATCTATTTTCATCCATCTTTGTCCTTTGGCCTGTGTGGGCCTCTCAACGCAGTGGCCTCTCTCGTTGCAGAGCACTGGCTCTGGGCACATGCGCTCCAGAGCTCCGGCAGGATAGTTGGACACATCAGTCCAGCCGCTCCGCAGCACGTGGAATCTTCCCAGGCCAGGGATCGAACTGGCGCCCCTTGCACTGCAAGGTGGTGTCTTTATCCACTGGACCACCAGGGAAGCCCTAGCCTACTATATTAATGGCGGAAGAACATCTTAACGGTGGAAGAGTATGGAGGACGAGATCAACCTGTGCCATTCCCACTGACAATAACCGTTTCTTTAAAAATATCACCCCAAGGCTCTCTAAGGCTCTGTTCTGTACACCACACTCTCCCCTGGCAAACATCTGCAACCCACCTAGGTACTTACCATGCCTCAACCCTCCTAATCTCCTCTAAGTTTCTTAAAGTATCTTAATAGTCATTATTTTCTATCATATATAATATGCTAAATGTTATGCTTTCTATTTAGTGTCCATCCTTGCTACAAGAATATAAACTTCTCCAAGACAGACATCTTTATTTTACAGATATATCTCAAGTATCTAAACAATGCCTGGCACATATCAGGCGTTTAATACCTGATAAGAAAGAATGTATACATGGCCTCTTCTGATAGCCTCGGTTCTACTTTGAGCTGACCCGCTGTTCTAGCAGCGTTATCTCCCACTTTTAACAACGCCGATTCTCCCTTAAACCAGCCCACTGTATTGGCAGCGACTCTCCCTTCCCCGACTCTAATAAACTTCACTTTCCTCTCAAAAAAAAAGAATGCATACATGGCCTCTCCTGATATTATCTTCTGTAGATCTCTGAATGTGACTACCTCTTAACTATAGCAAAAAAAAAATAAAAAGAGAGAGAGAAAATTTTAAGACCTTGCCAGTGTTCTGCAACAAGAGAGGCCACTGCAATGGGAGGTCCACACAGGCCGAAAGAATAAAGATGGATAAAAGATAAAAGAAAGAAAGAAAAGTCAATAAAGAGAGGCCAAGTTTTGGGCTTCCCTGGTGGTCCAGTGGGTAAGGACACCACCTTGCAGTGCAAGGGACGCCAGTTCGATCCCTGGCCTGGGAAGATCCCACGTGCCACGGAGCGGCTGGACTGATGTGTCCAATTACCGAGCCCGAGCTCTGGAGCGCATGCACCCAGAGTCGGTGCTCTGCGACAAAAGAGGCCACCGTGATGGGGGGCCCACACAGGCCAAAGAACAAAGACGGATGAAAACGGACAAATGAAAGACCAATAGAAGTGGCCCACCTGCTCGCCTTCCTCCCCACCCCACCCCCCCAATAAATAAATAAATCTTTAAAAAAAAAACAAAAAGAGAAAGGCCAAGTTTAAATATATATATATATATGTATGTATGTATGTATCATGTATAAATTCAGAAAGATGTACAAATTCTATAAAATAAAGCAATTTGTTAACATATATGTTTGAACTCTGGGTGGCAGGACTCTTAAGACTTTTCTTTATATTTATTTACACATTTTAGAATCCACAATTAAAACTTTCAAGAAAAAGAGATCAGAGACATAGCTTATACCAGCAAATCCTCAATTTATTTCTATGCGCTTTCTCAGGAAGTTACCAGAAGTACTCCATCAAAACAAGGTTCTAAATGAGGAGGAGGAAAACATGTATCTAAAAAACATGACCCAGAACTCTCAGTATGATGATGAAAGAAGTTCCAATTCAGTCACTGTGCAGAAAACCATGAGAACAAGAGGCAGAAGGGCCTCAGGGAGAATATCAGCAAGAAGGGGAAAGGGAGAATTTTTACACTTATCAGAAAGATTCAGGCTGAAGTATCCAAAGTTACACAGAAAAATAGGCAAAAGAAGGAAATTAAGCAATTAACACAAAGAATCATTGAAATTATGTAAGAACTTAAATGTAATTATGTTTTGGCTATAAGCAATTATGTAAAGATAATAATGTAAACAATGAAATGACTTAACCAAAAGTTGTGATATAACTATACAGAAAACCTGGAGTATGAGGAATGTGTGCATGTTGCGGGGGGTAGGTAGGACAGAAGTCATCTTCCACTCAAGTTAATAGTTAATGTTTAAATTTTAAAAAAAAAATCAAAATACGACATTACAAGCATGAGATTCAGCTACAAAGGTAAATGCCAAGAGAGTTAAAACTGGTAGTGGGAAGTAAGAAGGTGGAGTCTGGCAGATGAAACTATTTTCTCATGGGAAGCCCTGAGGTACTACTTTAGTTGTGCATGTCTATCACTGAATGAAGAAAAAAGCAGCTTATTTTGCATTTCAGAATCACTGTAAGCCTGTAACAGACAGCTTTTTGGCTTCTTTCAAAAATGCAGATTCAGTGTAAAGAGGCTATTTACATCTCTATTAATGATCTATAACCCTGTTCTATTTATAAAACATGTATTATTCTAGATAGTTTTAGAAATAAAATGACAATGCTAATACTACTACTATTGCTAAATAAATAAAAAAAAAAAAAACACTGCCAGCAGCTACTATTTGCTGAGTATTCACAAGGTGCCAGGTCATGTACAATTGCTTCAGTACATTCTGTCTCATTTAATCCTTACTAAAACACCATGATGGGTAAACATGATCAAAACAGTTAAGCAATGTGCCCAAGACTGCAGAGCTGGTAAGTGAGAGAGCTCAGATTCTCACCATGATGAACACTTGTTGCAATGTGTTTCAATGTTCTGGCATAACGATCAACCATGACCTTAAGGGAGAACAGTACATTCTATTGTTACTCTAATTCTGTCTCCAGAGTGTGTAAGCCTAACAGGAGAGATGAATGTGGCATGGCCCAGACTTCGGAATAAGGAGCTAAGGGTAGTTCCCAGTTCTTAGGACATCTCACTTCTTTAGCTTATACACAGAGTTAATATATGTGTAACATTACTAGGAGTTCTCAGGAATTTCAGTTTCACAGACTCTACCTACCTGGCCCAGCAACGCCATGAGACGAGATGGAGGCACCACGCTGACCTCCCCAGCTAAGGCCTGGGCAATGGCTGCTCTTCTCTTCTCTTTGCTACTCCCATCAGGGTATGCCTGAAAAAGGAAGAAACGAAGATATAAATGTGCTTATTCTAAAATGTAACAATCTAAAAAGTAACAACAGTAATCAAGCAAAAATATTCAAAAAGGAAAAGACAGAAAGAAACTATCCAGTTAAATAGAGGATTAATCAAATCAATTAGGTTTTAAAAATGATCTCTCAATTCTACCCACTTGCATTTCAGAAGTACATGTGAGAGAGAACTGAGGTCAACCAATCCACAGCTATTTCTGAAAAGAGTCTCCATAAACTATGTCAAAGCCAGAGTTGTTCTTCCAGTTTTTGAAAAATCTACAGAGCCAAGGATTCTTTTATATTATTTAGTAGTTTCTTTCAGTCAAATGGCTCCCAGTCTAGAAGCTCTTCACCATCTCTAACTTAAACCCTGTCCTGGCAATCTAAACTCCTTCCTTTATTCTAATGGTCTCCTTAAACTTACTCTAATTTCCTGTTACTCAGCAGTCTATTAATTCTTATTCCTTCTATTTAGACCAGTGTCTGGCAAAAGGCTGGGTGAGAAAAAAATGAAACTATACCTATAATAGGGTTTTGGAAGAATAAAAAAATACCAATCATCATGATCTACCTAGAGTATAATCACCTGAGAAGCAAAAAACACAAGCTTTTGAGAACTGAAAGAACTGGAAGGAAACTGCAGTTGTTAGCAGTGAGGGGTACAAATGCACAGTGAACACACCAGCAGTAAAGCAGTGCTTCTGGCAGCTGCTGGGGCTAATACGGAAATGATACCAGAATAAACGTCCTGCTTCTTTACTAATGAACACACAATTCTCTATGATGGGGTGTGGGAGGGGAAGGAAGGCCCTCAAACACTGAGAAAACTGAACAAGACCATGTCTTTAGCATATGCAGATTTCAACATAAAACAAAAAGTACCATTCTCAAAAAGTAAATCAAAATTATAAAAAGTATCCAATGAAATGGTTTTTAAAAGATCACATTACTGGAGTTCTCAGGAATTTCAGTTTCACAGACTCTACCTACCTGGCCCAGCAACGCCATGAGACGAGATGGAGGCACCACGCTGACCTCCCCAGCTAAGGCCTGGGCAATGGCTGCTCTTCTCTTCTCTTTGCTACTCCCATCAGGGTATGCCTGAAAAAGGAAGAAACGAAGATATAAATGTGCTTATTCTAAAATGTAACAATCTAAAAAGTAACAACAGTAATCAAGCAAAAATATTCAAAAAGGAAAAGACAGAAAGAAACTATCCAGTTAAATAGAGGATTAATCAAATCAATTAGGTTTTAAAAATGATCTCTCAATTCTACCCACTTGCATTTCAGAAGTACATGTGAGAGAGAACTGAGGTCAACCAATCCACAGCTATTTCTGAAAAGAGTCTCCATAAACTATGTCAAAGCCAGAGTTGTTCTTCCAGTTTTTGAAAAATCTACAGAGCCAAGGATTCTTTTATATTATTTAGTAGTTTCTTTCAGTCAAATGGCTCCCAGTCTAGAAGCTCTTCACCATCTCTAACTTAAACCCTGTCCTGGCAATCTAAACTCCTTCCTTTATTCTAATGGTCTCCTTAAACTTACTCTAATTTCCTGTTACTCAGCAGTCTATTAATTCTTATTCCTTCTATTTAGACCAGTGTCTGGCAAAAGGCTGGGTGAGAAAAAAATGAAACTATACCTATAATAGGGTTTTGGAAGAATAAAAAAATACCAATCATCATGATCTACCTAGAGTATAATCACCTGAGAAGCAAAAAACACAAGCTTTTGAGAACTGAAAGAACTGGAAGGAAACTGCAGTTGTTAGCAGTGAGGGGTACAAATGCACAGTGAACACACCAGCAGTAAAGCAGTGCTTCTGGCAGCTGCTGGGGCTAATACGGAAATGATACCAGAATAAACGTCCTGCTTCTTTACTAATGAACACACAATTCTCTATGATGGGGTGTGGGAGGGGAAGGAAGGCCCTCAAACACTGAGAAAACTGAACAAGACCATGTCTTTAGCATATGCAGATTTCAACATAAAACAAAAAGTACCATTCTCAAAAAGTAAATCAAAATTATAAAAAGTATCCAATGAAATGGTTTTTAAAAGATCACATTACTGCACGTTTTCTAAGTTAACAAGCTTCTTTTCACTAACACAGTCATACCTCTCGAGGATCAAAATAAGACCTGGCCAAGAGGTTTTCCAGATGAATATACCGCTCTGGCTGTGTTTGTTTTAACATGATCATGGGGTCAGTCTGTCTCAAAAGAGATCTGGCAGCACCCAATTCACGGAGCTCTATCAATTCCAAAACAACCTGTAAAATTGAAAGAAAATGGCGGTTTTAATGCATTATCTTATTACATTTTCTTTCTCAGTATAATTTCTGACACAGAAATGGTCAAGCCTAATCTGGATCATACATATCTGTAAACAACAAAACTCTGTAAAAGTAAAAGGTAAAATAAAAACTAAAAAAATAAAGAAAAAGAAATGGTCAAGCAACATGATTTCCAAATCACAAACCAGGAACTTCCCCTTTCCCTTTGCATGAGCAATTTCATGCAGAGGACTAAAGTAGTTACCAAGTAATAACTTTCACACTTCATTTTTATCTACCAGTCTCCCCTCCTCTCAGGTCTCTTATTCCAAATGTAAGACACTAAAGCAAGTTAAATATGGGAAGATACATATGGGCTCCAGAGAAACTGTCCTTGAGTTACCAAGGACATTACTAAACTCACATGGATTATAAAGAAACAAATCCATTCCCCTATTTTACTTCAAACCACACATTTTTATTTCCAGAAAGTCCACTTAGCTCTGTTGTATCGTCAGTAACTTTATGATCTATGTACTGATTTCCTGGCACAGAGCTTCTAAAATCTGTGGAATCTCCCCAGTGATAGAAATACCTTTGTAATTCATAAGCCTTTTGCATCACACCTGAGTTAGTGCTAAGATGGCTCAGGATAGGGGCTGGCTACCAGAAGGACCAACCACATGACCAGAGGGTTGATGCTCTGAGCCAGCTCAACCCCAAGGAGGGTCAAGGAACTGGAGGTTGAATGAAGAATCATTGAGCTTCTCTGGTTCAGTACCCTCCCAAATTTGACCCTGTATGTCTCTCCACTTAGCTGGTTTAGTTTTATTATCTGTTCCCTTGATAATAAAACTGCTATCATGATGTCACTTTCCTGAGTTCTGTGTCATTCTAGTGAATTATCAGCGCTGAGGAGGTCATGTGAAAGTTGCTCAGTCACGTCCAACTCTTTGCAACCCATGGATGAGCCACAGATCAAGCCAGATCTCCTGCACTGCAGGCGGATTCTTTACCAGCTGAGCCACCCAGGGTCTTGAGGATCCTCAAATCTGTGGCCAGTTGGTCAGAAGGGTCAATGGTCCAAAGTGTGGCTGGTGTGTGAAATAAAGACAGTCCTATAGAGGCCTGGGCCCTTAACTGGTGAGCTGTGCACTAACTCTGGGTGGCCAGTGTCAGAACTAAATTGCAGTATGCTATTTGGTGTCGGTTGATGTTAGAACAGATCATTTAATGGTCACTTTGAAGAAATAAAAGCAATTTGGGAAAACGTTGGCTTTTCCAAGAAGAGAGGTAAAAATACAGAGGTGCACTCAAGCTCTGAGTGTTCTTTTTTAAGAATGCTTTCCAGTCAGGGGCCCACAGTAAACCCACGCACAGGGATCCGTGTCACCCCACTCTTACCTGTTCATAGAGGTCAATGAGGGTTTTGTCTGGCAATTTCAGAGACTGTATAGCCTGTAAGACAGTATCCCAGTGGCCACTATTAATGTCAGCCACAAAACTCTCAATGCTGTCCACCGTATTCAAGGACACAGTGGTCTCTTCTTGCAAGGTGGCTAAGGCCCGATGTAAACTGTTCTCCTTTAGGTACTGCATGATGAGCCGGATCACACTGAAAGAAGAAAGCCTGTCATTCAGCTGAGGGATCCTCACTCACCAAAGAGGCCACAAGACTAGGCCCAGTTTATTTTTCTACCTAGCCATTCTTCTTCCACTACCTACTTTTCATTTCTTTATCACGTGAGTAAAACTTGCCCCCCAGAATCACAGGACCTGAGTTACAAAAGACCCTGGGGATCATCCAGTCCTACTTTCAACTCAGAGGTAGGAGAACTGAGGGTCAGCAAAGGGAAATATTTAGCCCAATGTCTCATAGCTAGTCAATACCAGAAAGACTCTTGTACTTCCAAGGTCAGAGATCTTTTTATAATGCCAAGTTTCTTATGAATTCATATAATTTCACCATTGCACACTTCAGTAAAATATTTTAAACGTAGTCAAGTCACTGACACAACATACTCTACTTGGTCCACTTTTAAATGACAACAAAATAATACGAAGAAAGACCTTCTTAAAAAGGATTTGTTGAGCAGAAATAAGTACAGCTATACTAGATGTAAAATCAAAGCAAAGTCATATGTCCTCACTTGCAGAAATAACACCTACCCACTGTCACTATTACCAAACTTTCAGAACAAGTGAAATAAAAACATGTGGATTCAGTTTCCCAAGAAAAGGAGGGCCCAGATAATTTCCAACTACTGAAAAAACAAAGCAACAATTTTTAGCATGTGACAGAAAACTTACAAGTCATTTATGGTCAAATATATTCAGTTAAGGGGCTTCTTTGGTAGCTCAGCTGGTAAAGAATCTGCCTGCAATGCAGGAGAACCCGGTTTGATTTGTAGGTCAAAAAGAACCCCTGGAGAAGGGATAGTCTACTCACTCCAGTATTCTAGGGCTTCCCTGGTAGCTCAGCTGGTACAGAACTTGCCTTCAATGTGGGAGACCTGGGTCTGATCCCAGGTCTCTCTCTCTTTCTCTCTCTCTCTCTCTCTCTCTCCACACACACACATATATATTTATATATATAATTAAAACTTTTTGATCTTTGACTTAGCATTAAGCAGTCTGGTGAATAACAGACAGTTAAAAGTTCCCTGTACAAAACTGTTCCACACTGTTCTCTCGCCTTACAAGTACACATACAGCTCACATGATATTTCTACTGGACAGCACTAGTATCAGGGGTCACACTGTCCAGACTGGAAGGGATTTCAGACTGGAATTCAGTCAGTTCTCTTTCCCAGTAGAGAAATAGTCATCAAAAAATAACCAATGTTTACTATGTGTTCACTATATATTAAGTACTGTTCTAAGCATTTTGGACTCATTTACACCGCAGAACCACCCTATGAAGATGGCATTACTCTTACGTCCACTTTACAGATGAGGATTTGGTCAGGTAACAGAGATAGTGGAAAAAATAAGATTCAAACAGGCAGAGTGGCACGTGAGCATATAGTCTGGCTAGGAAAGCAAATCCCCTCTTCTTAAAAATAGCACCTATAGAAGACAAGTGATTACTATTGCTCACTGTGGTTTTTTTCTCTCACAGCCCCTTTAAGAGATGTCCCGCAAGTCACTGACACAACATACTCTACTTGGTCCACTTTTAAATGACAACAAAATAATACGAAGAAAGACCTTCTTAAAAAGGATTTGTTGAGCAGAAATAAGTACAGCTATACTAGATGTAAAATCAAAGCAAAGTCATATGTCCTCACTTGCAGAAATAACACCTACCCACTGTCACTATTACCAAACTTTCAGAACAAGTGAAATAAAAACATGTGGATTCAGTTTCCCAAGAAAAGGAGGGCCCAGATAATTTCCAACTACTGAAAAAACAAAGCAACAATTTTTAGCATGTGACAGAAAACTTACAAGTCATTTATGGTCAAATATATTCAGTTAAGGGGCTTCTTTGGTAGCTCAGCTGGTAAAGAATCTGCCTGCAATGCAGGAGAACCCGGTTTGATTTGTAGGTCAAAAAGAACCCCTGGAGAAGGGATAGTCTACTCACTCCAGTATTCTAGGGCTTCCCTGGTAGCTCAGCTGGTACAGAACTTGCCTTCAATGTGGGAGACCTGGGTCTGATCCCAGGTCTCTCTCTCTCTCTCTCTCTCTCTCTCCACACACACACATATATATTTATATATATAATTAAAACTTTTTGATCTTTGACTTAGCATTAAGCAGTCTGGTGAATAACAGACAGTTAAAAGTTCCCTGTACAAAACTGTTCCACACTGTTCTCTCGCCTTACAAGTACACATACAGCTCACATGATATTTCTACTGGACAGCACTAGTATCAGGGGTCACACTGTCCAGACTGGAAGGGATTTCAGACTGGAATTCAGTCAGTTCTCTTTCCCAGTAGAGAAATAGTCATCAAAAAATAACCAATGTTTACTATGTGTTCACTATATATTAAGTACTGTTCTAAGCATTTTGGACTCATTTACACCGCAGAACCACCCTATGAAGATGGCATTACTCTTACGTCCACTTTACAGATGAGGATTTGGTCAGGTAACAGAGATAGTGGAAAAAATAAGATTCAAACAGGCAGAGTGGCACGTGAGCATATAGTCTGGCTAGGAAAGCAAATCCCCTCTTCTTAAAAATAGCACCTATAGAAGACAAGTGATTACTATTGCTCACTGTGGTTTTTTTCTCTCACAGCCCCTTTAAGAGATGTCCCAGCCTGGATCCCTGCTGCTCCAGTGCCACCCTGTCTCCCACTGCACACTCCCATTTACACTCTCCATGCCTGCAAAGAAATCATACATTTGCTAGAGCCTAAGTCAAATTCACTTTCTTAATACACAAAGTCATGTCCAACTCTTTGCAAGCCCTGGATGAGCCATGGAATTCTCCAGGCAAAAATACTGGAGTGCGGGGCTTCCCTGGTAGCTCAGTGGTAAAGAGTTTGCCTGCCAATACAGGAGACACAGGTCCGATCCCTGATTCAAGAATATCCCACATGCTGCGGAGCAACTAAGCCCATGGGCCACAACTATGGAGCCTCGTGGCCACAACTGTTGAGCCCATGTGCCACAACTACTGAAGCCCGTGTGCCCTAGAGCCCAAGTTCCACAACAAGAGAAGTCACTGCAACAAGAAGCCTGCTCACCTCAACTAGAGAGTAGCCCTCACTCCCTGCAACTAGAGAAGAGCCTGTGGCAGCAGTGAAAGCCCAGAAGAGCCAAAAATAAATAAATAAATAAAAGAATACTGGAGTGGGTAAACTTTCCCTTCTCTGAGGGATCTTCCCAACTCAGGGATCAAACCCAAGTCTCCTGCATTACAAGCGGATTTCTTACCATCTGAACCACAAGGGACACCCAAGACTACTGAAGTAGGTAGCCTCTTCCTTCTCCAGCGCATCTTCCCAACCCAGGAAACGGACCGGGTCTCCTGCATTGCAGACGGAGTCTTTACCAGCTGAGCTAACAGGGAAGCCCTTGGTGTAATAGACAAAGAGCTAAACATTTTGGAGACAGATTGGGATTTGCATCAGAGCTCTGCACTTACTAACTGTGGCTCTAACAAGTCACTTAACATCTTTCTGCCCATTTCCCCGTCTGTTCAGGAAAACACCTACTCTGTAGGGTTGGTCTGAGGGTTGACTGCACTGCTTACAGTGTGATCAGCAGAGAAAATATTTAGTAAACAGCAACAAGTATTGATAATAAAAACACGCAACCACTCAAGGCTGGGAGAAGGGTCTGTTCTCACTTCTGACTTCAGGCTCCAAAACATGGACTCCTTTCCACCGCCTGCCCTGCCCTAGCTGTCTTCATCGCCAGCACTCTCCAACAACCCTCTTTGTTCTACTTTTCTCCACAACACATAACAGCATCTGCTAAGCCTATTTCACTTACTGCTTTTGTCTGCTATTCGCCTTCCTCTTTTTATAAGGACAAGAATTTTGTCTGCTTCCTTCACTGCTATACTCCCAAAGTCTAAAACAAGTAAACAGTAGACTTTCAATATTTGCCTGCCAATACAGGAGACACAGGTCCGATCCCTGATTCAAGAATATCCCACATGCTGCGGAGCAACTAAGCCCATGGGCCACAACTATGGAGCCTCGTGGCCACAACTGTTGAGCCCATGTGCCACAACTACTGAAGCCCGTGTGCCCTAGAGCCCAAGTTCCACAACAAGAGAAGTCACTGCAACAAGAAGCCTGCTCACCTCAACTAGAGAGTAGCCCTCACTCCCTGCAACTAGAGAAGAGCCTGTGGCAGCAGTGAAAGCCCAGAAGAGCCAAAAATAAATAAATAAATAAAAGAATACTGGAGTGGGTAAACTTTCCCTTCTCTGAGGGATCTTCCCAACTCAGGGATCAAACCCAAGTCTCCTGCATTACAAGCGGATTTCTTACCATCTGAACCACAAGGGACACCCAAGACTACTGAAGTAGGTAGCCTCTTCCTTCTCCAGCGCATCTTCCCAACCCAGGAAACGGACCGGGGTCTCCTGCATTGCAGACGGAGTCTTTACCAGCTGAGCTAACAGGGAAGCCCTTGGTGTAATAGACAAAGAGCTAAACATTTTGGAGACAGATTGGGATTTGCATCAGAGCTCTGCACTTACTAACTGTGGCTCTAACAAGTCACTTAACATCTTTCTGCCCATTTCCCCGTCTGTTCAGGAAAACACCTACTCTGTAGGGTTGGTCTGAGGGTTGACTGCACTGCTTACAGTGTGATCAGCAGAGAAAATATTTAGTAAACAGCAACAAGTATTGATAATAAAAACACGCAACCACTCAAGGCTGGGAGAAGGGTCTGTTCTCACTTCTGACTTCAGGCTCCAAAACATGGACTCCTTTCCACCGCCTGCCCTGCCCTAGCTGTCTTCATCGCCAGCACTCTCCAACAACCCTCTTTGTTCTACTTTTCTCCACAACACATAACAGCATCTGCTAAGCCTATTTCACTTACTGCTTTTGTCTGCTATTCGCCTTCCTCTTTTTATAAGGACAAGAATTTTGTCTGCTTCCTTCACTGCTATACTCCCAAAGTCTAAAACAAGTAAACAGTAGACTTTCAATATTTGCTGAATGAATAAACTTTCCTTCCTCCTATGGCAGATCAGGAGGACAAGTCCTCTCCAGTACGCTCAGAACACAAGTGTTGTGTCTGCCTTTTTAATTATTAAGTGTTGCCAAGAGAAAGTAGAAGACTGAGTTCTGGAGAAGCTCAACAGAGACCTTCTTCAGTCACTTATTCCCCCTCTCTCCCAAATCTATCATCGTCCTGGACCAGTTTCCACATTCTATCCCTCCTTTGTGGCTACACAAAGCTCACTATGTATCACCAAAATTCAGCGCCACGTAGACCATGACAAAATTGCTAGTCGTTCGTTCATTACAATCATTGAGTCTCTACGAAGTACCAGGAACTGAGATTGTAATGAGAAGGTGCCTCTAGGCGCCGACACAGGCTAGAAGGACAGACAAACGACGACAATACTGAATTAAGTGCAGAGAACCGTGTTAAGTACAAGGGAGGAAACACACCACACTGTTCACTGGGGGCAGGGAGAAAGGGAAGGCTACGAGAACAGCCCCCGGGCGCAGACGAGGCCGGAGTCCTGATTGGATGGCTAGCTGGCTCACTTTCAGGGCGCACCAGACGTCGGCGAGGGCTAGAACTCAGGTTTTCCAGGCACGTCCTACCCATACCACGCGCCGCCCCACACCCGGCTTTGGGCTTTCCGTTCGCTGCTTTCTCGTGGGCCCGCCCCAGAGGCAGTAGGATCCAAGAAGCTTCTTTGTGGATAAGGAAATGCTCCTCCACTCCGCAGCCTCTCGGAGCAGCTTCCACGCCCCAACCCTTCGCCTGCCGGCCTGGCCATTTGGCGAGCATTCCCCACCACGGGACTCACTCTGAGGACTCGATTTCGATCGACATAGCACTATCTTTCGGGGCGCAGGCCTCAGTTCACGCTCAGAACCAGTCGCGCAAAGCACCAACGACACCTCCGGCGACTCCCCGTCGTCACTTCCGCTCGACGTCCGACGCCCGCTCCGGAGGCGGTCTGTACGGGAGAGGGGCGTGGACTACGTGTGGGACGGGGCGGGACGGGGCGGAGCGGGGCGGGGCGGAGCTTCAAGGGCCTGTCCAAAGTCTGAACCTAGGAGCCCTCCTCCCCAGCTCAAGAGAATTCTTCATTCGCCTCCCTAAAGAAAGAGTTGTTCTTGTTTTTAAATCTGGAAAGTTATCTGCCAGCCTGGATGGGAGGGGCTCTTGGGGGAGAATAGATACGTGTCTATGTATGGCTATTGACCTGAAACTATTGCAACGTTGTTAATTGGCTGTAGCCTAATACACAATGATTTTGGTATTAAAAAATAAAATTAAATTTACGGCTTCCCTGGTGATCCAGTGGGTGAAAAGTCCGCCTTGCAGTGCAAGGGGCACCGGTTCGACCCCTGGCCCGGGAAGATCCCACGCGCCGCGAAACGGCTGGACACACTTGCAAGCCGGTGCTCTGGCGCGCATGCGCCCAGAGCTGGTGCTCTGCAACAAGAGGCCACTGCAAAGGGAGGCCCATACAGGCCAAAGAATAAAGATGGATGAAAATAAATGAATAAATAAACAAATAACCAACAAAAGAGGCCAAAATTTAAAAATAAATTTTAAAAAATTGAATTAAATTTTTTAAAATGTATGGAAGTGGAAGGAAGCAAAGTGGAAAAAAAAAATTTTTTTTTATTAGTTTAGCTTTAAAGATAAGGGCTGACAGAGAACAGACTTGTGGACACAGTCGGGAAAGGAGAGGGTCGGATGCGTAGTATGGAAACATATCCATTACCACAGGTAAAATAGACAGCCAGTGGGAATTTACTGGATGACAGGCGAGGGCTAGAACTCAGGTTCCACGCCCCATCCCCCCCCAGGCTTTGGGCTTTCCGTTCGCTGCTTTCTCGTGGGCCCGCCCCAGAGGCAGTAGGATCCAAGAAGCTTCTTTGTGGATAAGGAAATGCTCCTCCACTCCGCAGCCTCTCGGAGCAGCTTCCACGCCCCAACCCTTCGCCTGCCGGCCTGGCCATTTGGCGAGCATTCCCCACCACGGGACTCACTCTGAGGACTCGATTTCGATCGACATAGCACTATCTTTCGGGGCGCAGGCCTCAGTTCACGCTCAGAACCAGTCGCGCAAAGCACCAACGACACCTCCGGCGACTCCCCGTCGTCACTTCCGCTCGACGTCCGACGCCCGCTCCGGAGGCGGTCTGTACGGGAGAGGGGCGTGGACTACGTGTGGGACGGGGCGGGACGGGGCGGAGCGGGCGGGGCGGAGCTTCAAGGGCCTGTCCAAAGTCTGAACCTAGGAGCCCTCCTCCCCAGCTCAAGAGAATTCTTCATTCGCCTCCCTAAAGAAAGAGTTGTTCTTGTTTTTAAATCTGGAAAGTTATCTGCCAGCCTGGATGGGAGGGGCTCTTGGGGGAGAATAGATACGTGTCTATGTATGGCTATTGACCTGAAACTATTGCAACGTTGTTAATTGGCTGTAGCCTAATACACAATGATTTTGGTATTAAAAAATAAAATTAAATTTACGGCTTCCCTGGTGATCCAGTGGGTGAAAAGTCCGCCTTGCAGTGCAAGGGGCACCGGTTCGACCCCTGGCCCGGGAAGATCCCACGCGCCGCGAAACGGCTGGACACACTTGCAAGCCGGTGCTCTGGCGCGCATGCGCCCAGAGCTGGTGCTCTGCAACAAGAGGCCACTGCAAAGGGAGGCCCATACAGGCCAAAGAATAAAGATGGATGAAAATAAATGAATAAATAAACAAATAACCAACAAAAGAGGCCAAAATTTAAAAATAAATTTTAAAAAATTGAATTAAATTTTTTAAAATGTATGGAAGTGGAAGGAAGCAAAGTGGAAAAAAAAAATTTTTTTTTATTAGTTTAGCTTTAAAGATAAGGGCTGACAGAGAACAGACTTGTGGACACAGTCGGGAAAGGAGAGGGTCGGATGCGTAGTATGGAAACATATCCATTACCACAGGTAAAATAGACAGCCAGTGGGAATTTACTGGATGACACAGGGAGCTCAACCTAGAGCTCTGCGACAACCTAGAGAAAAGGGGAGAAAGGGTGGGAAAGGGGAGGAAGGCTCAAGAGGGAGGGAACATAAGTTTATCTATGGGATTTCCTCCTAACTTAGTAAAGAATCTGTGTGCAATGCAGAAGACAAAGGCCCGACTCCTGGGTCGAGAAGATCCACTGGAGAAGGAAACAGCAACCCACTTCAGTATTCTTGCTTGTGAAATCACATGGACAGAGGAGCTAGGCGGGCCAAGAATAAGAGTTGGACATGACTTAGCAACTAAACCACCATAAACCACCATGGCTGATTCATGTTGATGTATAGCAGAAACCAACACACAATGTTGTAAAGTAATTATCCTCCAATTAAATATAAATATACAAAAGATAGGGGCTGAGTGGGCTTCCCTAGTGGTCCAGTGGGTAAAGACACTGCCTTGCAGTGCAAGGGGCACCGGTTCAATCCCAGTCCAGGGAAGGAGCGGCTGGGCCGGTGTGTCCAATTACAAGCCAGTGCTCTGCAGCGCATGTGCCCAGAGCTGGTGCTCTGCAATGAGAGAGGCCACTGCGATGCTCTGCAATGAGAGAGGCCACTGCGATGGGAGGCCAATATATACCAAAGAATAAAAAAGATGGATGAAAAATAAATGATGACTTAGAAGCAAAAAAAAAAATACATGGGAAACCAGGCAATATTTGGAGGAACAGTTTACTGAGTTTAAGTAAATGAAAGATCTTGAAGCCAAAGCACAGTTTAATTAACCTAATTACAAGAAGTTTGAAACTCAAGATTTGCATACTCTCTTCTTGGAAAGACCTACTTCGAAGACTTTTTCTCCCCCAATTAAGTATTTAACTTTTAACTAAGCTGAAAATGGTTTCACAGCAGTGATAGTTACTGGAAAAAGAATGAAACCAGATGCAAATGAGTAAAGGGAGATTTGAGACTTCTTTTAATAGACTTGAAACGATACATCATTAAATTAATAGAGTCAAATGAAATGTAGATATATCAAAGAATTTCATAAAGATTACTTTTTAAAAATATTGTATTTCCATCCCATATAAATTTTAAAAATTTGGAGCACAATGATAAGAAATCTATGTTGGGAACATTACATACTGAAATGATTTACTGGAGACTTCCTACTGGTTTTCAGTATTATCTGATATTTTTTCCAAAGATCTTCTCTGTAGAAGAAACTTTTCCAAAGAACTTCTCTGTAGACTTTTATTGTTTATTTATTTATTGTCTATGCTCAGTCTTCATTGCTACAGGCTCTTCTTGAGTTTTGGCTAGCGGAGGATGCTCTCTGGTTGCAATGCTCAGGATTCTTATTGCAGTGGCTTCTCTCCTTGCAGAACATCGGTTCTAGGGCACATGGGCGTGATGTGAGGGCTCAGTAGTTGCGATCCCCAGGCACTAGAGCACAGGTGCTTGGGCTTCCTTGCTCCATGGCATATGGGATCTTCCTGGACTAGGGTTTGAACCATGTCTCCTGTATTGGCAGGCAGATTCATTACCGCTGAGCCACCAGGCAAGCCCCTTTATGGGCTCTGAAATACTGTCACTTCGTTCGTATCTTTTCAGTTTTCCATCAGTTTGTGAAGGACATGGTGTCCAAGATCTCAAAAGTCTTAAGAATCTAAATGTTTGTTCCAACATGGAGTGAGATATCTAGATGGATGTATGATTTCTGGCATATTTTTTCACTATTCCATCTCATGATGAAACATAGAAAATTATTATAACATCTTCTCATTTTCAACAATAGCATAAGCCTTCATTTTCTTTACCTCGTACTTATCAGGTTATTCTTACATACATTAAGTTTACTTCTCTATTTTGCTTATACATTGTCTTCTCTATAATTACTTTAAACATTTTATTGAAGCATAATTGATTTACAATGTTGTATTAGTTTCAGGAGTACAGCAATATAATTACTTAATACCAAGTTTTATTCTAGTATCATCACATCTTTACTATCATTTTGAATGGAATGATTTCTTATAATTTCTATTAAATCCAAACTTGTTAATTATACATACAGCAGAGCCTCTTCCTGTTTCATGAAAACAGATGCAAATGAGTAAAGGGAGATTTGAGACTTCTTTTAATAGACTTGAAACGATACATCATTAAATTAATAGAGTCAAATGAAATGTAGATATATCAAAGAATTTCATAAAGATTACTTTTTAAAAATATTGTATTTCCATCCCATATAAATTTTAAAAATTTGGAGCACAATGATAAGAAATCTATGTTGGGAACATTACATACTGAAATGATTTACTGGAGACTTCCTACTGGTTTTCAGTATTATCTGATATTTTTTCCAAAGATCTTCTCTGTAGAAGAAACTTTTCCAAAGAACTTCTCTGTAGACTTTTATTGTTTATTTATTTATTGTCTATGCTCAGTCTTCATTGCTACAGGCTCTTCTTGAGTTTTGGCTAGCGGAGGATGCTCTCTGGTTGCAATGCTCAGGATTCTTATTGCAGTGGCTTCTCTCCTTGCAGAACATCGGTTCTAGGGCACATGGGCGTGATGTGAGGGCTCAGTAGTTGCGATCCCCAGGCACTAGAGCACAGGTGCTTGGGCTTCCTTGCTCCATGGCATATGGGATCTTCCTGGACTAGGGTTTGAACCATGTCTCCTGTATTGGCAGGCAGATTCATTACCGCTGAGCCACCAGGCAAGCCCCTTTATGGGCTCTGAAATACTGTCACTTCGTTCGTATCTTTTCAGTTTTCCATCAGTTTGTGAAGGACATGGTGTCCAAGATCTCAAAAGTCTTAAGAATCTAAATGTTTGTTCCAACATGGAGTGAGATATCTAGATGGATGTATGATTTCTGGCATATTTTTTCACTATTCCATCTCATGATGAAACATAGAAAATTATTATAACATCTTCTCATTTTCAACAATAGCATAAGCCTTCATTTTCTTTACCTCGTACTTATCAGGTTATTCTTACATACATTAAGTTTACTTCTCTATTTTGCTTATACATTGTCTTCTCTATAATTACTTTAAACATTTTATTGAAGCATAATTGATTTACAATGTTGTATTAGTTTCAGGAGTACAGCAATATAATTACTTAATACCAAGTTTTATTCTAGTATCATCACATCTTTACTATCATTTTGAATGGAATGATTTCTTATAATTTCTATTAAATCCAAACTTGTTAATTATACATACAGCAGAGCCTCTTCCTGTTTCATTATATTTTTAGTAGTAATGCCCAAGGATTTAAACATTGAAATCCATATCACTCTATGTTATAGCCAATTAATTTCTTTGTATTTTCCTACATATTAAACATTATATTAATATGTTCATTATCTATATGAACAGATTATGTTATTTATGAATTTCAAGAGATCAAAGAGAAAGTTACAGAATATTTGGAAGGCTGAATAGTACTGAAACATGTTGAGAAGATCTCCACTAGAAATTATTCTAAGATAATAACTCCAATCTCTTATTATTTTTCTTTCTCTCATCTTTTCAACTTGGAAAGATATTTTAGAAAATAATATCTCTTGTAATGAAGAAACATTCACAGGCGATTTCCCTGGTGGTTCAGTGGCTAAGACTTTGTGCTCCCAATGCAGGGGGCCCAGGTTCAGTCCCCGGTCAGAGAACTAGATCCCACCTGCTGCACTGAAAGATCCCACTTGTCGCAGTGGCAATGAAGATCCCGGGTGCCTTGACTAAGACCCAGCACAGCCAAATAAATAAATAAATACTTTTTTAAAAAGGCACAAAAACTCAATGTTAAGAGAAACATTTATGTGAAGTATGGCAATTCCTCTGGTTTCATTTCAGTTCCTATTTATTCAGTCAATTATGGGTACAATTAAATTGATTACTTTTTCTCTTCAAAAAGTAGCATGTATTTTATCATCCCATTTTAAGAAAGCACAAGTCCACAATTCCTTACCTGTAATTCTGAAATTAAAAAATGGGGGAAATTAAATACATTTATATATTTTATATGTCAGTTAGCAGCAAAATCTGTCCTGAATTTAAGTGAGGCTATGTGCAGTCTTTTAAGAATCTTCTAGTGTGAACATTCATATACAGAAGTGTTAATATACTTAATTATGTACCACTTGGATCTTGTTGGGAGATACAAGATATATATATATGCTACATTATCTTACCAAGATATAAAAATTCCAAACTTGAAAGCATATCTAGGGCTTCCCTGGTGGTCCAGTGGGTAAGGACACCACCTTGCAGTGCAAGGGGCACCGGTTCAATCCCTGGCCTGGGAAGATCTCACCTGCTGCAGAGCGGCTGGACCGATGTGTCCAATTACCGAGCCAGAGCTCTGGAGCGCATGCGTCCAGAGCCGGTGCTCTGCAACAACAGAGGCCACTGCCATGGGAGGTCCACACGGGCCAAAGAACAAAGATGGATGAAAACTAGACAAATGAAAGACCAATAGAAGTAGCCCGCCTGCTCCCCTCCCTTCCCACCCCACCCCCCCAAAATAAATAAATTAAATAAATCTTTAAAAAAAAAAAAGCATATCTAGCCTCAAGATTTTCAAAAAGACTTTCACAAGCCTATTCTACCTATCTACATAATGTATCTCCCCAGTCTGCTGTTGCATGCATGCATAAAAGTTCTTTGACTGATATTCACCTGACATCATCTGGGTGACAGGATTTGAGCTGATATTTTTTTTTTCATTATTCTACATCATTAAAATTCTTTTTCATGAACCTAAGTAAATCTTTTTTTTTTAATTTTTAAATTTTGGCCTCTTTTGTTGGTTTCTTATCTATTTATGTTCATCCACCCTCACTCTCTGGCCTGTGTCAGCCTCCCACCACAGTGGCCTCTCCCACCGCAGAGCACTGGCCCTGGATGCATGCGCTCCAGAGAGCTGACTCCAACTGGACACACCGGTTCAGCCACTCCAAGGCACACGGGATCCCCCTGGGCCAGGGACCCAACTGGTGCCCCCTGCACTGCAAGGCAGACTCCCTACCCACTGAAACACCAGGGAAGCCCCAGTAAATCTTTTTTTAGTATTTATTTATTTGGCTGCACCAGGTCTTAGTTATAAGCACACAGGATCATTAGTTGCAGCATGTGGCACCAGGGCCTACTGCATTGGGAGAATGGAGCCTTAGCCACTGGACCACCAGGGAAGTCCCAAGCATAAGTAGAATTTTTCATAAGTAAAAATTAAAATCTTTTTTTTGTTTTCAAGAAGAAAAGTTACAGTGCTTAAAGACACAGATGTCACTTTCTCTGAAAAATTAACAACCTCTGATCATTCTAATTTCAGAAAAATAAACTAAAGTAAAAAAGGTGGGTGGACAGGTATTTGGTGTTTCAATTCAGACCATGTTATTTGTTTCGGTGTCTGTGGTTTTTGCATCCATGGCAATCAGATCAGCAGATACCATTATTGAGAAATGAAACTCTATGATTACAATTAGCAGCCACAGATGTATCCTCATTCTTCGCTTCTTAAGATACATTGAATTTTTAATCTCTGATTGACAGCCAACACCCCTGACAACACAAATCCTTCTGCTCCACACTTTCTCTGTAACAAGGGACTTGATTAGGACATCGGTTACTTTTTGTAACCAAACTGCAAGCTTTACCTAGTTAGGGAGTTTCTCCCCTAAACGAACTGCTTATGTAAGTCTTCTGTACCCTGTCTACATAACCCACCAATCTCCATATTCTTTCTATACCCAAAGCATAAGCTTTATTATTTCACTGATCCCTTATTAGCAAGTTGATAGACTTTGGTAATTGCTAATTACCGATTTGTCTAGGAAGTTTTGTTTTGTTTTGTTTTTATAACTTTTGGTGGGAGGGCGGGTTGGGGAGGGAGGGGCGGGTGGGCCGCTTCTATTGGTCTTTCATTTATCTATTTTCATCCATCTTTGTTCTTTGGCCTGTGGGGGCCTCCCATTGCAGTGGCCTCTGTTGTCACAGAGCACCGGCTCTGGGCACATGCCTTCCAGGGCTCCAGATCGGTAATCAGACACATCCGTCCAGCCGCTCCACAACACATGGGATCTTCCCAGACCAGGGATCAAACCGGTGCCCCTTGCACTGCAAGGTGGTGTCCTTACCCACTGGACCACCAGGGAAGCCTGGAAGTTTTGTTTTTAACACAAACAAATGAGGTCTCTTATAGCTCTCCATCTGTACAAGGATAAAGCTCAAACAGGCCCACCACAGACACACAACTTTTAACCCTAAACTAGGCAGTTATGTTCATTCATTAGGAAGATTCCCACCCGACACTCAGAGATGGCTCACAGCCACCTAAACCTAACTTCTGGAATCAGCCCTAATGAGGTGGCTGGATCTAGAACGTATCATCAAAAGTGAAGTCAGTCAGAAAGAGAAGGACAAATACAGTATATTAACACATATATATGGAATCTAGTAGGATGGTGATGATGGCACATGCAGTGAAGCGACAGAAAGACAGACATGGACAGTGGACATATGGACATTGTGGGGAAGGAACAGAGGGTGGGAGGTGTAAAGGAAGTAGCATGAAGGCCTGTACTACCATAAGTGAAGAAAATAGCTCTAGTCATTGCTCTGTGAGAAAAGGGGATCCTTCAGGGGTGCTGTATGATGGTCGGGAGGGGAGGGAAGGGGGGGATATACATATGACTAATCTGAGAACATACATATCTGTAAACAACAAAACTCTGTAAAAGTTAAAAGTAAAATAAAGGTTTAAAAAAAAAAAAAAAAAACCTAACTTCTGGTGACTGAACAGCCTGAAGTGACTCCAAGGGAAATCCAGTCTCCCGATGAGGTCCTCTTTCTGAAAAGCTGGCCTTTCCCATAAGTCTGCAATCCATCTTCTCCAGCCAGCAGAGGGCAGGCCAACCATGGAAAAGCTGCCATTGTAAACCAGGCCAACAGGTGTCCAGTTGGTATCGAGGAAGAGAGGTGTCTGGGAGAGAGATCCTCAGTCCAATGGAAGTAGAATCCAGGGTCAGTGTTTGGGTGCTAAAACGGGGCAACAGTCTGGCCCTTCCTATCAAACTTCATCAATTTCAATAAGAGGACATGGCAAAGACTAGAGAAAGATGATCACACAATTCTACCTGTTTGTGGTAGGACACGGGGTAGAGATCTTCTAGCTCAACCTCCTCTTTTTAAATTCCACCCATCATCCCTGGTAAAGAATTTTTTTTTTTTTTTTTTTTTGGTGTACTTCCTTGAATGAAAGCCACCTGTTTCAAAAAAGAAAAAAAGGCCACCTGTTCCCTTTTGGAACAAAGTACCTGTTACCACTGGACCACCAGGGAAGCCTGGAAGTTTTGTTTTTAACACAAACAAATGAGGTCTCTTATAGCTCTCCATCTGTACAAGGATAAAGCTCAAACAGGCCCACCACAGACACACAACTTTTAACCCTAAACTAGGCAGTTATGTTCATTCATTAGGAAGATTCCCACCGACACTCAGAGATGGCTCACAGCCACCTAAACCTAACTTCTGGAATCAGCCCTAATGAGGTGGCTGGATCTAGAACGTATCATCAAAAGTGAAGTCAGTCAGAAAGAGAAGGACAAATACAGTATATTAACACATATATATGGAATCTAGTAGGATGGTGATGATGGCACATGCAGTGAAGCGACAGAAAGACAGACATGGACAGTGGACATATGGACATTGTGGGGAAGGAACAGAGGGTGGGAGGTGTAAAGGAAGTAGCATGAAGGCCTGTACTACCATAAGTGAAGAAAATAGCTCTAGTCATTGCTCTGTGAGAAAAGGGGATCCTTCAGGGGTGCTGTATGATGGTCGGGAGGGGAGGGAAGGGGGGGATATACATATGACTAATCTGAGAACATACATATCTGTAAACAACAAAACTCTGTAAAAGTTAAAAGTAAAATAAAGGTTTAAAAAAAAAAAAAACCTAACTTCTGGTGACTGAACAGCCTGAAGTGACTCCAAGGGAAATCCAGTCTCCCGATGAGGTCCTCTTTCTGAAAAGCTGGCCTTTCCCATAAGTCTGCAATCCATCTTCTCCAGCCAGCAGAGGGCAGGCCAACCATGGAAAAGCTGCCATTGTAAACCAGGCCAACAGGTGTCCAGTTGGTATCGAGGAAGAGAGGTGTCTGGGAGAGAGATCCTCAGTCCAATGGAAGTAGAATCCAGGGTCAGTGTTTGGGTGCTAAAACGGGGCAACAGTCTGGCCCTTCCTATCAAACTTCATCAATTTCAATAAGAGGACATGGCAAAGACTAGAGAAAGATGATCACACAATTCTACCTGTTTGTGGTAGGACACGGGGTAGAGATCTTCTAGCTCAACCTCCTCTTTTTAAATTCCACCCATCATCCCTGGTAAAGAATTTTTTTTTTTTTTTTTTTTGGTGTACTTCCTTGAATGAAAGCCACCTGTTTCAAAAAAGAAAAAAAGGCCACCTGTTCCATTTTGGAACAAAGTATGCTTTCTTGTAAATCCCAAAGAGCAAGCCTGTTCTCTTCAGAAACTGCAATGTGGCTCTGGTTCTACAGTCAAATAGAGAATTTCTTCACACACATATATACACACACACACACACACACACACATATATATATATATATATAGGTGGAGGGACACGATGCAGGACTTGCAGGATTTTAGTTCCCCAACCAAGTATTGAACCTAGGCCACAGCAGTGAAAGTACCAAGTCCTAGCCACTGCACACCAGGGAACTCCCCTCATGGATTATTATTTTTACCAAGGACAAAAGCTTTTCCCAGAAACTCGCCTTCTTCAGCTGGTGCATCCGCCAGGGCAGCGTTATATGTCCATCCTCAAGTTGAACCCTTCACTGACTAGGGGAATGGAATTACCACACATGGCCTAAGCACACACATGTACCCCCTGGGGCCAGGAAGGGACTGCTTTCCTGAGCATCGAAGCACAACCCCAGATCATCCAGTAAGGAACAGTAGATGGAGCTAGTGGAGTGACTGTTGGGTGGACAGCCACCCCTGTCTGTCTGGGGCTGGTAGGAGGTACTGAAGTCTCATCACACAGACAAGAAAGCCGATAAAAGGAACCGAAGGACCCCACCCGGCTCGGCCAGGATCTGAGCTACACAGGCTCCCGTGATAGGAGATGCGTTCTCAGGAAACAACCTCACCCACAGTGCCCACTAAAAGGCAACCCTCCGTGCTTATATTTTATACCTCAGAAGTCTTACCCTGTTCCCACACCAGACCCAAGAGCCGACAAACCATAGACGGACCAGCACCCTCCAGCCTGAACTGGCTCAAAAAGAAGTCAGTTTTATGACCTTGAATATGTGGCATGATCAGGCACTTGGGAATAGGAGCAGCTGAAAGTTTTCAAGGTGGAGGAAACCACGAGGTGATCAAGATAAAGTGTGAGGTCGCCATAAAATAAGGATACTGATAGCACTACCTCGAAAGCTGTGAGGATTAAATGAGCTAATACATATAAAACAGAGAGCACTGCCTGGCGTGTGGTGAGCACTGATAAGAGCTTGTTATACTAGGGTTTCTCTTCAGATGGTATGAATCTTCTGCCTTTTACTATATGAATTTTGTTGCTACTGTTATATTATTCGTGGTATTGTGATTATTGATATATATTAAGAATTGTAGGGGCTTCCCTAGTGGTCCAGTGGGTAAGGACACTGCCTTGCAGTGCAAGGGGCACCGGTTCGATCCCTGGCCTGGGAAGATCCCACGTGCTGCGGAGCGGCTGGACTGACGTGGCCAATTACCGAACTGGAGCCCTGGAGCGCATGCCCCCAGAGCCGGTGCTCTGCGACAACAGAGGCCACCACGATGGGAGGCCCATACGGGCCAAAGAACAAAGACGGATGAAAATAGATAAATGAAAGACCAATACAAGTGGCCCGCCCGCCCCCCTCCCTCCCTAACCCCACCCCCGCCCTAAATAAAATAAGAATTGTGAAAGCCTCACTCTTAACGTTTCTTAACACAGTAACAAACGGAAGTCGAGTACTGGTTAGTTTTAGAGGAAGGGACTTCTCCCCTCTTTGGGGTGATGCTGCTCTCACAGATGAGTTTATATCCTGCTCCTGTGCCACCAAGGGTGGATAGCTGGCCCCCTGTAATCCTCTACTTGGTCTTAACCCCTAGAATCCTTGTCTGTATCCCTGCTGGCCAATTCTGCTCCTGGGACCTGAAGTCACAGTGGTGGGGGGCGGGGGAAGGTATGGTTAGCACTGCCTTTACACAGAAAGTGATCTTCCCACCAGCCTGAGGCTTACCACACAGACAAGAAAGCCGAAAAAAGGAACTGAAGGGCCCCACCTGACTCAGCCAAGATCTGAGCTACACAGGCTCCCGTGATAGGAGATGCCTTCTCAGGGAAAAACCTCACCTACAGTAAGGTGGGAGGCCAGGGTTGGAAAGCCTGTCTCCCCACACCACGGCTTGTCAGCACTTGTAGCTTCCAGAGGCTTCCCTTAACACATCTTTGATCTGGGATCTGTGCACACAGAATCCACATGTCCAGGCCAGGACAAGCCGCAGCGGCTTCCTGTACTTCCCCACAGGGAGTTCCCACTGTTCCCTTTTTCTTAAGTAGCATCTCTGATCTTCTTATCAGACTAACTTCCATCAGCCTCCAGAGACTCTAGGGCAAAGAATAAGGATTAAATGCAGACACCTGGAATGTTTGGCTTGGAGGGACAGGATCCAGTTTCATTCCCTGTATTACTCCTATCTTACGGCAGACTGGGATTCCCCACATATCTTTGGGGTTGTCTGGCCAACTCACAGTCCTTTCTCCTTTCACCCTCTGAATATCCTCAAGAGGGATGGGCCAGCTACAGCTACATTTTACCAGGGGTTTCCCTTTCTGAATGGCCCAGTGGTGGACACTGTCTCAAAGTATGCTGAGAGAATTCTCTCTTCCAAGTATTAAGAATTGGGATCAAAATATTCTAGTTCTAACTGGCCAAGCAATTATGAGTGGGCACTTTCTGCTGAATTCTTTTTTTTCCTTCAACTGTGTTGAGTCTTTGTTTCCATGCACAGACTTCTCTAGTTGCGACGCATGGGCTTCATTGCTCCATGGCACGTGGGATCTTAGTTCCCTGAGCAGGGATTGAACCTTCATCCCCTGCGTTGGAATACTGATACTTAACCACTGGGCCACCAGAGAAGTCCCACAATCTGAATAGCATTTTCAGAATAGCTAGTCCCACTATCGGTTAGCATTTCTAATAGTGTTTATTCCTCACCAAAACTGTGATCAGGACTATTAATATCCCATTTTATAGATGAGGAAACTGAGGCATTGAATCATGACATTATCCAGGTGATATCACACCCCTCCTGGATATAGCCATTCCTAAATAGGATATAGCTTTGGGCATCATAGTTATATGAGCTGGTAAAGGGTCCCCCCTTGTCTCCTTAAGCTGCTTTGTGTTGGTATTCTGTCACTTTTGATTAAAAGAGGGTTTCTCTGGTGGCTCAGCTGGTAAAGAATCCACTGGCAGTGCAGGAGACCTGGGTTCGATCCCTGGGTTGGGAAGAGCCTCTGGAGAAGGCAATGGCTACCCACTCTAGTATTCTTGCCTGGAGAATTCCACAGACAGAGGAGCCTACAGGCTACGGTTCATGGAGTCTCAAAGAGTCAGACACAATTGAGCGACTTTCACTTTCACTTGATTAAAAGAGTACTGACAAAAGAGAACTGAGCTGGGTTCTTTTGACCAGACCTAGCTTTGAGTGTAGCCTTGAATGTGAGGAAGGACACCACAGCACAGGAAGGGGAAGACGTCAGAGCAATTTTACGAGATGCATTCCCTGTATTACTCCTATCTTACGGCAGACTGGGATTCCCCACATATCTTTGGGGTTGTCTGGCCAACTCACAGTCCTTTCTCCTTTCACCCTCTGAATATCCTCAAGAGGGATGGGCCAGCTACAGCTACATTTTACCAGGGGTTTCCCTTTCTGAATGGCCCAGTGGTGGACACTGTCTCAAAGTATGCTGAGAGAATTCTCTCTTCCAAGTATTAAGAATTGGGATCAAAATATTCTAGTTCTAACTGGCCAAGCAATTATGAGTGGGCACTTTCTGCTGAATTCTTTTTTTTCCTTCAACTGTGTTGAGTCTTTGTTTCCATGCACAGACTTCTCTAGTTGCGACGCATGGGCTTCATTGCTCCATGGCACGTGGGATCTTAGTTCCCTGAGCAGGGATTGAACCTTCATCCCCTGCGTTGGAATACTGATACTTAACCACTGGGCCACCAGAGAAGTCCCACAATCTGAATAGCATTTTCAGAATAGCTAGTCCCACTATCGGTTAGCATTTCTAATAGTGTTTATTCCTCACCAAAACTGTGATCAGGACTATTAATATCCCATTTTATAGATGAGGAAACTGAGGCATTGAATCATGACATTATCCAGGTGATATCACACGCGCTCCTGGATATAGCCATTCCTAAATAGGATATAGCTTTGGGCATCATAGTTATATGAGCTGGTAAAGGGTCCCCCCTTGTCTCCTTAAGCTGCTTTGTGTTGGTATTCTGTCACTTTTGATTAAAAGAGGGTTTCTCTGGTGGCTCAGCTGGTAAAGAATCCACTGGCAGTGCAGGAGACCTGGGTTCGATCCCTGGGTTGGGAAGAGCCTCTGGAGAAGGCAATGGCTACCCACTCTAGTATTCTTGCCTGGAGAATTCCACAGACAGAGGAGCCTACAGGCTACGGTTCATGGAGTCTCAAAGAGTCAGACACAATTGAGCGACTTTCACTTTCACTTGATTAAAAGAGTACTGACAAAAGAGAACTGAGCTGGGTTCTTTTGACCAGACCTAGCTTTGAGTGTAGCCTTGAATGTGAGGAAGGACACCACAGCACAGGAAAAGGTGGTAAGAATGCGGGTGGCAGCAAGCAAATTTGGGGGTTGGGGGTGGAGGGCAGGAGATGGTGGACATTCATAACCACTGACCTCAGGCAGAGCGGTGTTCAGTAGAGGTGCTGGGAGGCTTGTTCCGAGATCATTTGAAGCCTTTGGGGTGGGGGAAAGGGTGCAGCTGGAAAAAGCCATAGCTGTAAGTGGGAGAGGGAAGGTGGTTTGTATCAGGTGGAGGAATGGGGCCCCAGTGCGGATTACAGGTGACGCTTTGTATGTAGACTCATCCATCCCTCTTAGGAATTTTTCTCTGATGAGGCTCCACCACATTGTTAGGGATTAGTCAGGTGGGGTGAAAGTGGGAGGGATTCCCCGATGGTTCAGTGGGTAAAGAATCTGCCTACATTGCAGGAAACCTGGTTTTGACCCCTGGGTCAGGAAGATCCCCTGGAGGAGGAAATGGCATCCCATTCCAGTATTTCTGCCTGGAGAATCCCATGGGCAGAGCAGTCTGGTGAGCTACAATCCATGAGTCACAAAGAGTTGGACACAACTGAGCACCTGACACAGAGTGGTGAAGGTGCTGAGGAGGGAGCTGTTGAAGGACACACCTGGAGTTGAGCTGAAGGAGATGGGGAGCCATGAACAGTCAGAGGCCCCATCGAGGTGGAAGACAAGTGGCAAGAGTAAATGTGAGGGCTTCCCTGGTGGTCCAGTGGGTAAGGACACCGCCTTGCAGTGCAAGGGGCGCCGGTTCAATCCCTGGCCTGGGAAGATCCCACGTGCCGCGGAGCGGCTAGACCCATGTGTCCAATTACCGAGCCGGAGCTCTGGAGCGCATGCGTTCAGAGCCGCTGCTCTGCGACAACAGAGGCCACCGCAATGGGAGGCCCACACGGGCCAAAAAACAAAGATGGATGAAAATGGACAAATGAAAGACCAATAGAAGTAGCCCGCCTGCTCTCCTCCCTCCCCACCACCCCCCCAAAATAAATAAATAAATAAATCTTTAAAAAAAAAAAAGAGTAAATGTGAGAGAACTGGAGAGAAAGAAGGGCACGTCAGAGCTTGAAATACTGGATTTTTGAGACTTCTGAGATGGAGCCCTTCATGAGATTCAGGACATGACCACAAGAGGGAGTGGCTGAATTCAAGTGGAGGAGATGTGCTGGCATGGCTGTATCTGGAATTTGGGGACTAAGTACATATGAACATACAGAAACTCATGCAAACTTATGGCAGATACACCCAGATACAGGATACAGACATACGGGCAGATATACACAGGCATGCCAGCATCCCAAATGCATAGACACCGGATGCCACACAGACCCTCACCTCTTCTCCCTCCCAGTGTACAACACAGATTGGGGCACATAAAGGGACACAGAGACAGACAGGTACATACTAACACGGAAAGCTCAGCTTCTCTCTACACTGGTGCTGAATCCAATTTCAGAGACAGAGTTTTGGGTGAAGTAGAAAAGGGCAGCTTTATTGCTTTGCCAAGCAAAGGGGGACATTGCAAGCTAATGCCCTCAAAACTATGTGTTTCCACCTGGGGAACAAAGAAGTTTTGTAGTAGTTGTTCAAAGAGGGCATGATCAACTTGTGGACATTCTCCTGATAGCTACAATCCATGAGTCACAAAGAGTTGGACACAACTGAGCACCTGACACAGAGTGGTGAAGGTGCTGAGGAGGGAGCTGTTGAAGGACACACCTGGAGTTGAGCTGAAGGAGATGGGGAGCCATGAACAGTCAGAGGCCCCATCGAGGTGGAAGACAAGTGGCAAGAGTAAATGTGAGGGCTTCCCTGGTGGTCCAGTGGGTAAGGACACCGCCTTGCAGTGCAAGGGGCGCCGGTTCAATCCCTGGCCTGGGAAGATCCCACGTGCGGCGGAGCGGCTAGACCCATGTGTCCAATTACCGAGCCGGAGCTCTGGAGCGCATGCGTTCAGAGCCGCTGCTCTGCGACAACAGAGGCCACCGCAATGGGAGGCCCACACGGGCCAAAAAACAAAGATGGATGAAAATGGACAAATGAAAGACCAATAGAAGTAGCCCGCCTGCTCTCCTCCCTCCCCACCACCCCCCCAAAATAAATAAATAAATAAATCTTTAAAAAAAAAAAAAGAGTAAATGTGAGAGAACTGGAGAGAAAGAAGGGCACGTCAGAGCTTGAAATACTGGATTTTTGAGACTTCTGAGATGGAGCCCTTCATGAGATTCAGGACATGACCACAAGAGGGAGTGGCTGAATTCAAGTGGAGGAGATGTGCTGGCATGGCTGTATCTGGAATTTGGGGACTAAGTACATATGAACATACAGAAACTCATGCAAACTTATGGCAGATACACCCAGATACAGGATACAGACATACGGGCAGATATACACAGGCATGCCAGCATCCCAAATGCATAGACACCGGATGCCACACAGACCCTCACCTCTTCTCCCTCCCAGTGTACAACACAGATTGGGGCACATAAAGGGACACAGAGACAGACAGGTACATACTAACACGGAAAGCTCAGCTTCTCTCTACACTGGTGCTGAATCCAATTTCAGAGACAGAGTTTTGGGTGAAGTAGAAAAGGGCAGCTTTATTGCTTTGCCAAGCAAAGGGGGACATTGCAAGCTAATGCCCTCAAAACTATGTGTTTCCACCTGGGGAACAAAGAAGTTTTGTAGTAGTTGTTCAAAGAGGGCATGATCAACTTGTGGACATTCTCCTGATGGGTGGGTAGTAAGTAAGTAGGAGTCAACATCATCAGCCTTCAGGTCCAACTGGTCTGGGGTCTACGTGCTTGTGGGCAGGATACCATGGTTAATCATTAACCTCTCTCACCTGGAGAGGATTTCAGTGTCTGCAAAATAGGTCAAAGATATTGTTGAGTGTATCCATTGACGGGAAAGCTGGGTCTAGCCCCAAAGGCTGCTCTCTTAGTTTTTCTCTCTGGTCTCCCATCCCCAATGACCTACCATATCTAGCGACCCCCCTCCTGGGAGTGTGTGTACTCAGTGGCTCAGTGGTGACCAACTCTTGTGACTCCATGGACTGTAGCCCGCCAGGCTCCTCTGTCCATGGGATTTTTCAGATAAGATACTGGAGTGGGCTGCCATTTCCTCCTCTGGGGGATCTTCCTGACCTAGGAATCGTACCTTATCTCCTGCGTCTCCTGCATTGGCAGATGGGTTCTTCAGCACTGGTACCACCTGGGAAGCCACTTCACATCCTCTCCCTTTCCTAATTAACAACTGCTTGAATCTGGGCAGTGGAACTCAGGGAAGATCAGGGAGGCTGGGTAAATGCTGTTTCCTATAATCAAAGAAATGGAGGGCACAGAAAGACCTTGTGCCCAGGAGCCACACGAGGCCCTGTGCGGTATCAATACCCAAGTAGGAAATACATTTGTAGAGACATAAAGTTGTGTGACAGACATGGAAACTTTGACAACCACCCCACAAGTCTGTGAATTAAAGGAATAGGTTTTTCCCCAGGGTATTGTTTTTCTTGTTGATTCTGACCTCTGTGGCACCCACATGGCACATCCCCAGTTCTTAGGAAAAAAAAAAAAAAGAAGAAACTTGAAACTGCTCCCAAGTTAGAAACAAAAGGCCTGGCATGGCCCAGCCCTGGCTCGCCAGTCCAGGATGTCTGCTTCTACCTTCGTCTCCTTGAAACTGGAGTTCTGGCTCAAATGCTGTGCCAGGGGCTCCCAGCCAAGGGAAACAAGAGCCTCCCTGGGCACAAGGCAGCCCTGGGACAGCTGGCCCCGGCTGGCCAGATGAGCTCTGACACCCAAAGCCTCCACATTTCCCCAAACCAAGCATCTCTTTTCCAGACAGGTCAGCCTCAGCCCACACAGGAGCCTGACGGGCAACGGGAGCAAGAGTGAGAGAGGTGGGGCTGGAGAGACAGGTAGGCTTCAGCCAGAAGGAAACAGGGAGCTGAGGATTATTACTATGTGAGAAGTGAGACATTTAAATTTCCACTGCAGAGCTCCCAATACCAAGAATTTACTATGGCACATAATAAATACGAAGGGCTCTGCAGGTTTCCTGTAAAAGGGACTGGAAACTGGTGATTCTAATGGGAGGCCCTCTGTCCAGGGATTTGTTCAAAATTACAGATACTAAAAGCGACCTCCTGGGAGTGTGTGTACTCAGTGGCTCAGTGGTGACCAACTCTTGTGACTCCATGGACTGTAGCCCGCCAGGCTCCTCTGTCCATGGGATTTTTCAGATAAGATACTGGAGTGGGCTGCCATTTCCTCCTCTGGGGGATCTTCCTGACCTAGGAATCGTACCTTATCTCCTGCGTCTCCTGCATTGGCAGATGGGTTCTTCAGCACTGGTACCACCTGGGAAGCCACTTCACATCCTCTCCCTTTCCTAATTAACAACTGCTTGAATCTGGGCAGTGGAACTCAGGGAAGATCAGGGAGGCTGGGTAAATGCTGTTTCCTATAATCAAAGAAATGGAGGGCACAGAAAGACCTTGTGCCCAGGAGCCACACGAGGCCCTGTGCGGTATCAATACCCAAGTAGGAAATACATTTGTAGAGACATAAAGTTGTGTGACAGACATGGAAACTTTGACAACCACCCCACAAGTCTGTGAATTAAAGGAATAGGTTTTTCCCCAGGGTATTGTTTTTCTTGTTGATTCTGACCTCTGTGGCACCCACATGGCACATCCCCAGTTCTTAGGAAAAAAAAAAAAAAGAAGAAACTTGAAACTGCTCCCAAGTTAGAAACAAAAGGCCTGGCATGGCCCAGCCCTGGCTCGCCAGTCCAGGATGTCTGCTTCTACCTTCGTCTCCTTGAAACTGGAGTTCTGGCTCAAATGCTGTGCCAGGGGCTCCCAGCCAAGGGAAACAAGAGCCTCCCTGGGCACAAGGCAGCCCTGGGACAGCTGGCCCCGGCTGGCCAGATGAGCTCTGACACCCAAAGCCTCCACATTTCCCCAAACCAAGCATCTCTTTTCCAGACAGGTCAGCCTCAGCCCACACAGGAGCCTGACGGGCAACGGGAGCAAGAGTGAGAGAGGTGGGGCTGGAGAGACAGGTAGGCTTCAGCCAGAAGGAAACAGGGAGCTGAGGATTATTACTATGTGAGAAGTGAGACATTTAAATTTCCACTGCAGAGCTCCCAATACCAAGAATTTACTATGGCACATAATAAATACGAAGGGCTCTGCAGGTTTCCTGTAAAAGGGACTGGAAACTGGTGATTCTAATGGGAGAAGCCCTAGTAAGAAGCATCAGATTCGTTAAAGGGGATGGGGACTTAGTCTAGGGGCAAGTGAATAGAAAAACAAATGGAACCAACTGGATAAGAAAGGGTGGCCACAGCTGGACCTCAGGAGTGGCAGGACCCATGCATTTGACTCCCTAATTAAAACACATGAGACAGGGAATTCCCGGGCAGTCCAGTGGTGAGGACATGGTACTTTCACTGCTGGGGCCCAGGTTCCATCCACAGTCAGGGAGCTAAGTTCCCCTAAGTCACACAGCGTGGACAAAAAAATAAAGTAAAACAATAATACTACTAATAAAACACCACATGAGGCAGACATGGAAAGCCAGCTTGTTAATTTACCTGTCATAGGGGTATGAAATATAGCTTTCATGAGGGTGGCAAATACTGATACTGACACATCAGCATAAGCACTCACATCAGCAGACAGCCATGCTCTGGTATCTCTCACTGTCGAAGTTCTCTGACCCACATCATCCCTCTTCCTCTCCCACATCACTTCTCTGCCTTGCTTCACACCAGATTTCTAGAATGAGTCGCCCTCCCCACCATGCTGTTTCCATCCCTCAGCCCATTCACTCCTAACCTATTTCAACCTGACTTCCATTCCACAAAGCCTGTTCACATCAAGACCATCGATAACTTCACATTGCCAAATTCAGTGAGCACATCTAAGTCCTCATCTTGAGAAAACTGGGGTTCAGAAGGTTAAATAGAGTTTCCCTTCTTGTAGTCTGACCCAGTCTACCTACTGAGAACAAGTAGAAAATATAAAATAACTCTGCTCAAGGCACAGAAGAGAGGACAAATTAGGGCTTGGGACCACGTTTTCCCTAGGTGGTGTTGGCCAGTATTTGTTAGTACCAGGATGGATAACCAAAAGGCAGATGGCTTTTATTTTTTTAACTTTTTTTTTTAGCTTCATGCCACAAACTTTTTCTTAGCTATTTATTACTTTCATCCATCTTTATTTTTGGCATGTGTGGGCCTCCCATTGCAGTGGCCTCTGCTATTGCAGAGCACCGGCTCTGGGCACGTGCGCTCCAGAGCACTGGCTCGTAATTGGACACACTGGTCCAGCCACTCTGCGGTACTTGGGATCTTCCAGGGCCAGGGACTGAACCGGTGCCCCCTGCACTGCAAGGTGGACTGTTTACCCACTGGACCACCAGGGAAGCCCCAGACGGCTTTTTTGAAGTGGAGGACAGGGATTGAAGTTACGGGATGGACAAAGTGAGAAGCCCCGATGAACCTCCCTTGGGTTAAGACACTGAAAGGTCAAACTTTAGAAGTAAGGATGAATTACAAGTACAAGGGCCCTTATAGGGATCAGCTTTAAATTATCTCAATCCTTGAAATGGCAATCGAGCAATTCCAGAGTGCCAATGACTCCCAAGAGCCTGGCAGAAACAAACTTAAATTCTTTCTGAAGAAAGATATCTTAGGTCTCAAAGTGTTGTTGTTTAGTCGCTCAGTTTTGTCCAGCTCCTTAGGACCCCATGGACAGTAGCACGCCAGACTTCCCTGTCCTGCACTGGCTCCCTGCTCAAACTCATGCCCGTTGAGTTGGTGATGCCATCCAACCATCTCATCCTCTGTCACTCCCTTTTCCTCCTGCCCTCAGTCTTTCCCAGCATCAGGGTCTTTTCCAATGTGGCAGCTCTTCGAAGCAGTTGGCAAAAGTATTGGAGCTTCAGCTTCAACATCAGTCCTTCCAATGAATATTCAGAGTTGATTTCCTTTAGGACTGAATGGTTTGATCTCTTTGCTGTCCAAGGGACTCTCCAGCAACACAGTTCAAAAGCATCAATTCCTCGGTGCTCAGCCTTCTTTATGGTCCAGCTCTCACATCCATACATGACTCCTGGGAAAACCACAGCTTTGACTATATGGACCTCTGTCAGCAAAGTGATGTTTTAGCTTTTTAATAGCTGTCAGTTTTCTCACAGCTTTTCTTCCAAGGAGCGCCTTAATTTCATGGCTACAGTCACCATCTGCAGTGATTTTGGAGCCCAAGAAAATAAAGCTCTGTTTTCAGCAAATGTTTGGGGATACACCAAAAGGCAGAGGGTTTTTTGCCAGCACTCCCCCCCAAATTGCAGTGGCCTCTGCTATTGAGAGCACCGGCTCTGGGCACGTGCGCTCCAGAGCACTGGCTCGTAATTGGACACACTGGTCCAGCCACTCTGCGGTACTTGGGATCTTCCAGGGCCAGGGACTGAACCGGTGCCCCCTGCACTGCAAGGTGGACTGTTTACCCACTGGACCACCAGGGAAGCCCCAGACGGCTTTTTTGAAGTGGAGGACAGGGATTGAAGTTACGGGATGGACAAAGTGAGAAGCCCCGATGAACCTCCCTTGGGTTAAGACACTGAAAGGTCAAACTTTAGAAGTAAGGATGAATTACAAGTACAAGGGCCCTTATAGGGATCAGCTTTAAATTATCTCAATCCTTGAAATGGCAATCGAGCAATTCCAGAGTGCCAATGACTCCCAAGAGCCTGGCAGAAACAAACTTAAATTCTTTCTGAAGAAAGATATCTTAGGTCTCAAAGTGTTGTTGTTTAGTCGCTCAGTTTTGTCCAGCTCCTTAGGACCCCATGGACAGTAGCACGCCAGACTTCCCTGTCCTGCACTGGCTCCCTGCTCAAACTCATGCCCGTTGAGTTGGTGATGCCATCCAACCATCTCATCCTCTGTCACTCCCTTTTCCTCCTGCCCTCAGTCTTTCCCAGCATCAGGGTCTTTTCCAATGTGGCAGCTCTTCGAAGCAGTTGGCAAAAGTATTGGAGCTTCAGCTTCAACATCAGTCCTTCCAATGAATATTCAGAGTTGATTTCCTTTAGGACTGAATGGTTTGATCTCTTTGCTGTCCAAGGGACTCTCCAGCAACACAGTTCAAAAGCATCAATTCCTCGGTGCTCAGCCTTCTTTATGGTCCAGCTCTCACATCCATACATGACTCCTGGGAAAACCACAGCTTTGACTATATGGACCTCTGTCAGCAAAGTGATGTTTTAGCTTTTTAATAGCTGTCAGTTTTCTCACAGCTTTTCTTCCAAGGAGCGCCTTAATTTCATGGCTACAGTCACCATCTGCAGTGATTTTGGAGCCCAAGAAAATAAAGTCTGTCACTGTTTCCATTTTTCTCTATCCGTTTGCCATAGATGTTGCTATATGTCAAAGTGTTACTATAAACAATTTTTTTCTGGTGTTTTGCAAATACAATGAACCATGTACTCTGAATAGAGCATAAATGAAAACAAGCAAAAACACTAGACAATCAAAACAACTCCACAGGGTCTCCAAATATTAGAAATATAAGACATGCACTTTAAATTAAATATGTTTGCCATTTGAAGGGCTTCCCTGGTGGCTCAGATGGTAAAGAATCTGCCTGTAGTGCAGGAAGCCTAGATTCAATCCCTGGGTCGAGAAGATCCCCTGGAGAAGAGAACGGCCACCTACTCCAGTATTCTTGCCTGGAGAATTCATAGACAAGGTAGCCTGGTTGGGCGACAGTCACTGGCGGTCACAACAAAGAATCTAATACACCTTCACTATGCTGAACGACAAGACTGAGAGAGAGGACTGGGAACAACAAAAACTAAATGGAAATTCAAGCACTAAAAATATAATAATCAATAATAAGAAGTTATGGGCAGGATTACCAGACCATTTGACAAGCTAAAGAAAGAATTCATGAATTAGAAAATGTACTTTAAAAATAATCAGAAATAAGTGCAGAGAGACAAAAGCATGAAAAATACAGAAGAGAGGACCAATTCGTGAAGGTTGTGATGAAAAGACCTAACACAGGAGTAATTCAAATTCTAGGAAGAAGTGCCAGAGAACAGGATAAAAGCAAGTCTTGAAGGGTTAATGGCTGAAAATTTTTCAAAGTGGAAAAAATACATTAAGTCATAGATTCAAGAACTCCGGGAATACAAATAGGATAAGTAGAAAAGAAATCCACACCTAGCCATATCACAGCAAATCTGCTCAAAACTAGTAACAAAACGAAAATTTTAAATGCATCTAGAGGGAAAAAAACAAAAGACATGTTACCTTACCAAGAAAAAAGCAACAATTAAACTAATATATGACTTCTCATAAGAAACAATGGAAAGCAGTAGACAATAAAGAACTAGAAGAAAACAATTTCTAGATTTAATTCTATATCCAGTGAAAATACCCTTCGATAAGAAAGGTAGGACTCTGATTTTAAAATTATAAATAAAAACATAGTTAACAATTGGAGAGGCTTCCCAAGTGGCTCAGGTGCAAAGAATCTGCCTGCCAATGCAGGAGTCACAGGAGACTCAGGTTCAATCCTGGTATAGGGAAGATCTCTTAGAGGAGGAAATGGCAGTTCTCTCCAGTATTCTTGCCTGGAGAATCCCATGGACAGAGGGGCCTGGTGGGCTACCGTCCATGGGGTCACAAAGAATCGGATATGACTGAGTGAGCATGCATGAACCAACTGGAGGAATTTGAACACTGACTGAATATTTGATATTCAGAATAAGGAGTTATTACTAATTATTCTGTATGCGTTTAAAAAAAGAATATTCACAGATAATGAAATTTTTATGGATGAAATAGTTTAATGTCAAGTATTTGACTTAAAATAATCTGATACTGGATAGGGACAGGCAGAGTAAAACAAGTAGGTGCTGATAATTATTGAAGTTACCAGATGGGTGGTAGAGGTTGTTTAGTCGCTAAGTCGACTCTTTGCAACCCCAGGGATGGTAGCCCGCCAGGCTCCTCTGTTCATGGAACTCTCCAGGCAAAAATACTGGAGTGAGTTGCCATTTCCTTCTCTAGGGGATCTTCTTGACCCAAGGATCAAACCCACATCTCCTGCACTGGCAGGTGGGTTCTTCACTGCTTAGCTACCAGGGAAGCCCTCAGTGACTGGGTACAGAGGGTCATCATATCAATCTGTCTACTTCTACATTTGCTTAAAATTTTCCTTTCTAAAAATTTTTTCAAAAAAAAGAATGAAGGTGAAAAAAAAGACAAACAGAAAATGAGGAAAGTCTGTCACCAGTTGAGCTGCACTAAAATGTTGATCAGGCAAACGGAAAATGATTCCAGATGGAAGCTTGAAAATGCAGAAGGGAATGAAGAGCAATGAAATTGGCACATGTGTGGATAAACTCATGTCAATGTTTACTGCATAAAACAACAAGAATAATCACACTTCTGATGTTTCAAATTTTGAAATTAAAAATGCACTACAACAATAACATAGAAGTCAAGGAGCAAATGGATTAAAGTGTTTCAAGGTTCTTACCTTGTCCTGGAAGTAGGCAGCTTCCTATTAGACTTCAATAAATTAAGGATGGACATGGTAAAGTCTGTAATGACCACTAAAAGAATAGTAAAAGAACGCATACTTTCTGAGACAATCGAGGGTAAGTTGACAAGTTAAAAAATACTTAATCAGGGGCTTCCCCTGGTGGTCCAGTGGGTAAGGACACCGCCTTGCAGTGCAAGGGGCGCCGCTTTGATCCCTGGCCTGGGAAGATCCCACGTGCCGCCGAGCGGCTGGACTGACAATCGCCGACTGATGAATGAACAGGGAAATTTAACTGCGTTTGATTCAGAATAAGGAGTTATTACTAATTATTCTGTATGCGTTTAAAAAAAGAATATTCACAGATAATGAAATTTTTATGGATGAAATAGTTTAATGTCAAGTATTTGACTTAAAATAATCTGATACTGGATAGGGACAGGCAGAGTAAAACAAGTAGGTGCTGATAATTATTGAAGTTACCAGATGGGTGGTAGAGGTTGTTTAGTCGCTAAGTCGACTCTTTGCAACCCCAGGGATGGTAGCCCGCCAGGCTCCTCTGTTCATGGAACTCTCCAGGCAAAAATACTGGAGTGAGTTGCCATTTCCTTCTCTAGGGGATCTTCTTGACCCAAGGATCAAACCCACATCTCCTGCACTGGCAGGTGGGTTCTTCACTGCTTAGCTACCAGGGAAGCCCTCAGTGACTGGGTACAGAGGGTCATCATATCAATCTGTCTACTTCTACATTTGCTTAAAATTTTCCTTTCTAAAAATTTTTTCAAAAAAAAGAATGAAGGTGAAAAAAAAGACAAACAGAAAATGAGGAAAGTCTGTCACCAGTTGAGCTGCACTAAAATGTTGATCAGGCAAACGGAAAATGATTCCAGATGGAAGCTTGAAAATGCAGAAGGGAATGAAGAGCAATGAAATTGGCACATGTGTGGATAAACTCATGTCAATGTTTACTGCATAAAACAACAAGAATAATCACACTTCTGATGTTTCAAATTTTGAAATTAAAAATGCACTACAACAATAACATAGAAGTCAAGGAGCAAATGGATTAAAGTGTTTCAAGGTTCTTACCTTGTCCTGGAAGTAGGCAGCTTCCTATTAGACTTCAATAAATTAAGGATGGACATGGTAAAGTCTGTAATGACCACTAAAAGAATAGTAAAAGAACGCATACTTTCTGAGACAATCGAGGGGTAAGTTGACAAGTTAAAAAATACTTAATCAGGGGCTTCCCCTGGTGGTCCAGTGGGTAAGGACACCGCCTTGCAGTGCAAGGGGCGCCGCTTTGATCCCTGGCCTGGGAAGATCCCACGTGCCGCCGAGCGGCTGGACTGATGTGTCCAATCGCCGAGCCGGAACGGAGCTCTGGAGCGCATGCGCCCAGACGCCACCGCGATGGGAGGTCCACAGGAGCCAAAGAACGAAGACGAATGAAAATAGAGACATGAAAGACCAATGGAAGTGGCCCGCCCACTCCCCTCCCTCCCCAACCCGACCCCCGCCCAAAGTAAATAAATAAATAAATCTTAAAAAAAAAAATACTTAATCAGTTCAAACATAAAGTGAGAAAAAAGAATAGAAAGCAAATGAGACAAATAGAAAGAACGTAATAAATGATAGCTTTGGACTGAAGCATATCAATAATTATTTTTGAATGTAACTGGGGAAAAAATGCTCGAGTTAAAATACAAAGATTGTTACTCTGGGCTTAAAAAATAATGAGGGCTTCCCCTGGTGGTCCAGTGGGTAAGGACACCGCCTTGCAGTGCAAGGGGCGCGGGTTCCATCCCTGGCCTGGGAAGATCCTACGTGCCGCGGAGCGGCTGGACCGATGTGTCCAATCACTGAGCCGGAGCTCTGGCGCGCGTGCGCCCAGAGCCGGCTCTCTGCAGTGACAGACGCCACCGCGATGGGAAGCCCACACTGGCCAAAGAACAAAGACGGATGAAAATAGAGAAATGAAAGACCAATAGAAGAGGCCCGCCCGCTCCCCTCCCTCCCCAACCCGCCCCCTGCCCAAAATAAATAAATAATCTTAAAAAAATAATAATAATGATATGCTGTTTACTAGAGACAGGTAAAACATAAATACACAGAAAAAATAAGTAAAAGGATTAAAAAATATAGAATGGGAAGACTCTAACCAAAAGAAAGTCACTGGAGCAAAAGCTTTAAGCCAAGGAGGTATAACAATTTTAAATTTGTAATAACATATCTTCAAAACAAAAAAGAGGTGAGACTCTAAAGAACTACAAGAATAACTAGAAAATGCACAATTATAATGGAAGATTTTTCACAAGTGAAGAGTATAGAAGATTTTATTTAAGAATTCATTAAGTTTATAAAAGATTTGAATAATACAGTTAGCAAATTTGACCTAGTGGGCGTACACAGAAAGCTGTCCCCAAAATTATGACTATATTTTCTTTTCAATGAACATAAGGACGCTTGCAAAAGTTGACCATACGGTGGGCCAAAAAGCAAGTCTCAACAAATTTCAATGGATTTATATCCATAGTGAGGATCCTTTCTGCTTGCAATGCAATTAAGTTAGAAAAACAATAACAATGACCAAAAAGAAAGCTACAATAGGGCTTCCCTGGTGGTCCAGTTGGTAAAGACACTGCCTTGCAGTGCAAGGGGCACCAGTTCGATCCTTGGCCTGGGAGGATCCCACGTGCTGCGGAGCGGCTGGACCCGTGTGTCCAATTACGTGCCAGCGCTCTGGAGCGCATGTGCCCAGAGCAGGTGCTCTGCTACAGGAGAGCCTACTGCAGTGGGAGGCCCACACAGGCCAAGGAACAAAGATGGATGAAAGAAATAAATGAAAAACCAATAAAAGAGGCCAAAATTAAAAAAAAAAAAAAAGGAACAACAATTTGAAAACCCACATATGATAAGGCATTTAAAAAATACATCTCTATGTTACTGTTGGATTAAAAAAAAATACAATTGAAATGAGAAAAAAATTCAAACTGGAAACTGATAGTAATAAACATGACTTAAGTTTCTAGAATGCAGTTAACTATATGCTTAGAGGGGAAATTTATAGCTCTAATGGAATATATTTCAATATGTATTGAGTTAATCTTTAGTCTCAATATTAGGAAAAAAGCAAACTAAGACCAAATAATCTTAAAAATTTGATCATAAATTAATGAAATGGAAGTAAAATACAATAGAAAAAGTCAAAACCCAAATGTTTTTCTATGAACAAATTTTTAAGGTTCAAATAAATAGAAAACATCAGAGATACGAGAACCTCATGAGTATCTTAACTGGCAGTTTCCTTCATAAACATGCAAAAATCCTTAACAACAGACTAGCCAACTAAACCTTATAACACACTATGAAACTCTGAATGAAAAAGAATTTTCACAAGTGAAGAGTATAGAAGATTTTATTTAAGAATTCATTAAGTTTATAAAAGATTTGAATAATACAGTTAGCAAATTTGACCTAGTGGGCGTACACAGAAAGCTGTCCCCAAAATTATGACTATATTTTCTTTTCAATGAACATAAGGACGCTTGCAAAAGTTGACCATACGGTGGGCCAAAAAGCAAGTCTCAACAAATTTCAATGGATTTATATCCATAGTGAGGATCCTTTCTGCTTGCAATGCAATTAAGTTAGAAAAACAATAACAATGACCAAAAAGAAAGCTACAATAGGGCTTCCCTGGTGGTCCAGTTGGTAAAGACACTGCCTTGCAGTGCAAGGGGCACCAGTTCGATCCTTGGCCTGGGAGGATCCCACGTGCTGCGGAGCGGCTGGACCCGTGTGTCCAATTACGTGCCAGCGCTCTGGAGCGCATGTGCCCAGAGCAGGTGCTCTGCTACAGGAGAGCCTACTGCAGTGGGAGGCCCACACAGGCCAAGGAACAAAGATGGATGAAAGAAATAAATGAAAAACCAATAAAAGAGGCCAAAAATCAAAAAAAAAGGAACAACAATTTGAAAACCCACATATGATAAGGCATTTAAAAAATACATCTCTATGTTACTGTTGGATTAAAAAAAAATACAATTGAAATGAGAAAAAAATTCAAACTGGAAACTGATAGTAATAAACATGACTTAAGTTTCTAGAATGCAGTTAACTATATGCTTAGAGGGGAAATTTATAGCTCTAATGGAATATATTTCAATATGTATTGAGTTAATCTTTAGTCTCAATATTAGGAAAAAAGCAAACTAAGACCAAATAATCTTAAAAATTTGATCATAAATTAATGAAATGGAAGTAAAATACAATAGAAAAAGTCAAAACCCAAATGTTTTTCTATGAACAAATTTTTAAGGTTCAAATAAATAGAAAACATCAGAGATACGAGAACCTCATGAGTATCTTAACTGGCAGTTTCCTTCATAAACATGCAAAAATCCTTAACAACAGACTAGCCAACTAAACCTTATAACACACAAAAAAGTTAATGACTAAATTTGTTCTACTCTTGGAATATAAGGTTGGTTTAATATTTGAAAACCAATCGGGCTTCCCTGGTGGTCCAGTGGGTAAGGACACTGCCTTGCAGTGCAAGGGGCACCGGTTCGATCCCTGGCCTGGGAAGATCCCACGTGCTGCGGAGCGGCTGGACTGACGTGTCCAATTACCGAACTGGAGCCCTGGAGCGCATGCGCCCAGAGCCGGTGCTCTGCGACAACAGAGGCCACCGCGGTGGGAGGCCCACACGGGCCAAAGAACAAAGATGGATGAAAATAGATAAATGAAAGGCCAATACAAGTGGCCCGCCCGCCCCCCTCCTTCCCTCCCCAACCCGCCTCCCGACGCCCACCCCACCCCCAAAAACTCCGCCTTCCACTGCAGGGGATTCGGGTTTGATACCTTGTCTGGAAACTAAGATCCTACATGCACAAGGTCAGGGCAAAAAGAAAGAAAGAAAAAAAGAAAAGAAAACCAATTCAAGCAATTAACCTCATAGAAAGAAAAAACAAAAGATCATACAGTCATTTTAATAGATGCCAAAACAGCATTTATTAATATTTAACATCCATTCATGATAAACAACAACAAAATAGTCACCTCTTATCAAACAAAGGACAAAGGGGATTTTCTTAATATGACAAAGAATATCTTCATAAAGCTACATCAAATATCATTCTTAGTCGTGAAATAGTAGAGGTTATCCTTTACATATGTAAGTTTAGGATAAATGTCAGTAAAAATTGTGATAGATCAATAGCAGAATTAACTATAGAATTTCTCGCAATATGTATTGAGTTAATCTTTAGTCTCAATATTAGGAAAAAAGCAAACTAAGACCAAATAATCTTAAAAATTTGATCATAAATTAATGAAATGGAAGTAAAATACAATAGAAAAAGTCAAAACCCAAATGTTTTTCTATGAACAAATTTTTAAGGTTCAAATAAATAGAAAACATCAGAGATACGAGAACCTCATGAGTATCTTAACTGGCAGTTTCCTTCATAAACATGCAAAAATCCTTAACAACAGACTAGCCAACTAAACCTTATAACACACAAAAAAGTTAATGACTAAATTTGTTCTACTCTTGGAATATAAGGTTGGTTTAATATTTGAAAACCAATCGGGCTTCCCTGGTGGTCCAGTGGGTAAGGACACTGCCTTGCAGTGCAAGGGGCACCGGTTCGATCCCTGGCCTGGGAAGATCCCACGTGCTGCGGAGCGGCTGGACTGACGTGTCCAATTACCGAACTGGAGCCCTGGAGCGCATGCGCCCAGAGCCGGTGCTCTGCGACAACAGAGGCCACCGCGGTGGGAGGCCCACACGGGCCAAAGAACAAAGATGGATGAAAATAGATAAATGAAAGGCCAATACAAGTGGCCCGCCCGCCCCCCTCCTTCCCTCCCCAACCCGCCTCCCGACGCCCACCCCCCCCCCAAAAAAACTCCGCGCTTCCACTGCAGGGGATTCGGGTTTGATACCTTGTCTGGAAACTAAGATCCTACATGCACAAGGTCAGGGCAAAAAGAAAGAAAGAAAAAAAGAAAAGAAAACCAATTCAAGCAATTAACCTCATAGAAAGAAAAAACAAAAGATCATACAGTCATTTTAATAGATGCCAAAACAGCATTTATTAATATTTAACATCCATTCATGATAAACAACAACAAAATAGTCACCTCTTATCAAACAAAGGACAAAGGGGATTTTCTTAATATGACAAAGAATATCTTCATAAAGCTACATCAAATATCATTCTTAGTCGTGAAATAGTAGAGGTTATCCTTTACATATGTAAGTTTAGGATAAATGTCAGTAAAAATGCCTGGTTAGGGATGTAAGGAAGAAACTAAAAAACACAGAGATTGGGAAGGAAGAAGCATCATCTGTAGATGATAGGATAGTATACATAGAAAATACAAAAAAAAGTGGAAACATTGTTAGAATTAATTAGCAAAGTTATGGAATACAAGATTGACACACAAAAATCAACTGTGCCTGGTGGCTCACTGGTAAAGAGTTCGCCTGCCAATGCAGGAGATGCCGGTTTGATCCCTGATCCAGGAAGATCCCATATGCTGCGGAGCAACGAAGCCCGTGAGCCACAACTATTGAGCCTGTGCTCTAGAGCCTCAGAGTCGCAACAAATGAGCCCATGTGCCCTAGATCCCAGATTCCATAATGGGAGAAGTCACTGCAACAAGAAGCCTGCTCACTTCAACTCGATAGTAGCCCCCACTCCCTGCAACTAGAGAAGAGCCTGCGGCAGCAGTGAAAACCCAGAATAGCCAAAAATAAATAAATAAAATAATATATTAAGGAGAAAAAAAAGAAGAAGAAGACCTAAATCAAACTTCCCTGGCAGTCTTGTGGTTAGGACCTGGCAGTTTTGCTGCCTGGGCCCAGGTTCAATCCCTGATCGGGAAACTAAGGCCCTGCAAGCAGCATGGTGCTTGCCAGAAAAAGAAAAACAAGACTTAAACCAAAAGAGGATTATAGTATGTTTATACTTTATAGATAAAAGCTATCAAGTCTCCTTATAGTGGTCCATAGACCCATCATCATTTTAGTCAGAATCTTAATAAATGTGGGGATGGTGGTGGTTTTCTGGTGGAACTTTTGGGAGAAAGCAGGAGTGACCACCAGAGACCCTAGGGACAAGTCTTGTGTTTCACCCTGTGAGCTTAACTGTGTGTTATTGCATCTTCAGTCCAGGTGCTGAGACAGATGGAAAGAAAAGCAAACAGTACCTCCAGGAAGATTCGCAGTTCCCCTTGGACTCTGGACCCTGCCCCTGGGGGGTGTCTACAGCTGCCCTTCCTTCTACCTGCCCCCTGCCTGGTTTCCTGAACTGACAAAGAGGACTTTTGTTTCTGGCCTTGAATCCTGGCTTAAGTGCCCCAGCAGGAACCTCAAACATGCAGAAGGGGCTGGAGGAATAAAACCCCGAAGAGCTTCCTAGAACCACAGTTTCTGGATGGGGACCAGAAAGGATCTGGCCTTGGTCACCACACGTCAATACTGGTCAACACTGGGCTTCCTCAGTTTCCTCTTCTGCCTCATCCTCCCAAAGTCAGGCATCCCAGCAGTGGGCCAAGATGTGTGCTCACTCAGGGTTGGTGGGGGGCCAGGGAAAGGCTTTGTTTCCCATGAAGAAAAGCCCTGGAAAGATCTTCTGGAAGGTGTGTGCAGTAAGCGTGCAAGACGAGGCAGGCCCAAGGTGGGGAGAGTGCCCACTGGCCCCATGGAGCCAGCAGGGCCAAGCTCATCAGCCAAGTCACCAAGGCCAGGGCCTGTGAAAGATGGTGTTGAGCCTCGTCTTTGAAAGATGGAGTTGAGTCAGAGGCCGAGGGCTCTGAGCTGGCAGTGGGGCCCAGTCTGGAGTCTGAGAGACACTGCCCAACAAATTGGTCATGGCAGAGGTTTCCTCCATCCTTGGCAGCAGATCAGCTCTCCTCATTTCCACATCTCATTGTGGTTAGGTCAGCTTCCATCCAGAGCAAACCGCCTGAAACTTAAATCACTGAGTCTGACGAAGTTAAACCCAGCAGAGATCTTTAGAACTCATGATTCAGCCTGTCTAAAAATCATGAATCGTCAGACATGGCCCCTGCTTCATTTAGGAAAATGCCATTGGCTAAGTTTGGGAGGATTGGGAAGGAGGTGACCGATGCTCTCCATTGGGCAGGGCATGTACGGTGGGGAAAGAGGGTGCCAAGAAGGAAAGGGGAGAGCTGAGCAGGAGTCCAGGCCTCAGCAGAGTCCCCCATCTCTCCACCTGCCCTGAGGTCCCGGCAGCCTTGGGACAACCCTGTGCTGAGCCCCCTGGACACTGGATGTCAGCCCAGGGAAGGGGCAGGACTGAGCAGTGGGATGAAGGAGCTGTACTGATGGAACCAGGGGCTGCTGCTTGTTGCCTGGAGCGATGCTTCCAGACGCAAAAAGCAGCCCCAATTTCTTCTTCAGGTATGTGTGGCTCCTCAGGTCTCAGGGGTCTCCCTTCCTTTTTGTACTTGTGACCCAGGAACCCCTCAATATTCATGGATGATTTCGGTGTTGGCCACTCCCGTCTGTCTCCTGGATGGAGGCTGCGATGATGTTCCTGGGATAGAAAGCTGCTGCTACAAAGCGGGCCAGCTTCCCAAGTCCTCTGAAACTGTGAAAGGAAGACGAAACACAGCCCAGACCACACACAAGACACCAGGTCTTGAGTCCAGCACCCGGTCCACTCTGCACCCCTCCATCTCTGGTCTCCAAGCTCCCACCCTGTTTTGTAGAGAGGCCCTGAAGCTGGATCATGGTCCTGTGGCCAGAGCCTTGGCTGGGACTCAGGACTCCTGCATCAGAGACTAACTGTTTGACCTTGTATCCCTCACACGACCGCCTCGAGCCTCCGGGTCTCATGATGGGGATGACTTTCTGAGCAGCGCTCCACAGGTATCAAGGGGCTGGGCGCACTCAAAAGGGGAGAAGCCATGTGAGGGATCAGAGTGGAGCAGGAGTTGACCAACCACTTCTCCCCTTGTCTTCCCTCCCTCACTACAGGCCCTTGGTGAATTGGGAGACCAGACCCGGGGCCTGGGAGCTGGTCTGTCTCCTGCACTGCTGTCATCAGGGAAGAGTAAAGTCACCAAAGCCACAGCAACAGGACATTTCACAGAAAGGGAGCACTCTAAAGGCCCCTGGTGGCCCGAGTCCCCAGCTGGATAAGGGCTGATGGCCCACCCTATCCAGGTCACTCATGGCAGAAAGCTCAAGCTGTCTGGGCCCCCGTGGAGCCGAGCAGCAGCGGGGTAGGCCTGGGCACACGGCTCTTGGCATCCCCCCCCAGACAGAGATTCCAAGGCAGTGGCGTGCGCTCTTACTGGCCACGGCCTGGTGCCTGCCCTCCCCCAGCACACGCCTCCCTGGCAGGGCAAGGACCAGGAGGACGTGCCGATTGTCCAGTACTCACATCTGGCCGGAAATGAATCTCCGAGAGCTCCGGGCTTGGGTTTGTGGCGTGATCCAGATGTCAGGACCTCCTTGGAAACAGGACTCCTGGATTCTGGGGCCAGAGATCCATGGGCAGCAGGATCCCCCTCGCAGGGCCCCCATCAGGCGTCTCGGGCCCATCCTGCCCCTCCAAAGTCAGGGCACAGGGCACAGGGCCCTCCATCCCAGCCATCTTTTTCTGTTGGTTAACATTTCTTTAATATATATAATACATATCCCTTTTTTTTTGATTTATTTCTTTACTTATTTTTTGGCTATTCTGGGATTTCACTGCTGCCGCAGGCTCTTCTCTAGCTGCAGGGAGTGGGGCTACTCTCTAGTTGAGGTGAGCAGGCTTCTTGCTGAGGTGACTTCTCTGTGGAACTCGGACTCCAGGGCTCACGGGCTTCAATAGTTGCAGCACATGGGCTCCATAGCTGTGGCTCCGAGGCTCTGGAGCACAGGCTCCATCGTTGTGTCTCACGGGCTTCATTGCTCTGCAGTGTGTGGGATCTTCCCAGACCAGGGATCAAACCCATGTTGGCAGGCCGATTCTTTGCCACTGAGCTACCAGGGAAGCCTGGTTAACATTTTTATTATCCAAGTCTAACAGGTGTGACTGTTCAATGGAACTCAGGAAAGAGGTATTTTCCTAAATCCAAGAGAATCGCTAGAAGTGTCTGAGCCGGAGGCGATCCCGTCCAGCCTCCACGGACACCCCCAAGGCAGGCCATGTCCCTCCCACCCCACCCTGGTCTGTCTCCTGCACTGCTGTCATCAGGGAAGAGTAAAGTCACCAAAGCCACAGCAACAGGACATTTCACAGAAAGGGAGCACTCTAAAGGCCCCTGGTGGCCCGAGTCCCCAGCTGGATAAGGGCTGATGGCCCACCCTATCCAGGTCACTCATGGCAGAAAGCTCAAGCTGTCTGGGCCCCCGTGGAGCCGAGCAGCAGCGGGGTAGGCCTGGGCACACGGCTCTTGGCATCCCCCCCAGACAGAGATTCCAAGGCAGTGGCGTGCGCTCTTACTGGCCACGGCCTGGTGCCTGCCCTCCCCCAGCACACGCCTCCCTGGCAGGGCAAGGACCAGGAGGACGTGCCGATTGTCCAGTACTCACATCTGGCCGGAAATGAATCTCCGAGAGCTCCGGGCTTGGGTTTGTGGCGTGATCCAGATGTCAGGACCTCCTTGGAAACAGGACTCCTGGATTCTGGGGCCAGAGATCCATGGGCAGCAGGATCCCCCTCGCAGGGCCCCCATCAGGCGTCTCGGGCCCATCCTGCCCCTCCAAAGTCAGGGCACAGGGCACAGGGCCCTCCATCCCAGCCATCTTTTTCTGTTGGTTAACATTTCTTTAATATATATAATACATATCCCTTTTTTTTTGATTTATTTCTTTACTTATTTTTTGGCTATTCTGGGATTTCACTGCTGCCGCAGGCTCTTCTCTAGCTGCAGGGAGTGGGGGCTACTCTCTAGTTGAGGTGAGCAGGCTTCTTGCTGAGGTGACTTCTCTGTGGAACTCGGACTCCAGGGCTCACGGGCTTCAATAGTTGCAGCACATGGGCTCCATAGCTGTGGCTCCGAGGCTCTGGAGCACAGGCTCCATCGTTGTGTCTCACGGGCTTCATTGCTCTGCAGTGTGTGGGATCTTCCCAGACCAGGGATCAAACCCATGTTGGCAGGCCGATTCTTTGCCACTGAGCTACCAGGGAAGCCTGGTTAACATTTTTATTATCCAAGTCTAACAGGTGTGACTGTTCAATGGAACTCAGGAAAGAGGTATTTTCCTAAATCCAAGAGAATCGCTAGAAGTGTCTGAGCCGGAGGCGATCCCGTCCAGCCTCCACGGACACCCCCAAGGCAGGCCATGTCCCTCCCACCCCACCCAGTGTGGACACAGACCCTCATCACTCCCCCCACCAAAGGAAGAGGACCCGTCTCTCTTTCGAGCCTGGGCACTTAACCCAGAGCATGCTGCAGAGAGGACAAAACCACAGAGAGACCAGGGCAGGTTCATGAAGCAGGAGAGCAAACTGAGGCTCAGAGAAGGGAGTGGACTTGCCCCGAGTGACGAAGTGAGTGGGAAAGCCGAGCGCCAGACATAGCGACCGTCTGTGTGGCTTCTTCTCTTCCAGTCCGCCTCCTGGCCCGTCTGGTGACCTGGCACCAACTTGCTCTAGGGCTGGCATCTTGGGAGTGTCACAGTCCTTTGCTTTTCTGGTCCACTGATCCTATCACTCCGCATGACATTCAGACCCTGCAGCCTCCTCTGCCGCCCCGCTTGGGGACAGGCCCTGGAGCCCAGATGAAGGCAGCAACCAAGCTCTCTGCCCGTGGAGTGTGCCAGAGGAGGAAATGAGGAGTGTCTGGCACAACCGGCTCAGCCAGCAAACCTCATTTCCTTTCTGATAGGGTAAGAAGTTCCAGTTCTAAGAAGGCATCGGCCCCTAGGAATGTCCCCAACTCCCACCTCCTGGAATAAACAGGAGGCGGTGAGCCCTGGAGCGTGGTGGAGACTTGGCAACACCCTGAGCTCAGTCACCTCATTTCCTCAACCACCCCCATCCTCCCCACACACAGCTTCTCTCTGTCCCCAGGTGCAAACACTCCTGCCAGGCATCACAGCCCTACCTCCAGAGCACAGCCGTGGGTCAGTGATTAGCCACCCGGGTCACGTTCTCCCAAGAAAAAGAGGTTCTCTACTGGAGCCGGACTGGTCCCCACCAAACCCACACCCAAGGCTCCTGGGCTCTGCCCGCCTCAGATGTGGCGTGGGTCCCAGGTGAAGGGGGAGACTAAGGGCACTTCTCAAGGAAACAGCCAGCCTCAGGAGCCTGGCCCTGCCCCCTCTCCTCTCACCTTCCCAGTGCCTTGGAGCCCACCAACGTGGGATTCAAGCCCTCCACCTCCACCAAGGCCACTATTCCAAACACCTTCGCTCAGGGCAGGCAGGAAGGGGCAGGGAAACAGCACTGCGAAGGTCCTGGGTGTCTCCAGGAATGGTCCCTTACCTTGAGATCCATTTACCCAACTGCCACACGGTGAAGTCCCAGACATGTGCCCTAGCAGAGGAAGAAAGATCTCTAGCACACCTGTGTGTATGTGTATACGTGGGTACGGTGTACACAGCTGTCTCTATGGACCTGTCAGTACGCGTATCCATGTGTGCTTTTAAAATTTAACAAATAGTTGTAATGTCTATAATGCTTATTATTAGCTAAATATGGTCTGAGTGCCCTATGAAATTAATTCACCTGATCTTCCTGACAATCCTGTGAGAAAGGTACTGCTGTGTCCATTACACAGATGAACGCACTGAGGCACAGAGTGGCTAAGCCATTCACTCAAGTTTGTGGAGCTGGAAAGAAGCAGCACAGGGTTTGAAGCCAGGCATTCTGGCCTCTCCTAGGTACTCAGCAGTGTACACGCATTTTGAGGGAGGAAAGGGTGCTCCACTTTACCTGGACCTCACAGCTACCAAAGCCCTGTTAAGGCATCACTCTGTCCAAAGGAGTCTGGTCGGAAGGTCAGATCTGAGTGCGAGCCACCGCCCAAGCCTGCGGCCACTAGGGCTCCTAACAACAGTCACAGGGATGGGTGATGATGGCCAGATGGCCCTGGTGGGGCTACCATAAGCTGTCCTTCCCGATCTGTTTCCCAGTTGGTCCCACAATTCAGAGCTCCATTCAGCAGGACCTGCTGCCCGCTCAGCCCGGACAGTGTGGGGGTAACCTCTCCTGCACGCTGGTTTGTTCTGGCCCATTTCTTCCAGATGCCAGTTCCGTTTAAGCCACCTGTCAGAGGCTGCTGGTGTCTGAGCTGGGGCTCTGCGGAGGAGGTGCCCAGGGTGCTTCATGTTTCAAGTCTTTGGGTCACAGCTAAGACCTTCCGCAGGGCCTGGTTCAATTTCCTGGGCTGAGCAGACGGCTTGTTGATCTAAGCCACGCTGTGAATTCCTCATCTAAAGGGCTCTGAGAAGCATGCTGGCATGTATAGAGCACAGACCAGGGCCAGAGAACTGCTGGCAAGACTTCTTCTCTGAAACGGCCCCAGCTACTATGCGGTGAGAACCTGTGAGGATCAGTCATGTTTCAGACCCATCGTCTCTTCCAAGCCTTGAAGAAAAGTCTCTGTGTTATTATTCCCCTTCCACAGGTATCAGGATGAGACTGGGATGGGGAAGTGGCTGATTCGACTGCAGTGAGTGCGTGTCATTCCAGGTGGGGGAGTACCGCCTCGTCCCCCACCCAAGGCCCCAGCCCCGCCCCCACCAAGTGAGGCAGGCAGAGGCAGACCCCTGCTTGCCTCAGATCCTCCCAGCAGGCAGCCCCCATCACAGCCCTCCAGCTTTGGGAGAACCCAAGCCCGCACATCAGAAGAAAGACCACCTGTCGTTACAAAGATAGGGTCATTTATTCGTGTTATATTACTGGATTTTAAAGGCAAAAATACAGTTCTGTTTTGAACACCAAGGTCAGACATTCGCCCACTTACAAGAGTAAATACATACATTTGCATAAATGGAAATCAACATACACAGCACAAAGGTCTGTGGGACAGGAAGGCATCCCTCCTCCAGCATCCTCCCCCCAACACCCGGGGCAGCAGAGACCCTGAGGTGCAGCACCAGCATTTCCTTTACCCTCTTGTGCCACCTCTGCTCTCTGCCCTTTCCCAAAGGCCACTTTACAGCGTCACCAGCAACAGAATGGCCAGAAACAGAGAAGGGCGTTTGATAATGTCATGGTGACAACTTCCAGGTGAAGGAAATGCCCCTGAACCCACAGCCCTGAACTCCCCAGGGAGGAGCAGGCCCTGCAGCATCTCATGAGCCAGGCCAGGGCCAGGCCTAACGTGGGCCCAGGTGGACCCCATGAGCACACCAGAACACCAGCAAACAGGGAGCAGGTGGTGAAGCAGGGTTTCGTGGTCCTGAGAATGAACCTCACACTTGATGATTACAATGGAACATGAAAGAGAATGTAATAGGAAGACGGAAAGGAAAAAAGTCAGAATTTCATTTTTTAAGAGTAACGTAAGTAACAAAGAGGTTACCACCCAGGATATTCATCTCTTTTAAGGCACTTTGGAAAAGTCAGGATCTGGGGGCAGAAAGAGAGGCCTTCATTCTCCTCTTTTCCCAAAGCTTCCTGTCAGCGCTATTCCAGGCCTTAACAACATTGCTGTTAAGGAGTGAGGAACAGACAAAAGGAATACTCCTTGCATAGCCCAGCTGCTTCTGCAGTGGAAAATAATTTTAACAGGTATCAGGATGAGACTGGGATGGGGAAGTGGCTGATCGACTGCAGTGAGTGCGTGTCATTCCAGGTGGGGAGTACCGCCTGTCCCACCCAAGGCCCCAGCCCCGCCCCCACCAAGTGAGGCAGGCAGAGGCAGACCCCTGCTTGCCTCAGATCCTCCCAGCAGGCAGCCCCCATCACAGCCCTCCAGCTTTGGGAGAACCCAAGCCCGCACATCAGAAGAAAGACCACCTGTCGTTACAAAGATAGGGTCATTTATTCGTGTTATATTACTGGATTTTAAAGGCAAAAATACAGTTCTGTTTTGAACACCAAGGTCAGACATTCGCCCACTTACAAGAGTAAATACATACATTTGCATAAATGGAAATCAACATACACAGCACAAAGGTCTGTGGGACAGGAAGGCATCCCTCCTCCAGCATCCTCCCCCCAACACCCGGGGCAGCAGAGACCCTGAGGTGCAGCACCAGCATTTCCTTTACCCTCTTGTGCCACCTCTGCTCTCTGCCCTTTCCCAAAGGCCACTTTACAGCGTCACCAGCAACAGAATGGCCAGAAACAGAGAAGGGCGTTTGATAATGTCATGGTGACAACTTCCAGGTGAAGGAAATGCCCCTGAACCCACAGCCCTGAACTCCCCAGGGAGGAGCAGGCCCTGCAGCATCTCATGAGCCAGGCCAGGGCCAGGCCTAACGTGGGCCCAGGTGGACCCCATGAGCACACCAGAACACCAGCAAACAGGGAGCAGGTGGTGAAGCAGGGTTTCCGGTGGTCCTGAGAATGAACCTCACACTTGATGATTACAATGGAACATGAAAGAGAATGTAATAGGAAGACGGAAAGGAAAAAAGTCAGAATTTCATTTTTTAAGAGTAACGTAAGTAACAAAGAGGTTACCACCCAGGATATTCATCTCTTTTAAGGCACTTTGGAAAAGTCAGGATCTGGGGGCAGAAAGAGAGGCCTTCATTCTCCTCTTTTCCCAAAGCTTCCTGTCAGCGCTATTCCAGGCCTTAACAACATTGCTGTTAAGGAGTGAGGAACAGACAAAAGGAATACTCCTTGCATAGCCCAGCTGCTTCTGCAGTGGAAAATAATTTATAACCAACACAAAGGCTTCTGGAAAGAGAACCAAGTAATAGCATCTGAGATGTTCAAAACAATAAAGGCACAAGTATGACTGGGGCCAGGCACCAGCTCAGCCACCCAGAGGGCTGGTTTCCAGGCTGACCCCAGCTGAAAGGTCAGACCTGGGATTAAAAGCAGAACTTTAAGCCATCAGCCCAGGCTGGACCTAACATGAGCGCCCAGTGGCAGAAACTGTCCTGTGCGCCGCACCCCAGGCAGGCTCCGGCCTCCTGCAGCAGAGGCAGGGCTGGGGAAGACACCCGCTGTGGGTCAGCCTCCCTGGAGTGGGAGCACCTGCTAAAACCTGAGGGGCAAGGAGAGGCACCAGAATGGTCGTAGGGGAGTGTGGGAGCATTCAGCTGAGCTTCTCTCTAGATCTCTAATTAAAAGGCACATTCACGCTGGAAAATGGATAGTCTGTTTGAACCTGAGCGCCACAGGCCAGTTTTCCGAAACAGGCAAGAGGCAATGGAACAACAAGGGGGAAGGAGGGAAGATAAAGGCAGTAGAAGGGAGGCAGGAGGAGGAGGAAGGAGAACCGGTCCTGCAAGGTGGGCCAGGTCTCATGGCCAGCTGAGCCTGGGCGGCAGCCCCCAGGGACAGATGGAGGCTTCCCCTTCCTGCCAGTAAACAACCTGAGGGCTGCCATTTCCAGCTCCACAGCATGGGGCCTGAGGGGAGGGGCCGGGGTCAGTCTGAGGAGGTGGAGGTCCCCTGGCCCCGCCCACCTGGGGAGGGGAGGGAGGTGGCGAGGTGGGGAGCTCTGCTGGGCCTCCCCCCAGAGTCCAGCTCAGCAGTGCTGATGAGGTGCCCTAGTTCTCACCAAAGATGATTTTGCTCTTTGGAAAACCTGGCCTGCCAGCTCCGTCAGAGCTCCTACACGGGCCACTACAGCATGTTATTTTTTCCCCTAAAAAAATGCTCAGTCCCCTCCCCACATTTAAAACACCACAATAAAAAGACATAGGAAATTCAAGTTTATATAGCATGCTCAGAAACAGAAACTGCCAAGATTAAACACTATGCCATTCTGGATCAACACAAAATCAAGCTAGATCATATGGAGAATCTGATTTGTTCCTTCTTTAAAAGACTAACAAATGCTATTTTAAAAAAGGATTTACATTCAGAAATCAGACAGTCTGGAGAAAGGCCACTGAATGTGAGAACACCCAAGGCTCTGGTGGCTAAAGTGGCCTTGGAATTCACACGTTAGCAGGGCAAAAGGTCCAAGACTCAAGTTTTAAAATTCTTTTGCTAAAAAAAGACACACATACACAGTGATTGTAATAGTTGCATACCACGGAGAGAGGGGTAACATGAGAATGGCTGAAACCGTGTGTTTTTCTGTTAGGACATGACAAGGAAAAAAACATCACACCAATCCGACATCAGCAGCATGCTCCAATTTTTCACGAAGTATTAATACCACAATTTAAAGTGAAATTCTTACTTATACCATAACAAATGAGCAGGTTTTTCTCGCTAGGAATAAGTCCCACAGGCACCAGATGTGGAGTTGGGTGCAGCTTTGATTCTTTGGGGGTGACACTGGGCACATGCTGAGAGCCCCCCAGGGGCTGACGGTTTCTATGCTTACGTACACCTCGTGGGGCTAAGAAGTCACATATGCTGAGCCAAGTTGGGGGCAGTACATCCCACTCGTCCTGGTCAACTGGAAAGGCATCTGAATGATGAGTGGAGGGGGCCTATCACTCTGTGAGAATGAAAGGGACCAGCCCAGCAGATGGACAGAGAATCAGCCAAAGTCCCTGGCCATTTTCAGGTCTCTGATCAGTGCACCAAAATGCTAGCTTGGCGTCCCAATGTCCACTGTGATTTTGGTATACAATGGGTACCTCTGTACCTCTAATACCAGGTAGGTGAGTGTGTTCAAACCATCAGAGAGCATTGTCTCCTTTGTGTGTGCAATTTGGTAAAACCTACAAGGAACAAACAGGGAAAAACCAAAAACTTAAAAAACAAAACGAAGCAAAAGCCCAAACATTACACATCTGTACTTTAACAGCCCCTCCTCCCTCCTACCAGGGCTTCCCCAATGACTCAGTAGTAAAGAACCTGCCTGGCAAGGCAGGAGATGCAGGATGGATCCCTGGGTTGGGAAGATCCCCTGGAGGAGGAAATGGCAACCCACTGTAGCATGCTCGCCTGGGAAATCCCATGGACAGAGGAGCCTGGCAGGCCACAGTCCATGGAGTTGCAAGAGTCAGACACAACTGAGCGACTAAACACCCCCCTGCCCCCTTGGATGGAACCCTCTCTTTCCCTGGAGGCACAGCGCCCACTCCAGAGCCCCATTTCTGCCCCTCACCCCCTGCACTGAAGGCGGAAGAAGGAAATACACACAGGGGAGAGAATAAAAGACAGAGCATACCTCTGTGGATTAGGTTCATTTTTCTTGTCTCTCGAGTGGCGGATCATCCGACACTTCCCGACCACAGCATTTGGGCGAGATACAGACATGCCTCTAAAAATTAATCTGTAAGGAGCAAAAGGACAAGGGGTCAGTACAGAGCTACCACAGAGGGCCCAGGTCCGCAGTCCCAGCTGCAAGATTCTGGTCCCATCCACCTTCCTGCCAATAGGTCTCACTGGTCAGCACCCCAGCCCAGTGTACAGGCATCAATTAAAACTCATACCCTTCCTCATAACCTTTCACCACCAGTTCTAGATCTTGTGGGTGACTATCCTGTGCCAGGCAGTTGGGGTGTCTGCCCTTGTGGGATGTATAATGTGAATGCTTAGAACACAGGGCCATCGGTGCCAGAACAGGGGAGAGGAGGGGTGGGTGGGGATGTTTGGTACCAAGGGAGCAGTAGCTGACTCGACCTGATCAAGATTAGGCAGAGCCAAGCCCTGGGATGAGTAGGTGTTTGCCAGAGCATTTCAGGCAGTCAGGACTGCATAGGAAAGGCAGGGAGGTGAGAGCCAGGGCAGGGCTCTCAGGGAGCACCACAGCTTCTGGGGACTGGTGAACGGGCTCTGGGGTGGGAAGTGGCCAGAGGTGAAGCAAGAAAGAAGGGCGCAGACTACGTCATGGAGGCCTTCTCAGAGGACCCCCTAGAACAGGGCCAATGTCTGAAACGGATCTAGCAGTTTCATGGATACTGAGGGATGGTTTCCAGGGACAACCCCATTCCCCATGGATGTTCAAGTCCCTTATGTAAAAGGCATAGCATCTCCACACAACCCAGGCATGTCTTCATCCTCCCATATACTTTACATCACCTCTAGATTACTTATAACACCTAATACAGTATGAATGATATGGAGAAAGTTACAAATATAATGTAAATGTTATATAAGTAGTCTTAGGTACACAGCAAATTCAAGTTTTACTTTTTGAAACTTTCTGGAATTTTTTCCCTGTGAATATTTTTTGACTGAAGATTGGTTAACTCCGTGGCTGTGGAATCCGCAGATATGGAGAGCTGACTCTGCGCTGGGTTTCCCAACACTGTACACTGTGTTGGCCAAAGGGAAGTCTTTCTGATAAGCAGTATAATAATGGGAGAGCTGGGAACAAGACTAGAGGCAGCCAGATCAGAGGGGAAAGTTCCATGTGGGTTTTAGCGGAGAAAGGAACACAACCCAAGTCTTAACAGCAGGGATACAACAGTGAGCCGAGAGGCAGAACTGGGCGACCCTAGGTGACTTAAGGTTTCCAGCCTGGCCTTCCCCAGTGCTGGGCTAGTGCTTGGCATAAGCGAGTCAGCACAGAATATGAGTTAGGCTCCTGACCGTTCAGAAAAGCTGTTCCTGGAGGGGGAGCAAGATAGAGATAAGGGATCAAGAGGCACAAACCACTACTTATAAGATAAATAGGGCTTCCCTGGCGGCTCAGATTTGGTCAAGAATCTGCCTGCAATGCGGGAGACCCAGGTCAGAAGAAGGGAATGGCTACCCATTCCAATATCCCTGCCTAGAGAATCTCATGGACAGAGGAGACGGCAGGCTACAGTCCACGGGGTTGCAAAGAGTCAGACACAAGTGAGCAACCAACACTTCCACTTCCCATAAAATAATAAGCCACAAGGATATATTGTACAGCACCGGGACTATAGCCTGTGTCTTTTTTTTTTTTTAATTTTATTTATTTATTTTGAGCTGGGTCGGGTTGGGGAGGGAGGGGAGCAGGCGGGCCACTTCTATTGGTCTTTCATTTCTCTACTTTCATCCGTCTTTGTTATTTGGCTCCTGTGGGCCTCCCATCGCGGTGGCATCTGTTGTCGCAGAGCGCCAGCTCTGGCTCAGTGATTGGACACATCGGTCCAGCCGCTCCGCGGCATGTGGGATCTTCCCAGGCCAGGGCTCGAACCGGCGCCCCTTGCACTGCAAGGCAGTGTCCTTATCCACTGGACCACCAGGGGAAGCCCCTAGCCTGTGTCTTATAATAACTACACACAGCATTGTGGGGAAGGAACAGTGGGTAAGAGGCGTAAAGGAAGTAGCATGAAGGCCTGTACTATCGTATGTGAAGAAAATAGCTATAGCCATTGCTCTGTGAGAAAAGCAGATACTTCAGGGTTGCTGTATGACGGTCTGGAGGGGTGGGATGGGGGGGATATACGTATGACTAATCTGAGAACATACATATCTGTAAACAACAAAACTCTGTAAAAGTTAAAAGTAAAATAAAAGTTTTTAAAAAATAACTACACATGGAGTATAACCTTTAGAAATTGTGAATCACTATGTCGTACATCTGAAACATACACTGTACACCAATTATTTAAGAAATAAAACTTCAAACAAAGAACAGAAAGATTCCGCACAACCACTGATCCTTCTGTTCCTCCACCCCCTTTATCCGCGGGGCTCCCTCCTGCCACCAGTTAAGTCCTGGTTTCCACCTGGACCTTCCTGACCGTTCAGAAAAGCTGTTCCTGGAGGGGGAGCAAGATAGAGATAAGGGATCAAGAGGCACAAACCACTACTTATAAGATAAATAGGGCTTCCCTGGCGGCTCAGATTTGGTCAAGAATCTGCCTGCAATGCGGGAGACCCAGGTCAGAAGAAGGGAATGGCTACCCATTCCAATATCCCTGCCTAGAGAATCTCATGGACAGAGGAGACGGCAGGCTACAGTCCACGGGGTTGCAAAGAGTCAGACACAAGTGAGCAACCAACACTTCCACTTCCCATAAAATAATAAGCCACAAGGATATATTGTACAGCACCGGGACTATAGCCTGTGTCTTTTTTTTTTTTTAATTTATTTATTTTATTTTGGCGGGCGGCGGGGGTCGGGTTGGGGAGGGAGGGGAGCAGGCGGGCCACTTCTATTGGTCTTTCATTTCTCTACTTTCATCCGTCTTTGTTATTTGGCTCCTGTGGGCCTCCCATCGCGGTGGCATCTGTTGTCGCAGAGCGCCAGCTCTGGCTCAGTGATTGGACACATCGGTCCAGCCGCTCCGCGGCATGTGGGATCTTCCCAGGCCAGGGCTCGAACCGGCGCCCCTTGCACTGCAAGGCAGTGTCCTTATCCACTGGACCACCAGGGGAAGCCCCTAGCCTGTGTCTTATAATAACTACACACAGCATTGTGGGGAAGGAACAGTGGGTAAGAGGCGTAAAGGAAGTAGCATGAAGGCCTGTACTATCGTATGTGAAGAAAATAGCTATAGCCATTGCTCTGTGAGAAAAGCAGATACTTCAGGGTTGCTGTATGACGGTCTGGAGGGGTGGGATGGGGGGGATATACGTATGACTAATCTGAGAACATACATATCTGTAAACAACAAAACTCTGTAAAAGTTAAAAGTAAAATAAAAGTTTTTAAAAAATAACTACACATGGAGTATAACCTTTAGAAATTGTGAATCACTATGTCGTACATCTGAAACATACACTGTACACCAATTATTTAAGAAATAAAACTTCAAACAAAGAACAGAAAGATTCCGCACAACCACTGATCCTTCTGTTCCTCCACCCCCTTTATCCGCGGGGCTCCCTCCTGCCACCGAAGTAAGTCTGTTTCCACCTGGACCTCCTGTCCAGGGCTTGGCGTCCTCCTTCCCACTGGAGCACAAAGGATAAAGGTCTATCAACTCACAAAGAGCCCCAGGGTGTGGACAGCCACGGAGCATGAGTCCAGACAAACTCATCCCCTTCACATGGTTCTCGTTTTACATTTTCCAGAAGGTTAAAGCAAAAATCACAGAAGCTAGTTTTCCTAAAGATCCTCCTTTTTTAAAATTTAAACTCTTTATTTTGTATTGGCCTATCGCTGATTAACAATGTTGCAACAGCTTCAGCTAAACATTATAGACTCAGCCACACATATACATGTATCCATTCTTCCCCAAACTTCCCCCCATCTGGGCTGCCGCAGAAAGCTGAGCAGCGCTCCCTGTGCTCTCCAGAAGGACCGTATTGGTTACGCCCTTCAAATACAGCAACAAGTACAGGGTAGGTTTTGCTTTTTGTTGTTTTTGTTCTTGATGCAGGTGGATGAAAACGTTCAAGTGCACATCAGTGTTACATACACACTTATTTTCCGATGCTTTCCATTTTTGTTAAGGGTTTTCATGGTCTGTCTCTAAAGACATTCTTTACTACCTGGAGCACCTTCAGCAGAGCTCATCAAAGAAACTGGGCAGGGTGGGGACTGCACCCCTCCTCAGAGTCAATCCTTGCAAAATAATCAAGCATCAATTGGAAAAAAAAAAAAAAGTGAAAGGAGACAGGGAAGAACGAGATCTACGTTGTGACCATTACCTGCTATAAATGTCATCATCTTCACCTCCCCAGCCCCAGTAGTTATTAGGAAATCCATTGATGGTGAGAAACTGTTCTTTACTTAGAGCAGAGACTCCTCCAAAATACTGCACATAAGGTAGGCTAGGGGAAGAAAAAAACACAGAGAGGACCAGTAGTTAGTAAGTTTTGACTGTATGAAATTAAGCATAAAATATAAATACTTCTAGGCTTCCCTGGCGGCTCAGTGGTAAAGAATCCAATGCAGGAGACACGGCTTCACTCCTCAGTCCAGGAAGATCCCATACGCTGCAGGGCAGCTAAGCCCACCACTGCTATGGAGCCTGTGCTGTAGAATCCGAGAACCGCAACTACTGAGCCCATGCATTCCAACTACTGAAGCCCACGGGCCTCGAGTTCATACCCTGCAACAAGAGAAGCCACCAAAATGAGAAGCCCATGCACTGCAACAAAGAGCAGCCCTGCTCGCCACTAGGAGAGAAAAGCCCGAGCACAGCAATGAAGACTCACCACAGCCAAAAATCAATCAATAAATAATTTTTATTTTTTAAAATAATTTTATTTATTTATTTGGCTGTGTCAGGTTTTTCTTGCAGCAAGGAGATCTTTACTTTCACCATTAAAACTCTTAGTTGGAGCATGTGAGATCTAGTTCCCTGACCAGGGATCAAACCCAGGTCTCCTGCATTGGGAGTGCAGAGTCTTAGCCACTGGACCCCCAGGGAAATCCCTAGATTATTTGTTAAAATATATAAACACTTTTAAAGTTATTTTTATTCCCTGGAACTTTTTTTTTTTGGGTGGGGGGCAGGTTGGGGAGGGAGGGGGGCAGGCGGGCCACTTCTATTGGTCTTTCATTTATCTATTGTCATCCATCTTTGCTCTTTGGCCCGTGTGGCCTCTGTTGTCGCAGAGCACTGGCTCTGGGCGCATGCGCTCCAGAGCTCCGGCTCGGTGATTGGACACATCGGTCCAGACGCTCCGCGGCACGTGGGATCTTCCCAGGCCAGGGATTGAACCAGTGCCCCCTGCACTGCAAGGCGGTGTCCTCACCCACTGGACCACCAGGGAAGCCCCTCCCTAGAACTTTTAAGTTAGGGAGTTACAAGGGTTTTCTTTGTTTTGTTTTCATTCCAGACTCAGATAAGCTTAAAGCAGACAGAGATATCAAAAAGTCTTGTTCCTTCCCAGAACAGTGCGCTGCCTCTGTGATCATCCAGAAAATCAGTCAGTAACAAGAACATGAGCCCAGTTCTTCTGCATTGCTCAGGAGTCCTGCTCCCCAACAGGAAATTCCCCTCTGGAAGGTCCCAGAAACCAAGACTGCGTCAGTCTCCTGTGCCTACCGCATCATGCCCCCTTCCCACCGCCGCCCATGTACGGTCTCGCTTTCATTCTTCCAAAGGCACACTGGCTTGAACAGTGACCCCAACAGGGAAGACAGCATTTCTGACAATCCGCTAAAATACAACCTTCTTGGAAAATTCTACCCCACATCTTGACTTGGCCAAACGGATGATGATGAATCTGTTCTGACCCATTTTCAAGCAAGCAGCAGGGCATCTGGGCTCTCATCCTTCCAAACCTTTTTGCATTTCAATCTTTCAGTGATTATGAATTGTGGACTCCTGAGGGACACAGAGGAAGAACTGATGAGAAATGTTAAGAATCTGGACGTGCCCAGAGGCCAAGCCAAGGCCTTCCTGTGGGCCCTTTAACGGCTGTGGTTTTGTGACGACCCTGTGTGTAGCTCCAAACCACACTTGGGCTGTTACTGGAATCCAAAGAGACCAAAACCCATTACATAAATTAAGGAAAACTCTAACTCAGACTTCAAGGAGGAAGTCAGCCAAACCATATAGAATGTATGAAAAAAAGGTGTAGTTATTATTTTTAAATACATTCTGGAATTCTGACTGCAAGAATCCATGAGCAAAGATCCCTGGGAGCCTGCTGCTTTAATGAACCAAAGATAATCCACTTGTAAGTAAGTGTCCTTGTTTAAGCATCAAGTCAGCCCCCTTTGGCATACCGCCTGATACCCCTGCACTTGTAATGTGAGGGCTTGAGTCAGAGGTGAGCAGGCCATGAAGGCTTTTTCGTCATCAGGGTTTTTATAGAAATGGACTCAGCCCCTGCACAGGGAAAGTATATGCTATTTTTGACCATATTTGGTTTTGCTGTCCCTGCTGCTTTCTCTTACCTTCCTGCCTCATTTCCCAAGCCTAACCAGTTCTGGGTGAAATATACAAGGTGCCAGAGGTAAAGAATTAGGTAAGCACCATTATGCCTCAAGGGCAGAGTTCAGAGAAACCAGCTTATCTCAAAGAAGAGAATATACACAGACGGAGAGGGGGGAGATAAGAAGGTACAAAGTTCTGTTTCTGGTCAGACTTCCCCCTTTAAGACAGCATGTCTATGCTCTGAATGCTTTAATCTTGGGGAGGACTTCAGAGCATCCATTCATCTCACAGTCCTCATGCCCCAGCAAGGCGGACAGAAGGAAAGGATGAGAACAAAGTGAGTCTGGGGCTTCCCTGGTGGTCCAGGGGTTAAGGATCTGCCTTGCGATGAAGGCAACCTGGGTTCCAGTCCCTTTCCTGAGAAGCTCCCTCATGCCGTGGAGCAACTAAGCCCATGAGTCACATCTTGACTTGGCCAAACGGATGATGATGAATCTGTTCTGACCAAAGCAGGGGGCATCTGGGCTCTCATCCTTCCAAACCTTTTTGCATTTCAATCTTTCAGTGATTATGAATTGTGGACTCCTGAGGGACACAGAGGAAGAACTGATGAGAAATGTTAAGAATCTGGACGTGCCCAGAGGCCAAGCCAAGGCCTTCCTGTGGGCCCTTTAACGGCTGTGGTTTTGTGACGACCCTGTGTGTAGCTCCAAACCACACTTGGGCTGTTACTGGAATCCAAAGAGACCAAAACCCATTACATAAATTAAGGAAAACTCTAACTCAGACTTCAAGGAGGAAGTCAGCCAAACCATATAGAATGTATGAAAAAAAGGTGTAGTTATTATTTTTAAATACATTCTGGAATTCTGACTGCAAGAATCCATGAGCAAAGATCCCTGGGAGCCTGCTGCTTTAATGAACCAAAGATAATCCACTTGTAAGTAAGTGTCCTTGTTTAAGCATCAAGTCAGCCCCCTTTGGCATACCGCCTGATACCCCTGCACTTGTAATGTGAGGGCTTGAGTCAGAGGTGAGCAGGCCATGAAGGCTTTTTCGTCATCAGGGTTTTTATAGAAATGGACTCTCAGCCCCTGCACAGGGAAAGTATATGCTATTTTTGACCATATTTGGTTTTGCTGTCCCTGCTGCTTTCTCTTACCTTCCTGCCTCATTTCCCAAGCCTAACCAGTTCTGGGTGAAATATACAAGGTGCCAGAGGTAAAGAATTAGGTAAGCACCATTATGCCTCAAGGGCAGAGTTCAGAGAAACCAGCTTATCTCAAAGAAGAGAATATACACAGACGGAGAGGGGGGAGATAAGAAGGTACAAAGTTCTGTTTCTGGTCAGACTTCCCCCTTTAAGACAGCATGTCTATGCTCTGAATGCTTTAATCTTGGGGAGGACTTCAGAGCATCCATTCATCTCACAGTCCTCATGCCCCCAGCAAGGGCGGACAGAAGGAAAGGATGAGAACAAAGTGAGTCTGGGGCTTCCCTGGTGGTCCAGGGGTTAAGGATCTGCCTTGCGATGAAGGCAACCTGGGTTCCAGTCCCTTTCCTGAGAAGCTCCCTCATGCCGTGGAGCAACTAAGCCCATGAGTCACAACTGCTGAAGCCCACCCGCCTAGAGCCTGTGCTCCACATGTCTAGAGCCTTTTCTCTGCATGCTTAGAAACTGTGCTCCGCACCAAGAGAAGCCACCACCATGAAAAGTCACAACAAAGAGGAGCCCCTGCTTGCTGCAACTAGAGAAATCCAAGTGCAGCAACGAAGACCCAGTGCAACCAACACTAAAAAAGGAAAAAAATAAAATGAGTATGAAAGCTATTGTCTGTACCAAGGGACTTCTGGTTGGCACACAGGCCTGTCGTACTGCGGTAGTCAGCCCAGGCCACTGATGCCCAGCACACGGCGTACCTGCAACACAGCCGGCCGGAGCTTCCGGGCTGACTTAGAACATGGAGGGAAAGGTCAGGTCATCCAGCTGACAGCTGACTGACTCAATTTTACAGTGATACAAGTGTGGATAAACACAAACTTACATTTTAAGATTAAAAAAATGGACTTCAAGGGTAGTTTCCACTTATGACAAGGGGCTTGAGATTATGCTGCTGTTCCTAGGGACAGGCATAGCATCAGGCATCTTTGCAAGGTGTATTTTAGCAGCAAAGTCTTGGCCCCAGTGCTTAAGCAGAAGCCTGTGCTTTGCAGGGAAACAGAACCATGTTCCTCCTTAAAGTGCCAAGGAAGATATGCTGAGGTGTCCAAGCCCAAGAATCAACTGAGGGAAGATGAGTCCCACTGACTTCTTCCCAAACTGTGACGGGAAGGGGAGATAAGAAAGTCAGGTAGGGTTTCCCCTGGTGGTCCAGTGGGTAAGGACACCGCCTTGCAGTGCAAGGGGCGCCGGTTCGCTCCCTGGCCTGGGAAGATCCCACGTGCCGCGGAGCGGCTGGACTGATGTGTCCAATTACCGAGCCAGAGCTCTGGAGCACATGTGCCCAGAGCCGGCGCTCTTTGACAACAGACGCCACCGCGATGGGAGGCCCACATGGGCCAAAGAACAAAGACGGATGGACATAGAAAAACGAAAGACCAATAGAAGTGGCCCGCCTGCTCCCCTCCCTCCCCAACCCGACCCCTGCCCAAAATAAATAAATAAATAAATCTTTAAAAAAAAAAAAGAAAGAAAGTCAGGTAACACAGCCCTGACGGAGCCGGAAGCGCCATCCCAAATATAAGCACTTCCTGCCTGGGGATGCAGAGGTAGAGGTGCTCCTGGACTCCACACCCCTCCTTAAACAATAACTGCAAGCAGCAAATTATCCGGTCCTCTCACCAACCCTCCGAGGTAGGTAGGTAGGTTCTGTTACTCCCCACGCTTTACAGAGGAGTAAACTGAAGTTTAAAGGGGTTAAACAACTTGCCCAAGGTGACAACTAGTAAAAAGAAAGCCCAGGTCTTTTTTTTTTTTTTTTTGATTTTTTCTGGTCAGGGGTACTTTATTTAAATATTGAAGTTACAGTGAACTAGACTCTTTTTAGGGGGGGTGTGGGGAGGGAGGGGAGCAGGCGGGCCACTTGTATTGGTCTTTCGTTTGTCTCTGTTCATCCGTCTTTGTTCTTTGGCCCGTGTGGGCCCCCCCATCGCAGTGGCCTCTCTTGTCGCAGAGCACCGACTCTGGGCGCATGCGCTCCAGAGCTCCGGCTCGGTAATTGGACACATCGGTCCAGCCGCTCCGCGGCACGTGGGATCTTCCCAGGCTAGGGGTTGAACCGGCGCCCCTTGCACTGCAAGGCGGTGTCCTTATCCACTGGACCACCAGGGAAGCCCAAAGCCCAGGTCTTGAATACAGGCCTCCTTTCAAAATCTTTTCTCTTTACCATAAGCCTACAAGGTTTGTTTTATCATTTATGTACATGTATTATCTCCTCCACTAGACTGTAAACACTCAGAGACATGTCTTACATGTCTCTGTATCTCATGCAGTGGCTTGTGAATAATAGGTGCTCAATAAATATTTATCTGAATTAATAATAATTATAAAAAAAGAGTTTCAAAGGGCTTTTCCCAGGTGATGCTAGTGGTCAGGAAACATGCATTCCATCCCTGGATCAGGAAGATCCCCTGGAGAAAGGCAATGGCAACTTCCTCTAGTATTTTTGTCTGGAGAATCCCATGGACAGGGGAGCCTGGCAGGCTGCTACAGTATACAGGGTAGCAGGGAACTGGACACGACTCAAGTGACTTAGCCCGCACACAAGACACATGAGATTCAAAAGCACCCAGTTCTCCAAGGAGGCGCTCTCCTCCAGAGCCTAAGAGGCATTACTCTTGGGCTGGAGGAACTGCATTCCCTGGTCATCAGGGAAGACACAAATATGTTTTCTGCGGATTCCGGTGAATATCTTACCTAAATCCAAACTTATCCATTGCTACAGAAATGTGCCGTGGCTGGGAAAAGCACCTGTAGGTGTTGTGGTCGTTCATGGGGATGAGGTCCACGTCGCTGAACACAAAGCAGTTGTAGTCATAGTCCTTCAAGGCCTCTTTAAAGCCAACGTTGAGGAGCTTCGCACGGTTGAACGTGGACTCTCCAGCCTGGTGCAGAAAGAAAAAAAAGTGCCATCAGATGCTCTGCGGCCTTTCAGCCAAACACTCACAGGGACTGGTGACTCGTCGGCTCCATGTGGCCCTTAGGCCACTCCTGGGCCTCACTTTCTGCCCTCACTTTACAACCCAATAACGAATGGCATTCCCTCAATGAGTAATCTCACTTCTAGAAATCCTGTAGGTCTTGCACATGGGCAAATGACAGGTGAACAACGCCTTCCCTCTGTTCACCACATGTTCACCGACGCAAACAGACTGCAAACAGTGACCTAAGCATGACCAGGAAATGGCTTAAATAAACCATGATACGTTCATATAATGGAATAGAGGAGCTGTTTTTTAAAAAAAACCTAAGGAAGCTCTAAAAGGAAATGATCATCGAGATAGCATTGTTTGGTGAAAGGAGTTTAAACAGATGTGGCCTTTATTATTACAGTGTACACAGAGTACAAAGAGTATAGCGTACATAGAGGCTGACGGCAGAAACGATACTCCAGAAACATGCTTAATCAGCACGCTGTGTGCCTTCTAGGTATCCTTCACTAAACTAGGCCCTGGGAAAACGTGGCAAACCCGAGCCAGTCTCCGCCCTCCCGGTGCTCCCAGTGTAGGGTGGAGAGCCAGGTAAGGCAGGGCGCAATAGAGACGGCATGCAGGAAAGAGGGGTCCCCAGGAATCAAGTGTGCTGGGGCAACGTTACTTCATATTTTATTTACTTCTATAGTTAATTTTCAGTCTCCCTTAACTAGAATATAAGCTCAATGAAGGCTGGAATACTTTTCCTTTTTCTTCACCCACAGCCTAAAACGCTGCCTGGCATATAAGAGCTCAGTAAATACCCACAGGATGGATAGATTGATGGATAGATGGACGGATGGATGAGTAGACCAATGGATGGGCTTCAACATACAAATGGAAGATGGTGATCCTTTGGGGGAGACTCCAACCTAAGGGGTGACAGTCACCAAGACCCCGGTTAGTAAGGACAGTAAGGCACTGACACAGCCACCCTTACACTTAATTCACAAGCCCTTCCACACCGTGTTCTCATCCTGGCTGGGATTCTCCCAACACCGCCATGGAGCAACTAAGCCCACATAAATGACATAGCTGGTACTGGGTCCAAGCCTCTGGAACCCTCACGTCCCAGTATTTCTTGGCATCAACAAGATCAGCGTCCTCTACTCTGGGGGAAAATGTGCCCCATGAGGGCCTACAGTAGCTGTACGATCTCCAAGATGGGGTGCTGAACATCTTCTCTCCAGGACTCCAAGACGGGGCCTGGACACTGGCTCTCCACCAGGCCGCCTTGTCGTGAGGGCAGAGTGCCTGGACGGTGCCACAGCCCCCGGTGTCGGGAGGGTGACTTGGGGAAACACACCACCTGAGAAAGACAAGTACCAGGAAGTCAGAAAAAGCAGCCAGAAGAGTAAATGAAACATCTTCTGCAAGAGCTCCTTCTTCAGCCCATGACAAAGCATTCTAACCATGTGTGCTGGAGGGAGAAGCCGCACCTTATAGTACCCACGGTGTTCCTGGGCCGCCCTGCTGGTTGAGAGAGAGGCACCATGGGGTCACAAAGAGTTGAACGTGACTGAGTACACACACATACCAGTTTTGTTTTGTTTTGTTTTTTCACATGCCAGTTAAGAACCATCTAGAATTCTGAATTCTGCCTTCTACTAAATTCTGCCTTCTTTTTTAAAATTATTATTATTTTTTTAAATTTATATTTATTTTCATCCATCCTTATTCTTTGGCATGTGTGGGCCTCCCACTGCAGTGGCCTCTCTCACTGCAGAGCACTGGCTCTGGGCGCATGAGTTCCAGGGCGCTGACCCATAACTGGACACACTAGTCCAACTGTTCTGTGGCACATGGGATCTTACCGGGTCAGGGATCCAACTGGTGCCCCTTGTACTGCAAGGCAGACTCTTTACCCATTGGGCCACCAGGGAAGCCCTAAATTCTGTCTTCTAATTATGTGAAAGTCATGAGACCAATAAAAAAAAATGGCCAAAGTTTAGGAACTGCATATGAAGAGTAAGAAGTTGATATTATTATTATTACTATTACAGTAACACATTGTTTGTTAATACTCTCTGGGGGATGAAATACATGGGACACAGGGAACCTATATTTTAGAAGCATGGTGCATCATTCAATCTTCTCAACAATCCTGTAACAATCTTCACCCCAAATCAAATTCATTTCCTTCCCCTCACACCTTCTACCTCCCGGTGGTGGGCTAGGCCTGCACCCGATACTTGCCATCTTTCTCCTCCAGCCCCATAGAGACCTTCAAGGAGTTAGCTTTCTCTGAACACTGGGAGATAAAATTCAGCCCCACTGAACATGTTTCCAACAAGTGAACAGGTACCAGAGCCGATCCTGGTGCTCTTCAGGACTCCAAGACGGGCCTGGACACTGGCTCCACCAGGCCGCCTTGTCGTGAGGGCAGAGTGCCTGGACGGTGCCACAGCCCCCGGTGTCGGGAGGGTGACTTGGGGAAACACACCACCTGAGAAAGACAAGTACCAGGAAGTCAGAAAAAGCAGCCAGAAGAGTAAATGAAACATCTTCTGCAAGAGCTCCTTCTTCAGCCCATGACAAAGCATTCTAACCATGTGTGCTGGAGGGAGAAGCCGCACCTTATAGTACCCACGGTGTTCCTGGGCCGCCCTGCTGGTTGAGAGAGAGGCACCATGGGGTCACAAAGAGTTGAACGTGACTGAGTACACACACATACCAGTTTTGTTTTGTTTTGTTTTTTCACATGCCAGTTAAGAACCATCTAGAATTCTGAATTCTGCCTTCTACTAAATTCTGCCTTCTTTTTTAAAATTATTATTATTTTTTTAAATTTATATTTATTTTCATCCATCCTTATTCTTTGGCATGTGTGGGCCTCCCACTGCAGTGGCCTCTCTCACTGCAGAGCACTGGCTCTGGGCGCATGAGTTCCGGGGCGCTGACCCATAACTGGACACACTAGTCCAACTGTTCTGTGGCACATGGGATCTTACCGGGTCAGGGATCCAACTGGTGCCCCTTGTACTGCAAGGCAGACTCTTTACCCATTGGGCCACCAGGGAAGCCCTAAATTCTGTCTTCTAATTATGTGAAAGTCATGAGACCAATAAAAAAAAATGGCCAAAGTTTAGGAACTGCATATGAAGAGTAAGAAGTTGATATTATTATTATTACTATTACAGTAACACATTGTTTGTTAATACTCTCTGGGGGATGAAATACATGGGACACAGGGAACCTATATTTTAGAAGCATGGTGCATCATTCAATCTTCTCAACAATCCTGTAACAATCTTCACCCCAAATCAAATTCATTTCCTTCCCCTCACACCTTCTACCTCCCGGTGGTGGGCTAGGCCTGCACCCGATACTTGCCATCTTTCTCCTCCAGCCCCATAGAGACCTTCAAGGAGTTAGCTTTCTCTGAACACTGGGAGATAAAATTCAGCCCCACTGAACATGTTTCCAACAAGTGAACAGGTAAGGTTCCAACAAGGTCTTTTTCTAGCTGTGGACCAGAGCCCCAAGAGTCACTGCCCAATGCTCCCTTCTCTGTCTGTTTACCTGTGACAGGAGGGTGTTGGTGGACCTAGCCTTGGGTGGACCTGGCCTTTGCCCATGACGCTGTCTGACAGAAGCAGATGCCTTACTGAGAGTACACTAAGCATTTTTCTCTCGCGGTAACTAGAAATAAGGAACCATGAACGAGCACCTTTCAGGTGACCTCAAGACCAATGACAGCCTGGAGGAGAAACCGAAGGAGCAGACCTGTTCTATCCCTTTCCTCATATGTGGTGTAACAGCTCCTTCAATTTGATAAGCTTCTGTGGTGCCTTGCCTACACTTACAGCTAGTGAAACAGGTTTCCAAAATCAGCAGAACCATACATCATTCCTCCCAACCTCCCTCATAGCCTGGCCTCGCCTGAGGGATCCTGGAAGCTGGAAAGGGCAGGGTACACTTCTGCAGGTGTACCTACCAGGAATCTTAGGAACACCAGAGGAGCAGAATGGTCGATGAAGAAAGTGTGTGGAAAATTCCATGGACAGAGAAGCCTGGCGAGATACTGTTCATGGAGTCTCAAATACTATTTAGCTATCTATCTACTTACATGGCTTCCCTGATGGCTACTGGGCCATCAGGAATCTGCCTGAAATGCAAGAGACCTGGGTTCCATCCCTGGGTTGGGAAGATCCCCTGGAGAATGGCATGGCAACCCACTCCAGTGTTCTTTTTTTTTTTTTTTTTTGGTTCTACTTGTTTATTGCTATCAACCCATTCCTCTCTACCCTTCTCACGCATGTATGCTCAGTCATGTAACCCTATGGGCTGTAGCCCGCCAGGCTCTTCTGTCTATGGGATCTCACAGGCAAGAATACCAGAGTGGGTTGCCATTTTCTTCTCCTACTCTGGTACTCTTGCCTAGAGAATTCCATGGACAGAGAAGCCTGGCAGACTGCAGTCCATGGGGTCATGGAGTTGGACACAACTGAAGTAATGAAGCAGCAGTAGCAGACTTCCTGGGATGAAATGGTGTAACGCCTTGGATAACCTTCCAGGTAAGAAAGGCCCTGATCATCCTGCCAAGGACCCTTAACAGGAGGTGCCCATTCCTCTCCAGGGAATGGATGACACCCAGCCCTCATTCCTGCTCCTCCTCACTGGGCACATTCATCCAGTGCATCAGCTACCTTATTCCCTTAGGTCAACACTGATCAAGCCCTTTGCCATCTGGTAAAACCAACTATACATCTGTGACAGACACATGTATTTTTATCCCAGGAATGCCAGTGAGGAGACAAGAGAGGGGAGGCCTGGCTGAGTCTACACCTTCAGACACTTCATGCAGCAAACCCGGTGGCGCCCTCCTGGCAGAGCTGGGTGGCAGGGACAAATGTCCTAAGAAGTGTCAGTTGGTTTTCCAGGGAATTGAAACCTTTTTCAAGAGCCCTCAATTACACCAAACATAAAAGCAAGCAGTTCACTGAAAACTGAATCCTCATGCACTGCTGGTGGGTATACAAGATGGTGCTACCATCTGGGAAGCCAGTCTGGAGTTGCTCACATGGGTTAACAAAGAGTCACCATGTGACCCGGCCATCCTACCCCCAGGCATGTACCCAAGAGAAGTGAAAGCAGGGCCACACAACAACTTGCACACAAAGTTCATGCCAGCACTGTTCAAGAGAGCTAAAAAGTGGCAACAACCCATAGGCCCAATAACTGGTGGACAGACAAGTAAAACGTGGTATAGCCACACAATTCAATGTTCCTCACCAATAAACAGAATGAAGTACTGATACACACTGTGAAGTAGATGGATCTTGAAAGCACCATGCTAAGCAAAAGAAATCACAAAGAATTGTGTAGAAGATTCCATTTATACGAAATGTTCAGACCAGGTAAATTCATAGAGACAGAATATAGATTAGAGGCTACTAGGGCTGGAAGGTACAGAGGAATTAAGAGCTAAGAAGTGAGGGCTTTTGTTCATTTGTTTGTTTGGCTTAATAAAAATGTTCAAAAATTGAATGTGGTGATAGATCCCCAATTCTGAATATATTGAAAGCCACTGAATTATATACTTTAAATAGGTATATTGTACGATATGTGATTATATTTCAATTAAGTGACTATCAGAAAAGGGAAAAAAAAAGTTAGTTCCAGAGACAGTGGAAGACCAGAGGGCCCTGTTTCTCCTTCTTTCTCATGTATTCATTCTGGTCATTTATGGGGTGTTTACTTAGGGCGATAGGGATGGACAGAGAGGCCTGGTGTGCTATATAGTTTATGGGGTCACAAAGAGTCGGACATAACTTACAACAACTCCTTGCTTAGCAATAGGGATACAGACACAGAAAAGATACAAGCCCTGCTTTTGAGAAGTTCCACCGGTGAAGAGAACAAGAGAGGGAGGCCTGGCTGAGTCTACACCTTCAGACACTTCATGCAGCAAACCCGTGGCGCCTCCTGGCAGAGCTGGGTGGCAGGGACAAATGTCCTAAGAAGTGTCAGTTGGTTTTCCAGGGAATTGAAACCTTTTTCAAGAGCCCTCAATTACACCAAACATAAAAGCAAGCAGTTCACTGAAAACTGAATCCTCATGCACTGCTGGTGGGTATACAAGATGGTGCTACCATCTGGGAAGCCAGTCTGGAGTTGCTCACATGGGTTAACAAAGAGTCACCATGTGACCCGGCCATCCTACCCCCAGGCATGTACCCAAGAGAAGTGAAAGCAGGGCCACACAACAACTTGCACACAAAGTTCATGCCAGCACTGTTCAAGAGAGCTAAAAAGTGGCAACAACCCATAGGCCCAATAACTGGTGGACAGACAAGTAAAACGTGGTATAGCCACACAATTCAATGTTCCTCACCAATAAACAGAATGAAGTACTGATACACACTGTGAAGTAGATGGATCTTGAAAGCACCATGCTAAGCAAAAGAAATCACAAAGAATTGTGTAGAAGATTCCATTTATACGAAATGTTCAGACCAGGTAAATTCATAGAGACAGAATATAGATTAGAGGCTACTAGGGCTGGAAGGTACAGAGGAATTAAGAGCTAAGAAGTGAGGGCTTTTGTTCATTTGTTTGTTTGGCTTAATAAAAATGTTCAAAAATTGAATGTGGTGATAGATCCCCAATTCTGAATATATTGAAAGCCACTGAATTATATACTTTAAATAGGTATATTTACGATATGTGATTATATTTCAATTAAGTGACTATCAGAAAAGGGAAAAAAAAAGTTAGTTCCAGAGACAGTGGAAGACCAGAGGGCCCTGTTTCTCCTTCTTTCTCATGTATTCATTCTGGTCATTTATGGGGTGTTTACTTAGGGCGATAGGGATGGACAGAGAGGCCTGGTGTGCTATATAGTTTATGGGGTCACAAAGAGTCGGACATAACTTACAACAACTCCTTGCTTAGCAATAGGGATACAGACACAGAAAAGATACAAGCCCTGCTTTTGAGAAGTTCCACGTTAAACGGGCAACTGTATGGTTATGGAGTGATGAACTCTTCCGGGAGGAGAACTACCTAAAGGGGAGTGGGGAGAAGGGAGCTTCAGAGCCCGGCTAGTAGAGAGAAGTAGAGCTGGAAACACAAACCCAATCATAGAAAATCAGAGGAGGCCTCACAGAAGCTAGCCCAGCTTAGTTGGAAGGCACTAGAAGAACATTCCTAGAAGAGCGAGCAGTTTTTGTAAAGCCTGTGAGGAAAACAGCATTCAAGGAACTACAAGACAGACAGACTGGGGAAGCCAGATTAAGATAAGATGGTGGACATGGACCAAAACCTGTCAGGAGACAGAGGCTGGGAACTTTGCTAGAACACTCAAGTCTTTCTCGTTTTTATTCAGGCCATAGAACACCCTCGAGATGTGAAGTGAGAATGATGATGTCAAGGAGCAATTTGTGCCCTATTCCCCAACCAAGGGCTGCAAGACCAGTTTGGAAGCTGCTTCATGATTACAGCAGGCACCGGGCACGAGGCAAAGACACGGGGCGAGCACAGAAGGCCTCCCCGGAAGGGCGAGGGGGAGGCTCCACTTCCCCATTTCATGCCTCACTGCTCCCGGGCCTGTGCGCTGCACCTGCGAGCAGCCTTTGTGGGGCTTCCAGAAATGGGTACCAGAATCTGGTCTAATCCCCAGGCAAATCCTGTGGTTAAGGCAAGTGTGATTCCTGATATGGGGACATTGCAATTACAGTGACAAATTTTTAGGGAAAAAAGCGGTAAAACCCCAACTGAAAGTTATATACTTTAAATAGGTATATTTACGATATGTGATTATATTTCAATTAAGTGACTATCAGAAAAGGGAAAAAAAAAGTTAGTTCCAGAGACAGTGGAAGACCAGAGGGCCCTGTTTCTCCTTCTTTCTCATGTATTCATTCTGGTCATTTATGGGGTGTTTACTTAGGGCGATAGGGATGGACAGAGAGGCCTGGTGTGCTATATAGTTTATGGGGTCACAAAGAGTCGGACATAACTTACAACAACTCCTTGCTTAGCAATAGGGATACAGACACAGAAAAGATACAAGCCCTGCTTTTGAGAAGTTCCACGTTAAACGGGCAACTGTATGGTTATGGAGTGATGAACTCTTCCGGGAGGAGAACTACCTAAAGGGGAGTGGGGAGAAGGGAGCTTCAGAGCCCGGCTAGTAGAGAGAAGTAGAGCTGGAAACACAAACCCAATCATAGAAAATCAGAGGAGGCCTCACAGAAGCTAGCCCAGCTTAGTTGGAAGGCACTAGAAGAACATTCCTAGAAGAGCGAGCAGTTTTTGTAAAGCCTGTGAGGAAAACAGCATTCAAGGAACTACAAGACAGACAGACTGGGGAAGCCAGATTAAGATAAGATGGTGGACATGGACCAAAACCTGTCAGGAGACAGAGGCTGGGAACTTTGCTAGAACACTCAAGTCTTTCTCGTTTTTATTCAGGCCATAGAACACCCTCGAGATGTGAAGTGAGAATGATGATGTCAAGGAGCAATTTGTGCCCTATTCCCCAACCAAGGGCTGCAAGACCAGTTTGGAAGCTGCTTCATGATTACAGCAGGCACCGGGCACGAGGCAAAGACACGGGGCGAGCACAGAAGGCCTCCCCGGAAGGGCGAGGGGGAGGCTCCACTTCCCCATTTCATGCCTCACTGCTCCCGGGCCTGTGCGCTGCACCTGCGAGCAGCCTTTGTGGGGCTTCCAGAAATGGGTACCAGAATCTGGTCTAATCCCCAGGCAAATCCTGTGGTTAAGGCAAGTGTGACCTTTCCCTGATTGCAATGGGGGACAGAGGACCAAATACAGAAAGCTAAAGCCCCAACGGCCCTGGCTCGCACTGTCTCTGGAAGACTCATCAAGCCCCCTCCCTGGCTTCCCTGGATGTCAGGCCCACACGTGTACATCAGCACACACACTCCCCAGCCATGATGGCTTGGGGGCTGACTCCACCTGGCCGCTCCGCCACCAAAAGACACAGCAGCAGAGGTTGGAAATGTCAACCCGAAGCCCCCAGTCTCCAAGAATGAGAATTTCTACGGGATGAGAGAGACCATTTTGCTTCTGTACACATGCCCTGCACATCGCACCCCACCTGCATAATAGTTACAGTAACCCACAGGCTCTCAGGCCCATAGACTCAGAGGCAGGTCGGCAGGCAGTGGAAATCTTTGCAGAAATACCCTTTGGCATACTTTCCTATGCCCACACAGAGGACAAGAGGAAAGACCCAGGCTGAATGTGTGGCAGGCAAGCTGAGGAAACTCTGGCCGGGCAGCCCTGCAGTAGGACTGACCTTCAGGCCTCAGGAGGGCAGACAGGCTGGCTGCGAGGGGATCCCCAGAGAATTGCTGGGATTACACAAATGCTGAGTTTGTGGCGGGCTAATATCCACTGACCCATCATTTCACAGCAATTGGGTCTCTGGCTTTGAACCTTAACAATACGGTAGCCCCACACTTGGACAGGGCCCTCAATAAAACCTGGATTGGACACTTCAGTTCTTCTCCCAGCAAGTGAAGGAGACAGGCCCTCCAGAGTCTTGGAGAAGAGGGGGTGGTCCTCCATTTGCCAAGGCAATAACTCACAAGAGTGCGCATATCCTTGGCCCCTACCGGGCTAGAGCACAGGTCAGAGCCACATCGTGCCTTCAGAGAGAATTGGGCTGACCTAACCGCCTAGCAGGGACTCTGGGCAAGGTAAATGCATAGAACAGTTTTACAACTTTAGCTCCAGAGCAGGCTGTCTGCCTCTCTCCCAGGGCGCAAGACACCAAGATGAGATGTTCTGCAGAAAAACACGTAGATAATAAAGGCTTCTTTTTCAAGAAAACAATTTGGCCACTTACATTACAAACCATAAAAATTGTTTATACCATTTCTAAACCCACAGTTCCATATCTGAAAATCCGGCCTGGGGAAATGAATCTACATGTGGAAGAAGCAAACACAGAATAAGCCACAGACTCAAAGATGTTCATTACAGTATTATTTACATGAATGAGAAAGTGGAAATTATCTAAACACCTTCTAACAGAGGAAGGTCTACGTTAATTACGGTATAACTACAGGCTCAACTACTATGAAGGCATGGAAGGTGATGATTATGAAGACTATGAAATAACATGGGAAGATGCTGATGACATAGAATTTAAGAAAAAAACAAGGCAAGATGCAAAAATACACACACATACAGTATGAGCTCAACTATGACTTGACTTTAAGGCAAAGTCTCTTCGACCTCTGCACAACAGGCGAGCTCCCACCGACCTCAGCATTTCCAAGTGAGCCCACAAGAGGCCATGGCCCTGCCTGGGAGACCCCAGGGGCCGGGACTCTGGGCTGGATTTGGGGGCCCATGGACATTACCGGGGTGGCAGCGGTGGTGGCAGCGGCAGCGGCAGTCACAGCGGTAGTGAGGTCGGCATTCCTCTCTCTCTCTAGGAGGTGAAGGGCACAGAAGAGGAGTAGGTGGACAGCAAGAAGCAGATCACAGAGAGGAGGTCATCCTTCAGCTTGCTTTGCTACAAACAGGATTAACAAGGAAAAGCAAAAGGCCCCCACTAGAAGAAAAAAAAAAAAAAGAGAGAGACAGGGATGGCTGCAGAGGAGAGACGTGAGAAGAGAAGCAAGTGTCTGGGCTGCGGCCACCCTGGTTCCAGAAGCAAAAGCACATTCCTACTGAGCTGTCAGTCCCTGTCACCAAGTCACAGGGAAATGACACGTCCTGGAACAATGCCCAAGGAAGCAATTCACCAGCTCAGCGAGTACCTGCAAGTGCTTCAACACATTTCCCAGAGACTGTAGTGAGCCACAGACAGCGCAAGGGGAAAACACACAGTAAAGGAAACGACCGGTCACTGGGCAGTGCGCAGGTAGCGGTGGAACGCAGTGGGATGCAGGTACCTCCAGCCTTCCCCCAGAAGGCCCCCATGCCCAGGGGAGGGGGCAGGCCCAGTCATGTCAATCTGGGCACTGACAGCTTGGGCGGGTAGTGGAAGGTAGGGAGGGGAATGGCAGACAGACACAATCAAGATGGACACCCAGCCAGGGAGACCTCAGGCTAGGCAGCTGTCCTCAGGAGCGAGGCAGAGGCTCGAGCCTGTTGTGCTCTGATTCGTCCTGGCCTCATTTAGGACCCAGCTGCCTGGCCCAGCGACAGAGGCAAGCTGCTCAGGAGGGGTGACAGACGTTCTCCCTCACGGAGTGTGCCAGGGGCTGGCTCCACACCTGCCCACATCCGGTCTCAGTTCTAGGTCTCAGCCTAGAGCCACCTCACGACTGCGGACAATAAAGAAGAGCGGGACAATTCCAAAGCTGGATGGAGACTCCTCCAGCGGGAGCTGGGGCTCCCTTTCAGGCCAGGCTTTCTCCGTAACCATGACAATGGGGCCAGCCCCCCAGAGGGGTCTGAGGCTGCTCCCCTCAAGCTGCTAACCTCCTCTCATGACCTAGTGGGCCTCACAGGGCGCACTGCCAAGTGGAAATGGAGCTGCTCCTTAGTGATGGGCAGATACACGGCAAGGTGAGGCATTCCTTAGGTTGTGGGTGATTTCTGTCCGGGCTCTACTGCCTGGCCATCGAGAGACCCCCAGGAAGTTGCTCCCCTCTGGGAGACTTCCCTCAGCAGGAAAGGGGTCGGTGGAACCCACGGCCTCACAGGGGCCATCAGGGTTAAAATTCAAAGGAAGACTGTGGAAGAGACTCAGTCCAAAAGACCATAAAGCTTTATGACCAGCAACAACCACAGGGCTAAAGTAGGTTCACTGCTGGGCAGGAAGCTTTGGGGGTGCGGGGAAGGCCATGCAGGTTCCCAGGGGCCGTGACCTAGTCTGGCAAGGAAAGGAGGCCTCCGTTCTAAGGCTTTCACTTGCCAGAGAACCGGGGACAAGGGGACCTCTCCTGAGAGCAGGTGGAGCCATAGGATGCAGTTCCAGCTCCAAACCCCAACCAGGCAGTGGACAGCACATGGAGCCTTGTGGTCAGGAGGGGGACAGAGTCAGGCCTGAGGGATGTGGGCCTACAGAAGAGTTCAGAGAGGACAGGCCATGGTCAGAGCTGGAAACGCTGCGGGCAGCTGAGAGAGCAGAGGCACCAGAGGACGTACAAACAGAACCAGAGAGAAGGATCCTGGGCCCTGGTTCTGGGGCAAGGGGCTGCCAAAGCTATTAGGAACCCACCTGTGTTTGTCACCCCTTGGCAATGCTCCTGGTGGCTAATCCCACAAACATCCTGTATTCCTTATTAGGGCTGGTGGTGCTGCCACGTGGCAAGCTGCCTTCCCTTTGTCCTTGGTAGTTGGATCCTTTCTCAGTGAAGGTATGAGGAAACAGAGTGTCACTGCACCTCCCGTCTGCTACGACATCTGTGTCCCCCTCTGCACCCCAGTCCCCCTGCTGGACCTCAGGCAGGACACCTGAGCCTAGGCGCAACACCTTGGGTCTGAGCAGCTGGACCTGCCAGAAGCCCAACGGGACGTTCAGACGCTGGCGGGTGAAGGCAGGAGGAGGGCCGGACGCTGAGAATGGACAGCAATGCTGCTGTTTCTCCAGGCTCCCTAGGCTCCCCAACCCCTTTTATTGTGAGATGTGAGTTGTTAGGATGACTGCAGGGGACTAAACCGAACGACAGTGGCTAACAGCTTCGTGTGGACAGGGTAGGAGCCACAGAAACCCGTGGAAGCCCAGCCTGTGTGAGGAGGCCGAGACACAACCCTTCCCTGCAGAAGCTGGCAGGCGGGCCGTGGTTCCTGAGTCCACGGCTCTCTGACTCCATGGAGGCCACACGAATGAGAGGGAGGTCTCAACACTGGTAATGGGTAGGAGTGAAGCAGGAGGTGGGGAGAACAGTAAACAGTTCATCACCACAGTGTAGGGGGCTTTGGGGTGGGGGAAGGCCATGCAGGTTCCCAGGGGCCGTGACCTAGTCTGGCAAGGAAAGGAGGCCTCCGTTCTAAGGCTTTCACTTGCCAGAGAACCGGGGACAAGGGGACCTCTCCTGAGAGCAGGTGGAGCCATAGGATGCAGTTCCAGCTCCAAACCCCAACCAGGCAGTGGACAGCACATGGAGCCTTGTGGTCAGGAGGGGGACAGAGTCAGGCCTGAGGGATGTGGGCCTACAGAAGAGTTCAGAGAGGACAGGCCATGGTCAGAGCTGGAAACGCTGCGGGCAGCTGAGAGAGCAGAGGCACCAGAGGACGTACAAACAGAACCAGAGAGAAGGATCCTGGGCCCTGGTTCTGGGGCAAGGGGCTGCCAAAGCTATTAGGAACCCACCTGTGTTTGTCACCCCTTGGCAATGCTCCTGGTGGCTAATCCCACAAACATCCTGTATTCCTTATTAGGGCTGGTGGTGCTGCCACGTGGCAAGCTGCCTTCCCTTTGTCCTTGGTAGTTGGATCCTTTCTCAGTGAAGGTATGAGGAAACAGAGTGTCACTGCACCTCCCGTCTGCTACGACATCTGTGTCCCCCTCTGCACCCCAGTCCCCCTGCTGGACCTCAGGCAGGACACCTGAGCCTAGGCGCAACACCTTGGGTCTGAGCAGCTGGACCTGCCAGAAGCCCAACGGGACGTTCAGACGCTGGCGGGTGAAGGCAGGAGGAGGGCCGGACGCTGAGAATGGACAGCAATGCTGCTGTTTCTCCAGGCTCCCTAGGCTCCCCAACCCCTTTTATTGTGAGATGTGAGTTGTTAGGATGACTGCAGGGGACTAAACCGAACGACAGTGGCTAACAGCTTCGTGTGGACAGGGTAGGAGCCACAGAAACCCGTGGAAGCCCAGCCTGTGTGAGGAGGCCGAGACACAACCCTTCCCTGCAGAAGCTGGCAGGCGGGCCGTGGTTCCTGAGTCCACGGCTCTCTGACTCCATGGAGGCCACACGAATGAGAGGGAGGTCTCAACACTGGTAATGGGTAGGAGTGAAGCAGGAGGTGGGGAGAACAGTAAACAGTTCATCACCACAGTCCTGGGTAGAGAAAACAGGCAGGAAGAAGGGGATGGTAGAGTGCGGAGGGAGGAGAACTCAAATCAGCTAATGTCTACTAAAACCTTCCCCTCCCACGAATGAGGAAACCTCGTTGTGAAGGACTCAAGTCCAAGGTCACCGAGCTGAAAAGGCACAGAACTGGCACCCAGCAGCCTGGAGCTCACGGCCTGCCTTGGATGCCCAGCTCTGAGGAGGAAGGACTAAATGGCCTTGCAGGGACCTGGTGCTGACATGCTCAGAGGGCACCAGGAAGCGGGGCCGGACTTTGAAGCTGCAGCCCCACTGTGGCTTACGTGGCTTCCTACCAGTCTCTTCCCTTCTTCCTGAGCCTTAGTTTCTTCATCAGCAAAACAGGTAAGAATAGGCTATCCTGTACCTTGGGGATACAGGTGAATCCCAGCAAAGAATGATGGGGAAGTCGGGGACAGAGATGGGGACACAGCCCCCACTTTAGGCAGAATAGCGTCAATGTGACCCACTGTGGATGGAGGGCTGGGTAGCATTTGAATGCGGCAGAAGGAGATTTTGTTCTTAAAAACCTGCCTGAGAACCCCTCCGGTTCAGGGCCCTCAGATGTCTCAGGGGCCCCTCCTATTTTAAGCACTTTCTCGTCTTAAATGAGGTGTGCCTGTTGGGAGGGGCAGTGAATGAAACATCAAGACAACAGCAGGGTGTCTGACAGGAAGACCCTGAGGCCTAGCTGCTCAACAAATGGTACACAGAGCCCAAGCCGGATGCTTTCAACTGCAGCATCTAACAGTAAAGGGAGCACAGGAGGGTTCTAATTTTGTAGAGGGGGGCACATTCCAAATGTCTCCGTTTCCACCTCTTTCTTTTCAAGGCTTGGGTTTCCTATCGTCGCTTTACTATGGGTTCCTTATAGAACCCATCCATACACGATGTTCTTTATTGGAAAGGGAGGGCCAACTTCAAGTTGCTTTATGACTTGCTTACCTGGAAGTCAGACCCTGCTTTCCTAAAGAAATTATCAGCGTGGAGCTGGGCCCTAATGGGGAGGAGTGAAGCAGGAGGTGGGGAGAACAGTAAACAGTTCATCACCACAGTCCTGGGTAGAGAAAACAGGCAGGAAGAAGGGGATGGTAGAGTGCGGAGGGAGGAGAACTCAAATCAGCTAATGTCTACTAAAACCTTCCCCTCCCACGAATGAGGAAACCTCGTTGTGAAGGACTCAAGTCCAAGGTCACCGAGCTGAAAAGGCACAGAACTGGCACCCAGCAGCCTGGAGCTCACGGCCTGCCTTGGATGCCCAGCTCTGAGGAGGAAGGACTAAATGGCCTTGCAGGGACCTGGTGCTGACATGCTCAGAGGGCACCAGGAAGCGGGGCCGGACTTTGAAGCTGCAGCCCCACTGTGGCTTACGTGGCTTCCTACCAGTCTCTTCCCTTCTCCCTGAGCCTTAGTTTCTTCATCAGCAAAACAGGTAAGAATAGGCTATCCTGTACCTTGGGGATACAGGTGAATCCCAGCAAAGAATGATGGGGAAGTCGGGGACAGAGATGGGGACACAGCCCCCACTTTAGGCAGAATAGCGTCAATGTGACCCACTGTGGATGGAGGGCTGGGTAGCATTTGAATGCGGCAGAAGGAGATTTTGTTCTTAAAAACCTGCCTGAGAACCCCTCCGGTTCAGGGCCCTCAGATGTCTCAGGGGCCCCTCCTATTTTAAGCACTTTCTCGTCTTAAATGAGGTGTGCCTGTTGGGAGGGGCAGTGAATGAAACATCAAGACAACAGCAGGGTGTCTGACAGGAAGACCCTGAGGCCTAGCTGCTCAACAAATGGTACACAGAGCCCAAGCCGGATGCTTTCAACTGCAGCATCTAACAGTAAAGGGAGCACAGGAGGGTTCTAATTTTGTAGAGGGGGGCACATTCCAAATGTCTCCGTTTCCACCTCTTTCTTTTCAAGGCTTGGGTTTCCTATCGTCGCTTTACTATGGGTTCCTTATAGAACCCATCCATACACGATGTTCTTTATTGGAAAGGGAGGGCCAACTTCAAGTTGCTTTATGACTTGCTTACCTGGAAGTCAGACCCTGCTTTCCTAAAGAAATTATCAGCGTGGAGCTAGAGCAGAGGAAACCTGATTAACTGGGGGAGGGGGAGCTAAAGAGGAAGCAATTTTCCCAAGGGGCAAAGTTAACCCTTGGAAGAGTAGGAAAAGATAAGGAAGCAAAAAGACATGGATTGGGGCAGGGAGGGGATGGTGGCAGAGAGATGAGGACACTGAAAAGACTAGAGGGGGAAAAAAAGCACAAATGTTTTTAAAATGAAAAACAAAATCTCTCTCTCTCTTTTTTTTGGTTGTACTTGGTCTTAGTTAACAGCATGTGGGATCTAGTTCCCTGATCAGGGATCGAGCCCAGGCCCCCTGCATTGGGAACTCAGCGTCTTAGCCACTAGACCATCAGGGAATCTCCGAAAAATAAAATCTTTTCAAATGCTAAGACACACGTAAGAAAAGACAGGGGATGGGGGTGTTTCTCAGCATCCTAGGGAAAGTGAGGAGGTAGGAAAGGAGGCGGTGTTAATGGAGGCTTACTTTCCCCAACACTCAATTCACAGGATAGGCATCGCTTGAGACAGTTCTTGGAAGGCAGTTCTCTGGTCAGATGGGCTCAGGAAGTACTATTCACTGAGTCCTCCTGGGGGCGTCATGCACCCCAGCACACCAAAGGCACTGCAGGAAGGAAATCTGCTTCGCATCGTTCAAGCCAGCATTCCTCAAATACACTGGCCTCAGATCTCCACTTTGGAAAGCACGCTTTGGGAGAAGGCCCGTCTTGGGCAGTGGTGGAAAGGGAGGGCCAACTTCAAGTTGCTTTATGACTTGCTTACCTGGAAGTCAGACCCTGCTTTCCTAAAGAAATAATCAGCGTGGAGCTGGAGCAGAGGAAACCTGATTAACCAGGGGAGAGGGAGCTAAACCCAGCCCAGTGGTGCCAACGGCCCAGGCTGGCTTGCTTATTTATCATTCTGCCAGCTTGGACTGGGGTGGGGCCAGGAGGAAATAGCTGGTATAAGATGTGGAAATCTGTTGTTGGAAACTTGCGGAATGTCTATATATATCCTGCCATAGGAACTTAGGATCCTGGCTAAATTTCACTGGTCCAATACTTATTTTGACTTTATAATTGAATAGGGAAATCTCACACTCACCTAAAACTTAACCTTTCTATACATTAGCATTCTCCTCCTTTCCCCGGGTCTTCCTTGGCCACAGTCACCTAAATTCAAAAGCCTGGCATCATCACTAACTCAAGACAGGTAGAACTGGGACCTCGCCATTTCTTTAGCATCCATCTGCAGCCCTTTGTCCTGGCAGTGCTCAGAAACGCCAGGATGGACACAATGCTGTTTCTAGCTTTTCTAATGGTCCAAGGAAGGCCCACAAAGCCCCTCAGCCTTGATGGAGACTGTCAACTGCTAATAATCTTTCTATTCAAGCTAACTTACCACAAATAGACCCAGAGTTTTATCTTGACATGAAACGGACACTGGGCCTTTTAGAAACGGGAATGCATACCCTCTTCCTTCAAAGGAATTTCAATGGAGTTTGGTATATAGATAAGTCAGATGTGTTATTCCATCCAGCAGGTTATAATCTAAAATAGGAATTTAGGTATTCAGGCTAAACTTAAAATAGCAAAGTTAAATTCTTAGAAGAAAAAATCCCAAAACCTGTATGGTATTTTGCTCATTTGCAGCTAGATTAGGAGGGTGGTGATGGTGGAACTGCAAAATGCCAGATGTCTAAAAAATTACTTCTATTCCTTCACCCTGCTCTACTCACATATTTGAGTGCATAAGCACGCACACGCACACGCACACACACACACACACACACACACACACACACACACAAGATGTATGTACAAACACCTCTTCCCTCCCTCCTTCCTCCCAGACTTCACCTGGTTGATAACATAGATGCCGTAGTCCAACTGCTGACGCTGCAGGATGGGGTGCAGGTAGTACAGCCAGTACTTGAGGTGCTGCTGCCGGTTGCGGAATGGAATGATGATGGCCACCTTGTGAGGGGAGATGCAGTCCGAGGGGCTGTAGCGGCCACCTGTCTTCACCTTTGGGTTCTGCTGCTCCACAAGCTTCAGGTCCACAGTCATGTTAAACGTGACCGTCATGGGGCCGACTAGAGAGGTGGAAGGAAGGAGGAGATATCATGTCTCAGGACTCTACAGGTGGCACCCCCTGAGAGGCAGGGCAGCTATGGAAAACACTCAGGCCAAGCACCAGGTACCATGTCTAGCACTAGCATGACCGAGCATCTCAGGAAACCTTCCAGTCCCTGGCAAACCCAGATGGCTGGTCACCCTCTGAAGCACTCTCCTCTCTCCAGGACCCACTTCCCTCAGACTCTTAAGTTGCTCAACTGAAAAATGGAAATGGAGTAATTCTTGCTTATACTTCCGGACAAGCTGTTTTAAGCACTGGAGAGCACAGTTGAGCCAGCACTTTCTCAGAAATCCTGACACTGAAACTTATTTCTGCCACCTCCCAGCTGTATGGCCTTAGACAAACAACTTACATCATCTCTTTGAACCTAACCTGGTTGGAGTTTTATCTTGACATGAAACGGACACTGGGCCTTTTAGAAACGGGAATGCATACCCTCTTCCTTCAAAGGAATTTCAATGGAGTTTGGTATATAGATAAGTCAGATGTGTTATTCCATCCAGCAGGTTATAATCTAAAATAGGAATTTAGGTATTCAGGCTAAACTTAAAATAGCAAAGTTAAATTCTTAGAAGAAAAAATCCCAAAACCTGTATGGTATTTTGCTCATTTGCAGCTAGATTAGGAGGGTGGTGATGGTGGAACTGCAAAATGCCAGATGTCTAAAAAATTACTTCTATTCCTTCACCCTGCTCTACTCACATATTTGAGTGCATAAGCACGCACATGCACGCGTGTGCACACGCACACACACACACACACACACACACACACAAGATGTATGTACAAACACCTCTTCCCTCCCTCCTTCCTCCCAGACTTCACCTGGTTGATAACATAGATGCCGTAGTCCAACTGCTGACGCTGCAGGATGGGGTGCAGGTAGTACAGCCAGTACTTGAGGTGCTGCTGCCGGTTGCGGAATGGAATGATGATGGCCACCTTGTGAGGGGAGATGCAGTCCGAGGGGCTGTAGCGGCCACCTGTCTTCACCTTTGGGTTCTGCTGCTCCACAAGCTTCAGGTCCACAGTCATGTTAAACGTGACCGTCATGGGGCCGACTAGAGAGGTGGAAGGAAGGAGGAGATATCATGTCTCAGGACTCTACAGGTGGCACCCCCTGAGAGGCAGGGCAGCTATGGAAAACACTCAGGCCAAGCACCAGGTACCATGTCTAGCACTAGCATGACCGAGCATCTCAGGAAACCTTCCAGTCCCTGGCAAACCCAGATGGCTGGTCACCCTCTGAAGCACTCTCCTCTCTCCAGGACCCACTTCCCTCAGACTCTTAAGTTGCTCAACTGAAAAATGGAAATGGAGTAATTCTTGCTTATACTTCCGGACAAGCTGTTTTAAGCACTGGAGAGCACAGTTGAGCCAGCACTTTCTCAGAAATCCTGACACTGAAACTTATTTCTGCCACCTCCCAGCTGTATGGCCTTAGACAAACAACTTACATCATCTCTTTGAACCTAACCTGGTTGGAAGGGAAGTGTGCGTGTGTGTTGAGGAGGTCAGTGTTGAGGGAACTGGCTTGAAGTCGGAAGGCAGCAGGGAGTGGTACGGGGACCCATGTCTCGGGAAAGGAGGTGAACCACAAATGAAACAAACTCCACGGGGAGGGGCTGGAGGAACTAAGGGGAAACAGAGAAAAGGAACTGCTGGAAAGAAGAATACTTAGCATATGCGGGAGATGAAGGAAGAGGGAGGAAAAGTTGGGGGAGACGCCAAACTCTGTCCTTGAAGAACACGGCCCCCAGTGAGAGAACAATGTTCACAGTAAGAGAGGAAAAACTGATGAGACCTGGCTGGTGGATTCCAAGGCTGTGGCAGGTTAGGAGGAGAGGAAAAGGTCAATGCAGGAGACCCAAGATTCGATCCTTGGGTTGGGAAGATCTCCTGGAGAAGGGAATGGCTATCCACTCCAGTACTCTTACCTGGAGAATCCCATAGACAGAGGCGCCTGGGAGGCCACAGTCCACAGGGTTGCAAGAGTCAGACACAGCTTAGTGACTACACCACCACCACCACCAAGATCTAGATGCAGGTATGAACGCCCCTGCCTCCTCAGTAGAAAAAGGTGGAGCCAAGAGAAGACTTCGCTCCTCAAGTCTGAGGACCACCTCCGCCAAGGCACACATGGAGACGGCAGGAGAAAGAGGAGGGCCAGGGACACGGGGGGGTTGTGGACAGAGTCGACACTTGAACTGTCCCCAGTATTCCCAGACTTTCTCAAAGTGAGTTCCAGGAAACACTAGTCCCAGTAAGAAGATCAATGGCAAAACAGGTCCCCTGGTCAAAGAAGTTTGGGAACTCCACATACTAAATCTTACTTTTGGAAGGTTGTATTACATACCAAAAGCAGAGTATCTGTGAAGTCAGGAAACTCTTTTCAGGGACTTTTCTGGTGGTCCAGTGGCTAAAACTCTGAGCTTCCAATGCAGGGGGCCAGAGTTCAATCCCCGATCAGGGAACTAGATCCCCCTCTCCAACATGAACTAAGAGTTCAGAGAATACAACTAAAGATCCCACCTGTTGCAACAAAGATCAAAGACCCTGCGTGCCACAACTAAGACCCAGGGCAGCCAAATAAATATTTTTTAAAAAAGAAAGAAACTCCCTTCACAGGCTTCCCTGGTAGCTCAGTGGAGAGGAGTTCGCCTATCAATGCAGGAGACACAAGATTGATCTCTGATCCGGGAAGATCGCATATGCTGCGGAGCAGCTAAGCCCATGAGCCACAACTATGGAGCCTGTGCTCTAGAGCCTTGGAGCCACAATTACTGAAGCCCATGAGCCCTACAGTCCGCGTTCCACAATAAGAAAAGTCACTGCAACAAGAAGCTTGTTCACCTCAACTAGAGAGTAGCCCCCACTCCCTGCAAGTAGAGAAGAGCCTGTGGCAGCAATGAAAACCCAGAATAGCCAAAAAAAAAAAAGGAAAAGAAACTCCATTCAGTTTATCTAACCACTTCTAAACTTACTCAGTCACAGAACCATTTTATCAGGGAACACACTCTGGGAACCACCACTCCAGCACAACCAGCTTTATCCGTGGCGCAAACCATTCACAGGAACAAAGGCGGAAACCTACACACAACAGGTACAGGCCAGATCCTGACCACAAGTTCAGGGCATGTTCCCCTGACACATGCTGGTGAGAACCACGCAAGGGCCAGTGTGCTGTCCTCTGCTGCCCTGTTCGCTTGTCCAGAGCAGGTGGCTCTTGTCCAAGCAGCTCTTGTCTTCAGGGATTACTCGCCCTCCAGAGCTGTGGCAGGTCCTAAGGAAAGGAAGTCATGACTCCTGCTCCTCTGGCCTGTCAGCAGGTATGGACCTGCTGACTCCTCCTGCTCTCCTTCTACTGGACCCCAGGACTCCTCACACCTTCCCTCCCTCTGACGCAGACCCAGTTCCATCCTCAAAGGACCTCCTCCCATTAGTTCATTTTCTTCTGAGACACAGTTCTGATCTCATCATTTTCCTGATAAAACCCTTCGCTGGCTCTAAGATCATGGCCTTGGACCAGGTAGGGCTAAGCCTCTTAGCGCCCCCTCCCTTCCTGTCCCTATAAACCATGCCTGAGCCCACATGTTTCCCTCTGCTGGAAACCCCCTTCCCTCTTTCTTCTAGTGGCATTGAGAGACCAGACTCTTTAAATTGAAGCCCCAATCTGGCCTTGCCCTTTGGCCCTCCTCCTTCTCACAGAGCTCAGAGAGCAGACCTCCGGGGCGTGAAGGGGATTTTTAGGGATCAAAAGTCCTGGTCTCAGACTCCCCTTGTGGCACAGTGGATATTGGATCCACCTGCCAATGCAGGGGACACAGGTTCGATTCCTGCTCCGGGAAGATTTCACCTGCTGCAGAGCAACTAATCCCGTGTGTCACGACTACTGAGCCCATGCTCCAGAACAAAAGAAGCCATTGTAATGAGAAGAAGCCTGTGAGTCACAACTAGAGAGCCACCTCCACTCACACAACTAGAGAAAGCCCACGTGCAGCACTAAAGACTCCATGCAACAGAAACAAAAAGCCCTGGTCTTTCCCTGGCCATGAACCTTGGTCTCTGGAGGAAGAAAGGCCTCACAGACCAGTCCCTCCCATGACTGCCTGCTGCCCCAGCACCAGCCTCCTACAGTCCCCTCCAGTGAGGAGGTCCTATGCCCCAGAGCTTCACATCTATCATCAGAATCAAGTGAGGCAATCAGTCAAAATATGGAATCTCAGGCCTCTGCCTAGAAAGTCTGATTCATCACATCTTGGGAAGGACCCACGTACATAACGAGCAACCCACATGAGTCTCACTGGGCAAGCTGGGCAGTGGGGAGTGGGCGGAGCCAGCCCGCCCATCTTCACAAGCCTTGGGGCTTTCACGGTGGCAGCCCTTTCCCACGAAGGTCACACAGGACTGGGTTGCTCAACTCCCCAGCCGTGGGCACAGCCTTCTGGCGGGCCCCACGGCACAGGGCACTTGCGAAAAACATGAAAAGAAGATGGGTGCTTGGGTTCTTCTCACTTTGGAAGGCCCCACAACATCTGCATCCCGTCCGAAGCCACCTTCTAAAGATGCTGCTAAACATAACTCCATTTTCGGGAACCCCACAGGCATCTGGACCATCACCCTACCAACTTCTTCACAACTTCTGAAACCAACCCAAAAAAGGCATATTCATACTTGGGCTGCCCGGCCTCCCGGAGCAGACACCTGCAGGCCTGAAGCATCTTTATCACGCCCCTTCAACGGCTCCAGGAAGGTGGCTTCCAGGTAGAGCTTCCCAGGTGGGAAAAGGCCACCTGGGCCCCAGTTCAGCTCTGCCAGAGGCTTGGGATGATCTTTGGGTGCCAACCATCCACTCTCGGGATATTGGTATCCATTTGTAAATTGCAGGGATTGGAGCCCAAATGAACACTTAACCTCCTCACCTCCACCCCTCACCCCCTACGGCCAACCCACTTCTGCTCCAGAGCTCCTTCACAACTGGTAACACTGTCCCCCCAGTTATGAGAGCTGAGAAACACCCTCCCCTTCCTCCAACCCCGGAGTGTGCACACACATACACAAGGTGTGAACAACATGTGACCACCCATCCATGGGAACCTCCTCAAGCCTCAAACCAGAGTCTTTTCTGAAGTGTTTGCTTAAAGTAAACAGTTTCTGTGGTGTGTCGGGGCCACTTTCAATTCGTTTCAGTCAATACTTTCTGACATCTACGATGAGTCAGGTCGGGAAGGTGGGAGGTGATGGGATGGACAGGCCAGTTCCTGTCCTCAAGGTGCTGAGGTGGGGAGGACCCATGTGAAACCACCCTGGCTCAAGGTTGTCCAAGGGACTTGCTGCCCCAGTGGCTCCATGTGGAGCGCGATCACCAAACAGCCTCTTTCCAATCCCTACACCTCCCTCCTACAACCCTGCTGCGTCTCCCACCCGGACCCCCACCCGGCCCTTCTCGTCCAACCTGACAATTCTCTTCCCAACTGTCTCTCCCCAAAGCTGCCACCACTCTGAGGTTTCACCAACTCACACCCTCGAGATGGGCTGTGGTCGGTAGCCGTGGTGGCGCCCCACCTGGAGCCGAATGCCGTTCTGGGTCCAGTGCCAGGTGGGAGGCCTCTGGAGCCGTGTCATGCACACTCGTGCCATGCGGCAGGGGCCGTCCTGTGGTGGCCGCCTTCTAAAGATGCTGCTAAACATAACTCCATTTTCGGGAACCCCACAGGCATCTGGACCATCACCCTACCAACTTCTTCACAACTTCTGAAACCAACCCAAAAAAGGCATATTCATACTTGGGCTGCCCGGCCTCCCGGAGCAGACACCTGCAGGCCTGAAGCATCTTTATCACGCCCCTTCAACGGCTCCAGGAAGGTGGCTTCCAGGTAGAGCTTCCCAGGTGGGAAAAGGCCACCTGGGCCCCAGTTCAGCTCTGCCAGAGGCTTGGGATGATCTTTGGGTGCCAACCATCCACTCTCGGGATATTGGTATCCATTTGTAAATTGCAGGGATTGGAGCCCAAATGAACACTTAACCTCCTCACCTCCACCCCTCACCCCCTACGGCCAACCCACTTCTGCTCCAGAGCTCCTTCACAACTGGTAACACTGTCCCCCCAGTTATGAGAGCTGAGAAACACCCTCCCCTTCCTCCAACCCCGGAGTGTGCACACACATACACAAGGTGTGAACAACATGTGACCACCCATCCATGGGAACCTCCTCAAGCCTCAAACCAGAGTCTTTTCTGAAGTGTTTGCTTAAAGTAAACAGTTTCTGTGGTGTGTCGGGGCCACTTTCAATTCGTTTCAGTCAATACTTTCTGACATCTACGATGAGTCAGGTCGGGAAGGTGGGAGGTGATGGGATGGACAGGCCAGTTCCTGTCCTCAAGGTGCTGAGGTGGGGAGGACCCATGTGAAACCACCCTGGCTCAAGGTTGTCCAAGGGACTTGCTGCCCCAGTGGCTCCATGTGGAGCGCGATCACCAAACAGCCTCTTTCCAATCCCTACACCTCCCTCCTACAACCCTGCTGCGTCTCCCACCCGGACCCCCACCCGGCCCTTCTCGTCCAACCTGACAATTCTCTTCCCAACTGTCTCTCCCCAAAGCTGCCACCACTCTGAGGTTTCACCAACTCACACCCTCGAGATGGGCTGTGGTCGGTAGCCGTGGTGGCGCCCCACCTGGAGCCGAATGCCGTTCTGGGTCCAGTGCCAGGTGGGAGGCCTCTGGAGCCGCGTGTCATGCACACCTCGTGCCATGCGGCAGGGGCCGTCCTGGGTGGCACACCTGGCCCTGTCCTAATGAGAAAGTCTAAGCACTCGGACTCCAGGTGGGCAGTGACCAGCTCTGCCCAGAACCTTGCAGACCTGCCAGCCGGTCTCAGAGCCACCACAGGGGCCTCGAGGGGAGGCGCAGGGAGGAGGCAGAGGGCCGAGCCAAGGCCCCCTTGCTGGGCGGCACATGGCGGTGCTACCACAAACCCTCGGCCCTGCTGGGTCAGCTTGTGTGTTTTCTTGGCTCTGAGAGCCAGGAGGCAGGGTTACGTAAGCAGATGAGCAGATGTGAGCCCGTCCTCGGCTCCTCCTGCTAAAGCCCTGCCACGTGGGCCTCTCGGCTGGGAGTCCAGGTCACGGCCTTGCGTGTAAGTCGCTCAATAACTTCAATGTGTGAGCTCAACCCAGACAAATTCCACTGCTCCCTTGCCCGGCATGGCAAACCCAAACACACACACGCCCCTCCATCAAAAAAGCCCTGCAGATCGAGAGCCAGCCCGGCCGGCTGAACCACTCGTTCATTCCTCTGGCCTCAGCAAAAGAGACTGGAACATCTAGTCACTGCTTCCCGGCTGACCAGCCGACTGGTCAAGACAGTCCTCGGCCTGATGAGGGGCGGTGGCAATGTTTCACCAGCCTGAGACAAAACGGTCACAGTAAAGATGATGAAGGCAGTCCTTCATGAAGCTCAATGCAGTCAGTATATCAGAATGCCCATTCTTTCAAGAGGAAGTGCTTCTTACTCTTGAAATGTTACAATCCCTTTTATGACATGATCTCAGTGGATTTTGATGTTGGATTGATTGGTTTTTAATTTAATTTTGTAAGAAACCCTTACTTGGCAGCCATGGGTCAGGATCCCAAGCTTTTAAAAAAAATTTTCTTGAGTAATGAAATGCACATATTTGGGAACCAGCCAATGCCCAGAACTCTGTGATTCAACCAGCTTGAGATGTTGGAATCTCTTCCTTGGCCAAGCCTCAGACCTAACAGTATGGCATGGTGCCTCTTTAAACCATCCCTCCCCTCACCAACCCCCCGGCCCCACGGCAGTGGTGCTCCTCGGGCTCTTCTGTGTGAACATTTGTCTCTGTACCAATCTCTGAAGACCTGATACTAGGCTAGATGCTGAACCAGGCACTACTGAATTCCCAGGCATGGGAATGACAGCTGCCTGCAGTGGTCCCACCAGCCCACCATGAGCCTTGTGATCCCTGAGACTAGAAACTAGAAGCACGATCTACTGCACTGAGCTTACCTAAGCTTCTCTCCAACAATGTTGTTCTCACCAAGTCAGCAGCTGCCTGGCCACAGCTCTACCACCGCCCACCACCCATCAGAAGCCTTCTCAGACCACGCAAGGTTGGTTCTTCCTCTTTCTCTGCCTTTGATGAGTACTCATAGCACCGTGTCTGTTCAAGCACGCCCCTGGTTAGCACACTCCACTCGCCAGTTGGTGCCAGGCATGCAGCCGTGGGGCTGGGTTAAGCAGAAGGCTTTGCCCTTGGCCGGGACGGAGACCAGCAAAGCACACAGCAATGCCAAGGTGACAGTGGTGAGAACAGCAGAAATGGCACACAGGACGGAGCGTCAGCTCGGGGGCCAGGGAACAGAGTTGAGGAAAGCTCTGCAGAGACGCCAGGGGCCCCTCAGTCCCTCCCTAGAAGGAGAGTCGGGAGCATTCACTGGGCTGCCGTGGACGTGGAGCACGTCAACAAACCTGAGCCAAGTGGATGGCGCCCAGCTCTCTCCCCTGCCACCAAGGCAAGCAACCAAGAAGATTTCCATAAACCCTGAGAAAATGGACAGAGGCGCACAGGCCAGAGAGCCGCAGATGGGACGGCTCAAGGCTTGTGTTAACCATGTCTCATTGGGTTTTAAAATCCAAATCACACAGGCTCCCAAAGTACTGGAAAGGATTTATTTCTTAAACCAGATGTTCAGGCTCCTTTTCTTTATACTTTTGGGTATATCTTTAAAATCAAACAATGAATATTTAAAAATATAACCAAGGACAAGTGTGGACAAGAAGTGTGACCCTTTCCTCCTCCATCCCTTTCCCAATAAGGGAGTGTCTGCCAAAATAAAGTCTTCAAAACATACAGCTCTATGACCAGAAAACAGGAATCATCTACTCTAAAGGCTAGCCTGATGGGCCTCAGGCACACTGCATGCAGGACACAATTTCAACACCCACTTGCTTTCTGCCAACTCACCATCCAAGTCGCTATGAGACCCTGGGGGTACAAAACATTTTTTCAACAGGAAGCCTAGCACATTTGTGGTCTCAGAACCCTGCATTTGGGGACACAGAGAAAGACAAAGTATTTGCTCAGAAAAATACAAGAGCCTGCCCAAACAGCTCTACAGAAGAGAGCCCAGGAGGCCAACGGGAAGCTGGACAAACCAGACATGCTGGGGCCAGCTGCTCTTCCACCCACCTGGGATGCAGGGAGGAGCATCCCTGCTACGCACCCGCACTGCCACACTGAGTCCATCTTCCAAAATATGACCTGAAAGTGACCTGGCCAGGAATGAACCTCCGTGGAACTGCCTCTTCTTGTGCCCTGCTCTCTCTCCCATTAAATTCCCACCCAGCTTTCACACAAAGGTCAAGCCCTCGCATCTGCTTTGTTGCATTTGCTTTCAAGACACCATTGAGGTTTCCATCGATCGCAGAGTTGTGCAGTGCACAGAGTCATCTGGGGAAGCATGTAAAACTGCAGATTTCTGGATCCTCCTGCCCAGAGCTTTTGTTTTGGTAGGGCTGGGCTGTGGCCCAGAACTCTGCCTTTTTACAAACACTCTAGAGAGCATTAATGCAGGTCGCTAGAGGGTATTTTGAGGAACGCTGGTTTGCAAGGTCACCTGCTAACCACTACCTCCCTCCCACCCGCATGAAGTTCTTTGAGAGTGAGGCACCAAGAAAAACAACTTACGCTCAGGAACTACAGTGTATGGTGTTGCTCTCTGACAATGTTTCACTTGTGGCTTTTGCAAAGCAACAGATGAAATAGCTATGCTGGGCTATAGTATCTGAATATCTCCATTTTAACTCTGCCCAAATCTTAACCTTTTAAGCCACACTTTTTTCCTTGTTTTAATTTATGATGTTGATCCTTTTTTACGGTGTATATAAGTTACCTCAAAAACCTTTGTTGAAGTAGGTAAGGGAACAATTCTTCAAAGTTCAGGCTTTGAACTTCAAAGCTTTTCCCAAATCCCTCAGGCCAATTCAATTGGTCCACGCTCCAGATGCCTACCAGTGTTTTGACCTTTTGAAGCCCACATCCAAGCGCCCAGGGTGGGTCAGGATTGAACTGAATCCTGTGAAGACAGGATTGAATTGAGAGTCAGCCACCATGCTTAGGGCGGTGCTTGTTTTATGTGTCGTTCCTCATTGAGAGGGCGTTGAGAGTCCGTCACATTTTCCAGGGTCCAAGGCTAGGGTTAGGGCGGAATTTCCCGTAGAAGCTGACATCGAGGTGAAGCCAGGATCGATTTGAGAGTCAGCCACCATGCTTAGGGCGGTGGTTGGCTTACGTGTCGGTATCTCATTGAGAGGGCCTCTAGAGCCCGGTTTCTTGGCCAGGGTCTGAGGCTAGGGTTAAGGCTGGTCAGGGGAGGGTGCCAGTCTCGCTACCTGCTTCCTCCAGCAGACCTGCGTCTCCTTGGGGACAGGGGTTGTATCCCACTCCTTTTCTACTTAGCACAGTTCCTGGCAGAACAGGCTGTACAAGCATGTGGTGCCCCCCACCCCGCCCCAGCACATTCACCTGTGAGCTGGGGGAGGGAACCACCTTGCCTATTTGATGCTTGAGAATCTACACTGCTACACATCTACACCCAATGGGACTAAGCTCAAGAACACTTTTCCTTCTGGGCTCTATAGCTGCCTCTGGTTTCCAGGGATAGCTCTTCACTGGTGATCTGGAGTGCCCTCCAGATTCTAGGCTTATCATTTCAGACTGTGGTAGTGGAGAGTCTCATCTCCTAAGGAATATACTGCTATTTCCTCGTCTAAAACTCACACTGCCACATCAAACGGGCGCTTCCCTGAATACTACTTGTTCCTTGAGAGAATAACACCAAAGTTCCAAGTCTCATATGNGTCGACAATTATCAGAATAGCCTTGGATGCTCCCTCAGTCCAGAATTCTGTACCCAAATCTTAACCTTTTAAGCCACACTTTTTTCCTTGTTTTAATTTATGATGTTGATCCTTTTTTACGGTGTATATAAGTTACCTCAAAAACCTTTGTTGAAGTAGGTAAGGGAACAATTCTTCAAAGTTCAGGCTTTGAACTTCAAAGCTTTTCCCAAATCCCTCAGGCCAATTCAATTGGTCCACGCTCCAGATGCCTACCAGTGTTTTGACCTTTGAAGCCCACATCCAAGCGCCCAGGGTGGGTCAGGATTGAACTGAATCCTGTGAAGACAGGATTGAATTGAGAGTCAGCCACCATGCTTAGGGCGGTGCTTGTTTTATGTGTCGTTCCTCATTGAGAGGGCGTTGAGAGTCCGTCACATTTTCCAGGGTCCAAGGCTAGGGTTAGGGCGGAATTTCCCGTAGAAGCTGACATCGAGGTGAAGCCAGGATCGATTTGAGAGTCAGCCACCATGCTTAGGGTGGTGGTTGGCTTACGTGTCGGTATCTCATTGAGAGGGCCTCTAGAGCCCGGTTTCTTGGCCAGGGTCTGAGGCTAGGGTTAAGGCTGGTCAGGGGAGGGTGCCAGTCTCGCTACCTGCTTCCTCCAGCAGACCTGCGTCTCCTTGGGGACAGGGGTTGTATCCCACTCCTTTTCTACTTAGCACAGTTCCTGGCAGAACAGGCTGTACAAGCATGTGGTGCCCCCCACCCCGCCCCAGCACATTCACCTGTGAGCTGGGGGAGGGAACCACCTTGCCTATTTGATGCTTGAGAATCTACACTGCTACACATCTACACCCAATGGGACTAAGCTCAAGAACACTTTTCCTTCTGGGCTCTATAGCTGCCTCTGGTTTCCAGGGATAGCTCTTCACTGGTGATCTGGAGTGCCCTCCAGATTCTAGGCTTATCATTTCAGACTGTGGTAGTGGAGAGTCTCATCTCCTAAGGAATATACTGCTATTTCCTCGTCTAAAACTCACACTGCCACATCAAACGGGCGCTTCCCTGAATACTACTTGTTCCTTGAGAGAATAACACCAAAGTTCCAAGTCTCATATGGGTCGTACAATTATCAGAATAGCCTTGGATGCTCCCTCAGTCCAGAATTCTGTACCAGAGGGTACCAAAGCCTAAACCTAAGGGAACAAAGTCAAGGTCAGATTCCATCACCTTGAAGGGTCAGGATCTACCTTGAACCAAGCTCCTGGATAAACCTAGCAGACTAAGGCTGGAGGCACCTTGGCAATTATATATCAACCCCAGTGGTACACAGGAGGGAAATCAAAGGCCAGGGAGACTAACAGACTTCTGCAAGGACACTCCTGGATTTGCAAAAGCTGTCCTCATGGTCTCCTTATTAATCCTTTAGGCTTCTGATGGTCATAGCGGCATCTGTACAGTGGGCAGCAGATCACAGCTCCTGTGCCCTTCCACTCTCCCTCCACGGGGACCAGGGGGACTCTGCCTCAGAACCCCAGGGTTCAGAATCTATGGGAATTCCAGCAAGCCCCCAGTGGACCCACAGCGCCTAAAACTGAACCCTATGTGACATCTCTGATTTAAACCCTTCTCAAGTGTATTTCCATACATACACAGTCATGGCTCAGAATTTGGGGTGGGGGCAGCAGAAACAAGGATAGAGCAATAGGAAGCCCTGGGAGACCCCAGGATGGGGGGTCTACCAGTACACATCTGCCCTGGGGTGACCCAAGGAGGTTTCTATAAGCACAGAGATGCAAGGCCTGAGATCAGCAAGCAGTGCCCAGGGATCAAGGCCTTTAAAGCCCAGTAAACAGGCTTCCTGGCGTTTGTCCTCTGGGGAAAAATTATCCCAGGAGAAATTTCTGCTTTTTTTGGTTCCAACCCAAATGCACGCTTCCTCCTCACCCAGCCCTTCTCCTGCCGGGCTGCCCTCCTTCCATTGGAATTTGTGGAAACTGCGCCTGCCCACCGTTATCACTACCAGGAAAGGCTCTGGAGGCCAACTCAAGCCTGGAAATTCTGCTAGCCCGGGCATGATCCTGCTGTTATCTCTCTCTCCTCTTAGAACCAGAGCACTTCTGGAAGGGATGATTAGACCTTCTCAGAAAGGATTAGATGATACAGGCCTGGGTGTTATTTTAAGACCTTACCCTGCAGGCGGAGGCGGCCTCCTAGTCTCCGCTGGGCCGTACTCTCTCAGCCTGGAGCCAGTCACCAGCAGGTAACCCAGGGCCTATCAGGCCCTGGATGGCGGTAGCCCCGTTTCCCTCTACTCTTCTCCTGATAACTTTCCCCTCCCCAGATGCCAGGGGAGAGCACTTTGCTCTGCACATCCTTAGGCTGTTTGTTAGAAAAGGTGTGGAAAAAAAAAAAAGAAAGAAAGGGTGTGGAAATTTGACACACAGTTCTATAGGAACCGAATGCAATTTCCAAGGGAAGCAGCACAGTGGAAAAGGTCATAGACTAAGGTTCAAATTCCTGCTCCAGATGTAGAGAAGGGGCATGTGAACATGAGGGGGAAGGAAAGGGTGGGAGGAGCTGCAAGAGTAGTGCTGACATAGTATACTGCCACGTGTAAAAAAGATGGCTAATGGGAAGCTGCTGCGTAGCACAGGGAGCCCAGCCCAAGGCTCTGTGGGGACCTAGAAGGGTGGGATGGGAGGAGGGGAGGGAGGTTCAAGAGGGAGGAGATATATGTATACTTATGGCTGATTCACTCTGTTGTACAGCGGAAATTAACACAACAGTATAAAGCAATTATACTCCAATAATAAAATTTAATAAAAATATCCCTACTCCACCTTTGAAAACCATAGGCATGTTTCATAACCTTTGAACCTTGTCTGTGATACAGCACAGTGCCTAACACACAGTAGGTCTACAACACTAATCTGTTGAATAAGTATATGAATAATACTTGCATGCAAATCTTACATTCCAAGAGGCAAAGTCATTCTTAAAATTCGATGGAGGCTAAGAAGTCACAAGACACACTACTGTGGAGAACCAGCAACACTTAGTTATACCAGCACATCTAAAATGTGGAGGGACTTAGGATATTAACATAGGGGCGGTTCAGGTGGTAAAGACCACCTGCAACGTGGGAGACCTGGGTTCGATCCCTGGATTGGGAAGATCCCTTGGAGGAGGGCATGGCAACCCACGCCAGTCTTCTTGCCTGGAGAATCCTCATGGAAAGAAGAGCCTGGCAGGCTACAGTCCATGGGGCTGCAAAGAGTCAGACACGACTGAGCAACTAAGCACAAAAAGAGTATTGGTGACAGAATGCACAAAACAAAGGGGAAAACAGTCTTGCATTCAAAAGACAGCACGGGCAGAGTGAACAGGTAGTGGACAGATTGAGAGAGGAGACCTGCAGTGTCTGAGACCAGCAAGAGATTAGTACCTCGCATGTCATCCAGAAAACCATAAGAGCCCCTTTGAAAAAAAAAAGCCAAAGGATTAGTATGAGTAAGCAATTTACCAAAGAATCCCAAAGGCCATCAAGCATATGAAAAGATGCTCCGGCTTATTTGTCATTAGAGAAGAAGCAAGTTAAAACAAAGAGCTCGCCCAGCACATCTACTCGTTTGTCAGAAGATGAGGAAGTTGGTTTTAATGCCAAGTGTCTGCAGAGGTACGGAGATGTTCCGCTCTGCTGTAAGAAACGTAAACAGTGGCAGCCAGTCTGGAGGCATATCTGACACTCAGAGAGCAACATAAATCCACACACAGGGCCACAAAGGACATGGAGAAGGCTGTTCCTTACAGCAGCATGTGTGAAGACAGTGTGGGAGTCGGTCATTAATGGGGAGAGAAAATTGTGATGAACACCACAGATGCTAGATTACACATAACAATGTGGATGGGCCTTAAAAATCAAGGGTTAGCATCTGGAGCCCAGTTCCTGGGTTCTAAAAACTATTTTCTACTAAAAGGAACGAATGCTCGCTAGAGAAGTGGCTGATTCCAGGGCTGAGTCAGGATGAACACATGGAGCCTGAGACAACCTGATTTGCCTAAAAGGAAAGGAAATGCTCCAAGAATGAAAGCATGTGCCAATACGACACAGGAGCTAGCCTTAAGGGGGTCTCATTGGCCAAATCTGGGATGTACAAGCCCAGTTGCTCAGTTGTATCCAACTCTTTCCAACTCGAGAGAGTCTGAGCATTAAAATAACGTTAGTAAAGAATTATGAACTACTGAACAAAGTAAGAATCCGTAACTCTGTACTAATATATGAAAAGGCAAGAAGGCAAAGCTCTTTGTCACAGGAAAATGGCAACTAATAAATGCAGAAACAATAATAGAATTAGATCACCAACTAGCATAATAATGATTGATTCTGGTAAGAATCATTAAAATGTGCTAAAAACCAACGGATGAAAGTTTGAGGAATAACAAGATACTTACATAATCTCAAAGTAAATGTCCATAGGACACATTTTAATTAAAAGAGGTAAAATAACAAACTTGAAAAAACAGCAGATGCCACTGTAATAAAATGACCAAAGTTGGCATGACCAGTAAGGAACACATTAACAGCATGTGCCTCCAGGTAAAATGTTCTGAGTAAAACTAATCTGGGATTATACATATCTGTAAAAAACAAAACTCTAAAAGTAAAAAGTAACAACAAAAAAAGTACTGAGAAGAACTTGGCAATATTTACCTAGTATTCTTGTTAGAAATGCATAACTTGAATCTCACCACAAGGAAACATCAGACTGAAACTGAAAGCCTCTACGAAAGAACAGGTCTGTGCTGCGTCAGGTACTACAAAGAATGCCAGGCATTTTCCCAGGTTAAGAGATGAAAGAGACATGATGATGGAATAAAAGGCATACTTTTCAACCTTCTTTTACTTCTAGGACATTCCTGGGACAACTGACAAAATCTTCATAAGGTCTACAGATGCGATAATAGAAATTTTTTCAATGCTGATATCCTGGGTTGGTCATTGTACTAACTGGGTATATTTTTTAAAAAATCTTGTTTTTAGGAAATACATACTGAATATTCAGGGGTAACAGGGCATGATTTGGCATATCACACATGCACATATATGAAATGAAGAAAAAAGCAAATACAGAAAATGTAAACATTTGGGGAATTTACGGAGATCCAGAGGATACCCATAAATTCTCCATATAATTCTAGCAACTTTTCTATGAGTTTGAAGTTACATTGAACCTCTTAAAAACTGGGGGAAAAAAAGAAGAAAGAAAAAGCATAACTGGGTAAAAAAAATTAGAATCAAAATGAGCTATAAAAAATACCATTGGGACTTCTCTGGTGGTTCACTGGTTAAGACTCTGTCTCTGAGCTTCCAATCCAGGGGGGGCACACAGGTTTGATTCCTGGTTGGGGAAGTAAGATCCCACATGCCACATGGCATTGCAAAAAATTAAAATAAACTGTTTATATAAATTAAAAATACATATATACAGGGCTTCCCTGGTGGTCCAGTGGGTAAGGACACCGCCTTGCAGTGCAGGGGGCGCTGGTTCGATCCCTGGCCTGGGAAGATCCCACGTGCTGCGGAGCGGCTGGACTGACGTGTCCAATTACTGAGCCAGAGCTCTGGAGCACATGCGCCCAGAGCCAGTGCTCTGCGACAACAGAGGCCACCGCGATGGGAGGCCCACATGGGCCAAAGAGCAAAGATGGATGAAACAGATAAATGAAAGACCAATAGAAGTGGCCCACCCACCTCCCTCCCTCCCTCCCAACCCGCCCCATCCACAAAAAAAAAAAAAATATATATATATATATATACATACATATATACGTATACTATACGATACACTTATATAGCATTCTCAGAAAAAACAAAACAACAGTAATGATCAATGGTTAATGGGGCAAAGACGAGAGGAAAATATGACTCCAGGGAACTTGGGGGGTGAAAAAACTATTTTGTATCTGGACTGTATATATGTATATACACATACACATAAAAATTTACAGACCTACAAACCAAAAAAGGCCAATTTTACTTCATGTTAAATCTAAAAGAGTTAAACTGAAATCAAAAATTGCATATATATGAAGCAGTGGCTTCCATTTGGCACGAGCAAAACAGATTCACATTAAACACTTCAATGCCCATGGTGAGATTAGAAAATGGAAGTGGGAATGAGGATCAAACAGAACAAATAAGTAAGACAAGAGAGTCCTTGGTGATAACAGGCTATGAGATAAAAAGTGGGATGGCTGGATGGATGGAAGAAAAGAAGGAAGAAAGTACACAAGGATGGGGCAGCAGGTGTCCTTCCAGGGCTTCCCAGAGGAAAGGGCAGCCCTCACCTTGGACCACACCAAGGTCTCTGAAGGGTTCTGCAACACTGCAGGAATTAGAATCTGAGCTTTCCATGGGACTTCTCTGGTGGTTCACTGGTTAAGACTCTGTCTCTGAGCTTCCAATCCAGGGGGGGCACACAGGTTTGATTCCTGGTTGGGGAAGTAAGATCCCACATGCCACATGGCATTGCAAAAAATTAAAATAAACTGTTTATATAAATTAAAAATACATATATACAGGGCTTCCCTGGTGGTCCAGTGGGTAAGGACACCGCCTTGCAGTGCAGGGGGCGCTGGTTCGATCCCTGGCCTGGGAAGATCCCACGTGCTGCGGAGCGGCTGGACTGACGTGTCCAATTACTGAGCCAGAGCTCTGGAGCACATGCGCCCAGAGCCAGTGCTCTGCGACAACAGAGGCCACCGCGATGGGAGGCCCACATGGGCCAAAGAGCAAAGATGGATGAAACAGATAAATGAAAGACCAATAGAAGTGGCCCACCCACCTCCCTCCCTCCCTCCCAACCCGCCCCAACCACAAAAAAAAAAAAAAATATATATATATATATACATACATATATACGTATACTATACGATACACTTATATAGCATTCTCAGAAAAAACAAAACAACAGTAATGATCAATGGTTAATGGGGCAAAGACGAGAGGAAAATATGACTCCAGGGAACTTGGGGGGTGAAAAAACTATTTTGTATCTGGACTGTATATATGTATATACACATACACATAAAAATTTACAGACCTACAAACCAAAAAAGGCCAATTTTACTTCATGTTAAATCTAAAAGAGTTAAACTGAAATCAAAAATTGCATATATATGAAGCAGTGGCTTCCATTTGGCACGAGCAAAACAGATTCACATTAAACACTTCAATGCCCATGGTGAGATTAGAAAATGGAAGTGGGAATGAGGATCAAACAGAACAAATAAGTAAGACAAGAGAGTCCTTGGTGATAACAGGCTATGAGATAAAAAGTGGGATGGCTGGATGGATGGAAGAAAAGAAGGAAGAAAGTACACAAGGATGGGGCAGCAGGTGTCCTTCCAGGGCTTCCCAGAGGAAAGGGCAGCCCTCACCTTGGACCACACCAAGGTCTCTGAAGGGGTTCTGCAACACTGCAGGGAGGGGTCCATCAGCCTGACCGCCTGACGCCATCCAGTACCGGAGTAGACATCGCTCCCCTGCTCTGGCTTCTGACTTAACAGCAGCCTGATTATACTATGGCTTCCCTCACAGTGCTGCCAGCAGCCAGAGAATGCCAAGCCACTTGACAACAATCCCAATCTTCCAGTAGCACAGCACAACTTAGCATTCCAGCCTGTAAATAAGTCTCATGGGAGTGTTATTACTCAGTCAGCTGACCCTTTGATCAGTTCTGGAGCCCCAGCTGCATTTCTGGATCTGCAATGTCAGTTACCAGTACGTCCTTCCCTCCTCAACTAGAACCAGACCTCGGATTGTGGAAAGCTTGCTGCCCTACGGGCCACCTGGGCAGTCAGCCAGCCATGCACTCCTGGCAATACCTCTTTAGCATCAGGACCTCTTTCAATGCAGTCAGTTCCAATTTCTTCCATTAAGGAGTGGAGATAATAATGTGTGCTCTTCACATGGTAAATGAGAGAACAGATATACATTCTTATCACAGTGCTTAGCACTAATAGATGTTCAACAAATATTACCTTGTGCTAACAGATGTTCAATCAATATTACTTCATTTTCTCCCCTGAGTTCCTAAAACTTCAAAGCATACAGACTCTTCACACTCTGTAATCACAAGTGGCTGAAATTTCACATTTCAACCCGAGTCCACCAGCATCAATGACAGATTTAGAGTTCAAAGGGTTCTGTGGGTATGATACAAGGCTTCTAAGAGCACATGAACGCTGAACAGTGGTTCTGTTCATCTTTTACTGTCAGGGACAAGTACTGAAATGTCAAGGAATCAGCTCAGGAAAGAACAGAAATAAACTTTTACAGTCTTGGAATGATGAAGACCGTCCTCAGTGCAAAAACAACCTGAAGTCATAAAGGAAAAGACAGACTTAGATACATAAAGCTTGAATATGATCAAAGATACCAGGGATAAAGTTAAAAGACTCATGACGCATGGAGAGATCATGTTTGCAAATGATATACAATAAAGAAGTAGTCTCCATAGCATTAAACTCCTATAAATGTATTTTTAAACTATTAGAAAAATGGGTACACATATTAACAAGTAATTTACAGAAGAAATACGAATGGCCAACTAACACATAAACATTCGCTCAACACCATCAGTAACCAGAGAAATGAACTAAAACAAGATACCACATTTGACCATCATATTGACAAATGTAAAAAGAGTGACAATACCCAGTGTGGGAAACAGGGTAAAGTGGAAGGCAATTTGATAGTATCTATTAAAATATTGAAAGGACATAATCTTTAGACCCAAATCCATAACAGCCTTCCACTTTACAAAGATTTTTAGAAAAACAATCTAAACCTAAAACTAAAGCAAAACAGAAGGTAGAAAATAGGAAAGGTTAGAGCAGAAGGTAATGAAATAGAAAACAGCAAAATAATAGAGAAAATTGAGGAACCCAAAGTTGGTTCTTTGAAAAGATCAACAAAATGCCATCATTTTGGCTAGACTGACCAAAGAGGGAAAGAAAGAGAAGTAATTCACAAATTGGGACTGTAAACAGAAATACTCATAATAATCTTAGAGTAAAAAAATAAATAAACAAACCATTATAAAGGAATACCATGAACAACCATGCCAACAAATTAGATGAAGAAGTTAAATTCCTAGGAAGACACAAACTATCAAAACGGACTGAAGAATAAAGAAAAAACCCGAACAGACCTGTAACAAGCAAAGACATTGAACCAGTAATTTAAAAAGCTTCCTAACAAATAAAAGCCCAGGCCCAGATAGTTTCATTAGTCAATTTCACCAGATACTTAATAAAAACCCTTCACAAACTCCCCAAAACTGAAGAGGAGGGACTGTATCTCTAATTACTCTGTGAGGCTATGTTACTTTGATACCAAATTCAGGTAAAGACATCATGAGAAGGAAACCTACAGATTATTTGCCAATTATACTTCAATAAAGCTGGCAGAAAAATTGTATAGATCAAGGTCTCTTATGAATAGAATTCTCAGAAAACATTAGGAACAGAAGCAAATATGACTCATGACATGGAGAGATCATGTTTGCAAATGATATACAAAAAGAAGTAGTCTCCATAGCATTAAACTCCTATAAATGTATTTTTAAACTATTAGAAAAATGGGTACACATATTAACAAGTAATTTACAGAAGAAATACGAATGGCCAACTAACACATAAACATTCGCTCAACACCATCAGTAACCAGAGAAATGAACTAAAACAAGATACCACATTTGACCATCATATTGACAAATGTAAAAAGAGTGACAATACCCAGTGTGGGAAACAGGGTAAAGTGGAAGGCAATTTGATAGTATCTATTAAAATATTGAAAGGACATAATCTTTAGACCCAAATCCATAACAGCCTTCCACTTTACAAAGATTTTTAGAAAAACAATCTAAACCTAAAACTAAAGCAAAACAGAAGGTAGAAAATAGGAAAGGTTAGAGCAGAAGGTAATGAAATAGAAAACAGCAAAATAATAGAGAAAATTGAGGAACCCAAAGTTGGTTCTTTGAAAAGATCAACAAAATGCCATCATTTTGGCTAGACTGACCAAAGAGGGAAAGAAAGAGAAGTAATTCACAAATTGGGACTGTAAACAGAAATACTCATAATAATCTTAGAGTAAAAAAATAAATAAACAAACCATTATAAAGGAATACCATGAACAACCATGCCAACAAATTAGATGAAGAAGTTAAATTCCTAGGAAGACACAAACTATCAAAACGGACTGAAGAATAAAGAAAAAACCCGAACAGACCTGTAACAAGCAAAGACATTGAACCAGTAATTTAAAAAGCTTCCTAACAAATAAAAGCCCAGGCCCAGATAGTTTCATTAGTCAATTTCACCAGATACTTAATAAAAACCCTTCACAAACTCCCCAAAACTGAAGAGGAGGGACTGTATCTCTAATTACTCTGTGAGGCTATGTTACTTTGATACCAAATTCAGGTAAAGACATCATGAGAAGGAAACCTACAGATTATTTGCCAATTATACTTCAATAAAGCTGGCAGAAAAATTGTATAGATCAAGGTCTCTTATGAATAGAATTCTCAACGAAAACATTAGGAACAGAAGCAAGCAGCATATGAAAAGGACAACACTCCACAACCAAGTGGGATTTATCCCAGGGATTCAAACTGGATTCACACCTGTAAAAGCAATCAGTGTATAATACACTATATCAATAGAATGACAAACAACAAAAAAGACACAGGAAAGCATAAGACCAAACACACCAACACCTAGTCATGATAAAAACACTCAGCACACTGGGAACAGAAGGGAACATCCTCATCTAATAAAGAGCACCTGGGAAAATCCCACTGCTAACATCACGTGTAAAAGACTCCATGTGAAAGACTGAATGTTTTCCCCTAAGATCAAGGATGTGCTCTCTTACTCATCTATTCAACCATGTGCTGGAAGTTCTAAGAGGAAAATGAGGGCAAAAAATAAAAAAAAGAGCTGCTGTGAGAGTCACTGAAAATAATGCAGATGTGGTACTTTTCCCATGCCTGGCATGTCAGTAAGATGCTGAGTGAGCATTATCCATTAGGGGAGTGGCTGCTGTGGTTTTTGCTGGAACCTAGAACCCTAGATTCACAGACGCTCCCACTGAATGGGTTTTCTTTCTTTCTTTTTTTTTTTTTTGATTGGGCTTTCAAGCTGACCAATTTACTTGTGATTTGGGGCCTAGAAACAGGAATTTCTGGGAGGGTCAGCTGGGTGTGGATTTGGCCAGTAACTGACTCAATACTGGCTCAGGGTCCACTGAGAGTCTACGTGGCTCAGGTCTACGTGGCTGGCCCTCGTGGGCCAGCTGTCCTGCTGCCCAGACATTCAGCTGTATTACACAGGAGTGCAAGGCTACATCAGAATTCCCGGGTAGGAGACTCCTGAGAATATCCAAGCCAACCCCTCTTCTCATTTTAGACAGGTAAAGTGAGGCCCAGTGAGACAATGCGGCTTCTCTCAGATCACTCAGTAGGCTGGTGCCAAAACAGAACTTCAGGGTGTGGCACCCCGGCTTCCTTCCCAGCTTTAGCCCCTGGCTAAAGATAGGCTATCCAGGCGTGTGTCTTAGTTCTTCTAACAATACAGCAGTACAGGTCACTGGGCAGACCAGCCTGAGCCCACCTATGTTCAGCCTCTATTTGGGGGGATTTATTTTGTTTGTTTTTAACACAGCCCTTCTTCCCTCCTGCATGCATGTGTGCTCAGTCGCTTTAGTCATGTCCGACTCTTTGCGAACCTAAGGACTGTACCCTGCCAGGCTCCTCCGTTCATGACATTCTCCAGGCAAGAATACTGGAGTGGGTGGCCATGCCCTGAAGCAGGGCATCTTTCGGACTAGGGTTGGGATCAAACCCAGGTGTCCTGCCTTGCATGTGGATTCTTGATCACTGAGCCACCAGGGAAGCCCTCTTACCTCTTGAGACTCCACCAAATATCCAGTGCTCCCTCCAGCTCCTCCCCCAACCACTCAGCTACATATAGTCTGTGATGGCCTCTCCTGAGGACACTGACAAATGATGTCCACCTGGAGAAGGAAAGGCTGTGGATGACCACAGAAGCCTGGCACATCTGACACACAACCGCCCACACTCCAAGCGCCCAGTGTTGCCAATCCAACAAGGTGGGTCTGAAGCTAGGGCACTGTCTCTACCACACTCTGGCTAAATTCTGTCCCAAAATGTGGTTACAGCCTCAGTCTCCTCCTCCTGACTTTCCCAGAGCAGAGGGGAAAAGACTGCATTTGAAAAATATTTTACTCGGCAGCCTACTGTGTTGAATATACGCCTTTGCTGCCTAGGGGATCAGAAGACCATTACCATGCACCTCAAATCACTCAGTCCTCTTATCAGTCCTCTGGGTAAGGATGATCTCTCCACTTTTCACGGGAAGAAGGTCTTGCCCTGGGTCCCCTAGGGACAAGATGCTCACAGCAGTTCTGGTCTGGTTCCAAACGGATCCCAGGAGCTCCCCCCACTAAGTCACAGCTGATTGCTAAGGAATACAGTAGAAGAGAGGACACAAGGAGGTGCTACAAGGCGAAGGGAGCAGTTGTCACAGGCTGAATGCAGCAGTCTCCTTGGTGTAAACCTTTGCTCACGGACATCACTAGTTGTAAGGCAATTCCAACATGTATGCAAGTGGCAGGCTCCTGTCTGTCGACACAAGAAGCTTCAGGGACAGAAATGGCAACTCCTGCTTGTAGACTTTGGGCTATTGGCCAACTTATGTATATCGAGTCTAATTTAAAGTCTTTCTTCATTTGGGCCCCATGTCTGGGTCCCATAAATCAGGCCTGTCAGACTTCGTGCAGACGGCTTCAGTGGTCATGTGCCCAGGCTAGCCCATTAGAGGCTAAGGTGGGTTCTGTGGGCACTGTTTCCAGCAACGGACCTGCAATGTGTTGGATCAACAACACTGTAAACACTGTAAAGCTAGGCTTTTAAAGCTAAGATCTGCCCCCATTTTACAGGTTTGAGTCCACAAATAAAGGAAGAAGGAAAGGTCCTTATGTTGTGTAAATCAGCTCTTTGGCAAAGGTGTGTAAAGCGTGGAAAGAGCCACGTGTAAGGTTCCTCTGTTGATAGCCAGTGGCCTGAGCAGGAACTGCCCAGAGGAAATGGCTTCCAGGGAAAGCTCCATGTCCTGAGCAGCCGCAGGGCCCTACACAGGGACCATCACACACACAACAGAACTGAGAGTCTCAGTGTGAGACTCCAGGTAAACCTGACTTTCCCTGAGAACCTATACTTATCCCTAGCCCAGGAATTTATTGAGTTGGCCAAGAGTTTGTTTAGGTTTTTCCACACCATCTTACCTCAACTTTTTGGCCAACCCAATACAATTTAGGACCTGTGGATTGTTCCAGCACTCCTGGAAAACACAGCAGCAGTGTGAACCAATGTCATAAAGATGGCCATATCCTCTGGCCTAGAAACTCCCCTATAGGGATTTATCCCCAGGAAACAATTCAACTGAAACAAGGAGCTACATGCAGCAAAGATACTCAAGATGATCTATGATGGGGAAACATGGAACGTAACAGCCCTAAGGATCTTAGACAGGAGCCATAGAAGATAATTCGTATAACATAAGCAACCTAGGGCTTCCCTGGTGGTCCAGTGGGTAAGGACACCGCCTTGCAGTGCAGGGGGCGCCAGTTCGATCCCTGGCCTGGGAAGATCCCGCGTGCCGCTGAGCAGCTGGACCGATGTGTCCAACTACTGAGTCGGAGCTCTGGAGCGCATGCGCCCAGAGCCGGTGCTCTGTGATGAGAGAGGCCACTGTGATGGGAGGCCCACACAGACCAAAGAACAAAGATAAATGAATGAAAGATCAACAGACGTGCCCCCCCGCCAAAAAACATAAGCAACCTAACAGTTTATAAGATAATGCAGAACATAGCAGAAAGCAAAAAAGCTCCCACTATGGCTGCAACAAAGTAAAGTATGTGTGCATCTGGGAAGTACACTGGTAGACGCATGTTCTACTACATTGCTAGAGTATAAGTGAAAGTGAAAGTGTTAGCTGCTTCAGTCTTGTCTGACTCTTTGCAGCCCCATGGACTATAGCCCACCAGGCTGCTCTGTCCATGGGATTTTCCAGGCAAGAATACTGGAATGGGTTGCCAGTCTCTCCTCCAGGGGATCTTTCCAACCCAGAGATCAAACCCAGGTCTCTTGTATTGCAGGCAGATTCTTAACTGTCTAAGCCACTAGATAAGCCCACAATGGTAGGGGGTAGAATTATGTATATTTAAATGTATTACCCTACATTTTGAATTGAAAGAGAAGGAGCAGAAGGAGGAAGAGGAGGGGATGGAGAAGAAGAAGAGGAAGAAAAAGAAAAGGATGAGGAGGAGGAAAAAGAAGGAGAAATCTTACAAAGTAGAAGCCAAAATTGTCACAAATAAGAACTATCAGTACTAACACTAACATATAATTGGAGCTTATTCTGTGTTACGCACTGCTTCAGGCTGTTTTGTGCCTACTAACTTCACAATACCTATGAGGATTTTTTTTTTTAATTTATTCATTTATTTTTGGCTGTGCTAGTCTTTGTTGCTTGTGCAGGCTTTTCTCTAGTCGTGGTGAGCAGGGGCTATCCTCTAGGTGCGGCACACCAGTTTCTCACTGTAGTGGCTTCTCTTGTTGCAGAGCACAAGCTCTAGGCTTGCAGGCTTTAGGAGGTGCAGTTCCCAGGCTCTAGAGCACAGGCTCAGCAGTTGTGGTCCAGGGGCTTAGTTGTTCCAAGGCATGTGGGATCTTTCCAGACAAGGGATATATCTCCTGCATTGGTAGGCGGATTCTCTCTCTTTTTTTTTTTGGTAGGCGGATTCTTTACCACTGAGCCACCAGCGAAGCCAAGGCAGATTCTTTCATCAGCCCCATTTTACAGGTGAGAGCAGTGAGGAGAGGATAACAATTTTCCCAAATCACACAGCTAGTCAGCATGATGGAAAGAAGCACAGCCTGGCCGTTTCAAAGGTTACTCACGTAAAAGCTTTACGCCTGCTTAGACAGATGACGGAACTCTCAGCAGCAGCCTCACCCCGAAATCCCTGAAGTGGGTGGTGGCCAGTAAGCTTCACAGGAACTCTCAGGTCGGTGGAGGGGGTGGGGGTGGGTTATGCTACAGATAGAACCCGGATTCTTCCCTACCAACCCAGACTGTAGAAGGAAGGGCACTAAGGACCAACAGCTTTAACACGACTCGCACTTCAGGGAGGGCAGAAGAAACCAAGGCAGTCGGGTCTCGCAGTGATACCAGGCACCAGAAGAACCAGAATTCAGAATCCTCACTCCAGAGACCCTCGAGGCTTCCCGACCCCGCTCTGCAGGCCACAGGCACCTTTCTCTGCACCTCTTCTCTTTGCCTTCCTCCCGCTGGGCCCGCAGTCTAGCTTCCTCCGCCTGCCTTCGTCCAACACAGCCCCAGCTGCTTGGCCTTCTCTCTATTCCCTTCCCTGCACCCTGCCTCCACCACCTGTCCTCTCCTGCCCTGCTAGGGACTGCATGCTACTGCTGGGACCTGGTTTATGGCAGTCTCCCCACTGACAGCAACTAGGGGAAATGACAGGCAGCAGACCTCTGCCCTTCCCAACCAGGGAGACTGTTCAACAAGCTGAGTGACCAGGATGCTAAAATGAGTGCTCGGAAGAAAAGCCCTTCATTCAAACTCTGGCCCTGGACCAGATCATTCATCTGGATCCCTGTACTTTCTCAAGGCCTTGGTAACACTTTCCTGTCTTTGCCGGGGTCTGTCCACTGTTGAGGGGCTTCCAGGGAGCAGGGGCCAGCCTTTGTTCACATCTGTCTCCTGTGCTTCATAGAGTGTAGTTACCAATATGAGTTTGTTGAAGAGGTAAAGGAGCCCCCCGTTCATCCTCTTCCTGAGCAGAGGGGCCTCCTGACTTAGGGGTGAGGGGTCAAAGCTACCCATTCTGAGCCAGCCAGGGACCCTGCCCAGGCTGCCTAAGGTGCTCATTTAAATGCCAGGAGCTACCGAACCCCTCCATGCTAGTGTGTGAGTTTCAGCAATGCAAAACACCAGATACTCTGGGTCCACCCTAACTGGTAATCCTTTCCTGTTTTTTCAAGCTGGCAGTATCCTGAAACACAAGGGCAGCTCTGCAGTTTTAAAGGCAAAAGGACAGCATGCAAAACAGGAAGAAACTTTTAAGGAAATGTTTGAAGGCATTTTCACAATACAGCCTGTCATGAGGCCAGGCAGTCCCTGAACCTTCTTGCCAGGGCACCTTCCTGTGACCTCGAGACCCATCTGGTAGGGCAGGATGGAGCCTGACCTCACACCCTGGTGGTCACGCTGGTCTGACATAACCCTGCCCTTCCCTCAGCGCGGCCTCCCCCGCCGTGGTCGGGCTCTGTGCCAGACGACCCTTGGCAAAGTCCCCAGTCCAAGTGTGCCTCAGAAGAAGAGAATTCTGAGGACATTCAAAGTGGAACGGCTTCAGAACGGACACCTCGTGAAGAGCCTTAATGCCAACCTCAGCTGCTCTCTGAGGCTTCTCCTGAAAGGAATTCCTGGAAACCCACAGGTTCTCGCTTTCTGGCCCTCTCTGGATCTCAGGACTCTCTGGAGAGGGAAGATGGAAGAGCTGCGCTCTGTGTTTCAGAGCCTGGTTCGCTAGCGTGTTCCCACCCCTCCTGTGGACACCATCATATCTCAGTCAGATCACCAAAACTGGGTTATCTATCGGGTGTGCCCCCAGCACCACAGCTCCAGGACTGCGATGGACGGAAGCCCTGCCCAGACTTGGTTGCTAAGGAGACAGATGGAGCTATGACTGAGGAAACTTCCCAGGACATCATCCCCACGGCAGAGGCATCCAGCAGCCTGGCCCCGGGCCCTGCCCCAGGCACTTCCTGCACCCCATTTTTAATCAGAAAGCTAGACACAGCCTTTATTCATCAAGAAATGATGCTCATCTGCCACCACTAGGCAAATCTCAATTTTCAATGAGTCCTTTACTTAGATGGGTTTTAAAACCTAAGCGCTTTTCAAAAAGGTTCATCCTTTTTTCTTCCTTTTAAAAAAACTCTACTATGGAAATAATCCCAAAAAGTACGTAAGGCTTTACACATGAGCCTCACTGAACCACTAAGAAAAACCAAAATTATCTGTAGGTGTGTTCAACAACAGCTGAATAATGCAAGTTATACCCTTTGCTGTCTCTCAAGGTGTAGGACCAAGCCCTTGAGATAAGTTTTAAAGGCAAAGGACAGCATGCAAAACAGGAAGAAACTTTTAAGGAAATGTTTGAAGGCATTTTCACAATACAGCCTGTCATGAGGCCAGGCAGGCCCTGAACCTTCTTGCCAGGGCACCTTCCCGTGACCTCGAGACCCATCTGGTAGGGCAGGATGGAGCCTGACCTCACACCCTGGTGGTCACGCTGGTCTGACATAACCCTGCCCTTCCCTCAGCGCGGCCTCCCCCGCCGTGGTCGGGCTCTGTGCCAGACGACCCTTGGCAAAGTCCCCAGTCCAAGTGTGCCTCAGAAGAAGAGAATTCTGAGGACATTCAAAGTGGAACGGCTTCAGAACGGACACCTCGTGAAGAGCCTTAATGCCAACCTCAGCTGCTCTCTGAGGCTTCTCCTGAAAGGAATTCCTGGAAACCCACAGGTTCTCGCTTTCTGGCCCTCTCTGGATCTCAGGACTCTCTGGAGAGGGAAGATGGAAGAGCTGCGCTCTGTGTTTCAGAGCCTGGTTCGCTAGCGTGTTCCCACCCCTCCTGTGGACACCATCATATCTCAGTCAGATCACCAAAACTGGGTTATCTATCGGGTGTGCCCCCAGCACCACAGCTCCAGGACTGCGATGGACGGAAGCCCTGCCCAGACTTGGTTGCTAAGGAGACAGATGGAGCTATGACTGAGGAAACTTCCCAGGACATCATCCCCACGGCAGAGTCATCCAGCAGCCTGGCCCCTGGCCCTGCCCCAGGCACTTCCTGCACCCCATTTTTAATCAGAAAGCTAGACACAGCCTTTATTCATCAAGAAATGATGCTCATCTGCCACCACTAGGCAAATCTCAATTTTCAATGAGTCCTTTACTTAGATGGGTTTTAAAACCTAAGCGCTTTTCAAAAAGGTTCATCCTTTTTTCTTCCTTTTAAAAAAACTCTACTATGGAAATAATCCCAAAAAGTACGTAAGGCTTTACACATGAGCCTCACTGAACCACTAAGAAAAACCAAAAATTATCTGTAGGTGTGTTCAACAACAGCTGAATAATGCAAGTTATACCCTTTGCTGTCTCTCAAGGTGTAGGACCAAGCCCTTGAGATAAGTTTTAAGTGAAAAACTCCAGGACATCAGGCTATCTAGATCTATCTGTACCCATCTATCTGTCCACCTATAAACATATCAGCTAAAATTCTTAAACACGACAAAAAAATCTTTGCCAACATGCTTCCTCTAGGTGATAGGAACACAGATGTGCTTTTCAACCTCCTTTAACTTCTCAAATGTTTTTAATTAGCTCTCATTACCTTCTGGAAAAAGGAGGAAGAGATTACCTGCTCCTCAAAAGAAAACAATCCAAAGCAAAGACCAACGGCCCTGGCCTCCCACATCCCAGCTAGACAAATTCGTCTCTTCTTCTCTCTTTCTGGGCTTTGTGAGGGGCTTGGAGAGACAACAAGGGGAAAGAAGCAGCTACATTACACACCCAGACCAGACACTAAAATGCCTGCCAAAGAATTCAGCAACAACCCATAATCCAGCCCCTGGCCTGCATTTGTGCAGAGAAGCCCGGCGGGCTGAGCCAGGCTGAAAAGTGGAACCTGAAATACTGAGCATGTGACTCAGCCCTCCTAGGGACGAATCCCTTTAGGCCACGTTCACCCAGAACCTGCTCCATGCCAGGCCCCGTTCCTTACGCCACCCGACTCCCAGGCCACCAAAAACTTCCAACCTGGAGATCTGACCTTTGGAACAGAATCCAAGATCTTTCCCTGAGGCCAGCTTCCTGTGCAAGCCCTGGTAAATGGAGGTCTCCACTACGGAGGCTTTTGCAACCAAGCCTTGGCCCTGCCCCAGTTCCACCCCATTTTTAATCAGAAAGCTAGACACAGCCTTTATTCATCAAGAAATGATGCTCATCTGCCACCACTAGGCAAATCTCAATTTTCAATGAGTCCTTTACTTAGATGGGTTTTAAAACCTAAGCGCTTTTCAAAAAGGTTCATCCTTTTTTCTTCCTTTTAAAAAAACTCTACTATGGAAATAATCCCAAAAAGTACGTAAGGCTTTACACATGAGCCTCACTGAACCACTAAGAAAAACCAAAAATTATCTGTAGGTGTGTTCAACAACAGCTGAATAATGCAAGTTATACCCTTTGCTGTCTCTCAAGGTGTAGGACCAAGCCCTTGAGATAAGTTTTAAGTGAAAAACTCCAGGACATCAGGCTATCTAGATCTATCTGTACCCATCTATCTGTCCACCTATAAACATATCAGCTAAAATTCTTAAACACGACAAAAAAATCTTTGCCAACATGCTTCCTCTAGGTGATAGGAACACAGATGTGCTTTTCAACCTCCTTTAACTTCTCAAATGTTTTTAATGAGCTCTCATTACCTTCTGGAAAAAGGAGGAAGAGATTACCTGCTCCTCAAAAGAAAACAATCCAAAGCAAAGACCAACGGCCCTGGCCTCCCACATCCCAGCTAGACAAATTCGTCTCTTCTTCTCTCTTTCTGGGCTTTGTGAGGGGCTTGGAGAGACAACAAGGGGAAAGAAGCAGCTACATTACACACCCAGACCAGACACTAAAATGCCTGCCAAAGAATTCAGCAACAACCCATAATCCAGCCCCTGGCCTGCATTTGTGCAGAGAAGCCCGGCGGGCTGAGCCAGGCTGAAAAGTGGAACCTGAAATACTGAGCATGTGACTCAGCCCTCCTAGGGACGAATCCCTTTAGGCCACGTTCACCCAGAACCTGCTCCATGCCAGGCCCCGTTCCTTACGCCACCCGACTCCCAGGCCACCAAAAACTTCCAACCTGGAGATCTGACCTTTGGAACAGAATCCAAGATCTTTCCCTGAGGCCAGCTTCCTGTGCAAGCCCTGGTAAATGGAGGTCTCCACTACGGAGGCTTTTGCAACCACAGCTGAGGTCTGACTCTCAGGATCCCTTGTCAAGTGAGGGAACAGGCAGGACACTGTGGAGGCCACTGAATCCAATCTTGGGCCCTGTTAACTCCCCAGGCTTCCTGGTCTGGCTCAGAGTGACCTCATCACCAGGACTACATGGGCAGTGCCAGAGGCAAAGGTAAAAAGGCTATCAAGGCAGTTAGCTCCAGGGAAGACCACTGTCCTCAAAAACTAGACTGCTGCTTAACCAAATAAGAAGAACTGGAATTTCTAGGTGGACATGGATTCAAGCAGTATTTCAGTCTCCATTTCTTATCAGGAACACTGATCAGGGAGTCAGGCAAGGGAGGCAAGGGGAACGGGGTCAGAGAAGAAATGACTGGGCCTGACGTGACCTGTCCAATGCCTGGAGGATGCCTGGGCCCCTTCACACACAGCCAGAGCTCAGCTGAGCCCCAAGGCAATGGAGCCCACCGGCCTTGCCCCAGAGTCTGGAAGATCTTTGACTGCCTGGGCTCTAACTATTCTGTCTTTCCCAAACCATAGATTAGTCTAGTCCCAGCCTGGAAACCCCTACTCTGCTGCTACCCAGAGACCATAATATCCAACCATACGGCCGCTGATGTATCATTATAGTCATTATAAAGCAGAAACTTAAAGATTACCCAGCAGAGCTAATGCAAGGCTTCAGAAATTAGAGGAACATTTTCACACAATCAGATAAAACCAGGAACACTGGTACCAACTCTGGGTTTCTGAATAAGAGAAAGGAAGGAAGGAAGGAAGGAAAAGAGGGTGGACAGGGAGGCAGAGAGACTAAACATGCTCACACACACACTCTGGCTTCCCTAAGTGATATAAGCATGGTTAAATTATGCCTCCTCTGCCTAAAGGGGCTTTCCAGGTGGTGCTAGTGGTAAAGAATCTGCCTCCCAATACAGAAGATGTAAGAGACACAGGTTCGATCCCTGGGTCAGTAAGATCCCCTGGAGGAGGGCGTGGGAGTTCACTCCAGTATTGTTGCCTGGAGAATCCCATGGACAGAGGAGCCTGGCAGGCGACAGCCCACAGGGTTGCAAAAAGACAAGACTGAAGCCATGTCGCACATACGCTTCTGCCTAAACTGTGAGTTCCAAAAGAGGCAGTTTTAGCGCCCGGCCTAGGAAAGGCACGCTGTCAAATCCAGACATCAGACCTCTCCAATGGACCCATGGACACACACAGCAGGGATCTTCCCAACTCAAGGTGACAGTAGGCTGCCCTGAACCTCTGCACTAAGGGTCTACTGGGCAAAAACCTTAAGGAAAAGTATTAGACTGGGAGGCAGGATACCAGTTTTTCCAGCCACAGCAGGACAGTATCGGACTGAATGGCCCGAGGGAAGATCCTCCCTCTTTAGCACAATGTGGGATGGGGGCCAAGAAACTCGAGAGACCCATCCTGGGATGCTGTGGTTCCAAGATAGTGCAGTGTGAGTCCAGTCTCACATGTGGCTCACGGACCCTATAATCCACGGAACTTTCACCTGGGTCATCGAGTGGAGGCCCTCATGTGCTCGCTCAGAGTCTGGGATAAATTATAACAGTCAGGAAACACGTCTATGACTGTCAGGCTGAGTGGAAAAAAGTGAGCCCGAAAGCCATGGAGGGCACTTCTCCAACTCAGACAAGAAAGCACGTCTACATGTATGTTAGGAAATTGTTTTCCCTAAGAAAAGCAACAGGACAGAACTGTTTTAAAAGACTAATTCTTGGGCTTCCCTGGTGGTCCAGTGGGTAAGGACACCGCCTTGCAGTGCAAGGGGCGCCGGTTCAATCCCTGGCCTGGGAAGATCCCATGTGCCGCGGAGCGGTTGGACCGATGTGTCCAATTACCGAGCCGGAGCTCTGGAGCGCACCCGCCCAGAGCCAGTGCTCTGAGACAACAGAGGCCGCGGTGATGGGAGGCCCACATGGGCCAAAGAACAAAGATAGATGAAACTAGACAAACGAAAGACCAGTGGAAATGGCCCGCCCACCCCCTCCCTCCCCACCCCCGCCAAAATAAATAAATAAATAAATGTTAAAAAAAAAAGGCAAAAAAAAAAAAGACTAATTCCTGGGACTTCCCTGCTGGTCCAGTGGGTAAGACTCTCTGCTCCTAATGTGGGCAGCCTGGGTTCGATCCCTAGTCAGGGAACTAGATCCCACATGCCACAGCTAAGATCCAGCGCAGCCAAATTAAAATAAATAAAGCAATAATTAAAAAAAAAAAAAAGACTAATTCCCAGGACTTCCCTGGTGGTCCAGCGGGTAAGACTCTGTCCTCCTAATTCATGGGGCTGGGGTTCAATCCCTGGTCAGGGAACTAGGTCTCACATTCCACAACTAAGACCTAGTGCAGCCAAATTAAAATAAATAAATCCAATAATTAAAGAAAATCAACAGGAAGTCATAAAAAAAAAAAAAAAAAAGACTAATTCCCAAAGCTTCCAGCCCCAGGATGAGGCTCCAGGACTCATTCTCAAAGGAGAGAGACAGCCTTTCCCGAGCGGATGCCAGATGTCTTTCTAGGTACACCGTGTCCCGGGCAGCCTGTTTGCTCCATGTGTGTGCTTACAGGGGCGGAGGTGGTGGGCAGCGTGGAGCAGGAACCGTGTGCTGGTGGTGGAGAAACACCTGAGAGCCGAGAGCCCGGCAGAAGCCCAGCGTGTGCCCTGTCCTGCCAAGGGCACAGACCATGGCGGAGGGCAAAGGCTTGGCTGCCAGCCCCCACAAAACTTGGTGAAGAGGGCTCATAGACAAGTGTTCTCCCAGGGCCCTGGGAACCTGTGGTGGTCCATGCACCCATCCATGCCTCTCTGGTACCCACCTCTAGAGTCTTCTTCTGAACAAATGAAGAGGATCTCTTCAAAGGGGAGCTGGGCAAGAGCGGCTTGAGGTTTGGGCAGCCCTAGTCACCAACCCTCCCACCCCATACCAACTGTCCAGGTCAGCGTGGATTCCCCTAACCAGTGCTACCTGAGGCACTGCCCACCCCCCAGCCAGCCCCTCTCTGGGCAGGCAGTGCCATTTCAGTCATGTTGAGCTGCCACCCAATCCAAGTAAAGATACACTCAACGCAAGGCTGCTGCCCCTCCCAGGCTGACTACATCTCAGGCAAACACCCTAGCAGCCAGGACAGGGAGCCTCACTGCCATGCATCTCAGTGAGATGCTCCACAGTCAGGCTAAGGCCAAGGCAACAATGCCTACAGGCCTGGACTCCCGGGGAGGACTCCCTGGAGCACTTGCAGGAATCCTCAGGGAAGACCCACCTCTCCCTTGCAGCCCTCACTCCCGAGAGCCTGACCTCAGCCCAGTGGGCATCCGGGGTCAGGGTCTACTCTGGCTCCAAAAACAACGACCTGCAATAGACAGAGGCAGGATTAAAACCCTGACATCTCCTGAAGTCTGCCTGGGGCTCTGACAACTCAGGATAGATCACATGGGGACCCATGGGCAGCCCAGCCTGGTGCCTGGCTCCAGCAGGAAGGACACACCCGTCACCCCATCACCCACCAGCCAGGAGGAAGCCGAGCATCAGGCATAGGCAGACCCTTGGACTCCAGAGAGTAGAGCCTAGTTGGGCAAAGGAACTAACTACAAGTAGTGAAAATGCCATGCTTCAAACCCCGCAGATGCTTTCTCCCCGCAACCTCAAAACCACCACGGGAGGCCTTTGGCTGACAGCTGCCCAGCTGAACAGATGGGCTTGACTCCTCCACTCCACACACGCCCCCGGAGCCTTTTAGCTTTCTCAAGGCTCTCCTAGCCTGAGTTTCCACTTCGCGAGCACTCAGTTCTCAAACCTAAGGGCTCAATAAAAGTGAAGAGAAACCCTTCTTCCAGGGCTGCCTCGGCAGCAGCCGTTGAAACATCAGGTTCCCATGCATGTCACACAAAGGGGTGAGCTAGAGAAGGCCTAGGGCCTCTCGCCACCCTCCCACCCTGCCCCCACCACTGCCCTCCAAAACTTTTATCTCTCAGGAACTCTGTGCCGTAAGTTCAGAGTCAACTCAGAAACAACAGTGACTGGCCACCAGCAACACCATTATAAAATAAAACAAAGCAGACGTGGGCCACCACGGCCTCTCAAGCTTCAGTGAGGTCTGATACCTCAAGCACCAATCTAATGAACTCTAGGGTACTTTCCTTCCATTTGCTAATTCACTTCTCCTTCTTTCTACATAATATCCAGACAACAATTAAAAACCCAGGTCAAAATCTGGCCTCTCTGGGGTCTATTGTATCAATTGCTCACTTGTGTCTAACCCTTTGAGATGCCCTGGACTGTAGCCCACCAAGCTCCTCTGTCTATGGGCTTCTCCAAGCAAAAATACTGGTGTGGACAGCCATTCCCTTTTCCAGGGGATTTTCCCGACCCAGGGACAGAACCCAGGTTTCCTGCACTGCAGGCCAACTCTTTACCAACTAAACCACCAGGGAAGCCCCTCTGGGTCTGGAACCTCACCAACACTCTTCCCCCTTCTGCAGGAAGAGCAGCACTCTTCCTGCTGTTCAGGGCCATCTCCAGAGTCTGAGAAAATGGAACTTCAAGCTCCAAGTCCTATTTGCCATGTACTTAACATACACAATCTCATATAGTCCTAAAAATAACCCTGTGAGTTAAGCATAGACAACTCCATTTTATACTTAGGAGAAAGAGGCTCAGAGGACCTTTGTAACATGTCTGAGGTCAGATATTTAGCAAGGCAAAGATTCCATTTCATTTCACAGGACCAGTTTGCCTCCCAAGATTAACCATCAAATCCAAAGGAATTCAAGTTTCTGCCTTAAAAAAAAAAAGTTCCCTTTATTACCACAATTTATGTCTGACCAATTCCAAGAAGATCCTCCCAAACTTGATATGAAAACACTGAAGTAATTATCGGAAAAATTGAGCAAGAGCCTGTAGGAGGTCTGCTCTGCTAGAGTTCTTCAAGAAAATGACAAAGTTTCTACTGGCAGGATGCCTGTCCTCCTGATAGGCCCCTCACTCAGAACCTATATTCCCTACATCCTGGCACTGAAACTGAGCAGTCACCTGTCTGGTAATCTTGGGAGCAACCTGGGGCTGCCTTTGGCTTGACAGCCTGTGGATTACAGGTCAAGAGGAGGTCCCAGTGAATGCAAGCCCACAGACCCAAGCTCTCTGCTGGTGTCGAAACACAGGCTGGATGTGCTGGTTCACATCACCTGGGCAAGACAGCTGAGACCCCAGGCTGCTACCAGGAAAGAACAACTTGGTGCTAACTGCTTACATTTTGGCTCTCCAGCTCCCAGGATTTTACACACACACAGATACCAGCAGCCCCTGGAAGGGCCCTGCTCACTTACACTATGGTAACCTACAAGGGCAGGAAGCAGGGGAGGAGGGCCCCAGAGCAAACAGGCATTTACCCCGAAGAGGAACTAAACACAATAGTGACAATTTACCCAGGGCTTATCCACGTTTAAAGTAAATTCTTTAAAAAAAGAAATAATAAGTAAAGTCTTGTTTACACTGTTTTGTCTAACCTTCCAAAACCCGCTGAAACAGGTACCTCTTATTATTCCCATTTAACAGATGAAAAATCAGAGGTTTAGGGACAAGTCATAAAGTTAACCCACACCCTGGAGATGAGGTTCTAAGGGAAGACAGGAGATGTGACCTGGGAACTCTGCTCCCTTTCCTACTGGAGGCCTCATTATCAGAGTTCTAAACTGGACAGGGTTACTCTGAGCTGCCCAGTAGTCCCTACCAGAGGCTGCTCTAAGTTCTAAGCGGGGTCAAACTCCCAAAACTTTTTGAACCTTAGGCCAGAGCAGGGAAGTTTCCAAGGCTTTCTCCGGTTTGGGGGTTGGAGGGGACTACGGCTTTCCAAAACTGCTCCCGACCCAACCTCCAACATGAATCGACATGAATCACGCCCCAACATCTCACCCCAATCCAGCCCGGAACCTCTGTTTGGGGGTTAGGGGCTCTGTCGTGGAAGAGGGCATGGGCGAAGGTTCGTGGAACTTACTGAGCAGCGGGGACTCCTCAGGGCATGCGGTCAGCGACAGGGTGGAGGGCACCGGGGCCGAAGCCAAGCGGCTCCCGGGGACGGGGCGAGAGTCCGCGTTCGGGCTGGAGGCGTCCCCGGAGCGCAGCTTGGAAGAGTTCTGTCCAGACGGCGGCGGTGCGGGCCCTCGCAGCCGGAGCTCCCCGGAGGGCTGCCCGATGGCGGCGGCGCCGTTAGAGCTGCCCTGAAGCGGCGTAGGGACTCCGACCAGCTGAGGTAGGCGTCTTAGGTCTCCGCCGGCCAGGTAGTAGACGAGGGTGACGCCAAGATGCAGCGCGCAGACAGCCACGAGGAGGCAGCAGGCCCGCTGCAGGGACGCGCCCGGCATCGCGGCGCTGCCGCCCAGGAGCGGCTCCCGAAACCTCATCTTCCCGCCGCCGCTTTAAGAGGGGGGTGGGTTACCGCCGGGAGGGCGGCCCGTCGGCGGGCCGCCAGCCAGGCACCGCCAGACCACAGCAACTGTGGGGGGAGGGAAGGGGAGGGAGGATAAGGAGTGGCGCCGGCGGGCAGGCGGCGGACCTCGGCGACTCCTGCCGGCTGAGGAGCCCAGCTACCAGAAGTGCGCCCGAGGCGCGGGCGCAGGCGGGGGCGGGGCCGCCAGCGGGGCGGGGCCGGGCCCCGGTGGGAGCGGAGGCTTCGGGACCCGAGCTGGAGGGCGGGGCCGCCGGGGGCGGGGCCGAGCCGCGGGGCGGGGCCTGTGGAGGGTGGCCCGTTCTGGGCAACGGTTGGCATCGCGCAGGCTGGATGCTGAGCTCGCGGGCTCCCACGCTGCCCTCCTCTCCAGCCTGCACTGTGGGGCTTCGGTCCCTACTACGCTCCGCTTCCTCCTCCTCCTCTTCCTCCGAGCGGTCCCCGAGAGGCGCCGCCACTTCCTGCGGTGCTAAAGAAGAACCGGGGTACGCGCCTGGGCCTGTAGCACGGCTACAGAGAAGAGAAGAGGGCAGGCCGGTGGTCGACTAGAGGCGTTGGGGTCGCGGCAGCTTTCCAGAGTGCTGGACCTCAGTAGGCCGGGGAGGGGGCTCAGGAAGAAGGGCGGAAAAAGGCTGCCCAGGAAACGGCTTCGACGCCGAGGGGAGGTAGGACAGCGGAAGGATTCGCTGGGAGGTTCGAACCCCTTCCCGGTGGTGGAGCGAGGCCCCTCTACCAAGGTGGGGATCCAGCAAGGAGGCGCGGCTCACCTGGCATCCAGCGGTAAAGTCACCGCTTTTCTGGGCACACTCTCCGACAGCCCAGGCTAGGGGATCGCGGAGACCCGCCCAGCTCGATTTGGGGGGGGAGGGGTGCCTCTTCTAGCGCATCCCACACCGTGCATTTCGTGAGAGGGTGTCCAGGTACCTCAGTAACTCCTACGCTGCCATATGCGAAAGAAGCGCCGCCGGCCTTATGTACAGTCAGCACGGACATGGACACAGTGCCGTGAAGTAGGAATTGTTCCCCTTTTACAGGTAGAGTTCAAGACTCCGGAAGGTTAAGCATTTTGCTTTAAGATCCCACAGGTTGTGAGAGGCAGAGGCAGAATTCTGGCTTCAGAACCTTTGTTTACTGCTAGTTGATTTGCTGGAAGCTGTGTGGGTGAGAAGTTTGAGCACTGAAATTGCTTGGTTCAAATTGAATCCGGAGGCCACTCGTCAGGCCCACCTGGTTGCCTGAGTGAGCAGAAGCCTCGTTCCTGAGAAGGACTCGTGGAGAGTGGATGGGGCAGCTGAGGGCGGTGGCTGCCTACTCTACAAGTGTGACTGTTTTACCTACATTGTCTCAATCCTGACCCCGTGGCGTAGGCAGTTGTTACTCTCACCACCTCACAGATGAGGAAATTGAGGCTCAAGAGTTGACACGTGGTTGTGATCACACGATCTACTTTCTTCACTTGGTTTCCTGGACACCAGGCTTTCCTGACCTTCCTCACTTCACTGGCCACCACGCTGTTTCTTTCATGGACTCCTCTTTCCTGGTGGTTGAAGGTCCCAGGGCCATAGTCCCTGATGCCTTTTCTGTCTACACTCCCTAGGAGTGGTTTATAATCTCTGCATGCTGATAAGAACAAAATTTGCCATCTCCAGCCCTGACCAACCATCTCATAGTCGACTGCCTCTCATACTGGCATCTCAAACTCAACACGTTCTTCCCCCAGTAACCTACACTCCACTCCCATCTTACCTCAGAGAATGGCACAGTTGTCCATTCATTTTCCCAAGCCCCAAACCTGAAAGGTGTCCTCCATGTGGTTTGCTTATTCTCAAAGGCCGTTTCCAGTCCCTCAGCAAGTCTTGTCAGCGCTAACTTCAGATTATCAGAACCAACCACCTGCTGACTCTGCCGTAACCATCCTGGACCAAGCCGTCATGTTGGCCTGAGTTACAACACCGTGTCCTAACTGGTCACCCTGCTGCTAGCTTCACCATGCCCCCTCCACAGTCTGTTCTCCAAAAAGCACGTAGGGAGATCTTTGTTAGCGTGAATCCGTTCGTATCATTTCATTTAGAACAAACCCCACGTCTGAAGAAGCCCTATCTAATCTGGTTTCTATCTCTATTCCTCTGGCAACCTCTTCTACCACCCGGTACTATGCTCTGCCCGGTTTAGCTGCACTAACCTAATTGCTGCTGTTCCTTGAACTTACCCTGTTTCTTCCTTCCTCAGAATGATTTTACCTGCTTTGTACTTGCTTGCTGTTCACTTAGCCTGAAATGAAATGCCTGTTGTGCTCAGTCATTCAGTTGTGTCTGACTTTTTTCGACCTGCATGGCTGCATGGACTGCAGCCCACCTCTGTCCATGGGATTTTCCAAGCAAGAATACTGGAGTGGACTGCCATTCCCACCTCTAGGGGATCTTCCCAACCAAGGAATCAAACTCTCCTACTCTTCTGCATTGGCAGTTGGATTCTTTACCACTGAGCAACATGGAAAGCCCAATACTTAGCCCTATATATATATTCAGATCTCTCAAATGTCACCTTATGAAAGAGGTCTTCTCAGACTACCCTATTGAGCATAGCCCTCCCATCCACATCTGCTTAACCTACTTGATTTTTTTCAGAGTAGGTATCACTACCCAAAATAATACATTTAATTTATTGTTGGAGATCCTCTGGAAGAGGGCATGGCAACCCACACCAGTATTCTTGCCTGGAGAATCCCACGGACAGAGGACTCTGGCAGGCTACAGTCCATAGGCTTGCCAAGAGTCACACATGACTGAAGCTACTTAGCACTCAAGCATGTCTCTCTCATTAGAAGATCAGATGCATGAGTGGAGGAACTCTCTCTCTTACTCACTTCTATATCCTCAGCTCCTAGAACTGAACCAGACACATAGCTGGCACTGAATAGATATTTGTTAAAATACCTAAAATATGTGTTAAATACATTATTTCATATATATGTGAATACATTAAGTTTTTTTTATATTTTACAAATATATAAAATATTTGTTGTTGTTGTTCAGTCACCCAGTTGTGTCCGACTCTGTAACCCCATGAACTGCACCACACCGGGCCTCCCTGTCCCTCACCACTCCCAGAGTTTGCCCAAGTTCATGTTCATTGTATCAGTGATGCTGTTCAGTCATCTCATCCTCTAATGCCCTCTTCTCCTTCTGCCCTCAGTCTTTACTGAGGTTTTTTTTTTTTTTTGACCTCTTTTATTGATTTTTTTATCCATTTATTTTCATCCATCTTCGTTCTTTGGCTTGTATGGGCCTCCCATTGCTGTGGCCTCTCTTCATCGCAGAGCCCCAGCTCTGGGCGCAGGCACTCCAGAGCACTGGCTCCCAATGGGACACAATGGTCCAGCCACTCCGCTGCACGTGGGATGTTCTTGGGCCAGGGATCGAACTGGGGCCCCTGGCACTGCCAGGCAGACTCTTTACCCACTGGACCATCAGGGAAGCCCTGCCCTCTGTCTTTCCCTGCATCAAGGACTTTTCCAGTGAGTTGTCTGTTCACATCAGATGACCATAATACTGGAGCTTCAGCTCAGCATTAGTCCTTCAGTGAGTATTCAGGGTTGATTTCCTTTAAGATAAACTGGTTTGATCTCCTTGCAGTCCAAGGGGCTCTCAGGAGTCTTCTCCACAGTTTGAAGGCATCAACCATAGTTTGGAGGCATCAGTTCTTTGGCATTCTGCCTTCTTCACAGTGCAACTTCCACAACTGTATGTGAGCACTGGGAATGAATGCTTATGATCATCTTGATAATGACGGAAGGGGAGGGGGAGGAACTACTGTATTTAGAACACAGAAGTCAAGAGTTACTCACCAGGGAACTGGTAAGAGTAAAGCTGGCTCCAAGTGTCGATGCCTAGAAAACTGCCTGGCTATGAGTGAGGATGGATCAGAATAGTCCCCTCTCTGAAAAAATGTGAAGAGGGGAAAATGGAGGTATATTTTCTGTGTGTCCAGAAAATGAACAAGAGACAGAATTGAGGGGAGGTTAGGGGATACAGACCTACCCCAAGACCCTCTCTGTGGTTGGAAAGCAGGAAAAGGAAAAACACTCGCTGTCTGTCCATCTCTTGGGAACATGCAGAGTCCACTGAGGCTTGACACAGCTTCAACGACTCCCCCATCCTGGAACTGGTCAATTTCTTGCTTCAGAAAGGTTCAGAGGGCTTCCCTGGTGGCTCAGTAGTAAAGAATCCACCTACCATACAGAAAGGTCCAGAAAGGCAGAACTTCCCCACCCCACTCCCCGCCCACCAGGACAACATTGCCCAGCTGTCTAAACCTGAACTGGAGTTAGACACAGAAACAGAGCCAAGATAACCTTCTCCAGTTCTCTTCACTCTTGACTGTCAGATGAAAAATTAATACCATGAAGAGATAACCAGGAGGAGGAAGTCGCTGTGCTGATAGGACAAAATCTGGATCTGGGTTTGGTGTTTGCCTGTCCAGTGCTGATCTGCCCAGAACCACGCAGCTGTGGTGTGTCTGTTTCTTCTAGACTGCCTTCAACTGTCAGTGACATTCCCTCCGCCCTCTTATAGTACCCTCACTGTACCTGTCAGTTTACTTTTTTTCTTTTAACTCTAGTAGATCAGAAAGGCATAGAATAGTGCCTGGCAGATGGTAGATCGTTATTCCAGTTATTTATTTCTGTATAACACACCACCCCAAAGGTTAGTGTCTTAAAACTAACCATTGCTTTCTCACAGTTCTGTGGAAGTTCTACAAAATGGTGTCAATCACACTGGCCAGTAGATGGTGCTAGCTAGGGTCTGGGTCAGCGTGGGTTAAGGATCAGGAGCCTTGGTGGTTCTTCACGTGGATTTCTCCACAAGGGTCTCTTGCATGGCTACTTGGGTTTCCTCACAAACTGGAAGGTGTGTTCCTGGAACGAGCATTTCAAGAACAAGGTGAGAAGATGCATGTCCTGGAGAGCCTAGCCTTAAGCATCAGGGCGTTTTCTTCATTTTTGCCTGTGCTGGGTCCTCTTTGCGCGTGCTTTCTCTAGTTGCAGTGGGTGGGTTGCTCCTCTTCATTGAAGTGCACAGACTTCTCACTGCAGAGGCCCCTCCTGTGGACCGTGGACTCTCAGCATGCAGCTTTCCCTAGTTGCAGCTCGTGGGTGCAGGAGTTGCAGTGTGCAGGTCCAGGGCACATGGGCTTCTGTCGTCATGGCACCCAGGCTCAGCATTTGCGACTCTAGGGGCCCTCATAGGCTTGGTTGCTCCACAGCATGTGGGATCCTCTCAGACCAGGGATAAGACCTGTGTCCCCTGCATTAGCAGGTGGATTCTTATCTACTGTGCCACCAGAGAAGCCCATGTTTGTGTTTCAGTGAAAGCAAACTACAGGGGAGTTCAGATTCAAAGGAAGTAAATAGAGACCCTACCACTTGATGAGAGCAGGGGTCAAGAATTGACAGCTACCCTTTCTAACCCCTGCATTCGCCAGTGACCACAAATTATTTCACAGCTCCTCCCACTTGTAAAATACCTTAATCTCCCTCCCACCAAAGTCTCCAAAGATTCATCCCAAATATAACTTAAGGTTCAAGTCCAGAATCACATATTAGGTGTGGTTCCTCAGGTTCAGGGTCATATGAACTATAAAACAAATTACCTTCTTCTTGTTCCTGAACAATTGCATCCAAAGGCCATTAGGCAGGTATGAACAAGACAGGAGTCCAAATGTCATAGGTGTGAGGAGTCTGTCGGCCCAAGTGTACAGAGTGGGGGTGGGAGGGGAGGGGCATCCCAGCACAGAGTCTTGAAGCCCAAGCCTAGTGAAGGGGGCATCCATGGGGGTTTGGAGCATTAGGGGTTTCTGTGAAGTGGAGGCCCAGGGGGATGAGGTCATTAAATACAGGGATACTGATTAAAAGTAACTCTATATAAAGATAATGAGAATCACCCAAGTTTCTAACTGTCAGAGAGGACGTTACAAGTATAAACAAGTCAAAAACTGAAAGGACTGGAATTGGAGAAATTGCTGTGAATCACAGTTTTCAATACATAAATAGATAATGAAATAAATATAGATGTGTATTTATATGTAAATATGAGCAGATACGGAAAGTCTTGAGGGTAGAAACTTCCCAAGAGCAATGAGAAAATCTAGCACCCAAATATTGGTTTCTAAATAACATTTTTCAATAAAAGGAACTAGCTAGTCTAGGAGAAAAGGCCAGTTTCAGGGACATTACAAGATGAGATTGGAAACTCTTGTACCAGAAAGTGAAAAAGAACACAAAGAATCATGATGTTGTTTAGTCACTAAATCATGTCCAACTCTTGGAACTGTATGGACTGTGGCCTACCAGGCTCCTCTGTCCATGGAATTTCCCAGGCAAGAATACTGGAGTGGGTACCCATTCCGTTCTCTAGGGGATGTTCCCAACCCAGAGGTCAAACCTGAGTCTCTTGCATCTCCTGCATTGGCAGGCAGATTCTTTACCACTGAACCACAAGGGAAGCCCCCAAAGAATGATGATGATGTGTCAAAAGAATATAGAAATCAGGTTTGTTTGTTTGTTTGTTTTTGGCCTCTTTTATTGGTTTTCCATTTATTGATTCTCATCCATCTTCATTCTTTGGCATGTGTGGGCCTCCCATTACAGTGGCCTCTCTCTTGCAGAGCACCAGCTCTGGGTGCATGCACTGTAGAGCGCTGGCTCATACTTGGACACACCAGTCCAGCCACTCCATGGCACATGGGAACCTCCTGGGCCAGGGATCAAACTGGTGCACCTTGCACTACAAGATGGACTCTTTACCCACTGGACCACCAAGGAAGCCCTAGAAATCAGTTTTGAAATGGCTCCAGTTGGCCAAGTCGAGAACAATTTCAATATGAAAATAAATACTGAAACCATTAGTTCATACTGACATAAAGAAATATTTTATTTTATTGGAGTATAGTTATTTACAATGTTATTGTTCCAGGTGTACAGCAAAGTGATTTAGTTATACATAAATATAGGAGTTTCTCAGATGGCTTAGTGTGAAGGATCTGCCTGCCAAGCAGGAGACAAGGGCTTGATCCCTGGATTGGGAGGATCCCCTGGAGAAGGAAATAGCAACCCACTCCAGTATTCTTGCCTGGGAAATCTCATGGACAGAGAAGCCGGATGGGCTTCAGTCCATGGGGTTGCAGGTGAATTGGGCAGGACTTAGTGACTAAACAACAGCAGCAATGTATATTCATCCCAAGTTCCGTATTTAAATCCCCCAACCCCTGCAACATTTCCCTTTTGGTAACAGTAAGTTTGTTTTTGATATCTGCAGCTCTATTTCTGTTTTGTGTATAAGTTCATTTTTATCATTTTTAATTAGATTCCACATATGAGTGATGTACGATATTTATCTTTTTCTGTCTGACTTACTTTACTTAATATTATAATCTCTAGGTCATCCATGTTGCTGCAAATGGCCTTATTTTGTTCTTTTTTCCAATGGATGAATAGTATTACAATGTATATATCAACCACATCTTCTTTATCCATTCGTCTGTTGATGGACATTTAGGTCACTTCCACATCTTGGCTATTGTAAATAGTGCTGCAATGAACATTGAGGTGCATGAATCTTTTCAGCTTATGGTTTTCTCAAGGTATATGCCCAGGAGTGGGATTTCTGAATCACATGGTAGGTCTTTTTTTTTGGAATGTACTGTTATCCAGTGTGATTCCATCTTCATTCTTTGGCATGTGTGGGCCTCCCATTACAGTGGCCTCTCTCTTGCAGAGCACCAGCTCTGGGTGCATGCACTGTAGGCTGGCTCATACTTGGACACACCAGTCCAGCCACTCCATGGCACATGGGAACCTCCTGGGCCAGGGATCAAACTGGTGCACCTTGCACTACAAGATGGACTCTTTACCCACTGGACCACCAAGGAAGCCCTAGAAATCAGTTTTGAAATGGCTCCAGTTGGCCAAGTCGAGAACAATTTCAATATGAAAATAAATACTGAAACCATTAGTTCATACTGACATAAAGAAATATTTTATTTTATTGGAGTATAGTTATTTACAATGTTATTGTTCCAGGTGTACAGCAAAGTGATTTAGTTATACATAAATATAGGAGTTTCTCAGATGGCTTAGTGTGAAGGATCTGCCTGCCAAGCAGGAGACAAGGGCTTGATCCCTGGATTGGGAGGATCCCCTGGAGAAGGAAATAGCAACCCACTCCAGTATTCTTGCCTGGGAAATCTCATGGACAGAGAAGCCGGATGGGCTTCAGTCCATGGGGTTGCAGGTGAATTGGGCAGGACTTAGTGACTAAACAACAGCAGCAATGTATATTCATCCCAAGTTCCGTATTTAAATCCCCCAACCCCTGCAACATTTCCCTTTTGGTAACAGTAAGTTTGTTTTTGATATCTGCAGCTCTATTTCTGTTTTGTGTATAAGTTCATTTTTATCATTTTTAATTAGATTCCACATATGAGTGATGTACGATATTTATCTTTTTCTGTCTGACTTACTTTACTTAATATTATAATCTCTAGGTCATCCATGTTGCTGCAAATGGCCTTATTTTGTTCTTTTTTCCAATGGATGAATAGTATTACAATGTATATATCAACCACATCTTCTTTATCCATTCGTCTGTTGATGGACATTTAGGTCACTTCCACATCTTGGCTATTGTAAATAGTGCTGCAATGAACATTGAGGTGCATGAATCTTTTCAGCTTATGGTTTTCTCAAGGTATATGCCCAGGAGTGGGATTTCTGAATCACATGGTAGTTCTATTTTTAGTTTTTTAAGGAACCTCTGTACTGTTATCCAGTGTGATTGTACCACTTTGCATTCCCACCAACTGTGTAGGAGGGCTCCCCTTTCTCCATAGTCTCTCCAGCATTTGTCTGTAGATTTTTTAATGATGGCCATTCTGACTGGTATGGGTGATACCTTATTATAGTTTTGATTTGCATTTCTCCAACAATTAATTATGTTGAACATTTTTTCATGTGTATTTTGGCCGTCTGTATGTCTTCTTTGGAGCAAAGTCTATATAAATCGTCTGCCCATTTTTTGATTGAGTTGTTTGCTTTTCTGACATGGAGCTGCATGAGCTGCTTACATATTTTTGGAGATTAATCCCCTGTCAGTTGTTTCATTTGCAAATATTGTCTCCCATTCTGAGGGTTGTCTTTTTGTTTTGTTTATGGTTTCCTTTGCTGTGCAGAAGCTTTTAAGTTTAATTAGGATAAATAAACTTTAATGGGTGATAAGATATTTACATAACTTCAAAATACCTCCCTTATAATTTCGATGGGAAATATTAGAGAAATCCAAATTATGAAACATTCTATAAAATAACTGTGCTGAAATCCTAAAAAAAAAAGTCAAAGTCATGCTAGTCAAGGCAAGATTGCAAAACTGTTCTGCATTGAAGGAGATTAAAGAGAAACGAATACCAAACGTATCATCATGATTCTGAAGTGGCTCCTTCTGCCATAAAGAGTATTTGGGGACAACCAATGACACTTGACTGTGGACTAAAGATAATAGTAATATATAGTATTAATGTCTTGATTTTGATGATTGTAGTTATATTGAAAATATGCACAGTAATGTGGCATCATGTCAGAAACTTACTCTCAAATAGTCCAAAACTCTAAACTTGTAACTTTTCTGTAAGTAACCTTTTCTCCTCACACCCAACATCCAATTGGAAGACAGGGACAGGAAAATCATAATAGAAAGTCCCACTTAAAAGAGGGTAAGAAAGAGCACACAGTGATCCTTAAGTCTTCAGGGAATCTAAGATCCCATAATGCAGTGCCACCATTTCCACCTGCTCCAGGGGCAGTGAGTGTGGTTCTCTGTGGTTCTTCACCCACTGGGTTCCAGGCTCCAGGCTCCATCCTCTGGCTCATTCCTCCTCTCCTCTGGTTTTCAGCAGAGTAATTTCTTCAGGCTGCTTCACTGGGTGCCCAGTGCCCTCATTTGATTTTGAACCGTCTTTGTCTATTTTATTCCAAGATAGTGGTACTCATGCTAATACAGTTCGGCTGGGGGGAAGGAATAAACAAAAATGTTGTGTACATGAACTTTATTGAATTTCACTCCATTCAACAAAAAAATTGTATCCCCGAGTCTAAAGGTAAGTGCCTCCCTTCTTTGTAAGTCATAGTACTGTGAGGCAAATCCTTAAGATTCTCAGAAGCACTTTTGTCTGGCTGAAAGGTCTATAAGGCACTGCTTGAAATCTTTACGAGACTATAAAGAGTTATACAGTCACATTCTTGACCTTCTGTTGTTGAGTCACCATGTCATGTCTAACTCTGAAACCCCACACATTGCAGCATGCCAGGCTTCCCTGTCCTTCACCATCTCCCAGTGTTTGCTCAAATTCATGTCCATTGAGTCGGTGATGCCATCCAACCATCTCATCCTCTGTCACCCCCTTCTCCTCCTGCCCTCAATCTTTTCCCAGTATCACGGTCTTTTCCAATGAGTCAGCTCTTCACATCTGGTGGCCAAAGTATTGGAGCTTCAGCTTCATCATCAATCCTTTCCTTTAGGATTGACTGGTCGGATCTCCTTGCTTCCCAGGGGACTCTCAAGAGTTCTCCAGCACCACAGCTTGAAAATACCAGTTCATTGGAACTCAGCCTTCTTTATGGTCCAACTCTCACGTCCGTACATGACCGCTGGGAAAACCTCAGCTTTGACTATGTCTGTATAGACTTTTTCAGTCTATACTGACTTTTGTTGGCAAAGTGATGTCTCTGCTTTTGAATACACTGTCTAGGCTTGTCATAACTTTTCTTCCAAGGAACAAGCAGCTTTTAATTTCATGGCTGTAGTCACTATCCACAGTGGTTTTGAAGCCCTAGAAAATAAAATCTGCTACTGTTTCCGTTTTCTCCCATCTGTTTGCCATGAAGTGATAGGACCGGATTCCATGATCTTCGTTTTTTGAATGTTGAGTTTTAAGCCAGCTTTTTCACTCTCTTCTTTCATCCTCATCAAGAAGGTCTTTAGTTCCTTTTCTGTTTCTGCAACTAAGGAGGTATCACCTGCATATCTGAGCTTGTTATTTCTCCCAGCAGTCTTGATTCCAGCTTGTGACTCATTCAGCTTGGCATTTCACATGATGTACTCTGCATATAAGTTAAATAAGTAGGGTCACAATATACAGCTTTGAAGTACTTCTTTCCCAATTTGAGCTAGTTCGTTGTTCCATGTCTGGTTCTAACTGTTGCTTCCTGACCTGTATACAAGTGTCTCAAGGGACAGGTAAGGTGATCTGGTACTCCCTTCTTTTTGAAAATTTTCCACACTTTGTTATGATCCACACAGTCAAAGGATTTAGCATAATCAGTGAAGCAGAAGTAGATGTTTTTCTGGAATTCTCTTGCTTTTTTCTGTGATCCAACAGGTGTTGGCAATTTGATCTCTGCTTCCTCTGCATTTTATAAATCCAGTTTGTACATGTGGAAATTCTTTGTTCACATACTGTTGAAGCCTAGTTTTAAGGATTTTCAGCATTACCTGGCTAGCATGTGAAAAGACCACAATTGTACAGTAGCTAGTACATTCTTTGACATTTCCCTTTTGGGGGGATTGAAGTGAAAACTGACCTTTTCCAGTCCTGTGGCCATTGCTGAATATTCCAGATTTGCTGGCATATTAAGTGCAGCATTTTAACAGCTTTATCTTTTAGAATTTTAAGTAACTCAGCTAGAATTTCATGACCCCAACTGGCTTTGTTCATAGTGATGCTTCCTAAGGCTCAGTTGACTTCGGACTCCAGGATGTCAGGCTCTTGGTGAGTGATCACACCGTCATGGTTATCTGGGTCATTAAGCCCTTTTTTGCACTGATCTTCTGTGTATTCCTGCCACTTCTTCAATTTGCTGGTCATTTCTGTCTGTTATTGTGCCAATCTTCGCGTGATGTGTTCCCTTGGTATCTCCAATTCTTGAAGAGATCACTAGTCTTTCCCATTTTGCCCCTATTTCTTTGCATTGTTCACTTAAGAAGGCTTTCCCATCTCTCCTTACTGTTCCCTGGAACTCTGCATTCAGACCTTTAGATCCAGCTTTACTGGGGGTGTCCTAGAATGAATCCTGCCTCTGCATTTCAACTTACTTTGATTAAACTGTTTTTGCAGTCAAAAACTCTGGTGTTTCTTAGAAAAACTAGGTGATTCTCTTCTTCATATAGTGTTGGTTGTAACAAAGAATGTCTGGAAGTTATAAATGGCCTTATTCACCTGGCTAGAACTTGGTGCTGGCTGCTGTTCAGGAGTTCAGCTGGAACTGTTAGCTGAAGGTCTCAGTTTCCCTTTATGTGAGCCTCTCCACATGACTACAGTGTGGCAGCTAGACTCTAAGAAGGGGTATTCCAAATACTTAGGACGGGTGGAAGATCTCTTAATGCCCAGTCTTGGAAGGTGATCAGTGACACATGCACCACATTCTGTTGGTCAGAATGAGTCACAGAACCAGCTCAGATTCAAGAGGAGGGGACATAGACTTCAGCTCTTCATGAGAAATGTGGTAGGGAATCCGCACTGACACAGCACAAACTGTTTCTCAGGATGGTACTCCCATCCACGTTTGCTTTTGAGTGCCTAGCTGGGCCTCTTACCATTGCCTGAAGTGAGATTGACTTGCTCCTCTCACTCTTTACCCCAAACCCACCAAGTGCCTCTAATGCTGGGTCTGTGCCCCCACAAAGTGATCTGGGCCATCCATTCCAAGCAGCATCTCTCTTCCAGACAGGACATACCCACAACCTGTTGGGAGGAGTTCTGTCACCAAGTGCTACTTTCTCAGACCCTAGAAAGGCCAGCAGAAGCCCGGGAACTGTCCTCAATACTGTTCCTGAAGATCTATTGGAATATCCTGTCTGTCTTATTGCCATAATAACCACCAAACCTAAGTGTATACAATAAAGCATGTATTTCTCTCTCATGTGTCTGTGGGTTGGCTAGGGCAACTCTGCTTAAGGCTGTAGATCTCTAGGTTAGCTAGGGGAGTCTATCCATGGGTCTCTATTGTGTGATACCTACTGAAAGCATGCTTTTTACATGGTATTGCAAGAGCACAAGATGGATGAGCAAAAAAATCCAATGCTCATTTGAGACTATGCTTGGAATGGTCATTTCTACATACACTGTGAACCAAAGCAAATTACTTGGCCAACCCAACATTAGCAGGGTAGGAAATGGTTTTCTGTCTCTAGAGAGATATAGGGAGTGGTGAAGAACTGAGAATAATGCAATCTTCCATTCCTTTTTTTAAAAAAAAAAAAAAACCAACTCACAATTTGCACTTCCTCTGATCTCCCCACCTCCAGCTTCCTGCCCTTCCCAACCTGCCCCATGGACTTGGTCAGATTTCAGAATTGGAGAGAAACTGGAAGGACACCAACTCTTCCTTCATCCATGCACAATAGGATCCCCTCACACATTATCCTCCTGAGAACTCATCCAGTTTTGTGTGAACACCTCCAGCATCAGGGAGCCCTCTCTATCATGAGGCAGCCTGCTCCATTGTGGATGTCACAGACCCAACAATTAAACCGTTCTCATATTAAACTGAAACTCACAAGTAACAGTGATGCCGACTATGTGTAATGAAGCCACAGAGATAAACTGAATCCTCTTTCACTTGACAGAAAGTGAACAAAGATTAACAAGATCAAACATATGCTTTCTTCCGACCTAAAGATAGTTCAGCTCCTCTCTGGGCTGACTAATACCTATCATTTCTACTGTTCTTCATGCTTCATGCTTGAGTTCCTTCCCTATGCTGATCACTCTTCTTTGACCAGGCTCTAGCCTGTCACTTTCCCCCTTAAAAGCGCAGTGCCTGGGACTGAACTCAACATTCTAGCTGTCACCAAGTGCTACTTTCTCATAGAAAGGCCAGCAGAAGCCCGGAACTGTCCTCAATACTGTTCCTGAAGATCTATTGGAATATCCTGTCTGTCTTATTGCCATAATAACCACCAAACCTAAGTGTATACAATAAAGCATGTATTTCTCTCTCATGTGTCTGTGGGTTGGCTAGGGCAACTCTGCTTAAGGCTGTAGATCTCTAGGTTAGCTAGGGGAGTCTATCCATGGGTCTCTATTGTGTGATACCTACTGAAAGCATGCTTTTTACATGGTATTGCAAGAGCACAAGATGGATGAGCAAAAAAATCCAATGCTCATTTGAGACTATGCTTGGAATGGTCATTTCTACATACACTGTGAACCAAAGCAAATTACTTGGCCAACCCAACATTAGCAGGGTAGGAAATGGTTTTCTGTCTCTAGAGAGATATAGGGAGTGGTGAAGAACTGAGAATAATGCAATCTTCCATTCCTTTTTTTAAAAAAAAAAAAAAACCAACTCACAATTTGCACTTCCTCTGATCTCCCCACCTCCAGCTTCCTGCCCTTCCCAACCTGCCCCATGGACTTGGTCAGATTTCAGAATTGGAGAGAAACTGGAAGGACACCAACTCTTCCTTCATCCATGCACAATAGGATCCCCTCACACATTATCCTCCTGAGAACTCATCCAGTTTTGTGTGAACACCTCCAGCATCAGGGAGCCCTCTCTATCATGAGGCAGCCTGCTCCATTGTGGATGTCACAGACCCAACAATTAAACCGTTCTCATATTAAACTGAAACTCACAAGTAACAGTGATGCCGACTATGTGTAATGAAGCCACAGAGATAAACTGAATCCTCTTTCACTTGACAGAAAGTGAACAAAGATTAACAAGATCAAACATATGCTTTCTTCCGACCTAAAGATAGTTCAGCTCCTCTCTGGGCTGACTAATACCTATCATTTCTACTGTTCTTCATGCTTCATGCTTGAGTTCCTTCCCTATGCTGATCACTCTTCTTTGACCAGGCTCTAGCCTGTCACTTTCCTCCTTAAAAGCGCAGTGCCTGGGACTGAACTCAACATTCTAGCTGGGGTCTCAGCAACAGAAGCGAGCAGAACCATCACTCACCCTCAAAGGCCCATGTACCATTCTTTTACAAATGCCTTCTAATACAGCTTCCCCTTTTTGATGTTCACTTTAAAGGCAGGGCTGAAGACAGAATGCTGGAACAGTGGAAGCACCCTTATGAGTTGACTTGCGTATGCTAACTGACTTCAGTCTTGTCCAACCCTGGACTGTAACCCACCAGGCTCCTCTGTCCATGGGATTCTCCAGGTAAGAATACTGGAGTGGGTTGCCATTTCCTCCTCCAGGGAATTTTCTTGACCCAGGGATGGAACCCAAATCTTGTCTGAACCAATTACATCTGCAAAAACCCTGTTTTCCAAATAAGATCTTTTCTGAGAGTGTCTCTGGTGGCTCAGTGGTAAAGAATCTGCCTGCTAATGCAAGAGACAGGTTCAACTCCTGATCCAGGAAGATCTCACATGCCTCAGAGCAACTAACCACATGTGCCACAACTACTGAGCCTGTTCTCTAGAGTCTGGGAGTGTGCCTAGATCTCATACTTCACAACAAGAGAAGCCACTGCAGTGTGAAGTCTGAGCACTGCAACTAGAGAGTAGCCCCCACTCACCACAACTAGAGAAAAGCTGACACAGTAACAAAGACCCAGTACATCCAAAAATAAATGAATAAATAAAATTATTGGATTAAAAAAAAGATCTTTTCTGAGGTTTGGGGTAGACATGAATTTGAGGGGCACACTACTCAACCCCCTACAACCACCACATGGAAAGAGTCTGCCTGAAAAGCCAAAAGGGAGGCGGGGGTGTGCCCTGCCATGGCCATATCAGACTCTCTTGGACTGATGGGTTATATGAACTGGCAACCCCCTCCTCCTTTTTCCCCCTTGGGTCTGTCTGAAGTAACAGAAACTGACCACCACCCCTCCTATTTCAAAACTGGAAAATCATTTGCACATTTCTCCTCTCGGGGCTGACTAATACCTATCATTTCTACTGTTCTTCATGCTTCATGCTTGAGTTCCTTCCCTATGCTGATCACTCTTCTTTGACCAGGCTCTAGCCTGTCACTTTCCTCCTTAAAAGCGCAGTGCCTGGGACTGAACTCAACATTCTAGCTGGGGTCTCAGCAACAGAAGCGAGCAGAACCATCACTCACCCTCAAAGGCCCATGTACCATTCTTTTACAAATGCCTTCTAATACAGCTTCCCCTTTTTGATGTTCACTTTAAAGGCAGGGCTGAAGACAGAATGCTGGAACAGTGGAAGCACCCTTATGAGTTGACTTGCGTATGCTAACTGACTTCAGTCTTGTCCAACCCTGGACTGTAACCCACCAGGCTCCTCTGTCCATGGGATTCTCCAGGTAAGAATACTGGAGTGGGTTGCCATTTCCTCCTCCAGGGAATTTTCTTGACCCAGGGATGGAACCCAAATCTTGTCTGAACCAATTACATCTGCAAAAACCCTGTTTTCCAAATAAGATCTTTTCTGAGAGTGTCTCTGGTGGCTCAGTGGTAAAGAATCTGCCTGCTAATGCAAGAGACAGGTTCAACTCCTGATCCAGGAAGATCTCACATGCCTCAGAGCAACTAACCACATGTGCCACAACTACTGAGCCTGTTCTCTAGAGTCTGGGAGTGTGCCTAGATCTCATACTTCACAACAAGAGAAGCCACTGCAGTGTGAAGTCTGAGCACTGCAACTAGAGAGTAGCCCCCACTCACCACAACTAGAGAAAAGCTGACACAGTAACAAAGACCCAGTACATCCAAAAATAAATGAATAAATAAAATTATTGGATTAAAAAAAAGATCTTTTCTGAGGTTTGGGGTAGACATGAATTTGAGGGGCACACTACTCAACCCCCTACAACCACCACATGGAAAGAGTCTGCCTGAAAAGCCAAAAGGGAGGCGGGGGTGTGCCCTGCCATGGCCATATCAGACTCTCTTGGACTGATGGGTTATATGAACTGGCAACCCCCTCCTCCTTTTTCCCCCTTGGGTCTGTCTGAAGTAACAGAAACTGACCACCACCCCTCCTATTTCAAAACTGGAAAATCATTTGCACATGACCAGTGTTCCAGACTTCTTGCTACTACACTCATCCTCCAAAAACCTCTAACAGGGATTGCGCAATCTCACTTGGAAGTTCTCTCAGTGCCTTGGACTGACTTCATTTGGCCAGGAAACAAATTTATTTTGAGTAGCTGGATGATCTCTAGCAATGTCTTCTACCATCTCACAGACCGCAGAGAGAAGTGGGCCCAGAGGTGAAGAGCCAGCCCTGCCTCCACTCCCGTGGCTGTTTGCCCCATTCTTGTCCCTCCTGAGACCCCGCAGCATTTCTGCCCATGGATTTTGCGCCTCAGGGTCCAACCTCCTTCTCCTGGAATCTTGCAGGTATTGCGAGAGTGAGGCTCAGACTTTACAAGCAAAGAGACTGACCACTAGCAATGGTCACATAACAAGCGGGGACAAAATCAGAGAGGAGGAAGGGGAAGGACTGCTGAGCCTAGGCACGCAGGTCAGGATGGGTCACAGGGCAGGTGGGGCAGGAATGAAGTTTCAGGAACCAGAAATAGAAACTTGCTCTCTGCAGGCGAGTGGGCTGGGCCTGGCCCGGAATTCCATGAAAGCCACCTGGCCTGCCTGCCAGGCCTCCCCTGGGTCTTCACCAGCCTCACTAACCACGTAAGACGGGCCTGGCCAGAAGGCGCCTGTTCTGCCAAGCTCTGAGGGCTGAGGTGTTCCTGCTTTATTGCCACCTGTCGTTACAGTCAGCCCCTCCTCAGTGTCTGGGAAGAGCTGTGCTGGCTGGTAGTTATTTCTGCTCCTCTTCCCAATCACATGTCACTCTGTCATTCCCTAGCCTGGGAATGTGAGGGAGAGGCTGGCCTGCAGGTTGGTCTTGATGTTGATGGCAACGATCCAAGCCCAGCCTTTCTGTTAAAGGCAGGATGACCAGCTTACCCCGTTTGCCCATGAAAGTGAAAATCTGTTGCTAAGTGTTATCTCTTTGTGACCCCATGAACAGTAGCCAACCAGGCTCCTCTGTTCATGGGATTCTCCAGGTAAGAATACTGGAGTGGGTAGCCATTTCCTACTCCAGGGGATCTTCCCAACCCAGGAATCAAACCCAGGCCTCCTGCTTGGCAGGCAGATTCTTTAGCACTGAGCCACCATTCCAGTTGAAAAATTGAAAATCCATGTCCTCTCTCAGTTCTGGGAAAATCGGAAGGATTAATTAGCCGTATTATAGAGCCCCCAGGTTCTCAGTGGAAAGCTGCCTTAGCATTGTGCCTCAAAGGCACCATGCCAGCTCTGGGGACTCCAGCCTCCAAACCCTTCTCTCCTAAGGATTCCCATACTGCTGGCATTTCTGAATCTCTCTAGGCCCGTAGGTAGGATGGCGAATTCAGAGCACAAATTCTGAAGCCTCTCATTCACGCATTGGGTGTGCTTAGACAAGCTGGCTCACCTCTCAGTGCCTCACCAAAAAAGTGGTGCCAGTAATAGTACAACCACTTGGTCACGGTGCAGGTATTGCGAGTGAGGCTCAGACTTTACAAGCAAAGAGACTGACCACTAGCAATGGTCACATAACAAGCGGGGACAAAATCAGAGAGGAGGAAGGGGAAGGACTGCTGAGCCTAGGCACGCAGGTCAGGATGGGTCACAGGGCAGGTGGGGCAGGAATGAAGTTTCAGGAACCAGAAATAGAAACTTGCTCTCTGCAGGCGAGTGGGCTGGGCCTGGCCCGGAATTCCATGAAAGCCACCTGGCCTGCCTGCCAGGCCTCCCCTGGGTCTTCACCAGCCTCACTAACCACGTAAGACGGGCCTGGCCAGAAGGCGCCTGTTCTGCCAAGCTCTGAGGGCTGAGGTGTTCCTGCTTTATTGCCACCTGTCGTTACAGTCAGCCCCTCCTCAGTGTCTGGGAAGAGCTGTGCTGGCTGGTAGTTATTTCTGCTCCTCTTCCCAATCACATGTCACTCTGTCATTCCCTAGCCTGGGAATGTGAGGGAGAGGCTGGCCTGCAGGTTGGTCTTGATGTTGATGGCAACGATCCAAGCCCAGCCTTTCTGTTAAAGGCAGGATGACCAGCTTACCCCGTTTGCCCATGAAAGTGAAAATCTGTTGCTAAGTGTTATCTCTTTGTGACCCCATGAACAGTAGCCAACCAGGCTCCTCTGTTCATGGGATTCTCCAGGTAAGAATACTGGAGTGGGTAGCCATTTCCTACTCCAGGGGATCTTCCCAACCCAGGAATCAAACCCAGGCCTCCTGCTTGGCAGGCAGATTCTTTAGCACTGAGCCACCATTCCAGTTGAAAAATTGAAAATCCATGTCCTCTCTCAGTTCTGGGAAAATCGGAAGGATTAATTAGCCGTATTATAGAGCCCCCAGGTTCTCAATGGAAAGCTGCCTTAGCATTGTGCCTCAAAGGCACCATGCCAGCTCTGGGGACTCCAGCCTCCAAACCCTTCTCTCCTAAGGATTCCCATACTGCTGGCATTTCTGAATCTCTCTAGGCCCGTAGGTAGGATGGCGAATTCAGAGCACAAATTCTGAAGCCTCTCATTCACGCATTGGGTGTGCTTAGACAAGCTGGCTCACCTCTCAGTGCCTCACCAAAAAAGTGGTGCCAGTAATAGTACAACCACTTGGTCACGGTGCTGTGAGAACAGTGCCTGGCTATAAATGCTGCCAGTTTTTTCCGTGCCCTCCCCACCACGGATCTACTCAAGGCCTCCTCCCGCCAGGGGGCACATGCCCGCCTCTTCCTGGGCACACATCAGAGCCCCAGCAGCACGGCCCAGACCGTGGGAGGGCCCAGGCCCCCTCTAGAGGCCTCACTTGGGCCTCCTCCCGCTGGGTTCCCAGGTGGGGCCGCCGAGGAGGGCCTGCTCTCTCTTTTCTGGGCAGAATCTCTGAAGAGGATGGGCCCTCTTTGGGAGGCCCAGCATAAAGGCGTGAGCCGAGGACCTCACAGGCTCGGCCAGCCCTCTGGTACAGATAGAGGCACTCGTGCCTATGGTCCCCTGTACGCTCACACCTGTCAGCCGGGAGGCAGAGCGTCCAGGCCAGGAGCTGTCTCCTGAGCACTCTGCCAACAGTCACAGCGCGCCTTGAGGGCTTTCTGTGTGTGCGTGGAGGGGAAGCGGCGGAACCCCCAGACAGCTGATCCCCACGACCACTGACAACCGGAGGCGGGCTGACTGCCCACGGAGGCGCCCTGGCCTGTGTTTGTTTTCTCCACTATGTGCACCACTGGGAAGTGTACACACCAGCTTTGTGTGTCACAGAGAAAGCAAATCCCACAGCCCTGGTGCTGGGTTTCAGGTCCTCTAAGGAGAAAACCCCGGGAGTGCGGGCAGGTCTCCCCACCTCCCCTCAGGCCAGCCCCACCAGGCCAGCTCTCAAAGGCCTCTTGTGTCCGCCTTTTCTCTCATCTTTCCCCACTCTGATAAATGTCTTGGGATTAGGCCTTCTGTGTTTATTGGAAGAGCAATTTGTGTCTGCCTGTAAAGCTGCGTCTGAATAATATTTGGCACGAGCTGAAGAAATGCGATCTGCCATGTTCCCCTCCAGGCAGCTCTCGAGCCAGCCCATCTCCTGCCAATGGGGCTGCACGGCTCTGCCGCTGGGCCTGCAGCCGAAACGTGTTTATGGGGTGGGGAGCTGGGGAGAGGGTAAGAGGGTGAGGGACGTGCCCGGGGTGGCCCCAGAGCCCCAGAGCAATGGAAGGGTAGGGCAGCCCGAGAGAATCTGCCAGTCGTCCTGGAGCCTCTAGAAGAAGCTGGGGACAGCATGGACGCCCATGGTGGACACCAGGGGACAGGCCCACAGGGCCCCCATGTGGCTCAGGAGCCTGGGTGGTGACCTGGGCCTAGCGTCCCGGGTGTGGACGGCATCTAAGGAACTTTGAGGGAGTCAAGGGGGAGCTGGAAGCTCTCGGGCCTGGAGGGGTCATTAGGGCTGGGCTGCCAAGGTCTGTGTGGGGAGTGATAGAGGCCATTTAAGCATTTCCTGACTGCATCGACACAGGCCCTTGGGGAACTGGGGAGCACAGAGCTCGCAGTGAGAATCAGGCAACCCAGCCACAAGGTGCTGCGAAGCGTGGAGGGAGAGGAAGTTCGGCAGGCATGTGTCAACAGCCTTCACCCCTCCCGCCCCAGAAGCCGCTACGGTTCCTCCTCAGAACCCCCACCTCCTCCTGTCTTGGGGCCCACACCTTCTTGAATCCCCTGACTGGGGCATCCAACTTCCTGTCACCTCTGCCCCACTCTCCCCAAGTCAGTGATCAGACCGAAGGCCGGACATCTTCCCCGGGCCCCTAACAGCAAGCAGAGGAGGAGGACGATGTGAGGAGGCATCAGCCCTGGTTTACTGAGTAAAGGGATGAGTTAGGAAAGCTAGGAGCTCAGGCCTCAGAGGTCACAGGTGCACAAGAAGAGAGCAGCTCAGACAGCCGTGCGGGAAATTGGTTCAGGAGTCAGAACCTAGCTGTAAAACCACCCGTGGGTCTGCCCAGGCCTGTAGGGAAGGCCGGCTCCTTGTGGTCTTCCGCACATCCATATTAGTGCTCCACACGGTTCCATCGTGTGAACCGATCAGGTTCCATCCACTCAGTTAAGGTGTTTTGAATCTCTCCCTTGTATCATACTCCATAGGGTACCGTGTGTCCCCTCAAATAGGAAAAAAGCAGAGATACCCATAAATAGATAGGAGCAATCTCTGCCGCTGGGCCTGCAGCCAAACGTGTTTATGGGGGGGGGAGCTGGGGAGAGGGTAAGAGGGTGAGGGACGTGCCCGGGGTGGCCCCAGAGCCCCAGAGCAATGGAAGGGTAGGGCAGCCCGAGAGAATCTGCCAGTCGTCCTGGAGCCTCTAGAAGAAGCTGGGGACAGCATGGACGCCCATGGTGGACACCAGGGGACAGGCCCACAGGGCCCCCATGTGGCTCAGGAGCCTGGGTGGTGACCTGGGCCTAGCGTCCCGGGTGTGGACGGCATCTAAGGAACTTTGAGGGAGTCAAGGGGGAGCTGGAAGCTCTCGGGCCTGGAGGGGTCATTAGGGCTGGGCTGCCAAGGTCTGTGTGGGGAGTGATAGAGGCCATTTAAGCATTTCCTGACTGCATCGACACAGGCCCTTGGGGAACTGGGGAGCACAGAGCTCGCAGTGAGAATCAGGCAACCCAGCCACAAGGTGCTGCGAAGCGTGGAGGGAGAGGAAGTTCGGCAGGCATGTGTCAACAGCCTTCACCCCTCCCGCCCCAGAAGCCGCTACGGTTCCTCCTCAGAACCCCCACCTCCTCCTGTCTTGGGGCCCACACCCCTTCTTGAATCCCATGACTTGGGCATCCATCTTCCTGTCACCTCTGCCCCACTCTCCCCAAGTCAGTGATCAGACCGAAGGCCGGACATCTTCCCCGGGCCCCTAACAGCAAGCAGAGGAGGAGGACGATGTGAGGAGGCATCAGCCCTGGTTTACTGAGTAAAGGGATGAGTTAGGAAAGCTAGGAGCTCAGGCCTCAGAGGTCACAGGTGCACAAGAAGAGAGCAGCTCAGACAGCCGTGCGGGAAATTGGTTCAGGAGTCAGAACCTAGCTGTAAAACCACCCGTGGGTCTGCCCAGGCCTGTAGGGAAGGCCGGCTCCTTGTGGTCTTCCGCACATCCATATTAGTGCTCCACACGGTTCCATCGTGTGAACCGATCAGGGTTCCATCCACTCAGTTAAGGTGTTTTGAATCTCTCCCTTGTATCATACTCCATAGGGTACCGTGTGTCCCCTCAAATAGGAAAAAAAGCAGAGATACCCATAAATAGATAGGAGCAATACACGCTCTCACTGAGGCATAGAGAGAAGGCTAGAGAAAGAGGCTTATTTCACTTGAAGGAGCAAGGCAGTATTCATGGGGATATGCAGAGGCATAAGACCTGGACCTGGAACAGAGCACACCTGCATCCCGAGAGGGCTGTCCATCACCGCCCCTCCTGCCAACCCTCAATTCCTACCCTACCCCCATCCCAGCACACAGCCAGTTTGATGTCCATGATTTTGCTGACTCTTCCCTGAACCCAGGTGTGTCCACAGAAGCCTTCTCAGCATGGCGACACAGCCAGATGATCAGAGCAGCCACGGGGAACGCATTTGCCATCCCACGCCTCGGAAGGTGTGTACACTGAGGAGCATGCAGGCCTGGGACACAGAGGGGGCAGGGTGCGGAGAGGTACCGAGGAGGGGAAGCACAGAAGCACATATGATGAAGATGAGCGGCCTGCTTAGACCCGTGTGGCCGCCTCGTAAACAGGGACCAGTGGACAGCGCGGCTGAGAAAGGAGGTGGAGGCAATATCTGGATTAGGATCTTGCCAGGCTAAGGCACATGGACTCAGGCCTGGGAGGGGGCAGAGGCCGTCACCCAGCTGAGCTGGTCGGAGAGACATTCTGGCAGCAGTGGGCAGGGTGGGCTGGGGTGGGCAGAAGCTGGAGGCAGATAGAGCAGAGTCTCGGCCGACTGTCCTCGGGAGCCAGTGACAGAGCCTCCTCTGAGCTCCCACTGCACTTGGCAGAAACATCTGCTCCACACTCACCCCACTGTCTCTCAGAGCCGGCATCTGACAGTCTGATGGCCCCAGTGGCCTGCGGTTCCTTGACAGCAGGAACGGTCTGTTGCCTTCTCTGGGGCCCCCTGCCTGACAGGATTCTTGGCAGGTGCTCATTATATATTTGTGAAGTTACTGAATAAGGCAGTGGAAAAAAAAGAACAAGGGGTGTACAGAGAAGGGCAGAGATTTCTGGGATAACATCCTGTTCAGCAAGTGAAGTTCCTTAAGCACTCGCATGGCCGCAGCTGTCTCTGGTACCGTGTGTCCCCTCAAATAGGAAAAAGCAGAGATACCCATAAATAGATAGGAGCAATACACGCTCTCACTGAGGCATAGAGAGAAGGCTAGAGAAAGAGGCTTATTTCACTTGAAGGAGCAAGGCAGTATTCATGGGGATATGCAGAGGCATAAGACCTGGACCTGGAACAGAGCACACCTGCATCCCGAGAGGGCTGTCCATCACCGCCCCTCCTGCCAACCCTCAATTCCTACCCTACCCCCATCCCAGCACACAGCCAGTTTGATGTCCATGATTTTGCTGACTCTTCCCTGAACCCAGGTGTGTCCACAGAAGCCTTCTCAGCATGGCGACACAGCCAGATGATCAGAGCAGCCACGGGGAACGCATTTGCCATCCCACGCCTCGGAAGGTGTGTACACTGAGGAGCATGCAGGCCTGGGACACAGAGGGGGCAGGGTGCGGAGAGGTACCGAGGAGGGGAAGCACAGAAGCACATATGATGAAGATGAGCGGCCTGCTTAGACCCGTGTGGCCGCCTCGTAAACAGGGACCAGTGGACAGCGCGGCTGAGAAAGGAGGTGGAGGCAATATCTGGATTAGGATCTTGCCAGGCTAAGGCACATGGACTCAGGCCTGGGAGGGGGCAGAGGCCGTCACCCAGCTGAGCTGGTCGGAGAGACATTCTGGCAGCAGTGGGCAGGGTGGGCTGGGGTGGGCAGAAGCTGGAGGCAGATAGAGCAGAGTCTCGGCCGACTGTCCTCGGGAGCCAGTGACAGAGCCTCCTCTGAGCTCCCACTGCACTTGGCAGAAACATCTGCTCCACACTCACCCCACTGTCTCTCAGAGCCGGCATCTGACAGTCTGATGGCCCCAGTGGCCTGCGGTTCCTTGACAGCAGGAACGGTCTGTTGCCTTCTCTGGGGCCCCCTGCCTGACAGGATTCTTGGCAGGTGCTCATTATATATTTGTGAAGTTACTGAATAAGGCAGTGGAAAAAACAGAACAAGGGGTGTACAGAGAAGGGCAGAGATTTCTGGGATAACATCCTGTTCAGCAAGTGAAGTTCCTTAAGCACTCGCATGGCCGCAGCTGTCTCTGGTGCGTGTGGAGAAGCGGGGGTCTGTGTGGGCAGTGCGGGCCGGGAAGGCACACCCGCTCACTCCTAGAAGCTGGGCTTGCTGTGACTGCGTGAGTGTGTGTGCGTGTGTGTGTCTTAGGGAGGGCTTTTCGGAGAGAGGTAGAGAGACGGACAGGAGAGTCCCACGACCTGTACTGTCCTAAGGTGCCTTAGGGCCTGTATTAAAACTCTTGATTGCAAGTGACAGAAACTCAGTGAGAGCAATCTTAGAGAAAAGTGAAAAGTCACTCAGTTGTAATGTAAGGGTTAGGAGGAAAAGGAGCAGGGCACAATTTTTGAAAAGAAGGACAGCCCTCGGACGTCCCTGGTGGTCCAGTGGTTAAAACTCTGTGTTCCCAATGCAGGGGGCCGAGGTTCGATCCTTGGTCTGGAAACTAGATCCCACACACCACAACTAGGACCCAGCGCAGCCAAATAAATAATTAAAAAAAAAAAAAAGAATGACAGCCCAAGGACACATAAACCTATTAAAATTAAATGGGTCCAAGGTGGCAGACCAGACCTTGATCCTCAGTCAGCAAGCTAAATGACACACCCAGAGGCGCCTGACAGTTCCACCCTTTCCCTAAAAGAGCTGGAATAGTCCTCCCGCTCATTAGCATATGGAATTACCCAGCCCATAAAAGCTAAGAATGCCATGTTTTCAGGGCCTCTGGATTCGCTCTGCGATGGCCCACAGTCTGTGGAGTGTGTTTTCTCTGAACCTGAATAAATCCATTTCTTACCTATCACTTTGCCTCTCACTGAATTCTTTTCTGCAAAGAGGCATGAAGAACCTGAACTTCAGTGGGTCCAGACATTGGGTGAGTGATTTTAATGACCAGGGTTTTGGCTGGGCTCGAGTTCCGGCCACGTGGGTTCGAGTCCCAAACAGGTTTGCTTAAGTCTGGGCCCGAGTTTAAGTCTCAAACTGAGGTTGAACACTTTCAGTGTCTGACTCTTTGAAACCCATGGATGAGCCATGAAATTCTCCAGGCAAGAATACTGGAGTGGGTAGCCTTTCCCTTCTCCAAGCGGTCTTCCCAACCCAAGGATCCAACCCAAGTCTCCAGCATTGCAGGCAGATTCTTTACTATCTGAGCCTCCAGAGAATCTCAGAGGAAACAGGATGTTTATTGGCTCATAAGGTGACTTTGGAGACAGTCAAACCTAAGGGTTCCAACAATGTCAGTCTCTTTCCATGTCCTTTTCTCCACTGGTCAGTCGACCTCACTCTCAAAACTGGGCTCCCTTCACAGGCTAGAAACGTGGCTGCCGGCTGACTGGATCTCACACCCTGGAAGCTTCCCCATCAGAAAGGCTTCTTGTCGGGCTTCCCTGGTGGTCCAGTGGGTAAGGACACCGCCTTGCAGTGCAAGGGGCGCCGGTTCGATCCCTGGCCTGGGAAAATCCCACGTGCCGCAGAGCGGCTGGACCAATGTGTCCAATTACCAAGCCGGAGCTCTGGAGTGCATGCGCCCAGAGCCAGTGCTCTGAGACAACAGAGGCCGCGGTGATGGGAGGCCCACACGGGCCAAAGAACAAAGATGGATGAAAATATACAAATGAAAGACCAATAGAAGTAGCCCGCCTGCTCCCCTCCCTCCCCACCCCCGCCAAAAATAAATAAATAAATAAATCTAAAAAAAAAGAAAAGAAAAGAAAGGCTAGGCTTCTTGTCTTTTGTCCCAGTTTAAGAGTTCCCAGGAAAGGATTCTGAGTGGCTCTGCTTGTGGAAGGAGCCTGCCCCTGGCTTAGGACTAAATGCAGTGGCTAACAGAAAAGGGTCTTTGAAGAAGGAAATGTGCCTACCCAAACCACCATAGTTGAAATGGAAATCACATGTTTCCCAGAGGAAGCACCAACAGCAATCTAGTCTGAGTGTTTTCCATAATTAGGTGAACTATTCTGCATAACAGCTCCAACCAGGGTTTACTTTGTTACTGTTGTAGTCATTGTTACTCTTGAGAATTATTGCCTCAGTTTCCAACATAGAGAGGTTGCATAACTGCTGTAGAACACAGTAGCCAGTAAACAGCAGAAATTGAGCTAAGATTTAAATCTATTCAATCTAGCTCCAGATCCTGTATCTTCCTATTCTAGTCTATGGCCTATTCACTTCAGAGGGAAGAAAGCAAGATGCAGGGATAGGAGGAAGAAACGTGGACAGTTTCTCCGGGGAAGAGCCAGGGCCTGCGCTGAGGGGCCCGTGGAAATACTGGTCCAATGCCACAGAAATCTGGAACGAGAAACATCGCCACCCATTCCACTCTCATTGGAGAGATCTGGAAAGGAATGTTTCCTTTATAACTTCGTTTCTTCTTTCATCTTTATTTACCTAAAGTAAAATTAGATGAAGCCAAGAAGAACTTGAAAGAACAATGAGGTCCTATTTTCACCTCGTAAATATTTAAGCAGCAGTGTAATAGTCCTGCTGGCAGTGGTGGGGAGATGGCTTGTTTCTAAACACTGGTAACAGGACAAAAGTCCAACCCTCACGGCCAATTTGGCCATGAGGGTCAAGAGTTTTAAACGCTTTCTTTAACTTTGACCTGGCCACCTCACTCTTTAGAAACAGCTCATGAGATCAAAAAATAAAACCCCACTAGTGTCATGTGTACAAGATACACCTAAAATAATGCTCCTTAGAAGGAGTGAACGTGGGGCTTCCATGGTGGTGTAGTGGCTAAGACCCTGCATTCCTAATGCAGGGAGCCTGGGTTCAATCCCTAGGCAGGGAACTAGATCCCACATGCCCCAACTAAGACCCGGTGTGGCCAAATAAGTAAATAAATGTTAAAAAAAAAAAAAGGATTGAACATAAAAGAGAAGGAAAAAATAGAAAACAGAACAAATATCCTGTATGCAAATACAGGTAACAACAACAATGAAAACCCATAGGTTACAGTCTTAATATCAGACACGGCTGAATTCACAGAAAATCAGAAAACAAGACATGGGAGAAAATGTTGTAATGATAAAGGCTGAGAGCCACAGTGAAGATCTGTCCTCAGTATTTATGGACCCAAAATATAGTATCAGAATTTATAATGCGAAAGAGGAAGAAGTACCAGGAGACCTAAACAGAAATATAGGAATAGTAGCAAATTCAGACTCACCTCTCTTAGCCCATGATTGATCAAGAAATCACACAATAGGGAAGGATATGGGGGACTTGATTTGTTAACTCAGTAAAAAGGGATCAAGCTCCACACCTTGAAAACCTAGCATATACTCTTGTGAGGGACTGTTGATCATTAACAAATGACCGCATGAAAGGCTGAGAAAAACAGAGAAACAAAATCTGAGTACATTGAAAAAGGAGGATGCACACAAATAACTCTAAATAATTCTCTAATCACAATGCAGTAAAACTAGAAAGTAAAACCGAATCTGAAAAGCAATAGAAAAGTTAAAAATTAAACAAAAAGGAACAAACGAAAAGCTACATCCAAATGGAATATTATTCAGTCTTTAGAATGAAGGGAATTCTGATATAGGCAATGATGTGAATGACCCTTGAAGGCATGATGCTAAATGACACAAGCCAGTCCCCAAAACACAAATACTGTACGATTCCACTTACAAGAGGTCTCTAGCGCGGTCACATGAACAGAGGCAACGTGTAATGGTTGTTTCCAGGGGATGGGAGGTGGGGAATGGGGAGTGTTTAATGGGTATAGAGTTTCAGTTTTGCGTGATGAAAAAGTTCATCTGATACATTGCACAACAATGCGAACATACTAAACACTGCTGAACTGTGCGTTTGGAGAGGGTGGAGAGGACACATTTTGTAGTATATGCATTTTAAGAAATTTTCTTTTAGCTAATTCTCAAAGTGTAATAAAATATCTTTTGGAGAAAAAAAAGGATAATTCCCAAGAAAACCATGCAGAAGACAAGTCAAAAGAATGAGCATTTTTGTGGTTCTCGGCTAAGTTTCACATAATCTTCAGGGGAGGCTTTAGAGGGATAAATTCTGAACAAGCCCTAAAACTGACACATTGATACTGCTCAAAAAACTGTTGTTTTTCTTCCTGCACTTAATCAACAAACATGTGTGCCAGGCCCTGGATTAGGACCCAGAGAGACTAAAAACTGTATGTCATGAACCAAAGCCAAACTGAACCCTGGCAGGAAGGGGAGGAGGAGGAGGCCCTACCAGGGCCAGGACACTGGAGTTGGTCTCTCAAAGAAAGCTAAAATTTCACTAGAGGAAATGTGTTGTGAAGGGCAGTGTAGGCAGAGAAAACGGCAGAGCAAAGACCCAGAGAACAGAACTGAAAATTCGGTTCAGCTCCACCAGGTACTTCCAAGCAGGAGAAGGAGAGGAAGAGGAAGTACCAACAGCCAAGGGTAGGTCCTTCTCCTCTGGAAGTTAACCCCCTCCTCACCTTGACTTCTGACTGTGGCCCCCTCGAGGTGACCATAGTTATGTCATCTCACCTCTCAACAACAAAATGCAACTTCCTCATCAACTGCTTCCTTGTCAACAAAATACCACCCAGGTTCATCATGGTGATCAAATGAGACATGGTGTGTTAAGAGCTTTGGAGTCGGGCTTCCCTAGTGGTCCAGTGGGTAAGGACACCGCCTTGCAATGCAAGGGGCGCCGGTTCGATCCCTGGCCTGGGAAGATCCCATGTGCCACGGAGTGGCTGGACCCATGTGTCCAATAACCGAGCCGGAGCTCTGGCGCACATGAGCCCAGAGCTGGTGCTCTGCGACAACAGAGGCCGCTGTGATGGGAGGCCCACAGGGGGCAAAGAACAAAGATGGATGAAAATAGACAAATGAAAGACCAATAGAAGTAGCCTGCCTGATCCCCTCCCTCCCCTCACCCCACCCCCAGAATAAATAAGTAAATAAATCTTTGAAAGAAAAAAAAAAAAAAAAGAGCTTTGGAGCCTCACACACATCCTGCACCCAGGAACTGCTGGTGCATATGTTTTATAGATGAGGGAGCATTCTCTAGCTCACCGTTCTCCCTTATTCTCTTTGAAAATTTTGATGGGCTTGATTCTTCCTTTCCAGAAGTTTCTAACAAGATTCCTTCTGTGTGCTTACACACCAGTTATCAGTGCCCTGAGGAAAGAGAGAAAATTGACCCTTCCTGCTCTCTCCAGGTCCTGACACCTGTCAAGTAGAATGGCCTCCTTAGCTCCCAGTGGCCTGATCAGAGTCACAGCCTCGCCATAGTGCCCAGCACAGTGCCACAAATGGTTGAGGTCCCAGCAAACACTACAGGGGTGGCAGCAACATCTGTCTTCTGGCATTTGGGGTTTTGTCTCTTGTACACAACAGATATCATCCTTCATGCCTGAGAATTTAATTTATTTGTTGACTTAATTGACGTATCAACAAACAATGGCAAAGTTTGCACTAGGAAACCCTGCCAAAATGCCATGGGCTACAGGAGGAGGAGCTCCTAAGCTTCACAGAGGAGCAGCCTGAGCTGGGCATGGAGTCAGGAAACCACAAAGGGGTTAAAGAAAGAGAATACAGTTAAGGAGGAGAGCTTGGGGCCCCTTGCAACAGTTGCAAGGCAGAGCAACTGTTTCCCATGAGGCCATGCCCGGTGGCAGGAACACAGCATCTATTAAACTCCTCCAGAGGGTTCTTTGCAAATCCTCCTCTCACTCTCTCAGCCCTCTCAGCCTTACATCATTGGCCAGAGCTTTTTCCCTAAGGAGAACGGAGCGCTGCCAGAGCCCCAGAGTGAGTGGTGATGGAGCAGATTAGGATCTGACTGAGTTATAGTCCTAGCTTTTCTATTCTTAACTCTTAGGCTTTTATGGAGCTCTGGGGGTTGAGCTGCCTTTTTAAAAGGCCACAAGCACACTGGGTACAAGGGGTTCACCATTAGGAAAAAAGTTAACTTAGAGCTCCGAGTCATGACTGACATTAGAATAAATTCCAGGTGGCTGAAAGCTTTGAATGTAAAACATAAAATCATAAAAAGAGTAAAATAAGAAGATAGATGAATATTAATATCATTTTGGAAGGGAAGGGGAGTACAGAAGACCATTCTATGTGTAACACCAAAGCCAGATTGACACTGGTTTGTTGTGGTTTTTTTTAACTTTTATTTATTTATTTTTGGCTGTGCTGGGTCTTTGTTGATGTGTGAGTTTAGCTGCCCTGTGGTATGTGGGATCTTCCCGTATCAGGGATCGAACCTGTGTCTTCTGCATTGGCATATGGGTTCTTATCCACTGAGCCACAAGGGAAGCCCCAGACACTGTTTTTTGTTGTTGTTTTTTTTTTTTTTAAATCACACACAAGAAGTCTGGCACTAAAGTAGAAATGTTAAGAAAGATCTTCAGTTTTGAAATTTCAGAAGTAATGGGCCCTAGGCCATTCCTTGGGATGGTGAATTTGGAAACTGCCTTTAGAGTATCTTGTGAAAATTTCCCCTTCCTTCTCCTCACATCTGCACTGATCAGCCAGCTATACGGGGATTCACCCCAAAGCAAACCACTGAGCATAGGCTGTTGGCCCAGAGGCAAGGTCTGTCCCAAACAACTAATGGCCAGAAAGGGAAGAGGACTGTTGTACCCAGAAGACAAGACAGGCCCTCTCCATCCTTACATACACCCACCTCATCTACTCCCAGCCAACACATTCCACTCCTTCCATCGGGTGGCTCCATGCAGGCTCAGTAAACAGGACAGATACGAACAAAAATGCACCATAAAGACATGGAAAAATGTCTACACATTTCAGGATGATGAAACAGGGTCATCACAATCTACCATCACAAAAACTAATGTCAAGAAACAGAATCAAGGACATCCTTGGTGGTCCAGTGACTAAGACTCTGAGCTCCAGCGGGCCTGGATTCAAGCCCTGGTCAGAAAATTAGATTGTACCTGTGGGAACTAAGAGTTCGCATGCCACAACAAAGATCAGCAATCTCAAGTGATGCAACTAGGATCTGACGCAGCCAAATAAATAGTGAATAAACAGAATTAATAAATACCAAAGAACAAGACTTCAGGTTCAGTGTAACGGTTGTTACACTTAATAGGTTCACAAGAAATGTGAAAAAATATTTCATGTAGGGCTTCTCTGGTGGTCCAGTGGGTAAAGAGTCCACCTTACAGTGCAAGGGCCACCAGTTCGATCCCTGGCATGGAAAGATCCCACGTGCTGCAGAGGCTGGACAGGTGTGTCCAATTAGGAGCCAGCACTCTGGACCACATGTGCCCAGAACCAGTGACCTGCCACAAGAGAGGCCACTGTAATGGGAGGCCAAAGAATTAAGATGGATGAAAGTAAATAAATGAAGGACCAATAAAAGAGGCCAAAATTAAAAATATATAGATCAAAAAAAATGTTTCATGTATAAAAAAATCAACTGGAGATTTTGGAAATTTAAGAACAGTTTTCCAGGTAAAAATCCAATGAACTAATCACATAATAGAACTGGCTGAAGAGTGAGTAACAAAGTTGAAAGATCAAGTGGAGAAGTTCTCCCAAAATGCAGTTCAGAAGAACAGAGATGGGCATATAAAAGAAAAGTTAGATAGGAATTCCATGATGGTCCCCTGGTTAAGGCTTGGTGCTTTCACTGCTGGGGCCTGGTTTCAATCTCTGGTCAGAGGAATTAAAATCACACAAGCCCCATGATGCAGCTAATAATACTAAAAGTTACAGACGGCAGTCAGTTTGGTCCACTTGGGGTAGTTTGCCAACCTCTGCTTTACGGCTTTCAGTTATACGGCTCTCATTTGTAAGATGGGAATAATAATTATACCTACTTCATAGAGTTCTGGGAATTAAATAGGATTCTGTTTCGAGTACTTTGCTCATTTTCTTACACACAATAAGGAGCCAATAGTTATTGTTGATAATGATGCGGTTGTTGATGTAGGTGTTGAGAGTGAAGAAGGAGAAGCTTGTGTTTATTCAGCATCTACTGTGCACACAGCAAGGCTGAGTCTTAAAGGGACTTGGAGGATTTCATTTATTTTTATTACTTAATAAAAAACACTTCATGTTGGCATAGAAAAAATATGGAAATAGGAAGGATGGAGGATGGATCCAAAAGTTCTACCGTCCCATTTTATAGGATTTTCAGATTGGGAGAACAGAGGGAAAGAAATTTAAAAAGAAAGAAATGATGTATTATTTCCTAGAGGTGAAGAAAGGAATAAGCTTTCACGGTGAAACAGCCCACTGAGCACCAAGAGTAACTTTAAAAGAAAGACCCACACCTGGATTCATTCAACTCGACATTCAGAAAACTAAGACCATGGTATCCGGCTCCATTACTTTGTGGCAAATAGATAGGGGCAAAGTGGAAACAGTGCAGATTTTATTTTCTTGGCCTCCAAAATCACTACGGATGGTGATTTACATGTGCCGAGAACCAGTGACCCGCCACAAGAGAGGCAACTGCAATGGGAGGCCAAAGAAGTAAGATGGATGAAAGTAAATAAATGAAGGACCAATAAAAGTGGCCAAAATTAAAAATATATAGATCAAAAAAAATGTTTCATGTATAAAAAAATCAACTGGAGATTTTGGAAATTTAAGAACAGTTTTCCAGGTAAAAATCCAATGAACTAATCACATAATAGAACTGGCTGAAGAGTGAGTAACAAAGTTGAAAGATCAAGTGGAGAAGTTCTCCCAAAATGCAGTTCAGAAGAACAGAGATGGGCATATAAAAGAAAAGTTAGATAGGAATTCCATGATGGTCCCCTGGTTAAGGCTTGGTGCTTTCACTGCTGGGGCCTGGTTTCAATCTCTGGTCAGAGGAATTAAAATCACACAAGCCCCATGATGCAGCTAATAATACTAAAAGTTACAGACGGCAGTCAGTTTGGTCCACTTGGGGTAGTTTGCCAACCTCTGCTTTACGGCTTTCAGTTATACGGCTCTCATTTGTAAGATGGGAATAATAATTATACCTACTTCATAGAGTTCTGGGAATTAAATAGGATTCTGTTTCGAGTACTTTGCTCATTTTCTTACACACAATAAGGAGCCAATAGTTATTGTTGATAATGATGCGGTTGTTGATGTAGGTGTTGAGAGTGAAGAAGGAGAAGCTTGTGTTTATTCAGCATCTACTGTGCACACAGCAAGGCTGAGTCTTAAAGGGACTTGGAGGATTTCATTTATTTTTATTACTTAATAAAAAACACTTCATGTTGGCATAGAAAAAATATGGAAATAGGAAGGATGGAGGATGGATCCAAAAGTTCTACCGTCCCATTTTATAGGATTTTCAGATTGGGAGAACAGAGGGAAAGAAATTTAAAAAGAAAGAAATGATGTATTATTTCCTAGAGGTGAAGAAAGGAATAAGCTTTCACGGTGAAACAGCCCACTGAGCACCAAGAGTAACTTTAAAAGAAAGACCCACACCTGGATTCATTCAACTCGACATTCAGAAAACTAAGACCATGGTATCCGGCTCCATTACTTTGTGGCAAATAGATAGGGGCAAAGTGGAAACAGTGCAGATTTTATTTTCTTGGCCTCCAAAATCACTACGGATGGTGATTTCAGCCATGAAATTAAAAGATGCTTGTTCCTTCAAAGAAAAGCTATGAGAAACTTAGACAGTGTATTCAAAAGCAGAGAGATCACTTTGCCGACAAAAGTCCATCTCGTCAAAGCTATGGTTTTTCCAGTAGTCATGTACGGATGTGAGAGCTGGACCATAAGGAAGGGCTGAAAGATTGATGCTTTTGAACTGTTGTGCTGGGAAAGATTCTTGAGAGCCCCTTGAACAGCAAGGAGATCAAGGCAGTCAATTCTAAAGAAAATCAACCCTGAATATTTATTGCAAGGACTGATGCTGAAGCTCCAATACTTTGACCACCTGTTGCAAAGAGGCAACTCATTGAAAACGACTCTGATGCTGGTAAAAACTGAGGGCAGGAGGAGAAGGGGGTGACAGAGGATGAGATGTTTGAAAGGCATCACCAACTCAAAGGACAAGAGTGAGCAAACTCTGGGAGATAGTGAAGGTCAGGGAAGCCTGATGTGTTGCAGTCCATCAGGTGCCAAAGAGTCAGACATGATTTAGCAACTGAACAACAATAACATCTGGGTTAATTATGATACCAAGCATAAAGGAAATGCCAAGCAATTTTGTCTCATTTCCTTACATCTATAAGTGCATGTTTCTAGGAGGAGGACCCAGAACATGTACCTAATTCTCAAAAGAGCAGCCAGCGAGCAAGTTGAAGAGCCATTCCCTCTACTCCTTTCAAATGAGGGTGGGAGTAGGTCCAGGGGAGTAGGTCTGGCGGAGGGACTGGTGGGAGGGGGGCTCCCTCAAAGGTTGTTTCACACCTGGATCTTTAATAAAAGAAAACAAATAAAACCTCCTGTTGGCATAGGGGGGAAAAGAAAAAGAGCAATTAGGAAACCTGAAGAGTGGGTCCAGAAGGTCTGCCACCTTATTTAATAGGAATTCCAGAATAAGAGAGGGAGAGGTCCCCTTCACTCCTTTTTCTTGCATACTTAAGAGAAGGAAATTTTTTTTTTTTTTGGCCACTTCTATTGGTCTTTCATTTCCATCTTTGTTCTCTGGCCCATGTGGGCCTCCCATCGCAGTAGCCTCTGTTGTCGCAGAGCACCGGCTCTGGGCGCATGCGCTCCAGAGCTCCGGCTAGGTAATTGCACACATTGGTCCAGCCGCTTCGCGGCACATGGGATCTTCCCAGGCCAGGGATCGAACCGGTGCCCCTTGCACTGCAAGACGGTGTCCTTACCTACTGGACCACCAGGGAAACTCAAGAGAAGGAAAATTTTAACCAGGCTCAAACCCAGCCTGCCCTTAACTCAGACAGTATATTATTATCCTTTCTTCTCTCTGAGAGGAACATCTGCAAAGGTTTCCCTCCAGAATGTGCCTGTTGTCTAAAAAGTCTCTAAGACTCAGGAATGCTAGTGGCATTTGCTACTCCGACAATCCAGCTGAAGAAATGGGGCAGAAGGCAGGTCCTGAGAGCGCACTGCAGCTTTACAGCAATGGGGACATAGAGATGGCCGGATCCAGGTACAAGCCCCGTCTGGGCAGCCGGAGACTTGGGTTGGAGACTCAGCTCCATTACTTCCACTGTGTGGCCCATATGTAATCCAGGCAGATCACCTATGAGAGCCTCTGTCTCTCAGTCACTGAAATGGGTCCACACGTGTTCTGCCTCTCAGGGTCATTCTGACACTAAGATGGTAAAACGTAAGATCCACTGGAACAGCAAGTTCTAAACCAAGGGTCACATATGCAGGCACCTTCAAGGGCTAAATCTGTGGTAAGACAAATTTGTGAACTGACCAGCTTAAGACACTAGGGAATGGTGGAGACCTTGACCTCACACACACTTTTGGAAGCCAAATTTGTCCCTGGGTCACCAGCAAGCAACCCCTGCTCTAAACAAAAGTAAAGGTAGTTAGAGCAAAGCAGCTCTCAAAATTGATGTAAAAGAAAATTCTTTTTCTCTCCCTATCATGGGTTCGATTGTGTCATCCCCTCTCAAAAAATAAATTAATTAATCAGTTAATAGTGAGTGGAAGTCCCTGGGGGTCCAGCGGCTAAGAATCTGCTTTGAGTGCAGGGCACTCAGGTTTGATCCCTGGTCAGGGAACTCAGATCCCACATGACTCGGAGCAACGAAGCCCACGCGCCACACCTAGCAAGTCCATGCGCCACAGTGAAAGATCTTGCGTGCTGCAACTAAGACCTGAGGCGGCCAAATAAACAAGTAAATCAATATTAAAAAAAAAAATAGTAAGTGGAAATCCACCCCCAAGAATGTGAGCTTATTTGGAAATGGGGTCATTGCAGCTGTAATTAGTTGAGATTATACTGGAGTAGGTGCCCTTAGAAGAAGACAGTCATAAGAAGTCATGTGAAGACAGAAAGACACGCGGAGAAGCTGAGAGGAAGACACAGGCAGAAAAAGAAGTGATGCACCTGTGAGTCCAGGAGCGGGACTGGCGGCTGTTAGGGAAGAGGCGGGAACAGATTCACCCTCAGAACCTCAAAGGAAACTAATCCCACCTAACCTTGATTTCAGACTTCTAGCCTTCAGAACTGTGAGAAAATAAATCTCTTCTGTTCTAAGCCACCTGGGTTGTGAAATGTTGCTATGGCAACCTGAGGAAAATGAATACACTCCCATAGAAGGAAATTTATTTTACAAGAGGCCTGAATTCTGATCTTCCTCATGAGTCAGTGAGTCTCCCCATCTGTGGTGACAAGGTCAAGGCCTAGGGTGAGGCTTATCAGGTGCCAGGGCCCACTGCTTCCGGCTGCCATTACTGTCCAGTTCCTGCAAGGGCCGATCCTGGCAAAGGAGGCCTCCGTAAGGGCTGGGCATCTTTGGCATGTTGGACTGTGTGGCAGTAATCCTGCTGGAATCCTTGATGTAAAATCTTTAAATGGTGCTGTGCAGCTGGCTTCCCAGGTGGCACAGTGGCAAAGAGCCCACCTGTCAACGCAGAAGATATGAGAGACGCAAGTTCAATCCCTGGGTCACAAATTCCATCCCTGGTTGGGAAGATTCCCTGGAGGAGGGCCTGGCAAGCCACTCCGGTATTCTTGCCTGGAGAATCCCACTGGATAGAGAAGCCTGGCAGGCTACAGTCCACGGGGTCACAAAGAGTCAGACACAACTGAGCAAGTAACACAGCACTTGGGTTATCACTTCGTACCTCCCAGAGACAGCTGTTGCTTTCTTATTCCATTCATTGTGTGTCCCAAGACCTCGGTTTGAAGGCAGGCTATCAGTTCTTGTGTACACAAGTGGCTCAGCCATTAGGTTGGGGGCCCCAAGAATGCAGCCAGACAGGAATGTGGGCCACACCTCATTCGCAGCTATCCTCCTACTGATTGTTGGCAGCTTTCAGGGGAGCTAAGCTTCCTTTTCTTTCAGTGATCTCTGGTCTGGGGAGAGTTGCACCTTGTGGACACTTTTTCAGGACAGATCTTGCGTCATTAGTTAAGTCATAAAAGTTTCACTTTCCAATCACTTGATAGTTATCCCTTTGGTTTGAAAGAGAAGGGAAAGAGATAATTTTTATAAAGCAGCTCGATATTGCCGTAAGTATTTACTGTTTGTCTTTGATGAGCTCCGATAAAATAAGATATTGAAAGGATTTTTTTAAAGAACTCTATGATCAGAAGGGGTTTTCTTGGTGGTTCAGTGGTAAAGAATCCATCTGGCAATGCAGGAGATGGGAGTTCGATCCTGGATAGGGAAGAGCTTCTAGAGAAGGAAATGGCAACCCACTCCAGTATTGTTGCCTGGGAAATCCCACAGACAGAGGAGTCTATTGGGCTTCAGTCCATGGGGTCGCAAAGGAGTCTGACACAATTTAATGACTAAACAACAACAATGGTGACTAGAAGCATAGAGTCAGTGAGTCTCCCCAGTGTGGCACGGGTGGCTTAAGGGGGAGCCCACGCTTGCCTCCCCGTAAGGGCTGGGCATCTTTGGCATGTTGGACTGTGTGGCAGTAATCCTGCTGGAATCCTTGATGTAAAATCTTTAAATGGTGCTGTGCAGCTGGCTTCCCAGGTGGCACAGTGGCAAAGAGCCCACCTGTCAACGCAGAAGATATGAGAGACGCAAGTTCAATCCCTGGGTCACAAATTCCATCCCTGGTTGGGAAGATTCCCTGGAGGAGGGCCTGGCAAGCCACTCCGGTATTCTTGCCTGGAGAATCCCACTGGATAGAGAAGCCTGGCAGGCTACAGTCCACGGGGTCACAAAGAGTCAGACACAACTGAGCAAGTAACACAGCACTTGGGTTATCACTTCGTACCTCCCAGAGACAGCTGTTGCTTTCTTATTCCATTCATTGTGTGTCCCAAGACCTCGGTTTGAAGGCAGGCTATCAGTTCTTGTGTACACAAGTGGCTCAGCCATTAGGTTGGGGGCCCCAAGAATGCAGCCAGACAGGAATGTGGGCCACACCTCATTCGCAGCTATCCTCCTACTGATTGTTGGCAGCTTTCAGGGGAGCTAAGCTTCCTTTTCTTTCAGTGATCTCTGGTCTGGGGAGAGTTGCACCTTGTGGACACTTTTTCAGGACAGATCTTGCGTCATTAGTTAAGTCATAAAAGTTTCACTTTCCAATCACTTGATAGTTATCCCTTTGGTTTGAAAGAGAAGGGAAAGAGATAATTTTTATAAAGCAGCTCGATATTGCCGTAAGTATTTACTGTTTGTCTTTGATGAGCTCCGATAAAATAAGATATTGAAAGGATTTTTTTAAAGAACTCTATGATCAGAAGGGGTTTTCTTGGTGGTTCAGTGGTAAAGAATCCATCTGGCAATGCAGGAGATGGGAGTTCGATCCCTGGATAGGGAAGAGCTTCTAGAGAAGGAAATGGCAACCCACTCCAGTATTGTTGCCTGGGAAATCCCACAGACAGAGGAGTCTATTGGGCTTCAGTCCATGGGGTCGCAAAGGAGTCTGACACAATTTAATGACTAAACAACAACAATGGTCAGAAGATGCCCTAATTGGAAGCAGATACTAGGAGCATGATAGGTTTTTTGTTTGTTTGATTTTTTTGTTTTAAAAAAAAATTTTTTCTATGTTCTCTCTATTTGACAGTGTTCCTCCTTGGACTTCCCAGTGAACTGAAACCCTCTTCTCAAAACCCTGCTGATTACACTCTCCACCAATTATGTCCACTTCCTTTTTCAAAAAAAATTTTATTTATTTTTGGCTGCACTGGGTCTTCATTGCTGCTCGCGGGCTTTCTTTAGTTTCGGAGAGCGAGAGTTACTCTCTAGTTGCAGTGCATGAGCTTCTCATTGCAGTGGCTTCTCTTGTTTCAGAGCACAGGCTCAGGGTGCACAGGCTCAGTAGCTGCAGTACATGGGCTCAGTCGCTGGAGAACATAGGCTGAGCAGTTGCAGAAAACGAGTTCAATAGTTGGCAATACAAGGGCTCAGTAGCTGTGGCGTGCTGGCCTAGTTGACTTGTGGCACTTGGGATGTTAGTACCCAGACCAGAGATGGAACCCATGTCTCCTGCATTAGCTGTGGATTCTAAATCACTAGGCCCCAGGGAAGTCCCTCCACTTCTTTTGTGTTAGCATGAGTTTGCTGCGGATAATTTGAAACTTCATTGGGAAAACTTCAGATCTCCCTAAACTGACTCCTCTAAGGCCACTTCCTTTTTGTGTTCTCTGCTCCTTGTGTCACCTTCTATCTTCCATTCAGCTCTGTTGAATCCTTTGCTATGTCTTCTCAGACTCTTACCTCTTCCAGCCTTCTGCCCATCCTGTCAACCTTTCCCTTCCTGCTTCAGCCCCTCAACTCCCTACAGTCTCGAACTTTAGGCCCCTTGCCCCACATCAGGGGCTCTCAAGGGGTTCAAACACCCCTCAAAGCAACTACTGAAAAGGAACTAGGAGGTTTTGGAATCTGAGAAAGTGTCAACTCTTAAAAGTCTTCTCCATGAATACAAGTGAAAACCTCAGCCATCTAGTGGGTGACCTTAACCTATTCCTCTGTCAGAAATACAATTTGAAGCCAACCTGGATAGTTCCCCTCTATTGTGGAACCAGGGTTTGGTTCCATCGAAATTGGACAACAACAACAATGGTCAGAAGATGCCCTAATTGGAAGCAGATACTAGGAGCATGATAGGTTTTTTGTTTGTTTGATTTTTTTGTTTTAAAAAAAAATTTTTTCTATGTTCTCTCTATTTGACAGTGTTCCTCCTTGGACTTCCCAGTGAACTGAAACCCTCTTCTCAAAACCCTGCTGATTACACTCTCCACCAATTATGTCCACTTCCTTTTTCAAAAAAAATTTTATTTATTTTTGGCTGCACTGGGTCTTCATTGCTGCTCGCGGGCTTTCTTTAGTTTCGGAGAGCGAGAGTTACTCTCTAGTTGCAGTGCATGAGCTTCTCATTGCAGTGGCTTCTCTTGTTTCAGAGCACAGGCTCAGGGTGCACAGGCTCAGTAGCTGCAGTACATGGGCTCAGTCGCTGGAGAACATAGGCTGAGCAGTTGCAGAAAACGAGTTCAATAGTTGGCAATACAAGGGCTCAGTAGCTGTGGCGTGCTGGCCTAGTTGACTTGTGGCACTTGGGATGTTAGTACCCAGACCAGAGATGGAACCCATGTCTCCTGCATTAGCTGTGGATTCTAAATCACTAGGCCCCAGGGAAGTCCCTCCACTTCTTTTGTGTTAGCATGAGTTTGCTGCGGATAATTTGAAACTTCATTGGGAAAACTTCAGATCTCCCTAAACTGACTCCTCTAAGGCCACTTCCTTTTTGTGTTCTCTGCTCCTTGTGTCACCTTCTATCTTCCATTCAGCTCTGTTGAATCCTTTGCTATGTCTTCTCAGACTCTTACCTCTTCCAGCCTTCTGCCCATCCTGTCAACCTTTCCCTTCCTGCTTCAGCCCCTCAACTCCCTACAGTCTCGAACTTTAGGCCCCTTGCCCCACATCAGGGGCTCTCAAGGGGTTCAAACACCCCTCAAAGCAACTACTGAAAAGGAACTAGGAGGTTTTGGAATCTGAGAAAGTGTCAACTCTTAAAAGTCTTCTCCATGAATACAAGTGAAAACCTCAGCCATCTAGTGGGTGACCTTAACCTATTCCTCTGTCAGAAACACAATTTGAAGCCAACTGTTCTTCTGAGAACTAGTGAGTTTTGAAATAATATACCTAACATATAGCTAAATTTTTAAGTCAAATCTATATGGTTTCAGTTTGTCTTGTATGTTTTTGTTTGCCTGTATTGTTTAGTCGCTAAGTTATGTCCAACTGTTTTGCAGCTCCTTAGACTATAGCCTGCTAGGCTCCTCTGTCCTTGGGATTTCCCAGGCAAGAATACTGGAGTGGATTGCCATGTCCTCTTCCATGGGATCTTCCCAACCCAGGGATTGAAACCACATTTCCCGTGTCTCCTTCATTGGCAGGCAGATTCTTTACCACTGACCACCCGAATTTGTAAAAGAGCTCTATTTAATTGGCTTAAAGGAAAATAAGTGCTTATATACATTAAATACTCTCTCACAGAAATACAGAAACTGATCTAATGTTTTTCAAGTTCACGTGACTTGGGTAATCTGGCAAACAGGAATATTATTGTGTTTACTAAAACAAAAACAGGCATGTCTTCAGGATTGTCAGTATTAAATATTATACATACATACAACTTTTATTCTGCCTGGTTTACTAGTCAGGAAGAAAAATAATTTAAAAGGAGGCAAAACTTTGTATAATGTCTCATGAAATCATCATTACTCATCCAAACATGATTATTAAGAACAAATGAATTAACTAAATGTAAGTGAAGTAAACATTTATAAAAGAACTTTTTGGGCTTCCTCAGTGATACAGTGGATAAAAATCTGCTTGTCAATGCAGGGTACATGGATTTGATCCCTGGTCTGGAAAGATTCTACATGCCTCAGAGCAACTAAGCCGGTGTAGCAGCACCGCTGAACCTGTGCTCTAGAGCCCAGGAGCCTCCGCGACTGAGACCGTGTGCCGCAGCTTCTGAAACCCAGGTGTCTAGAGCCTTTTCTTCACAATAAGAAAAGCTATCACAATGAGAAACCTGCACAACGCAACAAAGAGTAGACCCCACTTCCTGCAATGAGAGAAAGCCCACACGCAGCAACAAAGACCCAGCATCACCAAACATTATAAAAACAAATAAATAAAATTTTTAAATAAATTACAAATGAACTTTTCAATAATTATGTTTTATAAAATATGAAATAGTTTATAATAGTTTCCAAAATCTTACTGGTCACTTGAAATCTTAGTTATCCTAAATTAAATGATGGATGATCATTGAATATCTAGGTAATTTCCAAATAAGACATTATACTGAAATTTTACTACTAAATATAAGTCTAGCTTTTGCATACCGGAAGTATCCAATTTAGGTTAAGGAAACTGAACTAATTGTTCCAATGGATGATGGAAAACATTGCAAGATGTCAAGAAATCCAAATCAATATGGGTGAAGTCTTACTTAGTACCCTGCAGTACACTGCCAAACGTGACTTTAATTCTCAAGTATGCTATTTAAATGGAGACTGAAGAGTGCTTTCTTACTATATAAACGAAATGCTTGAATTGTACAGATTAAAAAAATAAGTAAATAAGCAGAAATCTAAGTTTACTCACTTTTGGCCTCTATATAGGGAAAAAATTTGGTTCTACTCATAAGCATCCTTTTGCTACACTGAAAAATTAGACAATGCAGAAGCATATGATTCTGAAAATTATGAAATGGCATAATCACAAGTTTGCCACCTACATAATGCTGGTGTGACAGAAAGTTCACAATTGCTTTTCTTAGTTTTTACTAGAAATTAAGGTGTTTAAGAGTTAAGAATTCTAAGCAATACATATAATTAAAAGCAGTAGGGGGGAAAAAAGCAGTAGGAACAAAAAAAAAATCTGGGGCTTCCCTGGTGGTCCAGTGGGTAAAGACACTGCCTTGCAGTGCAGGGGTCGCAGGTTCAATCCCTGGCCTGGGAAGATCCCATGTGCTGCGAAGCAGCTGGACCAATCTGTCCAATTACCAAGCCAGCACTCTGGAGGGCATGAGCCTGGGGCCGATGTTCTGCAGCAAGAGGGGCCACTGCAATGGGAGGCCCACACAGGCCAAAGAGCAAAGATGAATGAAAATAAATGGATGAAGGACGAATAGAAGTGGCCAAAAACAAACAAACAAAAAAACCCAAAACTATGCCAAGTATACAAGGAATGTAGGGAATGTTTTTAGTAAGAAAAGGTCTGAGGTATGGAGACACATTTTTGTTAAGAAAGAAAAAAGAGGGCTTCCCTGGTGGTCCAGCGGGTAAGGACACCACCTTGCAGCGCAAGGGGCGCCGGTTCGATCCCTGGCCTGGGAAGATCCCACGTGCCGCGGAGCAGCTGGACCCATGTATCCAATTACCGAGCCGGAGCTCTGGAGCGCATGCGCCCAGAGCCGATGCTCTGCGACAACAGAGGCCGCCGTGATGGGAGGCCCACGCAGGGCAAGGAACAAAGATGGATGAAAACACATAAATGAAAGACCAATATAAGTGGCCCACTCGCCCCCTCCCTCCCCACTTCACCCCCGCCTCACCCCACCCCCCAAAATAAATAAATAAATAAATCTTTAAAAAAAAAAAGAAAGAAAGAAGAAAGAGTAATTTTGTCCAAAAATAGAATAACTGGTTGTTCAAGGATGAGAAATGCGTGAATAAAGGACCATGGAGGGAAAGTAATCAAAGGCATAAACTTCCAATTACAAGAGAAATAAATGCTAGAGATGTAATTATCACTGCTGTACATTAGGTATGGAAATTGCTGGGAGAATAAAGTAATTTCTTATGATTCATGTTGTCTTTATCAGGTCTTTGATTACTTAAGAAAAGTGAGTCTTCTCCAAACACTATGTTAGCACTTATGTGAGGAATCTGAAAAAAAAAAAAAAACTAGTGAAATAAACCAGTGAATATAACAAAAAAGAAACAGGCCCACAGATTAGAGACTGAACTGGAGATTACCAGTGGGGATAGGAAAAGGAGGAGTGGGACATGATACAGGGTAGAGGGTTAAGAGAAACAAACTACTAGGTATACAATAAATATGTTCCAAGGATACCCAGTACAGCAGAGGAAATATGGCCAATATTTTATAATAACTATAAATCGAGTGTAACCTTTAAAATTTGTGAACTACCCATGTTGTAAACCTGAAATTTGCATAATACTGTAAATCAACTATACCTCAATGTAAATAAAAGGAAAGGAAAAACAAATCTTCTTTATTAAAAGAGTTAAAGATTTTTACTACTATGTCATTTCCGTATTTGGCTTTGAGAGCTTTGTCCTTTTAGTTAAATGAATAACTAAGTGTTATGTCACAGTGACCTATGGTACTGTTTAACCAAATGTTTTGCAACCTTTCGATATTTTTGAAAAACTTGTACTTCCGTCACTAAGCCACGTCTGACTCTTTGCTGCCCTGTGGATTGTAGCACATCCGGCTTCCCTGTCCTCCACTGTCTCCAGGAGCTGGCTCAAATTCATGTCCATTAAGTAGTGACACTCTCTAACCATCTAATCCTCTGCTGCCTTCTTCACCTTTTTTTTTTTCCCCCTTCTTCACCTTTTACCTTCAATCTTTCCCAGCATCAAGGTCTTTTCCAATGAGTTGGCTCTTCACATCAGATAACCAAAGTACTGGAGCTTCAGCTTCAACATCAGTGCTTCCAAGGAATATTTAGTGTTGATTTCCTTTAGGATTGACTGGTTTGATCTTGCAGTCCAAGGGATTCTCAAGAGTCTTCTCCAGCACCACAATTTGAGGGCATCAATTCATCACCACTCAGCCTTCTTTATGGTCCAGCTATCACATCCATAGATGACTACTGGGAAAATCATAGCTTTGACTAGACGAACTTTTGTCAGCAAAGTGATGTCTCTGCTTTTTAATATGCTGTCTAGGTTTCTCATAGCTTTTCTTCCGAGGAGCATCTTTTAATTTCATGGCTGCCGTCACCATACGCAGTAATTTTGGAAGCCAAGAAAATAAAATCTGTCACTGTTTCCACTTTTTCCCCATCTATTTGCCATGAAGTGATGGGACCGGATGCCGTAATCTTCGTTTTTTGAATATTGAGTTTTAAGCCAACTTTTTCTCTCTTCTCTTTCACCCTCATCAAGAGGATCTTTAGCTCCTTTTCAATTTCTGCAGTTAAGAAGGTATCACCTGCATATCAGAGGTTGTTGATATTTCTCCTGGCAATCTTGATTCTAGCTTTTCACATGATATATTCTGCATATAAGTTAAAACTTTTCTCTTTTCTCATGAGTGTAACCTTTAAAATTTGTGAACTACCCATGTTGTAAACCTGAAATTTGCATAATACTGTAAATCAACTATACCTCAATGTAAATAAAAGGAAAGGAAAAACAAATCTTCTTTATTAAAAGAGTTAAAGATTTTTACTACTATGTCATTTCCGTATTTGGCTTTGAGAGCTTTGTCCTTTTAGTTAAATGAATAACTAAGTGTTATGTCACAGTGACCTATGGTACTGTTTAACCAAATGTTTTGCAACCTTTCGATATTTTTGAAAAACTTGTACTTCCGTCACTAAGCCACGTCTGACTCTTTGCTGCCCTGTGGATTGTAGCACATCCGGCTTCCCTGTCCTCCACTGTCTCCAGGAGCTGGCTCAAATTCATGTCCATTAAGTAGTGACACTCTCTAACCATCTAATCCTCTGCTGCCTTCTTCACCTTTTTTTTTTTCCCCCTTCTTCACCTTTTACCTTCAATCTTTCCCAGCATCAAGGTCTTTTCCAATGAGTTGGCTCTTCACATCAGATAACCAAAGTACTGGAGCTTCAGCTTCAACATCAGTGCTTCCAAGGAATATTTAGTGTTGATTTCCTTTAGGATTGACTGGTTTGATCTTGCAGTCCAAGGGATTCTCAAGAGTCTTCTCCAGCACCACAATTTGAGGGCATCAATTCATCACCACTCAGCCTTCTTTATGGTCCAGCTATCACATCCATAGATGACTACTGGGAAAATCATAGCTTTGACTAGACGAACTTTTGTCAGCAAAGTGATGTCTCTGCTTTTTAATATGCTGTCTAGGTTTCTCATAGCTTTTCTTCCGAGGAGCATCTTTTAATTTCATGGCTGCCGTCACCATACGCAGTAATTTTGGAAGCCAAGAAAATAAAATCTGTCACTGTTTCCACTTTTTCCCCATCTATTTGCCATGAAGTGATGGGACCGGATGCCGTAATCTTCGTTTTTTGAATATTGAGTTTTAAGCCAACTTTTTCTCTCTTCTCTTTCACCCTCATCAAGAGGATCTTTAGCTCCTTTTCAATTTCTGCAGTTAAGAAGGTATCACCTGCATATCAGAGGTTGTTGATATTTCTCCTGGCAATCTTGATTCTAGCTTTTCACATGATATATTCTGCATATAAGTTAAAATACTGTCTTTCCCAATTTTGAACCATTGTTCTATGTAAGGTTCTAACTATTGCTTCTTGATCCGACATACAGGTTTCTCAGGATATGGGTAAGGTGGCCTGGTACTCCCATCTCTATAAGAATTTTTCACAGTTTTTTTTTTGTGATCCATACAAAGGTTTTAGCACAGTCAATTAAGCAGAAGTAGATGTTTTTCTGGAATTCCCTTACTTTTTCTATGATCCAGTGGATATTGGCAATTTGATCTTTGGTTTGTCTGCCTTTTCTAAATACAGCTTGTACATCTGGAAATTCTCGGTTCATGTATTGTTGAAGCTTATCTTGGAGGATTTTGAACATGGCTTTGCTAGCCTGTGAAATGAGTGCAATGGTGCAATAGTTTGAACATTCTTTGGCATCGCCCTTCTTTGGATTGGAATGAAAGTGACCTTTTCCAGTCCTGTGGCCACTGTTGAGTTTCCCAAATTTGCTGGCATATTGAGTGTAGCACTTTGACAGCATCACCTTTTTAGAATCTGAAATAGCTCAGCTGGAATTCCATCACCTCCACTAGTTTTGTTCATAGTAAGGCTTCCCACTTGACTTCACACTCCAGGATGTCTGGCTGTAGGTGAGTGATCACACCATGGTTATATGGGTCATTAAGGTCATTTTTGTATAGTTCTGTGCATTCTTGCCACCTGTTTTTAATCTCTTAAAAAGTTTGAAAAACTTACCAAAAATCAAATTCTAAATGAAGTCTTTTTGACTTTGAACTAACTTTGAGATATTCCAAAGAGCCCCTGGAATTTTTTAAAAGATTTGTTCTCTATCTCCTTATAAAAAGAGAGGTTAAACTAATTAGGTTTATTTAATAAGTTAAATTACATGTTAAACAGTGTCAAATAAGAAGTAATGTTTAATGCTGAAAAGAGACTCCCGGGCTTCCCCTGGTGGTCCAGTGGATAAGGACACCGCCTTACAGTGCAAGGGGCGCCGGTTCGATCCCTGGCCTGGGAAGATCCCACGTGCNGCAGAGCGGCTGGNCTGATGTGTCCATTTACCGAGCCTGNGNTCTGGAGCGCATGCGCCCAGAGCCGGGCTCTGACGACAGATGCCACCGTGAAGGGAGGCGAGCAGCAAAAGGATGAAATGGAGACCAATGTAAGGTTCTAACTATTGCTTCTTGATCCGACATACAGGTTTCTCAGGATATGGGTAAGGTGGCCTGGTACTCCCATCTCTATAAGAATTTTTCACAGTTTTTTTTTTGTGATCCATACAAAGGTTTTAGCACAGTCAATTAAGCAGAAGTAGATGTTTTTCTGGAATTCCCTTACTTTTTCTATGATCCAGTGGATATTGGCAATTTGATCTTTGGTTTGTCTGCCTTTTCTAAATACAGCTTGTACATCTGGAAATTCTCGGTTCATGTATTGTTGAAGCTTATCTTGGAGGATTTTGAACATGGCTTTGCTAGCCTGTGAAATGAGTGCAATGGTGCAATAGTTTGAACATTCTTTGGCATCGCCCTTCTTTGGATTGGAATGAAAGTGACCTTTTCCAGTCCTGTGGCCACTGTTGAGTTTCCCAAATTTGCTGGCATATTGAGTGTAGCACTTTGACAGCATCACCTTTTTAGAATCTGAAATAGCTCAGCTGGAATTCCATCACCTCCACTAGTTTTGTTCATAGTAAGGCTTCCCACTTGACTTCACACTCCAGGATGTCTGGCTGTAGGTGAGTGATCACACCATGGTTATATGGGTCATTAAGGTCATTTTTGTATAGTTCTGTGCATTCTTGCCACCTGTTTTTAATCTCTTAAAAAGTTTGAAAAACTTACCAAAAATCAAATTCTAAATGAAGTCTTTTTGACTTTGAACTAACTTTGAGATATTCCAAAGAGCCCCTGGAATTTTTTAAAAGATTTGTTCTCTATCTCCTTATAAAAAGAGAGGTTAAACTAATTAGGTTTATTTAATAAGTTAAATTACATGTTAAACAGTGTCAAATAAGAAGTAATGTTTAATGCTGAAAAGAGACTCCCGGGCTTCCCCTGGTGGTCCAGTGGATAAGGACACCGCCTTACAGTGCAAGGGGCGCCGGTTCAATCCCTGGCCTGGGAAGATCCCACGTGCCACGGAGCGGCTGGACTGATGTGTCCAGTCACCGAGCTGGAGCTCTGGAGCGCATGCACCCAGAGCCGGGGCTCTGCGACGACAGATGCCACCGTGAAGGGAGGCCCGCAGGAGCCAAAGAACAAAGACGGATGAAAAATAGAGAAATGGAAGACCAATGGAAGTGGCCAGCCCGTACCCCTCCCTCCCCAACCCGACCCCTGCCCAAAATAAATAAATAAATAAATCTTTAAAAAAAAAAGAGACTCCCAGTCTTAGAGAATGAATTTATGGCTGCCAGGGGGAAAGAGAAGGGGAAGGGATAGCTAGGGAGTTTGGGATGGACATGCACACTCTGGTATATTTAAAACTGATAACCAACAAGGGCCTATTGTGTAGCACATAGAACTCTGCTCAGTGTTATGTGACCGCCTGGATGGGAGGGGAGTTTTGGGGAGAATAGATACAGGTATAGGTAGGACTGAGTCTCTTTGCTATTCATCTGAAACTATCACAACATTGTTAATTGGCTCTACCCCAATACAATGAAAAGGGGTTTGTTTTTTAAAAGAAATAATGTTTTAACCTTCACAAGTTATATTTGTAAGGATGTACATTATTCATATAGGTGTTCCAGAAGTTATATGAAATTCCTAGGATCTGATTTGTCCTGGCATAGTGTTATCAGTCATTATTCTAGTTATCATCTTCAACTGTTATATAACATGGAAATAACCACATCTCCTTGTCAGCTGTGTTTAAATGAACTCCCTCAGGTTTTTAACCCTGGCCATTTTAAATCTTCTGTCAGTCACAGGTATTGTTTCACCCTGATGTTTCCTGAAAGCTTTTGCAAGCTGATGCCATTTTTTAAAAATCTTCTGATCTTTAAGATCATACCATTGAACTAGATATTCCAAAGAGCCCCTGGAATTTTTTAAAAGATTTGTTCTCTATCTCCTTATAAAAAGAGAGGTTAAACTAATTAGGTTTATTTAATAAGTTAAATTACATGTTAAACAGTGTCAAATAAGAAGTAATGTTTAATGCTGAAAAGAGACTCCCGGGCTTCCCCTGGTGGTCCAGTGGATAAGGACACCGCCTTACAGTGCAAGGGGCGCCGGTTCAATCCCTGGCCTGGGAAGATCCCACGTGCCACGGAGCGGCTGGACTGATGTGTCCAGTCACCGAGCTGGAGCTCTGGAGCGCATGCACCCAGACCCGGGGGCTCTGCGACGACAGATGCCACCGTGAAGGGAGGCCCGCAGGAGCCAAAGAACAAAGACGGATGAAAAATAGAGAAATGGAAGACCAATGGAAGTGGCCAGCCCGTACCCCTCCCTCCCCAACCCGACCCCTGCCCAAAATAAATAAATAAATAAATCTTTAAAAAAAGAGACTCCCAGTCTTAGAGAATGAATTTATGGCTGCCAGGGGGAAAGAGAAGGGGAAGGGATAGCTAGGGAGTTTGGGATGGACATGCACACTCTGGTATATTTAAAACTGATAACCAACAAGGGCCTATTGTGTAGCACATAGAACTCTGCTCAGTGTTATGTGACCGCCTGGATGGGAGGGGAGTTTTGGGGAGAATAGATACAGGTATAGGTAGGACTGAGTCTCTTTGCTATTCATCTGAAACTATCACAACATTGTTAATTGGCTCTACCCCAATACAATGAAAAGGGGTTTGTTTTTTAAAAGAAATAATGTTTTAACCTTCACAAGTTATATTTGTAAGGATGTACATTATTCATATAGGTGTTCCAGAAGTTATATGAAATTCCTAGGATCTGATTTGTCCTGGCATAGTGTTATCAGTCATTATTCTAGTTATCATCTTCAACTGTTATATAACATGGAAATAACCACATCTCCTTGTCAGCTGTGTTTAAATGAACTCCCCTCAGGTTTTTAACCCTGGCCATTTTTAAATCTTCTGTCAGTCACAGGTATTGTTTCACCCTGATGTTTCCTGAAAGCTTTTGCAAGTAGCTATGATGCAAAAACACTTTGTCTTCAGATTCATGGAAAAGATTCCATTAGGTACTCTAGAATATCAGTTTCCAATAACTTTAAGATCATACCATTGAACTAGGCAAGAATTTCCAAAACTCTAATGGCAAAACACCATGACTCATAAAACTAGTAGCTCAAGATCAAGCGAGACAAGAATCAATTATATGGGACTGAATAAACTGATGAGCATGGCTACAATTTTTCTTACTTTTTATTTGAAACATTACTGGTTCCTTAATGCTTTGTTTTCTAGACGTAAAAGAACTTTTTCCCTCTTAATCTGTGACTTACTGCAGTTTGGCATAGTAGACCTCTGTAAACAGAATTGAAGCATTTATCTTTTCTCCATACCTGATCCCCTCAGACTTCAGACTCTTAATGAGTATTCTTTTTTTTTAAACATTTATTTTATTTATTTATCTTTTGAGGGGGTGGGGTGGGGAGGGAGGGGATAGGCGGGCCACTTCTATTGGTCTTTCATTTCTCTATTTTCATCCATCTTTGTTCTTCGGCTCCTGCGGGCCTCCCATCACAGTGGCCTCTGTTGTCGCAGAGCACCGGCTCTGGGTGCATGCGCTCCAGAGCTCCAGCTCGGTAATTGGACACATCAGTCCAGCTGCTCCGCGGCACGTGGGATCTTCCCAGGCCAGTGATCGAACCGGCGCCCCTTGCACTGCAAGGCAGTGTCCTTATCCGCTGGACTACCAGGGGAAGCCCCTGAGTATTCTTATCTTCACGGTAATATAGCTATTTGTATAACCTTGATAAGAACCTGTTCTTCTTGAGATAGGACACATTGAAAGCATTGGTTACATTACTAAGGCTTTGACTAGGATATCACATTTGAGAATGGCGTCCATTGAGAATCAGATATAACCAGACTTTTAAAAGTAATTTAATAGTAAAACATTATTCATATAGGTGTTCCAGAAGTTATATGAAATTCCTAGGATCTGATTTGTCCTGGCATAGTGTTATCAGTCATTATTCTAGTTATCATCTTCAACTGTTATATAACATGGAAATAACCACATCTCCTTGTCAGCTGTGTTTAAATGAACTCCTCAGGTTTTTAACCCTGGCCATTTTTAAATCTTCTGTCAGTCACAGGTATTGTTTCACCCTGATGTTTCCTGAAAGCTTTTGCAAGTAGCTATGATGCAAAAACACTTTGTCTTCAGATTCATGGAAAAGATTCCATTAGGTACTCTAGAATATCAGTTTCCAATAACTTTAAGATCATACCATTGAACTAGGCAAGAATTTCCAAAACTCTAATGGCAAAACACCATGACTCATAAAACTAGTAGCTCAAGATCAAGCGAGACAAGAATCAATTATATGGGACTGAATAAACTGATGAGCATGGCTACAATTTTTCTTACTTTTTATTTGAAACATTACTGGTTCCTTAATGCTTTGTTTTCTAGACGTAAAAGCTTTCTCCTCTTAATCTGTGACTTACTGCAGTTTGGCATAGTAGACCTCTGTAAACAGAATTGAAGCATTTATCTTTTCTCCATACCTGATCCCCTCAGACTTCAGACTCTTAATGAGTATTCTTTTTTTTTAAACATTTATTTTATTTATTTATCTTTTGAGGGGGTGGGGTGGGGGGGGAGGGGATAGGCGGGCCACTTCTATTGGTCTTTCATTTCTCTATTTTCATCCATCTTTGTTCTTCGGCTCCTGCGGGCCTCCCATCACAGTGGCCTCTGTTGTCGCAGAGCACCGGCTCTGGGTGCATGCGCTCCAGAGCTCCAGCTCGGTAATTGGACACATCAGTCCAGCTGCTCCGCGGCACGTGGGATCTTCCCAGGCCAGTGATCGAACCGGCGCCCCTTGCACTGCAAGGCAGTGTCCTTATCCGCTGGACTACCAGGGGAAGCCCCTGAGTATTCTTATCTTCACGGTAATATAGCTATTTGTATAACCTTGATAAGAACCTGTTCTTCTTGAGATAGGACACATTGAAAGCATTGGTTACATTACTAAGGCTTTGACTAGGATATCACATTTGAGAATGGCGTCCATTGAGAATCAGATATAACCAGACAGCTTTAAGAAAGTAAACTTGAGTTTAAGGAGCTAATGTTTATTAAGCCCCCTTCTGAGAAACTTTCAGGTTCCTTGACTTTAGGGTCTTCAGTCTTCCCAAGTGAGTAAGGAAGATCACTTCCTGGCAGTCCTGGGAACCTCAGGATATCTGGGGAACTTTGAGCACAGAGGAATTACCCCAAAGGTATAGAAGTGCGTGTGAATTCTTGGTTTTGCTTTCTAGGTTTGAAAGTCTTTTAAAAGCCCAGTCTGAGATTCCTTATGAAAGTTCCAACAAAGCAGATTATAAAAGAGTCTATATGCTCAATTGCTAGTCTTGCTGCAGTTATGTAAGTAATTAGGCCAAGTTTAGTGAGACCAGACTTACTTTGCAAATAAATTTGTCTTTCTATAATTTTCTTTGCTATAAATGGGGGTGATTGTACAGAGAAGAAGTGTTCTGATAGAAAATTATAACACATGCTTGTGGATATGAGATTCTAACAAACTGGACTGGATCTTGAATTCTAGTTTTCATTAATATCTGGCTAAAACTCTCTAAGGTAATGCTTGCAATTTTCTTTTCCCCTTCTGACTTGGAATCACTAAGAACAAAAACTGCCCCTTTCCCCAAAGTCCTGGAAACTGAAGCTGGATGACTTGACATAAACCTCAGAGAAATCACCACAACAGACTGTGAATGGAAAACCTTCACATCTGTTGCTGTCTGGGTCACTCAGAAAGCTCACTGGAGCGCCCAATGACGTCATCAGAAATATTAATATTAAACTTTCTTCTCACACCTGCCCTCTGGACTCAGAAACTTAGAGTGTGCTCCACCATGATCCATTTCGTTTCCAAAGAAATACCTCTTATCAAATACCTACTTCCTTGTACCAGATAGGTCCTAACTTTGGTAGGATCGCAGCCGCAGTAATGCTGTCTAACTGAACTGACCTCTTCTCCAGGTTAAGAGATTGGTTCAGTGAGATCTGCCAACTTAGCTGCTAGACCGTGAAACTTCTTGAGGAATTTCCAAAGGTGGCATGAAGGTAGCAGAATATGTCACCCCAAAATAGGACGGCAGGAGTTCAGACATGCCACCCCAAAATATGCAGCTTTGGTATGCTATTGTGAGCTGTAGGCACTTGAAACGTGGCACATGCAGGTAGAGCGTTCTCTGAACCCTACTTATCTATCTGAAGATAGATCCTCCAGAAGGAACTCTTGTCATAAATACTTTCCCTAGAGGTATCATTAGCTCCTGGAGTTGGATACTTATCATCGAAGAGGAGGCTAGAAACTGATACAAAATACAGACAAACTTAGTCACACACTATCATATTTTCCATCTAGTCTTCGAAGGGACCATTCATCTTTCCTAAAAATTGTTTTCTCTTTCCCGAGAGTCCTACATCCTAGCTCTTCTTTCTCTAATAAGATGGTATTTAATCCTGAATTCTAAGCCACCTCAGGGAGTTATTCTTTTCTTTCCCCTTGGGCATCTCCAATGTATGCACAGAGTAAACACATTAATAGAGTTCTCTTTGCTTTTCTCTTGTTAGTCTGTGTTTTATTACAGAGGTCTCAGCAAAGAACTCAGAGAGGTAGAGGGGAAATTTTTTTTTTCCCCTTGGAAGACTTGCAGATCGGAGTTCTCTCTCTCACACCTGCCTCATCTATTTCCCTCTCTCAATAAATCAGTAAGTTCTTTATCCTAGGTTCTGGGAATTAAGAACTGAGTAAGATACCAAAGGTGGTAGTTGTGGGTGGGGAGACAGATTCATTCTTAAAAGGTCAGTTACTATACAGTGTGATCAGTTCTATAAGAGAGACAATGTCAGGGACCTATGAGAACTCAGAGTGGTATATCATCCAGACCCCACCAGACTGAGGAGATAGGGTAAGCAGATGTTACCGACATTGTCTCTTTAAGAATGAGGAGTGATTATTGGATTTCCCATGTAGTGGTCCAATGGTTAAAATTCCACCTGCCAATGCAGGAGACACAGGTTCCATCCCTGCTCCAGGAAGATCCCACATGCTGTGGGGCAACTAAGCCCTACACCTACTGAGCCGACACCGTCTAGGCTCTGCAACAACAGAAGCTACCGCAACAGAAGTCCACATGCTGCAGTGAGAGAGTAGCCCCCTCTCTCTGCAACTAGAGAGCCCACACGCAGCAACAAAGACTCAGCACAGCCAAAAATAAATGAACGAATAATTTTTAAAAAGGATAAACGATTACTCACTAACCAGATGAGAAGAAGAAAGGAGAAGGCAAGAGAGAGTGACAGAGTGGACAAAAGAGGAAAAGAAGGTATCAAGAACAACATGTAGGTCTCTTGGGTGGTTGGCAAATGTGATGCCGTCACTAAGACAGGAAAGGCCAGAAGAGGAACAGATACAAAGGAAAACAGACTGATTCAGGCTACGACATGCTGAGCCTCAGGTTCCTGCAGATATACAGGGAAAGATAACCAACTTGCATTTCTGAAGTGTGTTCTAGGAACACAAGTTCTGGGAGATATGAATATTCCAGGAAAAAGAATTGGGGTCTGTTGCAGGCTGTACTGGCCCAGGTTCCCTAGAAAAGAGAGCCTGAGGCGAAGACTATATGCTCAGGCTTTTTATGGAGGCACAAACCCAAAGCCTCAAGAATGATATAAAAGGGCCACTGGATTTGCTCTGCCATGACCCACACTCTGTCTGTGGAGTGTGCTCTGAATCTGAATAAATCTTTTTCTTACCAAAAAAAAAAAAAAAGGAATGATATAAAAGGAAAGGTACATGGGATGGAAAACAAGGCAAGATCCAGAGAGGAGCAGCTGATTGGCCACAGAACTACACCATTAGATACAGTGAAACAGTTCAGAAAAAGCTCAGTCAGGAGTCCAGGACTCAGGCAGAGCTGAGAGAATCGGAGGAAATATACTGATTATGTCCAATACAGATGTCAAATAAGTTTAAGAAATATGGATATTACACACCTCCTCTTTAAACATTTGCAATGTTAATTCGCACATTAACTGTTTTAGGAGCACCTCAGCAAAAAAAATAAAAAGATCAATTTCATTTTATTTAACCCAGTATTTTCCAAACTTATTTGACCATGGAATCTTTTTCATGTCCAACTTGTCTGTAGAACGCAGTTCTGGTCATCGGTGGATACTGGAATTCTCGAGAAGCCTACCGCAAAAAGAAGTCCAAAATGCTGCAGTGAGAGAGTAGCCCCCTCTCTCTGCAACTAGAGAGCCCACACGCAGCAACAAAGACTCAGCACAGCCAAAAATAAATGAACGAATAATTTTTAAAAAGGATAAACGATTACTCACTAACCAGATGAGAAGAAGAAAGGAGAAGGCAAGAGAGAGTGACAGAGTGGACAAAAGAGGAAAAGAAGGTATCAAGAACAACATGTAGGTCTCTTGGGTGGTTGGCAAATGTGATGCCGTCACTAAGACAGGAAAGGCCAGAAGAGGAACAGATACAAAGGAAAACAGACTGATTCAGGCTACGACATGCTGAGCCTCAGGTTCCTGCAGATATACAGGGAAAGATAACCAACTTGCATTTCTGAAGTGTGTTCTAGGAACACAAGTTCTGGGAGATATGAATATTCCAGGAAAAAGAATTGGGGTCTGTTGCAGGCTGTACTGGCCCAGGTTCCCTAGAAAAGAGAGCCTGAGGCGAAGACTATATGCTCAGGCTTTTTATGGAGGCACAAACCCAAAGCCTCAAGAATGATATAAAAGGGCCACTGGATTTGCTCTGCCATGACCCACACTCTGTCTGTGGAGTGTGCTCTGAATCTGAATAAATCTTTTCTTACCAAAAAAAAAAAAAAAGGAATGATATAAAAGGAAAGGTACATGGGATGGAAAACAAGGCAAGATCCAGAGAGGAGCAGCTGATTGGCCACAGAACTACACCATTAGATACAGTGAAACAGTTCAGAAAAAGCTCAGTCAGGAGTCCAGGACTCAGGCAGAGCTGAGAGAATCGGAGGAAATATACTGATTATGTCCAATACAGATGTCAAATAAGTTTAAGAAATATGGATATTACACACCTCCTCTTTAAACATTTGCAATGTTAATTCGCACATTAACTGTTTTAGGAGCACCTCAGCAAAAAAAAAAAAAAAAAGATCAATTTCATTTTATTTAACCCAGTATTTTCCAAACTTATTTGACCATGGAATCTTTTTTTCATGTCCAACTTGTCTGTAGAACGCAGTTCTGGTCATCGGTGGATACTGGAATCTGGACTCAGGAGAGAGTACAAATTGGTAAGAAAGATTTGAAAAATGGAGTCTACTCTGGTGGTTCGGGGTTTAAGAATCCCCCTTCCAATGCAGAGGACTTGGGTGTGATTCCTGGTCAGGAAACCAGGGCTTCCCCAGTGGCTCAGTGGTAAAGAATCTGTCCGCCAATGCAGAAGATGCAGGTTTGATCCCTGGGTCAGGAAGATCCCCTGGAGAAAGAAATGGCAACCCATTCCAGTATTCTTGCCAGGAAATCCCATGGACAGAGGAGCCTGGTGGGCTACAATCTACAGGGTCACAAAAGAATCTGACATGACTTAGCAACTAAACGACAACAATGGGAAACTAAGATCCCACATACCATGAAGCAACTAAGCACACGCACTGCAACTGAAACCTGATGCGGCCAAATAAATAAGTATTAAGAAAAAAAAACAGATTTGAGAAGAGTTCACATAATGATCAAAGTCTGGAGAATGAAGGGACTCATACAGGAAGAGTTTGTAAGTGATCCTAAGCCTGAGTCTTGGGCTAAACCACTATAAAGGGACAAACACAGGAAGATCTTTTAAAAGAGACAAGGAAGAAACAGTCACAGAATTAGAAGAATCAGAAACCACCATTAGGTAGTTAAAGCAGAAAGGAATTTATCATCAGATGTAGATAAACAGAGACATTAGGACTGATCTTCTAAAAATCCATCCTAATTTCCCAGAGGTCCGATGGTTAGGATTCCTCACTTTCACTGCTGAGGACCTAGTTTCAGTCCCTAGCCAGGGAGCTAAAAATCCTACAGTCAAAAAAATAAAACAGAATAAACAATCCATCCTAGCCATGAGACATTACTACCGAGGAGCTTGTTAAAAATACAGAACCTGAGATCTCACTCTGAATCTACAGACTCTACCCTTTAGCTGTGAAAGTGAATTGAGACTTAAACCCGGGGCCCAAATCTAATCAAACCCTGTTTGGGACTTGAATCCATGTGGCTGAAGCTTGAACCCAGCCAAAACCCTGTTTGTTTGAGACTTGAACCCACATGGCTGGGGCTTGAACCTAGTCAAAACCCTGCCTGGTACTTGAACCCACGTAGTCAGGACTCAATCCCAGCCAAAAACCCTGTCTGGAACTTGAACCCACATGGCTGGGACTTAATCCAGCACTCACCCAACATCTGGACCCACTGAAGCTCAGGTTCTTTGTGTCTCAACACAGAAAGAATTCAGCAAGAGGCAAACTGATAGGCAAGAAGAGGATTTATTAGGATAGGACGCTTGTAAGAGGTGCAAGGGGGCATACGAGAAAGCTTTGCTCCCCTCTTGATTGAGTGGGCAGCAACGTATATATAGGAGGGTAGAAGACCGCCTTCTTCAAGTAGACATAGATGCAGACGTAGGGCATACATCATTAGCTCATCCTTCCCCAGCTCTCCCTGCTTTATTGAATAAGGAGCAGCATTCTTGAATTATCGTTAACTTACTAGCCTCCCAACTTTTCCCATGTTTTACCCTTCTACCTACAGTCCCCTACTAGAACTCCACAACCACCTAACTATTCCACCCTGTCCCTATCAGCTGGATCCTTGGGCCAATATGAATATTAAAACTTGAGATGCTTTGGCTCACAATATTGCTGGAGGTCTGGAGGACTAGACTTCAAATGGAGCTTTCAGAGATGACTGCAAGCCTTCCGAATCATCATGCCTCTGTCTATACCAATCAGGAAAGAAGCCACAACCACTCTGGTACAAACACTGGTGACCATGAAATAAGTCTGCTCCCATCCACACCTGAAAAACTGATGCCTCAGCTGCTCCTTCTCCCTATTCAACTTAGCTCCAGGTTCAAGTCTTGTGCAAGTTCATTTAATCGGCAATTCCTAAATCACATCTGGAACACTAGCTGCCAGGAAGTCCAGGTACTGTGGCTTCCCAGCTGGAATGAGAAGGAAGTAGAAAGGGAAAATGTGTGAATCAGTCTACAGTACGCACCACTGTTGGTGTCATAGAAGCTCTGACAGGTGCTGATATCTGGCCCCCAATATCTATTCTCCCATTCCTCCATGACAAGAAACTGCCCAGAATAAGGACATTTCCCAGGCTCTCTACAGATAGATATGACCCATGTGATCAAGTATGGGCCAAAAATACAGAAGCAAAAGAATCATACAAAAAAAATTAAAATAAAAAGAATCATTCGGCAGCTCCTGAGAATCTTTGAGAGATAGCAGGTACATGCGCTTTATGTTCTTCTTGGTCCTTCCCTCCAATAGGCTACTTGGAGCACCACCTCGGACTATTACACCTGGTGTTGGCAGAACCAGAAAGAGCCCCTCCTCCAGCTCTAATGAAGGATCCTGTCTGCGTGAAGGTCAAATTAACCATTGTTAGCTTGGATCACTGCCCATAGAACCTAATTCTAACCAATACAGATTTCAAGGCCACTGGTTCACAACATTTTGGTAGATCATTGATCATTTTTTGAGAATCTAGTGAATGCCCTAGACCCTCTTTCCTAGAAAAGTGCAAATTTGTACAATACTCTGTGTAAAAACTGTAGGGACTGGATGTTGTTTCTTCCTGAAGATGATCAAGGGACTCATGGATCCCTAATTAGGAAGCCCCAGAATTGAGATTTCTCAAGAAGAAACAATTGCAATCAATAGGTAAATGAGAAGTCAAAGAAAAAGTAAAGCCAGGAAGTGGCCCTTGGATTTGGCCTGAGATCCCCCAATCTGGAATGAATATTAAAACTTGAGATGCTTTGGCTCACAATATTGCTGGAGGTCTGGAGGACTAGACTTCAAATGGAGCTTTCAGAGATGACTGCAAGCCTTCCGAATCATCATGCCTCTGTCTATACCAATCAGGAAAGAAGCCACAACCACTCTGGTACAAACACTGGTGACCATGAAATAAGTCTGCTCCCATCCACACCTGAAAAACTGATGCCTCAGCTGCTCCTTCTCCCTATTCAACTTAGCTCCAGGTTCAAGTCTTGTGCAAGTTCATTTAATCGGCAATTCCTAAATCACATCTGGAACACTAGCTGCCAGGAAGTCCAGGTACTGTGGCTTCCCAGCTGGAATGAGAAGGAAGTAGAAAGGGAAAATGTGTGAATCAGTCTACAGTACGCACCACTGTTGGTGTCATAGAAGCTCTGACAGGTGCTGATATCTGGCCCCCAATATCTATTCTCCCATTCCTCCATGACAAGAAACTGCCCAGAATAAGGACATTTCCCAGGCTCTCTACAGATAGATATGACCCATGTGATCAAGTATGGGCCAAAAATACAGAAGCAAAAGAATCATACAAAAAAAATTAAAATAAAAAGAATCATTCGGCAGCTCCTGAGAATCTTTGAGAGATAGCAGGTACATGCGCTTTATGTTCTTCTTGGTCCTTCCCTCCAATAGGCTACTTGGAGCACCACCTCGGACTATTACACCTGGTGTTGGCAGAACCAGAAAGAGCCCCTCCTCCAGCTCTAATGAAGGATCCTGTCTGCGTGAAGGTCAAATTAACCATTGTTAGCTTGGATCACTGCCCATAGAACCTAATTCTAACCAATACAGATTTCAAGGCCACTGGTTCACAACATTTTGGTAGATCATTGATCATTTTTTGAGAATCTAGTGAATGCCCTAGACCCTCTTTCCTAGAAAAGTGCAAATTTGTACAATACTCTGTGTAAAAACTGTAGGGACTGGATGTTGTTTCTTCCTGAAGATGATCAAGGGACTCATGGATCCCTAATTAGGAAGCCCCAGAATTGAGATTTCTCAAGAAGAAACAATTGCAATCAATAGGTAAATGAGAAGTCAAAGAAAAAGTAAAAGCCAGGAAGTGGCCCTTGGATTTGGCCTGAGATTGTTGGTGCCGTGGGTAGGAGCAGTTTCAGTGGGGTGGGGTGGAGTAGGTGGGACAGAAGCTACCTTGTAGAGTGCCAGAAGAATGGGAATCAAAAAAGTGGAGGCATGGGCATCCCTGATGGTCCAGTGGGTAAGGACATTGCCTTGCAGTGCAAGGGGCACCAGTTCGATCCCTGGTCTGGGAAGATCCCACGTGTCGTGAAGCGGCTGGACTGGCGTGTCCAGTTATAAGCCAGCCTCTGGAGCACATGCACCCAGAGCCGGTGCTCTGTAGTGAGAGAGGCTATGGCAATGGGAGGCCCATAAAGGCTGGAGAATAAATATGGATGAAAATAAATTTTTAAAAAATCAATAAAAAAAGAGGGCAAAAATTTTTAAATAAAAAAGAAAGAAAGAAAGTGGAGGCAGACATTTAGAGTATCCTGGCCTGGAAGATAGTGGTGGCCAGGAGACAGCAGAAGCCACGGGCTCCAGGGAGGGTTTACTTGGCCTTCCTCTGCTTCTAGGACTAGACCAGTCAGACTGGGGGTAACTAAGGATCTCCAGTACCACTCAGTGTTGCAGCCCAACTGGCCTTCTCTGCCTTGGAAATGCTGATGCTGTCTCAGAAATGAGAGCTGAGAGGAAACATCCCTGAAGGAATAAGGCCAGAGGATGGTTTGGACTCAGCAAGAGTGGATGCTGCTATTTAAACCCTTCCCCTTCAGACACTCCACACTAGGGTGCCTATGGACATTCTTCAGTGAGAACACTGCCCCGTCTGCCCTCTCCGTCCCCACATCTGGTCTTGCTGCCGTGACTGAATCCCAGACCCCAAACCAGTGTGTCCAACAGCCGGGGCACATCCATGAAGCCAGCGTCCAAGCAGTTCATTGCTTGTCCTCAAGAGAAGGGAGGCGACCTCACCATGCGTCCTGGCTTCTCTTCTCACCTGGGAACTCTTCCATGCTCCTCTGCAATCAGGCCTTGGATGGGCGTTCCTGGGGTGCCACCATGACTCTCCACTCATACCTCCTCAACCCTGCTCCGTGATCCCAGGCTGTCCCTTTCTTATCTCCTTGAGCCCTTCCTTTTCATCATCCCTGGATATATTAACCACTTACGTCCTCTCTTCTTTTAGCATCGCACTCTCTGATGATAAAGCCACTGTCCCAGTGAAAGATTTATTTTTTATTTTTTTAATTTATTTTTTTATTTCTTTATAATTCTAGTTATGCTTTATTTATTTTCATCCAACTTTATTCTTTGGCCTATGTGGGCCTCCCATTTCAATGGCCTCTCTCCTTGCTGAGCACTGGCTCTGGGTACATGTGCTCCAGAGCGCTGGCTTGTAATTGGACACACCAGTCCAGTTGCTGCACAGCACGTGGGATCTTCCCAGGCCAGGGATCAAACCAGTATCCCTTGCACTGCAAGGCAGACTCTTTATCCACTGGACCACCAGGGAAGCCCTGAAAGATTTATTGTGCAGGAAACCTTCCCCAGGTCCCCACAGTGGTGAAATTAGACAAAGGCTAGTCACTGTGGGAAACTGGAGAAGGAAATGGCTGGGATTTACACCCGTGCCCTGGGGGACAGCAACATCAGAAGCTAGCCTATGACAGAGGCTCCACACTGAGTTGCAGGACCTTTATGGGGACACAAACTACCCATTTATCTCCTCTCTTGGGAGGAAGCAAGAGTCCTCACTAGGAGCTGGCACTTGCCAGTTTGCTGATGGCTGGGGCACGTTGCCAGGTTTATTCTCCCTCACAGTCATCCTGGGAGAAAGCAAGGGCCTGGGTCAGAGCTGGAGCAGGGTTTGCTCTTGCCTCTGTGCCTACCCCGCTTCCCAGGATGTACTTATGCTGTTCTGGACCATGACAGCCTTCAGAAAGGAGACTGGGCTTACGAACTGAAAAGTATCCAACAAAACTTACAAATATACCACCAGTACCCCTCCAGCTTCCTCCTAGCAAGGCCCCAGTGTTCAAAAAGTACAGAGCTTAGCAGCAATAGAAAGGCTTTCAGATAGATTATAGCCGAGCCAAATGTTCAAATACTGGCAGCCTGGTTCCCTAGGGCAGGCTTGTCCTCCTCCCCATGGTCAGAATTTCCTGGGCAAGGATGAAGAATTCAGCAAACGAAGTAAGCATATCCCTGGAACTTTTGCACTGGGCCTGGAAAGAAACATGGGCTCTGGTCTCTGAAAAGCCTGGGTGGCAATCCCATCCCTGCCACTACCTGCTGTGTGACTTTGATCATATCCCATAACTTCTCTGAGTTTTTACTTGCTTTCTCAACTACAGACTAAGAATTAGAATTCCTCTTCTGTGTGGTTTTAAGAATTGAATGAACTTACTTTACCATATGTAAATAAAATAGATAAGCAATGAGAATTTGCTGGAAGACTAAGGGAATGCAAACTGAGGCTCTGGAACAACCTAGAGGCACGGGATGGGGAGGGAGATGGGAGTGAAGTTCAAGAGGGAGGGAACGCATGTACACCTGTGGTCGATTCAGGTTGATGTTTGGCAGTAAACACAACTCTGTAAAGCTATTACCCTTCAATTTAAAAAAAAAGAATTGAATGAAATAAGGTCTGCACAGTTCTTAGCTTTTATTAAGTTACCAACCTGCTTGGAAATAGAGCCTCTAAAAGAACCTGTTTCCCATTTTCTGAAATACTGTCCTCTCTGCTCTCAGCTTACCTTTCTCTTCTCTCATTACCCAGCACAGCGAAAGATCTCCTCCGTGCCCGTGCTAAGTTGCTTCATTCATGTCTGACTCTGCAACTCCGTGGACTATAGCCCACTAGGCTCCTCTGTCCATGGGATTCTCCAGGCAAGAATACTGGAGTGGGTTGCCATGTCCTCCTCCAGGGGATCTTCCCAACCCAGGGATTGAAACCACGTGTCTTAAGCCTCCTGCACTGGCAGGCAGGTTCCTGACCACTAGTGCCACCTGGGAAGTCCCTGCTATTTAAAGATCCAGGGCTGTAAGCAGCCTCATCCGCTTGTGAGAAATGCAGAATCTCAGACCTCGCCCCAGACCCCCTGAGTCTGAATGTGTATTTTAATAAGATCTTCAAGTATTTCTCGATGTTAATTGAATTTCAGAAAGCACTTGCACTAAATTACTCCCTGCTTCTTCTATTGACACCATGAAATAGCACTGAATTTCACATCACTTCATGGGAGTTTGCCTCTAGCAAACTGCTACACGCTAAAATCTCCTTAATTGTGACAGTGAGCAATAGCGAGCCACAACATTAATTAAAATAATAATGACACAATCTAACATGTGTTTAAGGCTTTGATGTTTACGATAACCTTTTACACCCACATGGTGTATTTCCAAGTAGATCAGTGTCAGAGAACAGGCCTGCCATGCAGGAAACCAGGAGATGCAGGCTCCACCCCTGGGTCCGGAAGATCCCTGGAGGAGGGCGTGGCAACCCACACCAGTACTCTTGCCTGGAGAATCCATGGACAGACGGACCTGGTGGGCTACAGTCCCAGAGTGGCAAAGAGGCGGACATGACCCAGCACATGCATCATTCTCTCATCTGATTCGAGAATATGGGGTGATTCTCTCCAATAAGAGAGTGTTTGAGTGAATGAATGAATGAATGATTGAACGGACGACTTGGGGACTATTTAGTGGAAAGAAGTTGAATTATGAGAGGGCTTTTAGAGTTACACCAACGAGGAATTTTGTCCAGTTGCTGGTAAGAGATTCAGAACTATAATGGCATATATAAAATGTATTTCTAGGTGATTCTGTAATAAAGAATCTGCCTGCAATGCAGGAGATGCAGGGAAGATCCTGGGTCAGAAAGATCCTGGAGAAGGAAATGACAACCCACACTATTATTCTTGCCTGGAGAATCCACGGACAGAGGAGTCTGGCAGGCTACTGTCCACAGGGCTGCAAAGAGCAGGACACAACTGAGCACTAACACACACACACACACACACACTCACGTAAGATAGAGACCTATGTTCCTCTTACATGATAAACCATCTTCCAGTAAGTCAGGCTGGTTTGTGGACTATACAAAGTCTCAGATGCTGAAATCTGTCATCTGCTCTGCCATCCTTGGTACATAACATCAATCTTCAAGGTCACCTCATGGGTCAAATGTGGCTGCTAGAGCTCCACCCATAAAATTCACATCCCAGGGTGAGTCTGAATGTGTATTTTAATAAGATCTTCAAGTATTTCTCGATGTTAATTGAATTTCAGAAAGCACTTGCACTAAATTACTCCCTGCTTCTTCTATTGACACCATGAAATAGCACTGAATTTCACATCACTTCATGGGAGTTTGCCTCTAGCAAACTGCTACACGCTAAAATCTCCTTAATTGTGACAGTGAGCAATAGCGAGCCACAACATTAATTAAAATAATAATGACACAATCTAACATGTGTTTAAGGCTTTGATGTTTACGATAACCTTTTACACCCACATGGTGTATTTCCAAGTAGATCAGTGTCAGAGAACAGGCCTGCCATGCAGGAAACCAGGAGATGCAGGCTCCACCCCTGGGTCCGGAAGATCCCTGGAGGAGGGCGTGGCAACCCACACCAGTACTCTTGCCTGGAGAATCCATGGACAGACGGACCTGGTGGGCTACAGTCCCAGAGTGGCAAAGAGGCGGACATGACCCAGCACATGCATCATTCTCTCATCTGATTCGAGAATATGGGGTGATTCTCTCCAATAAGAGAGTGTTTGAGTGAATGAATGAATGAATGATTGAACGGACGACTTGGGGACTATTTAGTGGAAAGAAGTTGAATTATGAGAGGGCTTTTAGAGTTACACCAACGAGGAATTTTGTCCAGTTGCTGGTAAGAGATTCAGAACTATAATGGCATATATAAAATGTATTTCTAGGTGATTCTGTAATAAAGAATCTGCCTGCAATGCAGGAGATGCAGGGAAGATCCTGGGTCAGAAAGATCCTGGAGAAGGAAATGACAACCCACACTATTATTCTTGCCTGGAGAATCCACGGACAGAGGAGTCTGGCAGGCTACTGTCCACAGGGCTGCAAAGAGCAGGACACAACTGAGCACTAACACACACACACACACACACACACTCACGTAAGATAGAGACCTATGTTCCTCTTACATGATAAACCATCTTCCAGTAAGTCAGGCTGGTTTGTGGACTATACAAAGTCTCAGATGCTGAAATCTGTCATCTGCTCTGCCATCCTTGGTACATAACATCAATCTTCAAGGTCACCTCATGGGTCAAATGTGGCTGCTAGAGCTCCACCCATAAAATTCACATCCCAGGGACCAAGAGGGAAGAATACAGGGAAAGGTGAGGCGGGGGGCTTGCTAACCAAGTTTACTCCTTTGAACAGCTTTCTTAAAACCCCACCCAGTCACTTCTACTGACTTTTCATTAGCCATTCCCATTTGCAAGAAAGATTGGCAAATGCATTTTTATTAGCCAGGTACATGCTGCCCCCAACATAGGGGTAAGGAAGGTGGGCATAGTGGCTATTAGGATAAAAGTTAGTATTCTCTGCCCAACGCGGGCATGAATGAAAGGGAAGAATACATATACAGATCAGATCCAATGTCAAGGCCTTCTCAGAAGTGTTTTGTGTTTCTCCCCATGCAATAGCTCAAAAAGGAACAGAAGCTCAGCACAGGAGGGCATGGTCCCTACTAGCCTGCTTCTGGGGGAAAGGAAAGAGTCTTCTTACCAGTGTATTGGCAGAAGGGCCCACATGGAGGAAGGTGTGACATCAGGTCCCTCAGTTGGTCCAACTTGCTGGAGTGTTGCTTTGTTCCAGAGAAGGCTGGTTTATCATGGAGTGGTCATCACTCCTGCCTGGGATGCTCTCCCTCCTGGACATCCCAACATCCATCTTCTTCCACCCAACTCCTGCCCAGCCCTTCAGTTCTCAGTTTGTATGTTCCCACAGATCCTACAGATCTGTTCTGTATGGGAGCAAAATTTGCCACTCCAGAATATGTCTCTTTGGCATGAGGAAAAAACAAAAGACTCAGGAGATGTTTTTCTTTTCACCTCTCTGCTAACTGTCTAAAAGAATTCAGAGAGAGAGCCTTCTCCATGAAGAACCACACCAGAGATATCTATAGCGTAACACAAACTAGGTGTGGTAGGCAGGGCGGAAACCAGTCTGTTAAAATTCCACCCTTGGGCTTTCCTGGTGGTCCGGTGGGTGGGCACACCGCCTTGCAGTGCAAGGGGCGCCAGTTAGATCCCTGGCCTGGGAAGATCCCACGTGCCGCGGAGCGGCTGGACTGATGTGTCCAGTTGCCGAGCTGGAGCTCTGGAGCGCATGCGCCCAGAGCTGGTGCTCTGTGACAACAGGGGCCACCGCGATGGGAGGCCCACAAGAGCCAAAGAACAAAGACGGATGAAAATAGAGAAATGAAAGACCAATAGAAGTGGCCCGCCTGCTCCCCTCCCTCCCCAACCCGCCCCTCCCCCAAATAAATAAATAAATAAATGTTTAAAAAAAAAAAATTCCACCCTGTGTCCCATTGTTCCTACAGGGCTCAGAAAGCATTTGTTTACCAAAAACTTGTTCTTTTTTCATCTTCTATAAATTGCCTTCCTTCTATAAAGTCCCGGACACTGCCCCTTTCTCTTTAGCCCACAATGACAGATATAGGTATTTTTGTGTGTCTTTGGCATCTCTCATGTTAATGTGGATTTCTTGTATACGAACACTTAAATCTAATTTTCTCCTGTTCGTCTGTCTTACGTCAATTTAATTTTTAGGCCAGCCAGAAGAGATGAGAAGGGTGGAGGAAAATTTTTTTCCTTGTTGACAGTTCTCATGAAAACTGTCAGTTCTCTCATGAAACCTGTCAAGTACTGTATAATACTTGATTTTGCCTGTATAGTGCTTGCTCCTGGTCTGTCCTGCCCTACCCCTACATATCAGGTGCCCATCAGGTTGGTCCAACTTGCTGGAGTGTTGCTTTGTTCCAGAGAAGGCTGGTTTATCATGGAGTGGTCATCACTCCTGCCTGGGATGCTCTCCCTCCTGGACATCCCAACATCCATCTTCTTCCACCCAACTCCTGCCCAGCCCTTCAGTTCTCAGTTTGTATGTTCCCACAGATCCTACAGATCTGTTCTGTATGGGAGCAAAATTTGCCACTCCAGAATATGTCTCTTTGGCATGAGGAAAACAAAAGACTCAGGAGATGTTTTTCTTTTCACCTCTCTGCTAACTGTCTAAAAGAATTCAGAGAGAGAGCCTTCTCCATGAAGAACCACACCAGAGATATCTATAGCGTAACACAAACTAGGTGTGGTAGGCAGGGCGGAAACCAGTCTGTTAAAATTCCACCCTTGGGCTTTCCTGGTGGTCCGGTGGGTGGGCACACCGCCTTGCAGTGCAAGGGGCGCCAGTTAGATCCCTGGCCTGGGAAGATCCCACGTGCCGCGGAGCGGCTGGACTGATGTGTCCAGTTGCCGAGCTGGAGCTCTGGAGCGCATGCGCCCAGAGCTGGTGCTCTGTGACAACAGGGGCCACCGCGATGGGAGGCCCACAAGAGCCAAAGAACAAAGACGGATGAAAATAGAGAAATGAAAGACCAATAGAAGTGGCCCGCCCACCCTATCCCCCCCCCGCCCGCCCCTCCCCCAAATAAATAAATAAATAAATGTTTAAAAAAAAAAAATTCCACCCTGTGTCCCATTGTTCCTACAGGGCTCAGAAAGCATTTGTTTACCAAAAACTTGTTCTTTTTTCATCTTCTATAAATTGCCTTCCTTCTATAAAGTCCCGGACACTGCCCCTTTCTCTTTAGCCCACAATGACAGATATAGGTATTTTTGTGTGTCTTTGGCATCTCTCATGTTAATGTGGATTTCTTGTATACGAACACTTAAATCTAATTTTCTCCTGTTCGTCTGTCTTACGTCAATTTAATTTTTAGGCCAGCCAGAAGAGATGAGAAGGGTGGAGGAAAATTTTTTTCCTTGTTGACAGTTCTCATGAAAACTGTCAGTTCTCTCATGAAACCTGTCAAGTACTGTATAATACTTGATTTTGCCTGTATAGTGCTTGCTCCTGGTCTGTCCTGCCCTACCCCTACATATAAGGTCCTCAGGGGTATATACCATTCATCATTAAATCTCTAGTATTTTGCACAGTACCTGGCACATAGTAGCTACACCAGAAATATTTCTCGAACGGATAAACGCATTTGATAAGGAAGTGCATACCATTCCTTAGCTCTTTGGGTTAATAGCTCTTTGGATTAAAAATAACGACAATCTATCTAAACTAGCGCAAGCAAAAAAGAGAAACTTAATTTTAATGATATCACAGCTGCTAGATTACAGCGTAGCCTCAGGAATGGAGCAGAATCAGAAATTCGAACACCACCGGATGTCTCCCCATCTTTCATTCTTTCTCATCAGGCCAGCTTCCCCTGCCTGTTACTTCCACACAGGGAAGAAACTATGACTGTGCAGAGACCTTCTCTGCACAGGGGCTTCCCAGATGGCACTAGTGGTAAAGAGGTTGCCTGCCAATGCAGGAGACGCAAGAAGAATGACATCTGAGTGAGCCTAAGAGGAAGTAGGTGCCATCCCTTGTCTGGGAACAAAGATTCCAGAGACCACAGGGCAATTAAGGCTGTGCCCCCAACTAGACAAGGCTCCACGCCCCACAACAAAGCCTAAATGCCATGACAAAGACCCATCTCAGCCAAAACCTAATTTAAAAAACCAAAATCCTACAGGAAAGCCTGAGCAAACTTTTTGGCCAACCCATACATACATATATATTTTTAACATATTAATATATTTGTCTCAGCATAGTTCCAATTTTAGTATGTGTCCTGTCCAAGTGAGCACAAACTACTTGTTCTATTATTATTTTTATCTCCTCCTTTATGCTAATTGTGGCATCTTATAGTTTAATATTGGGAAACTGTAGTGTAGGTTGGTTATATTATCTATGAATGCTTAGTGACCCTGAAAAGTATAATAAGAAATGGACACAGAGTTGCATAAAGTTGAGAACTACAAGAGCCAGGTGACTCAGTGCCAGCAGTCTAACTGCCCGGCAAACAACACCATTCCTTCGAATGCTGGGAAGCTGTGATCATCCTTCATCACCTCCAGGCACCTTGTGCTGAGGACCCAGGAGACCAGACCTGCCTTGAGTCACCTGAGCGGTGGGTCTGGGAAAAGAGGGCGCAGCCTGGGAGCCAGCTCCCCAGGCTGTGGTGGCACTGAGTGACGTCAGCCTGGGTCTTGAGCAACCGACACTGACAACCCTGACCCCTCCCTCGGATGCAAGGTGTCTCCAGAGGCAGGCGTTCAGTCCGGAAGGCCCCGCAGCGCCCTCCGCCAGGTCCGCCTGCGCGCGCCTTAGCCGCAGACCCTTATCCTGGACTTTCCCCCAAAGCCGGGAGGCAGGGCCCCGCCAGGCTACAAAGCCGCAAACCCGACGCGCCCGGCCCCGCTGACGTAGTTGGGGATGACCTGGCAGCCTGCCCGTCTCACCCCCAGGAGAAGGGAGGAGGCAAGAGAATTGGAAGCAGAGGGAGGAGAAAGGCAGGCGGGGACGAGAAATAGGCCCGCGGAAGTCTGACTCAGGCCAGTGAGGACAGCCGTGGGAAGGGAAAAAGTGGTACCGAGTTACCGCGCTGCTTGAAACTTGGGATTCAAGACCCCTGCCTGCGTCTCTATCCTCATCTCTCTGCCAGGCCTGGGATCCGCCCACGGAACTACTGGTAGATCTTTCCAAAGGCCAGGCTTATCCCCGTCTGTTGTGCCTTCGGGTACTCTGCCTGAATTGCTTTCCCCTGGATTATCTAGCTTGGGGCTTCCTTTGTAATGTCACTGACTCCATGAAGAATTTCCCAGTCCAGACATAATTCCTCTTATCTCTGTGCTAAAATCCACAGACGTCTAAAGTAGATGGGAATGGCCGTTTATCTCTGTAGCACGGGGTTGGAAAACTTCAGTCTGCACCAGAATCACCAGGAAGGCTTGAGAGCACAGACTGCTGATTCCAGATTTACATATTTGGAACAAACTATGAGTTGACCCTGAAAAGTATAATAAGAAATGGACACAGAGTTGCATAAAGTTGAGAACTACAAGAGCCAGGTGACTCAGTGCCAGCAGTCTAACTGCCCGGCAAACAACACCATTCCTTCGAATGCTGGGAAGCTGTGATCATCCTTCATCACCTCCAGGCACCTTGTGCTGAGGACCCAGGAGACCAGACCTGCCTTGAGTCACCTGAGCGGTGGGTCTGGGAAAAGAGGGCGCAGCCTGGGAGCCAGCTCCCCAGGCTGTGGTGGCACTGAGTGACGTCAGCCTGGGTCTTGAGCAACCGACACTGACAACCCTGACCCCTCCCTCGGATGCAAGGTGTCTCCAGAGGCAGGCGTTCAGTCCGGAAGGCCCCGCAGCGCCCTCCGCCAGGTCCGCCTGCGCGCGCCTTAGCCGCAGACCCTTATCCTGGACTTTCCCCCAAAGCCGGGAGGCAGGGCCCCGCCAGGCTACAAAGCCGCAAACCCGACGCGCCCGGCCCCGCTGACGTAGTTGGGGATGACCTGGCAGCCTGCCCGTCTCACCCCCAGGAGAAGGGAGGAGGCAAGAGAATTGGAAGCAGAGGGAGGAGAAAGGCAGGCGGGGACGAGAAATAGGCCCGCGGAAGTCTGACTCAGGCCAGTGAGGACAGCCGTGGGAAGGAAAATGTGGTACCGAGTTACCGCGCTGCTTGAAACTTGGGATTCAAGACCCCTGCCTGCGTCTCTATCCTCATCTCTCTGCCAGGCCTGGGATCCGCCCACGGAACTACTGGTAGATCTTTCCAAAGGCCAGGCTTATCCCCGTCTGTTGTGCCTTCAGGTACTCTGCCTGAATTGCTTTCCCCTGGATTATCTAGCTTGGGGCTTCCTTTGTAATGTCACTGACTCCATGAAGAATTTCCCAGTCCAGACATAATTCCTCTTATCTCTGTGCTAAAATCCACAGACGTCTAAAGTAGATGGGAATGGCCGTTTATCTCTGTAGCACGGGGTTGGAAAACTTCAGTCTGCACCAGAATCACCAGGAAGGCTTGAGAGCACAGACTGCTGATTCCAGAGCTGCTGCCTCTCTTCTGATCTGGGGTGGCGCTGGAGGAGGAATTGAGAGGGCATGACCCCGGACTGACCCTCCAGCTGGACCCAAGTAGTCTCAGGTCCTCCCCCACTCTCTGTCTTTGGAATGTTCCCTGGGCTTACTTTCCCACAGTGGGAGCTGTTTCAAGGTCCTAGCCTTGAGAGAAAAAGGTGTTGTTGAGACTATCTAGACCTGATTATTATGACTGAATCCAGTTAAAGGCGGGTACAGGAATCTGCTCCTCTTGCAGCCGCCCAAGACAAGCCTTGTAAATAAGTACCCCACTTATTAAATCTGCTGCCTGCCAATCTTGAGTGGTCTGCCTCTTTCTTCAGTCTCCCCTGGCCCTCTGTGTCTGGGACCAGTTTGTGAATGAAGACGTGGAGCCAAGAACATTCCCTTCCAACCCAGTTCTCAGGTGTTATTGTTGCTGCTGGTCCAAGGGTCACACTTTGAGAACCACTGGTTTAGTGCAAGAAACCATTACTCCTTGATTATAAGCTGTGCTTATTTGTTAATTCACTCAATGAATGTCTACTTTGAATGTGCCAGCCTGGACTAGGTGTTGAATAAGAAAAGCAGACAAAGAATTTACCCCCATGGAGCCTACAGTCAACTAGAGACATAGTAGAAATTAAACAAATTAACATACTGTTATGTTAACAAATTGTGATAAACAATTGCAAAGACAAGAAAAAAAGAGTATTATGAAAAAATAGTAGCAAGAATCTATTTTTTTATTATTTTTTCCCTCCTTTTTGTGAAAAAGCAGGAGAGCACAAATACAGTCCCCCACTACTGAGGCAGGAGACAGATCCCCTCACCCTCCCCGTGGAAAGCAATTTGAGTTCACTCCCTGTGGAGAGAAACTCCACAATATCAGTAGAAGGGCAGTCCAGAGAGGAGGCTAGGCCCTGCCCAGATAGAAGATAAGAGACCACATATCTCTCGTTCTTGAAGTCAAGGAAATCTTCCCCACTAGAAAGCTCCTTAGAGGTCAAAAGGGGAGTGATGCCAAAGCTACCCGTAGTCCTCTTGGGTGGAATCCATCTTGTCTGAGAGATCGTGCAGACACGTAGGAGGATCCTGAGATATACAAAATACGGACTCAGAACCAGGCAAATCAAATGACTGGCCAAAGGAAATCCAGAACAAATGCCCCGCAAAAGTGATTGAAACCATGACAAGGGCACAACTTGCTGAGTCCGGACATGTGTCTATCCACACGTACTGTACTCTTTTTCTCCTAATAAACACTTTCACTACTTTCCATCTTTGTAGGCTTTTCTGCAAAACCAAAAAACCAAGGCCTTGTCACTGACCACTGGTCTAGTGGCTAGGATTCAGCATTCTCACTGCTGCTACTCGACCTCAGTCTCTGGCCAGGAAAGCCTGCTTCAAGCCGCTGCAGGCCAAGGCCACCCGAGATCGCTACAATTGAGTTTCCCAGTGTTGCAGAGAGAGCCAGTTCTGACTCCATGATGGATCTGTTTCTCTGACTTTTTAACCTTTGTTTCTCATTGGTTTTGTTATTATTGCATGCTAAGTGCTAAGACACTTTAGTCGTGTCCAGCTCTTTACGACCCCATGGACTGTCTCCCGCCAGGCTCCTCTGTCCATGGGATTTTCCAGGCAAGAATACTGGAGTGGAGGGCTTCCCTGGTGGTCCAGCGGGTAAGGACACCGCCTTGCAGTGCAAGGGGCGCCAGTTCGATCCCTGGCCTGGGAAGATCCCACATGCCGTGGAGCGGTTGGACTGATGTGTCCTGTCCAATGACCGAGCCGGAGCTCTGGAGCGCATGCGCCCAGAGCCGGCGCTCTGTGACAACAGAGGCCACTGCGATGGGAGGCCCACAGGGGCCAAAGAACAAAGATGGATGAAAATAGACAAATGAAAGACCAATAGAAGTAGTCCACCTGCTCCCTTCCCTCCCCACCACCCCCATAAATAAATAAATAAACGTTTTTTTAAAAAAAAAAAGAATACTGGAGTGGGTTGCCATGCTCTCCTCCAGGGGATCTTCTTGACCCAGGGATCGAATCCGTGTCTCTTATGTCTCCTGCTTTAGCAGGCTGGTTCTTCTTCATTTTTTTTTAATTACAAAAACCTGTTTTAGATTGAATGGTCATGTAAGGCTTTGGGGGGAAAGCGCACTTTCCTATACAGGTACATTTTAAACAAACTCCTATAGGATGGACTTACTGCACAGTATTGTAATCTATTTTTAAGTTGTCCAGCTAAACACTAGACTATGTTCTCCTTGAAAGCTAGGATCCTGTCTTACTAACATTTGTGCCTTCAGCATGCTGCAGAGAGTAGGGCCTTGATAGATCATGTAAGAAGGGATGGAAAGGGACTTCCCTGGCAATCCAGTGGTTAAAAACAATATTGTAACAGATTCAGTAGAGACTTTAGAAATGGTCCACATTTAAAAAAAAAAAAAGAAAGAAAGAAAGGAATAGAATGGATGGGAAAATGGAGGGAGCATTGGAAGAATGAACAAATTAATAAATGTCAGATGATGTGTACATGGGTGGATGAGTGGATGGACGGTAGATGGATGATGGATAACTGTCTCTGGCAGCAACACAGAGAACCGGGATTCCTGGTGGTATCAGTGAGGCCAGCATAGAAACTGATAGAAACTTAGCTGACTCCTTTACTAGATTTCCAAATCCTGTTCATCATTTAAGGGGACCATAAATGGCCCCTCCTCCTCAAAGCTCCGCCTCACTCCCACACATGCCACTCTAACTTGAACTCACACAGCTGTCGTATGCTTGCCACTTACCACCTGTGTGCACTCAAGGCAGGCCATGTTCTCTGTGTCCGATTCAGAGAGGAGAAGGAGTAGAGGGAGGAAGAGAAAGTTTTTCTTCTGCCTCTGCACTAAAAAAGGCACAGAGCTCAGAGGGTGGTGAGGAGATTCTCGCTCAGATAATTCCTCATGTGACTTCGCACACGCACGCACACACACACACACACACACACACACAAACGCACATTTCCTCTAAAAATGTGTCTTAAGCTCGTAAGAGGGACATAGTTTATTTAGAGACTCAATTTGAGTTAAATAGGAAGAAGAAAAATCACCCAGGGTCCCTCTGGGGTGTTTAAAAATGGAAAGTGAAAAGAAACCAATTCCTTCCCTTTGAAAACTCCCCAACTGGGGATGAAAGTTCAAATGGCTCTGTGGGCTTCAGACTTCCTACTCTTGTTTCCAGCCCCACGGAAGTTCTTAGCCACCCAAGCCTGTCCTCCTGTGCCGAAGGAACTTGAATTCAGAGGGAGGTTTCCAAAGAATTTTTCCAGGTGGGAAAAGTGGGCAGAATGGAGAATCGGGGACATGAAATTCCCCCGAGGCTGAAATAAAATACTTCTCAATTGTGAATGACTTGAACAAAATACTCACAAAAGAGGACAAGAGATAACAAATGTGGGATGAATAGCCAACCCCAATATTAGCTAAAGAAGGGTAAACAAAGCAAGAATTCATAGGTATGCACACATTTCAAATGGTAATCCTCCAGGTCAGGGTGTCCTGAAACGGCAGTAGGGAGGTCTTTTAAATGTTCATGCTATTCTCCCCTAAAAAGAGGAGGATGCAATTTTATATCAATTTATTTCTGATATTGATCATCTGTCATAAAGAAGTCACTTGAAATACAAAACAAAACAATAATAGCAAAAAGAACACCAAACAGAAGGACTTTTATCCCTGGGTTACATATATTAGTGAAAGACTGGAAACAGCCCCAAAGTCTGGGAACTAAAGAAGGATTGTTGGTTGAATATATATAGAATACAATTTATCCAATTCTGCAGTGTTTTTCCTTGGGGAATGTGCTAACAGTGAGGTTGTTTAGGCTGTAGGCTGCAGGTCCTCCAGGAGAACACCCTGAATGAGTTCCTTGAGTCCAAAACCCGTTCTCGGTTCCTCAGGGTGAGAACCCGACTTCTTACTGCACCACATAAAAGCAGACTCACGGTCTGTTGACTTTCTCTAATGACACCCAAGGCTGATAACATCAAAGGTGGATTTATTAGATTATGGTGGATGGTGTATCCCTTTTCAAACAGCAGAATATGTAGCCACCACCCAAGTCTCCCTCATCTGGTTTTGGTCAGATGGAAAGAAACATCAGAAGGTTTCTTGGTGAGCTGTGAGTTTGAATTTAAAAAATGGGGCTGTGGCGGGGGATAGTCTTGAGTATTTTTTCAAGCCATGGTGAGGCTTGATGAAATGTCCCTGATAGGTAGGACAGACAATTTCTCTAGTGACTGAGATGCTTGTTTCTCTCCCCTGGAGAGCCAAGGCTGCTTGGTGACCAGTTAGCTTCCCTGTACCTGCCTTTCCATGCTCGCTGCTTCTCTTTTTATGAATGCAGTTCATTCTCTCAGCACAGGTGACCAACCAGCTCAGGGATGGCACTAGCTGGACCAATCAACGTCCCTCCTCTGGGCGCATGGATGTGAGATGGTCAGTCTGACTCTCAATCTATTGCCTCTCAATTCCAAATTCAGTCTTCTAGTTCATGAACAAAATATAACAAATGTGGGATGAATAGCCAACCCCAATATTAGCTAAAGAAGGGTAAACAAAGCAAGAATTCATAGGTATGCACACATTTCAAATGGTAATCCTCCAGGTCAGGGTGTCCTGAAACGGCAGTAGGGAGGTCTTTTAAATGTTCATGCTATTCTCCCCTAAAAAGAGGAGGATGCAATTTTATATCAATTTATTTCTGATATTGATCATCTGTCATAAAGAAGTCACTTGAAATACAAAACAAAACAATAATAGCAAAAAGAACACCAAACAGAAGGACTTTTATCCCTGGGTTACATATATTAGTGAAAGACTGGAAACAGCCCCAAAGTCTGGGAACTAAAGAAGGATTGTTGGTTGAATATATATAGAATACAATTTATCCAATTCTGCAGTGTTTTTCCTTGGGGAATGTGCTAACAGTGAGGTTGTTTAGGCTGTAGGCTGCAGGTCCTCCAGGAGAACACCCTGAATGAGTTCCTTGAGTCCAAAACCCCGTTCTCGGTTCCTCAGGGTGAGAACCCGACTTCTTACTGCACCACATAAAAGCAGACTCACGGTCTGTTGACTTTCTCTAATGACACCCAAGGCTGATAACATCAAAGGTGGATTTATTAGATTATGGTGGATGGTGTATCCCTTTTCAAACAGCAGAATATGTAGCCACCACCCAAGTCTCCCTCATCTGGTTTTGGTCAGATGGAAAGAAACATCAGAAGGTTTCTTGGTGAGCTGTGAGTTTGAATTTAAAAAATGGGGCTGTGGCGGGGGATAGTCTTGAGTATTTTTTCAAGCCATGGTGAGGCTTGATGAAATGTCCCTGATAGGTAGGACAGACAATTTCTCTAGTGACTGAGATGCTTGTTTCTCTCCCCTGGAGAGCCAAGGCTGCTTGGTGACCAGTTAGCTTCCCTGTACCTGCCTTTCCATGCTCGCTGCTTCTCTTTTTATGAATGCAGTTCATTCTCTCAGCACAGGTGACCAACCAGCTCAGGGATGGCACTAGCTGGACCAATCAACGTCCCTCCTCTGGGCGCATGGATGTGAGATGGTCAGTCTGACTCTCAATCTATTGCCTCTCAATTCCAAATTCAGTCTTCATCGTCTGTGCTACAAAAACGCAGTGGATCATCTCAATGTTTTTCCCTTGCCCGCTGATGGGTGTTAAGCTTCGCCTTTGCCCAGTAGAGGGCAGGGGAGAGCCATTGTGGGAGGGATTTTCCCTCCTGATTCTAGTCTGCTCTGCTCAGCCGGCCTGTGTGGCAAGCGGCACCTGGTTCCTAAAGCCTAGACATTTTCTCCAGTAGCCAGCTCGGGCCATGCGAGCAATTTCTCCTGCATCAGTTTCCTGCAAGAGAGAGGGTTTCTTTAGTATCCAGCTTCTACAGTGCCCAGTGGCCAGCATGGTCCAGACACCGCAACTTCCCCTGGCATCACCGACATACATGGTTTTGTAGAGGGACCCCAGTGATTGCATCCCAGGCATTTTAGAGAGGAGACTTGCAGCATGTTCTGCCAGTATATTCCACAGTGACTTCTCTACCATTCCATGAACTACAGCTACGCCCTCTCCTACAAGGTCTGAATCTCAGCCATGAGGGAGGGATGAGGACAGGGGCTGCCTCAGATGCAGTACCTCAGCCTAGGCCGAGCCTCCACTCTTATGTCTGCTCTTCCTCTACTCCTAAAGTCCACTGGGCCTTGGAAGACTCCCCAGTGCACTAATAACTCGGATAATTAACGTTTCCCTCTTTTTTCCCCACTTTTTATGAGGACTTTCTCTAGTCACAGCCTGCAGGCTTTAGAACACTGACTCACAGTGTAAAACCCCAGGGCTTAGCTGCTGCAAGGCATGTGGGATCTTTCTGGACCAGGGATCAAGTTGGTGTCCCCTGCATTGCAAGGCAGATTCTTAACCACTGGACCACTGAGGGAAACACCTCTTTTTTTTACTTTAATGTAGTTCTAGTGTGTTTCTGTAGCTTATAAACAAAAGAGACTTAATTTGGGAATCCCTGGAAATCCAGTGGTTAGGACTCTCAGTTTTCACTGCAGAGGGCCCCAGGTTCGACCCCTGGTAGGGGAATTAAGGTCCCCTAAGCCTCCTGATGCATTCCCTTGCCCCCTGTGAAAAATAAAAATAAAAAGAGAGAGACACTTAACTGAGAGATTTAACTTATACAGTCTGACTCTAAGAAACCCTTCACCTCTTCTCATTTTGTATTAACTTCAATAGAAGATTTAGAGTTTAAGAGATGTCCCTGTTTGAAGCAACATTATTCATAAAAGTGAAAATAAAAGAAACTTGGAAGTTCAATGATAAATAATGATTTGGAAAGTATTAATGTGCTTGCTTCTGTGTTTTCCTCTTCTGCACATATCACGCAGGCTGGTTATTCTTGAACTGCTCTTTCAAATCCGCTGCTCACCGTGTTCCATGTTCTCTATGCATTGGGAGACTACCTCTGCAGAATGCTTTTACCCGTGCCTTCCCATTCAGTTGGGTAAATGCGAGGCACTGGAAAGAGACAGAAAGCATGTGGAGGGAAATGTCTGTGTCTTTATTCCTTTTAGTCCCTCTCAGTCAGACCACAGGGAAACCAGGCCTGTATGCCTCCATCTCACCCAACTGCAGGTTTTGCTGTTACTCACTGCCTCGCACATTTCTGGTCCTGAATACTTCGCCATTTCTTATATGTCACCCTAGCCTTTGTAGATAGTCCTTTCATGAAACTTTCAGGTGACTGCATTGAGTAAGCCATCAGTTTCTGCTGAGATCCTGGCTGATTTCATATCCGTGAAAAGATAAGAGGGGCAGGGGTTAGAATTTGTTACAGAAAAGAGGCAGAGTGGGAATTTCCCAGCAGTCCAGTGGTTAGGACTCCACAGTTTCACAGCCTAGGGCCCAGGTTCATCCCTGGCTGGGGAACTATTATAACATCCCACAAGCCATATGATGTGGCCAAAAAGTGGAGAGAAAAAGATGCAAAGAGAAAGATGGGGGTTTCTGACATGCAAAATGAGATCACATAGGAAAAAAAAGGTCTTAAGGGCAGGCTATTCAAATTATTTCTTCAGATTATTCTTTAGTTAGACCCATTGTTAATTTTCCCTGTTTAGCAGGTAAGAAGTCTATAGGAGACCAGATCAGCTAAAGATGAAAATATATCACAATCACAATTTTTCTGCACATTCCTAAGTGTGATATGTGGTAAAGAACCCACCTGCCAAAGCAGGAGACAGAAGAGATGGGGATTTGATCCCTGGGTTGGGAAGATCCTCTGGAGGAGGACATGGCAGCTCACTCCAGTATTCTTTTCTGGAGAATCCCACGGACAGAGGAGAATCCATCGGACAGAAAGAGCAAAAATGAACAGGGTGTGTATATGAAAAAAGTGAAAATAAAAACACATGATAAATAATGATTTGGAAAGTATTAAGGTGCTTGCTTCTGTGTTTTCCTCTTCTGCACATATCACGCAGGCTGGTTATTCTTGAACTGCTCTTTCAAATCCGCTGCTCACCGTGTTCCGTGTTCTCTATGCATTGGGAGACTACCTCTGCAGAATGCTTTTACCCGTGCCTTCCCATTCAGTTGGGTAAATGCGAGGCACTGGAAAGAGACAGAAAGCATGTGGAGGGAAATGTCTGTGTCTTTATTCCTTTTAGTCCCTCTCAGTCAGACCACAGGGAAACCAGGCCTGTATGCCTCCATCTCACCCAACTGCAGGTTTTGCTGTTACTCACTGCCTCGCACATTTCTGGTCCTGAATACTTCGCCATTTCTTATATGTCACCCTAGCCTTTGTAGATAGTCCTTTCATGAAACTTTCAGGTGACTGCATTGAGTAAGCCATCAGTTTCTGCTGAGATCCTGGCTGATTTCATATCCGTGAAAAGATAAGAGGGGCAGGGGTTAGAATTTGTTACAGAAAAGAGGCAGAGTGGGAATTTCCCAGCAGTCCAGTGGTTAGGACTCCACAGTTTCACAGCCTAGGGCCCAGGTTCATCCCTGGCTGGGGAACTATTATAACATCCCACAAGCCATATGATGTGGCCAAAAAGTGGAGAGAAAAAGATGCAAAGAGAAAGATGGGGGTTTCTGACATGCAAAATGAGATCACATAGGAAAAAAAAGGTCTTAAGGGCAGGCTATTCAAATTATTTCTTCAGATTATTCTTTAGTTAGACCCATTGTTAATTTTCCCTGTTTAGCAGGTAAGAAGTCTATAGGAGACCAGATCAGCTAAAGATGAAAATATATCACAATCACAATTTTTCTGCACATTCCTAAGTGTGATATGTGGTAAAGAACCCACCTGCCAAAGCAGGAGACAGAAGAGATGGGGATTTGATCCCTGGGTTGGGAAGATCCCCCTGGAGGAGGACATGGCAGCTCACTCCAGTATTCTTGCCTGGAGAATCCATGGACAGAGGAGACTGACGGGCTACAGTTCATAGGGTCACAAAGAGTCAGACACAGTTAAAGCAGCTTAGCACACACACATACAAACCTGTAATCACTACAGGGGTGTGATTAACTAGATTATTGAAGGATAGGACAGAACATTAATGATGATCACAGCAAGTGAATGAGAGCTTATAATTACTGCCAAGTGAAAAAGAAAGGCACAAAACTAACCAGTATCATGTTAGCTATGTTACATATGTACACATATATATGCATAGGAAAAAAAAAAAACACTTGGAAGAGAATTCACGACAATGTACAAAGAGGTTGCTTTTGCGTGGTAGAATCAGAGGTGATATTTATTTTTCTCTGTATTTAACTTTCCAGTTGTTCTACAATGAGCATGAATGACTTATGTAGCCAGAATTTTGGTGGTTTTTTTAAGAGCACACATACATCATGCCCTGCTCAAGTTACCAGGAACAAACCAGACTGACCCTGGCAAGTCCCAGCCAAGGAATCCGCCTCCAGATGTGCCTCAGCATGGCTGTGTCAGGGACCTCAGCAAACAACTCTCAGAGTTAACCCTTTCTTGAGAAAAGAGTAGGCACTGATGAGGCAGGGAGCCTTCTGAGGAGGTTGCCTGTAGGAGCCATGTTGCTACCATGGATCCAGTTGTCCTGAGCACCTACTTGTGGAGCCATGGGGTGCTCTCAGTCTACAGGCAGGGTTAGGGTAGACCACCTGGAATGGACTGCAGGGAAACAAACTGAGTCAGAAGTAGCCCTGTTGCTGGGGAACAAACAAGGACTCTACCATCAGTGACGTGCACAGGGTGTGGATGGTGCCGCTAGAGAGTGGAAAATGCAGATCAAGCCAGCTTCATCAGGACTGAATGCTGGCATATATGTTGATCCCCCTTCCCACCCAGGTGAGTCTGTCCTGGCCTTTGGGTGGGTCCTTCCCTCTGCTTCGAATGCCACCTCCCTATTCCATCTTGGTCTACTGCTGCCCAGCTTACTTTTGGAGTATGTAGGTAGAATAGAAAGAAGTCTTGGGGTTTCCCTGGTGGTCTAGTGGTAAAGGATACACCTGCCAACACAAGAGATACAGTTCGATCCTGGTCCAGGAGGATCCCATGTGTCTCAGAGCAGCCAAGCCGGTGTACCACAACTACTAAGCCAGCGCTCTAGAGCCAGCAAGCTGAAACCACTGAAGCCCATGCGCCTAGAGCCCCGTGCTCTCAATGAGAGAAGCCACTGCATCACAACTAGAGAGCCCCGAGAAGCCCGCCCACTGCAACTAGCAGGAAAGGCCACTCAAAGCAACAAAAACCCAGCACAGCCATAAATAAATAAATCTTTAAAAAAAGAAAAAAAGTATTCATCCTGGTGAATTCAGGCACTGGTACTTATGCTAGCCTTGGAAGAGAATTCACGACAATGTACAAAGAGGTTGCTTTTGCGTGGTAGAATCAGAGGTGATATTTATTTTTCTCTGTATTTAACTTTCCAGTTGTTCTACAATGAGCATGAATGACTTATGTAGCCAGAATTTTGGTGGTTTTTAAGAGCACACATACATCATGCCCTGCTCAAGTTACCAGGAACAAACCAGACTGACCCTGGCAAGTCCCAGCCAAGGAATCCGCCTCCAGATGTGCCTCAGCATGGCTGTGTCAGGGACCTCAGCAAACAACTCTCAGAGTTAACCCTTTCTTGAGAAAAGAGTAGGCACTGATGAGGCAGGGAGCCTTCTGAGGAGGTTGCCTGTAGGAGCCATGTTGCTACCATGGATCCAGTTGTCCTGAGCACCTACTTGTGGAGCCATGGGGTGCTCTCAGTCTACAGGCAGGGTTAGGGTAGACCACCTGGAATGGACTGCAGGGAAACAAACTGAGTCAGAAGTAGCCCTGTTGCTGGGGAACAAACAAGGACTCTACCATCAGTGACGTGCACAGGGTGTGGATGGTGCCGCTAGAGAGTGGAAAATGCAGATCAAGCCAGCTTCATCAGGACTGAATGCTGGCATATATGTTGATCCCCCTTCCCACCCAGGTGAGTCTGTCCTGGCCTTTGGGTGGGTCCTTCCCTCTGCTTCGAATGCCACCTCCCTATTCCATCTTGGTCTACTGCTGCCCAGCTTACTTTTGGAGTATGTAGGTAGAATAGAAAGAAGTCTTGGGGTTTCCCTGGTGGTCTAGTGGTAAAGGATACACCTGCCAACACAAGAGATACAGTTCGATCCTGGTCCAGGAGGATCCCATGTGTCTCAGAGCAGCCAAGCCGGTGTACCACAACTACTAAGCCAGCGCTCTAGAGCCAGCAAGCTGAAACCACTGAAGCCCATGCGCCTAGAGCCCCGTGCTCTCAATGAGAGAAGCCACTGCATCACAACTAGAGAGCCCCGAGAAGCCCGCCCACTGCAACTAGCAGGAAAGGCCACTCAAAGCAACAAAAACCCAGCACAGCCATAAATAAATAAATCTTTAAAAAAAGAAAAAAAGTATTCATCCTGGTGAATTCAGGCACTGGGTGCTCACCTCATCTGTTCGGGCCTCAGGAGCGTGCAGAGAGGAGACCCCTGCTGAGATGTATCACACACTAAGCCTTATGAGGGCAGGGACAGTGTTGGTGTTGGTATTTTGAGATTTTGTCTTATTTTGCTGTCATAGGGCAGAAAAAATAGTGTTTTCGCTACCTTTCAGAGTTTTTTTTTTTTTTAATTTTGGACTCTTTTATTGGTCTTTCATTTGTTTATTTTCATACATCTTTGTTCTTTGGCCTGTGTGGGCCTCCCATCGCGGTGGCCTCTCTTGTTGCAGAGCACCGGCTTGTAATTAGACACACCGGTCCAGCAGTTCCACGGCATGTGGGATCTTCCCAGGCCAGGGATTGAACCAGCGCCCCTTGCACTGCAAGGTGGACTCTTTACCCACTGGATCACCAGGGAAGCCCTACCCCTCAGAATTCTTAGCTGAGACTCCTGTAGTAAATGACAGATTGGCAACAGAAAAGCGAACAGAAGTTGATTAATGTGTATACCTCATTGGAGATACCCAGGTGAAAATGAGTAACTTCCTGAGGTGGCTTAGAATTCAGGATTAAATATTAATTTAATAGGGAAAGGGGGTCTAGGGAGTGTATGATTCTCAGGGTAGAAGATTTTTAGGATAGATGAGTGGGCCCTTAGATAGAAGATATGATGGTTCGGAACAGAGTTTATCTCTGGGTGTGCTATCAACTTCCAGTCTTCTCTCCAGTGATGAGTCACTCTTCCTTAGTTGAGGATACCGCTGAGGAGGGCATCTATGATAAATGAGCTCTTCTAGAAGATCAATCTCTTTTTTTTAAGTCTTTATTGTTATAATATTTTTTCTGTTTTTTTGTTTTTTTGTTTTTTTGGGGGGTTTTTTGATCCTGAAGCATGTGGGATCTTAGCTCTCTGATCAGGGATCAAACCTGTACCACTTGCAGTAGAAGACAAAATCTTAACGACTGAAGCACAAGCGAAGCTCCTGAAGATCTATCTTTAGGCAATAAGGAGAGTTCAGAGAAAGCCTCTCTCTTCTTTGCTATTTCTCAAGTTGCTACAATTCAAAATATTCAGATTATTAAAGCATTTATTTCAGGAGTGGCATATTCTGCTACCCTTCATTGTAGTTATTAATGGTGCGCATTCAGTCTCCTCTGCCTTAGTTACCTCCTATCTGGGCTAGTCACCCTCCGCACATCACAAGCCTAGTCTGTGGGAAGAGCCTCCCCGGGTCCTCCCCAGGGCCCCCAGCGAAGGCCCAGCCTTCCCGCGGTCTCACGGCAGCCTGCAGAGCTCACCCCACCAGAGCCCAGGGCAGGCAACACCCAGACAAGTACACAACCTCTAGAGGGGGAGATTGCAAAACTGAGCCACCAGGGAAGCCCGTAGTTGAGATTTGGGTTGAAATAAACAGACAATAAAAAAGGGAGAGTCTAGCAAAAAGGTCCCAAGTGAATCCCAGAGTTTGTTTACCACGAAACCGTGATTCTCAACTGGAGCTGTTTTTGTCCCCCTCCTTGGACATTAGACAATGTCTGGAAACATTTTTGGTTGCCGCAACCAGGGAGGAGAGACGCTACTGGCATGGAGTGGGTAGTGGCCATGGACGCTGCTGAACATCCTGTAATGCACAGGTCAGCTCCCTATAACGAAGAATTATCAGGCCCAAAATGTCAATAGAGAACAGTTGAGAAAACTTCAAAACTGTTCTCAAACATCACCTGTAATTTAAAATTTAGGATATTACTAAAATTCAGCTATCTTACCATAAAGAACCAGGAGAAATGTATTCTGTAGGAGAAAATCCATGATTATTAATTTGAACAACCAAATCTTCATCAACAGTAACTATTTTGTAAATTTAAACACAAACAGCACTCCATAATTTGCAAGGAGACATACTAATCAAACAACTCACAGGGATGGATGAAAATAGATAAATAAAAGACCAATAGGCGCTTCCCCTGGTGGTCCAGTAGGTAGGACACCGCCTTGCAGTGCAAGGCGCCAGTTTGATCCCTGGCCTGGGAAGATCCCACGTGCGCGGAGCGCGCCTTTGGGCACGCTGCCCACCGGCTGCAGTAGAAGACAAAATCTACTAAGCTCCTGAAGATCTATTTGGCAATAAGGAGAGTTCAGAGAAAGCCTCTCTTCTTTGCTATTTCTCAAGTTGCTACAATTCAAAATATTCAGATTATTAAAGCATTTATTTCAGGAGTGGCATATTCTGCTACCCTTCATTGTAGTTATTAATGGTGCGCATTCAGTCTCCTCTGCCTTAGTTACCTCCTATCTGGGCTAGTCACCCTCCGCACATCACAAGCCTAGTCTGTGGGAAGAGCCTCCCCGGGTCCTCCCCAGGGCCCCCAGCGAAGGCCCAGCCTTCCCGCGGTCTCACGGCAGCCTGCAGAGCTCACCCCACCAGAGCCCAGGGCAGGCAACACCCAGACAAGTACACAACCTCTAGAGGGAGAGATTGCAAAACTGAGCCACCAGGGAAGCCCGTAGTTGAGATTTGGGTTGAAATAAACAGACAATAAAAAAGGGAGAGTCTAGCAAAAAGGTCCCAAGTGAATCCCAGAGTTTGTTTACCACGAAACCGTGATTCTCAACTGGAGCTGTTTTTGTCCCCCTCCTTGGACATTAGACAATGTCTGGAAACATTTTTGGTTGCCGCAACCAGGGAGGAGAGACGCTACTGGCATGGAGTGGGTAGTGGCCATGGACGCTGCTGAACATCCTGTAATGCACAGGTCAGCTCCCTATAACGAAGAATTATCAGGCCCAAAATGTCAATAGAGAACAGTTGAGAAAACTTCAAAACTGTTCTCAAACATCACCTGTAATTTAAAATTTAGGATATTACTAAAATTCAGCTATCTTACCATAAAGAACCAGGAGAAATGTATTCTGTAGGAGAAAATCCATGATTATTAATTTGAACAACCAAATCTTCATCAACAGTAACTATTTTGTAAATTTAAACACAAACAGCACTCCATAATTTGCAAGGAGACATACTAATCAAACAACTCACAGGGATGGATGAAAATAGATAAATAAAAGACCAATAGGCGCTTCCCCTGGTGGTCCAGTAGGTAAGGACACCGCCTTGCAGTGCAAGGGGCGCCAGTTTGATCCCTGGCCTGGGAAGATCCCACGTGCCGCGGAGCGGCTGGACCGATGTGTCCAATCACCGAGCCGGAGCTCTGGAGCGCATGCGCCCAGAGCCGGCGCTCTGCGACAACAGGGGCCACCGCGATGGGAGGCCCACAGGAGCCAAAGAACCAAGACGGATGAAAATGGAGAAATGAAAGACCAATGGAAGTGGCCCGCCCTCTCTCCTCCCTCCCCAACCCGACCCCCGCCCAAAAAAAAAAAAAAGGAAAGACCAATAGAAGTGGCCAAAAAAAAAAATAATAATAATAATTCATGCTTATAAAACCGAGCCTCGTGCTTTCAAGAACATTCACAAACAGCATGATTTACAGATGTTAGGCACTGCTCTCACTTGACAGTTGGACAGTGAGAAATTGGCTTCCACTGCCACCTGGTGACAGCAATCCAAAATTCAGGCACAGATCCGTTTTTAAGAGATATAATTTATATACTATGAAATGCACAGATCTTTTTCTATTAATTTATTTTAATTTATTTATTTTTGGCTGTGTCGGGTCTTTGTTGCTGTGTGTGGGCTTTTCCTAATTGCGAGAGCAGGAACAACTCTTCGGAGCATGGGCTCAGTAGTTATGGAACATGGGCTTAGTTGCTCCGCGGCACATGGAATCTTCCAGGAGCAGGGATCACACCCTTGTGTGTCCCTGCATTGGCAGGTGGATTCTCAACCACTGGACCCCTCAGGGAAGTCTGAAATGCACATAACCTGTATGTTTAATTTGATGGATTTTAACTATTGTATTCGGTGTAATCAGATTAAACAATATATAGAACATTGCCATGACTCCAGAAAATTCCCTTTTGCCCTTCCCAGGAAATCTTTCCTACACCCTTCCCTAAAAGCAAACATGATCCATTTCTGTTACTATAAATAAGTTTTGCTTCTTGTAGAACATCATATACATGGAATTATACAGTCTGTGCTCTTTTGCGTTTGCCTTCTTTGGGGGAATTATCATGTCTTGATTCATTCATATTATAGCACATATTGCGTTAATTCATTTTTATTGCTGAGTAGTATTCGATTGCATGAATGTTTCAGTTTGCCTCTCAATTTACCAGTTGATGGACGTTTGGATTGTTTTCACTTTGTGGCTATTATAAATAAAGCTGCTATGAATATTTGTGCATAGGTCATATTTAATATTTATTATTTTTATTTATTTGGCTGCATCTGGTCTTAGTTTTGGCACAGAGAATCTTCACTGTTGAATGTAGGATCTTTCATTGCCAGATTCTCTCTATTCATGGTGTGCAGGCTCAGTAGTAGCAGCACAGGGGCTTAGTTGCCATATCAATTGTTTATAAGCAGTCTATGGTATTTTTATTATGGCAGCCTGAACAGACAATGATATCACAGTCTCTCACTCAGGAGGCAAAGGGTATATATTAGCAGAAGTTGCCCCCTGACACTTCTAAGAAGGATAAGAGTGTCTTGAAGTAACTGGTTGATGGGTCAGGGTAGAACTGGACAGGTTTCAGAGAACCCGTGTGCTGCCTGAAACTATCCAGAATGTAGATGTATTGTAGCTTTGTTCCCTGAACTCTCTCCTCCCCTATTTCTCTTGCTACTTCTCACTTCCACTCTCTTCCTCCTTTTTCTGACAGTACCATCCAACAGCTTTTATCATGAAACATGAATTTAACATATTTTTCCCTTTTCTTTGGCCGCACTGCACAGCTTGTACGATCTTAGTTGTCTGACCAGAGATTGAACCTGTGCCCCCTGAAGTGGAAACACAGAATTCCAACTGAACTACCAGGGAAATCTCGATACTTTTTCTGATACAACAACCCTGCAAGGTAGGTGGAGGGAGTTTGGACTCCTGGGGGTGAGGACTCCCTCCTCCTTCACAGAGGAGGGAGTTTGGACTCCTGGGGCTGCGGTGTTGGCTCAAGGCCATATAGCCAGTGGATTAGTTTCCTGTGGCTGCTGTAATGACCACAGACTTAGAAGCTTAAAAAGCACAATTTATCTACCAGTTCTGGAGGGTAGAAATCTGAAATGAGTCTGCAGGGATGGCTCCTTCTGGGAGATCCAGGGAAAAATCTGGTCTTCGCTCTTTCCAGCTTCCAGGGGCTTCCTGTGTTTCCTGCCTCCAGGCCATGCATCATCTCTCTGACCTCTGGTTCCATCATCACGTCTCCTTCTCTGGTTCTGGCTCTTCTACTGCCCTCTTCTCAGGACACCTGTGAGTCCATTGGGCTTGCCCTGATAATCTAAGGCAATGTTCCCATCTCAAAATCCTGTTTTACTCACACCCACAAAATCCCTTTGTCTGGCAAGATAACAAAATTCTCAAGTTTGGCATATTAGGAATTAAATGTCTTTGGGGGCCCATTACTTTGCCTACCACTGTTACTGACAGGCGAAGCTTCAGATTTAGTCCTACTATGTCTTATGCCCAAATCTGGCATCTTCCTATAAAACAGACTGACACTTATTTCAGCCCCTCTTCTCCTTGGATCAACCTTGGAGCCACAACAAGCATACCCTCTCAGAGAAAAAGGAGCAGCAGAAGACCCTGGAGCCAATTCACTTATGTAATTGTTTCCATTAAAAATGTACAGGGGCTTCCCCTGGTGATCCAGTGGGTAAGGACACTGCCTTGCAGTGCAAGGGGCGCCAGTTCGAGCCCTGGCCTGGGAAGATCCCACGTGTCGCGGAGCGGCTGGACTGATGTGTCCAATCACCGAGCTGGAGCTCTGGAGCGCATGTGCCCAGGGATGGCGCTCTGCGACGACAGACGCCACCGCGATGGGAGGCCCACAGGAGCCAAGGAACAAAGACGGATGAAAATGGAGGAATGAAAGACCAGTAGAAGTGGCCCGCCCGCTCCCCTCCCTCCCCAACCTGACCCCACCCAAAATAAATAAATAAATTAATTAATTTTTAAAAAATGTACAGCAGGCACTTCTTTGGTGGTCCAGTGGTTAAGAATCTGCCTTGCAATGCAGAGGGTACAGGTTCAATCCCTGGTTGGGGACCTAAGATCCCACATACCTCGAAGAAACTAAGCCCACACTGCCAACTACTGAGCCCGAAGTAGCCAAATAAATAAATAATTTTTAAAAAAATGTACAGCAGCTTTTTGTTGTTGCTGTTGTTAAGTCGCTAAGTCATGTCCAACTCTTTGTGACCCCATAGACCCCAAGGAGCCCACCAAGCTCCTCGGTCTGTGGGAGTTCCCAGACAAGAATATTGGGGTGAGTTGCCACTTCCTTCTCCAAGGGATATTCCCAACCCAGAGATCAAGCCTGAATTTCTGCATCTCCTGCATTGACAAGTGGATTCTTTACCCCTGAGCCACCAGGGAAGCACAACAGTGGCTACATTGCAATATCAAATAAAAAATTTTTAAAAAGATACTCCTTCCAAACCAGGATACAAGGGTAATTTCTGAGGTTGACTTAAAAATATTCAGAAAAAAAGAGAAAAAGGGGGGAGGATTTGAAGTGTGGCAAAATCTGGATATTTGTGGAGAATGGATGCTACTTTGGGAATTTATAAAATGACTTTCTACTTTTGCAAGATAACAAAATTCTCAAGTTTGGCATATTAGGAATTAAATGTCTTTGGGGGCCCATTACTTTGCCTACCACTGTTACTGACAGGCGAAGCTTCAGATTTAGTCCTACTATGTCTTATGCCCAAATCTGGCATCTTCCTATAAAACAGACTGACACTTATTTCAGCCCCTCTTCTCCTTGGATCAACCTTGGAGCCACAACAAGCATACCCTCTCAGAGAAAAAGGAGCAGCAGAAGACCCTGGAGCCAATTCACTTATGTAATTGTTTCCATTAAAAATGTACAGGGGCTTCCCCTGGTGATCCAGTGGGTAAGGACACTGCCTTGCAGTGCAAGGGGCGCCAGTTCGAGCCCTGGCCTGGGAAGATCCCACGTGTCGCGGAGCGGCTGGACTGATGTGTCCAATCACCGAGCTGGAGCTCTGGAGCGCATGTGCCCAGGGATGGCGCTCTGCGACGACAGACGCCACCGCGATGGGAGGCCCACAGGAGCCAAGGAACAAAGACGGATGAAAATGGAGGAATGAAAGACCAGTAGAAGTGGCCCGCCCGCTCCCCTCCCTCCCCAACCTGACCCCACCCAAAATAAATAAATAAATTAATTAATTTTTAAAAAATGTACAGCAGGCACTTCTTTGGTGGTCCAGTGGTTAAGAATCTGCCTTGCAATGCAGAGGGTACAGGTTCAATCCCTGGTTGGGGACCTAAGATCCCACATACCTCGAAGAAACTAAGCCCACACTGCCAACTACTGAGCCCGAAGTAGCCAAATAAATAAATAATTTTTAAAAAAATGTACAGCAGCTTTTTGTTGTTGCTGTTGTTAAGTCGCTAAGTCATGTCCAACTCTTTGTGACCCCATAGACCCCAAGGAGCCCACCAAGCTCCTCGGTCTGTGGGAGTTCCCAGACAAGAATATTGGGGTGAGTTGCCACTTCCTTCTCCAAGGGATATTCCCAACCCAGAGATCAAGCCTGAATTTCTGCATCTCCTGCATTGACAAGTGGATTCTTTACCCCTGAGCCACCAGGGAAGCACAACAGTGGCTACATTGCAATATCAAATAAAAAATTTTTAAAAAGATACTCCTTCCAAACCAGGATACAAGGGTAATTTCTGAGGTTGACTTAAAAATATTCAGAAAAAAAGAGAAAAAGGGGGGAGGATTTGAAGTGTGGCAAAATCTGGATATTTGTGGAGAATGGATGCTACTTTGGGAATTTATAAAATGACTTTCTACTTTTGAGTATGTTCAAAATTTTAAAAACCTTTTATAAGAGTAAAAAACAAATTTAAAAATTGTACAATGGCATCTGCATATCCTAATAGTTGACTCGTATCCCCATCTGAAACAACTTTATGAACTACAGTGCAAGACTAATTTACAGGTCCTTTTGCCTTTAATCTTTCAGGCTGTATTTATTTTCAGAGTTACTTAGATCAGCACTTTCCCCCCGACTTCCTTCATTGAGATTGTTTCATAGGTAGGTAAGACAGTTAAGTTATTTCATCAGTAGTCTTGACTTTCCCAAAATATTATATCATTGGAAACATACAGGATGTAGCCTTTTCAGACAGTTTATTTCATTAACAAAATGCATTTGAAAATTCATTAATGTCTTTTCATGGCTTGATAGCTCTTTCTTTTCTTCTCTGATAAAAGTCCATTGTGTGGACATATCACAGTTTACCCATTCATCTACTGAAGGGCATCCCAATTGCATCCAAGTTTTGGCATTTATGAATGAAACCGCTATAAACATTTTGCGGGTAGGGTTTTCTGTGGACATAAGTTTTTAAATCATTTGAGTAAATACCAAAGAATACTATTGGAACCCTCTTCCACAGTTGGTGGGAATATTAATTGATACAGCCACTATGGAAGACAGTATGGAGATTTCTTTAAAAAAAAAAAAAACTAAGGGGACATCCCTGACAGTCCAGCGGTTAAGACTTTGCCTTCCAATTCAGGGATTGCCGGTCCAATCCCCAGCCAGGGAGCTAAGATCCCACATGCCAGCTAGCCAAAAAAAACCAAAGCATAAAACAGAAATAACACTGTAACAAATTCAATACACACTTTTAAAAAAATAATAAAATTTTTAAAAACTAAGAGTAAAACTAACGTATAACCAAGCTATCCCACTACTGGGCGTACACCTTGAGAAAACCACAATTCTAAAAGATACATGTACTCCAGAGTTCATTGCAGCACTATTTACAATAGCCGGGACAGGGAAACAACCTAGATGTCCATTGACAAAGGAATGGATAAAGAAGTTATAGTACCTATATACAATGAAGTATGACTCAGCCACAATAAGGAATGAATTTCAGTGCATTCTGGTGAAGTGGATGAACTTAGTGAATACAGAGTGAAGTAAGTCAGAAAGAGAAAAACAAATATCATATATGTGGAATCTAGAAAAATGGCCCTGATGAACCTATTTGCAGGGCAGCAGTAGTGATGCACACATAGAGAACAGACTTGTGGACACAGCAAGGAAATGAGCAGGTAGGATAAACTGAGCTAGTATCATTGAAACATATCAAATAACTCACCAGTGGAACTCGGCGGTATAGCTCAGGGAGTTCAGCCTGTTGCTCTGTGACTGTCTAAGATGGGTGGGATGGGATGGGAGGTGGGAGGAAGAGTCAAGAGGAAGGGGACATATGTATTCCATGGTTGACTCATGTTGATATAGGGCAGAAACCAACACAACTTTGTAAATAATTACCCTCCAACTAAAAATAAATACGTCATTAAAAAAAAAGATAGCTGTTCTCTTGCTCTCTGCTCAAACAGTGCCTGCTTCTCCTACACCTACTCACATGACTGGCCTTCGTCTGTACTTGCCTCCAGGCCCCCACGAGTGACTGTTCTAATCTTTCTCTTTTTTTAAAGTTTGTTTTATTGAAGCAGAGTTGATATACAACGTTGTTTTACTTTCTAGTGTACAGCAAAGTGATTCCATTATACATAGACATAATAACTTTCATTTGCTAATCCCAAACTCCCAATCCATCCTTTCCCACCTCCCTAGTCTTTAGCTTAGAGCGTCTCCATCATGACAGTTTATCAAAGGGGTGGTGAGAGGCATCCTCCTCTGTTGGTTTCCCTAGTAACCAATGAGCCAATGTGAGGACAATTCTCCCTATAATTGGTAACCTCCCTCTCTTTTCAGGAAGAAAGACTGCTAACTGATATGCCCTGCCCACCTTCTGGCAAACTCACATTTGGGGTGTTCCTTCAGGACTTGGCTTCAGATATATAAGCTCCCCCTGTCCCTTAACCCATTGACGTCTCTGTTACTGATTCCAGGGGTTTTTTTTGTTTTTGTTTTTTTTAGGTAAGAAATGGATTTATTCAGATTCAGAGAAAGCACACTCCACAGACAGAGTGTCGGCCATGGCAGAGCAAATCCAGTGGCCGATTCCAGGTTTTTTCTTCAGTCTTGATGTTATAGGAAAATGGAGTGCCAAAGGGTGGTCACATCCAAGGTCTCGGACAGTCCACCAGTAGGGGTCCTTGGCTTCACACAGGAAAGAATTCACGAGTGAGCCACAGGGGCTTCCCTGGTAGCCCAGTGCGTAGAGAGTCTGCCTTGCAGTGCAGGGGTCACCAGTTCGATCCCTGGCCTGGGTAGATTCCACGTGTCACAGAGCAGCTGGACTGGTGTGTCCAACTGCGAGCCAGAGCTCTGGAGCACATGTGCCCAGAGCCGGTTCTCTGCGACGAGAGAGGCCACTGCAATGGGAGGCCCACACAGGCCGAAGAATAAAGATGGATGAAAAGAAATAAACACAAACCAATGAAAGAGGCCAAACTTAAAAAAAGAGAAAAAAGAATGAGTCACAGTAGTGTGAAAGCAGGTTTATTATTTATACACTCCATAGAAAAATGGACCATCTCAGAAGGCAAAATACTGGAGCATGGGGTCAACCTGGGAACTGTCATAGTGCCTGCGGGTGTATCATTTGTGTTAGACACTCAACACACACACACACGCATGCACACTGTGACCCTGCGGACTATAGCCTGCCAGGCTCTTCTGTCCATGGAATTTTCCAGGCAAGAATACTCGAATAGGTTACCATTCCTTTCTCCACGGGATTGTCCCACCTCAGGAATAAAACCCATGTCTAGGGGGCTTCCCTGGTGGTCCAGTGGGTAAGGACACCGCCTTGCAGTGCAAGGGGTGCTGGTTTGATCCCTGGCCTGGGAATATCCCACGTGCCGCGGAGCGGCTGGACCGATGTGTCCAACTACCGAGCCAGAGCTCTGGGGCACATGTGCCCAGAGCCGGTGCTCTGTGACAAGAGAGGCCACCTAGATGGGAGGCCCCCACAGGCCAAAGAACAAAGATAAATAAATGAAAGATCAATAGAAGTGGCCAAAAAAAAAAATGCCAACTAGAATGTTCCCGGCATTAAAAAATAATAATAATAAAAAAAATGTCTCCTGTATTTCAGACAAGTCCTTTATCATCTGAGTCACCAGGGAAGTCCAGGTGTATTATCTAGCACACATGCATATAATGAGGCTCAAGGTCTACTGGAAGTCAAGTCTGCCACCTTGGGGCTAATAGGTTTTAAAAGTTTTTATTTGTTTGTTTATAAATTTTTATTAGAGTATCATTGATTTACAATGTTGTGTTAGTTTCATATATACAACAAAGTGAATCCATTATACATATGCATATATCTATTCCTTTCTAGGTTCTTTTCCCAAAAAGGCCATTACAGTGTATTGAGTCGAGTTTCCTATGCTACACAATAGGTCCTTATAAGTTATGTATTTTAAAAAATGTGTTTTGATGTGGACCTTTTTTGGGGGCGGGGGGTAGGCGGGCCACTTCTATTGGTCTTTCATGTATCTATTTTCATCCGTCTTTGTTCTTTGGTCCATGCGGGCCTCCCATCACGGTGGCCTCTGTTGTCGCAGAGCACCTGCTCTGGGCGCATGCACTTCAGAGCTCCGGCTCGGTAGTTGGACACATCGGTCCAGCCGCTCCGCGGCTCGTGGGCTCCTCCCAGGCCAGGGATTGAACTGGCGCCCCTTGCACTGCAAGGCGATGTCCTTACCCGCTGGGCCACCAGGGAAGCCCTTGATGCAGACCTTGTTTTTGTCTTTATTGAATTTGTTACAGTATTGCTTCTGTTTTATGGTTTGGTTTTTTGGCCCTGAGGCATATGGGCTCTTAGTTCCTCAAACAGGGATTGAACCCTCATCCCTGCATTGGAAGACAAAGTCTTAACCACTGGACTGTCAAGAAGTCTCTAGTTATATATATTACATATGTAGTGTGTATATGTCTATCCAAATCTTCTAATTTATCTCTCTCCTGCCTTACCAGATGGTAACCACAAGTTTGTTTTCTATATCTGTGAGTCTATTTCTGTTTTGTAGGTAAGTTCATTTGTACCCTTTTTTAGATGCCATGTATAAGCAATATTATATATTTGTCTTTGTCTGACTACTTCACTCAATATGACAGTCTCTTGGTCGATCTATGTTGCTGCAAATAGAATTATTTCATTCCTTTTTATGGCTAAGTAATACTCTAATATATATCTATATAGATATACACACCACATATTCTTTATCCACTCCTCTGTTGATGGACATTTAGGCTGCTTCCATGACCTGGCTATTGTAAACAGTCCTTCAGTGAACATTAAGGTGTATGCATCTTTTATTTATTTATTTATTCTTGTTTGGTTTTATTTTTAAATAACTTTTATTTTGCTTTTAACTTTTACAGAGTTTTGTTGTTTACAGATATGTATGTTCTCAGATTAGTCATATGTATATCCCTCCCATCCCACCCCTCCAGACCATCATACAACACCTGTGAAGGATCTGCTTTTTTCACAGAGCAGTGACTATAGCTATTTTCTTCACATATGATAGTACTGGCCTTCATGTATGCATCTTTTAAAATTAAGGTTTTCTCCAGATATACGCCCAGGAGTAGGCTTGCTGGGAACCCCCATACTGTTCTCCATGGTGGCTACACCAACTTATATTCCCACCAATAGTGTAGGATTCCCTTTTCTCCACACCTCTCCCATGTTTCCTGTTTGAAGATTTTTTGATAATTTCTCACAGTCTGGCCTGTGTCGGGTGATACTTCATTGTAGTTTTGATTTGCAGTTCTCTAATAATCAGTGATGTTGACCACTTTTTCATGTGTTTTTTTAGCCATCTGTATGTCTTCTTTGGAGAAAAGTCTATGTAGATCTCCCACCCATTTTTTAATTGGATTTTTAAAAATACATTGAGCTGCATGAGCTGTTTCTGTATTTTGGAGATTAACCCCTTGTTGGTTACTTCATTTGCAAATATTTTCTCCCATTCTGAGGGTTGTCATCTTATTTTGTTTATGGTTCCCTTTGCTGTGGAAAAACTTCTAGGTTTAATTAGGTCCCATTTGTTCATTTTTGTGTTTTATTTCCATTACCCTGTGAGGTGGATTGGAAAAGATATTGCTGCAGTTCATGTCAGAGAATGTTCTGCCTATGTTTTCCTCTAAGAGTTATATACTGTCTGATCTTACATTTAAGTCTTTAATTCATTTTGAGTTTATTTTTGTGTTTGGTGCTAGCAAGTCTTCTAATTTCATTCTTTTACAAGTAGTTGTCCTGCTTTCCCAACACCACTTACTGAGGAGACTGTTTTCTCTGTTGTTATATTCCTGCCACCTTTGTCATAGATTAGGTGGCCATAGGCTTCTCTATGGACTTTCTGTACTGTTCCATTGACCTGTATTTCTGTTTTTGTCCCAGTACTATACTGTCTTAATTATTGTAGCTTTGTGGTGTAGTCTGAAGTCAGTGATCCTAATTCCTCCAGCTCCATTTTTCTTTTTCATGATTACTTCGGCTGTTTGGGATCTTTTGTATTTCCACACAAATTGCAAAAATTTTTGTCCTAATTCTGTGAAAAATGCTATTGGTAATTTGATACAGATTGCATTGAATCTATAGATTGTTTTGGGTTGTATAGTCATTTTCAGAATATTGATTCCTCCAGTCCAAGGACATTGTATCCAGTTTGTCATGTCCTGTTATTCTTAATGGCTGTGTCATTCTTTTAATTGTTGTACCCTGCCCTCTTCCTTTCTGTCTCACTGAGGCTGGGCAGGTACAGGGCTTGCAGGCCTGTGGGGTGCACCCCAACACAGCCCCTGACTAGAAGTGAGCATATTACCTCCAGATGGTGAGCACCATCACCAGGGTCATTGGACATGGAAGGGAGGGTCTCATGCAGGAAAGAGTTTCCAGGGCTCCCAGGACCCACATTGAGGACTTTAGCCATTTTTAGACTCAGCTTCCGTTTTAGCCAGGCCAAAAGATTGATTGCTAATGACTTTATCCTGTTCCTTTGACAACAGCAGTGTGCGTGTGACCCCAGCCTGACCAATCTAAGAAGCCCAATCCCCTGGCCACATTGATTAACCCAAGAAATGAGCTCATGACTTATCCAGTCCAGATAAGTCTTGGGTTTTTATAGGCTGAAGGAGGCTGTAAAGAGAGAAGCCCTCTCAGGTGTTTTAGTCCATAAAGTTGGATGATGTAAGCTCACTGAATTCTGACTGTGCAGAATAAGCCTGTCTGTAGCAGGAGAGTGTACGAATACATCTGGGGATGACTGTAACCTCTGGAGAGCATGATTTCAGCCCCCAAAGACAAACATGGGAGTGGGAGATTGGAAACAAAGCTCTGGAGCTCCCCAGCACACTCCAGGATCCTGAGAGCATGTTGCATGACCTGTGGAGCTTGCCCCTAGGATTGCTGGCTACTTACCTGCCACTCCTGCAATTCAGTTCACACTGAAGCACACATGGAGTATGACATGAACAGCACCCTCTGGAAATGACCACATTCCCCACACCCATGTACAGTAGCTCAGAAGGGAAATGACTTGCCCAAGGTCCTCCAGGCAATGCATCCAGAATCCAGAGCCCAGGGTCTGATGGCACTGATACCTCGCGGTTCACCCTAAAACATTGTACCGCCAGAGGGAGTCAGCAATCAGCACTCCAGCTGACCCACGTGAACCTCTGTACAGCACTCTCATATCCGGGAGACTTCCTCACTTCCCTGTTGCTCCAGCCCCATGAAGTCCTGGGCTTCTGTGAGTGAATGGATGCTACAGGTGAGGGGTCAGCATGTGGGGAAGATCTAGCCACATTCTTTTTGATTCCTCCAGTCCAAGGACATTGTATCCAGTTTGTCATGTCCTGTTATTCTTAATGGCTGTGTCATTCTTTTAATTGTTGTACCCTGCCCTCTTCCTTTCTGTCTCACTGAGGCTGGGCAGGTACAGGGCTTGCAGGCCTGTGGGGTGCACCCCAACACAGCCCCTGACTAGAAGTGAGCATATTACCTCCAGATGGTGAGCACCATCACCAGGGTCATTGGACATGGAAGGGAGGGTCTCATGCAGGAAAGAGTTTCCAAGGCTCCCAGGACCCACATTGAGGACTTTAGCCATTTTTAGACTCAGCTTCCGTTTTAGCCAGGCCAAAAGATTGATTGCTAATGACTTTATCCTGTTCCTTTGACAACAGCAGTGTGCGTGTGACCCCAGCCTGACCAATCTAAGAAGCCCAATCCCCTGGCCACATTGATTAACCCAAGAAATGAGCTCATGACTTATCCAGTCCAGATAAGTCTTGGGTTTTTATAGGCTGAAGGAGGCTGTAAAGAGAGAAGCCCTCTCAGGTGTTTTAGTCCATAAAGTTGGATGATGTAAGCTCACTGAATTCTGACTGTGCAGAATAAGCCTGTCTGTAGCAGGAGAGTGTACGAATACATCTGGGGATGACTGTAACCTCTGGAGAGCATGATTTCAGCCCCCAAAGACAAACATGGGAGTGGGAGATTGGAAACAAAGCTCTGGAGCTCCCCAGCACACTCCAGGATCCTGAGAGCATGTTGCATGACCTGTGGAGCTTGCCCCTAGGATTGCTGGCTACTTACCTGCCACTCCTGCAATTCAGTTCACACTGAAGCACACATGGAGTATGACATGAACAGCACCCTCTGGAAATGACCACATTCCCCACACCCATGTACAGTAGCTCAGAAGGGAAATGACTTGCCCAAGGTCCTCCAGGCAATGCATCCAGAATCCAGAGCCCAGGGTCTGATGGCACTGATACCTCGCGGTTCACCCCTAAAACATTGTACCGGCCAGAGGGGAGTCAGCAATCAGCACTCCAGCTGACCCACGTGAACCTCTGTACAGCACTCTCATATCCGGGAGACTTCCTCACTTCCCTGTTGCTCCAGCCCCATGAAGTCCTGGGCTTCTGTGAGTGAATGAATGCTACAGGTGAGGGGTCAGCATGTGGGGAAGATCTAGCCACATCTGTGGCTTTTGTCTGATCAGCAACATTTCTCCTTCTCCTGGTAACAGGTTCTTACATTTGCTGTAGCGATCCCATTGGATACAACCTTTGTAGGACTGTTCATCAAACTATCTCACCTTCCTGGATTAGGAAGTGAACTCTCGCAGGTTTTAAGGGCCCAGTTCTTTCTTGGGCCCAGTTCTTTATTTTCCATCTAATTTTCCATGCAGCTCTGGTAGCAGGCCCTGTTGGTGACCTCCTAGGCACTCACCACCCTCCCTGTGCACGTCTGTGCTTCCATCTGCACCCGCTGAGACCCTTTGACAAAAGGCTTTCTCTGAATGCTCAAAGACATGAGAGAGGCAGGCCAGTAAGGCCAGAAGGGGGAACTGGGAGGGAGGACATCTCTGGGTAGAGAGGAGATGGTAAGTGGACTTTTGGACAGATTGAGTGAGAAGTTCGGCAAATCTCCATCTCACTATTTCTATCACTGCCCCAACCACAGTATTTTATAAATACACACTCAAGTGTCTACAGGTCCATTCCAGCTGCCCCCGACCACTTGGGAACTGCACACCCTTTGAACATAGACCGTCGAGTCTCACTCATCTTTGTGGCTCCAGGACCAGGCACAATAACTGGTACCCAACCGCAGGTTCTCAATAAGTATCCATGGAGCGGCAGGTTGGGTGTTTCCATGGAGAGATGACTTCAGTCAGTTCCATCACTGAGTCCTCCTGGAGTCAGATCCCAAACAAATAGATGAAATATTTCCTTAAAGAAGTAGATGGTTGGGCATCCCTGGTGGTCCAGTGGGTAAGGACACTGCCTTGCAGTGTAAGGGGCACCCACTTGATCCCTGGCCTGGGAAGATCTCACATGCCGCGGAGTGTGTCCAACTGCCCAGCCAGAGCTCTGGAGCGCATGCGCCCAGAGACAGTGCTCTGTGACAACAGAGGCCACTGAAATGGGAGGCCCACATGGGCCAAAGAACAAAGATAGATGAAAATAGATAAATGGAAGACCAATAGAAGTGGCCCGCCCACCCCCTTCCCTTCCCAACCCCCCTCCCCCCACCAAAAAAAAAGAAGTAGAGGGTTTGGACTTCCCTGGCTGTCCAATGGTTAAGACTCTGCATTCCCGGGACTTCCTTGGTGATCCAGAGGCTAAGACTTCATGCTCCCAATGCAGAGGCCTGGGTTTGATCTCTGGTCAGGGAACTAGATCCCACATGCCACAACTAAGTGTTGGCACACCACAACTGAAACGTCTTCCATGCCACAACTAAGGCCCAGTACAGCCAAATAAATAAAATGAGTTTAAAAAGACTCTGCACTCCCAATGCCGGGAGCACAGGTTTGATCCCTGGGTGGGGAATATCCCGCATGCCACAGAGCATGGCCAAAAAAGTTTTTCAAATGAGTATTGTTCCTTCACTCAGTCATGGCTGACTCTTTGCAATCCCATGGATGGCAGCATGCCAGGCTTCCTATAAAAAAAATAAAGGAGTAGAGGTGTTTTTACTTTCCTCCCTCTGCCATCAGGTGAAGGCCCTGCAGCTTTAGACCAGGCAGAATGGGACAGGTTGGGCGGCTGAGGAACCCAGGATAAGACAGGCTGTGGAGCTGGCTGTGTTCAGACAGGGCCTCCCTGGACAAGGTGTCCACGCCCATTCCTGCTGCTCACAACAGCTAGATGGGCTGGGAGGAGCGCTTGTGGCTGGTGGAAGGGTGGAGCAGGATGTGGGCTGAGGGGCCAGGAAAGAAGGCCCAGGGGCCAGCTGGCTGTGCTGGCCATGCCATCTGGCAGGCCCAAGGCTGACCATTCAGGTTATTCACCTGAAGCCAAACAAGGCCTCTGTCCCCTCCACCCGTGATCAGGGTCCATAACCCAGTACTAATGGATCCTGTGTTGCCGTCATCAGGAGGGGTTGTTTTCCTAGAAGAGCTGGGCCCCTCGCCATGTCTCATTCATCGGGGTGAAGTCTGCTGGGTGAGGCTGGGGAGTGTCAGCTCGGTCAGAGAGCACATCCCGGGCTTTCACTCAGCCCTGGAACAGGAAATGGAGGCATCACCGGCTCCCTCGTCTGAGCCCACTTCTGTCCTCTGTGTTGCTTCCGGCACTGGTGTAGGTGCCCAGCCTTGAAGGGCTTGGCCTCAGCTCTGCTTCCAGGAATCCCCACTGAATGCACTTCCTTGGCCTCACAGTGGCCGCACCCATCCCAACTCACAGTCTCCTCTTTGGGGCCCTCACAGCTGCCCTGAGCGTCAGACGGGTGGTGGTACATATCATCAGGCCCATTTCTCAGATGGGAACACATGCACAAGCCCAAAGGGAAGAAGTGAGGCATCCAAGTTCACCCAACAAGTGAGTGGCTGGGCTGAGACCCGAGTACGAGCTGGCCCTCCCCTCTGGGTGCTCACTTCTCTGTCCACTCCACTCCTGCCACAATGAGCTCCTTGGCTTCCCGAACTTGCCGAGCTCATTCCTACCCCAGAACCTTTGCGCTTGCTGCTCCTCCACTGGGAAGGCTCTTCCCCAGATCTCTGCAGGACCCATTCCTTCTTGCTCACACATTATCTCAAAGAGCAGCCTTCTCCCCTTCTGTCACTTTCTCCCCTCACCCCACAATTTCTCTTCTATATAACATATTGTGTGCTGATTTTGCATTCTTTGTTTTCTGTCACTCCATTAGAATGTCAGCACCTGAAAGGCAGGGACTCGCTCTGCCTTATTCACAGTCGAATCCCTGGTAACTAGAACAGTGCATACAATATACTAGGCATTGAACACGTGCTTAGGAAGGAAGGCCCTTCCTCAGAGTTCTGGTCCAGAGCTGTCTCTTAGTCTCTCTGCATCTGGAGAAGCCAGGGCCGGGGACAGTGAGGGAGGGTTAGCTCAGGCTGGAGGGAGGAGCATCGCCCCTTTGCCAAGGCCACCCGCACCAGGCACTCTGACCCAGGCTGTGTCCCCTGGGATCTGACATGTGTCAGGGAGCTCTCTAAGGTCCTCCTCCAGGAGTACAGAGGGGCCAATGAGGAGAGAAACTGCCTTCACTACACTGCCCCCTCTTTCCCAAAGTTGGGCCCACCACTGTCCTCTGCCCCTTCTTGGAATGCTCACTCAGGAATTACTGAGCACCTACTGTGTGCCGGGATCAGGACTGGGCATTCAGAGAGCTTTATGAGCAAAGTGAACAAGTAAATGTCACCAGGACACTGGGGCAGACTGATGGAAGAAGGAAGCATGGTGGGGGCATTCAGGGAGGAGAGCAGTGATGTCCACTCAGGCTGGGGAAGGACAGCAAGAGAGTTTCAGAAGAGGGGGTATGCGAGCTGGTTTTTATAGGATGGGGGAGATGCGGAGAGAGGTGGGAGACCCAGCATTGCTGGAATAAACTGTGCAAAGGGTTCAGTGGTTCTGAAGAAGTGTGGGTCCAGAGTGGAACTGGGCCATGGTGAGGCTGAAGAGGTGGGCTGGAGCCAGTTGTTGAAGGTCCTTGAACAGCAGGCTGAGGAGCCTGGGCTGTCTGCTGCCGGCAGTGGGCACCATTGCAGTATTTTGGACAGAGGTGACTTGGTCCAGCTTGCATTTTAGGAAGCTCATTGGGTTGTTTGCATTCTAAGACTTTTGGCCCACTGGAGGCTCTTCCCCAGATCTCTGCAGGACCCATTCTTGCTCACACATTATCTCAAAGAGCAGCCTTCTCCCCTTCTGTCACTTTCTCCCCTCACCCCACAATTTCTCTTCTATATAACATATTGTGTGCTGATTTTGCATTCTTTGTTTTCTGTCACTCCATTAGAATGTCAGCACCTGGAAGGCAGGGACTCGCTCTGCCTTATTCACAGTCGAATCCCTGGTAACTAGAACAGTGCATACAATATACTAGGCATTGAACACGTGCTTAGGAAGGAAGGCCCTTCCTCAGAGTTCTGGTCCAGAGCTGTCTCTTAGTCTCTCTGCATCTGGAGAAGCCAGGGCCGGGGACAGTGAGGAGGGTTAGCTCAGGCTGGAGGGAGAGAGCATCGCCCCTTTGCCAAGGCCACCCGCACCAGGCACTCTGACCCAGGCTGTGCCCCCTGGGATCTGACATGTGTCAGGGAGCTCTCTAAGGTCCTCCTCCAGGAGTACAGAGGGGCCAATGAGGAGAGAAACTGCCTTCACTACACTGCCCCCTCTTTCCCAAAGTTGGGCCCACCACTGTCCTCTGCCCCTTCTTGGAATGCTCACTCAGGAATTACTGAGCACCTACTGTGTGCCGGGATCAGGACTGGGCATTCAGAGAGCTTTATGAGCAAAGTGAACAAGTAAATGTCACCAGGACACTGGGGCAGACTGATGGAAGAAGGAAGCATGGTGGGGGCATTCAGGGAGGAGAGCAGTGATGTCCACTCAGGCTGGGGAAGGACAGCAAGAGAGTTTCAGAAGAGGGGGTATGCGAGCTGGTTTTTATAGGATGGGGGAGATGCGGAGAGAGGTGGGAGACCCAGCATTGCTGGAATAAACTGTGCAAAGGGTTCAGTGGTTCTGAAGAAGTGTGGGTCCAGAGTGGAACTGGGCCATGGTGAGGCTGAAGAGGTGGGCTGGAGCCAGTTGTTGAAGGTCCTTGAACAGCAGGCTGAGGAGCCTGGGCTGTCTGCTGCCGGCAGTGGGCACCATTGCAGTATTTTGGACAGAGGTGACTTGGTCCAGCTTGCATTTTAGGAAGCTCATCCTGGCCACTGTGTGCAGTGGTCTTGAGACAGGTGAGGAGCCAGAGATGGGAGCTAGGAGACTATCGAGGCGGCTAAAGATCGTCTAGTGGAGATGAGGGCAGTCAGGCTCGGGGTGTGGCCATGGGTAGAGAGGGATCGAGTCAAGGGCTATTTGGGAGGGGCCTTTCCTGGTAGTCCCATGGTTGAGAGCCCACCCTTCAACTCAGGGGACGCAGGTTTGATCCCTGGTTGGAGATCTAAGACCCCACATGGCTTGGAAGAAGTAAGCCTGTGAGCCACAGCTAGAGAAATCTGTACACCACAGTGAAAACCTAGCACAGGCCCACCTCGACCAAAAATTTAAATAAAACATGGAGTTATTTGGGAAGCAGAACCTATACACTCAGTGGGAAGTCAAAGAAGGCTGTAAGTTTGGCTTCCAGGCTCTACAGCAGGAAGGCGGTGGGGTGTGGGGTGAGGGGCGTTCATTCACCCCCTGGATCATTCCTGGCTCATCTCAGGCCCCTCTCTCTTCACTGACCCCCCGTGGCTACACTGGCTTCTCTGCTCCCTGCAGGTGCCAAGCTTCTTCCCACCTCAGGGCTCTTTCATATTCTGTTTCCTCTTCCTGAAACACTGTTCCAGTCTATTATACCCTGCTCCGTCCACTCATCCCTTGAAATTCTCTGATTTCCCAGATGGAGAGGTCATTCTTGAATCCCCCTAAATTTCAGGCCCCAAACCCCTAAGCACGTGGGGGCATTCAGGAGAGAGCAGTGATGTCCACTCAGGCTGGGGAAGGACAGCAAGAGAGTTTCAGAAGAGGGGGTATGCGAGCTGGTTTTTATAGGATGGGGGAGATGCGGAGAGAGGTGGGAGACCCAGCATTGCTGGAATAAACTGTGCAAAGGGTTCAGTGGTTCTGAAGAAGTGTGGGTCCAGAGTGGAACTGGGCCATGGTGAGGCTGAAGAGGTGGGCTGGAGCCAGTTGTTGAAGGTCCTTGAACAGCAGGCTGAGGAGCCTGGGCTGTCTGCTGCCGGCAGTGGGCACCATTGCAGTATTTTGGACAGAGGTGACTTGGTCCAGCTTGCATTTTAGGAAGCTCATCCTGGCCACTGTGTGCAGTGGTCTTGAGACAGGTGAGGAGCCAGAGATGGGAGCTAGGAGACTATCGAGGCGGCTAAAGATCGTCTAGTGGAGATGAGGGCAGTCAGGCTCGGGGTGTGGCCATGGGTAGAGAGGGATCGAGTCAAGGGCTATTTGGGAGGGGCCTTTCCTGGTAGTCCCATGGTTGAGAGCCCACCCTTCAACTCAGGGGACGCAGGTTTGATCCCTGGTTGGAGATCTAAGACCCCACATGGCTTGGAAGAAGTAAGCCTGTGAGCCACAGCTAGAGAAATCTGTACACCACAGTGAAAACCTAGCACAGGCCCACCTCGACCAAAAATTTAAATAAAACATGGAGTTATTTGGGAAGCAGAACCTATACACTCAGTGGGAAGTCAAAGAAGGCTGTAAGTTTGGCTTCCAGGCTCTACAGCAGGAAGGCGGTGGGGTGTGGGGTGAGGGGCGTTCATTCACCCCCTGGATCATTCCTGGCTCATCTCAGGCCCCTCTCTCTTCACTGACCCCCCGTGGCTACACTGGCTTCTCTGCTCCCTGCAGGTGCCAAGCTTCTTCCCACCTCAGGGCTCTTTCATATTCTGTTTCCTCTTCCTGAAACACTGTTCCAGTCTATTATACCCTGCTCCGTCCACTCATCCCTTGAAATTCTCTGATTTCCCAGATGGAGAGGTCATTCTTGAATCCCCCTAAATTTAGCACCAAGCATGTCCCATTCAGGGCACTCACCCCCATGGTGATGATACCGTTCTGCTGCTCAGTTAGTACCTGTCACCCATTGAACCACAAGCTCTCTGCAGCCATTCCTAAGATCCAACCCAAGGGGAGTGACAAGCTCCTTTGCTTCACTCTGTCCCCTACTCATTCTAACCTGGGACCCTGGCAGACAGACCTGGGGACCAGGTGAGAAATGCAGAGAGGCCCGGAAGCTTCCTCATACACAAGGGTAGGGGCAGGCGAGGGACCGGCCCTGCTCAGCCTACAGGTGCTCATCTGGGGTTCATGCAGGTGCAGGAGGCTGGAGGCAAGAAAGCGCTCCTTTCATGTGACAAAGGGCTCTGTTCAAAACCATCCAACGGTGAAGACACATATGTATGGTATCATTTATATGTGGAATCTAAAAAACAAAACAAAGTAACGAGTATAACAAAACAGAAACAGGGGCTTCCCTTGTGGCTCATTGGATAAGAACACGTCTGCCAATGCAGGAGACACAGGTTCAATCCCTGATCCAGAAAGATCCCACATACCACAGAGCAGCTAAACCCATACATCAACAAAGACCCAGCACAGCCAAAAATAAATAAATAAAAGTTTTAAAAAAAAAAAAACAGAAACAGACTCACAGAGAGAACAAACTCATGGTTACCAGTGGAGAGAGGGAAAGAGGGGAGGGGGCATGCTATAGGTAGGAGATTAAGTGGGGACAAACTACTTGGACTAATAAATAAGCTGTAAGGACATAGTGTATAGCACAGGGAATATAGGCAGCATTTTATAATAATTACAAGTAGAGGATAGACTTTAAGAATCGTGAATCATGATGTTTGGACACCTGCAACTTATACACCATTCTACATCATCGATACCTCAACAAAAAAATATTCATTAAAAAAAATCAAACCTTCAAAAAATCCAGCAGTGAAACTTCTCCGCGTCGCTGGAGGGTGAATGGCTTCTTTGTAGGGCTGTAGTAGGAAGGCCTGAGTGGAAAAGGGGAGAGGACTCAGATGACCTTTAAAGTTTCCCTAATTTTATGAGATGACGTTCTTATTTTGGGACAAGAAATCCTGGTTAAATATTTGTTCTGCCCAGCTGCCACCTGTCCTTCCACTGCAGGGGCACACCTGAGAAGGGGCAAAAGGAGCTCAGAGCTGCTGTGGACCTCGGGGTGGGCTCAACCACCGATTGAGGCTTCTATCAGTTTGTAGGGGTGATGGTCTGGCTGCCTGTGGCCCCCAAAGGGGCTAGTCTTGAACAAGAACCCATTGATTGGGCTTCCCTGTTGGTCCAGTGGGTAAGGACACCACCTTGCAGTGCAAGGGACGCTGGTTCAATCCCTGGCCTGGGAAGATCCCACATGCCACGGAGCAGCTGGACTGATGTGTGCAACTACCGAGCTGAATCTCTGGAGCGCATGTGCCCAGAGCCGGTGCTCTGAGACAACAGAGGCCACTGCAATGGGAGGCCCACACAGGCCAAAGAACAAAGATAAATAAATGAAGGATCAACAGAAGTGCCCCCTCCCCAAAAAAAACCATTGATTCATTTAACTTTTTTTCATCAGATTGGGTCATTTTAATAGAAAAAAATACAGTTAGTAATATAAGAATAGCCATTTTAAATTAGTTTCTGAATTTATTTATAGTAGTATTATGCAAAGATGAAAATGAAAGACTATGACATTGACATGTCTGAAGCATCACCAACCATATCATCTTACCAAGGGAAAATGTTGCTTTAGCATTAGGATTCCTTCTTGGCATCTTCTCTCATGGTACTTATTCTTTAGTTGGAGTTACTCCGTTTAATTGAGAATTATGAAAACCATAGAGGGATATCATCATGCTGAGATGAAAATGACTGAAGTTTTTATAGACTTCTTTTATGTAGTAGGGTGATAATGACAAGCTCTAGCATAATAGATTAAAATAGTTGTGTTCCTTAATCATTCAACTTTTTACAGCTTATCTATAGGATTGAAATCATTCAAATTAAAATGTTAAAAAGAAACTTTGATTCAAATATTTCAGAGTAGGGCTCAGCATCTGTAGTTTAAAGTTCTCCCCAGGGAAATTTATCTGGCAGATGGAGTTGAAAATCACTGATCTAAATGAATTAGAGTAATGTGTATTTAAATAAAATTGTGTTGTTCTTATTACAAATCAGAAATTTTGTGAAAGTGATAGGGACAGAGTAGAACAGGTAGGTGGTTGTAGAGTCCTGGTAGGGGACGGTAGGTAAAAGGGTGAAACCTGAGAAAGGTTGGGAGGCCAGTGAGTTGAGGATAACTCAGGAGAGCTGCTCCTTGTTCAGTAAAGCAGGCTTGACTAGGTGTAAAACAGCTGATGACGGAGGAGCTGGAGAAGAAGGAACTAATGATGTATGCCTTGCATCTGTGTCTACTTGGGGTGGTCTTCTACCATCCTATATATATGGCTGCCCACTCAGTCAGAGGGAGAGCAGAGCAGAACTTTCCTGCCTGCCTGCTTGCACCTCTTACAAGTACCCTATCCTAATAAATCCTCTTCTTGATCAAATCCCTAACGAGACAACAGAGGCCACTGCAATGGGAGGCCCACACAGGCCAAAGAACAAAGATAAATAAATGAAGGATCAACAGAAGTGCCCCCTCCCCAAAAAAAACCATTGATTCATTTAACTTTTTTTCATCAGATTGGGTCATTTTAATAGAAAAAAATACAGTTAGTAATATAAGAATAGCCATTTTAAATTAGTTTCTGAATTTATTTATAGTAGTATTATGCAAAGATGAAAATGAAAGACTATGACATTGACATGTCTGAAGCATCACCAACCATATCATCTTACCAAGGGAAAATGTTGCTTTAGCATTAGGATTCCTTCTTGGCATCTTCTCTCATGGTACTTATTCTTTAGTTGGAGTTACTCCGTTTAATTGAGAATTATGAAAACCATAGAGGGATATCATCATGCTGAGATGAAAATGACTGAAGTTTTTATAGACTTCTTTTATGTAGTAGGGTGATAATGACAAGCTCTAGCATAATAGATTAAAATAGTTGTGTTCCTTAATCATTCAACTTTTTACAGCTTATCTATAGGATTGAAATCATTCAAATTAAAATTTTAAAAAAGAAACTTTGATTCAAATATTTCAGAGTAGGGCTCAGCATCTGTAGTTTAAAGTTCTCCCCAGGGAAATTTATCTGGCAGATGGAGTTGAAAATCACTGATCTAAATGAATTAGAGTAATGTGTATTTAAATAAAATTGTGTTGTTCTTATTACAAATCAGAAATTTTGTGAAAGTGATAGGGACAGAGTAGAACAGGTAGGTGGTTGTAGAGTCCTGGTAGGGGACGGTAGGTAAAAGGGTGAAACCTGAGAAAGGTTGGGAGGCCAGTGAGTTGAGGATAACTCAGGAGAGCTGCTCCTTGTTCAGTAAAGCAGGCTTGACTAGGTGTAAAACAGCTGATGACGGAGGAGCTGGAGAAGAAGGAACTAATGATGTATGCCTTGCATCTGTGTCTACTTGGGGGGGGGGTGGTCTTCTACCATCCTATATATATGGCTGCCCACTCAGTCAGAGGGAGAGCAGAGCAGAACTTTCCTGCCTGCCTGCTTGCACCTCTTACAAGTACCCTATCCTAATAAATCCTCTTCTTGTCTATCACTCTGCTTCTCGCTGAATTCTTTCTGTGCTGAAGCAGGAAGAACCTGAACCTCAGTGGGTCCAGACGTTGGGTGAGTGCTGGATTAAGTCCCGGATGCGTGGGTTCAAGTCCCAGACAGGGTTTTGGCCAGGACTGAGTCCTGAATATGTGAGTTCAAGGCCCAAGCAGGGTTTTGGCTGGGGTTTAGCCTTAGCCATGTGGGTTCAAGTCCCAAACTGGTTTTGGCTAGGTTCAAGCACCAGTCATGTGGGTTCAAGTCCCAAGCAGGGTTCGATCAGGTCTGGGTCCTGGATTTAAGTCTCAAATTGAGGTAAAACCCTTTCAAAAGCAGATAATCAAATATCATGCTCATATATCTTGTACTGGGTTGGTCAACAAGTTCCTTCAGTTTTTAAGTAAAATAAAAGACATGTTCTTCATTTTCACCAAGAACTTATTGAACAACATACTCAGTGTTTTGTTCCACTGCTTTCTGCCATATTCAGACAACTTCATAATTCTATCTTCCCAAAACTCTTTATCTTTTTGATCAAAAAACTGTTCCAGGTGCTTTTTACAATCTTACAGGGAATTGACATATTTTTCCATTAAGAGAATCTTGTAAAGACCAAAGTAAATAGAAATCCAAGTGAGCAATGTTTGATGAATACAGCAGATGAATCAGAGCTTCCTCATCAAGCTGTAATAGATTTTGCCTGTAACAGTTTTTACAAGAGATTTGGGTTTAATCCCTGGTCCAGGAAGATCGCTGGAGAAAAGTATGGCTACCCACTCCAGTATTCTTGCCTGGGAAATCCCATGGACAAAGGAGCCTGGTGGGCTACAGTCCATGGGGTCTCAAAGACTTAGCAATATGGACAACAACAAGTAGTTAGGACTCTATGCTTTCACTACCAAGGGTCTGTGTTCGATCCCAGGTCGGGGAACTAACATTCCACTAGTTGAATGGCCATTTTAAAAGGTATGGGGAAATTTAAGATATTGATTTTTCTTGAACACAATCTTACCTGTATTAACCTATTTAAATGTAAATGTATGTAGAATACATGCAAAGCATGAGGGCATCCTTATGTTTTATTTTGCCTTTTTTCCCCTCCATCAGTTGTGCTCTCTTTATGCTGCAAAAAAAGAAATAAAAATAAATGAAAAGAATAATTTCTCTTTACATTTAGACTTCATTTTATACTCTACAAAATGTTTTGCTACCACCAATCTCATCTCCACAGCTGCCCAGGGAGGGAAACAGACTCAGACTTATCATCCCCATTTTGTGGTGGGTACACTAAGGCCCAGTTTAAGGAAAGTGATTTTTCTGAGCTCACAAAGTCACTTAGTGTTGGCACTGGCAAAGGAGCCCATGACTCCAGCCCCTTTCTCTGTCTCTGACCCCCTTCCAGTTGCTGTGTTTTGTTTTATTAATTGATTTATTTATTCGGCTGCAGTGGATCTTGGTTGCAGCTCTCAGGATCTTCAGTCTTCGTTGGGGGCATGCAGGACCTTTAGTTGCAGCTAGTTCCCTGACCAGGGATTGAACCCAGACCCCCTGCAGTGAGAGCTCAGACTCTTAGCCACTGAAACACCAGGGAAGTTTTAAGGATTTTTCATTCTTTTTGTTTTTTTTAAACAAATGAACTTTATTTGGCTGTTCTGAGTCTTCATTGTAGCACAGGCGCTTCTCTAGTTGTGACACACGGGCTTAGTTTCCCTGCAGCACATGGAATTTTAGTTCCACAACCAGGGATCAAACCCAGGGCCCTTGCGTTGGAAACCTGGCATCTTAGCCACTGGACCACTTTGGGAAGTCCCAAAGTTGAGGCTTTTTTTTTTTTTTTTTTTTGATCTCTCTCTCTTTCGCTGTCTCTGAATTAGTCTCTCAGAGAGAAACTGAATTAGTCTCTCTCAGTTTTCCTCTTTCTTTTGCTTCAGCTCTCAGACTAGGAGCCAACTTTACCAGCCATTCAAACTTCCTCTCACTTCCAACTCCATGGTCAATAGCCCAGCTCCCGCCCCACCACCTGGAGCCCAGGCCACCTGGAACTCAACGTGTCTGCAGAGAATAAACCCTTTTTCAACACCAGGGTGCAGATATTACCTCCGGGTGACACCTCCGGCTTTCCACCTGGCCTCAGATAAAATAAGGGTGGGGATCGGCACTATAAACAGGCCCCATCTATCCTTGGCCCAGGCCCCAGCTCCCGCAGGCCACATAGCCCAGCATCAGCATGGCTGCCCGCCTCGAGGTGGTCACTCTGGCCTTGGCTCTTCTCTTTCTTGTGGACAGGGGTGAGTAGGCAGAGCCTGGATTCTCTGTGACTTGGTGTTGGTAGGTTGGGGTGGACCAGAGGCAGGGCCTGAAGCACCCCACGAGACCTTGGTTTTCTGCCTATACCTTCTTTCTGCACCCTGGGCTAGGAGAAAAGAAATCTGGGTTCAAATCTCACCTCTGTTCCGGAATTGCAGAATCCCGCCTCCCTTTTGGGGGCCTCTGTTTCTCCAGCTGTAACAGAGGAGGTTGTTCTAGTTGAAAAGTGCACCTAGCAGCTAGAGATCAGGGAGGCAGAGGGAGGAGGCCCTGTCTCCAGGAAGATAGGCAAGTCTACTGACTAGAGGGTGCTGGGTGCTGAAGGCAGCGGGCTTGGGTCCTCAGGGCTCCCATCTGCTCCGACAAACTGTGGACTGAGAGCAGTTGTAATAGCATAAGAGAGCCCATGCTCTGAGCTGATGAACACATGCCGCTGGAGTGGGGCCTGCTCAGGGCCTGGGCACCTCTGAGTCTTCATTGTAGCACAGGCGCTTCTCTAGTTGTGACACACGGGCTTAGTTTCCCTGCAGCACATGGAATTTTAGTTCCACAACCAGGGATCAAACCCAGGGCCCTTGCGTTGGAAACCTGGCATCTTAGCCACTGGACCACTTTGGGAAGTCCCAAAGTTGAGGCTTTTTTTTTTTTTTTTTTTGATCTCTCTCTCTTTCGCTGTCTCTGAATTAGTCTCTCAGAGAGAAACTGAATTAGTCTCTCTCAGTTTTCCTCTTTCTTTTGCTTCAGCTCTCAGACTAGGAGCCAACTTTACCAGCCATTCAAACTTCCTCTCACTTCCAACTCCATGGTCAATAGCCCAGCTCCCGCCCCACCACCTGGAGCCCAGGCCACCTGGAACTCAACGTGTCTGCAGAGAATAAACCCTTTTTCAACACCAGGGTGCAGATATTACCTCCGGGTGACACCTCCGGCTTTCCACCTGGCCTCAGATAAAATAAGGGTGGGGATCGGCACTATAAACAGGCCCCATCTATCCTTGGCCCAGGCCCCAGCTCCCGCAGGCCACATAGCCCAGCATCAGCATGGCTGCCCGCCTCGAGGTGGTCACTCTGGCCTTGGCTCTTCTCTTTCTTGTGGACAGGGGTGAGTAGGCAGAGCCTGGATTCTCTGTGACTTGGTGTTGGTAGGTTGGGGTGGACCAGAGGCAGGGCCTGAAGCACCCCACGAGACCTTGGTTTTCTGCCTATACCTTCTTTCTGCACCCTGGGCTAGGAGAAAAGAAATCTGGGTTCAAATCTCACCTCTGTTCCGGAATTGCAGAATCCCGCCTCCCTTTTGGGGGCCTCTGTTTCTCCAGCTGTAACAGAGGAGGTTGTTCTAGTTGAAAAGTGCACCTAGCAGCTAGAGATCAGGGAGGCAGAGGGAGGAGGCCCTGTCTCCAGGAAGATAGGCAAGTCTACTGACTAGAGGGTGCTGGGTGCTGAAGGCAGCGGGCTTGGGTCCTCAGGGCTCCCATCTGCTCCGACAAACTGTGGACTGAGAGCAGTTGTAATAGCATAAGAGAGCCCATGCTCTGAGCTGATGAACACATGCCGCTGGAGTGGGGCCTGCTCAGGGCCTGGGCACCTCTGCAGTCTCACTCCTTCTCTGTATCAGGCATCACTCTGGGCCCACAAAACATACCAGTGAGCAACATACAGAAAGACCTGCCTAGACAGATACTAAATGTAATGGGTATGAGGGAGGAGAATTGGAAATCAACAAGATAGGAGCAATGTATGTTACACGGTGTGTTATATAGTAATAAAGGCCAAGGGGAAAATAGCGGGCAGGGTGATGGGGATTGAGAGGGGGTTGCAATGTTAATGCAGGGGCGTTCTCTCTAAGAGGCTGATGTCCAAGCCAAGCTTGAAGGAGGCAGAGGAGTGAGCCATGGGTGTATCTGAGAAAAGGGGATGCCAGGCAGAGGGAACAGGCAGTGCCAAGGCCCCAAGACTGGAGCATGCGTGGAGTGTTTCAGGTCGAGCAAGGAGGCCAGTGGGGCTCGACGGGAGCAGAGAGATAGGAGACGAGATGACACAGGCAACTGGGAACTATACTATTCAGGCCTTCTAGGGCAATGGTGAGCACCTGGCTTTTCCTTTGAGTGAAATGGGAGGCACTGAAGGGTGACGAGTAGAGTTATGTGTTAAAAAGATTGCTCAGCTTGCTACAATGAGAACAGAGTAAAGGAGAAGCAGGGAGAGTCCTTGGGACACATCCGAACAATATCATGATGTTACAGGATCTGAGCAGGATCCCGGGGACACCAACCTTACCACCAGTCTCGCAGCCATTTCCCTGGCTGGAGATGAAGACTAGGGGCTGAGGTGATAGAGACTGGGTCCAGAGACGCTGGCCCAGCACAGCCTCATTCCCAGCCTGGCATCCATTCCCTGAGCCGTTTGCTTGTTGGGATCACTGAAGCGGCCGCCCTCAAGGGAGTCCTTTAGCCATTCCCGATTCCTGCCCAGGCCATATGAGGAAGGGGCATGTTGGGTCCAGGAAGATAGGCAAGTCTACTGACTAGAGGGTGCTGGGTGCTGAAGGCACTTCCAGGGCTCCCATCTGCTCCGACAAACTGTGGACTGAGAGCAGTTGTAATAGCATAAGAGAGCCCATGCTCTGAGCTGATGAACACATGCCGCTGGAGTGGGGCCTGCTCAGGGCCTGGGCACCTCTGCAGTCTCACTCCTTCTCTGTATCAGGCATCACTCTGGGCCCACAAAACATACCAGTGAGCAACATACAGAAAGACCTGCCTAGACAGATACTAAATGTAATGGGTATGAGGGAGGAGAATTGGAAATCAACAAGATAGGAGCAATGTATGTTACACGGTGTGTTATATAGTAATAAAGGCCAAGGGGAAAATAGCGGGCAGGGTGATGGGGATTGAGAGGGGGTTGCAATGTTAATGCAAGGGCGTTCTCTCTAAGAGGCTGATGTCCAAGCCAAGCTTGAAGGAGGCAGAGGAGTGAGCCATGGGTGTATCTGAGAAAAGGGGATGCCAGGCAGAGGGAACAGGCAGTGCCAAGGCCCCAAGACTGGAGCATGCGTGGAGTGTTTCAGGTCGAGCAAGGAGGCCAGTGGGGCTCGACGGGAGCAGAGAGATAGGAGACGAGATGACACAGGCAACTGGGAACTATACTATTCAGGCCTTCTAGGGCAATGGTGAGCACCTGGCTTTTCCTTTGAGTGAAATGGGAGGCACTGAAGGGTGACGAGTAGAGTTATGTGTTAAAAAGATTGCTCAGCTTGCTACAATGAGAACAGAGTAAAGGAGAAGCAGGGAGAGTCCTTGGGACACATCCGAACAATATCATGATGTTACAGGATCTGAGCAGGATCCCGGGGACACCAACCTTACCACCAGTCTCGCAGCCATTTCCCTGGCTGGAGATGAAGACTAGGGGCTGAGGTGATAGAGACTGGGTCCAGAGACGCTGGCCCAGCACAGCCTCATTCCCAGCCTGGCATCCATTCCCTGAGCCGTTTGCTTGTTGGGATCACTGAAGAGGCTGCCCTCAAGGGAGTCCTTTAGCCATTTCCGATTCCTGCCCAGGCCATATGAGGAAGGGGCATGTTGGGTCAAGGTCAAGATCAGTCTGGAGGACAAAGGCAACCTCCCACATAATCCAGGAAGAAACCAACACCACTGGGTTTTGAACTTTTCACCCCAAAGCTCATTAGTGTTCAGATGCTGAACACTCACTGTGTGGAGGGCATTTGCTGTGTGGGGCAGAGACAAAGAAGCCCCGAAGGTGCTTAGGCCCATAGGAAGGCAAGATGACCCATGAGTGAGACGGCACATGTTGTATGAAAGACGCTGCTAGAAGCTAGTTGTTTGTGATCCCCAAATTCATTTGTTGAAATTCATTCCCCAGGTGATAGCATTGAGGGGTGGGACCTTTGGGGTGGTTAGATAATGAAATTAGAGCCCGCGTGCCTCCTTATAAAGGAGGCCACAGAGAGCTCCCTTGCCCTCCGCCATGTGAGCACTGAGTGAGAGGTCACCGACTGCTCACCAGGAAGAGGGTTCTAGCCAGATGTTAGGTTTCCAGTCTCCAAAACTGTGAGAAATAATGTCTTGCTCTTAAGCCACCCCGTTTACACTACATTTGTGATAGCAGCCCAAACGGACTAAAACAGAAGCCTAAATCCAGGCCTGCTTAGGAAACCCTAGAGGACATCAGGGAATACACCACTGGAAGGTGGTCTGTGTTTTGAAAAGAGGGTCTGAGTCAAAAAGAAGAGAAGCAGAGGGCTTCCCTGGTGGCCCAGTGGTTAAGAATCGCCTGCCAATGCAGGGGGCACAGGTTCGATCCCTGGTCTGGGAAGATCCCATGTGCCATGGAGCAACACAGTCGGTGCACCACAACTACTGAAGCCCGGGCACCTAGAGCCTGTGCTCTGCAACAGGAGAAGCCACTGCTATGAAAAGACCACACAGCAACGAAAAGTAGCTCCCACTAGCTGCAACTAGAGAAAGCCTGCACACAGCGCTGAAGACCCAGGGCATCCAAAAAGATACATTTTTGTAAAAAAGAGAAGGAGAAAGAGAATAAGGATTTCAGGCAGAGGGACGAGCCTAAGTCAAGAAAGCCTGTTTGGGAAGAGTGAGCAGAGAAGAATGACGAGAGCACAGAGGCACAGGGAGAGGATGAGGAAATGAGACTGGGGAAATTTAGAATCAGCTCACATGGCACCCTCAACATATGATGAAGGGGATTAGCAGTCATGATAGGGAGCCCTGGAAGGGCTTTATATATATACTTTTAGTGCTTTTCCCCCAGTAACAATTAGATACCATGAAATGCACATATCTTATCACTCGGTGAATCTATTTCATAGATTTTGATGAGGCATACAGCTGCGTAACTCAGACCTCTACCAAGATACAGAACATTTCCGTCACTCCAGAAATTTCCCTCCTGCCAGTCAGTCCCTGTCCCCGCCCTATCCCCACCTTAGAGGCAACCCTGGCTCTGACTTCTTTCCACCCTAGATTAGTTTGCCTGCTGTAGATTATCACACAGATGAAACCATACAGGATGTCATCTTTTGTGTCTGGCTTCTTGAATTCAACCTCTTTTTGAGACTCGGCCATGTTGTTGAATGTTATTGGCTATTGGCTTTGTTTTTATGGCTGAGTTGTATTGCACTGTACATGGGTAACCAGGTTTATCCACCCGCCTGTTGAGGGACATTTGGATAATTTTCTGTTTGGGTAATTATGACCTGGAAGGGTTTTGAGCAATGTGATGACAAGACTGGATTTGCTTGCACGTTGATGTTTAAACAGTGCCCCAGAGCTCTCGGCCCCCTTCTTCCTCTCCCCCTTGGAAATCTCTTGTAATAGCATCACCAAGAAAAGCTAAAACCACAGCGCCTTGCCCACCTCCAGGGATGGAGAACTCTCCATTTTTTAAAGGCATAGCTCATATGCCATAACAAAGCCTCCTTTGTTAAGGCACAGCTCTCACCGAGAGAACATTCTGGAACCCACAACTGCCCCTTTACAGCCTCCTCATGCAGATGGGCTCAGGGTCCCAGGACAACCCTTCAGAGACTTGAGGAAGCAGCCTGCCCTTCTTCAGTTTTCATTAACCCTTTCCTTACACCTGTGGCCTTAGATACATTTCCTGTTCCGTCCTCCACCTGTGACACTCGGCAGTCACATCACAGTTTGCTGAGGTCCTGTAAGCAGTTCATCCAGGGCGTGGGGGCTGTGGGGCACAAGCACGTGTGTGGAGTGACAGAGCTGTGTGCAAACCCTAGCTCTGCCCTTAACGAACCGTGTTGTCTTACCTACCAGCCTCTTCTACAGGTTGGCCGAATTCCCCAGGAGCATGTTGCCCTGGAAGGGCTTTATATATATACTTTTAGTGCTTTTCCCCCAGTAACAATTAGATACCATGAAATGCACATATCTTATCACTCGGTGAATCTATTTCATAGATTTTGATGAGGCATACAGCTGCGTAACTCAGACCTCTACCAAGATACAGAACATTTCCGTCACTCCAGAAATTTCCCTCCTGCCAGTCAGTCCCTGTCCCCGCCCTATCCCCACCTTAGAGGCAACCCTGGCTCTGACTTCTTTCCACCCTAGATTAGTTTGCCTGCTGTAGATTATCACACAGATGAAACCATACAGGATGTCATCTTTTGTGTCTGGCTTCTTGAATTCAACCTCTTTTTGAGACTCGGCCATGTTGTTGAATGTTATTGGCTATTGGCTTTGTTTTTATGGCTGAGTTGTATTGCACTGTACATGGGTAACCGGGTTTATCCACCCGCCTGTTGAGGGACATTTGGATAATTTTCTGTTTGGGTAATTATGACCTGGAAGGGTTTTGAGCAATGTGATGACAAGACTGGATTTGCTTGCACGTTGATGTTTAAACAGTGCCCCAGAGCTCTCGGCCCCCTTCTTCCTCTCCCCCTTGGAAATCTCTTGTAATAGCATCACCAAGAAAAGCTAAAACCACAGCGCCTTGCCCACCTCCAGGGATGGAGAACTCTCCATTTTTTAAAGGCATAGCTCATATGCCATAACAAAGCCTCCTTTGTTAAGGCACAGCTCTCACCGAGAGAACATTCTGGAACCCACAACTGCCCCTTTACAGCCTCCTCATGCAGATGGGCTCAGGGTCCCAGGACAACCCTTCAGAGACTTGAGGAAGCAGCCTGCCCTTCTTCAGTTTTCATTAACCCTTTCCTTACACCTGTGGCCTTAGATACATTTCCTGTTCCGTCCTCCACCTGTGACACTCGGCAGTCACATCACAGTTTGCTGAGGTCCTGTAAGCAGTTCATCCAGGGCGTGGGGGCTGTGGGGCACAAGCACGTGTGTGGAGTGACAGAGCTGTGTGCAAACCCTAGCTCTGCCCTTAACGAACCGTGTTGTCTTACCTACCAGCCTCTTCTACAGGTTGGCCGAATTCCCCAGGGAGCAGACTCTGAGATCTGCATGTGGTTTGCTGGGGAATGCTCATGGGGTGACATCTGAGGAGAGAGGGACAGTGGTTGTCACGCCGTGGAGTCAGGGTGGCCCTGTGGCACTGTTCTGTGTAGAGATGGGGAGCTCAGACATTGTACCCGTATCACCATGACATTAGATGTGGGCTGTTCCTGGGTAGGGAATGTCACCTTGGGCAAGGTGGTTCCATGCTCCGAGGGTCATTCCTAGGAAAGGACTCACTGTGAGCAGCCAACACTCCCTGCAGCTGAGGAAATGAGTGCCTCAGTCCCGCCGTGGGATCTGGGTCATAGACTTCTGCCTCCTCTCCTCCCTGTTACACAGTAGTGAGAAAGCTGTGAACAGTAATCAAGCTCATGCATTGTCAAGGCCTGCTACACAGTAACTGAATTACTTTTGTCTACTTCTTTTTCATATTTGTCCTTTGGTCTCTTTGTTTATTTTTGACTGCGCTAGGTCTTCATTGTTGTGCATGGGCTTTCTCTAGTTGTGGCAAGTGGTGGAGCTCGTGGTGGTACACGGGCTTCTCCTTGCACTAGCTTCTCTGTGGCAGAGCACAGGCTCTAGGGGCAGGGGCTCAGTAGTTGTGGTAGTTGTGAATAAATACACATTTTTTCATGTGTATTTTGGCCATCTGTATGTCTTCTTTGGAGCAAAGTCTATATAAATCATCTGCCCATTTATTTATTTATTTATTTTTGGGTGGGGGTCGGGTTGGGGAAGGAGGGGAGCGGGCGGGCCACTTCTATTGGTCTTTCATTTCTCCACTTTCATCCGTCTTTGTTCCTTGGCTCCTGTGGGCCTCCCATCGCGGTGACGTCTGTCGTCACAGAGCACCGGCTCTGGGCCTAGTCACCCCACCTGTGACACTCGGCAGTCACATCACAGTTTGCTGAGGTCCTGTAAGCAGTTCATCCAGGGCGTGGGGGCTGTGGGGCACAAGCACGTGTGTGGAGTGACAGAGCTGTGTGCAAACCCTAGCTCTGCCCTTAACGAACCGTGTTGTCTTACCTACCAGCCTCTTCTACAGGTTGGCCGAATTCCCCAGGGAGCAGACTCTGAGATCTGCATGTGGTTTGCTGGGGAATGCTCATGGGGTGACATCTGAGGAGAGAGGGACAGTGGTTGTCACGCCGTGGAGTCAGGGTGGCCCTGTGGCACTGTTCTGTGTAGAGATGGGGAGCTCAGACATTGTACCCGTATCACCATGACATTAGATGTGGGCTGTTCCTGGGTAGGGAATGTCACCTTGGGCAAGGTGGTTCCATGCTCCGAGGGTCATTCCTAGGAAAGGACTCACTGTGAGCAGCCAACACTCCCTGCAGCTGAGGAAATGAGTGCCTCAGTCCCGCCGTGGGATCTGGGTCATAGACTTCTGCCTCCTCTCCTCCCTGTTACACAGTAGTGAGAAAGCTGTGAACAGTAATCAAGCTCATGCATTGTCAAGGCCTGCTACACAGTAACTGAATTACTTTTGTCTACTTCTTTTTCATATTTGTCCTTTGGTCTCTTTGTTTATTTTTGACTGCGCTAGGTCTTCATTGTTGTGCATGGGCTTTCTCTAGTTGTGGCAAGTGGTGGAGCTCGTGGTGGTACACGGGCTTCTCCTTGCACTAGCTTCTCTGTGGCAGAGCACAGGCTCTAGGGGCAGGGGCTCAGTAGTTGTGGTAGTTGTGAATAAATACACATTTTTTCATGTGTATTTTGGCCATCTGTATGTCTTCTTTGGAGCAAAGTCTATATAAATCATCTGCCCATTTATTTATTTATTTATTTTTGGGTGGGGGTCGGGTTGGGGAAGGAGGGGAGCGGGCGGGCCACTTCTATTGGTCTTTCATTTCTCCACTTTCATCCGTCTTTGTTCCTTGGCTCCTGTGGGCCTCCCATCGCGGTGACGTCTGTCGTCACAGAGCACCGGCTCTGGGCGCATGCACTCCAGAGCTCCGGCTCGGTGATTGGACACATCAGTCCAGCCGCTCCACGGCACGGGGGATCTTCCCAGGCCAGGGATCAAACCGGCGCCCCTTGCACTGCAAGGCGGTGTCCTTACCCACTGGACCACCAGGGGAAGCCCCTGCCCATTTTTTGATTGAGTTGTTTGCTTTTCTGACATGGAGCTGCATGAGCTGCTTACGTATTTTTGGAGATTAATCCCTTGTCAGTTGCTTCATTTGCAAATATTTTCTCCCATTCTGAGGGTTGTCTTTTTGTCTTGTTTATGGTTTCCTTTTCTGTGCAGAAGCTTTTAAGTTTAATTAGGATAAATAAACTTTAATGGGCGATAAGATATTATTTATATTTACTTATTCTCACTTCATTGCCTTTCAGAAGTGCCAGTGTCCGCAGCAGCGGTGGTTTTCGCAAGAATGGTAAGACAGCTGCTTGCGGTTTCCGGCCCTAGGACTGCTGTTCTGGCCTTCCTCCTGCAGGGGGAGCACTCTCATCCATGCTGGGAGACCCGGTCTTTTCCTCTTCATTCTGGGGCTCTTACACCTTAGTGGCGGCACCCCAGTAGCCAGGGCGACTTTCTGAGGCTGCACGCTCCCCAGGTCAGCCCTTCCAGGCTGAGCAGGTCCAGCCCCTTTGCCAACGAGTACCCAGCTACTCAGTGCAGAAAGCCCCGGGACTGGGGCTTTCACTGCCGCACCGCGCTGCCTCCCTCACCCCATTCCTATGCGAGGCCCCTGTCCTAGCCCCGACCTGGTTCTGATCCTGACCTCAGAGCTGGCCTGAAACCCTTTACGACTAAGCCTCCATCCAGCCTCCACCCTCCTCACACCAGGGGACTGCTGGGCCACGCAGGCTGGGGTGAGTTCAGGAGCCCCCAGGGAGGTGGGCTTCCTAGGAATGACGGATGGTTTTATCTTTTGAGGTCTCAGGAGGACCGGAGATTCTATTAGACCCTGTGAGGAATGTGTGGGCCTGTGAAGATAGGCACTCACCTGGATGCCCGCACACTTGAACAGCAGACAGAGGCACACCCGTGTGTCCATGAGCACAGCCACACACGGTCAGGCATGCGCACACACACAAGCAAACATGCCACGGGGCCCCGAGTCCTTGGTTTCATGCTCTTTAGACCCACATTGGGGCCTTCTTGAATCTGGCTCTCCCCTGGAGCCCCCCAGCCTGGCTCCAAACAGACCCCCTAGGTCCCTCCTGCCTGTGCATCCCTGAGCGGCCCCTCCTCTCTCCCACAGCCCATCTGTGAACACATGGGAGAGTCTCCAGTCTGCCCCCTGTCCTACGACCCGGTCTGTGGCACCGACGGGGTCACGTATGAGAGTGAATGCAAGCTCTGCTTGACTCGGATGTAAGTCCACCCCCAGCTTCCCCAGGGCTATCTTGGGTGGGGGGTGCTCCATCTGTGGTGCATGCAAGTCTGAAAGGAACAGGACTTGACCTGCCTCTTCCTTTAGTCACCTTGGCCTGGGACAAACTTTCAACTTTGGCTCATAACAGACTGAGCACAAGTAAAATCAAAAGAAGGCACGTGGTTCCAAGCCGAAAGCCCTGGCTGGGTTTTTTTCCTTGTTCAGCCCCCTGACTAGGTGACCTTACTTGTTCATTTGTTTCCTCCAGCCAACAATGACTTATTAACACCTCCTATGTGCCAGGCACTGGGGATACAATAGGATATAAACAGCTCCAGAGCATGACTGGCTCCTGGGGCAATGATCAGCCTAAGGTGGAAGCCAAGCTGAGGGTCAGCTAACTGCAGCTCAAATGGGTGCACAGGGTACTATGGGTGCCAGGCAAGGGCAGGGAAGACTTCCTAGGACAGGGGACATCTCAGCTAGGCCCTAAGGGATAAGTAGAAACTAGGTAGGAAAGAAGAAATAAGGGAAGGCAATTCCAAGCAGAAAAATGAGTTTGGAAAGATCTAGAAGAGAAAGAAAGTTTATATTTGAGGAAATACAAGAGGTTGAATATGCTGGTGTATAATGTGTAAAGGAGAATGTGGAAGAGAGACACGAAATGAGTCTAGAGTGGGCAGGGCTAGAATAGGACCCTGGTACATCAGAGCTCCTAGTTGGTCTCATTCGTCCTGAAGCCCTTAGCCGGCCAGCACTAAGTGAGAACACAGAAGAGAAGCCCCTGAGCGCTGCAGCACTCTCAACAGATGGGAAGGAGAGCAGCAGGACACTGCTAACTTAGAACTAGAAAAGATCATGCACCGAGGCCTTCTCTCCACAGGCCCATCTGTTGAGCCCCCAGCCTGGCTCCAAACAGACCCCTAGGTCCCTCCTGCCTGTGCATCCCTGAGCGGCCCTCTCTCTCCACAGCCCATCTGTGAACACATGGGAGAGTCTCCAGTCTGCCCCTGTCCTACGACCCGGTCTGTGGCACCGACGGGGTCACGTATGAGAGTGAATGCAAGCTCTGCTTGACTCGGATGTAAGTCCACCCCCAGCTTCCCCAGGGCTATCTTGGGTGGGGGGTGCTCCATCTGTGGTGCATGCAAGTCTGAAAGGAACAGGACTTGACCTGCCTCTTCCTTTAGTCACCTTGGCCTGGGACAAACTTTCAACTTTGGCTCATAACAGACTGAGCACAAGTAAAATCAAAAGAAGGCACGTGGTTCCAAGCCGAAAGCCCTGGCTGGGTTTTTTTCCTTGTTCAGCCCCCTGACTAGGTGACCTTACTTGTTCATTTGTTTCCTCCAGCCAACAATGACTTATTAACACCTCCTATGTGCCAGGCACTGGGGATACAATAGGATATAAACAGCTCCAGAGCATGACTGGCTCCTGGGGCAATGATCAGCCTAAGGTGGAAGCCAAGCTGAGGGTCAGCTAACTGCAGCTCAAATGGGTGCACAGGGTACTATGGGTGCCAGGCAAGGGCAGGGAAGACTTCCTAGGACAGGGGACATCTCAGCTAGGCCCTAAGGGATAAGTAGAAACTAGGTAGGAAAGAAGAAATAAGGGAAGGCAATTCCAAGCAGAAAAATGAGTTTGGAAAGATCTAGAAGAGAAAGAAAGTTTATATTTGAGGAAATACAAGAGGTTGAATATGCTGGTGTATAATGTGTAAAGGAGAATGTGGAAGAGAGACACGAAATGAGTCTAGAGTGGGCAGGGCTAGAATAGGACCCTGGTACATCAGAGCTCCTAGTTGGTCTCATTCGTCCTGAAGCCCTTAGCCGGCCAGCACTAAGTGAGAACACAGAAGAGAAGCCCCTGAGCGCTGCAGCACTCTCAACAGATGGGAAGGAGAGCAGCAGGACACTGTCTTAACTTAGAAAAAGATCATGAAGATTAAAGATTCGTGGTTACATTGGGAGTAGAATTAACGGGCTGTGAAATTAGACTTGAGTGGGCAGAGGGGCAGGAAAGAAGCAAGAGCCACATGCTGGTTTCTAACTTGTAGGCTGGGGCAGCTGGTGGTGGCATGTGAGGGGCAGGCAGGGAACGAGCAGCAGGCTTGTGGGGCCATGATGTTCGTGGACAGTGAAGCCTCTGGGACACCCCAGTGGTGATGTATGATAGACACTTGAATGAACAGGCCTGGGGTTTAACAGAAGTTCAGGCCAGACAAATTTGCAGCCAACAGCATGCGGAGGTGGTTGAAAGCCCCCAGGAGGGTGTCTGGAGGGAGAAGCTGTAGAAGGATATGCCCAGAGAGCCACAGGGTGGGCAGAGCACTGCAGAGGTCTAGGTGGGTTGGGTGGGATTCCTGAAGGGTATATTACAGTTCCTGGGGAGCTGATCTCATCCTTGTCTGTTGTGATCCTAGGAAAAACAGACAGGACATCCAGATTGTGAAGGATGGAAAATGCTGACCCCATAGGAGCCTCTAAAGCCATGAAACTTCAGGCTGGAGAACCGTGGTGGGCGTCAAGGATGAGACATGAAATAAAGACTTAGCTCAGCCCAGCCAAGTGGCTCAATGTCTAGGGATTCTGGGGAGGCAGATGGAGGAAGGGGAATTTGGCCCTGTCCTCCCTACTCTGAATCTGATGTCCTTTCCATCACTCTGGGGCTCCTCAACCTTGTCACAATCCCCTATAGGTCCCAGGCACCGTCCGCCTTCTTGAGGGGGTCAGGACTCTGTCCACTGCTCCTGTGAGCCCAGCCTGGCCTGTCACTGAGGTCAAGAACATAAGTGAGGTCTGTACCCCCCCACCACTGCAAGGCCCAGCCTCAGATAGCCTTTGGGAGGCTCCCATGTCCCTCACAGCTTTCTCCCCAGACTGTGCCAGCACCCCGAATCTCACTCTCACACATGTATGCACAGAGCTCCATACGTGTCAACACTATCGTGGCTGATATTCAGGTGGTGGTCTCTGTACACTGACTGCTTATTAGTCATGAGGTAGGGCTACAATTGTTGAAAACAGGCGTTCCCCAAGTCCCGTTCCCCAGTCACCCATAGCAGGATGACTTCTAGATCCTGCTCTGCTCTCTCAGTCAACACCCACTCTGACTGGTGGTTAGATGTGTTGACACTGGAAACAGAGCCCACAGGGCTCACACAGTGGCCCACAAGGACACGCGGCATTTGGGAATCCCACTGTAGACAGAGATCCCAGCCTGTGGGACATGTCAGGTACCCCCTCTCTTGGCCGAAGCTTATAGGAGGAGCCTCTCGGTAGAGGTGGGGGTGGGGGAGGGTGGTGAAGGACCTGGCCAGGTGGAAGCAGCATCACACAGACCCCGACTCCAGTTCTAGGGTAGGTAGCTTCAGCAGGAAATGCTCAGTGAGAACACACACACACACACACACTCTGGGAGGAATGGGGGCCGGGAAGGCAGGACCCATCACTCCCTGGAGCACTGAGATGGGAACGTGGGCAGGAACTGTCGATAGGTCTGCAGGGGTGGGGGCAAAGAGGCCATCTGTAAGGTCCTTCTACTGCCACTGATAACAAGCTCATTTCCCACCCGCATAGGGATGGTGTAAGAAGACGTTTGACTGAGAGACCAAAAAGCCAAAATAACAGTGGCTTAAACAGATAGTTTATTTCTGGGCTTCCCCTGTGGCTCAGATGGTAAAGAAGTTCATTTCTCTCACACACAGGCCTATGTAGTATGCTAACTTCATGCTCCTTTTATACTCTTCCTCTTCCATCCTTTTCAGCTTCTAGCCCAAGGTCAAATAGCCACTCCACTTCTAGCCGTCATATCTCCACTCAGCCCGGAGAGGCAGGGAGGGGCACTCTCTTGCCTTGGATAGCGCTTCCCATAAGAGGTACACTGGGGACCTCGCTGGTGGTCCAGTGGTTAAGACTCCCCACTTCCGATGCAGGCGGTGTCAGTTTGACCCCTGGTCAAGGAAATAATGTCCCACATGCCACGTGACGCAGTCAATAGATTTTTAAAAAGATGCACGCAGTTCACAACCTATTGGCTAAAATGCAGCCTCTTGGCCAGGCTAGGGCAAAAAGTCTGGGAAAAACTATTTTCTCTGATTGGCCGTGTGCTAAGCTGAAAGTTGGCTTGTGTGGTGTAGGAAGAGAGTGAATATTGGTGGCATCTGAGTCTGTGCCCTAAGCGGGAAGCCCCTCTGACACTGAAGTGGTGGATCTCAGCTTCATTTCTCCTCAGTCACCTTCCCTCCCCTAGGTTTCTGCTCACATGACGAGGAATCACAAAGGTTAAGCAATGAGCCAGAGCACCACACAGAAAGACCTAACTCCCCACTTTACAGATACGGAAATGGCGGATCTCGTTTCTGGAAACCACCCTACAACCTAAGTGTGAGCCCCTAAAGGCCTGTCTATGTAGGGAACCCTGCTACCCTGGCCACTGCAGACTGGCCAGAAGACACTCTTCCAGACGTCTCAAATTGGAAACAAGGAAACTGAGGCAGTTCCCCTCTGGTAGGAAGTTGTAAACTAGGCCAAGTGGGGACTGCAGGCAACCATGTTTCCTACTTTGTGGGAGCAGCAGGGGTGCGTGAACGACACTAAGGTGCAGAGATTCTGAGAGCTCTGGCAGCATTTGTGTTCTTGAAGCCCAACTGCCCTTTAACTTCCCTCAGTTACACTAGATAACATCCTATCAACAAATTGTCTATTTCAACAATCTCTTTGGAATAGGTTTCCAGTCATTTCAACTAGGGCTTCCCTGGTGGCTCAGTCAAGAATCTAAGAAGCTGCTCCTTCCTTAGGTCTTTCATCTCATCTTTATAATGGGAATAGCAACACATTCTTTATTGGCTATTATAAAGATTAAGTGGGATGAATATGTCATATAAACCAAGTGCTTATTAACATCAGCTGCTATTATTACTGTTATTATTGTTGGTCCAAAGGGAGAAGGTACTGAATTGTGACTAAAGACAATAAATAACCACCCCCTTCCTATCTGAGCGCTGTCCCTCTCCGGTGCGTGCCTCGGAGCAGTGGCCCGCCCTCTCTGAGTTTCACCTTCTGTGAAAATGGCAATGTAATGCTATTTCATAGGGGTGTTTGGAATTGAGACAGCAAAAATAACCACTTAAACTAAGGTCTGATACATCCATCGCAGGTGCTCCACACATGGTGTCTCCAGATTCAAAGCATGTGATTAGGACATACTGCCAGGGAGGTGTGAAGATCATTAAAAGAACTGGTTGTGCAGGAAACCCTCTTCGATTTTTCTTTCCTTGAAATTTCTAGATGGTGTTTCTCTTTTCTTCTTGCTTTTCTTCTTTTTTTTGGTTTATTTTTGGCTGTACTGGGACGCATTGCTGCCTGCGCTTTTCAATACTTGGGCAAGCAGGGGCTACTCTCTAGCTATGGTACGCAGGTTTCTGTTTGCAGTGGCTTCTCCATTGTGGAGCATGGGCTTCATTGACCCCTGGCCTGTGGGACCTTCTCCTTTCCTGTAATACACCTGTGACTACAACAGCTTTCGGGAAGTTCTGTGAGTCCTTCCAGAGAATCCTCCAGAGGACGGTTAGGGTAAGAGTCGGAACTTTCTGCTGGTGGCACCAGTGAGGGTTGTCTGTGGAGGGCTTCCCTTCAGCCGTGGCAGTCGGGCTGACCCCAGGTTTCATGTGATATTACAACTGAAAGGGATCTAAAGCTTATCTACTCCAATTTCATGTTTTAAAAATTCATTTGGCTGCACTAGGCCTTAGTTGCAGCATATGGGAGCTAGTTCCCTGACTAGGGATTGAACCCAGGTCCCCTATATTGGAAGCATGAAGTCTTGCCACTGGACCACAAGGGAAGTCCCTCAAATTTCATTTTATAGGTGAGGAAACAGAGCTAGAGATGCAACATGACTTACCCATGTCCACGTAAGGTCCCAGCAAAGGGGGACGGGCCCTGAGTACCTTGACTCCCCACGCAGTGTGCTTTTCTGCAATATCCTGTCGTAACTGCCACTGTGAGGCTCAGCGCAGAAAAACTCATCCTGAAGCCAGACTGGCATTGTTATAAGCGATTTTTCAAATAATCTAAATTTTATTGCTAGAAGAGATCTCACTGTTTTGGTTCAACCCTTCATTTTACCCAGAAAAAATGCTGAGGCAGAGAAACTGAAGGAAATCTACCAAGGCGACCTGGTGAGTCAGCAGTGGGGACAGGCTGAAGTTGGGGATGTGGACCCTCTGCAAAGCCTTCATTCTAGTTGGATCGATTTCCCTGTAGGAGCCAAGAGAGTGCCGCAGACGTTTATAAACGTACTGACGGGATTCTACCAGGATCCCAGAGCAGCCTGGTTTTGTGTATCTTGCCTGGGCAGCGTCAGGCTCTCTTACTCTGTCGTGAACACTTCAAGCAGCTACCAGGTGGTTCTCTGTATTTCTCAGGGGCTGAGGGGGAAAGGGGACTCTTGTCACTCTTCCTCTAGAGCACAGATGAGCAACCATCTGCCATCCACTGAGAGAGTGTGTACCAGAAGGCAAGACTAGAACTTAATACCATGATGCCATCAGGTCTACAAAAGCACAAAATCTATGGCAGGCCAGACATTATTCCATCTGGAGAATCTTTTATCGCCTCTAGTTAAATATAACATGTAAATAAAGGGCTGGACAGTCCCAGAGAATCTCCAGAGGACGGTTAGGGTAAGAGTCGGAACTTTCTGCTGGTGGCACCAGTGAGGGTTGTCTGTGGAGGGCTTCCCTTCAGCCGTGGCAGTCGGGCTGACCCCAGGTTTCATGTGATATTACAACTGAAAGGGATCTAAAGCTTATCTACTCCAATTTCATGTTTTAAAATTCATTTGGCTGCACTAGGCCTTAGTTGCAGCATATGGGAGCTAGTTCCCTGACTAGGGATTGAACCCAGGTCCCCTATATTGGAAGCATGAAGTCTTGCCACTGGACCACAAGGGAAGTCCCTCAAATTTCATTTTATAGGTGAGGAAACAGAGCTAGAGATGCAACATGACTTACCCATGTCCACGTAAGGTCCCAGCAAAGGGGGACGGGCCCTGAGTACCTTGACTCCCCACGCAGTGTGCTTTTCTGCAATATCCTGTCGTAACTGCCACTGTGAGGCTCAGCGCAGAAAAACTCATCCTGAAGCCAGACTGGCATTGTTATAAGCGATTTTTCAAATAATCTAAATTTTATTGCTAGAAGAGATCTCACTGTTTTGGTTCAACCCTTCATTTTACCCAGAAAAAATGCTGAGGCAGAGAAACTGAAGGAAATCTACCAAGGCGACCTGGTGAGTCAGCAGTGGGGACAGGCTGAAGTTGGGGATGTGGACCCTCTGCAAAGCCTTCATTCTAGTTGGATCGATTTCCCTGTAGGAGCCAAGAGAGTGCCGCAGACGTTTATAAACGTACTGACGGGATTCTACCAGGATCCCAGAGCAGCCTGGTTTTGTGTATCTTGCCTGGGCAGCGTCAGGCTCTCTTACTCTGTCGTGAACACTTCAAGCAGCTACCAGGTGGTTCTCTGTATTTCTCAGGGGCTGAGGGGGAAAGGGGACTCTTGTCACTCTTCCTCTAGAGCACAGATGAGCAACCATCTGCCATCCACTGAGAGAGTGTGTACCAGAAGGCAAGACTAGAACTTAATACCATGATGCCATCAGGTCTACAAAAGCACAAAATCTATGGCAGGCCAGACATTATTCCAATCTGGAGAATCTTTTTATCGCCTCTAGTTAAATATAACATGTAAATAAAGGGCTTGTATCTCTAAAATAAATAAATAAATAACCAAATGCAGATGTGACATTTAAAAAATGTAAAATCCCATTTTTAAAATTTTATTTTTAATTGGGAGATAGTTGTTTTACAATGTTGTGTTGGTTCCTTCTATACAACAACATGAATCAGTTATAACTGTACATGTATCCCCTCCCTCTGGAGCCCCCCTCCCACCCCCCAGCCCACCCTGCAGGTCGCTGCAGCGCACTGAGCTGAGCTGCCTGTGCTCAGGCTTCCCAAGGGCTGTCTCTCTTACATATGGTAAAATACACAGGTCAGTGCTGCTCTCTCGATTCGTTCCGCCCTCTTCCCCACCGTGGCCACAGGCCCATTCTATTCTGTCTGCATCTCTATTTCTGCCCTGCAGATAGGTTCGTTTTTCTAGATTCCATATATATGCATTAATATATGATATTTGCTTTCTTCTTTCTGACTTACTTTCACCCCGTAACAATACCATCTTTTTATCCAGCAAATTCTTGTTTGGTTCTGAAAATATGGTTTCCTTTTTTCCCTCTTATTTACTTTTTTAATTGAAGGATAATTGCTTTACAGGATTTTGTTGTTTTCTGCCAAACATCAACATGAATCAGCCACAGGTATACATATATCTCCTCCCTCTCGAAGGGAAATATAGTTTCTTTCGTCACTGGTATATTTATTATATTTTATAAATCAACCACAGCTATTCATTAAAAAAACCCAACAACTCCATCTACCAATGCAGTTCTGTCCTTGGATCAGGCAGGTCCCCTGAAGAAGGAAACAGCAACCTATCCCAGCATTCCTGCCTGGGAAATCCCATGGACAAAGGAGCCTGACAGGACACCCTCCAAAGGGTCCCCAAAGAGTCAGACACAAGTTAGTGACTAAACGATTTTCAACTAAAAGACTGCTGACTACCAGATGAAGAAGGGCTTCTCAGAGGGAGTAGCTTTTAAACTGTGCCCTGAAGGATAAATATGTGTGTGGGGAAATCCTTCTGACTTTGCGAGGCTGAAGGATGTCTGTGTGATCTCAGAGCCCTGCGGTAGGACTGAGCATGTTCCGGGAAAGTGAGCAGCTGAGGAGAACTCTCCCTGTTCAGAAGGCAGAGATGCCCCACAGCTATGCAGATCTATTGAGTGGGCCAGGTCACCACCCTGCACATCTACCGGGCAGCCTATCTTCAAATAAGACATTGGAAATCCGATGCTGACAGCTTCAGGGGCAATTTCACTAATAATTCGTGTAGTTGACATTCATTCATTCTCCAAATTATTTACTGAGTACTTAACAATGTGCCAAACTACGTGCTTGACTGTTAACGAGACAAGCTCCTTAATCCAAGGAACTCACAGTCCAGTGTTAAAAAGCAAACAGTAGGGCCTCCCTGGTGGTCCAGTGGGTAAGGACACCGCCTTGCAGTGCAAGGGGCGCCGGTTCAATCCCTGGCGTGGGAGGATCCCGCGTGCCGTGGAGCGGCTGGACCGATGTGTCCAATTACCAAGCCGGAGCTCTGAAGCACATGCGCCCAGAGCCAGTGCTCTGCAACAACAGAGGCCACTGCGATGGGAAGCCCACATGGGCCAGAGAACAAAGATGGATGAAAATAAATAAATGAAAGACCAATAGAAGAAACCTGCCCACCCCCTTCCCTTCCCAACTCGTGCCCCCGCAAAAAAAAAAAAGATTAAAAAAAAGGCAAACATTAGTCAAATAACCCCACAAATAAATCATCATATACCACTATACATGCTGTTTATCATAAACAATCATGACAAGTTACGAGAGGATGTCACCCGAGGGCTTGATACTCTCAGACAGAACACCAGGAATATCAGTAGGTGAGGTTTCTCCATGGAAGAGACATGTATGTTCTCCAGAATGCACAGGAGTCACCTAGGACAGGGGCAGGGTGCAGGAAGGATGGTGCGGAGATGGCCACGCAGAGAACAATCTGGGCAAAGACCTCAGGGCAGGAGAGGCACAGAGAACCTGAGGACCTGAACTAGTCCCGAGTGGCCGATGGCAGAGAGCAAACAAGAGTGGGTTAAGGACCTTGGCTTTTATCCCAAAAATATGGGGCCACTGAGGATTTCAAGCAGGAAACTGATATGACAAAATCAGGACAGGAGCACTAAGCTGCTCTTTGGAGAATGAATGGAGAGGGCCAGAAGGGATGTGCACAGATGAACATGGGAAATACACAGAAGGAAAAGAGAGAAAATGAGAGGGTGTGAGCAAGCCCAAGGCAGTTGGGACACAAATCGGTAGAGACTGAGAACACGGGCTCGGAAACAAGACACCCAGTTTGAATCCTGGCTTCATTACTTTCTCTATAATCCTGAGCAAATCATCTAAGCTCATCTCTGCAACAGGGAGAGTTCTGTCTACCTCCTGCATTGTGTGAGGATTAAATGACTAATACACCTGAAGAACTTAGAACACAGCTACCACAGATACACAAATCAAGACTGAACTGCTCTGATTAAAGCTGAGGTGGGCTGGCTGGACCCTGAGCCTCGGCCTCTGGCCCACCCCTACCTCCACCACCTCGTCCCTGGTCATACCCACACAGTCCTCAAGTCCTGAGACTTCACTGACTCTCTCTCTGCCAGTAAGGTTGGCCCAGGGTGACCTGTTAGGAGGTTCATCTCCTGGGCACTGTGTGAAAGAAACAAGATGCCAGCAGCTGGCCCACTTTAGAGCTCCAACACACAGGCCCCTCTCGACTTTATAACATAACTAGACCAGAACCTCAAAAGGCTTTTGCTTCCCCTACTTCATTTACCAAAAAGGAAAGAAAAGTTTAAGCACTCTTCAGGGATAGGGGGCATGGGTTCAATCCCTGGTCAGGAACTAAGATTTCGCATGCTGCATGGCACAACAACAAAAAAGCTTAAACACTCTTCTGCTTGTTGATGTATATATAAACTGCTTTATTTTTTAAACAACAAAGGGGGAAAGGGCCACAAAATGCACAGAAACAGCTCCAAAGGAACTTGAAGAAAATGTAGATCTCAGAAGGGTACAGTTAACAGTAATGCCTTTGAAGGAACTCCTGAGAAGTTTTTGGTTGCCCTCACTACCTGTCTGCTGTATGCACTCTGGCTCCCCCTCCTGCCCCTCATAAGGCCTGGTTCTGACCCAGCTTCAAGCAGAGACAGCAAGACAGTCACATACAACCACAGGCCCCACTCCAGGACTGGCCCCCTGAGATCTCATGACCTGTGGCTGATCAGGACAACTGGAAGCTGAGGACAGGGTCATGAACCACAACCAGTCAGCCATTTCCAACTTCAACCACATGAGAGACACTCGGACGACCTGTTCCGAGCTGTTCCCAACATTCTTCACCAGACGTGGCCTCCTGGTGATTCCGGCTTACAGACAGGGCCGTGGGATCGTAAGGGCAAAAAGGCCTCAGGTATTATGTACCAACCAAAATGACCGATAAACCCAGAACTATCCCAGGACATGTGAGAGGTCTCACCAGCCCAAAGAAAGCACCCAGAGGTCCAAAAAGCTGGGAAGACTTGGGCAGGGCAGCCCTCTCTGAGCTGCTGGACAGCACAGATCCACAGAGACAGAATGAGAAGTTGACAGGAGCGCCAGAGATTGTTTGGACGATACTTGTTCTCTGAGAGCGGGTGTAAGAGAAGGAAGACATCGTGGGCCAGTTGCCAGCATCCCCGGGGAAGGTGGGTAACTTCTGTTCCAGAGACGGCAGAGCTGGTGGAGCTGTTCTTCGAGGCGGCACAACCTTCTCTGGCTCACCTCAGTCGGCAAGGGCCAAGTTTGTGGACTGCAATCGCTCCGTCTCCTGGCAGATGTTCTGCTCCACTGTGTCACACTCAGCTAGGAACGCCTAAAAAATGAAGGCAGAGCACTGAGGACCACTGTGGGCCTGCCAACCCTGCCAAGCCTAGCCACAAGACGCTCTTTGCCGAGCCACTCTGGGGAAGCCCTGGGTACCTGACTCAGACTAAACACGTGTGTGGGGACAGAGACAGGCTGGGCCCCAGACTCAGGAGAGGGAGGCAGAGGAAACGGGCCCAGAGCTGCTGAAATGCTCTCAGCCAACTAACCTCAAAGGGCACCCGGGACAGGAAGCCTGGCCACTGCAATGGCATGATTTCAGGGGGCCCTTTCCACAGGCATGGGGGTCCTATCCACAGGAATGGAGCCTGTTGGAACTGTGTAACGTGTCAGCCCTGTCTGCCCCTCCATAAGGCCTGGTTCTGACCCAGCTTCAAGCAGAGACAGCAAGACAGTCACATACAACCACAGGCCCCACTCCAGGACTGGCCCCCTGAGATCTCATGACCTGTGGCTGATCAGGACAACTGGAAGCTGAGGACAGGGTCATGAACCACAACCAGTCAGCCATTTCCAACTTCAACCACATGAGAGACACTCGGACGACCTGTTCCGAGCTGTTCCCAACATTCTTCACCAGACGTGGCCTCCTGGTGATTCCGGCTTACAGACAGGGCCGTGGGATCGTAAGGGCAAAAAGGCCTCAGGTATTATGTACCAACCAAAATGACCGATAAACCCAGAACTATCCCAGGACATGTGAGAGGTCTCACCAGCCCAAAGAAAGCACCCAGAGGTCCAAAAAGCTGGGAAGACTTGGGCAGGGCAGCCCTCTCTGAGCTGCTGGACAGCACAGATCCACAGAGACAGAATGAGAAGTTGACAGGAGCGCCAGAGATTGTTTGGACGATACTTGTTCTCTGAGAGCGGGTGTAAGAGAAGGAAGACATCGTGGGCCAGTTGCCAGCATCCCCGGGGAAGGTGGGTAACTTCTGTTCCAGAGACGGCAGAGCTGGTGGAGCTGTTCTTCGAGGCGGCACAACCTTCTCTGGCTCACCTCAGTCGGCAAGGGCCAAGTTTGTGGACTGCAATCGCTCCGTCTCCTGGCAGATGTTCTGCTCCACTGTGTCACACTCAGCTAGGAACGCCTAAAAAATGAAGGCAGAGCACTGAGGACCACTGTGGGCCTGCCAACCCTGCCAAGCCTAGCCACAAGACGCTCTTTGCCGAGCCACTCTGGGGAAGCCCTGGGTACCTGACTCAGACTAAACACGTGTGTGGGGACAGAGACAGGCTGGGCCCCAGACTCAGGAGAGGGAGGCAGAGGAAACGGGCCCAGAGCTGCTGAAATGCTCTCAGCCAACTAACCTCAAAGGGCACCCGGGACAGGAAGCCTGGCCACTGCAATGGCATGATTTCAGGGGGCCCTTTCCACAGGCATGGGGGTCCTATCCACAGGAATGGAGCCTGTTGGAACTGTGTAACGTGTCAGCCCTGTCTGCTCCCCAGCACGCTTCCTTCCCAATCTGTTTAAATCCAAATTCAACTCCAGGGACACGAAAAGGAGCTCTTACGTTCTAGGTTCTCGCTGAGAAATAGCCCCCCAAAAGAGCCCACACTGCACGTGTGCTCTACCCTACTCTGAAGCGACACATGCAGCAACACACGGCACTTTGTGACGCCTACTATACAACTCACCTGAATCCTTTTCACCAAACCCTTCCTCTTCATTCTACTGTCTTTGAAATTTTCTGGCAGAATCTATGGCAGAATAAGTTGACATATAAATAATACTAGTAAGTGAAAATGACATCAGAACACATCAGAAAGAGCCACTGTACCACCAAGCAGGCCCCAGGTCACCAATGTGAAGGACGGGCATTTTCAGGAATCACTTCCTTGGATCTCTATCATGCATGGCCCTTCCCACAGCTCTCATTCCATACATGTGCCTTTGTTCTCAGATTTAGGGCCACAGATTTAGACCCTGGACTTTGTCCTCACCCTGTTTCCTGAGCATGGATACTGTGTCCTGGCTGGGCCAGGAGCTCGCTGTGGCATGAAAAACAGTGCTTTTCTGCTCTTCTTTACCTACACCACCTCTCCCTAAGAGTCCCAAGCAGAGTACTTCTCCCTGAGGAACTGAGGCATCGGGCTAGAAACACCATCCCTAGGAGGGAACATGGCATCGGTGATTCCCCACAGCCCCATGAGAGCTAGGTCTGGCTGAATTCTGCACAGGTAATGAGCTTAGTGGAATGTCACACACACAAGTCATCAGGGAGAAGACGCCCTGCGTTTCTCTGACCATGAGACCATGGACCATTTGGGTCCCAGCTTCCTGAGGATCAGATGCTACGGTGTGTGTCTGCTCAGTCGTGTCCCACTTTTTGCAAGTGTGATGGACTTGTAGTCGATCAGGCTCCTCTGTCCATAGGATTTCCCAGACAAGAACATACCGAAGTGGGCTGCCATTTCCTCCTTCAGGGTATCTTCTCAACCCAGGGATTGAATCCGTGTCTCTTTCATCTCCTGCTCTGGCAGGCAAATTCTTTACCTGGGCCTTAGATGCTACTAGCACACATAAATAAAAATGACAAAAGCCCCATGTTGGTGGGACAGGAGAAATCAGGAACTGTCTTATCTTTCTACGTATTCATTGAAGACCTAGCAGTACCTGGTATACAGTAGGAGCTCAATACCCTTAGGCAATGAGTACTATACTGAGGAAGTGAAACTGACTGAAAAACAGTCAAAGGAAACTAGTCCTCAGCTGAACATTTACTTACCAGTGTATCAATCTCCTCTAAGAGCTTCATAAACTGCTCGATTGTGGCTTTTACTCTCCTATCAAGTTTGCAGAGAGCTTCTGTTTGCAGATCCTTGGCCAGAAAACCCTGCAGAGGAATGATGCATGATTGCAAGGGTTTCTTGAAGCTGATGGAAAACTCCAAGCCAAAGCACCGATGAAGCAGCCACACCCCAAGTCCACATTCCCCAACAGGCTGGGCCAGACCACAGGAACTGGGAAACTTCACCTCCTGGAAAAATAGAAAAGCTGGCCCTGGGCCTCCTCAAGCACTGTAAAGGGCTGAAGGGCCCTCTATCTCACATGGCCTGCTAGGGCCACAAATACCTGGCTCTGGCGAGGCCCCCAGTTACTAGTGTACTCCCGCAAATAAGAGGCAGATATTAAGAGCACAAGGTTTAGACAGGCCTGGGCTTCAGTTCTGACTGTTGCGTAGTGACTCATGATCCCGTGCAAGGTTTTTAACCTATCCGTGCCTTGGTGTCCCCATTTATCAAATGGGGATCAAGGGACTTTCTAGGCAGTCCAGAAAGTGAGATTCCATCCTTCTATGCAGGGAACATGGGTTCCACCCCAGGCTGAGGAATAAGATCACATACACCGAGCAGCTTGGCCAAAATAAACAAAATAATAAAATGGAATATCTCCCTGGCGGTCCAGTGAGTAAGAATCTACTTTGGGATTCTCTGTGGTTCAGTGGTAAAGAATCTGCCTGCCAATGCAGGAGACACGGGTTCAATCCCTAATCCGAGAAGATCTCACACAGCAACTAAGCCCATGTGCCACAACTCTTGAGCCTGTGTTCTAGAGTCTGGGAACCATAACTACTGAGCCCATATGCCACAGCTACTGAAGCCTGCATGTCCCAGAGCCCATGCTCTGCAACAAGCAAAGCCATGGCAATGAAAGCCTGAGCACTACAACTAGAGAGCAGCCTCTGCTCACTGCAATCAGAGAAAAGCCACGTTAGCAATAAAGATCCAGCACAGCCAAAAATGAATCAATACATAAGATTACTGAAAAAACAATCCATCTTGCAATTCAGGGGACACAGGTTCAATCCCTGGTCGGGAAACTAAGATCCCACATGCTGCAGAGCATTTGAGCCTGCGTGCTACAACTACTGAGCCTTTGCACCTCAACTAGAGAGTCCAAGCACCCCAATGAACGATTCTGCATGACACAACAAAGATTCTACATGTCACAACTAAGACCCGATACAGCCAAACAGTAAAACATAAAATGGAGATCATGACACACACATTTCAGAGGGTTACTGTGAAAATAAGGGGAAATACATGAAGACCTTTAATATGAGTCCTGACAGAGACGTATATATGCTAACAAATGGCAGCACTTAAATGATCATTTAGCTAGTGACAGCGGGCAGACAGCAGGGATCTGAGAATGCTTTTATCAGAGCCAAAAACTACAGATGCAAATTTCACAACATGTAATAAAATAAGCTAGCAATTCCAACTCAAAGAATTTACTCTAACAAAGAAATCAGAAATGGCCGGAAAAGATTTATGTCCAAGGAGCACAAAGAAGCATTATCCATAATGGTAATATAACATTAGATGATGAGTAACAGAGAATGACCCATTGATATGATGAAATATTACAAGTTTTGAAAAGTATGATCTTTTTTCCAGTCAAAACTCTTTTCTTCATCCAAGCATAGTTGTTTACAATATTGTATTAGTTTCAGGCATACAGCAAAGTGATTTGGTTAAATATGACCATTTTTAATGACATGGGAAAAATGTTCAATTTTAAACCAATGAAGGAAAAATTGTTTTTCCAAAAGATTTAAATCCGAGAAGATCTCACACAGCAACTAAGCCCATGTGCCACAACTCTTGAGCCTGTGTTCTAGAGTCTGGGAACCATAACTACTGAGCCCATATGCCACAGCTACTGAAGCCTGCATGTCCCAGAGCCCATGCTCTGCAACAAGCAAAGCCATGGCAATGAAAGCCTGAGCACTACAACTAGAGAGCAGCCTCTGCTCACTGCAATCAGAGAAAAGCCACGTTAGCAATAAAGATCCAGCACAGCCAAAAATGAATCAATACATAAGATTACTGAAAAAAAAAAAAATCCATCTTGCAATTCAGGGGACACAGGTTCAATCCCTGGTCGGGAAACTAAGATCCCACATGCTGCAGAGCATTTGAGCCTGCGTGCTACAACTACTGAGCCTTTGCACCTCAACTAGAGAGTCCAAGCACCCCAATGAACGATTCTGCATGACACAACAAAGATTCTACATGTCACAACTAAGACCCGATACAGCCAAACAGTAAAACATAAAATGGAGATCATGACACACACATTTCAGAGGGTTACTGTGAAAATAAGGGGAAATACATGAAGACCTTTAATATGAGTCCTGACAGAGACGTATATATGCTAACAAATGGCAGCACTTAAATGATCATTTAGCTAGTGACAGCGGGCAGACAGCAGGGATCTGAGAATGCTTTTATCAGAGCCAAAAACTACAGATGCAAATTTCACAACATGTAATAAAATAAGCTAGCAATTCCAACTCAAAGAATTTACTCTAACAAAGAAATCAGAAATGGCCGGAAAAGATTTATGTCCAAGGAGCACAAAGAAGCATTATCCATAATGGTAATATAACATTAGATGATGAGTAACAGAGAATGACCCATTGATATGATGAAATATTACAAGTTTTGAAAAGTATGATCTTTTTTTTTTCCAGTCAAAACTCTTTTTCTTCATCCAAGCATAGTTGTTTACAATATTGTATTAGTTTCAGGCATACAGCAAAGTGATTTGGTTAAATATGACCATTTTTAATGACATGGGAAAAATGTTCAATTTTATAAACCAATGAAGGAAAAATTTACGAAGTATACCTAACATTATGCCAAAAGATTTAAAGGTAAAAAAACAGATTCCAGTTTTTTGTAATGGTTATCTTTGAACTGGGGGTCTTAAAAGTAATTATTATTTTTCATATTAGTGCTTATATGTCTTCTTAAAAGTACAGTCTGTATGTACTACTTGTTATTAAAACACAATCATATATTCATTAGTTATAAAATGAAGAGATCATAAATAAATATGTAGTTTGAGGTCATAACTCTTATTTGGTTTCAGTCCTCCACCTCTAATGCTAGAAGGAGCTGAACAGGATGACCCCTCACCAATATTATGCTCAGTTTGGACCTTCTGTGAATTAATGTTCCTTTCCTTGCCAAGTACATTATGTCTGAGTAGACTGAGAAAGTTATTTATTCTATTTCAAACAACACATGATCCTAGCATGGCAGGTGCTCTAGGAGCACAAATGGGTGCTGGCTGGGGTTTGGAAATACCATGATGATAACACAAAGTGCTTAGTACTGTGGCAGCTTAAACTGTGTAATTTAATCCTCCTAACAGTCCTAAGAGGTAGGGAACCATCATCACTCTTTTTTACAGACGAGGAATTTGAGACAAAGGCAAAGTTGCCCACAGTTACAGAAAGGGTAGAGCCAGGGTCTGAACCCAGCGTGTCTGACAAGAGTCTGCCCTCATAACCACGTTTGTGAGTTTAGAGATTTCTCTCAGAAGGTAGAAGGTCAATTCCATACATAGTTACCTGCTGAATTCCAGCAAGTTCTTTATTCAACTCTTCCAGTTGGTCAGCTATCTTCTCCACACACTTCTCCAAATCTTTCAACTTCTTTAGCTCAACTTCCTCCTCTGGATTGGTCTAAAATGTTTAAGAATAAAAGAAGTCAATAATCACCAAAAATAGTAGCTTCTATCAGAAAAGAAAAAAAAATATGACTACAAGTCATATTTTTTCTACTCACCTAGAAAAAAATCATCTTAACTCTGCAGCTTCTTGGAAAGCAAGCTGGAGGATTATACACTAAGGTTTTCTATCTACAGAGACTCTAGACTAGGAAGAGAGAAAAGTATCTGGTACACATTCTGGTTAGAGAGCCCTGATGGCTTGGTGGTGGCTTAGGTTCTGGGGACAAAGCCAATCCATGTGCCAGATTCAATCTCTGCCTGGGGCTGATCACCAACAGACTCCAGACTGAAGCCTGGAGTGTTAACTAATTATAGTGAACCCCTGTGAGGAATCCAGAATGGTGAGACAGGTGGAATTCTGCCCTTTCTTTAAATGGAATTCCTGAGCTCTCTCATCCAATATGAGATGATGGTGAATACTTTTACTGAAGATCCCCTTTATACCAGGGATCATCCTAAGCACTTTATAATTTAAGCGTTGTAATATGTAGAGACTGAGAAAGTTAAAATTTATTCTAGTTTCCGAATTAATGTTCCTTTCCTTGCCAAGTACATTATGTCTGAGTAGACTGAGAAAGTTATTTATTCTATTTCAAACAACACATGATCCTAGCATGGCAGGTGCTCTAGGAGCACAAATGGGTGCTGGCTGGGGTTTGGAAATACCATGATGATAACACAAAGTGCTTAGTACTGTGGCAGCTTAAACTGTGTAATTTAATCCTCCTAACAGTCCTAAGAGGTAGGGAACCATCATCACTCTTTTTTACAGACGAGGAATTTGAGACAAAGGCAAAGTTGCCCACAGTTACAGAAAGGGTAGAGCCAGGGTCTGAACCCAGCGTGTCTGACAAGAGTCTGCCCTCATAACCACGTTTGTGAGTTTAGAGATTTCTCTCAGAAGGTAGAAGGTCAATTCCATACATAGTTACCTGCTGAATTCCAGCAAGTTCTTTATTCAACTCTTCCAGTTGGTCAGCTATCTTCTCCACACACTTCTCCAAATCTTTCAACTTCTTTAGCTCAACTTCCTCCTCTGGATTGGTCTAAAATGTTTAAGAATAAAAAGAAGTCAATAATCACCAAAAATAGTAGCTTCTATCAGAAAAGAAAAAAAAATATGACTACAAGTCATATTTTTTCTACTCACCTAGAAAAAAATCATCTTAACTCTGCAGCTTCTTGGAAAGCAAGCTGGAGGATTATACACTAAGGTTTTCTATCTACAGAGACTCTAGACTAGGAAGAGAGAAAAGTATCTGGTACACATTCTGGTTAGAGAGCCCTGATGGCTTGGTGGTGGCTTAGGTTCTGGGGACAAAGCCAATCCATGTGCCAGATTCAATCTCTGCCTGGGGCTGATCACCAACAGACTCCAGACTGAAGCCTGGAGTGTTAACTAATTATAGTGAACCCCTGTGAGGAATCCAGAATGGTGAGACAGGTGGAATTCTGCCCTTTCTTTAAATGGAATTCCTGAGCTCTCTCATCCAATATGAGATGATGGTGAATACTTTTACTGAAGATCCCCTTTATACCAGGGATCATCCTAAGCACTTTATAATTTAAGCGTTGTGAAGGAGCTAGTTTCAGATGATGAAACTGAGGTCACAGTAAAGTAAGCTAAGGTCACACAGCCCAGAAAAGGTAAACCCGAGACTTGAATGGGACTTGGCTCCACACACCCCAGAACAACTCCAGCTAAGGGTCCTAAAGCTTGTGTTCATTGCCCATCACTGTTCTCTCTGACCATTGAGCAAGAAATCTAGACGGTATCCCCTTCTCTCAACTTCACTGGGAGCCTACAGCTTCCACTTTTACAGTCTCCAGTTGTGTACATTCTTCTTGGTGGCCAAATCCTCAGTGCCAGTCTCCTGGAAGTTCCAAGTCTGCACTAGACTTCCCTTGCCTCCACACTGCCGACCTCTGCCCTGTCTCCACTCTGAACCACCACCCTCAAAGGGAATTCCATATTACCAACAACTCCACTGTGTCACAGTGCAGAACTGGCCCCCCGGGTCTACTGTCTCCAACCCTTTTTCTCACCAACTGACTCTCTTTCTCCCTTCAGTTCTAGTCTGAACCTTTCCTTCCAGCCAAAGAGGGTTTACCTTTGTGGGAGATTTTAATAATAAGAATGGTCAAAGGAAAAGAGGCTCCTGAAATATACAGGGTACTTTTTTTTTAAATCTACAAGTTTATTTTAATTGTTTCTTGCAAATCCCCTCCAAGTGAGTAGCAATTGCCTCAGCCACCATTTTAACCAGACTGAAATTCCACCACCAGCACAAAAGTCACATTATTGAAGCAGCATAACCACTCCTAATTCCCAGAGTGAAAGCCCCAACCAACAGGAGCTGAAGGGTGTAAGAACAACAGAACAGATAACTCCCTGAACAAACAGCAGCTACATTTGTGTTGAGACCACTACTTCACTAGTACCAAACCTGGGTCCTCACTTTTGCCTTCCATACAGTAACTCGTGTAAAAGACCTAAGTCATTTGACTCTGAAGTATTTTTAGTGGAAAAGCAATTTACCTTTTTCCCAATTAACATGACCCGGCAGCCATTTTGTATTCCAAGTGCTGACAGTGGCATTTCCATTTCTTTCAGAGATTTTCCTGAAAAAAGACAGTCATGTTGAGTGTAACAACTGTACAACAGTGAAACTAGGTTTCCACAAACGTACAGGAAATAGTGTGCTCACTAATGAGAAGAGGGGGAACTGTTACAATGTTTTCAGAAGATTTCTTGACCTAGTAACTTCACTTCAGATATTGACCCTATCAAATCACCAGACATGTGTCTGAATAATAACTGGTATACAATAATTATTTTGTAACAGTAAGAAACTGGAAAGAACCAAAAATTCAGGAAAAGGGGATTGATTAACTATACATCATTACAACTACAACAAAAGACTTTTTTCAGGAAACTTCAATGCTATAATACGTACTGATGACCAAATGCTATAAAAAGATCACTAGAAGTTATCCTAGTTTTCTCAACTAAGAAAAAAAAGCCACAAATAAGCACCCCACTTTTCAGGATGCCAGGATAAAACAAAGAAAGGCTGGACAGAAGTCTGTGGAATTGTTCTGAGGGGTTATATCCAGGAGGACATTTTCTATTCTGTGCTTTCCTCTATTTAGAAACGTGGGTTTCTATTGACTTTATAATTCTAAAATAGAATTTTATAATTCTAAAATGGAATGCTTTTAAAAAGACAAGGAGTTACACTATGAAGTATAAATATAAATGCTTCCCATTACTAAGTTCCTTATGACTGACACCAATGGGATATATTTAGCTTCATCAGATACAAAATACTGGGTTCCCATGGGAATGAGAACACCAGAGAATGGGCATGGGCCTGAGTGTGTCCTGGCAGAAATCAGCATCTTCCACTGGGCCTGCCACATCCAGGCCCTAGGTCTGTTCAATACCTTCCTCTTAGCAGCACTGAAGAACACATAACAGAATCTTGGCCCTCATGGAGTCTGACACTGTATCAGACCATGGAGACAATTATTCAATAGTAACTTCAATACAAGTAACGCAGAAGTGGTGGGCAGTGCTATTAAGGGCACACTGGGAAAAGGATCTAACTTAGTGAGAGAAGACTGCCCACATGCCTCATCAAGAACAGTAAGATTTCTGCCACCCTCAGGTGACTTCAACTCTAATAAGTTTGCAAAGAAGCCCATTCAGACTCCTTGTTGGAGCTGTTTCTCTGACTTGCTCTGCATTGCTTCTGTTATTATAGTCATACAGATTAGCCTGCCTCAAGAGAATCCTGACCCTCCACTTGACTGTTAAACTAAAGTGCCTTTGTCCAGAACCCTGTCCACAAGTAGATGACAGGAAGGAAGAAATGAACACAAGCCCTGCCTGAAGCTTGTCCTTCTAGGAGCAAAAGTTTTTTGATGATCAGGAAGGACCCGAAATGGTTATTGGGTAATTTTGCAGTAAGAATAAACCAAAATTCAGGAAAAGGATTGATTAACAATACATCATTACAACTACAACAAAAGACTTTTTTCAGGAAACTTCAATGCTATAATACGTACTGATGACCAAATGCTATAAAAAGATCACTAGAAGTTATCCTAGTTTTCTCAACTAAGAAAAAAAAGCCACAAATAAGCACCCCACTTTTCAGGATGCCAGGATAAAACAAAGAAAGGCTGGACAGAAGTCTGTGGAATTGTTCTGAGGGGTTATATCCAGGAGGACATTTTCTATTCTGTGCTTTCCTCTATTTAGAAACGTGGGTTTCTATTGACTTTATAATTCTAAAATAGAATTTTATAATTCTAAAATGGAATGCTTTTAAAAAGACAAGGAGTTACACTATGAAGTATAAATATAAATGCTTCCCATTACTAAGTTCCTTATGACTGACACCAATGGGATATATTTAGCTTCATCAGATACAAAATACTGGGTTCCCATGGGAATGAGAACACCAGAGAATGGGCATGGGCCTGAGTGTGTCCTGGCAGAAATCAGCATCTTCCACTGGGCCTGCCACATCCAGGCCCTAGGTCTGTTCAATACCTTCCTCTTAGCAGCACTGAAGAACACATAACAGAATCTTGGCCCTCATGGAGTCTGACACTGTATCAGACCATGGAGACAATTATTCAATAGTAACTTCAATACAAGTAACGCAGAAGTGGTGGGCAGTGCTATTAAGGGCACACTGGGAAAAGGATCTAACTTAGTGAGAGAAGACTGCCCACATGCCTCATCAAGAACAGTAAGATTTCTGCCACCCTCAGGTGACTTCAACTCTAATAAGTTTGCAAAGAAGCCCATTCAGACTCCTTGTTGGAGCTGTTTCTCTGACTTGCTCTGCATTGCTTCTGTTATTATAGTCATACAGATTAGCCTGCCTCAAGAGAATCCTGACCCTCCACTTGACTGTTAAACTAAAGTGCCTTTGTCCAGAACCCTGTCCACAAGTAGATGACAGGAAGGAAGAAATGAACACAAGCCCTGCCTGAAGCTTGTCCTTCTAGGAGATGTTTGCAAGATTAATGGCCTTTTTACTTTGCTTCCTCACCTCCCCCTATCTCTGATCTAGAAAAGAACCTGGCATCCAGACCTCAGTAAGATGGTTATTTTGAGGCTATAGCTTGGCATCTTCTCGGTGAGCTGGCTCCCTGATTAAAGTCTCTTCCTTGCCTCAACCCCTCATCTCTCAGATTCACTGGCCAGTCATGTGGCGAGCAGAGTGAGCTCGGACTCGGTAACAGTACCTGTCCACATGTTTGCAAGTGTCCAGTACGTAGTAGGTCCTCAATACATATTTGTTGAAGGAATGACTGAATTAGCAAGCAAACAACTGTCCTAGTTTGTAAATTGAGAGTTACTGTTAGGTAAGATTAAGCACTTTTAAATAGGCTCAAAGCTGGAAAAGAAATACCTACCCTTAAATATGAGTTTCTGAAAAGGTAGCGGGACCCCTGTGGCCTCTTCAACAACCTGGGCCAGGTCTTGGACAATTGGTTCACTACAGCCCTCTTGTGGGATAACTTGAAGATCATGCTTCTCATTGCCTGGGGAGAGAAGAAAGTATTGAAGAAAACATAAACCAATACAGACTGACACTTCAGAAACCCAGCCTTCAAGGCCTGCTCGGAATTTTTGTTTCCTTTACTACAGCAACTAACAATATCCTTAACATGCATAAGGAGCTGACTAGGCTCATGTTATGCATAATCTTAACTAATCCTCAGAACAACTCCAAGAAGTACAGATGACCTATTACCCCATCTCACAGATGAGCAAACCATGAAATCAGTCCAGTTAAGACTTGCCTAGTGAGACCCATCTCTACAATCAGAAGTTGACCTCAGATCCATCTGAGTCCAATGTCTGTGCTTTCCTTTTCTTTCCTTCTTCTTTTTTTTGGCCTTTTTTATTGGTTTTTATTTATTTTCATCCATTTTATACTTTGGCCGGTGTGGGCCTCCCACTGCTGTGGCCTCCCTTGTTACAGAGCACCAGCTCTGGGCACATGTGTTCCAGAGCACTGGCTCGTAATCAGACACGCCCGTCCAGGTCCAGCCGTTCCACAGCACATGGGATCTTTCCCTGCCAGGGATAAAACTGGTGCCCCTTGCACTGCAAGGCAGACTCTTTAACCACTGGACCACCAGGGAAGCCCTGTGCTTTTCTTTACAAGCCATCTGTCTCTTATGGCTTGACTATTCTCTCCTCTACCTGTGCTGTACTGACAAGGACCTCTTTTTATTTCCTTTGCTGTGGTGCACAAGGAACTGTTTTTCCTCCAGGCTTCGGACTGCACTTTTTATTTCCAGTAAATAAATGAAGGACTTCCCTGCGACAGTACCTGTCCCACATGTTTGCAAGTGTCCAGTACGTAGTAGGTCCTCAATACATATTTGTTGAAGGAATGACTGAATTAGCAAGCAAACAACTGTCCTAGTTTGTAAATTGAGAGTTACTGTTAGGTAAGATTAAGCACTTTTAAATAGGCTCAAAGCTGGAAAAGAAATACCTACCCTTAAATATGAGTTTCTGAAAAGGTAGCGGGACCCCTGTGGCCTCTTCAACAACCTGGGCCAGGTCTTGGACAATTGGTTCACTACAGCCCTCTTGTGGGATAACTTGAAGATCATGCTTCTCATTGCCTGGGGAGAGAAGAAAGTATTGAAGAAAACATAAACCAATACAGACTGACACTTCAGAAACCCAGCCTTCAAGGCCTGCTCGGAATTTTTGTTTCCTTTACTACAGCAACTAACAATATCCTTAACATGCATAAGGAGCTGACTAGGCTCATGTTATGCATAATCTTAACTAATCCTCAGAACAACTCCAAGAAGTACAGATGACCTATTACCCCATCTCACAGATGAGCAAACCATGAAATCAGTCCAGTTAAGACTTGCCTAGTGAGACCCATCTCTACAATCAGAAGTTGACCTCAGATCCATCTGAGTCCAATGTCTGTGCTTTCCTTTTCTTTCCTTCTTCTTTTTTTTGGCCTTTTTTATTGGTTTTTATTTATTTTCATCCATTTTATACTTTGGCCGGTGTGGGCCTCCCACTGCTGTGGCCTCCCTTGTTACAGAGCACCAGCTCTGGGCACATGTGTTCCAGAGCACTGGCTCGTAATCAGACACGCCCGTCCAGGTCCAGCCGTTCCACAGCACATGGGATCTTTCCCTGCCAGGGATAAAACTGGTGCCCCTTGCACTGCAAGGCAGACTCTTTAACCACTGGACCACCAGGGAAGCCCTGTGCTTTTCTTTACAAGCCATCTGTCTCTTATGGCTTGACTATTCTCTCCTCTACCTGTGCTGTACTGACAAGGACCTCTTTTTATTTCCTTTGCTGTGGTGCACAAGGAACTGTTTTTCCTCCAGGTCTCTCCCACTCGGCACACCTGAGCACTTTTATATGGTTGGTGCCCAGTAAATAAATGAAGGACTTCCCTGGTGGCACAATGCATAAGACTCCACCTGCCAATACAAGGGACACGGTGTTTAATCCCTGGTCTTGGATGACCCCACATGCAGCAGAGCAACTAAGTCAGTGTGCTACAACTACTAAGCCTGCGTGCCAAAGCTACTGAAGCCCGCGTGCCTGGAGCCACCCATTAATGAGAAGTCCGCATAACTCGAAGAAGAGTAGCCCCTACCCACCACCAACTAGAGAAAGCCTGTGCAAAGCAACCAAGACCCAGTGTGGACAACAAACAAACCAGTAAATAAACTCAAAGAGCAGAAATTTCTTTTTGGAGCAGAGGTGCCAATTCTTCTCTGTGTACATGGACAGTAAGGGCATAGCCTGGGTCTGGTGCATCATGCCAAGCCTTAAGCCTACTCAATAGTCACATGAAGTCAGCGAGACAGGTGTTACCAACTCTATTTCTCATAGAAGAAACCTGCCGCCAGAAAGGAAACATCTCAAGGTCACCCAAACCTCCAGAATCTAGAATCCTGGTCTCCAGATTCCTGAGGCCCTGGGGTCTCTCTCCACTTTTGGTCCTAAGGAAACGTCATGGACTCAGCTCCCTGTAGAACCCTCTTTGTCTAGTTCTGTGTCAATTCGAATAGTAGGCAGGTTCCAAGGGTGCCCTGAGTGTGGGCTTGAACCCACCCTTCTTTCAAACAGCAGACTTGAGCTCAGACTGCCCTCGACACACAGCTGTCATAGTGGGCTCTGGGCACATGTGCTCCAGAGCACTGGCTCGTAATCAGACACGCCCGTCCAGGTCCAGCCGTTCCACAGCACATGGGATCTTTCCCTGCCAGGGATAAAACTGGTGCCCCTTGCACTGCAAGGCAGACTCTTTAACCACTGGACCACCAGGGAAGCCCTGTGCTTTTCTTTACAAGCCATCTGTCTCTTATGGCTTGACTATTCTCTCCTCTACCTGTGCTGTACTGACAAGGACCTCTTTTTATTTCCTTTGCTGTGGTGCACAAGGAACTGTTTTTCCTCCAGGTCTCTCCCACTCGGCACACCTGAGCACTTTTATATGGTTGGTGCCCAGTAAATAAATGAAGGACTTCCCTGGTGGCACAATGCATAAGACTCCACCTGCCAATACAAGGGACACGGTGTTTAATCCCTGGTCTTGGATGACCCCACATGCAGCAGAGCAACTAAGTCAGTGTGCTACAACTACTAAGCCTGCGTGCCAAAGCTACTGAAGCCCGCGTGCCTGGAGCCACCCATTAATGAGAAGTCCGCATAACTCGAAGAAGAGTAGCCCCTACCCACCACCAACTAGAGAAAGCCTGTGCAAAGCAACCAAGACCCAGTGTGGACAACAAACAAACCAGTAAATAAACTCAAAGAGCAGAAATTTCTTTTTGGAGCAGAGGTGCCAATTCTTCTCTGTGTACATGGACAGTAAGGGCATAGCCTGGGTCTGGTGCATCATGCCAAGCCTTAAGCCTACTCAATAGTCACATGAAGTCAGCGAGACAGGTGTTACCAACTCTATTTCTCATAGAAGAAACCTGCCGCCAGAAAGGAAACATCTCAAGGTCACCCAAACCTCCAGAATCTAGAATCCTGGTCTCCAGATTCCTGAGGCCCTGGGGTCTCTCTCCACTTTTGGTCCTAAGGAAACGTCATGGACTCAGCTCCCTGTAGAACCCTCTTTGTCTAGTTCTGTGTCAATTCGAATAGTAGGCAGGTTCCAAGGGTGCCCTGAGTGTGGGCTTGAACCCACCCTTCTTTCAAACAGCAGACTTGAGCTCAGACTCGCGCGCACACATAGGGGTCCAGACACACAGCTGTCATAGCCAACACAGCCAAACACAAGTCTGGCACAAAGACCCACAACAACGGCTCTGGCACACCTAAGACATACAACCAGGACTTCAACGTGAAGCAGACATCGAGGATCTAACAAACGGCCTCAGACAAAATACACCAGCCACATGGAAAGGTGACACTAGCCCGGTGAAAAGGCCGGCCCTATAAATACAAACAAGGTGCCACGCTTCTGGACAAAAAACAAACACAAGGACACACGCTTCGGGAAGGCACGCGGCCGGACCCACGGACCCCGCCGGACTTTCGTAACCCAGGCACGAAGCCCACCCGGCGGCCCGCGCTCACTGTGGGTGACGGTCACGCTGAGCCCGGCTGCCGCCATTTCCTCGCTCCGGGCCTCCTCTTCACTCAGGGCCACCTCTTTGCTTGGGACCACCTCCTCGCTCGGGGGCACTTCTTCGCTCCGGGCCGAGCGAGGCCGCACTTTCTTCTTTACCCGCGGCCTGCGAGCGCAGGCGGCGGCGCCTCTGGTGGATCCGGCATGCCCTCTGGCCAGGCTCCGGACGGCTGATCGCTGGGAGGGAGGCGGACCGCGCTCGGCGGAGGGCACCGACTGGCGCGGCTCCCGGCCCGGCCGAGGGGCGCGCCACGGGGGGCCCAGCCGCTCCCGGTCGCCTCGCGGTCTTCGCGCGCCCCTGCGCTCCGCCAGACCCGTGCTTGCCGCCCGCCCAGCGGTGGGAGCTGAGCTCGGGGCCCGGCACCCACACCCGTCTGCTAACCCGCCCCGCCCGGGCCTGCCAGCCCCGCCCATCGGAGCTGCCCGGTTCCCGCGGGGCTCTATTCCGCGGAAGCCGGCCCGGCCCCACCTACTCAGCCGAGGCCCCGCCTCACTGACCTGAGGTCACGCCCACGCCCGCCTCCGAGGCCCCGCCCCCTGAAGCCTTGTGTCCCTTACCTCCAACTTCCTGGAGCTCCCCGTCCCCGGAAGATCAAGCTGAAAATCCGGAAAAAAGGATTGGGAAACGCCAAAAGGCACAGTGCGCTTGCGCATGGAGGGCCGGAAGTTAAGTCGGAGGAGGAGGTGACTCTGCTTCCGTCTCTGGCTCAGCTCCACTGTTTAGGTTTTCTTCGCGGCCGCTCAAGATGAACCGATTCTTCGGGAAAGCGAAACCCAAGGCTCCGCCGCCCAGCCTGACTGACTGCATTGGCTCTGGCACACCTAAGACATACAACCAGGACTTCAACGTGAAGCAGACATCGAGGATCTAACAAACGGCCTCAGACAAAATACACCAGCCACATGGAAAGGTGACACTAGCCCGGTGAAAAGGCCGGCCCTATAAATACAAACAAGGTGCCACGCTTCTGGACAAAAAACAAACACAAGGACACACGCTTCGGGAAGGCACGCGGCCGGACCCACGGACCCCGCCGGACTTTCGTAACCCAGGCACGAAGCCCACCCGGCGGCCCGCGCTCACTGTGGGTGACGGTCACGCTGAGCCCGGCTGCCGCCATTTCCTCGCTCCGGGCCTCCTCTTCACTCAGGGCCACCTCTTTGCTTGGGACCACCTCCTCGCTCGGGGGCACTTCTTCGCTCCGGGCCGAGCGAGGCCGCACTTTCTTCTTTACCCGCGGCCTGCGAGCGCAGGCGGCGGCGCCTCTGGTGGATCCGGCATGCCCTCTGGCCAGGCTCCGGACGGCTGATCGCTGGGAGGGAGGCGGACCGCGCTCGGCGGAGGGCACCGACTGGCGCGGCTCCCGGCCCGGCCGAGGGGCGCGCCACGGGGGGCCCAGCCGCTCCCGGTCGCCTCGCGGTCTTCGCGCGCCCCTGCGCTCCGCCAGACCCGTGCTTGCCGCCCGCCCAGCGGTGGGAGCTGAGCTCGGGGCCCGGCACCCACACCCGTCTGCCGGCCCGCCCCGCCCGGGCCTGCCAGCCCCGCCCATCGGAGCTGCCCGGTTCCCGCGGGGCTCTATTCCGCGGAAGCCGGCCCGGCCCCACCTACTCAGCCGAGGCCCCGCCTCACTGACCTGAGGTCACGCCCACGCCCGCCTCCGAGGCCCCGCCCCCTGAAGCCTTGTGTCCCTTACCTCCAACTTCCTGGAGCTCCCCGTCCCCGGAAGATCAAGCTGAAAATCCGGAAAAAAGGATTGGGAAACGCCAAAAGGCACAGTGCGCTTGCGCATGGAGGGCCGGAAGTTAAGTCGGAGGAGGAGGTGACTCTGCTTCCGTCTCTGGCTCAGCTCCACTGTTTAGGTTTTCTTCGCGGCCGCTCAAGATGAACCGATTCTTCGGGAAAGCGAAACCCAAGGCTCCGCCGCCCAGCCTGACTGACTGCATTGGCACGGTGGGCACTTAGACACGCTAAGTAGGCTCAGGGACCCTGACACCCCGACCCCGCCCACCTCCGGCTTCGGCGGCTGGGCTCGCGGGCCCAATACACCTTCGCTCTCTCCATCCCAATTTTGTTCCTGTTACTCAAGTCATTGCTGACGCCACAGACTGGGGACCTCTAACCCATCATCGTTTAACCCGACTTGCGCCCCACCGCTTTTGGTGCCCAGTGCCGCTGTTGCCTCACCCCGACCGGCCATAGGCCCACACACCCTTCCCACCTCGTCCAGCCCTACCCTTCCCTCCCTCTTCCGTCCCCCATTCCTTTCAGACGTTAGGACCCTCGGCTTGACGTCCTAGCTCAGCGTAGCTGTATCCCAATCCTGAATCTCAGTAACCCAAATTCAGAACTGCATCCCCTGACATTAGGCCACCACCTATCCAAATGAATAGCGTTAGATCTACAGCCCTAGTCGGGGTCCATTGGGCACTAACTCACTTCACACCCCTCTGCCTGACTCGTCTGTGATTGTATTGAAATCTCGACCCAGTCCAGTGGTTTTCAGACTCTTTTTCTACTCGAACACACTTGAGGATTCTGGAGTATTAGAATCTAGAGGGTGGAATATAGTTTAAAAAAAAAAAAAAAAAGCAGCATTTCTGAGAATATCCAGCCCGAGTTAGGAATCGCTGTTTTCCACCTTTACCATAGGCTCTTCTTTATTTTTCCTTTCTTCCTTAATAGTCACTCCTCTCCTGCCACTTTTCATGTAAATGCATTGCAATAACCACCGCTGCCTTTGATGTTTTTCCCCCTCAAGGTGGACAGCAGGGCAGAATCCATTGACAAGAAGATTTCTCGACTGGATGCTGAACTAGTGAAGTATAAGGATCAGATCAAGAAGATGAGAGAGGGTCCTGCAAAGGTAAAGCAGGAGGCACCTGCAGAACGTGCTGTGACAGCCTGACTGAGTGCCTCTGGAAGTGGAGCCTGGTGGTAGGGCTGGTGAGAGACACAGAGAGCTGCTTACCGTCCAGGAAGGAGAAGACAAACATGTGAGGGTGTGTCCTTCAGGGAGGAGAGTTTGCAGTCGCTTGACCTGGTGGTGAAGAGGTCCAGAAGCATGTGTGGAATCAGCATCACTGAGCACCCCGACCCCGCCCACCTCCGGCTTCGGCGGCTGGGCTCGCGGGCCCAATACACCTTCGCTCTCTCCATCCCAATTTTGTTCCTGTTACTCAAGTCATTGCTGACGCCACAGACTGGGGACCTCTAACCCATCATCGTTTAACCCGACTTGCGCCCCACCGCTTTTGGTGCCCAGTGCCGCTGTTGCCTCACCCCGACCGGCCATAGGCCCACACACCCTTCCCACCTCGTCCAGCCCTACCCTTCCCTCCCTCTTCCGTCCCCCATTCCTTTCAGACGTTAGGACCCTCGGCTTGACGTCCTAGCTCAGCGTAGCTGTATCCCAATCCTGAATCTCAGTAACCCAAATTCAGAACTGCATCCCCTGACATTAGGCCACCACCTATCCAAATGAATAGCGTTAGATCTACAGCCCTAGTCGGGGTCCATTGGGCACTAACTCACTTCACACCCCTCTGCCTGACTCGTCTGTGATTGTATTGAAATCTCGACCCAGTCCAGTGGTTTTCAGACTCTTTTTCTACTCGAACACACTTGAGGATTCTGGAGTATTAGAATCTAGAGGGTGGAATATAGTTTAAAAAAAAAAAAAAAAAGCAGCATTTCTGAGAATATCCAGCCCGAGTTAGGAATCGCTGTTTTCCACCTTTACCATAGGCTCTTCTTTATTTTTCCTTTCTTCCTTAATAGTCACTCCTCTCCTGCCACTTTTCATGTAAATGCATTGCAATAACCACCGCTGCCTTTGATGTTTTTCCCCCTCAAGGTGGACAGCAGGGCAGAATCCATTGACAAGAAGATTTCTCGACTGGATGCTGAACTAGTGAAGTATAAGGATCAGATCAAGAAGATGAGAGAGGGTCCTGCAAAGGTAAAGCAGGAGGCACCTGCAGAACGTGCTGTGACAGCCTGACTGAGTGCCTCTGGAAGTGGAGCCTGGTGGTAGGGCTGGTGAGAGACACAGAGAGCTGCTTACCGTCCAGGAAGGAGAAGACAAACATGTGAGGGTGTGTCCTTCAGGGAGGAGAGTTTGCAGCCTCGTATGAGAGGGCTTGACCTGGTGGTGAGAAGATGCTGATCACACGTCCAGAAGCATGTGTGGGAATCAGCATATTCTACTGAGAAGGTGGCCATCTGGAAAGGCTGGGCCTGATCAGAACTAATGAGTTGCCTAGCTAGTCGGGTTAGGTAAAATACAGTAGTCTGGTTAAGGAGTGGCATGTTGGGACAAACTATCAGTGTTCTGTTAATAATACCATCGCTACCTGCTAGCTGTGACCTTTATAAAATCACTTAATTTTTTATGTGTTTCTTTCTGTTAGATGGAAACACAGAGTGGTGTGTAAAAGTACATGGACTGTGAGTTTGAACCGCCTTCTCTTTCCCCATCTCTGTAACTTATTAGGAATTTGAGTGAGAGCAAGTTACTTAGCGTCACTGAAACTTCAGTTTTCCCATTGTAAAATGGGGATAATAGCTACTTCATAGCATGAGCTTAAACAGGGTCGTTCATGTGACCTCCATAGCACTATGTCTAGTGCACAGAAACAGTCAGTAAATGTTAGGTGCTACTGTCATCTGTGAAGTAATAATGCCTGCTTTTCCATCTTCATTGGAGGAGACAAAGTGATTTATGAAACAGTGTAGAAAGTGAAGTGACCAGAGGATTTTCTCTGTCATCTTAGTTGGATGGCATGGAGTGGAGGGCAACCAGAGGCAGGACTGCCTACCTAGACTTGAGGCAATGAAAGCCTCAACCGTGGTGGTCATCATGAGAATGACATGAGAGGAACCAGTTTGAAAGTGAGTTCTGAAAAGCCCACAAGACGGCAGTGTGTGAAGAGACAGCACAGAGAGGAAAGGTGAGGTTGGTGTACCAGTTCTCAGCCTTGAAAGTGAGAGGCTGGTGGAGCCGTTAGTCATTTCCAAGGTGAGACCAGGTTGAGTTTGGGTATGTTGAGTTTTTTAGCAGACAATTCAAACTGGAAACCTCCCTAAGGTATCTGGATATACAAAATTGGCCCTCTTGGAGTAGAAATAGTATACCCTAGAAGAAGGGAATGTACCGAGGTGAGGAATGTAGAGACTGAACTGAGCTGGAGTGTAGAACCTTCATGGGAGGTGAACAGCCCGGAAGCCACTGGGTCTACTGGTTTGAAGATGAGAAGTAGGTATGCTGTGCCACATTCATGTTCATGTTTGGCAGTAAGCAACAAAACTGTAAAAAAATAAAATGAAAAAACAAAAAGTAGTAGCATGTGAGTTTGAGGATATGGGAGGCTTCCATTACCATATGTATACTTTTTAATTCCTTTCATTAAATTCTATTTTTCTTCCTAGAATATGGTCAAGCAGAAAGCCTTGCGGGTTTTAAAGCAAAAGCGAATGTAAGTTATATGTATAATCTTTCCTCTAGCAGGTTTAACCAAAAGGGAAGTGACCTTCCATTCCTTTAGGTTTTCACACCACTGTATAAGCATTCTTGAGTTAGTTGCAAATTTCATGCCTGCAGTTAGCTAGGGTGTCCTCTCCCTGCCTGTTCAGCAGCTTCTGTTACAGCACTATCCATTTAAATAGAACTTTTTGCTGTGATGGGAGGTGTTTTGTATTTGTGCTCTTCAGTACAATAGCTGTTAGTCACATGTGCCTGTTGAACACTTGAAATGTGGCCAGTGTGACTAAGGAACTCAAGGTTTAATTTTATTTCATTTCAACAATTTTAAGTAGCCATATGTGTCTAGTGCCTTCTGTATTAGACTGCCCAGATCTGTAGAGTTTGATTCTCCCATTTATATAATTAGAGCGTGCCTTTTAAATTTTTGTTTGTCTATAAAATTGGAAATCTTGAATATTTGTTCCCTCCCATCAGTAGATTTAGCATTCCTTAATTTATTATTTTTTTTCCTTAATTTATTTTGAAGTGACTCTGTCCCCAGTGTTTGAGCAGACAGCCAGTAGTATCTTTGGTACTTAACCCTTGGGGGCTCTCCAGCTGATGAGCCCCTCTGCAGGAGTATAGAGGCCAGGTGTGATCAGCTGATAAAAAAGCAGAAAGATTATTGATATCTGTACTCTTGTTTACGAAGTGACTTTTATAAGACATCAGGTGCCATCTTACTTCTTTCAGATTAGACAGTTATGAAGTTATAATGCCTAGAGTGATGAGAGAATGAGGTGAAATGCTGCCTCCTTAATTGGCAGTGTTGCTTTTTTTGTTGTTTTTTTAATTTTTTGGTGCACTGGTTCTTGGTTGCTTTGTGTAGGCTTTCTCTAGTTGTGGAGAGCAGGGGCTGATTTTCATTGTGGTGTGCAGGCTTCTCATTGTGCTGGCTTCTCTCGTGTGGAGCACAGGCTGTGGGCACAAGGGCTCAGTAGTTTCGGCTCACAGCCTCTAGAGCGCTGGCTCTGTAGTTGTGGCACATGGGCTTAGTTGCTCCGCAGCATGTAGGATCTTCCTAGACCAGGGGTTGAACCCAGGTCCACTGCATTGGCAGGCAGATTCTCATTCACTACGCAACCAGTGAAGTCCACCATTGCAATTTTTAAGTAACTTTTTAAAATTTCAATTAAAGGATATATGTTCATTGTAGAAACTTGGAAAGTACATAAACATGAGTTGAAGAAAAGAAAGGTGTCTTTTTCTGCCTGGTTCAGCAGCTTCTGTTACAGCACTATCCATTTAAATAGAACTTTTGCTGTGATGGGAGGTGTTTTGTATTTGTGCTCTTCAGTACAATAGCTGTTAGTCACATGTGCCTGTTGAACACTTGAAATGTGGCCAGTGTGACTAAGGAACTCAAGGTTTAATTTTATTTCATTTCAACAATTTTAAGTAGCCATATGTGTCTAGTGCCTTCTGTATTAGACTGCCCAGATCTGTAGAGTTTGATTCTCCCATTTATATAATTAGAGCGTGCCTTTTAAATTTTTGTTTGTCTATAAAATTGGAAATCTTGAATATTTGTTCCCTCCCATCAGTAGATTTAGCATTCCTTAATTTATTATTTTTTTTCCTTAATTTATTTTGAAGTGACTCTGTCCCCAGTGTTTGAGCAGACAGCCAGTAGTATCTTTGGTACTTAACCCTTGGGGGCTCTCCAGCTGATGAGCCCCTCTGCAGGAGTATAGAGGCCAGGTGTGATCAGCTGATAAAAAAGCAGAAAGATTATTGATATCTGTACTCTTGTTTACGAAGTGACTTTTATAAGACATCAGGTGCCATCTTACTTCTTTCAGATTAGACAGTTATGAAGTTATAATGCCTAGAGTGATGAGAGAATGAGGTGAAATGCTGCCTCCTTAATTGGCAGTGTTGCTTTTTTTGTTGTTTTTTTAATTTTTTGGTGCACTGGTTCTTGGTTGCTTTGTGTAGGCTTTCTCTAGTTGTGGAGAGCAGGGGCTGATTTTCATTGTGGTGTGCAGGCTTCTCATTGTGCTGGCTTCTCTCGTGTGGAGCACAGGCTGTGGGCACAAGGGCTCAGTAGTTTCGGCTCACAGCCTCTAGAGCGCTGGCTCTGTAGTTGTGGCACATGGGCTTAGTTGCTCCGCAGCATGTAGGATCTTCCTAGACCAGGGGTTGAACCCAGGTCCACTGCATTGGCAGGCAGATTCTCATTCACTACGCAACCAGTGAAGTCCACCATTGCAATTTTTAAGTAACTTTTTAAAATTTCAATTAAAGGATATATGTTCATTGTAGAAACTTGGAAAGTACATAAACATGAGTTGAAGAAAAGAAAATCCGCCTAGGTTCCTGTTATCAGAAATACCCACCTTTGGGCTTCCCTGGTAGCTCAGTGCTAGGGAGTTCACCTGCCAATGCAGGAGACACGGGTTTGATCCCTGATCTGGGAAGATCCCACATGCTGTGGAGCAACTAAGCCCGTGAGCCACAGCCATGGAGCCTGTGCTCTAGAGCCTCGGAGCCACAACTATTGAGCCTATGTGCCGCAACTACTGAAGCCCGTGTGCCCTAGAGCCTAAGTTCCACAACAAGAGAAGTCACAGCAACAAGAAGCCTGCTCACCTCAACTAGAGAGTAGCCCCCACTCCCTGCAACTAGAGACGAGCCTGCGGCAGTAGTGAAAACCCAGAATAGCCAAAAATAAATAAATAAAATTTAAAAAAGAAAGAAAGAAATAGCCACCTGTAAATGATAAGGTTTTGGATTTATTTAAGGTTTATTTATTCATTTTATTTGGTCAGTCTTGTTGCTGCAGTCACGCTTTTTTCCTAGCTGCGTCAAGTGGAGGCTACTACTCTCTTAGTTGGAGTTTAGTTACTTCTCAGCATGTGGGATCTTCCTGAACCAGGAATCGAACCAGTATCCCTTGCATTGCAAGACAGATTCCTAACCAGTGAACACCAGGGAAGCCCAATAACCACCTTTAAAATGCTGATTTCTTATAGTTTCTTTCTCTGCTTCTGCATGTATGGTATGTGTGTATATAATTTTTCAGAAGAAAACAAATGACCTGTATATAGGTTATCCTTTTTTACTTAACATATCATGAGTATTTTTGTCTTTGCATATAGTCTTTGGAAACATTATATTTTTTTAATGGTGTGATAATGTTCCACCACCGTTTGTCTGCATCATTGACCATTTTTCTTCTGGTTGGATGGTTAGATGGTTTTCATATACTGTATAAAAACAAGTGATGTAAGTCTTTGAGACACTATTATAAGTTAATATAAAACTTTCATTTCTTTAAAAAAAAAAAAAAGAGTGCCAGGCATTATATTAGGTTGGATAGATAACCTATTTATGGATACAAGATTAATAAAATATAATACCAGTCTTCAAGCAGTTCACTGAAAAAGTTTCACTGTGTATATGAAGAGCCTTAAAAATAGTCTTGCCCCTTCCCCCTCAAGAATTCCACTTCTGGGGCTTCCCCTGGTGGTCCAGTGGTTAAGGACACCGCCTTGCAGTGCAAGGGGCGCCGGTTCGAGCCCTGGCCTGGGAAGATCCCACGTGTCGCGGAGCGGCTGGACTGATGTGTCCAATTACCAAGCCGGAGCTCTGGAGCGCATGCGCCCAGAGCCGGGGCTCTGCAACGACAGACGCCACCGCGATGGGAGGCCCACTGGAGCCAAGGAACAAAGACGAATGAAAAAAATAAGAGAAATGAAAGACCAATAGAAGTGGCCCGCCCACTCCCGTCCCTCCCCAACCCGACCCCCGCCCAAAGTAAATAAATAAATAAATCTTTAAAAAAAAAAAAAAGAATTCCACTTCTGGGCTTCCCTGGTGGTCCAATAGGTAAGAGTCTGCTTTGCGGTAGAAGGGGCACCGGTTCAATCCCTGGCCCAGGAAGATCCCACATGCCAAGGAGTGGCTGGGCTGGTATGTCCAATTATGAGCCAGCGCTTTGGAGTGCATGCGCCCAAAGCCAGTGCTCTACAACAAGAGAGGCCACTGCAATGCCAAAGAATAAAGTTCGATGAAAAATAAATGATGACTTAGAGGCCAAAAAAAAAAAAAAAGCGCATTCCACTTCTGAGAATTTAGCATAGGAAATAATCTGAAGGATTATAAAGACATATATTAAGACTTCTGAGCAGTGTAGACAACAGTAATAATAAAAATGTTAAGTGGAATTAGTGCTATAGTTAAAATACACACAGAGGAAGAAGACTGGAGGGACATCAAGTGACGTTTGTGTTTGATTGAATTGATTTTCCTGGTTTCTCTGTATATTTAATCTTACTTTGTGTTAGAGATACTTTCTTGTTGAGGAATTCTATCTGCCTCACATTTTTGTTCTCATTTGACTCTAAAAAAGGTACGAGCAGCAGCGGGACAATCTCGCCCAACAGTCATTTAACATGGAACAAGCCAACTATACCATCCAGTCGTTGAAGGACACCAAGACCACGGTACTCCCAAAGGACCTTTTCCCATGGTTTTATTTTATTTTTGTACTCTTGCACTCTTTTGCCATGGTTTTTAAAAGACAGTTTCAACCAGCACGGCTTCTTAAGATATGGTGTTTTCTCTTTCCTTTTTTAGGTTGATGCTATGAAACTGGGAGTAAAGGAAATGAAAAAAGCATACAAGCAAGTGAAAATTGACCAGATTGAGGTGAGCTGTGTACCGGTTTCTCCAAGAATGTCCGCTGGTTTCTGAAAGCATCCACATGAATGTGTGCGTGATGGAAGAGCCTAGGAGAGGGATAGAGTCTGGGGCCTGCTGTTCGCAATAGTTACCTTGGGAAAGGGCATCCAGGGTCCTCATTGTTCACTTAAGGATCCTAACACCACAGACAGTTATGAGGATGAAATAAACAAGCGGGTATATCTAAACGCACAGTGCCTGGCACATAGTAAACACCCAGTGAACAAGCACGCAGTCTCCTTTCACTTCTAACTCCCTTAATGATTGTCAGTCTGTCACCTTACTGGTACAGTAGTGATATTGCTGCCCACCTCCCAGGGTTTTCCCAAGTGTTAACTGGGGACAGACAAAGTATTTAGCACGCTTCCTGGTTTAGAAGTGGCTCCTTTTTAGTAATTCTCTTTAGATCCCTCCCCCAGTTTTACTCAGGTACACTTGATATATAATACTGTGTAGGTTGAAGGTGTACAGGGTTTGGTTTTAAAGGAAAAAGGTTGACGCATTCCACTTCTGAGAATTTAGCATAGGAAATAATCTGAAGGATTATAAAGACATATATTAAGACTTCTGAGCAGTGTAGACAACAGTAATAATAAAAATGTTAAGTGGAATTAGTGCTATAGTTAAAATACACACAGAGGAAGAAGACTGGAGGGACATCAAGTGACGTTTGTGTTTGATTGAATTGATTTTCCTGGTTTCTCTGTATATTTAATCTTACTTTGTGTTAGAGATACTTTCTTGTTGAGGAATTCTATCTGCCTCACATTTTTGTTCTCATTTGACTCTAAAAAAGGTACGAGCAGCAGCGGGACAATCTCGCCCAACAGTCATTTAACATGGAACAAGCCAACTATACCATCCAGTCGTTGAAGGACACCAAGACCACGGTACTCCCAAAGGACCTTTTCCCATGGTTTTATTTTATTTTTGTACTCTTGCACTCTTTTGCCAGGGTTTTTTAAAAAGACAGTTTCACCCAGCACGGCTTCTTAAGATATGGTGTTTTCTCTTTCCTTTTTTAGGTTGATGCTATGAAACTGGGAGTAAAGGAAATGAAAAAAGCATACAAGCAAGTGAAAATTGACCAGATTGAGGTGAGCTGTGTACCGGTTTCTCCAAGAATGTCCGCTGGTTTCTGAAAGCATCCACATGAATGTGTGCGTGATGGAAGAGCCTAGGAGAGGGATAGAGTCTGGGGCCTGCTGTTCGCAATAGTTACCTTGGGAAAGGGCATCCAGGGTCCTCATTGTTCACTTAAGGATCCTAACACCACAGACAGTTATGAGGATGAAATAAACAAGCGGGTATATCTAAACGCACAGTGCCTGGCACATAGTAAACACCCAGTGAACAAGCACGCAGTCTCCTTTCACTTCTAACTCCCTTAATGATTGTCAGTCTGTCACCTTACTGGTACAGTAGTGATATTGCTGCCCACCTCCCAGGGTTTTCCCAAGTGTTAACTGGGGACAGACAAAGTATTTAGCACGCTTCCTGGTTTAGAAGTGGCTCCCTTTTTTAGTAATTCTCTTTAGATCCCCTCCCCCCCAGTTTTACTCAGGTACACTTGATATATAATACTGTGTAGGTTGAAGGTGTACAGTGTGATGATTTGAGATTTATAGTGAAATGGTTACCACAATAAGGTTAGTTAATACTTTCATCACCTCACATAATTACCATTATTTTTTGTGGTAAGAATGTTTTAAGGTTCTCTTTCCTAGCAGCATTCAAGTATTGTGTTTTGTTTTGTTTTGTTTTGTTTTTGTCAAAACCTTCGATCAGACTTTCTTTCTGTCTTTTCTTTTCCCCATCATGCCTCTTTTTATTCATATTTATTTTCATCCATCTTTTTTATTCTTTGGCGTGTGTGGACCTCCCGTTGCAGTGGCCTCTGTCACTGCAGAGCACTGGCTGTGTCCAGAGTACTGGCTCGTAATTGGACACACTGGCTCACCCGCTCCGCAGCACGTGGGATTTTTTCAGGCCAGGAATTGAACCGGTGCCCCTTGCACTGCAGGGTAGACTCTTCACCCACTGGTCCACCAGGAAAGCCCACTTTCAAATATTGTTAGATATAGCCACCATGCTGTACTTTAGATCCACAGAACTTAGTCATCCTTTTTTAAAAAGGTTATATTTCATTTATAATTACTATAAAATCTTGACCCCATTCCCTATGTTGTACAATATATCCTTGTAGCTTATTTTTTACATAGTAGTCTGTGCCTCTTGATCACCTTCCCCCATCTCTTTCGATTTTTAATAATAATGTCCCTAAAGTTAGCATTTCTTCTTGAGATCATGTTTTAGCTGGAATGGTGAGCCCTAAGAGCTTGGTAGCTCTTCACACTGTCAGTTAAACAGCCCAGATGGCAGGCAGGATTAGCAGAGGGCGTGGTGACTGGTCGGAGGAGGACGAGACGTCTTTCCTGCACAGGAGATAGTGCGCTTTCCCTGCACCCCATGAGCAGAATGTCTCTTTCTAAGAGGGCAAGGAATTTTATTCACTGTTGTATTCCCAGTCCACCAAGCAATGTCTGGCCATCCTTGGTTCTCAGAAAGTATTTAATGGTTGGTGAAGAAACGAAGAGGCTATTCAACGAGATAAAGTGGTTCTGCCCCCATTTCTTCAGGATTTGTTAGTTGCGTACTTACTGTGTCTCCAGCATTTTACTGCTTCTGCCCAGTGTTCTCTGATAGTTCAAGGCTTTAGTAAGTGAAGACAAAGTTCCTTCCACTTTGCTCTTTTCCAGCACCCCTCCTTTTACTGCCCAGGACCTTCTCTCTAATCCTCTACCAGTCTCTGGTTCCAAGAATTAAGTTTTAGTGATAGAGGTTCCCTGAGAAAAATGTTCTGAGTATGTTTGGCTTATTTGTATAATATTATTTGATAGTAAAACCCAATGAAACTGAATTTTATTTTCTGCTTTTAGGATTCCTTGTGTTTTAATTAGTGCTGTTTAATGAACAAAATAGACATTTTGGTATTTCTGGTTTTCTGTGTGTTTCTTCACCTGTGGTTGTCTGGCTGTCTCCCCGTCTAATTACCTTCTGCCCCTAATGCAGTGGTCCCCAACCTTTTTGGCACTAGGGCTAAGTTTTTCCACAGACCAGGAATTGAACCGGTGCCCCTTGCACTGCAGGGTAGACTCTTCACCCACTGGTCCACCAGGAAAGCCCACTTTCAAATATTGTTAGATATAGCCACCATGCTGTACTTTAGATCCACAGAACTTAGTCATCCTTTTTTAAAAAGGTTATATTTCATTTATAATTACTATAAAATCTTGACCCCATTCCCTATGTTGTACAATATATCCTTGTAGCTTATTTTTTACATAGTAGTCTGTGCCTCTTGATCACCTTCCCCCATCTCTTTCGATTTTTAATAATAATGTCCCTAAAGTTAGCATTTCTTCTTGAGATCATGTTTTAGCTGGAATGGTGAGCCCTAAGAGCTTGGTAGCTCTTCACACTGTCAGTTAAACAGCCCAGATGGCAGGCAGGATTAGCAGAGGGCGTGGTGACTGGTCGGAGGAGGACGAGACGTCTTTCCTGCACAGGAGATAGTGCGCTTTCCCTGCACCCCATGAGCAGAATGTCTCTTTCTAAGAGGGCAAGGAATTTTATTCACTGTTGTATTCCCAGTCCACCAAGCAATGTCTGGCCATCCTTGGTTCTCAGAAAGTATTTAATGGTTGGTGAAGAAACGAAGAGGCTATTCAACGAGATAAAGTGGTTCTGCCCCCATTTCTTCAGGATTTGTTAGTTGCGTACTTACTGTGTCTCCAGCATTTTACTGCTTCTGCCCAGTGTTCTCTGATAGTTCAAGGCTTTAGTAAGTGAAGACAAAGTTCCTTCCACTTTGCTCTTTTCCAGCACCCCTCCTTTTACTGCCCAGGACCTTCTCTCTAATCCTCTACCAGTCTCTGGTTCCAAGAATTAAGTTTTAGTGATAGAGGTTCCCTGAGAAAAATGTTCTGAGTATGTTTGGCTTATTTGTATAATATTATTTGATAGTAAAACCCAATGAAACTGAATTTTATTTTCTGCTTTTAGGATTCCTTGTGTTTTAATTAGTGCTGTTTAATGAACAAAATAGACATTTTGGTATTTCTGGTTTTCTGTGTGTTTCTTCACCTGTGGTTGTCTGGCTGTCTCCCCGTCTAATTACCTTCTGCCCCTAATGCAGTGGTCCCCAACCTTTTTGGCACTAGGGACTGGTGGATAGTTTTTCCACAGACTAGGGGAGGGCGAATCCTTTCAGAATGATTCAAGCAATAAACATGTCTTGTGCTAAAGATAACCCGTACTTCCAGCTGCTCCCCAGCACTAGCATCCTGCCTCTGCTCGACCTCGGATCATCAGGCATTGGATTCTCATAAGGAGCGTGAAGCCTAGATCCCCCACATGCTCAGCTCACAGTAGGGTTCACACTCCCATGAGGATCTAATGCTACAACCACCAGTCCAACAGGAGGCAGAGCTCAGGCGGTAATGCGAGCAATGGGGAGCGTCTATACATACAGATGAAGCTTTGCTCGCCCGCCGTTCCAGCGTTGCTCCATGCCTTGCTCCAGCATTTTACTGCTTCTGCCCAGTGTTCTCTGATAGTTCGAGGCTTTAGTAAGTGAAGACAAAGTTCCTTCCACTTTGCTCTTTTCTAGCACCCCTCCTTATACTGGTATTGATCCATGGCCCAGGGGTTGGGGACCCCTGCCGTAAAAGCTTTGCCTGCCTGACAGGTGGAGAGCCCCTTCCTTTGTAACTTTTTTTTGATGTGTATGGGTGTGTGTCCTTTACTGAGCTGGATAGTTTGAATTCCATTTGTTTTCCTAAAGTATTTTGCTTGTTTTCATTGTTTTATAGTGCTTATTTTAAAACTTTGCCTGTATGTGTGTGTCCCCCATATTTCCCAGTTTCTACGCATCCAGTCAAGTGCTTTTATTTGTTTTGTATTGCTTTTGTTTTTCTAGAAATGAACCTGCTAATTCTTTGTGAAGATTTTCTTTTTCCTGTGCCTATCCTAGAGTTTATTGCTAGAATCCTATTCTTTTTTTTTTCTTGGCCACGTCTATCAATCTTTCATTTATTTCCGTCTTTGTTCTTTGGCCTGTGTCGGCCTCCCATTGCAGTGACCTATCTCACTGCAGAGCACAGGCTCTGGGTGCATACACTCCAGAGCTCTGGCTCAGTAGTTGGACACATCAGTCCAGCTGCTCCGTGGCACGTGAGATCTTCACAGGCCAGTGATCGAACTGGCGCCGCTTGCACTGCAAAGCAGTGTCCTTACCCACTGGACCATCAGGGAAGCCCTAGAAATCCTATTCTTAAGTGATTTGGGGTGACCTGTCTAGATATGTAAAAGAGTAAAATAAAAAGTCCAGCTTGACTGATTTCTTTTCACTCTCTTTTCATTATTGTTTCAGTCAGTGCTTCTCTGTGTTGCGGATTATGACATACATGCAGAGAAGTCGTTTGGTACTTGAAAATGCAGAAAAGCAAAGCATTTTCTTTTCTACTCTTCATACGGAAAAACAAGCCTCTGGGAATCAGGAGGGAGATTCTAAATGTTATGCATTGCTCTAGAAATTCTAAAGAGTAAGCAGTGCTCACTTGGAACCCCTGCATTATAGACAGTATTCCATTCCCCTCTGTGTGGAATTTTCAGTATTTGAAGAACATATTATTCTGCACATCCTTAACACCATAGGATATAGTGTATTAAATGCTTAGAGTTTGACACATATTATGATATATACTATCACAATAAATCCTTATGGTAACCCTATGAAGAATGGCTATTAAATGCTTAGAGTTTGACACGTATTATGATGTATACTATTACAATAAATCCTTATGGTAACCCTATGAAGAATGGCTATTAATAACTTCATTTTATATATGAGCAAATTAAGGCTAAGAGATATGACTTTTCATTAAATAATGGCCAGACTTTAGCTTAGATATATTTAACCTCAAAGTCTACTCTTCTTACCATTATACTGGCTTTTACATTCTTTGTCCCCATATTTCCCAGTTTCTACGCATCCAGTCAAGTGCTTTTATTTGTTTTGTATTGCTTTTGTTTTTCTAGAAATGAACCTGCTAATTCTTTGTGAAGATTTTCTTTTTCCTGTGCCTATCCTAGAGTTTATTGCTAGAATCCTATTCTTTTTTTTTTCTTGGCCACGTCTATCAATCTTTCATTTATTTCCGTCTTTGTTCTTTGGCCTGTGTCGGCCTCCCATTGCAGTGACCTATCTCACTGCAGAGCACAGGCTCTGGGTGCATACACTCCAGAGCTCTGGCTCAGTAGTTGGACACATCAGTCCAGCTGCTCCGTGGCACGTGAGATCTTCACAGGCCAGTGATCGAACTGGCGCCGCTTGCACTGCAAAGCAGTGTCCTTACCCACTGGACCATCAGGGAAGCCCTAGAAATCCTATTCTTAAGTGATTTGGGGTGACCTGTCTAGATATGTAAAAGAGTAAAATAAAAAGTCCAGCTTGACTGATTTCTTTTCACTCTCTTTTCATTATTGTTTCAGTCAGTGCTTCTCTGTGTTGCGGATTATGACATACATGCAGAGAAGTCGTTTGGTACTTGAAAATGCAGAAAAGCAAAGCATTTTCTTTTCTACTCTTCATACGGAAAAACAAGCCTCTGGGAATCAGGAGGGAGATTCTAAATGTTATGCATTGCTCTAGAAATTCTAAAGAGTAAGCAGTGCTCACTTGGAACCCCTGCATTATAGACAGTATTCCATTCCCCTCTGTGTGGAATTTTCAGTATTTGAAGAACATATTATTCTGCACATCCTTAACACCATAGGATATAGTGTATTAAATGCTTAGAGTTTGACACATATTATGATATATACTATCACAATAAATCCTTATGGTAACCCTATGAAGAATGGCTATTAAATGCTTAGAGTTTGACACGTATTATGATGTATACTATTACAATAAATCCTTATGGTAACCCTATGAAGAATGGCTATTAATAACTTCATTTTATATATGAGCAAATTAAGGCTAAGAGATATGACTTTTCATTAAATAATGGCCAGACTTTAGCTTAGATATATTTAACCTCAAAGTCTACTCTTCTTACCATTATACTGGCTTTTACATTCTTTCTGGCCTTGTAGTAGTCTCCCAGTTAAATTCAGATGGATCATTCCGCGATGATTTATGCCTTCAGTTAATTTTTTCTCACCAGCCTCATCTCAGATATCAAGCCTATCCTGATTCCATTTCTGGTTCTCCATCAGGAGGGGCGGGGGCTCAGTACAACTTTTCGTACCACCCCATGGTTTCTACTACTGCTTCCTCCCGCTGCACAGTATAGTTGATTTTTGGCTGACTCAAGGAGTGTAATTTGTTTGTCTCTATTACCTTCTTTTCTCTATTAACTAGAAGATTTTTGATAGTGTAAATGTTGCTTGATTTTCTGTTTCAAGCAAATTTTCTGAAATGAAAGATGGGCATCTCTTCTTGCAGTAGCAGTTTGGATATCCAGGAAGAACCTTAAATTCAAATGCAAGATTACCAATTCTAGTTTACATTTTTATCACCAAAAAGAGGAGGAAGATTATGTGGGCCATGGCTCGTTTCCAAGATTCAGGGGAGAGAATAGAGACAGGGAGTGGTTAGAGAAAAATGGTAAGACATGAATAAAAATCCTGTCATATATATTTTTGTAGGATCTACAAGACCAGCTAGAGGATATGATGGAAGATGCAAATGAAATCCAAGAAGCACTGAGTCGTAGTTATGGCACCCCAGAATTAGATGAAGATGACCTCGAAGCAGGTAAGTTATAGGAAAAGCAATGTATATGTAGCCATAGCATCTGAAAGGAATGACTGCTGGGGCCTTTCCTCCCAATGTTACAGAAAATTACTATGAGGGTTCACTGATAGTTACTTCATGGTACAGGCTCTGGACACATCAGACCTGCATACCCCACCAACTCTGGGGTGGACAAGCTCTGAAAGAAGGTCCGGACAAAGACCTCTGCTGACCTGGTGCTTGGTATCCAGATATTGTGATTCCCTGCCATTTTCCTTCTGATTATTTTTTTTCCGTTTATTTTCTTGCTTGAGTCCTCTCCCTAGTGAGCAGATTAAGAAACAGTAGTTGGCAGATTTTGATACTTAGTGTGCACCTACTATGTGCCAGGCACTATGTTAGAGGCTAGGGAATCAGCATTGAAGAAAAAAAACACAATCCCTGCTCTCTTGAAGCTTCTCCACCAGCAGAGATCAAAAACCACATGAATTATAAGAGCATAAACTATTGGGACGGAGAGTACGAGGTACCATAGGAGCATATAGGAATCTAACCTAGTTGGGGGACAAGCATAGAATTCAGGTCATCTAGATATCAAGCCTATCTTTCTCTAAACTAGAACTGCTTCCTCCCGCTGCACAGTATAGTTGATTTTTGGCTGACTCAAGGAGTGTAATTTGTTTGTCTCTATTACCTTCTTTTCTCTATTAACTAGAAGATTTTTGATAGTGTAAATGTTGCTTGATTTTCTGTTTCAAGCAAATTTTCTGAAATGAAAGATGGGCATCTCTTCTTGCAGTAGCAGTTTGGATATCCAGGAAGAACCTTAAATTCAAATGCAAGATTACCAATTCTAGTTTACATTTTTATCACCAAAAAGAGGAGGAAGATTATGTGGGCCATGGCTCGTTTCCAAGATTCAGGGGAGAGAATAGAGACAGGGAGTGGTTAGAGAAAAATGGTAAGACATGAATAAAAATCCTGTCATATATATTTTTGTAGGATCTACAAGACCAGCTAGAGGATATGATGGAAGATGCAAATGAAATCCAAGAAGCACTGAGTCGTAGTTATGGCACCCCAGAATTAGATGAAGATGACCTCGAAGCAGGTAAGTTATAGGAAAAGCAATGTATATGTAGCCATAGCATCTGAAAGGAATGACTGCTGGGGCCTTTCCTCCCAATGTTACAGAAAATTACTATGAGGGTTCACTGATAGTTACTTCATGGTACAGGCTCTGGACACATCAGACCTGCATACCCCACCAACTCTGGGGTGGACAAGCTCTGAAAGAAGGTCCGGACAAAGACCTCTGCTGACCTGGTGCTTGGTATCCAGATATTGTGATTCCCTGCCATTTTCCTTCTGATTATTTTTTTTCCGTTTATTTTCTTGCTTGAGTCCTCTCCCTAGTGAGCAGATTAAGAAACAGTAGTTGGCAGATTTTGATACTTAGTGTGCACCTACTATGTGCCAGGCACTATGTTAGAGGCTAGGGAATCAGCATTGAAGAAAAAAAACACAATCCCTGCTCTCTTGAAGCTTCTCCACCAGCAGAGATCAAAAACCACATGAATTATAAGAGCATAAACTATTGGGACGGAGAGTACGAGGTACCATAGGAGCATATAGGAATCTAACCTAGTTGGGGGACAAGCATAGAACCTGAAGGATGAGTGGAGATTAGCAAGACAAAATGGAAGAAGTTTTTAAGTGGCCTGACAAAGCGTTGTTTAGAAACTGTTGCTGTAGTCCATTTAAGAAATAATGGTGCCCGAGACTAAGGCGGCGGCAGCAAAGACAGAGAAAAGTGGACATATTGAAGAAATTTTAGAAGGTTAAATGGACAAGAGCCAGTGATTGATTAGACATGGAGAGAGAGGGAGGTGTCAAAAACCTATGTCAGTTTCTAGCATGAGTAACTGGGTCGGTGGCAGGATCGGCCCTCACACTGGGTTTTCTGTTGGTTGATTCCCCCGACACATCCCTACTTCTCCTTTCTCTCCCATTTTCTGTTTTGCCAAAACCTTCCCCTCGTTTCTTTCTTTCTTTCTTCTCGTCGAGTTTCCTCTGATGAGTTTCTACCTGCTGTTGCTGTTGCCTCTGGTCATGTCTGACCGGCTGTGCCTGGTCTCAGCTCGTAGCCACCCACTATGCAACAGTCTCATGCCTGCTTTCAAGTTCATCAATTAATGGGAGACAGCTTTTTAACATTTCTTATTGTAGGGATTTTCTAATTTGAATTGGCCTACTTTAGACTCCTCATGAATACTAGGGCTTTATAAACCTGTGGGGAATAGTTGTTTCCTTTGTTGTGTTTTAATTTTTGTTTTTCATGGATTTTTACCACACAAGTTCCCCTGAAAATTGCTTATAATTGGCCATCTTTTATTTTGAAAATAGAAGTTAATAATCCCTTCTCTTTGTTTTTAAATTTTCATCTTACTACAAATGATTTGGCTGACTTTCTTAACATGAGCTGTCATATTCTTTTATTTAAGTTAGCCATTTCTTTTTCTTTATAATTAAAAAATTTTTGGCTGTGCTGGGTCTTTGTTGCAGCGCTCAGGCTCTTCATGGTGAAGTGCAGGCTTTCTCTATTAGTGACAAGTGAGAACTGCGGTTGTGGCCTCCTCAGTGCCATGGCTTTTCTTGTTGGGGAGTGCTTGGGCTTAGTAGTTGTGGCACATGGGCTTAGTTGTCCTGCAGCGTGTGGAATTTTAGTTCCCGGACCAGGGATCAAACCTGTGTCCCCTGTATTGGCAGGTGGATTCTTAACCACTGGGCCACCAGGGAGGTCATTCCTAGCTGCCGATTTTCTTGCTTACATTCTTCTGAAATACTGACTCTAGAGTTGGATGCTCTGGGCGATGAGCTTCTGGCAGATGAAGACAGCTCTTATTTGGATGAAGCAGCAGCTGCACCTGCAATTCCAGAAGGTGTTCCCACTGACACGAAGAACAAGGTAAGAGCCTTTTCTGTTTATATTTTCTATGCAAAATGGTAAACATTTTATGCTCGATCATCAACCTGCGAATCTGAAAAGCATTTTAAGTAGAAACCGGAAAAGACTCTGTCATTATTTTGAGAACCCTTAAAAGCCCAGTTTTCCCTACATTGAATTGTGAATAGTCTGCATAAATAGTGTCTATGAGGCCCAGGGATTTTTTTTTAAGCTTGTTTATTTCTTTGTTCCTTTGATTTTTGGCTCTGCCTTGTGGCTTGTGGGATCTCAGTTCACCAACCAGCAAACAGACCAGCACCCCCTGCTTTGGAAGTATGGAGTCTTAATTACCGGGCCGCCAGGGAAGTCCCTCCAGGGATGTAATACAACAACAAATTGTATAATATACATAAACAGTCTTGTTGTGAGTTTGGACTGGGTGTCATTTACAGGTTTTTAGACACTTTCTGAAAAAGGAGCAGCAACACATGGGTGAACCATGCTGGGTGGCAGCGTAAAACAGTGTACACAGTTGTACACAGTGGGTACACACAGTGGTTAATACTAGGGTAGATTTTTTCTTTAAACTACAGATTCATAATTTAAGTGTAAAGCTTAATATAGGAAGATTCTAATTCAACAAGGAGAAAAAATCAGAACACCTGGGTTTAAGCCTGAGACTTAAACAATTTACTGTGAGACCATGATAATTCACTTAGCTATTTTGAACTTTTCTGTTCTTTGCACATATAAAATGCAGATATTTGTAATTATCTTGCATAATTGTTGTATAGATCAAATTAGATCTTGTATGTAAAAAGATTTTGCAAACTTAAGTCCCATTCAGATCTATATGCTTGTCATTATAAATAGATAAAGTTTTGCTGCTTACAAAATCCTGTTCACCCCATCTGAGTTTCTGGTATAACATGTCATTTTTCTGTTCTCACTGGCCGTGTACAGTCCTAGTGTTTCCCTGCGCCCATTGTGCCCATTGGGGTGCCCAGTGTAGGTGACAGAATCCCAAAGTGGGAGCCAGTCTCCACTCTGCCTTTATTCACTGTGTGACTTTGAACTAGAAATTTATATCTTCTGTCTGAACCTCGTGTTTTGCCCACCTGTACAACATGGAGAACAAAAGGTGGGAAGTAGGTAATTTCTCAGGTTCCCCATAGCTGATTTTGACAAATGTGGGTCTTCCGTAACTTTACCCCTGGTTCCCCCTTGAGCCTGTGGTCATCTTAACCTTTTCCGCTGCCCACCCACCCCCACCTCCCTGACCACCTCAGGGTGCCAGGTACATTGGTTGCTTTTTCTCAACATACCTGAAATAATGTTTATTAACACTGCCATAGCTCATCTTTTCAAATCCCTGGTAACAGGTTCCTGAAACATGTATGTTATTTCCACATTTAGAAGGTGACAGGTTCCTGACTTAAATGTGCTGTTGAGCTATGGTTTTTGAATTGATAGTCACTGCGTGTACGTGCATGCTTAGTTGCTCAGTCGTGTCTGACTCTTTGCGACCTCATAGACTGCAGCCCTTCAGGCTTCTCTGTCCATGGAATTTCCCAGGCAAGAATATTACCGTGGGGTGCCATGCCTGTCTCCAGGGGAATCTTCCCAACCCAGGGATCAAACCTGGGTCTCCTGCATTGCAGGCAGATTATCTGCCATCTGAGCCACCAGGGAAGCCCAGTCACTGCCTAGAAGTCTATAGTAAAGTATGAAATGGAAGTGACTCCCGTCCTAGGGATTGATGAGGCTGCAGAAGGTAAGGTTCACGTTAGGGACCAGAGTGAATGGGAAGCTGGAGGCGAGTGCTCACTCCCTGGCCTTTTCTCCTGATACTCGCAGCCCTCTTTCTCCTTTCAGGGTCTACTCTCAAGTTTCTCTCTCTCACTCTTCCCTGACTCTGCAGAGTCATCATCCCTTTTGATCGCTTCCATTTCTTTTCCTGGTTTATCACTTTCCCCTTCACCTCTCGTAAGGAAAGCTTGATCTCATCTTCTCAGTGGGATTTTTGTTTTCATTGACTGAACACTTGAAAATGAGTTTTGACTCCTCAGTATTTGAAACCATTTTTTAAAATCAATTGGAAAACATGGCACTGAATGTTTCTTCCTTTTCACAGGATGGCGTCCTGGTGGATGAATTTGGATTGCCACAAATCCCTGCTTCGTAGACTCGCATCATTCAAGTCATCATGTAAAATAAACACGTATTCGGGGACTAGGGAATATTTATCTTTCCAAGTTTGCCATTACACATTTAGGTTTCTTTCCTTTCTTTGGAGGAAAAGTGACTAAATTTTTATTCCTTTTCTCTTATGAAAGACTAACTTGCTTAAAATTATCACTGGGTATGTCCGTCTTAATTCCTTAATAATAATTTTCAAATAAAACCAAGGAAATGGAAATCTTTTCAGTTCCATGACAGCATATCTCTGCAATCTTAAATTGACCTGATAAATTGATGACCTGATAAATTGATGACAAAGATGAGATTAGTGGGACTGTCCATATTATGATTCAGAACCATTTTCTCTCGTGGTGTTACAGGTTGGTTAAAGTGATGGCCTTTTTTGGTGAGTTTTGTTGTGTCTTGTGAGTAAATCATTACTGTGTCCAGTATTGGAATGGAATTATCACTACTGTATCATGGGTGGATATTTTGATTCTGTGGTTCCTTCAGTATTATAACTGACTTGTAATCAGTAATGAATATTTCTTGATATTTAATGTATAGGACATTTATTTATACTCAATAAATATTTTTCAAAAGGAAATAATTTTAATAATACTACAGCTTGGAGCATCCACTACAGAAACCAAATTTAACATAATGTTAATGTCAACTCAGCCTAAAAACTAAAGAAATCAAATTTAACTGGCAGCATTGTGGTGCTGTGGTTGGTCCCCATCTTATTTGGCACCAGGGTCTAGTTTGGCAGAAGACAGTTTTTCCATGGACAGGGGTGGAGTGGTTTTGGGCTGATTCGAGCGCATGGCATTTACTGTGCGTGTGTGCTCACTCACTCATCTGTGTCTGACTCTTTGTGACCCCATGAACTGCAGCCCACCAGGCGCCTCTGTCCATGGAATTTTCCAGGCAAAGAATACTGGAGTGGGTTCCTATTTCCTACTCCGGGGAATCTTCCACACCCAGGGATCGAACCTGCATTTCTAGCATCTCCTGCATTGGCAGGTATATTCTTTACCACTGCATCACCATTTACTGTGAACTTTATTTCTATTATTATTATTACATCAGCTCCACCTCAGATAATCAGGAGGCGTTAGATCCTGGAGATTAGGTACCCATGGTATAGAGGAAAGAGCAAGGAACAGTTCAGGCTTGGGCCCTGGCTCTAATAACTACTAAGTAGCCTATTCACACCTCTGAACTTCTATTTCCATATTAGTAAACTCATGCTTACCTCACAAGGCTTTTATGAGGAATAATTGTCTTGAGTACTTTGTTAACTGACAAAGGAATTAGTAAAGTTAATGTGAGGAATTATTAACAGTAAGTTAATAATTATTAACAATAAAAAATGGGTTGGAGGTTCCCTGGCAGTCCAGTGGTTAGCACTCAACACTGTCACTGCCATGGCCCTGGATTCAGTCCCTGGTTAGGGACGTAAGATTTTGTTCTGCCAAAACCCCAGAGGTTTTATTTATTACAGAAAACCCCAGGGGTTTTATTCCTTTCTTGGAAGGTGCCTGGAGTACTACAGCAAGTCCAATTTCCCGCCAGATTTCAGGGTCTTTAATGATCCATCCTTCCTCTCCAGCCTTGCAGGGGCCTCACTGTGTGGTTCGCACCAGCATTCGTTTGTCAGCACATCAGTGTGATCAGTATCTCTTGAGCTCCAGCCCTGTGGAGTCTGTACCAACCCAAGGATGCCAGCAGTCACGGCTCCTCTCTCACAACTTCACTGTCTAGTTCTAGGTGAGGATGAGATGCAGATGTGACCCCCAGCAGCCTCGGCCTTGCAGAAGCCTTCCAGAGGCACAAACGTGACACTTCATCATTACCTTCTTGAAACCTTCCTTGGCTTCCTTGACAGGTTCTCATTCAGCCCTTTAAATATTTTTTCCATTACACTTCAAACCTTGAACTTCTTCCTCTTATAGTTTCCTTGACATTTCTCACACCCCTGATTTCAACTATTACCGATGAACTAATGACTCAAAATAACTCACTAACTTAGACCTCTTTCCTTATTCTTATTTTCAGTTTTGGGTATTCCTAATTCAGTGTCCCAGCACTACTAAAATCTAACATCCACGTTAAGCTCATTACCTTGAGCTTCATACTCAAAAACAGTGTTCCTGGTGTCTTTCTTATCTTGCCAGTGTTAAATCTCTGACCCACGTATTTGCCAGTTTTAATGGGTTGATATTTAGTCCTCCAGCTATACCTTTTTAGTGCATTGGGTACCAGTGAACATGAGCAATCATTCTACCAAAATCTGTCTTTGTTTGGCTTTTGTGATAGTACTCTCTGGTTCTCCTGTTCTGACTGTTCCCTCCAGGACTCCTGTCTGGAATCCTCATCTCTCCAACCCTGTAATGTTGGTATTCCTCAGAAGTCTCTCTTTTATCCACTGTATTTCTTCCTCTGATCACTTATATTTAATAATCTCTACTATTTTCATGGCTTTAACTGCTAGCTTCTAAATCTATACTTGTATTCCTGGTCTTATCCCCGAGTTTTTTTCCTGTCTAACTGGTTAGGGACGTAGATTTTGTTCTGCCAAAACCCCAGAGGTTTTATTTATTACAGAAAACCCCAGGGTTTTATTCCTTTCTTGGAAGGTGCCTGGAGTACTACAGCAAGTCCAATTTCCCGCCAGATTTCAGGGTCTTTAATGATCCATCCTTCCTCTCCAGCCTTGCAGGGGCCTCACTGTGTGGTTCGCACCAGCATTCGTTTGTCAGCACATCAGTGTGATCAGTATCTCTTGAGCTCCAGCCCTGTGGAGTCTGTACCAACCCAAGGATGCCAGCAGTCACGGCTCCTCTCTCACAACTTCACTGTCTAGTTCTAGGTGAGGATGAGATGCAGATGTGACCCCCAGCAGCCTCGGCCTTGCAGAAGCCTTCCAGAGGCACAAACGTGACACTTCATCATTACCTTCTTGAAACCTTCCTTGGCTTCCTTGACAGGTTCTCATTCAGCCCTTTAAATATTTTTTCCATTACACTTCAAACCTTGAACTTCTTCCTCTTATAGTTTCCTTGACATTTCTCACACCCCTGATTTCAACTATTACCGATGAACTAATGACTCAAAATAACTCACTAACTTAGACCTCTTTCCTTATTCTTATTTTCAGTTTTGGGTATTCCTAATTCAGTGTCCCAGCACTACTAAAATCTAACATCCACGTTAAGCTCATTACCTTGAGCTTCATACTCAAAAACAGTGTTCCTGGTGTCTTTCTTATCTTGCCAGTGTTAAATCTCTGACCCACGTATTTGCCAGTTTTAATGGGTTGATATTTAGTCCTCCAGCTATACCTTTTTAGTGCATTGGGTACCAGTGAACATGAGCAATCATTCTACCAAAATCTGTCTTTGTTTGGCTTTTGTGATAGTACTCTCTGGTTCTCCTGTTCTGACTGTTCCCTCCAGGACTCCTGTCTGGAATCCTCATCTCTCCAACCCTGTAATGTTGGTATTCCTCAGAAGTCTCTCTTTTATCCACTGTATTTCTTCCTCTGATCACTTATATTTAATAATCTCTACTATTTTCATGGCTTTAACTGCTAGCTTCTAAATCTATACTTGTATTCCTGGTCTTATCCCCCGAGTTTCAAAATCCTATTTATATCCAACTCGTGTGTAACAGCTAAGTGTGTGTTCCAGAAGCCCACACACACTTCACATTCAGATCGCCAAGACATCCATTATCTTTCCTGCAGATATGACTCTCTTGTTTTCCCTGCCTCAGCTTACAGAACCATTATCCTCCATCATTCAAAACAGAAAGCTCTTGAGTTGTCCTTGATGCCTACATTTTGCCTCATCCTACACATTCAATTATAATCATTAAACCCTGCTTTTAACCCGTAAGTGTTTCTCAAATCCAGTCCCTCTCCTCTCTCAACTCTCTTTGGCTTGAACGTCCCTCAGTCTTTCCAAGTAGATGACCTCCTTTCTCTTCTCCATAATTTCACTTCCTTAAGTCCATTCATCACTCACAGCTGTCCTGATCTTTCTAAAATAAAAAACTGACCACGGGCTTCCCTGGTGGTCCAGTGGGTGGGGACACCATCTTGCAGTGCAAGCAGCGCCGGTTCAATCCCTGACCTGGGAAGATCCCATGTTCTGCGGAGCATCTGGACCGATGTGCCCAATTACCAAGCCAGAGCTCTGGAGCGCACGCGCCCAGAGCCGGTGCTCTGCAATGAGAGAGGCCACCACGATGGGAGGCCCACATGGGCCAAAGAACAAAGATAAATGAATGAAATATCAATAGAAGTGGCCGGGAAAAAAAATCTGATCATTTCATTCTCTCAAGAAAAAGTCATGGTTTCCTGTCACCTCCAACAGGACACATGTCAGTGAGCGGGCCGCTGCCTCTCTCTCGTGGTTTATTGCTTAGTCTTTTCAGAACAGGGTTCTCTTTCATATATAACAGTGGTCCCCAACCTCTGGCACCAGGAACCAGTTTCATGGAAGAATTTTTTTTTCACAGACAGCACTGAGGGACAATTATTCAAGTAATTTATGTTTATTGTTCACTTCATTTCTGTTATTACTATATCAGTCCACCTCAGATCATCAGGCATTAGATCCCAGAGGCTGGGGACTCCTGATATAGAGAACTGCCTCCCTGATTCCAAATCTGATTAGTGGGCAAATAACAATTAGAATAGCCCTAGCTTTACTTCTCCATTATGGGAGTGGGCTTGTAACCAGGCCGTGCCTATTGAGGTCCATCCTTCACATTTTCTATATGGAAACTAGGGGAAATACTTTCCTTAAAAAAAAAAAGAGAGAGAGAAACACTTACCAGTCTGAAAAGTTTGAGATACTGAGTTGAGAGAGCAGCCAGGAGGCAGAATGAAGGAATCTGCATGGCATTGAGCCCTGACTTCTAATCCTTGAGAACTCCAGAGGGCTCCAAGCCTGTGCGGCTCTTTCTTTAGTTCTATGAGCTGAAAATTCTGCCAACAAACCCCCTTTTCTGGTTAAACTGATTGGAGCTGGGTTTCTGTCACTTGCTAGTAAGAGTCTGAACATTCTCTGTAGCATCTCCTTGTGCCATGTTTCCAGCATGATGCTCTTGTTTCTAGTTTCCCTGCCTCTGCTCATAGTTTCCCCTCCCTGGAGCTGTCACTGAGCCCATTGCTCAGGGGAACTGGACTTAGGTTTCACAGGTTCCTTAATACCTTTGTCATTCTGCTAATTCTTGCTATCTTGGGAAAAGACCAAAAGCAAGGCCCTGGCCATTGTCAATCCCAGTGAATTTATCAAAGTGGGGAGGATAAAAGCTGTGCTAGAGCGCCCTCTGGTGGTCACTGCTGCAGCTCCCACCAGTTCGCACGTCTGTCGTCTTTTGGTATCTTACCTGTTAACCCTTAGAAGCCGAACTGAGTGCCGGTTTCCTTATGTTGTAATCTTACGGTCCTGAGAGTTTAACAATGGCAGAGGAGATTGGAATGATCCAATAGAGAGAAGCTTGGCACTTCTGCCTTTATTATATCCATATCCCTTAGCTTTCCTTTTACAAATTCTTGTATCACCTAAGGCAGGCTTCCCTGGTGACTCAACAGTAAAGAATCCCCCTAATGAGAAGGAGACTCGGGTTCAGTTCCTTAATTGGCAATACCCCCTGGAGAAGAAAACCCCCTGGAGAAGAAAATCCACTCCAGTATTCTTGCCTGGGAAATCCATGGAACCTGGCGGGGTACAGTCCATAGGGCTGCAAAGGGGACACAACTTAGCAAGCAAACAGCAGCCACAGCGTATCGCCAAGGGCAACTTTCCCCACAAGCTTTTTGGCACCAGGAACTGGTTTTGTGGGAGACAACTTTTCCAGCGAGATGGGGTAGTTTTGGTTTCACCTCCTGCTGTGTGGCCTGGTTCTTAACGAGCCATGGACCAGTGGGGGTTAGGAACTCCAACTTCGGGAGCTTGTGTGTTTGTTTTACTGCTGTCTGAGTCCTATTTCCATAGATACAGTGTGGGCGCTTGGGTTTTTAAAAAGCTCCCCAGGTAGTCAAAGTTCAGAACCACTGCCCGAGGGTGCCTGATCAGACGGAACCTGTTTTCAGCAATCTGATGCCATAAATTTCTACAACAAAGAGAAAGGCGATGAATGATTGCCCTAAGGCAGAGTTTTCATCCAGAGGATGAGTTGGGAATATTACTTTCTCCTCTGTTCTTTGGAAGAGTTTTGAAGATGTTGATTTTGTGAATGTTTGGAAGAATTTACCATCTGGAGCTGGCTTTGTATGAAGCTTTTTATTTTTAAATTACTAACTCAGTATCTACTTGTTATAGGTCTCTTTAAATTTTCTATTTATGTTTGAGTCTGTTCTGATAGTTTGTGTATTTTTAGGGATTTTTCCATTTCATCTTGGTGATCTGATTAGCTTGGGGTGTGTCAGTCACTCAGTCACATCTCTGTCCATGGGGTTTCCCAGACAAGAATACTCTAGTGGTAGCCATTTCTTTTTTCAGGGGATCTTCCCGACCCAGGGATCGAACCCAGTCTCCTCCATTTCAGGCAGATTCATGACCATCTGATCATCTATGAGCCTTTTTACTTTTATAAGGTGAGGGGTAATATCCTTTCTTGAATTCCTAATTTTAGTAATTTTTTTAAACATTTTTTTTGCCTGAGAGAAGCTTGGCACTTCTGCCTTTATTATATCCATATCCCTTAGCTTTCCTTTTACAAATTCTTGTATCACCTAAGGCAGGCTTCCCTGGTGACTCAACAGTAAAGAATCCCCCTAATGAGAAGGAGACTCGGGTTCAGTTCCTTAATTGGCAATACCCCCTGGAGAAGAAAACCCCCTGGAGAAGAAAATCCACTCCAGTATTCTTGCCTGGGAAATCCATGGAACCTGGCGGGGTACAGTCCATAGGGCTGCAAAGGGGACACAACTTAGCAAGCAAACAGCAGCCACAGCGTATCGCCAAGGGCAACTTTCCCCACAAGCTTTTTGGCACCAGGAACTGGTTTTGTGGGAGACAACTTTTCCAGCGAGATGGGGTAGTTTTGGTTTCACCTCCTGCTGTGTGGCCTGGTTCTTAACGAGCCATGGACCAGTGGGGGTTAGGAACTCCAACTTCGGGAGCTTGTGTGTTTGTTTTACTGCTGTCTGAGTCCTATTTCCATAGATACAGTGTGGGCGCTTGGGTTTTTAAAAAGCTCCCCAGGTAGTCAAAGTTCAGAACCACTGCCCGAGGGTGCCTGATCAGACGGAACCTGTTTTCAGCAATCTGATGCCATAAATTTCTACAACAAAGAGAAAGGCGATGAATGATTGCCCTAAGGCAGAGTTTTCATCCAGAGGATGAGTTGGGAATATTACTTTCTCCTCTGTTCTTTGGAAGAGTTTTGAAGATGTTGATTTTGTGAATGTTTGGAAGAATTTACCATCTGGAGCTGGCTTTGTATGAAGCTTTTTATTTTTAAATTACTAACTCAGTATCTACTTGTTATAGGTCTCTTTAAATTTTCTATTTATGTTTGAGTCTGTTCTGATAGTTTGTGTATTTTTAGGGATTTTTCCATTTCATCTTGGTGATCTGATTAGCTTGGGGTGTGTCAGTCACTCAGTCACATCTCTGTCCATGGGGTTTCCCAGACAAGAATACTCTAGTGGTAGCCATTTCTTTTTTCAGGGGATCTTCCCGACCCAGGGATCGAACCCAGTCTCCTCCATTTCAGGCAGATTCATGACCATCTGATCATCTATGAGCCTTTTTACTTTTATAAGGTGAGGGGTAATATCCTTTCTTGAATTCCTAATTTTAGTAATTTTTTTAAACATTTTTTTTGCCTGATTTATTTTTCATCCATCTTTATACTTTGGCATGTGTGGGCCTCCCATCACAGTGGCCTCTCTCGTTGCAGATCACCGGCCCTGGGCACAGGCACTCCAGAGTGCTGGCTCATAATTGGACACACAGGCCCAGCCGCTCCCTGGCACATAGAATCTTCCTGGGCCAGGGATCAAACCAGTGCCCCTTGCACTGCAAGGCAGACTCTACCCACTGGACCAGCAAGGAAGCCCTAATTTTAGTAATTTGAATTTTCTCTTTGTTTTTATTGGTTAGTCTGTCTAAAATTTGATCAGTTTTTTGTCTTTTTGGTTAATGAATCAACTTTGTTTTGTTAACTTTTCTCTATTTTTTTCCTATTTTTCATTTAAGTAATTCTTGCTCTTTTATTATTTCTTTCCTTCTACTTGTTTTGGGTTAGTTTACTCTTCTTTTTCCAGTTCCTTAAGGTAGACGGTTAGGCTTCCTATTTGAGATCTATCTAACTTATTAATAAATTTTTTAGAGCAGTTCAGGTTCACAACAGAATTGAGCAGGCAGTACAGAGAGTCTATGCCCTGTCCCCACACACAGACAGCCTCCCCCTCTATAGATATCCTGCACCAGAGTGGTACATTTGTTAGCATCCATGAACCTGCACTGACTCGTCATCACCCACAATGCACGGTTTCCAGTAAAGTTTACTTCTGGTGGTGTACATTCTATTGTTTTTTTTTTCTTTTGCAGTTGTATTGGTAAATTCATTTCCATGATCTATAGACACTGTACAGACACTGTTGAAAAGCACCCTACAAATTCACAGTACATTACAATATATTTACTTTAAAAATATACTCCTTTATAAAAGCTTCATAGAACACTGGCATGTCAACTTGGAATGAAACTCAAAGCATATCACAATTCTGTGGTAGCAAGAATGCTTCTAAGCATTGTCCATTAACACAATCACAAGTCACCATTTCAGCTTTAAATACATATTTTTAAATAAAAAATAAATTCTCCAGTGGAGAGTTTCTGCAGGAATACTCGTTAGTTAATTAACATATACTTTCATGGAGATGTTTCATAATAATTTACAATATCAACTTAATATGCCAAAAAAACTCATTTCAACATGTTTTACAGTTCAAAGAGTCTTGTCATGTTTTCTGTTTTTTCTTCTTTATTGGTTCTCCTGGTTCTATTTTGCACTTTTTAGAAGTATGCTCATCTTTTTCGTCATCTGATTCCACTGTCGCCTCCCCTTCTGGTAGAAGCCTAGCTTCCTTAGCATTCTGTGGGGCATCATCACCATTGTCCTCATATATGTTAGACCATTTAATTGCCATATTCAGCACTGGAAGGGGCTGAATGGGGTTTCTTCTCAGTAGAGTAGGTCTCCAGAGGTGGTACGTAGTTTGACTTCCATATTTTGGAGGCAAAGAAGAATCCGGTCTCAGAGATACTACACCGAGGCTGACCCCTTCAGGAGGCTGCAGCAGACACTGTCTTGGAGGCAGCACTGCAGGCACCTCGGGACCAAAGGCAAGGGAGGGGTCTGGGAAGAAGCTCCTCTGGAGCCTTGATAGGTGCCTTTCCCAGTCTGTTTGTTGAGCGGATTGTAGAGAAAGGCCGGGCGAGTCACGCTCCTGAAAAGCTCTTCAGATTCAGGCAACTGCTTCTCGGCTTTGTTCCCACAGCCACCTGTCAACGTGGCTGGATCCTAGGTCTTATGACTTGTTTCCTGTCTCGCTGTGATATATCCTCCTCGTCAGAGGAGCCTGAGCTGCTGCTCCTGTAAGCCACGAAATAGCTCAGCGGATCCTTCTCCTCTGCTGCCATGACGGCTGCCCATTCTGTTAGTTTGGGCAGTGTAGCCACTACCATAGTATCATGAAGAGTTAATTCACTTCCCTAAACACCCTCTGGGCTCTGTCCATTCTTTCCTTCCCGCTAATCCCTGGAAACCACTGCTTTTTTGTTTGTTTATTTTACTATCTCCATAGTTTTCCCTTTTCTAGAATGTCGCATGCAGCAGTTGGAAAGATACAATATGCGCTTTTTCACACTGACTTCATTCGCATATTATCTGGATTCAAGTTTCTTCCATGTGTTTTTCATGTCATGAATATCTCATTTTTATTTAGTGTGCAATAATTCCCCATTGTTTGGGTTTTTTAAATGTATTTATAGCTATAAAGTCCCATCTGAGTACTGCTTTCATTGCTTGTCCTCACTTTTGGTATGCTGTGTGAAGCACTGTTTGTATAGGAAAGGCAAGATAAATGCTTGCTTCAGTTCAGTTCCATTCAGTCGCCCAGCCCTGTCAGACTCTGCGACCCCATGGACTGCAGCACGCTAGGCTTCCCTGTCCTTCACCGTCTTCTGGAGCTTGCTGAAACTCATGTCCATTGAGTCGGTGATGAATGCTTCCTTACTTCCATTTATTTACAAGTTTTGGAAATAATGAGTGGCTCCCAGTATTCCAGTTTTGAATTTTTTTTTCATGTACACACATTTTATTTACAAGATAAAGGTTTGAGAATACAACACAGTTCAAATAAAGTAGTGGCTTGAAAATGACTACACCGAGGCTGACCCTTCAGGAGGCTGCAGCAGACACTGTCTTGGAGGCAGCACTGCAGGCACCTCGGGACCAAAGGCAAGGGAGGGTCTGGGAAGAAGCTCCTCTGGAGCCTTGATAGGTGCCTTTCCCAGTCTGTTTGTTGAGCGGATTGTAGAGAAAGGCCGGGCGAGTCACGCTCCTGAAAAGCTCTTCAGATTCAGGCAACTGCTTCTCGGCTTTGTTCCCACAGCCACCTGTCAACGTGGCTGGATCCTAGGTCTTATGACTTGTTTCCTGTCTCGCTGTGATATATCCTCCTCGTCAGAGGAGCCTGAGCTGCTGCTCCTGTAAGCCACGAAATAGCTCAGCGGATCCTTCTCCTCTGCTGCCATGACGGCTGCCCATTCTGTTAGTTTGGGCAGTGTAGCCACTACCATAGTATCATGAAGAGTTAATTCACTTCCCTAAACACCCTCTGGGCTCTGTCCATTCTTTCCTTCCCGCTAATCCCTGGAAACCACTGCTTTTTTGTTTGTTTATTTTACTATCTCCATAGTTTTCCCTTTTCTAGAATGTCGCATGCAGCAGTTGGAAAGATACAATATGCGCTTTTTCACACTGACTTCATTCGCATATTATCTGGATTCAAGTTTCTTCCATGTGTTTTTCATGTCATGAATATCTCATTTTTATTTAGTGTGCAATAATTCCCCATTGTTTGGGTTTTTTAAATGTATTTATAGCTATAAAGTCCCATCTGAGTACTGCTTTCATTGCTTGTCCTCACTTTTGGTATGCTGTGTGAAGCACTGTTTGTATAGGAAAGGCAAGATAAATGCTTGCTTCAGTTCAGTTCCATTCAGTCGCCCAGCCCTGTCAGACTCTGCGACCCCATGGACTGCAGCACGCTAGGCTTCCCTGTCCTTCACCGTCTTCTGGAGCTTGCTGAAACTCATGTCCATTGAGTCGGTGATGAATGCTTCCTTACTTCCATTTATTTACAAGTTTTGGAAATAATGAGTGGGCTCCCCAGTATTCCAGTTTTGAATTTTTTTTTTTCATGTACACACATTTATTCATTTCTAGGCAAGATAAAGGTTTGAGAATACAACACAGTTCAAATAAAGTAGTGGCTTGATAAAAAATAAGACACTTGCTGGGACTTCCCTGATGGTCCAGTGGTCACGAATCCACCATACAAAGCAGGGGACTCAAGTTTGATCCCTGATTTGGGAACTAAGATCCCCCATGTCACGAATTAACTAAACCTGTGCACAACTACTGAGCCATACTCGCTCCACAACGAGAGAAACAAATGGGTTTGTTTACATACTGTGTTCCAATAAAACTTTATTTAAAAAAAATAGATACTTGCTGAATGTAGTAGAAAATTATTATAAATATTGAAAACAAATGGGAGAAACATCTTATAACACTTTTGGATTTAAAAATTATACCTGATTAAAAACTACACTTTTCTTCTACACTTATAGTAAAATAGCTGCGTTGTGGTGAAAAAACTACAACTGGAAATAATCTATCCATTTGTATATAAACATATTCTTTCTACATTTTAGATTAAAAATTATACAATACTAAGAAGCTTATAAAGTAAATTGCTAACAAACATATGACACTTCTAACATTGACGAATTAATTATTATAATATGTTATGGACTGTCAAACATGGGCAATCTAAGTTATAGAATAGTTATGATGAAATGATAAAAGAAAAAATTCAAATCCATAATTCAATAAATCTGCTTTTCAAATTAAAAAAATCACCGTTATGATTAAATGTGCCAAATTCCATGAGGTTCTGCACGTGTGGATCTTGCTGTTCTGCTAATTTCTGAAACAGACAACTTAAATCCAAAACCCCCTTGCTTCTGATACAATTACACAGATAAAATTTTAGGGGGTAAAAAACTTTTATTGAAAGATAAGGTCTGTTAAAGATATCCTTAAAACAAAAATATGAGCATCTGCCACAGTGAGACTTATTACCCTGTTAGTATACAAGATTTACTAAAGCAAGTCCTACACATATGCATACATGTCATGGTTAGAAGAATTTTAATGACCAGATCTTTCTTTGCTTGAATAAAATGGTTGGAACAGACTCAGTATAAGACTGAATAGCAGATTGTAATTTTGCTTCAGTTACACACTTTAAACAAGCCTTGTGCCACATATCTGAACTATATAATAGACACATGTGGTAAAAAGCTTCTGGTAACTAGAATCTCCTGATGGGGCTGAGTGGTGGTAATTTTGAGGTAACCACTTTTCCAAATGTACTGCTTTGTAGGGTTCCTCAAGGCTGAGTCATATTAAGGAGTTTCATAGTTTCACCCAACAGGTTACCTCTTGGTTCAGCTATGCTTTATGTCTCTTTTCATGGAGTTATCTAATAAACAAGATGCCAACCTGATCCCACCAGAAAAGACAACAGGCTGCCTGAAAAAATATCTTACTTGCTGTTCTCTTTACTTAACGGAGCTGTAGGGCACTAAAGGCAAGAAGTGACTTAAATTAGGATTTTTCCTTGTAGTTTTAGGTGTATCAAAAAACCTTTTTTATATAGAAATGAATATTTGCTAAAATAGAAACTAATAACTTCATATCTAAATGAACAGGAGGAAGAGAAATAAGTTAAAACTGACACTATCTACTTACTGTTATGCATAGAATTGCTTTGAATTGGTAAAGTGTGATCAGATATAGGCAGTGTTTTCACTTATAATATACCCATACTCTTGAAAACCCTTCAATCAGTCACTGACTATACAGTTTCTGACGTTTTTTTTAACAACTTATAATATATGTTATGGACTGTCAAACATGGGCAATCTAAGTAAAATAGTTATGATGAAATGATAAAAGAAAAAATTCAAATCCATAATTCAATAAATCTGCTTTTCAAATTAAAAAAATCACCGTTATGATTAAATGTGCCAAATTCCATGAGGTTCTGCACGTGTGGATCTTGCTGTTCTGCTAATTTCTGAAACAGACAACTTAAATCCAAAACCCCCTTGCTTCTGATACAATTACACAGATAAAATTTTAGGGGGTAAAAAACTTTTATTGAAAGATAAGGTCTGTTAAAGATATCCTTAAAACAAAAATATGAGCATCTGCCACAGTGAGACTTATTACCCTGTTAGTATACAAGATTTACTAAAGCAAGTCCTACACATATGCATACATGTCATGGTTAGAAGAATTTTAATGACCAGATCTTTCTTTGCTTGAATAAAATGGTTGGAACAGACTCAGTATAAGACTGAATAGCAGATTGTAATTTTGCTTCAGTTACACACTTTAAACAAGCCTTGTGCCACATATCTGAACTATATAATAGACACATGTGGTAAAAAGCTTCTGGTAACTAGAATCTCCTGATGGGGCTGAGTGGTGGTAATTTTGAGGTAACCACTTTTCCAAATGTACTGCTTTGTAGGGTTCCTCAAGGCTGAGTCATATTAAGGAGTTTCATAGTTTCACCCAACAGGTTACCTCTTGGTTCAGCTATGCTTTATGTCTCTTTTCATGGAGTTATCTAATAAACAAGATGCCAACCTGATCCCACCAGAAAAGACAACAGGCTGCCTGAAAAAATATCTTACTTGCTGTTCTCTTTACTTAACGGAGCTGTAGGGCACTAAAGGCAAGAAGTGACTTAAATTAGGATTTTTCCTTGTAGTTTTAGGTGTATCAAAAAACCTTTTTTATATAGAAATGAATATTTGCTAAAATAGAAACTAATAACTTCATATCTAAATGAACAGGAGGAAGAGAAATAAGTTAAAACTGACACTATCTACTTACTGTTATGCATAGAATTGCTTTGAATTGGTAAAGTGTGATCAGATATAGGCAGTGTTTTCACTTATAATATACCCATACTCTTGAAAACCCTTCAATCAGTCACTGACTATACAGTTTCTGACGTGTCTAAATTATGATCTTTGCTAACAACAGATCTGACTGGAGCAGGTGATATGTACACCCGTTAGTGCTCTCTCTGCAAGGCCAGCTTTATCTTCTTTAATTGGTATAATGAGGAATGTTTATGCTAAGTGTATTAGTGGTTGGTAGTATGGCGATTGCTGGTGAATGGCTATATATTTGTATGGAACACCACAATTAAACTTCTGTTTAACAGGAGACAGCCTAGCAAAGAAGTATTTGGATAACCTGTCACCTTACTAAGTGAAATGTGCATATTTTAAAAAGGAATAATTCCAAAAGGTTAAAGTACATTATCTTCTCAAGACCATTTAGTCCTCGAAAATTTGTACAGCCATTAAATGAATTTTGTCTTTTCCAAAGGGTATGATACTACATAACCTTTACCTAAACATTGTGGTGATTAATAGAGACTGCTTTCATGGATGCATTTGTCTAAATGTGGAAAGTCCGCATTCTTAGTGTTTACCACAAACCCAGCGAAGTTGATGATCGATCTGAAGGTCAGTCAGTTCTTCGACAGTTCTCCAGCTGCACTGGCAGGCATATGCCTGTGCTCCTTTCTTCTTTACCAACTTTGTTTTTAATTTGTGGAATTCTGGCATATTGTTCCTGAAAAACAGGTAATCGCATGATCTGTCCCACCTATAGTCATCGTAGCTCACTACCCAGAAGTCACAGGCTACACAATGCAAATGGTCACATGCTCTCTGTGAAGTATTTGTCCCAATCCCACATGGAACAGTGCTTCTGCCAATGTACACCGGGCTGCAGCTTTTACCAAGGCCTTGAATGGAAGCTCTGATAGATGTGTTACTTGAAGATTTTCTCTGAGTAATCTGACATCTCCCACGGTGGCGGGGGTCGACGGTGGCCTGCAGCAGGGTTGGGGTCACTGCGGAAGTGCTTCCCATAGAGCGTGTGGGAATGAATCCTTTGTGAGACAGACGCCGTTTTCCCTACTGTAGTTTGGCTGCTGGTCAAACTGCAGGGCTGCTGGTCAAGCTACAGGGAGGGAACTTCCAGTTTTGAATTCTTGACTCTCAGTTCCAAACGTATCCTTGCCTGCTCTGTGAAATGGATTTGGGCCCTTTACGTAAATCTTTTACCAGCTGGCAGGTATTAAGCTTTGTCTGTAGAGGGCAATAGAGAGACACTGCAGGAGGAAAGGGGTTCCTTTCCTGTTCTGCTGTTTGGGTTGGGCAGGCTAATGTGCTGTGGGCAGCTTCCCCGTGTCTGGTTCCTGTGCTTCATTACCTGGTGCCTTCAGTGTCTGGTGGCTGAGATCCAGCAACTTCTCCTGCCCCACCCCCGCCGCAAATGGTTTGCAGTCGAGTGCCTCTTCTCGTTTGCCCAGCACCATACAAAGTGGCTCTCTGACCACTTCCACCATGTAACTCCGTGGCAGCCTCCCTATCTAGGCACCACAGCCACGTACTCCTAACAGAGCTTGCACCTCAGTTCTGGGATGAGCTTCACTCAACGTTTATTTTCAGCCCCAGAAGAAATGACTGTTCCTTATATTGCTAATCCTGTGTTCTTTTAGAGTTGTCTTTTACTTCATTTCTAGCCAACCTTTTATTATGCTGATCCCTTGTTTTAGTTAGTCAGTCCTATTTTTAGAAAAATAAAACCTTCTCTGTTCAAATTACTGTGTGGTTTGTCTCTCCTGCCTCGACTCAGACTGATAACAACTGGTAATTTCTATAGGGAACAATAGGTTTTTTGTTTGATGAACTGACTTGCCAAAATTAAGGATTTATGTTCAATAAAGGCATAAATTAGTGGATGTAAGAGAGGACCACTGAAATGTCTAAACCTGCCAAGACCTGCAAGTCTTGTATATCTACAAAGTACAGAAAACCATCAGCAAGAAAAACTGCGCAGCCCCAACAGAAAAAAAACCACAGGACGTGAATAAGCAATCTAAAAGAGAAACTCAGTAAGTCCAAAGGATGTGAATAAGCAATAAAAGAGAAACTCAGTAAGTCACTAAGAAATGTTCAGATTCGGTAATCAGAGAAATTCAAATTAACAAAATAGTGAGATAGGACATCACACGTTTTGGTTTAGAAAACATCGAAGCTGGATAATGGCTAAATCTCAAATACATCTTAGGGCTGCTGGTCAAGCTACAGGGAGGGAACTTCCAGTTTTGAATTCTTGACTCTCAGTTCCAAACGTATCCTTGCCTGCTCTGTGAAATGGATTTGGGCCCTTTACGTAAATCTTTTACCAGCTGGCAGGTATTAAGCTTTGTCTGTAGAGGGCAATAGAGAGACACTGCAGGAGGAAAGGGGTTCCTTTCCTGTTCTGCTGTTTGGGTTGGGCAGGCTAATGTGCTGTGGGCAGCTTCCCCGTGTCTGGTTCCTGTGCTTCATTACCTGGTGCCTTCAGTGTCTGGTGGCTGAGATCCAGCAACTTCTCCTGCCCCACCCCCGCCGCAAATGGTTTGCAGTCGAGTGCCTCTTCTCGTTTGCCCAGCACCATACAAAGTGGCTCTCTGACCACTTCCACCATGTAACTCCGTGGCAGCCTCCCTATCTAGGCACCACAGCCACGTACTCCTAACAGAGCTTGCACCTCAGTTCTGGGATGAGCTTCACTCAACGTTTATTTTCAGCCCCAGAAGAAATGACTGTTCCTTATATTGCTAATCCTGTGTTCTTTTAGAGTTGTCTTTTACTTCATTTCTAGCCAACCTTTTATTATGCTGATCCCTTGTTTTAGTTAGTCAGTCCTATTTTTAGAAAAATAAAACCTTCTCTGTTCAAATTACTGTGTGGTTTGTCTCTCCTGCCTCGACTCAGACTGATAACAACTGGTAATTTCTATAGGGAACAATAGGTTTTTTGTTTGATGAACTGACTTGCCAAAATTAAGGATTTATGTTCAATAAAGGCATAAATTAGTGGATGTAAGAGAGGACCACTGAAATGTCTAAACCTGCCAAGACCTGCAAGTCTTGTATATCTACAAAGTACAGAAAACCATCAGCAAGAAAAACTGCGCAGCCCCAACAGAAAAAAAACCAAAGGATGTGAATAAGCAATCTAAAAAGAGAAACTCAGTAAGTCACTAAGAAATGTTCAGATTCGGTAATCAGAGAAATTCAAATTAACAAAATAGTGAGATAGGACATCACACGTTTTGGTTTAGAAAACATACGGAAGCTGGATAATGGCTAAATCTCAAATACATCTTAGAGCTGCTCTCTTCTCTCCATCACCATCATCTCCACTAATAGCATGGTACAAAAATGCTCTCCAGCAAATATTTCAATAATTTTAACACCTCAAGCCCTTTCCTTCCTCCATAGTTTTGCACATGCTTGCCTCTGCTATTTCCTCTGAGTCTGCACATAGTTTATCCTTCTCATCTGTCCTTCTACTCAAGGCTGGTCATCTTTTCTAAAGCCAATCCCAGCAAGTCACTGTTACCCTGCTTATTTTATTCAAAACCCAAATCATTAGTTTGCAAATACAAATTCCTTTGTTGTTGTTGTTCAGTCCCTCAGTCCTGTCCGATTCTTTGTGACTCCATGGACTACAGCACACCAGGCTTCCTTGTGCTTCACTGTCTCCAGGAGTTTGTTCAAACTCATATCCACTGAGTCAGTGATGCCATTCGACCATCTCATCCTTTCTCGCTCCCTTTTCCTCCTGCTCTGAGTATTTCCCAGCAGCAGGGTCTTTTCCAATGAGGTGGCCAAAGCTGATGCTGCAGCTTCAGCATCAGTCCTACCAATGAATATTTAGGTTTGATTTCCTTTAGGATTGATGGGTTTGATGTCCTTGCTGTCCAACGGACACTCGAGTCTTCTGCAGCACCACAGTTTGAAAGCATCAATTCTTCAGTGCTCAGCCTTCTTTATGATCCAACTCTCACATCCGTATGACTACCGGAAAAACCATAGCTTTGACTAGACAGATCTTTGTAGGCAAAGTGATGTCTCTGCTTTTTAATATGCTGTCTAGGTTTGTCATAGCTTTTCTTCCAAGGATCAAGTGTCTTAATTTCATGGCTGCAGTCACCATCTGCAATGATTTTAGAGCCCAAGAAAATAAAATCTGTCACTGTTTGCATTTTTCTCCCCATTTATTTGTCATTAAGTGATAGCACTGGATGCCATGACCTTAGTTTTTTGAATGTTGAGTTTTAAGCCAGCTTTTTCACTCTCCTCTTCCACCCTTATCAAGAGGCTCTTTAGTTCCTCTTTGATTTGTGCCATTAGGGTGGTGTGATCTGTGTATCTGAAGTTACTGATATTTCTCCCACAGTCTTGATTCCTGCTTGAGCTTCACCCAGTCTGGCATTTCTCATGATGTACTCCGCATACAAGTTAAATTACAGTTTTTAAATACTTTTTATAATTATTTTTGGCCACACTGGGTCTTCTTTTGCTGTCCCTTCAGCTGCTGCACGGGCTTTCTGCACTCTGTAGTCCCTGTGTGGGCTTCTCACTGCAAAGGCTTCTCTAGTTGTGAAGCAGAGGCTCTACGGCACACCAGTTTCAGTGTTTGCAGCACTCTGGCTCAGTTGTTGTGGTGCTCCAGCTTAGTTGTTGGGTTGCAAATACGATTTAGTTCCCAGACCAGGGATCAAACCTGTCTCCCCTGCATTGGCAGATAGATTAACCACTGGGTGGCCAGGGAAGTCCCAACATTACTTGGTTTTAACCTTCCTTACTATGGTAATACACTTCGTTGAGGGCAGGGGCCGTGTTTGTCTTTTACACATTAACCTCCAGCAATGCCTAAGATAAAACATACATTAGCATGTGTGTCAATGAATGACTCTACTTTGTGTTCTTAGGAAAGCCTGGACGAGTGAATTGCTTTACAAATGCAGATGATTAAATGCTGTGTTCTTACTAATGCAACAACAAAACACACACAGTCAAAGCAATTTGTACTTCAAAACTTATCAGTGCCTCCAAAATTGTATCCCTCCTAATCTGTTTTAGTATCGTCACCTGTCCGTTCAAGTCCTTTTTCCTTCTAAAAAAAAAAAAATGGATTTCCGTTTCTAAACCGATTTATAAGAATGTTTTATCATTTGTTTCGCAGATTTTTTTTTTTTTTTGGTCCCAAGTCTGCCTTTTGACTACTTAGTTTTTATTTTATTCCTAAATCTAAGCCACTCTAGTAAGGAGGTGCTCTCTGACCTGATTTTAGAAAACCAGGCAAGGCTAGTTGGGTGGGAAGATAGAACGGTAGCAGGAGCGGCCAGTGACGCTCAAAAGGAAGACAAGCCCGGGCTTGCCCACCCTCCCGGAATCGTCGCCACCTAGAACCCTATTACCCGGCTTCAGCCCGGCGCCGGGCGCGCCCCTCTGACGTCACCGACGCTCCGCACAGTTGACTCAGGCCGCGCAAACTCCGTGGCCGACTACCGGGCACGCCGACGCGAAGGTTCTCGCGGCGCCGGAAGTCCAGGGCACGTGACCGGGTGACAGCGCTCCTGGGCTGCAGGGCTCTCTTTAGGTGCTGCGGCACGGAATGGCGGAGGCGCCTCCTGTTTCAGGTACTGTTCTGGCCCTCGCGGGACTGGGCCCCTCTCGGGGAGCGGAAATTGAGTCAGCGATGAGTCCAAGGGCACCGGCCATTCGTATCGCGAGAGTGGCGCACACAAGGATTGGGGATAGTGGCTCGGAAGGGCCAAGCCACGCGCGTCGTGCGTACCGAGGTCTTAACCAGTTTCAACTGGTGGTGAAGCCCGCCGGGTGTCCAAGGAGAATGGGTTTGTCCTGCCGAGTCGATGGGGGTGTCCAGCCCTCTCCAGGGCTCATCCGGCCTTCCTAGGGAGTGATATGCGACAGGCGGCCGGCGGCCCGTGACGGTGGCGGGCTCTCGACGCGCGGCGGGGTTGCTGGCTGCGCTTTAGATGTATTTGTGCGTCCTGGGGCAGCAGTGCGGGCGCGAGCCAAACACTCGTGGTTTCCAGGCTCAGCCTTGCTATGAACTCAGTGTGAAGTCTCGTTTCCTCTTACGTGGTTTGGGAGTTAATAAGTCAACTACTGTGAAGGTTCCCGGCGCGACTGTACCTGTTACACAATTGTTAGCTTACTTCCCCTCCCAGAGTTGTCTCTGTGTGTAGAGACAGACTAGTTTGGCTGTTAATGTAACATCCATTTCCAGTTACTTAAGGGTACCTTCGATCTTGTTTTCCCAACTCCTCACAGTGACTAGAAATGGAACATGTTACATAGTGATCTCAGTGCGCACAAATATAAAAGCGAACTGAAGCGTCAGGCAACAGTGACTTTCCTTGTTATTTACAGTACACTCTACTACATATTTCGTTTGCAAAAATAACAACACAACGCACTACATAATTTGATTTCATAATCCACTCTTCTGAAAAAACAAGGCAGCAGTTTGCACCATGAGGCTTGTGAACAGTCGCTAATTTGAGTCTTAGTTTTACTGCCAGCTATTAGGGCATTAAGAAGTGTATATGTATATTCGTGTACTTGGTTACAGGTAAACGTATTTATGATCGTGGATCTTGGTCAGAAAAGTTGGATAACACATGGCATTGGTGTACCCTCGTCCTGATTTAGGTATTAATTCATCTTGGAGGGTAGGGACCATATTTAGGTTGTTGTTCTCCCACTCTTTTCCAAGACCCTCTAAATTGGATCTCTTGATGTTCGTATCCTTAGGCTTGCACTGGGCCCTCTCGGGAGCGGAAATTGAGTCAGCGATGAGTCCAGGGGCACCGGCCATTCGTATCGCGAGTGGCGCACACACGGATTGGGGATAGTGGCTCGGAAGGGCCAAGCCACGCGCGTCGTGCGTACCGAGGTCTTAACCAGTTTCAACTGGTGGTGAAGCCCGCCGGGTGTCCAAGGAGAATGGGTTTGTCCTGCCGAGTCGATGGGGGTGTCCAGCCCTCTCCAGGGCTCATCCGGCCTTCCTAGGGAGTGATATGCGACAGGCGGCCGGCGGCCCGTGACGGTGGCGGGCTCTCGACGCGCGGCGGGGTTGCTGGCTGCGCTTTAGATGTATTTGTGCGTCCTGGGGCAGCAGTGCGGGCGCGAGCCAAACACTCGTGGTTTCCAGGCTCAGCCTTGCTATGAACTCAGTGTGAAGTCTCGTTTCCTCTTACGTGGTTTGGGAGTTAATAAGTCAACTACTGTGAAGGTTCCCGGCGCGACTGTACCTGTTACACAATTGTTAGCTTACTTCCCCTCCCAGAGTTGTCTCTGTGTGTAGAGACAGACTAGTTTGGCTGTTAATGTAACATCCATTTCCAGTTACTTAAGGGTACCTTCGATCTTGTTTTCCCAACTCCTCACAGTGACTAGAAATGGAACATGTTACATAGTGATCTCAGTGCGCACAAATATAAAAGCGAACTGAAGCGTCAGGCAACAGTGACTTTCCTTGTTATTTACAGTACACTCTACTACATATTTCGTTTGCAAAAATAACAACACAACGCACTACATAATTTGATTTCATAATCCACTCTTCTGAAAAAACAAGGCAGCAGTTTGCACCATGAGGCTTGTGAACAGTCGCTAATTTGAGTCTTAGTTTTACTGCCAGCTATTAGGGCATTAAGAAGTGTATATGTATATTCGTGTACTTGGTTACAGGTAAACGTATTTATGATCGTGGATCTTGGTCAGAAAAGTTGGATAACACATGGCATTGGTGTACCCTCGTCCTGATTTAGGTATTAATTCATCTTGGAGGGTAGGGACCATATTTAGGTTGTTGTTCTCCCACTCTTTTCCAAGACCCTCTAAATTGGATCTCTTGATGTTCGTATCCTTAGGCTTGCATCTGGCCCATTTCTGCACTATTCAGTGTTTGAAGTAGAATTGACTGGAGCTAGTTGTGAGTCCTATTTTTGGCCTCTGGTGTTGTGCTCTAAGTCACAATCTCTGTCCCATCTGGTGAGGCAAAGTCCGCTAGTCCAAAGATCTCCCCACTCTCTCTCCTGTGCCTTAGTTTGCCTTTGCCTTGGTTTCTATTCCATGTTCTTGCCCCAGCCTCATCCCTAGCCCACACCTCCATCCCCACTCCGGTGTAATTCTGTTGCCTGCTGTTTTCCTGAAACACCAAGGGGTATCTTTCTGCCATGTGCAGACTCTCCAGTGCCAACTCTGTCTCTAGACTTCATGATCTACAGTGGGATTTTCCCTTCCTCTGCTCCACCCACTTGTTGGTCATCCACCATGGTATTATCTTGGCTCTTTGGTTCCGCTTGCACTGTAACCAAGCCTTAGGGATGGATGAGACATCCGTTTTAGTAACTTCAGCTGCTCAGAATAATGAAAAACTAAAGGTGTCTCAGATCTTCCAGTGCCTTTTCCCCCTTCTTCCTGTCTCTTAATGATCTGAGGGCTTTGTCCACTGCCTCACATTTGGTGGAACGCATACTTTATATAAATAGATGCTGCTCTGTTTAGAGTCTCAAGTTGTATCAACTCTTTGCTGGTTAACATGAAAACACCTTCTTCCCACTTTTATCAGGCTATTCTGGACAACTCTACTGACCTTTTTTCTGCCCCTCTTAAAGCCTTGCTTCTTCAAGCAGGAGAAAACTACACAATACCTATGTGGTCTTATCTACCCATTTACCCCTTACATTATCTCTTCCATTTCTGGAGTACCTTCTCTGTCACAAGGCAGCAGTTTGCACCATGAGGCTTGTGAACAGTCGCTAATTTGAGTCTTAGTTTTACTGCCAGCTATTAGGGCATTAAGAAGTGTATATGTATATTCGTGTACTTGGTTACAGGTAAACGTATTTATGATCGTGGATCTTGGTCAGAAAAGTTGGATAACACATGGCATTGGTGTACCCTCGTCCTGATTTAGGTATTAATTCATCTTGGAGGGTAGGGACCATATTTAGGTTGTTGTTCTCCCACTCTTTTCCAAGACCCTCTAAATTGGATCTCTTGATGTTCGTATCCTTAGGCTTGCATCTGGCCCATTTCTGCACTATTCAGTGTTTGAAGTAGAATTGACTGGAGCTAGTTGTGAGTCCTATTTTTGGCCTCTGGTGTTGTGCTCTAAGTCACAATCTCTGTCCCATCTGGTGAGGCAAAGTCCGCTAGTCCAAAGATCTCCCCACTCTCTCTCCTGTGCCTTAGTTTGCCTTTGCCTTGGTTTCTATTCCATGTTCTTGCCCCAGCCTCATCCCTAGCCCACACCTCCATCCCCACTCCGGTGTAATTCTGTTGCCTGCTGTTTTCCTGAAACACCAAGGGGTATCTTTCTGCCATGTGCAGACTCTCCAGTGCCAACTCTGTCTCTAGACTTCATGATCTACAGTGGGATTTTCCCTTCCTCTGCTCCACCCACTTGTTGGTCATCCACCATGGTATTATCTTGGCTCTTTGGTTCCGCTTGCACTGTAACCAAGCCTTAGGGATGGATGAGACATCCGTTTTAGTAACTTCAGCTGCTCAGAATAATGAAAAACTAAAGGTGTCTCAGATCTTCCAGTGCCTTTTCCCCCTTCTTCCTGTCTCTTAATGATCTGAGGGCTTTGTCCACTGCCTCACATTTGGTGGAACGCATACTTTATATAAATAGATGCTGCTCTGTTTAGAGTCTCAAGTTGTATCAACTCTTTGCTGGTTAACATGAAAACACCTTCTTCCCACTTTTATCAGGCTATTCTGGACAACTCTACTGACCTTTTTTCTGCCCCTCTTAAAGCCTTGCTTCTTCAAGCAGGAGAAAACTACACAATACCTATGTGGTCTTATCTACCCATTTACCCCTTACATTATCTCTTCCATTTCTGGAGTACCTTCTCTGTCACTTTCTGAATTTGTTTAATCCTCTTGCCATTGTATAAGTCTCTCCACCCCATTCTCAGAATTCTGCCTGTGTGAAAGCTTTCAGGACAAATCCTGGATTGAGTGAGAGGTTACCCTTATGATCTCGCTCAGTTCTGAAGTATATGTTTCTGTGGTACCTGCTACCCAGCCTGTCGGTGGAGCATAATGTAAGAGTGTGGTCTCTAGGGTCAGATGACCTAAATCCTGAATCTACTTTAGAATACACCTGTGGCTTTGGGGAAATTACTCTTTTTGAGTCTCAGTTTTCTCATCAGGAATGTAAGGATTAAATGAATTAACATATACAGAGTGCTTAGAATAGTGCCTCGCACATGTTAAATACCTAATAAACGTTAGGGCTTATTAAACTTGAAACTCACAGGCTGTGTACTGCAGCCCTGCAACCTTCTGTGGTCAGGTCTGTTTCAGATAGTCTAATCCTGATGGCAATAATAAGGCACTATTTTAACCATTTTATACTTGCTGCTAACCTTGCTTTAACCATAGCAACTCTTTGATGTAGGGATTCTTACTGTTTCATTGCTAGGATTAAGTAACTTGCATAAAGACACACATGAGGGACAGGAACTTAAACCCATCTCCTGGGCCTTGCTGATTCAGAGAATAGTCCATATACTACACATAGTCTGACTTTGCTACTGACTGGTTTTGTATCCCTAGACGAATCAATTCATCTTTGGACTTCAGGGACTGAGTTGACTACAAAGAAGCATATTGGGGTTGGGGAATGAGTATGCTGAAGGGGCATACACTTAAATTTTGAGACTCTGGACTATGTTACAGAGGTTATGTTTGGAAAATATACATTCCTAGGGGGAAGAGGTGGGATGCATGCATCCTGCTAAGTACTGTCTATGGGAAATCTTACTTAATTTCCACAATGAAATGGTATCATCAACTTTTGTCATGTGTGAGGAAACTCAGGCTAAAAGCAATCAGGTGATATCCCTGAGCTCATACTATAAGTTGGAGGCCAGACTTTAAACTGATTTTAGCTGACTCCAAAGCCTGTTTACTTAATATTGCACAATGCTACCTTAGAGTTTGAAAGACCACATGGAACCTGCTGATTGATGTCTCATCCCTGAACTGTTTGCTGACCTTATGTTTCTCGATAAAAATACACACATTTATAAATAATGCCTGATATCCCAGGTGAGCAGTTTTAGTGAGGCTGCGAATCAGTCTTTGCCAAGCAGCTTGAACCTACCACCTTCACGCGAAACATAGGCCTTGTGTAGAGACTGTTACAGAGGCTATAGGAAAGTAACTCTTAGGTCTGCCGTATAGTCTTTTGGGCTTCATGAGTGACCAAATAATTTTTTTTACTTACATGTCTATTTCTTATGTCCTAGGTACTTTTAAACTCAATACAGACGCTGCTGAGTTCATTCCTCAGGAGAGAAAAAATCATGGTCTAAGCTGTGGGAATCAAAGGAGACTAGATTCGAGTAGAATTGGTAGAAGAAATTACACTTCACCACCTCCCTGTCACCTTTCCAGACAAGGCCCGTATGATGACGTCTCTGCTGTTCATCAGCACAGTTATCATCCTTCAGGAAGTAAGCCTAAGAGTCAGCAGATTTCTTTCCAGTCCTTTGCTCCTCACAAATCACTCAAGAACCATGGCCTTCAGAATCAACCTTGGCAAAAATTGAAGAGTGAAAAGCAGCATATCAAAGTTAAGAGAGCACAAGGTCTCACTGACCAGATCTCAGATGCCCCTGGCCTGGAAAGCGTGGCCAAACCAGAGAACGGAGCAAACCTCAGAGAGCACAGCCCTTCGGAGAGTGAGAAGGAAATTATTGGTGCAGATCCTAGGGGAGCAAAACCCAAAAAAGCAGCCCAGTTTATATATAGCTATGGAATAAAAATTCTGAACATTTTTGAGACTCTGGACTATGTTACAGAGGTTATGTTTGGAAAATATACATTCCTAGGGGGAAGAGGTGGGATGCATGCATCCTGCTAAGTACTGTCTATGGGAAATCTTACTTAATTTCCACAATGAAATGGTATCATCAACTTTTGTCATGTGTGAGGAAACTCAGGCTAAAAGCAATCAGGTGATATCCCTGAGCTCATACTATAAGTTGGAGGCCAGACTTTAAACTGATTTTAGCTGACTCCAAAGCCTGTTTACTTAATATTGCACAATGCTACCTTAGAGTTTGAAAGACCACATGGAACCTGCTGATTGATGTCTCATCCCTGAACTGTTTGCTGACCTTATGTTTCTCGATAAAAATACACACATTTATAAATAATGCCTGATATCCCAGGTGAGCAGTTTTAGTGAGGCTGCGAATCAGTCTTTGCCAAGCAGCTTGAACCTACCACCTTCACGCGAAACATAGGCCTTGTGTAGAGACTGTTACAGAGGATATAGGAAAGTAACTCTTAGGTCTGCCGTATAGTCTTTTGGGCTTCATGAGTGACCAAATAATTTTTTTTACTTACATGTCTATTTCTTATGTCCTAGGTACTTTTAAACTCAATACAGACGCTGCTGAGTTCATTCCTCAGGAGAGAAAAAATCATGGTCTAAGCTGTGGGAATCAAAGGAGACTAGATTCGAGTAGAATTGGTAGAAGAAATTACACTTCACCACCTCCCTGTCACCTTTCCAGACAAGGCCCGTATGATGACGTCTCTGCTGTTCATCAGCACAGTTATCATCCTTCAGGAAGTAAGCCTAAGAGTCAGCAGATTTCTTTCCAGTCCTTTGCTCCTCACAAATCACTCAAGAACCATGGCCTTCAGAATCAACCTTGGCAAAAATTGAAGAGTGAAAAGCAGCATATCAAAGTTAAGAGAGCACAAGGTCTCACTGACCAGATCTCAGATGCCCCTGGCCTGGAAAGCGTGGCCAAACCAGAGAACGGAGCAAACCTCAGAGAGCACAGCCCTTCGGAGAGTGAGAAGGAAATTATTGGTGCAGATCCTAGGGGAGCAAAACCCAAAAAAGCAGCCCAGTTTATATATAGCTATGGGAGAGGACCAAAAGTCAAGGGGAAACACAAAAGTGAGTGGGGTCACAGAATGACTCCCAAACCTGAGGAGACGGGACCTGAGAACGCCAAACCTGCAGGGGTTATCCACCCCGACTCCGCAGAAGCCTCCTGTAGAAAAGGAGTGGCCGATGGGGCCAGACGCAGCGAGCAGAGAAGACACCCGCAGAAGAGGTCTCCCTGGGAGGTGGAGGGAGCTAGGCCACGACCGGGCAGGAATACACCGAAACAGGAGGGCCAACGACATACAAATGCGGGGCCCAGAAACAACATGGCCTCCCTTCCAAAGGATGATCTTAATGAAAGACCAGCAAAAGCTGCCTGTGACAGTGGGAACTTGGCAGTCGTCAGCAAGTCTTCCAGGAGGGCCGACCCAGAGAAATGTGCTGTAAGGAGACAGGAACCTCAGGTAGCATCTTTCCCCCGAGGCAAACAGAACCACATGCTGAAGAATGTGGAAACACACACAGGTAAGCCTACCTGAATGGGTGGAAACGTTTTCTTTCTGTCTGTCTGTCTTTTCTCTTTTTTTCAGTTTTAATTTCTGAACAGGTAATATATTCACATAATTTAGAAACTAGAAAATAATAAAAAGGCATATAGTAAAAAGCTCTTTCTACCTTTGTTCATCATCTGCTTGGGCCCTGCTTCCATCTGCTTCCGTCCCTAAGAGATAACCACTTACTTAGTTTTTATATATCGTGAAAGTAAAAGTGTTAATCGCTCAGTCGTGTCTTACTTCGTGTGACCCTATGGATTGTAGCCTGCCAGGCTTCTCTGTCTGAAATTTCCCAGGCAAAAATACTGTAATGGGTTGCCATTTTCTTCTCCATTATATATCATAAGCAAATACAAATAAAGAATGTTTTCTTAACACAGAAGAAAATTAATAGTAAAGGTTTTAAAAAGCACAGATATGGACTGTATCTTGTTTGGTAACAAGATTTTGAGTTGTTGAAACAAGTAGGGGTGCTAACATCTCCAGTCACTGGCCTTGTCTTCAAGAGTTCCTAACCTAAGTGGCCACCAGAGAACGGAGCAAACCTCAGAGAGCACAGCCCTTGAGAGTGAGAAGGAAATTATTGGTGCAGATCCTAGGGGAGCAAAACCCAAAAAAGCAGCCCAGTTTATATATAGCTATGGGAGAGGACCAAAAGTCAAGGGGAAACACAAAAGTGAGTGGGGTCACAGAATGACTCCCAAACCTGAGGAGACGGGACCTGAGAACGCCAAACCTGCAGGGGTTATCCACCCCGACTCCGCAGAAGCCTCCTGTAGAAAAGGAGTGGCCGATGGGGCCAGACGCAGCGAGCAGAGAAGACACCCGCAGAAGAGGTCTCCCTGGGAGGTGGAGGGAGCTAGGCCACGACCGGGCAGGAATACACCGAAACAGGAGGGCCAACGACATACAAATGCGGGGCCCAGAAACAACATGGCCTCCCTTCCAAAGGATGATCTTAATGAAAGACCAGCAAAAGCTGCCTGTGACAGTGGGAACTTGGCAGTCGTCAGCAAGTCTTCCAGGAGGGCCGACCCAGAGAAATGTGCTGTAAGGAGACAGGAACCTCAGGTAGCATCTTTCCCCCGAGGCAAACAGAACCACATGCTGAAGAATGTGGAAACACACACAGGTAAGCCTACCTGAATGGGTGGAAACGTTTTCTTTCTGTCTGTCTGTCTTTTCTCTTTTTTTCAGTTTTAATTTCTGAACAGGTAATATATTCACATAATTTAGAAACTAGAAAATAATAAAAAGGCATATAGTAAAAAGCTCTTTCTACCTTTGTTCATCATCTGCTTGGGCCCTGCTTCCATCTGCTTCCGTCCCTAAGAGATAACCACTTACTTAGTTTTTATATATCGTGAAAGTAAAAGTGTTAATCGCTCAGTCGTGTCTTACTTCGTGTGACCCTATGGATTGTAGCCTGCCAGGCTTCTCTGTCTGAAATTTCCCAGGCAAAAATACTGTAATGGGTTGCCATTTTCTTCTCCATTATATATCATAAGCAAATACAAATAAAGAATGTTTTTCTTAACACAGAAGAAAATTAATAGTAAAGGTTTTAAAAAGCACAGATATGGACTGTATCTTGTTTGGTAACAAGATTTTTTTGAGTTGTTGAAACAAGTAGGGGTGCTAACATCTCCACTGCCTCTACTGGTTTCCAGCCTGTGTGTCATCTCTTATCTGCTCTTTCGCAAGAGTTCCTAACTAATCTTGCCATCTCCAGTTTCTCTCTTTCAGTTCACTTCTTACCTTAGCATTAGAAAGTGGTATTTCTGGGACTTTCCTGGTGATCCAGTGGTTAAGACTTTGAGCTTCCACTGCAGTGGGCATGGGTTCGATCTCTGGTCGGGGAACTGAGATCCTGCCATGCCACGCTACACAGCCTGCCAAAAACGTGATGTTTCTAAAACACGTATTGACCTGTGTCACTGCCCTGCACGATTCTGTTCACTTTTTCATTACAGCCACGTCTGCTGCCTCAGTCCCCGACACGTTTTACTTTCTGGACTCGGTAGTGTCATCTTCCCATGCGGTTGCCTGTGTGGCCCCTTTTCATCTACAGTGTCTACTACTCAGCCCACTTTTGAATTCATACTCATTTTCCCTTTATTTATTTTTGGCTGTGCTGAGTGTTTATTGCTGCTCAGGCTTTTCTCTAGCTGCAGGTAACTGGAGCTATTCTAAACGCAGTGCTCGGGCTTCTCTGCAGTGGCTTCTTTTGTTGCAGAGCATGGGCTCCAGGTTGTGCGAGCTTCAGTAGTTGAGGCTCCTGGGCTCTCGAGCATAGTTGTGCTTGGGCTTGATTGCTCCAAGGCATATAGTATCTTCCAGAACCAGGGATCAAACCCGTGTCTCCTTCATTGACAGGCGGATTCTTTACCATCAAGTGTCCAGGGAAGTCCCATACTCATTTCTCAAAAGCTATAGTTGAGTCACATGTCCAGAAAACCTTTTCTTACCCCACAGATAGCATTAATCTTCTCTTGCCCTGTGACGTGTCTTTCCCTTCCATACGCATGCTTCTCTTACAGCACTCACCTTTACCACTGGAGACCATCATTTGTGTACCTGTCAGTGCCGCCACTAGTTTCGTGCTCCTAGAAGGCAGAGATTGTATCTTTCCTTTCATTTTTACCTCTCTGTGCCTAACATAGGGCTTAGAACATAGCAGGTACTCAGTTCTGACTGTAAGAAAGTTCTTCTTTACGTTAAACTGAAAGGTCTTTCCTGTAAATAATTCCTATACCCTGAGTTGTTGAAACAAGTAGGGGTGCTAACATCTCCACTGCCTCTACTGGTTTCCAGCCTGTGTGTCATCTCTTATCTGCTCTTTCGCAAGAGTTCCTAACTAATCTTGCCATCTCCAGTTTCTCTCTTTCAGTTCACTTCTTACCTTAGCATTAGAAAGTGGTATTTCTGGGACTTTCCTGGTGATCCAGTGGTTAAGACTTTGAGCTTCCACTGCAGTGGGCATGGGTTCGATCTCTGGTCGGGGAACTGAGATCCTGCCATGCCACGCTACACAGCCTGCCAAAAACGTGATGTTTCTAAAACACGTATTGACCTGTGTCACTGCCCTGCACGATTCTGTTCACTTTTTCATTACAGCCACGTCTGCTGCCTCAGTCCCCGACACGTTTTACTTTCTGGACTCGGTAGTGTCATCTTCCCATGCGGTTGCCTGTGTGGCCCCTTTTCATCTACAGTGTCTACTACTCAGCCCACTTTTGAATTCATACTCATTTTCCCTTTATTTATTTTTGGCTGTGCTGAGTGTTTATTGCTGCTCAGGCTTTTCTCTAGCTGCAGGTAACTGGAGCTATTCTAAACGCAGTGCTCGGGCTTCTCTGCAGTGGCTTCTTTTGTTGCAGAGCATGGGCTCCAGGTTGTGCGAGCTTCAGTAGTTGAGGCTCCTGGGCTCTCGAGCATAGTTGTGCTTGGGCTTGATTGCTCCAAGGCATATAGTATCTTCCAGAACCAGGGATCAAACCCGTGTCTCCTTCATTGACAGGCGGATTCTTTACCATCAAGTGTCCAGGGAAGTCCCATACTCATTTCTCAAAAGCTATAGTTGAGTCACATGTCCAGAAAACCTTTTCTTACCCCCACAGATAGCATTAATCTTCTCTTGCCCTGTGACGTGTCTTTCCCTTCCATACGCATGCTTCTCTTACAGCACTCACCTTTACCACTGGAGACCATCATTTGTGTACCTGTCAGTGCCCGCCACTAGTTTACGTGCTCCTAGAAGGCAGAGATTGTATCTTTCCTTTCATTTTTACCTCTCTGTGCCTAACATAGGGCTTAGAACATAGCAGGTACTCAGTTCTGACTGTAAGAAAGTTCTTCTTTACGTTAAACTGAAAAGTCTTTCCTGTAAATAATTCCTATACCCTAGTACAATCCTGTCCTCTGGAGATACACAGCAGCTAGGCTCTCTCCTCATAGCTTCCCTCCCACTCATTGCAAGTTAGCTCTTTGCAGTATTTTTTTTCCCATCATGCCTCTTTTTTAAAATTTATATTTATTTTCATCCATCTTTTTATTCTTTGGCATGTGTGGGCCTCCCATTGCAGTGGCCTCTCTCACTGCAGAGCACCAGCTCTGTGCGCCTGTGCTCCAGAGTGCTGGCTCATAATTGGACACACCAGTCCAGTCACTCCACAGCACGTGGGATCTTCCCAGGCCAGGGATCGAACCAGTGCCCCTTGCACTGCAAGGCAGACTCTTCACCCACTGGACCACCAAGGAAGCCTTCTTTGCAGTATTAGAAGGCACTTCTCATTTGCCTGGAGTATATATTTTATCCAGAATAAGCAGCTTCGCTCCACTAGCTCTGCCTCATGGATCTTGATTATCCCAGTTTCCCTCCAGTTTAATATGACATACAGCCTCACACATGGAGCTGCCACCTGCCCAGGCCTGTTTTTACACAAGCCTAGTGGTCTAATTCTCGTCTGCTTCACCAGGCAGTCCTTGAGAACTCGACTTGAGTGTGGGACCAAGACGGTATTATACCAGAGTTGTTCTTGAGTTCTTAAGGCTAGTTAATAGTTTCCTATTGCTTCATAATGAATTACCACAAATGTTATGGCCTAAGGTAACACAGCTTTACCATGTCACAGTTTCCATGGGTTTGGAGTCTGGGTACAGATTAGCTGAATTTTCTCCTCAGGGTCTTAGAGGACTGAAACTTGGCCAGGGATACAATCTTATCTGAGGTGTGGGGTCTTTCTTGATATTCATTGATTGCTGATAGAATTTGGTTCTTTATGAGTACAGGGTTGAGGTCCCTATTTCCCTTTTTTTTTTTTGCCAGCACCATACAACATGCAAGATCTTAGTTCTCTGACCAGGGATTGAAACTGTGCCTCCTTCAGTGGAAGCGTAGTGTCTTAACCACTGGACCACCAAGGAAGTCCCAAGGACCCCATTTTCTTGCTGGCTGTTGGCTCTAAAGGGCTGCCTGCAGCTCCTTACCACATGGTCCTCTTCCCAACATGGTAGTTTGCTTCCTCAAGGCCTTCAGGAAAGCACCTGCTGCAGATTCTTGGCATCTGGTTTCTGTCTTTCATCAGTAGATTCTTTAAAAAGGGTTCCGCTGATTAGAACAGGCCCTCCCATACTCAAGGGGGAGAATATCCAAGGCACGTGCTCCAGGGCTGGGAATCTTGGAAGCCATCTTAGTTCTGCCTGATGGATCTCTCTTTTGCTTTTGCCGACATTTTCTTGAGACCTCTTTATTCATATTTACTGACTCAGTGCTTTGTGCCAAGTTCTGTTTTAGGTATTAGGAAGATAGCACTAATGGCATTTACATCCTGGTAGGGAAGACAGGCAGGAAGCACATAAATACATAGTAGGTCAGGTGATAAGAACTAAGGTATAAAGCAGGTTAAGAGGACAGAGGAACAGGGGCGCCAGTTGACACAGGTCAGTCTCTTTGATGAGGAGGCACTTGAACAGAGACCGGAAGGAAGTGTAGAAGTGTGCCACGTGGCTTTCTGGAGAAGAGTGCTTCAGGCCGAGAGAGAAGCAAGTGTAGATTGGAGTGGGAGGAGGAGGTGTTGAGAGCAGTGAAGAGGTGGGTAGAGAGGAGGTCAGAGAAGCTGCAGTGGCTGGGTCATGTGAGGCTCTTAGATTTGGTGCTGAGTCGGTAGATGAGAAGCAGCCGCACGGCTTTGCAGGGAAGGGAGCATCTAAAATGATCACTCAGCCTGCTGTGTAGGGAGAAGGCCCAAAGCACGCAAAGGGACGAGTTAGGAAGGTGTTGCAGCAATTCAGGTACTCAATGGAGATGTGGATTAAGGTGGCAGAGGTGGAAGAGGTAAGAATTGGTTAGACCCTTGGTGTGTTTGGACGATGAAGCAGACAGGATTTACAGACTGACTAGATGCTGGATGGAGAAAAATGAGAGGAGTCCCGGGTGAAGCCAGGGTGTCATGCCACGGAAGGAGAGAATCACCCCGCACTGCAGTGGTAACGCTCGGCGGGAGAGAGTGTTTGTTCTTTAGATTTTTTAGTTTTGAATAATTATAGAGTTACAGAAAGATTGCAAAGATAGTACAGAGAATTCCCATATATCGTTCACCCAACTTACTCTTGCACTATAAGGCGGTGTCCTTACCCACTGGACCACCAGGGAAGCCCCTTTCTCTTGTCAAAACTAAGAAATTAACACTAGTACAATGGTATTAACTAAACAACTTCAGACTTTGTGGTTTGCTTTTTTTTTTTTTTTGGCTGCAAAGCTTACAGGAGTTTAGGGATGGAACCCACGCCTTGGGCAGTGAAGGCACAAAGTCCTAACCACTGGACTTCCTGGGAATTCCCCCAGACTTGATTTGGTTTTCACCAGTTCTTCTGTTAATATCCTTTCTCTGCTCCAGGATCCAATCCAGGATACCACATACATTTAATCAGCATGTGTCCTTAGTCTCCGCCATCTGTGACAGTTTCTTGTTTGAAAAGGTATTTTTGCTTATGTTTTGATTTGTCTCCTCGTTCAGGAAAGATAAAGAATTTTGTTAAATTTGTTAGACTTGAATTGTCTAGTAGACAATGGATTTATTAAGTAGAGAGTTGGATATAAAATTCAGTGAAGCAATAGACTAGAGATTTAAATTTGGGCATTGTTTAATGGACTAGAGGAGGTCCCCTAAGGTGTGAATGCAGTTGAGTGCGGATGGAGCCTGCTTCATCTTAGCTGGAAAATGAGCATCCGGAAAAGGAAATGGAGAAAGTGTAAACTGAACTAGAAAGTGAAAGGTCCTAAACACCAAATAAAGAAATTCAGAGGCAGAAGTGATCAGTTGTGCCAAATGCTGTTGATCGGCACAGGAGGATAACTGCATATTGACCATTGGGTGTGGCAGTGTGAAGGCTGTGGGTCTTGCTTAAGAGCAGGTGTAGTGAAGATGCAGGCTTGATTGGAAGGGAAAAGAGGCCCACCCCAACTATGTCTCTGTGGCTGTTTGAGAGTGGACTTCGTTCACTTTCACTCTGTCCTGAGAGAACCCAGCACTACCCGGCCCTCCCAACTCTCTGGATCCCTCATTCTGTGGTAATGAAATCACCTATGTCCTTAATTTGTTGCGATTGCATTCCTCTCTTAATTGACCTATGGCCTTCTCTCGGGTCACCCCTTTCCTCACAGCCCGAGCCTTCTCTTTTCTCTTACCCCACTCCTGTCAGTTTCTGGAAGACGGGAAGCTCGCACTCCTTCCCCAGGGTCATGTCTACACTTTATTCTTCTACCTTTGTATCAGACTCCCTGCTCCCTTGAAGCTGATGCCACAGGACCTTCTCTCTCCATCACCTTCCATGTCTCCTTATCTTTGTCCATCTATTAGCCTCCAAACCTCCCAGCCCTAGTCTGTTAATGCATCTAGCCTCTCTTTGCGTCAGTGGTTTTCAAGGTATAGTCCCAGATCAGCAGCTGTCAGCAGCACCTGAGAAATGCACTTTCTTAGGCCTCACCTCAGACTTAGTAAACAGAAATAGTGGGTGTGGGGCCCAATAATCTCTTCTTTTCACAAGCCTGCTGGTGGTTCCCATGCACTTCGTGTTTGAGAACGACTGATTATGTTTTGATTTGTCTCCTCGTTCAGGAAAGATAAAGAATTTTGTTAAATTTGTTAGACTTGAATTGTCTAGTAGACAATGGATTTATTAAGTAGAGAGTTGGATATAAAATTCAGTGAAGCAATAGACTAGAGATTTAAATTTGGGCATTGTTTAATGGACTAGAGGAGGTCCCCTAAGGTGTGAATGCAGTTGAGTGCGGATGGAGCCTGCTTCATCTTAGCTGGAAAATGAGCATCCGGAAAAGGAAATGGAGAAAGTGTAAACTGAACTAGAAAGTGAAAGGTCCTAAACACCAAATAAAGAAATTCAGAGGCAGAAGTGATCAGTTGTGCCAAATGCTGTTGATCGGCACAGGAGGATAACTGCATATTGACCATTGGGTGTGGCAGTGTGAAGGCTGTGGGTCTTGCTTAAGAGCAGGTGTAGTGAAGATGCAGGCTTGATTGGAAGGGAAAAGAGGCCCACCCCAACTATGTCTCTGTGGCTGTTTGAGAGTGGACTTCGTTCACTTTCACTCTGTCCTGAGAGAACCCAGCACTACCCGGCCCTCCCAACTCTCTGGATCCCTCATTCTGTGGTAATGAAATCACCTATGTCCTTAATTTGTTGCGATTGCATTCCTCTCTTAATTGACCTATGGCCTTCTCTCGGGTCACCCCTTTCCTCACAGCCCGAGCCTTCTCTTTTCTCTTACCCCACTCCTGTCAGTTTCTGGAAGACGGGAAGCTCGCACTCCTTCCCCAGGGTCATGTCTACACTTTATTCTTCTACCTTTGTATCAGACTCCCTGCTCCCTTGAAGCTGATGCCACAGGACCTTCTCTCTCCATCACCTTCCATGTCTCCTTATCTTTGTCCATCTATTAGCCTCCAAACCTCCCAGCCCTAGTCTGTTAATGCATCTAGCCTCTCTTTGCGTCAGTGGTTTTCAAGGTATAGTCCCAGATCAGCAGCTGTCAGCAGCACCTGAGAAATGCACTTTCTTAGGCCTCACCTCAGACTTAGTAAACAGAAATAGTGGGTGTGGGGCCCAATAATCTCTTCTTTTCACAAGCCTGCTGGTGGTTCCCATGCACTTTCGTGTTTGAGAACGACTGATTTATCATAAATCCTGCTGTTGTCCTGGGTGACTTCAGTGGTCATATGGGTTCTTTGATCTTGTCAGCTGCAGTGACCTTCACATCCTTTCCACTGCCACGTCCACTGCCAGGGAACTGAGCCTGGGGCTGCCCCGTCTCTGTGATTCTGAAGTCCTATGTTCTGCCTTCTGAGCACAACTGCCTGTCCTTTTTACTCTTCCAATCCCTCCCACCCACTACCAGTTCAGTCGGTCTCCTCCTCTTCTTCATGCCCTCTTCAGGCTGGGCCTTATTGTAGGTCAGTTGAAGTATTAGCCTCTGTCACGACATCTGGCGGAATCCCAGCCCTGGACGGATGCTGCCTCTCGCTTTTCTCCCCTATGTGGATGACAGAAGCCATTCCAGGAAATCGTACAACAGTGCGGATTTGGTGCTCTGCCAGTTGACTTACCCTCTGAGGGAAGCCTTCCTGAACACCTTGTTCAAACTGTAATACTGCCCCACTCGCCTCTTACTGACCTCTTTTCCTGGCTTGTTTTTCTCCATAGCAGTCAGCACTATTTGGTGATAACTACTGATTGTCCTTATTTGTTTCTTGGCTACCTTCTGCCACAAGGTATTAAACTTCATAGGGCGAGAAGATTCTTGTCTGTTTTGTTCCCTGTGTATCCTTAGTGCCAAAAGAGTGTCTGATACTGGGTTGGCCAGAAAGGTTTTTCATAAGAGGTGATAGCAAAGCCCAAACAAACTTTTTGGCGAACCCAATACATCGTTGATTTCCAGTAAATATTTTTGAATAGTGAAGTTGACTTTATCCAGCTCAGTTGACTTTCAGCACTGCCCATTTCCCCTTGTATGACCTTGAACAGCTGTCCTTCCCATTTTCATCAAAGATTACTCCATACCCTTGCCACACTTACTCAGACCTTCCTAACACTGATGTCCACGCCTCAGAAAACCTTGTCTCCTGCTTCACTGAGGAACAAGAGGTCATCACTGGAAAAGGGCATACTCTTCTCAACTTGCTGCTCTCTAAGCATTTCAGGACATCTGTGCCTGTCCTTCCTTTTCATTCATTCTGAGATCTCTTTGTTTCCTTTATCAACCATTTACATCTGCTACTCCAAGTTCTCAGACTGAAACTCTTCTAAAGTCTGTCCTGTCCTCAAAAAGAAGAGCTTCCTCCATGTGTGCCCCCCCGAGTAGTGCTTCTTTCCTTCCAATCAGTTGATCAGGAGCCATCCACTCTGTGTCCTTTTCCCTTTGTGGATTCACATCTCAGTCCTCCACCATTTTACCACTTGACTCAGCTACTGGTGAGGTCACGGATGACTCAGTCCCTATTATCCTGGACTTCCCTCTGCGTTTGACACAAAGGGGTCTTTCTGAAATGTTACTTCCTTGACTCCTCCGGTACCATGCACTCTGGTCCTCCTTGTTCTCTTTGACTGTTCCTGCTCATGTCCTTTTTGCTTCTCTTCATCCAACTCTTTCATAAATGTTAGCTTTCCTAGGGCTTTATCTCAGCCCTCTTCTTACTTGGTAAGGCTTCATTGGGAGATTACAGCTAGTTCTGTACCTTCAACCACTGCCTCTGTGCTGCTGCTGTTGTTAGTCACTTAAGTCGTGTCTGACTCTTTTTGACCCCATGGACTGTAGCCCACCAGGCTCCTCTGTCCATGGGATTTTCCAGGTAGCTTACTAAAGTTGATAGGTAAGTCATTTATCTTTGTTCCCATCATCCATATATAATCAGCTTTAACTTTTTAATCTATTTCCTTAAAAAATTTTCAATGCTCAGTTTTATATAGATGAAATCATATAATAAACATAATTTTTATCCTTTTTTGCTTATTATAATGTAATATTTTCCACTTAAGAAATTTTTGTAAACTTTATTTAAATTAATATATAATGTGCCATAAATAGATACGTATTAATATTTAAACAAATCTCCCCCCTTTTTTCTGATATGTTTTAAATTCCAGATATCAGGATATTTCACCTTCATAATATTTTACGTTACACCTGTTTTAATAATATGGCCATTTACTTACGTAATCACAATACTATTATTGTTCTTAACAAAATTAGCAACAATTCCTTGAAATCATCTAATACCCAGTCCACAATTGAATTTTCCAGTTTGCCTCAAAAATGTCTTTTTACAGTTGGATATTTCAAGTCAGGATTGGTTTAGGTCTTTTTTTTTTGGATTATTTATTGGTGTATCTGAAACATTTATAGTCACTTCTTCAGACAGGTCTCTGTTCTGATTATTTCAGTGGGTTGTTGCCCTCTCTCCTGGCATGCTATCAAAGTAAAAGTCTAGAGTAGACACAGTCATGACTGAGGAATGATGGCGAAGCCCTAGTGGGAGAGGGCCTAGGACTGAAGAAGAGCCAGTGTCAGGATAGGGCTGCACCCAGGAGTCCTGCCCCTGAAATGTGATAGTTCACTAGCACGAAGCTACTGGTGAGGTCACGGATGACTCAGTCCCTATTATCCTGGACTTCCCTCTGCGTTTGACACAAAGGGGTCTTTCTGAAATGTTACTTCCTTGACTCCTCCGGTACCATGCACTCTGGTCCTCCTTGTTCTCTTTGACTGTTCCTGCTCATGTCCTTTTTGCTTCTCTTCCTCCAACTCTTTCATAAATGTTAGCTTTCCTAGGGCTTTATCTCAGCCCTCTTCTTACTTGGTAAGGCTTCATTGGGAGATTACAGCTAGTTCTGTACCTTCAACCACTGCCTCTGTGCTGCTGCTGTTGTTAGTCACTTAAGTCGTGTCTGACTCTTTTTGACCCCATGGACTGTAGCCCACCAGGCTCCTCTGTCCATGGGATTTTCCAGGTAGCTTACTAAAGTTGATAGGTAAGTCATTTATCTTTGTTCCCATCATCCATATATAATCAGCTTTAACTTTTTAATCTATTTCCTTAAAAAATTTTCAATGCTCAGTTTTATATAGATGAAATCATATAATAAACATAATTTTTATCCTTTTTTGCTTATTATAATGTAATATTTTCCACTTAAGAAATTTTTGTAAACTTTATTTAAATTAATATATAATGTGCCATAAATAGATACGTATTAATATTTAAACAAATCTCCCCCCTTTTTTCTGATATGTTTTAAATTCCAGATATCAGGATATTTCACCTTCATAATATTTTACGTTACACCTGTTTTAATAATATGGCCATTTACTTACGTAATCACAATACTATTATTGTTCTTAACAAAATTAGCAACAATTCCTTGAAATCATCTAATACCCAGTCCACAATTGAATTTTCCAGTTTGCCTCAAAAATGTCTTTTTACAGTTGGATATTTCAAGTCAGGATTGGTTTAGGTCTTTTTTTTTTGGATTATTTATTGGTGTATCTGAAACATTTATAGTCACTTCTTCAGACAGGTCTCTGTTCTGATTATTTCAGTGGGTTGTTGCCCTCTCTCCTGGCATGCTATCAAAGTAAAAGTCTAGAGTAGACACAGTCATGACTGAGGAATGATGGCGAAGCCCTAGTGGGAGAGGGCCTAGGACTGAAGAAGAGCCAGTGTCAGGATAGGGCTGCACCCAGGAGTCCTGCCCCTGAAATGTGATAGTTCACTAGCACGAAGCTGTTCTGGGTCGGTACCAACTGAAATGTTGATGAAAGAATTATACTGTCTCCCTTTCTAGAATCTTCTAGAACCTTTTTTATTTATTCATTTCATTTGTCCATACAGCAAATATTATTGAGTGCCTTCTATGTATAGAGTTGGGAAATAACGTAAAATAAGTAAAACATGATATTAGACTTAAGTGGTATGAAAAGAGATATGGAATGCTGAGGGACTGGGTTCCAGTTTTTAAAGTGTGGCCAAAGACTGCCACATTGAGAAGGCCACATTTTGAGTAGACACCTGATGGAGGTGAGGAGCTGAGTTGTGCAAATGTCGGGGGAAAGTGTATTCTAGGCAGAGGGAAGAACAAGTTGTAAAGATCTCCTTGCAGGAATCTGCCTGCCAGTTAGGGCTAGGAAGGAGGCTGGTGTGCTGTCTCAGAGTAGTGGCGTTGGGAAGGAGGAGTCACTAGTGAGGACTGGGGCTTCATTGCTTTCCAGTGAAGGCCATGGTAAAGACTCGGGCTGCCAGAGGCATGTGATGGAGGAACCCTTGGCAAGTTCTGAGCACATTCTGGTGTGCATTCTAATTCTGTACATATTTAGTGTATATTCTCATTTTCCTTTTGACAGGCTCCCTCTGGCGACTGTGGTGAGAATAGCCTGCGGTAGGCTAGGGCAGAAGCTGCCTCCCAGAGCTTACAGTATTGTGTTCTGTATTTCTTTTGACACTGAACTGGTCAAACAAAGTAATCTCCACATATTCCTGCCCCTTCCCAGCCTCACACATTGAACAGCCACCTTGCTCGGAACCAGACAGCCTTAAAATCTCTACATTCGCATTCTTCTCTCAGGTGCCTTGTTGATCCTTGGTTGACAAAGGAATGTTTCTCTGTGTTTGAGTTCATCTGTTTTGTTTTTTAAACAGGCTCTCTGATTGAACAGCTAACTACAGAAAAATACGAGTGCATGGTATGCTGTGAATTGGTTCGTGTCACAGCCCCAGTGTGGAGTTGTCAGAGCTGTTACCATGTGTTTCACTTGAACTGCATAAAGAAATGGGCCAGGTCTCCAGCATCTCAAGCAGGTCAGCCATTTCTCTCTTCTGAGTAGTTATTCTCACCCAACCAGCTAAACATGACGTATTAAAATATACTTAAGATACTGAACATGGTAGCTTTTGTCCAAGTAAACAACTATAGAGCAGCAACTTTTAAAAAATTGAGGTATATTTATGTACAATATTATGTAAGTTTCAGGTATACAACATAGTAATTTGCAGTTTTTAAAGGTGCTGTAGATACTATGAAATATCGACTATATTCCCTGTGTTGTACTGTACATCCTTGTAGCTTATTCATTAGAAAGGATTTCTTGTATAGTTTGCTTTAGAAAATTTATAGAAAGCAGTATTTAATTCATCCTTAGGATTTTGAAGTTGCTATGGCTTTAACAGATACTCTCTGTAGTATTTTGTGGACTTTTCTGAAACCATACTATTATTTAGGGATAATGCAAATATTATTAATAATATGCGTTTTCTGAACTTTGGCTTCTCCAATTTAAAACTTTTGGGTTTTCCTGCATTTACTCAAGTATATTTTTAAATTCTTTTAATTTATTTAATTAATTTATTTGGCTGTACCAGGTCTTAGTTGCAACATATGGAATCTAGTTCCCTGACTAGGGGTTGAACCCAGGCCCCCTTCACTGGGAGTCTTAGCCACTGGACCATCAAGGAAGCCCCAACTCAAGTATTTTATCCTACCTTTTTTTGTTATTTTCAAACCGAGACTCAGATGTTTACTTTGATATTAGAAATAATAGAGCATTCTCTCACAAAATGAAAAGTTAATTTTATGAAGTGATAGAAATGTTAACTAAGACTTTGATGATAATCATACTATAATATATAAATGTATCAACACATTGTGCACCTTATACTTACACAATGTTACATGTTAATTCTGTCTCAGTTTTTAAAAAACAGGATGAAATACATACTCACTTTAGTCACGATATCTGAAGTCCTTATAAATGTAAGCCTCATGCAGTATTTAAGCAAAGCATTCAGTATCCTGAACTTATTTCTTCAAAGTCTGATCCTTAACATGAAAGCTACTGCCCCTGCGCCAGTATTATGGCTTCGTATAGATTCAAGGTTTTTTAAGTTACATGTGCTTTTTTAAGGAAATTGTTTTGATTTTCTCTCTTTTTCTTGACAGATGGCCAGAGTGGTTGGAGGTGCCCTGCATGTCAGAATGTTTCTGCACATGTTCCTAACACTTATACTTGTTTCTGTGGTGAGTTTTTTTAATATGCACTAGTTTTTTCACTTTCACGTTGTGCATTGTGCCTCATTTCCCAGCACAGGAGAGGCAGGCGGTGTGCTAGGTGAGCTGCGGGAGTCTGTACGACTCCAGATGTATGTGGTCTGCACACAGCCAGAGTCATACGCCTTCGCATTCCTGGCAGACTGTTCTGGAGATGGGCCTTCTCCTCATGCCCACCAGGTCTCCTTGGTCTTTTCTGGGCACAGGCTTCTCACCTTTAACTGTAACTAGCTTTGAAATTCCAGATTTGAACAACATGAGTGAAGAATAGTGGTGAAGTATGCTTTATTTAATACTAAGAAATCAGTCCCCGGTCTTTATAATAAAGAGAGCTTTCCTGTAGACCACCATTACAACCTCCGTATCCATGTGCTCTCCCCCTCTATGGATTCCTTCTTCCTATTTTTAATAGGTTGGTTCTTCCATATGTTCAGAAAAAACTTTCCATGATCCAGATGCTTTTATCTGTTGCTAACCTCATTCCTGCATGTCTTTCTTTTCTCTCTCCCTTTCCTGACTGTTTTTTAATGACTAACCGTTACCGTCTGGCTATTGATTTTTCAGATTGTATTTCTTAACCATTTTTCTCCCTGTACTTTTTTTTTTTTTAAGATTTATTTATTTATTTATTTTGAGGGGTGTGGGGAGGGAGGGGAGCAAGCGGGCCACTTCTATTGGTCTTTCATTTGTCCATTTTCATCCATCTTTTTTTGTTCTTTGACCCGTGTGGGCCTCCCATCGTGATGGCCTCTTGTCACAGAGTGCCGGCTCTGGGCGCATGCGCTCCAGAGCTCCAGCTCAGTAATTGGACATATCGGCACGTGGGATCTTCCCAGGCCAGGGATCGAACTGGCGCCCCTTGCGCTGCATGGCAGTGTCCTTACCCACTGGACCACCAGGGAAGCCCTCTCCCTGCATTTTTACTTCTGCCCTCATTACCTCACTGAAACTGTATTCAGCAGTCATCAATAACGCCTTCCTGACCCAGTCAAGGACTGATTTATAAATTCTTAACTTTTTTGGCCACTCAGCCAGCCCTTTTTAAGGAAATTGTTTTGATTTTCTCTCTTTTTCTTGACAGATGGCCAGAGTGGTTGGAGGTGCCCTGCATGTCAGAATGTTTCTGCACATGTTCCTAACACTTATACTTGTTTCTGTGGTGAGTTTTTTTAATATGCACTAGTTTTTTCACTTTCACGTTGTGCATTGTGCCTCATTTCCCAGCACAGGAGAGGCAGGCGGTGTGCTAGGTGAGCTGCGGGAGTCTGTACGACTCCAGATGTATGTGGTCTGCACACAGCCAGAGTCATACGCCTTCGCATTCCTGGCAGACTGTTCTGGAGATGGGCCTTCTCCTCATGCCCACCAGGTCTCCTTGGTCTTTTCTGGGCACAGGCTTCTCACCTTTAACTGTAACTAGCTTTGAAATTCCAGATTTGAACAACATGAGTGAAGAATAGTGGTGAAGTATGCTTTATTTAATACTAAGAAATCAGTCCCCGGTCTTTATAATAAAGAGAGCTTTCCTGTAGACCACCATTACAACCTCCGTATCCATGTGCTCTCCCCCTCTATGGATTCCTTCTTCCTATTTTTAATAGGTTGGTTCTTCCATATGTTCAGAAAAAACTTTCCATGATCCAGATGCTTTTATCTGTTGCTAACCTCATTCCTGCATGTCTTTCTTTTCTCTCTCCCTTTCCTGACTGTTTTTTAATGACTAACCGTTACCGTCTGGCTATTGATTTTTCAGATTGTATTTCTTAACCATTTTTCTCCCTGTACTTTTTTTTTTTTTAAGATTTATTTATTTATTTATTTTGAGGGGTGTGGGGAGGGAGGGGAGCAAGCGGGCCACTTCTATTGGTCTTTCATTTGTCCATTTTCATCCATCTTTTTTTGTTCTTTGACCCGTGTGGGCCTCCCATCGTGATGGCCTCTTGTCACAGAGTGCCGGCTCTGGGCGCATGCGCTCCAGAGCTCCAGCTCAGTAATTGGACATATCGGCACGTGGGATCTTCCCAGGCCAGGGATCGAACTGGCGCCCCTTGCGCTGCATGGCAGTGTCCTTACCCACTGGACCACCAGGGAAGCCCTCTCCCTGCATTTTTACTTCTGCCCTCATTACCTCACTGAAACTGTATTCAGCAGTCATCAATAACGCCTTCCTGACCCAGTCAAGGACTGATTTATAAATTCTTAACTTTTTTGGCCACTCAGCAGCCCTTACTAGTTTCGACTATTCACTTCTTAAAAATGACTAGCTCTGGACTTCCCTGGTGGTCCATTGGGTAAGGACACTTGTCTTGCAGTGCAAGGGGCACCGGTTCGATCCCTGGCCTGGGAAGATTCCATGTGCCACGGAGTGACTGGACCGATGTGTGCGGCTGCTGAGCCAGAGCTCTGGAGCGCGTGTGCCCGGAGCCAGTGCTCTGCGACAAGAGAGGCCACTGTGATGGGAGGCCCACACAGGCCAAGGAACAAAGATGGAAATGAAAGACCAATAGAAGTGGCCAGAAAAGGAAAAAAAAGATGACTAGCTCTTTCTACCTGCTCCCCTTATCTTTCTAACTAATTTGCTCACATTTCTCCTTTTCTGTTACTTAATTGTCAGCTTCCACCAAGAGTTGGTCCCTGACCCTCAACACTTTAACTCCTAGATTCAGCCTCTTGTGAACTCAACTATCTGTAATGTTCTTCCCCTTCTTTTCTTTAAATCTTCATCCACGGGCTTCTGTGGTGGTCTGTTGGGTAAAGCATCCGCCTTGCAGTGCCAGGGGCACAGTTTGACCCCTTGCCTGGGAAGATCCCACATGCCACGAAGCGGCTAGACCAGTGTGTCCAATTACGAGCCAGCGCTCTGGAGCGCATGTGCCCAGAACTGGTACTCTGTGGTGAGAGAGGCCACTGCAATGGGAGGCCCACACATGCCAAACAATAAAAATGAATGAAAATAAATAAATAAAAACCGATAAAAGAGGCTAGAATTAAAAAAAAAAAAAACTTCATCCACTATATCATTCAAAATCTTACCCCAAACCCTCCTGTTCCAAAGAAAACTTCCCTTTTTTTTATCTCTGCTCCCACTTTAACCATTCTTATTCGAACTCTGCTGGTCTTATATGTTTTATTGCCAAAATCTGAGGTTTAGTAGATACTGAGTTAGTATTAATTAAAAGAATGAATACACTTTTTTTTTTTTTTTTTTATGCCACTTGTATTGGTCTTTCATTTATTTACATCTTTGTTCTTTGGCCCATGTGGGCCTCCCATCGCAGTGGCCTCTCTCGTCTCAGAGCACTGGCTGTAGGTGCACGCGCTCCAGAGCTCCAGCTTGGTAGCTGGACACATCAATCCAGCCGCTCCGCGGCACATAGGATCCTTGTCAGGCTGTGGGAAGCCACTGAGGGCATCACTATGACTCTTTGTGAAGATAAGTCTGGCAGCAGTGAGCATTTGGGGACCTAAACAGTTTGGGGATTTAGAATAACCCAGATGAAGAAGAATGAAGGTCTGCAGTGGGTTTTAGAGTGGGACAGAAAGGAAGGGATATAAGATTTCAAAAGTAAACAGGAATTAACAGCAGCAGGAAAGTAAGGAACCCAAACTGGCTCCAGAGTTTCACACTTTTGGAAATGGTGATACCAGAAGAAGAACCAGGTTTGTTGGGGACAGTGAGTTCAGTTTAGAAATGTTGGGGCTTCCCTGGTGGGTCCATCGGGTAAAGAGTCCGCCTTGCAGCGCAAGGGGTGCCAGTTCGATCCCTGACCCAGGAAGATCCTACATGCCGCAGAGCAGCATGAACCTGTGTGTCCAATTATGAGCCAGCACTCTAAAGCGCATGTGCCCAGAGCCGGTGCTCTGCAATGGGAAGCTCACACAGGCCAAAGAACAAAGATGGATGAAAATAAATAAATGAAAAACCAATTGAAAAAAAAGTGGCCAAAATTTTTTTTTAAAAAGCATAAAAATAAAAAAATACTGAGTTGGAGGAGTTAGACATCCAGTGAAAGGTGTTCTACAGGGCTTCCCTGGTGGTCCAGTGGGTAAGGACACCGCCTTGCAGTGCAAAGGGTGCCGGTTTGATCCCTGGCCTGGGAAGATCCCACGTGCCGCGGAGCGGCTGGACCCATGTGTCCAATTACTGAGCTGGAGCTCTGGAGGACATGCGCCCAGAGCTGGCGCTCTGCGACAACAGAGGCCACCGCGATGGGAGGCCCACACGGGCCAAAGAGCAAAAAGATGGATGAAAATAAACAAATGAAAGACCAATAGAAGTGGCCCGCCTGCTCCCCTCCCTCCCCACTCCACCCCGCCAAAATAAATAAATAAATAAATCTTTAAAAAAAAAGAAAGAAAGAAAGAAAGGTGTTCTGCAGGGAGTTAGGAATATTTGAAGAAAAATCAAGATTTAGGGATGATAGTCACAATTGAGAGCAGTAGATGAGATGCTAGTCAGCACAAGGTTTATGAGTGAAAAGGAGTCTGATGTAGAACCCTGGCAGATGAAGGGGAAAGAACCCTGGTTAGAGTCATTGAAAGATGGCAGGCGAAACTCTGGCACCATGTCAGAGCAAGAAAGCACAGAGGCAGGGAAGTTTTTCTGGTAGTCTGGAGATGAGATTCTTGCCAGTAGAGAGGAATAGTGGGAGCAGAGGGTGAAGTGAGGTGTGGGATACAGTATGGAGGAAAATTGACAAGATTTGGTGAAAGTTCAAGCAAAAGCAGCAGGAAAGTGCCAAGTTCCGAATGTCCAGAAGAAGAACGAGGTTTGTTGGGGACAGTGAGTTCAGTTTAGAAATGTTGGGGCTTCCCTGGTGGGTCCATCGGGTAAAGAGTCCGCCTTGCAGCGCAAGGGGTGCCAGTTCGATCCCTGACCCAGGAAGATCCTACATGCCGCAGAGCAGCATGAACCTGTGTGTCCAATTATGAGCCAGCACTCTAAAGCGCATGTGCCCAGAGCCGGTGCTCTGCAATGGGAAGCTCACACAGGCCAAAGAACAAAGATGGATGAAAATAAATAAATGAAAAACCAATTGAAAAAAAAGTGGCCAAAATTTTTTTTTAAAAAGCATAAAAATAAAAAAATACTGAGTTGGAGGAGTTAGACATCCAGTGAAAGGTGTTCTACAGGGCTTCCCTGGTGGTCCAGTGGGTAAGGACACCGCCTTGCAGTGCAAAGGGCGCCGGTTCGACCCCTGGCCTGGGAAGATCCCATGTGCTGTGGAGCGGCTGGACCAATGTGTCCAATTACTGAGCTGGAGCTCTGGAGCGCATGCGCCCAGAGCTGGCGCTCTGCGACAACAGAGGCCACCGCGATGGGAGGCCCACACGGGCCAAAGAGCAAAAAGATGGATGAAAATAAACAAATGAAAGACCAATAGAAGTGGCCCGCCTGCTCCCCTCCCTCCCCACTCCACCCCGCCAAAATAAATAAATAAATAAATCTTTAAAAAAAAAGAAAGAAAGAAAGAAAGGTGTTCTGCAGGGAGTTAGGAATATTTGAAGAAAAATCAAGATTTAGGGATGATAGTCACAATTGAGAGCAGTAGATGAGATGCTAGTCAGCACAAGGTTTATGAGTGAAAAGGAGTCTGATGTAGAACCCTGGCAGATGAAGGGGAAAGAACCCTGGTTAGAGTCATTGAAAGATGGCAGGCGAAACTCTGGCACCATGTCAGAGCAAGAAAGCACAGAGGCAGGGAAGTTTTTCTGGTAGTCTGGAGATGAGATTCTTGCCAGTAGAGAGGAATAGTGGGAGCAGAGGGTGAAGTGAGGTGTGGGATACAGTATGGAGGAAAATTGACAAGATTTGGTGATTAAATAGAATCTAGAAGAAAAAGGAGGATGAGTTTGTGCAACTCTGTCCATTGATGGTGTCATTAACAGAACAGGGAACCCTGAAGAGGGTAGGGCCTAAGAAGAAAGATGCTAACTTTGTAGCTACATATACAGTTAAAGTGACTAAAATCTCAAGCACAAATGTTCAGCAGTCAGTTAGCCATGTAGGACTGAAACTGAAGATTCAGGGCAATGCAGAAAATAGACTTGGGACTCATTGGCTGATAGGTGTATTGAACCTCATAGCATGAACAAGATTTCTGGAACAGACACACAGGAGAGAAAAGCCAGAGGCCAAGGATTGGCAGGCTTCCTTTAGGGTGTAAATTGCTCAAGTGAAAATGAATTCCTCAAGGGCAGAGGGGTGTCTTATGCCTCGGTTTATTCTTCCTGCCCTGCACTAGGTTCATGGAAGAAGCTTAAGATTTGTGGAGTGATGTTCATTATGAAATCATAACCCTTTCATGCCCGTGTTACAACTTCAGAATAGGCAAGTTCCCACTATGCAGAGGGTCCCGGTCCTTTTATCACCTGCTACCTCCCTGTCATTGCTGTCTTCGCTTATTCCCTCTTTATGATCCTTACAGTAGGTATTCCCCTATCAAGTCAAAGACCCATTTACAGAAGGCTCATCTTGTAGATTTTTTAAAAAAATCTTAGATTAAGTTAACCCTAGTGGCATTTTCATAAGTAAAACTGACTATTTGTCTTTTCCAGGTAATCTTGAATTTATCAAAGTTCATTGACTCTTTTGATGATAAGCATTATGTTCAACTTTTTACTTGAGGATAATGAACTAATGAAAACCCCACTTATGTTCCTACTGTCTGGTTATATTGTATTATTTCATTGAAGTCTAGGATACAGTTGAAATTTATACCGTTAACCCTCTGATCTGATACGTTTTAGGCAAGGTGAGGAATCCTGAATGGAGCAGAAATGAAATTCCACATAGTTGTGGTGAGGTCTGTAGAAGGAAACAGCCTGGCCAGGACTGCCCACATTCCTGGTAGTCTGGAGATGAGATTCTTGCCAGTGGGGTGGGAGCAGAGGGTGAAGTGAGGTGTGGGATACAGTATGGAGGAAAATTGACAAGATTTGGTGATTAAATAGAATCTAGAAGAAAAAGGAGGATGAGTTTGTGCAACTCTGTCCATTGATGGTGTCATTAACAGAACAGGGAACCCTGAAGAGGGTAGGGCCTAAGAAGAAAGATGCTAACTTTGTAGCTACATATACAGTTAAAGTGACTAAAATCTCAAGCACAAATGTTCAGCAGTCAGTTAGCCATGTAGGACTGAAACTGAAGATTCAGGGCAATGCAGAAAATAGACTTGGGACTCATTGGCTGATAGGTGTATTGAACCTCATAGCATGAACAAGATTTCTGGAACAGACACACAGGAGAGAAAAGCCAGAGGCCAAGGATTGGCAGGCTTCCTTTAGGGTGTAAATTGCTCAAGTGAAAATGAATTCCTCAAGGGCAGAGGGGTGTCTTATGCCTCGGTTTATTCTTCCTGCCCTGCACTAGGTTCATGGAAGAAGCTTAAGATTTGTGGAGTGATGTTCATTATGAAATCATAACCCTTTCATGCCCGTGTTACAACTTCAGAATAGGCAAGTTCCCACTATGCAGAGGGTCCCGGTCCTTTTATCACCTGCTACCTCCCTGTCATTGCTGTCTTCGCTTATTCCCTCTTTATGATCCTTACAGTAGGTATTCCCCTATCAAGTCAAAGACCCATTTACAGAAGGCTCATCTTGTAGATTTTTTAAAAAAATCTTAGATTAAGTTAACCCTAGTGGCATTTTCATAAGTAAAACTGACTATTTGTCTTTTCCAGGTAATCTTGAATTTATCAAAGTTCATTGACTCTTTTGATGATAAGCATTATGTTCAACTTTTTACTTGAGGATAATGAACTAATGAAAACCCCACTTATGTTCCTACTGTCTGGTTATATTGTATTATTTCATTGAAGTCTAGGATACAGTTGAAATTTATACCGTTAACCCTCTGATCTGATACGTTTTAGGCAAGGTGAGGAATCCTGAATGGAGCAGAAATGAAATTCCACATAGTTGTGGTGAGGTCTGTAGAAGGAAACAGCCTGGCCAGGACTGCCCACATTCCTGTAACCTGTAAGTTGGAACTCTAGACTTCTGGGGATTCCTGGTGAACACGCTTTGCTGGTGGCTCTCAATACACATATCTGGTTAGCATGTAACATGCCTGGGTGAAGGACAGCATGGGATCATTTCCCGGGCCCTTGCTTTGTGCCAGGTACTCTACAAAAGTTGACTTGTTGAATCCTTACAACAGTGACGTATAGATATTTATCATCTCCATTTTAAAGACGAGGAGAGAAATGCACAATAATAAACAGTTAATCGGTTACAAATAATAAATTCCTATAGGCTTTGACTTCAGACAAAGGTTTAATTCCTGGATTCCTAACTTAACAGTTATGTGATGTTGGACAGATTGCTTCTCTGAGCCTGAGTTTCTGAACCAGTAAGATACCAGTGATATGATCAAAAATAGTTACAGAGGTCTATGAATATTAACACACATGAGAGACTTGGTACAGAGCCTGGCACATGGTAAGTGGTGAGAAAATGGTAACACTTGTTTTTATTACCCAAATCTAAGAGTAATACAGACACCAGAGTGTCACACTTGCTTCCACTGTTACCTAGTTTCTCTTGCAAGAGCAGGGGTTGGATCAGGGTGTTGTGATCACGATGTGGGGGTGCTAGGGACTGTCGGTGGGGAGAGCTGTTCAGACTGGGCCAGACAGCGTGATCTACGATCTGCCGGGCATTCAGCCTCTCCTCTCCTTTGACTGCTTCCATAGGTTAGAACCCAGGGGCTCATCTATTCCCTTAATTGGCATAAATTCAGTAATGGGAAATGAACCTTCTTTTTTTTATTTTTAATTGAAGGATAATTGCTTTTCAATTATTACGTTGGTTTCTGCCATACATCAACATCAGTCAGCCACAGGTATACACATGTCCCCTCCCTCTTGAACCTCCCTCACAGAGCACTGGTTGGAGCTCCCTGACTCATAGAGCAAATTCCTACTGGCTGGCTGTTTTATGTACGGTACTGTATATGTTTCCATGCTGCTCTCTCCATTTGTCTCACCCTCTCCTTCCCACCCTGTGTCCACAAGTCTGTTCTCTATGTCTGCGTCTCCACTGCTGCCCTGCACATAGGTTCATCGGTGCCATCTTTCTAGATTCCATACATATGCGTTAATAGACGATTTTTGTCTTTCTCTTTCTGACTTACTCCATTCTGTATAATAGGCTTTAGGTTCATTAACCTCACCAGAACTGACTCAAATATATTCTAAGTATTGTAATTTTAAAAATTTTTCCAAGTGATTCTAAATACGCCGCAGTGTTGTGAACCAGTTAAGTTCAGGCCTCAGAGATGTTTGAAATAACTTGGTATCATCCACACCTGACCAATAGTTTGTCTCAATCTAAAGTTATTTAATGTCCAACCATGAAAATGATTTCATCTGAAAGTGTTGAGTCATATCATATGGAATGTATCTATTGAATAATGATACTTATCCTTAAAGAAACATGCTGAATTTTAGCCTTCTGTCAGTTCTGTTTGTCAGAATGAGTCACTGTAGGAGACTGGAAACATGTTCCTAGATTGTTTTCAGTGTTTAAAGCTGATTTATAACTGATTTAGGAGTTACATAAAAAAAAAAAACATTCAGGCACACTTGATTATTATAGCAAATTCTGGTACCTACTTGATTAGTTAGACTTGGCTCTGATTGGCTCGTACTTGCCGAAGGATTGCTATTTGCCAACATGTAGATGCCACACACCACTATCCCAACCCCTGTCAAGTTCCCCAAATGTTTTAAGTAGTGATATTCTGTGTAATTTACCAGAGATGTCTGCTTTGAAGAGGGTAGTATTTATTGAGACATACTATTTTGGGTCTCTTTTTCTCATAGCTCCTACAAAAAGCATTCTGTTCAGAGGCCTGTAGCATATCATTAGGTCCAGTCCCTTCCATGAGTCCCTTTCGTCTTTCTCACCAGCATGCCTTCTCTCACCGCAGCCTTCTTATCACATTCCCATTGTTGGCCCATCACCTGGTTATCACTTTACTAGCTAATGAGAAAATGTCTGTACTTCTCATGGACCTAGCAGATTTGAGCTTTGTTACTTTGCTAGGGTTGTGATCTTCTTTCAAAAGGACTCCGTTGACCATCCTGAGTGGCAAGCTGTTTATCCCTGTACACTGCACAAACTGGGCCAAGACTGTATTTAGAAATGTTACCTTTGACTATCAGACCCAACCAAATAAGACCAATATTATGACTTGGGCTTTACTTTTCTAGTTAAATATTGTAAGATGATACTGCTATTGATTTTTTATATAAAAACATTGTTGGTATCTTTGTTTAAATAGTTTAATCAACTTTAGATAAATACTAAAACATTTCATAGTAAGTCAGTTTGTTGACTTGTATTCACAGTTGGGCTCAGTTGGGCAGCTTTGTTCACATTTGGATACATGGGCACGATTTATTCATCAAAACCTTTCCTTTCTAGTCTCTGCCATCCGGGACCTTGCCCACCCTGCCCTGCATTTATGACTAAAACATGTGAATGTGGACGGACCAGGTAAAGTTAGAATTGTACTCCAAAGAAGACTTCAGTTTCCATATTGATGACCTATGTATGAATTTCTAAAATGAAAGATTAGTAAGTAGTACAAATAGCATTTATTTACTACCATTAATAAATGGTAGGTGTAAATAGTACTTTTCTGCAAAAACCAGAATCCTGTGCTACCTTAATCCTGCTACCTTAATCCTGATATGCAATCTTTTAAGTGATTAAAAAGCTATAAAATGGGCTTCCCTGGTGGTCCAGTGGGTAGAAAGTCCGCCATGCAGTGCAAGGGGCACCAGTTTGATCCCTGGCCTGGGAAGATCCCACAAGTCACAGAGCTGGACTCTGGAGTTACGAGCCAGCTCTCTGGAGTGCATGCACCCAGAGCTGGTGCTCTGCAACAAGAGGCTGCTGCAATGGGAGGCCCACACAGGCCAAAGAGTAAAGATGGATGAAAATAGGCATGATGGGGAGGGGAAATAATGGGGGAAAAAAAAAAAGCTATAAAATAGGTCACCCATTTCAAGTGAAATGCCAAGGTGACAAGGGACTTTTTTTCTTAACCTCTCCAATAGATGGAAGAACCAAAAATTGAGCCCAGACCTGCTAAGATCTAGGAGGCAAGGATCATTTGTCTGTGCCTAGCATAGTGCCTGGTGTCTAGGAGGTTGAATGGAAGAATAAAGTGGCCCCAGAACCTGCCCCTTTTTTTCATTGCAGTAAAGCTTTCCTGCTCTATCAGTGCAAGGACCACTGATAGCTGCGTAGCTTCAGAGTGCCTCTGAGACCCAATGAACACCATAAGATGGTTCCTGAACCACAAGATGAGATAGGATAGTGCAGATTTTTAGAGAGAAGCATTTTTTGTCCTTTTTTTTTAATGTTATTTTTATTTACTTATTTTTTATCAATGATAAGCATTTTTTAAATGTTTACTGAACTTACAAGGGTAGTAGTGTTGCCTGAGAGTGACATGCAAGGGCTCTGGGTCAGAAAATCCAGGTTGGATTTGGGCTTTGCCACTAACTCGTTGTTGACCCGGGCAAGTTGCTTCCTCCTGCCGAGCCTCAGTTTTCTTGTCATATGGTAAAAATGGTAGTCTTACTCAAGGGATCTGTGTTAACTGTGATGCTGAGCAGTGGAAATGGATGATCTGTATAATGTAACAGTGACTTTTTAAAACAAAAATATGTAGTTGAAGTGAGTAGAGGATTAGAATAGGACGTTTTGTGGGAGAACAAATTCCAAGCTCTAAACTGTTGCCCTGGAAAGAAATGTAAAGACAATTGTCTCATATCCTTCTCTGGCTGATAATTATGGCAAAATCAGGATGTTTATTAGAACAAAGCCAGAATGATTTCCCCATCCTGAATCAAAGTCACATGCAGTATGTTCTTTTTTTTTTTTTTAATAAATATTTATTTATTTATTTTGGGGGGGCGGGCTGGGGAGGGAGGGGGTGGGTGGGCCACTTCTATTGGTCTTTTCATTTGTCTGTTTTCATCCGTCTTTGTTCTTTGGCTCTTGTGGGCCTCCCATCGCGGTGGCCTCTGTTGTCGCTGAGCGCCGGCTCTGGGCGCTTGTGCTCCAGAGCTCTGGCTCGGTAATTGGACACATCAGTCCAGCCGCTCCACGGCACGTGGGATTTTCCCAGGCCAGGGATCAAACCAGCGCCCCTTGCACTGCAAGGCGGTGTCCTTACCCACTGAACCACCAGGGAAGCCAAGCCCCCAGTATGTTCTTAAGTACAATGCTATAAGCTGCCTGAAATGCCTGAGTGCAGGTCCCAGGAGAATGCCATTGTCCTTTCATTCCAAGATGTTCATTACACCTTCCAGCTTCCCCACCCAGATCTGTAAGATGCGCTGGCAGCTCCAGGCTCTTTCCCCTCCTGGAGGCTGCTTCAGCTCAGAGCACAAATCACATTGTAACAAATACTTAGGCCCTCAGTGCCTCACTGGCCAGAAAATAGTAGGGGGGAGAAGCAAAGGAGGGAAAAAAAGAGTGTAGAATGCAAGAGTAATTGAGGGAGGAATGAACGGATTGAGGGAGAGAAAAGGTAGAGGGAATGGGGCCAAGAGAGAAGATTTCGTAGATTTGGGGGGGAGGGTTAGTTTAGCTGTCAAATGGGACCTCAGTGTCCAACATTAGACTAACGCTGTCTTCATGTCTCCCCTTTTTACAGGCACACAGTTCGCTGTGGTCAGGCGATCTCAGTTCACTGTTCTAACCCTTGTGACAATGTTTTGAACTGTGATGCTGAGCAGTGGAAATGGATGATCTGTATAATGTAACAGTGACTTTTTAAAACAAAAATATGTAGTTGAAGTGAGTAGAGGATTAGAATAGGACGTTTTGTGGGAGAACAAATTCCAAGCTCTAAACTGTTGCCCTGGAAAGAAATGTAAAGACAATTGTCTCATATCCTTCTCTGGCTGATAATTATGGCAAAATCAGGATGTTTATTAGAACAAAGCCAGAATGATTTCCCCATCCTGAATCAAAGTCACATGCAGTATGTTCTTTTTTTTTTTTTTAATAAATATTTATTTATTTATTTTGGTGGGGGTGGAGGTGGGGAGGGAGGGGACGGGTGGGCCACTTCTATTGGTCTTTTCATTTGTCTGTTTTCATCCGTCTTTGTTCTTTGGCTCTTGTGGGCCTCCCATCGCGGTGGCCTCTGTTGTCGCTGAGCGCCGGCTCTGGGCGCTTGTGCTCCAGAGCTCTGGCTCGGTAATTGGACACATCAGTCCAGCCGCTCCACGGCACGTGGGATTTTCCCAGGCCAGGGATCAAACCAGCGCCCCTTGCACTGCAAGGCGGTGTCCTTACCCACTGAACCACCAGGGAAGCCAAGCCCCCAGTATGTTCTTAAGTACAATGCTATAAGCTGCCTGAAATGCCTGAGTGCAGGTCCCAGGAGAATGCCATTGTCCTTTCATTCCAAGATGTTCATTACACCTTCCAGCTTCCCCACCCAGATCTGTAAGATGCGCTGGCAGCTCCAGGCTCTTTCCCCTCCTGGAGGCTGCTTCAGCTCAGAGCACAAATCACATTGTAACAAATACTTAGGCCCTCAGTGCCTCACTGGCCAGAAAATAGTAGGGGGGAGAAGCAAAGGAGGGAAAAAAAGAGTGTAGAATGCAAGAGTAATTGAGGGAGGAATGAACGGATTGAGGGAGAGAAAAGGTAGAGGGAATGGGGCCAAGAGAGAAGATTTCGTAGATTTGGGGGGGAGGGTTAGTTTAGCTGTCAAATGGGACCTCAGTGTCCAACATTAGACTAACGCTGTCTTCATGTCTCCCCTTTTTACAGGCACACAGTTCGCTGTGGTCAGGCGATCTCAGTTCACTGTTCTAACCCTTGTGACAATGTTTTGAACTGTGGTCAGCACCACTGTGCTGAGCTGTGCCATAGGGGTCCATGCCAGCCTTGTCGGGTAATATTGAATCAGGGTAAGTGGTGAACACACCAGCCAGCTGAACTTGGGGACGTTTTGGTAACCTTATTTATGGTTGCCTTGATGACATGGATTTGTCTCAAGCCTCCAATCCAAAGACTCTATTAGGTCTGTTATCTTGGGTAGAAAGAACTGGGAGATATATGAATGATTAGACAGTTTTCATTATTTCAGTTACATAATACAAAGTATATTGTCATATAGAATCTGGAGAGTAGATTTTTTAATGCTGTTTAAAATTTACTGCTTGGAAAATCTTTTTGCAGTGACTCCCTAAAAAGGATGCAGAAAGGCCAAAACAATCTTGAAAAAGAACAAAATCGAAACACCTGATTTTTTTTTTTTGATTAATTAATTAATGTATTTAGACTGTGCTGGGTCTTAGTTTTGGCACGTAAGATCTTAGTTCCCCAATCAGGGATCGAACTCAGGACCCCTGCACTGGGAGTGTGGATTCTCGGCTACTGGACCACCAGAGAAGTCCCGAAACACTTTTAAGACTTGGAAAATAATAGTAATTGTGACATGGTGGTTATTGGTGTGAACGTGGACTAATGGATTCTGACAGTAGAGTCCAGAAATAGACCTCAGTATATATAGTCCATTGATTTCAGCCAAGATAACAAGTTAATTCAATGGGAAAAGGAGTCTTTACAGATGGTCCTAGAACAACTGGATGTATATATGGGGAAAAAGTGACCCTCAATCCCCTGTCTTACTTTGTATATAAGCACTAATTCTATATGGATCATGGACTTAAATGTAAAACTCAGGAACACAGTTTCCAGAAGAAACTGTAAAAATTCTTTTACAGTTTTCATGACTTTGGGATCAGGCAAAGATTTCATGGAGCAACAAAAATGTTAAGTTGAACTTTATCACACTAAAGAATTTCTTTTCAACAATAGACAACATGGGCTTCCCTAGTGGTCCAGTGGATAAGGACACCGCCTTGAAGTACAAGGGGCGCCAGTTCGATCCCTGGCCTGGGAGGATCCCACGTGCCATGGAGCGGCTGGACCAGTGTGTCCAATTACCAAGCCGAGCGCGTGCACCCAGAGCCAGTGCTCTGCGACAACAGAGGCCGCTGCGATGGGAGGCCCAAACGGGCCAAAAAACAAAGATGGATGAAAATAGACAAATGAAAGACCAATAGAAGTGGCCCACCCACCCCCTCCCTCCCCACCCCACTCCCCCCCAAAATAAATAAATAAATGGTTTTTTTTAAAAAAAGCAATAGACAACATTAAGAAAATGAATAAATAAATCACAGATTGTATGCAGAACATTTAAAGTACTCCTTCCAAAGAAAAATAGAAAAAGATAAAGTCTCCTACACATCAACTTGAAGAGGTATTTCACAGAAGAAAATAATCATAAATAGCCAATAAACACAAAAACACTGGGAATGTAAATTCAAGCTATAGTATAACCACTTTAGAAAACAGTCCAAGGAGTCTCCCTGTGCCCTAGTGGTTAGGATTCTGTGCTTTCACTGCCATGACTGGGTTTAGTCCCTGGTCTGGGAACTGAGATCCCACAAGCTCTGCAGTGCAGCCAAAAAGAAAATACAGTATAGTAGTTCCTTTAAAGGTTAAACATAGAATTATCATGTGACCTGCAATTCCACTGCTCAACATAATACCCAAAAGAAGTGAAAATGTATGTCTATACAAAACTTGTAAATGGGTGTTCATAGCAGCATTATTCATAGTAGTCAAAATGTGGTGATAATACAAATGCCTAGCAACTGATAAATGGAATAACAAGTGATATGTCCATTAAAAGGTGTATTATTCAGTCATGAAGAGAAATGACTGAATGACTTAAACTTAGCATGGCACAGAATACAGATTATAAAGGATTTTATATTGTGCCTGTTTTAAAATGTCTTTTTAGCCACAGAGACTCTCTAAGCATTTTATGTGAACTCTCAAATACAAAGTATTAAGTCCATGCTGCTTGGTTGAAGTGAGGCTGGAGTCCAGTCATCAGCTTCTCTATAATTACCCACAGTTTAGCTTCATCTCCTGCAACATCGTCACAGGACCCCAGGGAACCTCGCCTCCATGGTTTTTAGCCATGGCCTGTGGACCAGAGCAGGTGTCTTACTTTAACAGATTGCTTCACTTTACTGCTCATATTGAGGTGTGCTGCAGGGGCACCGTGAGATATGTTAAAATTAGTAAGGCCGCTTAATTTTTTGTCCTGTGGTAAAGCTCTTAGGTTGGGTTTAGAGCTGCTGCATAAGCCACATTTACTTCTGTGCTGGGTCTGGTCAGCACTAGGGAATAGCATGTTGTTCTTTTCTTATAGGTTGTTTAGAATATTTCAAGCACTTGTGCAGATTACTAATCTTTTGTTTTTGAAATTGTATCCTCAAGTTTGCTACTGTGGCAACACGTCCCGAGATGTGTTATGCGGAACAGACATAGGAAAGTCTGATGGATACGGGGACTTTGGCTGTTTAAAGATATGTGGCAAGTAAGGGTTTATATTTTCCTCAGTTAGAATAAAGCTGTATTTTATGCAATGGTTATGTAGTAGTCTGTTGTTTTCCTTAACAGGGACTTGAAATGTGGGAACCATACATGTTCTCAGGTGTGCCACCCTCAGCCCTGTCAGCCATGCCCACGGCTCCCCCAGCTGGTGCGCTGCTGCCCTTGTGGGCAAACTCCTCTCAGCCAGCTGCTAGAACTTGGAAGCAGTGGTCGGAAAACATGCATGGATCCTGTCCCTTCCTGTGGAAAAGTGTGCGGCAAGCCTCTGCCTTGTGGCTCCTTAGGTAACTAGTGGGCGCAATGTTGTCTCTGATAATGTGAATGAAAATATTTGGCAGCAATGACACTTGAACAAAACAGTGTTTCATTCCAGTTATGTTATCAGAGGTTTTTCTCAATGTTATGATCAAATTTGTGGGGGTGCTTTTTGTTTCCTCTTCAAAATCTACCTGTGAGCAAAATTTTTCCACAGAGACTCTCTAAGCATTTTATGTGAACTCTCAAATACAAAGTATTAAGTCCATGCTGCTTGGTTGAAGTGAGGCTGGAGTCCAGTCATCAGCTTCTCTATAATTACCCACAGTTTAGCTTCATCTCCTGCAACATCGTCACAGGACCCCAGGGAACCTCGCCTCCATGGTTTTTAGCCATGGCCTGTGGACCAGAGCAGGTGTCTTACTTTAACAGATTGCTTCACTTTACTGCTCATATTGAGGTGTGCTGCAGGGGCACCGTGAGATATGTTAAAATTAGTAAGGCCGCTTAATTTTTTGTCCTGTGGTAAAGCTCTTAGGTTGGGTTTAGAGCTGCTGCATAAGCCACATTTACTTCTGTGCTGGGTCTGGTCAGCACTAGGGAATAGCATGTTGTTCTTTTCTTATAGGTTGTTTAGAATATTTCAAGCACTTGTGCAGATTACTAATCTTTTGTTTTTGAAATTGTATCCTCAAGTTTGCTACTGTGGCAACACGTCCCGAGATGTGTTATGCGGAACAGACATAGGAAAGTCTGATGGATACGCGGACTTTGGCTGTTTAAAGATATGTGGCAAGTAAGGGTTTATATTTTCCTCAGTTAGAATAAAGCTGTATTTTATGCAATGGTTATGTAGTAGTCTGTTGTTTTCCTTAACAGGGACTTGAAATGTGGGAACCATACATGTTCTCAGGTGTGCCACCCTCAGCCCTGTCAGCCATGCCCACGGCTCCCCCAGCTGGTGCGCTGCTGCCCTTGTGGGCAAACTCCTCTCAGCCAGCTGCTAGAACTTGGAAGCAGTGGTCGGAAAACATGCATGGATCCTGTCCCTTCCTGTGGAAAAGTGTGCGGCAAGCCTCTGCCTTGTGGCTCCTTAGGTAACTAGTGGGCGCAATGTTGTCTCTGATAATGTGAATGAAAATATTTGGCAGCAATGACACTTGAACAAAACAGTGTTTCATTCCAGTTATGTTATCAGAGGTTTTTCTCAATGTTATGATCAAATTTGTGGGGGTGCTTTTTGTTTCCTCTTCAAAATATACTTGTGAGAAAACACATTTTCCCAAAGGATTGTTCTATTAATAACTCAGGTATTTTATTGCCAACTCAGAACATTTGTGGTTAGGTACTATTTTGTGGGGGGATGTTTATGGTTTCTCTTAGCTGTCTATATTAGTGTGAGTGCCAGGTATCATTTTAGAAATTTAGGGTTCGCCAAGTGTTTTAGAAGCATTTTCATGTAATAGAAATATCTTAACTGGGTGAGGTGTTTAAGAACTGAAATTTTAAGTACACTTAAGCTTTTTCATTGGAACCTCTCAAGAAACATCACTCTCTACATAGGTTTCCCATTTAACTGAGGATAAGACCTCCTCCTGAGCATCATTTTGGCGGGACATTTTTCTAAAATTTATATTCCTTTCTTTCTTTAAGTAGAGGTTACTGAAGATAATTTCTTTTCCCTTGTTTGACTCAGAGTCGTTGTTGCCCTGACCCTCGGTGACTGTATTATGCTGAGCGCACTGATTCTCCTGGGCTCAGCTGATACCCTCATAGCAAGCTGCAGTGTGATTGTTTCACTTACTGTTAAAGCCTTTGGTGGTTTATTTTCTTGTGAGTGTTTCCAATATGCCTATGTGCCTACCTTGAGTGACTCTCCCTTTCTTCTGATGTGTGGCTTCTGAATACTTGGACATAGAAACCAGAAAAGGTTTGTTGAGATGGGCTATAAAGCAATAGTCAGAGCTTCTGACACTCTCTGAGGCAGTCTGTGGGATATGTACATGCACAGTTTTGCAGTGGGTTGGCAATTTCTCTCCTGAGTGAGTGTTTAAAACCTGTGTGCTTAGAAAAATGAAATTGAGGGCTTCCCCTGGTGGTCCAGTGGGTAAGGACACCACCTTGCAGTACAAGGGGCGTCGGTTCGATCCCTGGCCTGGGAAGATCCCATGTGCTGCGGAGCGGCTGGACCGATGTGTCCAATTACTGAGCCCAAGCTCAGTAATTGGGCACAGTGACAATGACCTATTCTCGGGGGCAAGGCAGTGCATAAGGAAAGAGCTCCAGAATATTCCCCAAAGGAACTGCCTTTAATTTGAAAGAGAGTGTGGGGAAGTTCAGACCTAAGGGCCCTTTAGAAAACAGTAGTTCCTCTTAATTAAGAGCAACAGACTGAACTGTAGGCTAGCTGGTTCACCAGAAAGAACCAGGGAAGGAGATAACCAAGAGGAACCATCCTGAGGTCAGAACAAACTTCGCAGACTTGCCTCACTTAGTATTACACTCAGTCCAGAGGCTCCAAGGGAAAAGGGAAAACCATCTGCTGAGGTCAGAACAAACTTCGCAGACTTGCCTAAGTGTTTTAGAAGCATTTTCAGAATAGAATATCTTAACTGGGTTAGGTGTTTAAGAACTGAAATTTTAAGTACACTTAAGCTTTTTCATTGGAACCTCTCAAGAAACATCACTCTCTACATAGGTTTCCCATTTAACTGAGGATAAGACCTCCTCCTGAGCATCATTTTGGCGGGACATTTTTCTAAAATTTATATTCCTTTCTTTCTTTAAGTAGAGGTTACTGAAGATAATTTCTTTTCCCTTGTTTGACTCAGAGTCGTTGTTGCCCTGACCCTCGGTGACTGTATTATGCTGAGCGCACTGATTCTCCTGGGCTCAGCTGATACCCTCATAGCAAGCTGCAGTGTGATTGTTTCACTTACTGTTAAAGCCTTTGGTGGTTTATTTTCTTGTGAGTGTTTCCAATATGCCTATGTGCCTACCTTGAGTGACTCTCCCTTTCTTCTGATGTGTGGCTTCTGAATACTTGGACATAGAAACCAGAAAAGGTTTGTTGAGATGGGCTATAAAGCAATAGTCAGAGCTTCTGACACTCTCTGAGGCAGTCTGTGGGATATGTACATGCACAGTTTTGCAGTGGGTTGGCAATTTCTCTCCTGAGTGAGTGTTTAAAACCTGTGTGCTTAGAAAAATGAAATTGAGGGCTTCCCCTGGTGGTCCAGTGGGTAAGGACACCACCTTGCAGTACAAGGGGCGTCGGTTCGATCCCTGGCCTGGGAAGATCCCATGTGCTGCGGAGCGGCTGGACCGATGTGTCCAATTACTGAGCCCAAGCTCAGTAATTGGGCACAGTGACAATGACCTATTCTCGGGGGCAAGGCAGTGCATAAGGAAAGAGCTCCAGAATATTCCCCAAAGGAACTGCCTTTAATTTGAAAGAGAGTGTGGGGAAGTTCAGACCTAAGGGCCCTTTAGAAAACAGTAGTTCCTCTTAATTAAGAGCAACAGACTGAACTGTAGGCTAGCTGGTTCACCAGAAAGAACCAGGGAAGGAGATAACCAAGAGGAACCATCCTGAGGTCAGAACAAACTTCGCAGACTTGCCTCACTTAGTATTACACTCAGTCCAGAGGCTCCACTGATTGCTGGCTGATTTTTCTATTATTTCCAACCATGTCCTGGGACATAAATTGCTCAGCAGTCTGATCAAATAAAATTTGGGTAGAGGTTGTCTTTGAGGCAAGTCTAGAGCATCTTGTGCTTCAAAGCATATGCCTGTGACTAATGCTGGGGCCTTCCTGGAAAAGGCCCATCCAGCCAGTTGAAGGGAAGATAGGGCAAGAGGCATAGACAGCACCCTTCTTCCCTCAACTCTGGTGACAAAGTTGCAGGGCACAGGGGTGGAAGACCACTGTGGCTAGTTAATTTGGGAGTCTGAAAATGATTAGTTGTAAGTTTCATCCTCAGTTCTTTTCATTTTTGTTAAAGATTTCATTCATACCTGTGAAAAGCTCTGCCATGAAGGAGACTGTGGACCATGCTCCCGCACATCAGTTATTTCCTGCAGATGCTCTTTCAGAACAAAGGTAAATTCTATGCAGTGCTGGAGTTGCTGCCACCAGTGCCTTTTATTAATAAATTGGTGGTATTGGGAGGGAAGGAATCAAAACAACCTCAGGCTCATTCCTGTTAGGCTGTGCGTGATTCATTCCATCCAGCCAGTGTGTACCAACACCCACCGGACCCTCTGTAAGAGAGGTGTGAAGGGTCCGGCACGGCAAGGCTCAGAGGCCAGTGATGGACTTAGGGCCCATATACACGTAGCTCCACCAGATACAAGGGCGACAGTGCTAGATGCCAGAAGAGAACAGTAGCATGTTGTAAGCAGTTAGACAGTTGCTGAATTAGAACACTCCACATGACCGCCTTCACCTCTGATAAGCAACTGCAGTCCAGTGGCCCCCATATAGCACACTCCACATGGCAGTGATAGGAAAGAGCTCCAGAATATTCCCCAAAGGAACTGCCTTTAATTTGAAAGAGAGTGTGGGAAGTTCAGACCTAAGGGCCCTTTAGAAAACAGTAGTTCCTCTTAATTAAGAGCAACAGACTGAACTGTAGGCTAGCTGGTTCACCAGAAAGAACCAGGGAAGGAGATAACCAAGAGGAACCATCCTGAGGTCAGAACAAACTTCGCAGACTTGCCTCACTTAGTATTACACTCAGTCCAGAGGCTCCACTGATTGCTGGCTGATTTTTCTATTATTTCCAACCATGTCCTGGGACATAAATTGCTCAGCAGTCTGATCAAATAAAATTTGGGTAGAGGTTGTCTTTGAGGCAAGTCTAGAGCATCTTGTGCTTCAAAGCATATGCCTGTGACTAATGCTGGGGCCTTCCTGGAAAAGGCCCATCCAGCCAGTTGAAGGGAAGATAGGGCAAGAGGCATAGACAGCACCCTTCTTCCCTCAACTCTGGTGACAAAGTTGCAGGGCACAGGGGTGGAAGACCACTGTGGCTAGTTAATTTGGGAGTCTGAAAATGATTAGTTGTAAGTTTCATCCTCAGTTCTTTTCATTTTTGTTAAAGATTTCATTCATACCTGTGAAAAGCTCTGCCATGAAGGAGACTGTGGACCATGCTCCCGCACATCAGTTATTTCCTGCAGATGCTCTTTCAGAACAAAGGTAAATTCTATGCAGTGCTGGAGTTGCTGCCACCAGTGCCTTTTATTAATAAATTGGTGGTATTGGGAGGAAGGAATCAAAACAACCTCAGGCTCATTCCTGTTAGGCTGTGCGTGATTCATTCCATCCAGCCAGTGTGTACCAACACCCACCGGACCCTCTGTAAGAGAGGTGTGAAGGGTCCGGCACGGCAAGGCTCAGAGGCCAGTGATGGACTTAGGGCCCATATACACGTAGCTCCACCAGATACAAGGGCGACAGTGCTAGATGCCAGAAGAGAACAGTAGCATGTTGTAAGCAGTTAGACAGTTGCTGAATTAGAACACTCCACATGACCGCCTTCACCTCTGATAAGCAACTGCAGTCCAGTGGTCTTCCACTCTGGGTTTGATTATCCACTCAAGGCTACCCTCAAGGTTTGATTGTTCACTAGAAGAACTCATTGAACACTGGTATACACTTGATTACAGCTTATTAGAGGGGAAGATTACAGATTAGCATGACCCAAAGGAGCAAGCTTGTAGGGCTGAATGCAAGACAGTACCAGACACGAAGCTTCCAGTTGTCCTCCCTGTGGAACTGGAAGAGCATTAGACATTCTCAGCATCAGCACGTGACTGTATGTGTGGAGTGTTGCCAGCCAAGGAAACTCAGCCACCCAAGCATGAGTGTTCAGTTTTTACTGGGGCTCCATCATGTAGGCATGGTGGACTGTCCATGGAGGTGATCTCAGCCTCTGGTCCCTCTAGAAGTCTACTTAACAGTGTAACCCAAAGCCCACACCCAAAATCATATCATTGGTCTTTCGGTGTAACCAGCCTGCACCCTAAATCATATTAGACTGTCTGGTGACCCAAAGCCACAGGCAAACAGTGACTCTCCTATCAAGCGTGGTTTTCCAGGGTTCTCTCCCAGAAGCCAGAGCAAAAGCCAGACCTCTCTCCAGGTAATGTTAGTTCTTCACCATACAACTGTTCTGTCCATTTCTACTGCCTAGGGCAATCCTGATTTAATTGTGTATTATAGAAAGGTCATCTTACCATTTTAGAATTGATGCCCATTTCTGTGTCTGTAACCCGAAGAGGCAGGAAGCTTGCCTGAGGAAGTCTTTTGGTAACCAGCTCGTGGTGCTTCTCTCTTGTGTACCTCCAGTCATTTCAGTGCATATGAACACCTGTCCCAGCAGAGCACAGGCCAGAGTAGAGACCACATTCTATGCAGTCAGTACTGTTCGTTAAGTACAGTCCAGGGTCTGGGTCGAAGCTGACTTGCAAATGATTCTGAGGATACTGTCCATAAATTAGGAGCTAGCTTAACAAGTAGCCTTCAGAATTAAAGAATTGTCAAAGTAGTGTCATCTACATGTGACAAAAGTTGGGTGAAGGTGTGTGAAGTTTTTTTGTGAACTAAATCACAGAGTACATAGGACAGTAAAGGTATTTTTGAATGTCAGGTGCAGGATCACTTTAGGCTTTGTAGAAACCAGCTTGAAGGCTGCAAGATGCTCTGATTGGCAATCATAAATTTGGTAATGCCTTGAGGTGCTCTTTGTGACCAAAAATTAAACTGTGGGGATCCACGAGCCGAACGTGACTCCTGTCAGTTTGCTTCTCTCTGCAACAGTCCCTTTCTTTGTCTTTGTGCTTTTTTGCTTCTCATTTCACCCTTTGACCTCTCAAATAGTAGACCCCATGGCAGTGAGTATATTCTTTAAAAGCTATTTTTAAAGAATCAAATATTTGCAAATAAAATTCTTTTTCTAAAATTGCTAGAGAAGCTATCAGTATGAATTCTGTTTTAAAATTTGACAAAGTGAAAAGTCTCTTTGAAACACTGATACTTACCTCAAAGATGCTATATTTAAGTTTTTATTGGTAACTCGTGTTTATTATAGGGATTTATGGGAAATCATATAGCCCCTGTCTGGTGACCCAAAGCCACAGGCAAACAGTGACTCTCCTATCAAGCGTGGTTTTCCAGGGTTCTCTCCCAGAAGCCAGAGCAAAAGCCAGACCTCTCTCCAGGTAATGTTAGTTCTTCACCATACAACTGTTCTGTCCATTTCTACTGCCTAGGGCAATCCTGATTTAATTGTGTATTATAGAAAGGTCATCTTACCATTTTAGAATTGATGCCCATTTCTGTGTCTGTAACCCGAAGAGGCAGGAAGCTTGCCTGAGGAAGTCTTTTGGTAACCAGCTCGTGGTGCTTCTCTCTTGTGTACCTCCAGTCATTTCAGTGCATATGAACACCTGTCCCAGCAGAGCACAGGCCAGAGTAGAGACCACATTCTATGCAGTCAGTACTGTTCGTTAAGTACAGTCCAGGGTCTGGGTCGAAGCTGACTTGCAAATGATTCTGAGGATACTGTCCATAAATTAGGAGCTAGCTTAACAAGTAGCCTTCAGAATTAAAGAATTGTCAAAGTAGTGTCATCTACATGTGACAAAAGTTGGGTGAAGGTGTGTGAAGTTTTTTTGTGAACTAAATCACAGAGTACATAGGACAGTAAAGGTATTTTTGAATGTCAGGTGCAGGATCACTTTAGGCTTTGTAGAAACCAGCTTGAAGGCTGCAAGATGCTCTGATTGGCAATCATAAATTTGGTAATGCCTTGAGGTGCTCTTTGTGACCAAAAATTAAACTGTGGGGATCCACGAGCCGAACGTGACTCCTGTCAGTTTGCTTCTCTCTGCAACAGTCCCTTTCTTTGTCTTTGTGCTTTTTTGCTTCTCATTTCACCCTTTGACCTCTCAAATAGTAGACCCCATGGCAGTGAGTATATTCTTTAAAAGCTATTTTTAAAGAATCAAATATTTGCAAATAAAATTCTTTTTCTAAAATTGCTAGAGAAGCTATCAGTATGAATTCTGTTTTAAAATTTGACAAAGTGAAAAGTCTCTTTGAAACACTGATACTTACCTCAAAGATGCTATATTTAAGTTTTTATTGGTAACTCGTGTTTATTATAGGGATTTATGGGAACTCTGCCTTTCCCTGCAGGTGTAGATACCACTCCAGCGTGTCATTTCTTATTTTTTCCTCAGCTTCAAACAGCCTCATGTCGTGGGGTGGCTGGTGCCTGTCAGGGAGAGTCCCTTCCAGGTCCCTGGAAGGAATGAGCTCCAGCAGCTGCTCAGGACTCAGGGAGGGGCTGCCTCTGGCTGGGGTCATCCTGCACCAGCACAGATTCCTAGGCTGACTTCATTAAAATTGTTACCAAATTCATCTTCCCGTAACTGAGGCACAGTGAAGCAAATGAATGAAACTTCAGAGTTTGGAGCAGAGAAAGGTTTATTGTAGAGCCAAGCATGTAGAAGAGTGTCTTGTGCCTCAAACCTCCAGACTCCCAGCATGTCATTTCTTACGCTCATTCTAGTGTTTGTGTTAACTGGAGTATTCGCTCAGGCAGATCCTGAATCACCTTTGCTTTATATCTCTAGAGAGTGTCTGAGAAGTTTCCTCATATCTTAGAACCCAGCCAATTCACTAATGTACTGAAAACATATTTGTAGCCAAAAAGCTTCAGATTCTTAGCCGCATGTCTGTTATCAGCTCTAGCAGCTGCTCCTTTTTCAGGGTCATTTTCAAAAGAAGAAATGTTTTTTCCCTTTTCTCTTTTTTTTCTTTTTTCTTTTATTTTTTTACAGAGTTTTGTTGTTTACTGTCGCACATTGACCTGAATCCGCCATAGGTATATATGTTACCCACCCACCCCGAAATGTTTTTATCATGTTGCTTATTTCTGAGTACATAGCAGCCTGTCCATGACATCAAAGTCAAATTAGGGCATAGATGCTGGGCAGCCAGCCAGTCTCCCAGCTCTCCCAAGTGACCGACTCCCTCTTCACACAGCAGCCTCACTATACATGTTATTCAGGAACACACATCAGCACCTCTCAAATAGTAGACCCCATGGCAGTGAGTATATTCTTTAAAAGCTATTTTAAAGAATCAAATATTTCAAATAAAATTCTTTTTCTAAAATTGCTAGAGAAGCTATCAGTATGAATTCTGTTTTAAAATTTGACAAAGTGAAAAGTCTCTTTGAAACACTGATACTTACCTCAAAGATGCTATATTTAAGTTTTTATTGGTAACTCGTGTTTATTATAGGGATTTATGGGAACTCTGCCTTTCCCTGCAGGTGTAGATACCACTCCAGCGTGTCATTTCTTATTTTTTCCTCAGCTTCAAACAGCCTCATGTCGTGGGGTGGCTGGTGCCTGTCAGGGAGAGTCCCTTCCAGGTCCCTGGAAGGAATGAGCTCCAGCAGCTGCTCAGGACTCAGGGAGGGGCTGCCTCTGGCTGGGGTCATCCTGCACCAGCACAGATTCCTAGGCTGACTTCATTAAAATTGTTACCAAATTCATCTTCCCGTAACTGAGGCACAGTGAAGCAAATGAATGAAACTTCAGAGTTTGGAGCAGAGAAAGGTTTATTGTAGAGCCAAGCATGTAGAAGAGTGTCTTGTGCCTCAAACCTCCAGACTCCCAGCATGTCATTTCTTACGCTCATTCTAGTGTTTGTGTTAACTGGAGTATTCGCTCAGGCAGATCCTGAATCACCTTTGCTTTATATCTCTAGAGAGTGTCTGAGAAGTTTCCTCATATCTTAGAACCCAGCCAATTCACTAATGTACTGAAAACATTTTTGTAGCCAAAAAGCTTCAGTTTCTTAGCCGCATGTCTGTTATCAGCTCTAGCAGCTGCTCCTTTTTTTCAGGGTCATTTTTCAAAAGAAGAAATGTTTTTCCTTCTCTCTCTCTTTTTTTTCTTTTTTCTTTTATTTTTTTACAGAGTTTTGTTGTTTACTGTCGCACATTGACCTGAATCCGCCATAGGTATATATGTTACCCACCCACCCCGAAATGTTTTTATCATGTTGCTTATTTCTGAGTACATAGCAGCCTGTCCATGACATCAAAGTCAAATTAGGGCATAGATGCTGGGCAGCCAGCCAGTCTCCCAGCTCTCCCAAGTGACCGACTCCCTCTTCACACAGCAGCCTCACTATACATGTTATTCAGGAACACACATCAGCAGAATTACATGTGATAGACCTTTGAAGCCATTCACACATAATTGAAACCAGGGTAATAAAATTTGAAAAGTCATTAGACCTGGGGCCCTGTTCTGAGTAAAGCATACAGGGACTGGGCTGACCTAGCTCCAGATAGGGACTGCCAGAGAGATACTGGGTATTTAGGATATGCATGTTACATTCAGCGTTATACTGCATTTGTGTTGTTTCATTTATTCCTTAAGTAGTTACTGTTCCCTTTTCTTTTTCTATAGGAGCTTCCATGTACCAGCCTCAAAAGTGAAGGTATGCCTGGGAAGGGACATGAGGGGACTTCTGAGATGAGGGTGATTTTTTTACATCTTGTCAGGGAGATGGGTTATGTGTTTGCTAGAACTCAGTGAAGGTCCTTTGTGCATTTAATCATATATAACTTTTGTCGTTGCTGTTCATTTGCTAAGTCGTAACCGACTCTTTGGCAACCCCGTGGGCTATAGCCCACCAGGCTCAACCCAGGGATCGAATCTTCTGCTTGGCAGGCGGATTCTTTACCGCTGAGCCACCAGAGAAGCCCATGTAACTTTTATCTCAAAAGAAAAAAAAAACAAACCACAAATTGAATTCCAGTTAAGGAAATGCTTTAAAATATAAGGGAGGGCTTCCCCTGGTGGTCCAGTGGGTAAGGACACCGCCTTGCACTGCAAGGTGCGGTCCTCATATCTTAGAACCCAGCCAATTCACTAATGTACTGAAAACATTTTGTAGCCAAAAGCTTCAGTTTCTTACGCATGTCTGTTATCAGCTCTAGCAGCTGCTCCTTTTTCAGGGTCATTTTCAAAAGAAGAAATGTTTTCCTTCTCTCTCTTTTTTCTTTTTCTTTTTTTTTTACAGAGTTTTGTTGTTTACTGTCGCACATTGACCTGAATCCGCCATAGGTATATATGTTACCCACCCACCCCGAAATGTTTTTATCATGTTGCTTATTTCTGAGTACATAGCAGCCTGTCCATGACATCAAAGTCAAATTAGGGCATAGATGCTGGGCAGCCAGCCAGTCTCCCAGCTCTCCCAAGTGACCGACTCCCTCTTCACACAGCAGCCTCACTATACATGTTATTCAGGAACACACATCAGCAGAATTACATGTGATAGACCTTTGAAGCCATTCACACATAATTGAAACCAGGGTAATAAAATTTGAAAAGTCATTAGACCTGGGGCCCTGTTCTGAGTAAAGCATACAGGGACTGGGCTGACCTAGCTCCAGATAGGGACTGCCAGAGAGATACTGGGTATTTAGGATATGCATGTTACATTCAGCGTTATACTGCATTTGTGTTGTTTCATTTATTCCTTAAGTAGTTACTGTTCCCTTTTCTTTTTCTATAGGAGCTTCCATGTACCAGCCTCAAAAGTGAAGGTATGCCTGGGAAGGGACATGAGGGGACTTCTGAGATGAGGGTGATTTTTTTACATCTTGTCAGGGAGATGGGTTATGTGTTTGCTAGAACTCAGTGAAGGTCCTTTGTGCATTTAATCATATATAACTTTTGTCGTTGCTGTTCATTTGCTAAGTCGTAACCGACTCTTTGGCAACCCCGTGGGCTATAGCCCACCAGGCTCAACCCAGGGATCGAATCTTCTGCTTGGCAGGCGGATTCTTTACCGCTGAGCCACCAGAGAAGCCCATGTAACTTTTATCTCAAAAGAAAAAAAAAACAAACCACAAATTGAATTCCAGTTAAGGAAATGCTTTAAAATATAAGGGAGGGCTTCCCCTGGTGGTCCAGTGGGTAAGGACACCGCCTTGCACTGCAAGGGGTGCCGGTTCAATCCCTGGCCTGGGAAGATCCCACGTGCTGCGGAGGACTGATGTGTCCAATTACCGAGCCAGAGCTCTGGGGCGCATGCGCCCAGCCCGGCACTCTGCAGTGACAGAGGCCACCACGATGGGAGGCCCACAGGAGCCAAAGAACAAAGAGGGATGAAAATAGAGAAATGAAAGACCAATAGAAGTGGCCTGCCTGTCCCCCTCTCTCCCCACCTCACCAAAAAGATTAAAAAAAAAAAAAAAAATATATATATATATATATAAGGGAAGTATATTCATATATGCAACTTACTTTGGAAAAACATCCAAAAATAAGGTAAACTGACAGTTGGGTAGAAGAATAGATGTGGAAGGCTGTGTGTAACTACTGGTAGAATCTAGGTAGTGGGCATATAGAGGTATTCACCAAAAATCTGTTTCAACTTTTCTGTATGTTTGAAAGTTTCCATGATAAAATGTCAATACGGGAAGAAAAAGTAACACTTAATGAACAAACTTGGTAAACACTGACTTAGATGCTTGATCCCCTTGTGGCTTGATAGGCCTGTTGGATATTTAGAGCAGTAGAACTCAGCCAGCAGCCTTCTTAGCCTACAGACCTAAAATATTGGTCCTTCCTTTGTCTTTGATCCAATTGCTCCACTTTATTATGGTTCTAGTCTTGTTTCACTAACCATTATGTAGTTTCTGTTTAAACCACCTTAGAAGTTTTGGGAATGTGTTAGAAGATAAACGTACACAAAAGCTCGGGCTTCCCTGGTGGTCCAGTGGTTAAAGAGTCTGCCTTGCAGTGCAGGGGGTGCCAGTTCAATCCCTGACACAGGAAGATCCCGCATGCTGCAGCGTGGCTGGGCCAGTGTGTCCAGTTACGAGCCAGCACTCTAGAGCACATGCACCCAGAGCTAGTGCTCTGCAATGAGAGAGGCCACAGCAATGGGAGGCCCACACAGGCCAAAGAATAAAAATGGGTGAAAATAAATAAACAAAAGCTCTTTTTCTGGTCAAGAAGAAAACTGTAATGGTTAGGGGGCTCCTGGCTACGGTATCAAAAAAGCCCAAGGTACTTAAAAAAAAAAAAAAAAAAAAAATCCCAAGGAAAAATGACTTGCTCTAAGGAGGTTTACTGTTTCTCATAATAGGAAGTCTGAAGGCAGAACAAGTCCAAGGTTGGTTAATTCCAAACCCAGTGATTCTAGGACTCCATTTCAGCTTCCTGTGATTTTCTTAGTTTTCCCCTCGTGGATATAAGTTAGCTACAGCAGCTTTACACATGGAGTCCTCTCTCAAGGACATCTGAAGGAAGGAGAGAGAAATTCTTAATCTTCTCTTCCTTCTTGAGAGCAAAGAAGACAGTCCTGAAAAGAGCCTCAGTATACTTTGTATCACCTGTTCCTGCCTAAACCCTTCAGTCATAAGGAGAAGTAGAATTACCGTGTTAGGCTAGACTATTCAGCATAATGGAGAACATGGATGCCTAGTTTCAGAACAAAAGGTATCTGTTAGCCTGGGGAAGATGAAGAATGACTGAATATCTGCCTCAACTCTCTGAATATTTGACATAACCAAAACTAACTTCCTGAAAACAGTAGTCAAAATTTTGGTGATTAAAAAGCATAATTTGAAAAACTTAATATATTATTATACTTTTTATGGATCTCCTTTTGGGGGGCCACTTCTATTGGTCTTTCATTTATTTCTTTTCATCCATCTTTGTTCTTTGGCCTGTGTGGGCCTCCCATCGCAGTGGCCTTTCTCATCGCAGAACACCAGCTCTGGGCACATGCACTCCAGAGCTCCGGCTTGGTCCACACATCGGTCCAGCCGCTCCGCAGCACATGGGATCTTCCCAGGCCAGGGATCGAACGGGCACCCCTTGCACTGCAAGGCAGTATCCTTACCCAGTAAGCCACCAGGGAAGCCCCTAGCATGCTTTTTGCTGATTTTAAAATCTAATAAAATACTAATATATAAAGTAAAAATATACCCTAACCCCCATTTTCCCCTCCCTGTTCTGCTTCCCTGATAAAATTGTCTCATTAGTTTGTCAGGCATGGGTCCAGATCCTTTTTCTGTATTCATGGCAATGTATACATATGCTAGTAAGGTTTTGTTTTTCTAAACTTAGATTTTTACTAAAAATGCTATCTGGAACTTTTTTTTTTCCCCTCCGTAATATATTGAAGATATTTTTCCACGTTAGTGTGTATAGCGCTCCCTCTTGAGAGCTTTCTGTATGTGGATATGCCATTGTATGGTTTACCATTGCCCTCTTGGTGGTCATTTAGGTTATCTGTAATTTTTCCTTATTACAGATTAATACAGTAGCCATCTTTTCCCACTTTTTATGCTGAAAATTTTCAGTCATGTTAAAGAGAGACTACTGTAATGAGTCCCTGTGTGCCCGTCAACAGTCAGCAACAGCTCTCAGCATTTTGCCTGTCTTTCATCCTTCCCTCTCTTTCCTATTTTTAATTCTCACTGAAGTACTTTGAAAACAGATCCCAAATGTTATTAAACACTTCAGCACCTTCAACACCTTTATTGAGATGAAACTCACAAAGCATACAGTGAAACATTTTAAAGTGTATTATACATTGGCATTTAGTACCTTCACAGTATTGTAAAGCCCTCACCTCTATCAGTTCTAAAATGTGTTCATCATCCCAAAAGGAAACCCTTTGTTTATTAAGTTTTCATCCCCTTACCCCTCCACCCATCCCTAGGTAGCTACTAATCTACTTCCTGTCTCTGGATTTAATTCTGAGTGTTTCACATAAATGAAATCATATAATATGTAACCTTTTGTCTCTGACTTCTTTCACTTAGCATGTTTTTAAGGTTTGTCTACCTCGTAGCACATATCAATACTTCATTCCTCTTTATGACTGAATAATGTTCTGTTGTATGTATATACCATGGTTTGTTTACCCATTCATGTGTTGATAGACATTTAGTTTGTTTCCTTTGTTTGACTATTGCAGCTGGTACTGCTGTGACCATTTGTACACAAGCTTTTATTTGAGTTATTAATTGTTCAATCACCAAGTCATGTCCTGACTCTTTGCAACCCCATGAACTGCAGCACGTCTGGCTCCTCTGTCTTCCACTGTCTCCCAGAGTTTGCTCAAATTCATGTCCATTGAGTCAGTGAATGCCCTTTTTTCTTGTTGTATACAGCAGGGATCCTTTCTGTATTCATGGCAATGTATACATATGCTAGTAAGGTTTTGTTTTTCTAAACTTAGATTTTTACTAAAAATGCTATCTGGAACTTTTTTTTTTCCCCTCCGTAATATATTGAAGATATTTTTCCACGTTAGTGTGTATAGCGCTCCCTCTTGAGAGCTTTCTGTATGTGGATATGCCATTGTATGGTTTACCATTGCCCTCTTGGTGGTCATTTAGGTTATCTGTAATTTTTCCTTATTACAGATTAATACAGTAGCCATCTTTTCCCACTTTTTATGCTGAAAATTTTCAGTCATGTTAAAGAGAGACTACTGTAATGAGTCCCTGTGTGCCCGTCAACAGTCAGCAACAGCTCTCAGCATTTTGCCTGTCTTTCATCCTTCCCTCTCTTTCCTATTTTTAATTCTCACTGAAGTACTTTGAAAACAGATCCCAAATGTTATTAAACACTTCAGCACCTTCAACACCTTTATTGAGATGAAACTCACAAAGCATACAGTGAAACATTTTAAAGTGTATTATACATTGGCATTTAGTACCTTCACAGTATTGTAAAGCCCTCACCTCTATCAGTTCTAAAATGTGTTCATCATCCCAAAAGGAAACCCTTTGTTTATTAAGTTTTCATCCCCTTACCCCTCCACCCATCCCTAGGTAGCTACTAATCTACTTCCTGTCTCTGGATTTAATTCTGAGTGTTTCACATAAATGAAATCATATAATATGTAACCTTTTGTCTCTGACTTCTTTCACTTAGCATGTTTTTAAGGTTTGTCTACCTCGTAGCACATATCAATACTTCATTCCTCTTTATGACTGAATAATGTTCTGTTGTATGTATATACCATGGTTTGTTTACCCATTCATGTGTTGATAGACATTTAGTTTGTTTCCTTTGTTTGACTATTGCAGCTGGTACTGCTGTGACCATTTGTACACAAGCTTTTATTTGAGTTATTAATTGTTCAATCACCAAGTCATGTCCTGACTCTTTGCAACCCCATGAACTGCAGCACGTCTGGCTCCTCTGTCTTCCACTGTCTCCCAGAGTTTGCTCAAATTCATGTCCATTGAGTCAGTGATGCTGTCTAACCATTTCTCCCTCTGCTGCCCCCTTTATTTGAATACTTGTTGTAAATTCTTTTGGGTATGTACTTAGGAGTGGAATTGCTGGATTACATACTGATTATAGGTAGAATTTTTTTAAAAACTGCCATCACACTAGTTCACATTTCCACCAGTAATGTTTGAGGGTTTCAGTTTCTCCACTTTCTCTCCAACACTTGTTATTTTTTGTTTTTATTACTATAATTATTACTGTTACTGCCATCCTAAAGTGGTTTTCCTAGCTACCGTTTGAAATGATAAATCATTGTGGTTCTGATTTGCATTCTCTAATAATTAATCATGTTGGACATTGTTTCATGTACTTGACCATTTGTGTATCTTATTTGGAAAAGTCTATTCCTTTGCCCATTTTTTAATTTATTGAGTTGTATTTTTGTTACTGAGTTTAAAGAGTTCTTTATATATTTTGGACCCTAGATCCTTATGAGATAACTGATTTGCAAATAGTTTCCCATTATTTTGTTGCATTTTCTTGATGGTGTCCTTTGTTGCACAATAGCTTTTAATTTTGGTCAAGGTCAATTTATTTTTCTTTCGTTGCTTGTGGTTTTGGTGTCCTAGCTACCTTTGGAAATGTGTCTGTAGGAAGGATTCCTTAAAATGGAATTATCACTTAATTTTTTGGCATTGCCCATGCATGTGGGATCTGACCAGAGATTGAACCCCACAACTTCTGATTAGAAGTGTAGAGTCTTAACCACAGGACCACCAGGAAAGTCCCACCACTTAAAATTTTGATCGAATTTTATGTACTCCAAAAGTTTATTCTCCCATCCACTGAGTGTACCTTTTTCTCCACACCTTCGCCCAGTCTTCCTATTTTTTGCTTCTAGATTTATTGAGATATAATTGAGATACAGCACTGTGTAAGTTTAAAGTATACAGCATAATAATTTGACTTACATATATGATGAAATGATTATTACACTAAGTTTAGTAAATAGTTATCATCTCGTATAGATGCAAAATAAAAGAAATAGAAAACATTTTTTTGTCTATGATGAGAATTCTTAGGATTTACTCTAACGACTTTCATATATAATATACAGTACTGTTAATTGTGTTTATCATGTTGTACATCATGTCCCTAATGCTTATTTATCTTGTAACTGGCAGCTTGTACCTTTTGACTGTCTTCATCCTGTTGTCCCTCCCCGCCGCCTCTGACAACCACAAATAGGATCTCTTTTATGAGTTTGTTTGTTTTTGAAGTATAATTTACCTAGAACACTATGTTAGTTCCCATTGCACATAACATAGTGCTTTTTTATATACATTTCAAAATGATCACCACAATAAGTCTAGTTTCAGTATGTCCCCATACAGAGATAATACTTAGTTGCTGACTGTATTCCCCATACCATACATTTCATACCCATGCGTCATTGGTTTTGTAACTGGAAGCTTGTTTCTCTTAATCTCCCTCACCTGTTTTCTCCCCCTCCCCACCCCGTCCCCCGTCCCCAGTCTCTGGCAACCATCTGTTTGCTCTCTGTATCTATACTGTTTCTGTTTTATTATGTTTGTTCGTTAGTTTCTCCATATAAGGGAAATCATATAGTGTTTGTCTCATTTCACTTAGTATAGGTATCTTCTAGAATCATCCATGTTGTCAAAAATGGCATTTAATGGCTGAGTAATATTCCACTGAATATATTACACATCTTCCTTATGTATCATCTCTCAATGGACACTTGAGTAGTTTTCCTATTTTCTAATTTTTGACTTTCTGACAAGTGAAAATGATCTTATTTAAATATGTACTTTCCCCATAACTTGTTTACATTATTGTATTTGTGTTTCTTCAGCCTGTGGTCACACAGATTTCTTGAATGAATGTTCATATCCTTTGACTCTTTCTTTTTTTTCTTCTTAATTGTTTGCAGCAGATGCTACATTTATGTGCGACAAGAGGTGTAACAAGAAACGGTTATGTGGACGGCATAAGTGTAATGAGATATGCTGTGTGGTAAGTGGACCGATCATTAGGCACATCAGATTGCATTCATCTAGGGGCGGCACTAAGTTTAGTAAATAGTTATCATCTCGTATAGATGCAAAATAAAAGAAATAGAAAACATTTTTTTGTCTATGATGAGAATTCTTAGGATTTACTCTAACGACTTTCATATATAATATACAGTACTGTTAATTGTGTTTATCATGTTGTACATCATGTCCCTAATGCTTATTTATCTTGTAACTGGCAGCTTGTACCTTTTGACTGTCTTCATCCTGTTGTCCCTCCCCGCCGCCTCTGACAACCACAAATAGGATCTCTTTTATGAGTTTGTTTGTTTTTGAAGTATAATTTACCTAGAACACTATGTTAGTTCCCATTGCACATAACATAGTGCTTTTTTATATACATTTCAAAATGATCACCACAATAAGTCTAGTTTCAGTATGTCCCCATACAGAGATAATACTTAGTTGCTGACTGTATTCCCCATACCATACATTTCATACCCATGCGTCATTGGTTTTGTAACTGGAAGCTTGTTTCTCTTAATCTCCCTCACCTGTTTTCTCCCCCTCCCCACCCCGTCCCCCGTCCCCAGTCTCTGGCAACCATCTGTTTGCTCTCTGTATCTATACTGTTTCTGTTTTATTATGTTTGTTCGTTAGTTTCTCCATATAAGGGAAATCATATAGTGTTTGTCTCATTTCACTTAGTATAGGTATCTTCTAGAATCATCCATGTTGTCAAAAATGGCATTTAATGGCTGAGTAATATTCCACTGAATATATTACACATCTTCCTTATGTATCATCTCTCAATGGACACTTGAGTAGTTTTCCTATTTTCTAATTTTTGACTTTCTGACAAGTGAAAATGATCTTATTTAAATATGTACTTTCCCCATAACTTGTTTACATTATTGTATTTGTGTTTCTTCAGCCTGTGGTCACACAGATTTCTTGAATGAATGTTCATATCCTTTGACTCTTTCTTTTTTTTCTTCTTAATTGTTTGCAGCAGATGCTACATTTATGTGCGACAAGAGGTGTAACAAGAAACGGTTATGTGGACGGCATAAGTGTAATGAGATATGCTGTGTGGTAAGTGGACCGATCATTAGGCACATCAGATTGCATTCATCTAGGGGGCGGACTTCTGGAAGCCTCAGCCGTCTAGAAGGCAGCCCAGATTTGGAAATCACTGGGAGAGGCCACTGAGCAGCAGTCAGAATGTTGCCAGAGAGATAGGCTGGGCCTTTTTAGTCCTCAGCCGGGTCAGGAAGTCGGCTGTGGCAACATGGAGGAAGGGAAAGAAGACAGAGGGCCTCAGGCTCCAGAACCCAAGACCGCTAGAGGGTACATAGTCGACCATAGGACAGCACACAGGCTCACCTGGCCTCAGCAACTCAGCCTTCAAGTTTCATGTATTCCTTGGGTCAGATCAGTGGGCAAAATGAGTTGCATTTTTTAATAGAACAAGTTTCAGTTATCTGAAACTTACTGTGTTACTGTGTAAATAAGATAACACAGGGTACCAATAGTTAAGTACATATATACACACATATGTATATATATAATGCATAATTGTTATTTTTAGATTTATATTGACAGTGTGAAGAGTGATGAAGACTTATTTATAAGCCAGTGTTTGAAAGTTTAAAGACTTCTTACTATTATTGAATATTGTAGACATATATAAAAGCTGAAAACCAAGTTTATGTCATATATGCCCAACATCTCTCTTAAGTAGTGATCAGCTCATGACTAATCTTGTTTCATCCACATTCCCACCTAGTGTTCCTCCCCTAATTACTTTGAAGCTAATCCCAGACGTCATGCTATCTTTAATTGTGGAGTTATTTATTAATCTTGTTTATGGAAAATATAAGGCAGAAGGAGAAAGGGATGACATAAGTGTGAGAGAATTAGATGACATCACCGATTCAGTGGTAATGAGTCTGAGAAAGCTCTGGGAGATGGTAGACAGGGAAACCTGACATGCTGCAGTCCATGGGGTCTCAGAGTTGGACGACTGACGAGTGAACTAAATTGAACGGATGGAAAATATAAAATGGAGATAATTTTATAAACATAAATAAATTTCTCTTAGTAATTTTCTGGTGGTCTAGTGGTTAGGACTCCATTCTACGGGCACAGGTTCTGTCCCTGGTTGCGGAACTAAGATCTCGACATGCAAAGAATATAGATACATATAAACGTCTCTTCCTAGGATAAGGAGCACAAGTGCCCTTTGATTTGTGGGAGGAAGCTCCGCTGTGGCCTTCATAGATGTGAAGAACCTTGTCATCGTGGGAACTGCCAGACATGCTGGCAAGCTAGTGAGTGTCTTCACTGTATACTGTTATCACAAGAGTTTTCTCGAAAGTCAGGCATGATGTATTCTGAGCAATCGACTTTCTTAGATTGGTATGGATTACCAAGCTAATAAGCCCTAGTATTTCAGATATATTAAGACCTTGTTTTTTTCTTTAAGAGAATATTAAATCTTTTATTGATCACACATGCTAATGGATAATACATAAGTGTCATTCCCATCTAGAACTGTGTCTGGTGCCATAATTCAGTTTAACTGTATCGCATAGATGTGCCAAGAGTTACATTAAAAACTAAAAACTCCATGACTTTGCTTGGATAACCTTATTAACACACATATGTATATATATAATGCATAATTGTTATTTTTAGATTTATATTGACAGTGTGAAGAGTGATGAAGACTTATTTATAAGCCAGTGTTTGAAAGTTTAAAGACTTCTTACTATTATTGAATATTGTAGACATATATAAAAGCTGAAAACCAAGTTTATGTCATATATGCCCAACATCTCTCTTAAGTAGTGATCAGCTCATGACTAATCTTGTTTCATCCACATTCCCACCTAGTGTTCCTCCCCTAATTACTTTGAAGCTAATCCCAGACGTCATGCTATCTTTAATTGTGGAGTTATTTATTAATCTTGTTTATGGAAAATATAAGGCAGAAGGAGAAAGGGATGACATAAGTGTGAGAGAATTAGATGACATCACCGATTCAGTGGTAATGAGTCTGAGAAAGCTCTGGGAGATGGTAGACAGGGAAACCTGACATGCTGCAGTCCATGGGGTCTCAGAGTTGGACGACTGACGAGTGAACTAAATTGAACGGATGGAAAATATAAAATGGAGATAATTTTATAAACATAAATAAATTTCTCTTAGTAATTTTCTGGTGGTCTAGTGGTTAGGACTCCATTCTACGGGCACAGGTTCTGTCCCTGGTTGCGGAACTAAGATCTCGACATGCAAAGAATATAGATACATATAAACGTCTCTTCCTAGGATAAGGAGCACAAGTGCCCTTTGATTTGTGGGAGGAAGCTCCGCTGTGGCCTTCATAGATGTGAAGAACCTTGTCATCGTGGGAACTGCCAGACATGCTGGCAAGCTAGTGAGTGTCTTCACTGTATACTGTTATCACAAGAGTTTTCTCGAAAGTCAGGCATGATGTATTCTGAGCAATCGACTTTCTTAGATTGGTATGGATTACCAAGCTAATAAGCCCTAGTATTTCAGATATATTAAGACCTTGTTTTTTTCTTTAAGAGAATATTAAATCTTTTATTGATCACACATGCTAATGGATAATACATAAGTGTCATTCCCATCTAGAACTGTGTCTGGTGCCATAATTCAGTTTAACTGTATCGCATAGATGTGCCAAGAGTTACATTAAAAACTAAAAACTCCATGACTTTGCTTGGATAACCTTATTAACAGTGAATTCCAGGTCACAAAACAGTAATGTCGGTTCAGCCACACCAAGGTTTCTGAAAGACAATGGATCCTCCACCCAAGCAGGTTGTAGATAAATTTCAAATGGAATACCTGGCGTCATCCTAAAGGAATTCAAACTTCATACTGTAGGGGTAGTTTACCAGAATGGCTTCAGAGTAGACTAACTTTACACAGCATATTTTAAAAAAAAAAAAAGACATTTATTCAGTGTCATGACCCGACTGTCACATTTAGCAATCAGTAGTGTGGGTACAAAAAAAAAAAAAAAAAACTACATTAAAATCCTTTGTTGGAAAAAAAAAAACCCTTTGTTGGAATGCTTTACGCTTTCCACAGAACAAAAACTGTAATAACTTGTTATACAGTTAGTCATAAGTACATTCCTTGGGGGTTTTCCCATACACAGAAGTATCATCTAAAACATGTCGTCTTTGCAGCAGCTAGGCCCTGCCACCACTGCTTGACTGAGCTCACGAATGTGTTGTAACTTGTAGCTTTCCTGTTACTTCTCTGGCGCTCCTCTCCTGCTAAGCTTTGTTTCCTGGCAGTAATTAAACCTCCTGCCACTGCCATAGCTACTGCTGCTGCTGGAACCACCGTAGCTATCTTGGTTTTGTGGTGGTTCAGCAAAGTGTTGACCTCCACCACCACAGGGCCCGGAAGTGGTGTCTCCATAGTTTCCTCCTTTCGGGGTCACACCTTGTTTGTGGGAGGAAGCTCCGCTGTGGCCTTCATAGATGTGAAGAACCTTGTCATCGTGGGAACTGCCAGACATGCTGGCAAGCTAGTGAGTGTCTTCACTGTATACTGTTATCACAAGAGTTTTCTCGAAAGTCAGGCATGATGTATTCTGAGCAATCGACTTTCTTAGATTGGTATGGATTACCAAGCTAATAAGCCCTAGTATTTCAGATATATTAAGACCTTGTTTTTTTCTTTAAGAGAATATTAAATCTTTTATTGATCACACATGCTAATGGATAATACATAAGTGTCATTCCCATCTAGAACTGTGTCTGGTGCCATAATTCAGTTTAACTGTATCGCATAGATGTGCCAAGAGTTACATTAAAAACTAAAAACTCCATGACTTTGCTTGGATAACCTTATTAACAGTGAATTCCAGGTCACAAAACAGTAATGTCGGTTCAGCCACACCAAGGTTTCTGAAAGACAATGGATCCTCCACCCAAGCAGGTTGTAGATAAATTTCAAATGGAATACCTGGCGTCATCCTAAAGGAATTCAAACTTCATACTGTAGGGGTAGTTTACCAGAATGGCTTCAGAGTAGACTAACTTTACACAGCATATTTTAAAAAAAAAAAAAGACATTTATTCAGTGTCATGACCCGACTGTCACATTTAGCAATCAGTAGTGTGGGTACAAAAAAAAAAAAAAAAAAACTACATTAAAATCCTTTGTTGGGAAAAAAAACCCTTTGTTGGAATGCTTTACGCTTTCCACAGAACAAAAACTGTAATAACTTGTTATACAGTTAGTCATAAGTACATTCCTTGGGGGTTTTCCCATACACAGAAGTATCATCTAAAACATGTCGTCTTTGCAGCAGCTAGGCCCTGCCACCACTGCTTGACTGAGCTCACGAATGTGTTGTAACTTGTAGCTTTCCTGTTACTTCTCTGGCGCTCCTCTCCTGCTAAGCTTTGTTTCCTGGCAGTAATTAAACCTCCTGCCACTGCCATAGCTACTGCTGCTGCTGGAACCACCGTAGCTATCTTGGTTTTGTGGTGGTTCAGCAAAGTGTTGACCTCCACCACCACAGGGCCCGGAAGTTGTGTCTCCATAGTTTCCTCCTTTCGGGGGTCCAAAATCTGAAGACTGAGTCTTGTAATTGCCAAATCACTGTAGGTTTCTCCACCTCCAAAATCGCTTCCATCAGTACGAAACCCATTATAGCCGTCCCCACTGCCACCATATCCTCCCCCACTACGGCTGCCATACAGAGCACCTCAACCGTTGAAGTTTCCTCCAAACCAAAGTTGTCATTCCCACCAAAACCACCTCCACAACCTCCATCAGAGTTTACAGAACCACTTTGATTTCTGAATGACAATCTTGTCTACCGAGTCATGGTCATCAAAGGTTACAAAAGCAAAGCCTCTCTTTTTGCCACTGCCTTGGTCAGTCATGACTTCAATCACTTCAGTTTTTCCACACTGTCAAAATTATCTCTTACGTGATATTCTTCAGTGTCTTCTTTATTGCCACCAACAAAAATCTTTTTCCCAGTTAAGTGGGCATCAGGTGTTTAAGTTTCTTCTCTTGAGACGGCCCTCTTTGGTTCCACCTTCATTCACCTTGTGTCGCATTGCGTTCACAGCCTCACTCGCCTCCTCCACAGTGGCATATGTGACAAACCCAAAACCTCTGGAGTGACTGATGTTTAGATCCCTCATTACCACACAGTCTATGAGCCTTCCTCATTGCTCAGAATAGCTCCTCAGACTCTTTGGTTGTTTCAGAGTTCAAACCTCAGGTAAAAAGAGCTTCCGCAGCTGTGCAGGCTCTTTGGGAGATTCTGACTTGGACATGATGTCAGTAGACAGGGGAGACTTCAACAGTGCTTACTCGGCAGCATCCATGGGCAGAGAAGCTGTTGAGAGTTTCAAAGAAGTAATTCCTAATGCTCTATTGTCCTTGAAAATTGGGTTGTAAGCAATGATTCTAAGATGGGGTCTGTTTGTGTCCCATTGGGTTGTAAGCAGTCACATTCCTCTAATAATGACCAATGTTAAGCATCTTTTCATGTGTTGGTTGGCCATCTGTGTGTCTTTGGAGAGATGTCTGTTAATGTTGATGTTTGGCCAGTAAACAACAAAACTCTGTAAAAGCTTACATTCCTTAATATACTACCAATCTCATCAAAAAAGTCTTAGGAAAAGTATTAGGAAGTTGTCAAGCTCTTTGTGGTAAGTGTCTGTTTTCCAAAATTCTATTTTCTCTTGAAAGCTTGAGTGTTATCATTAGCAACAGAGTCAGTTTTCCTGAAGCAACAGACTCACTGACAATTTTTGATAAAATAATTATGGTTTGTCACTTTTTTAAAGGTAAAAATGGTGTCATGAAAAAAAGTCAAGAGTAGTTCTTTAAAATGATCAGCGGTCAAACAGCTGTCTGTATCTGCAGGTTCTACATCCATAAATTCAACCAACCATGGGTTGAAAATGCTCAAGGGGAAAAAATTCTAAAATGTTCCAAAAGCAAACCTGTTTTGTGCTACCAACTATTTAGATAGCATTTACATTGTAATGGATATTATAAGTAACCTAGAGATGGTTTAAAATATATAGCCGGACTTCCCTGGTGATCCAGTGAGTCAGACTCTGCTCCCAATGATGGGGCCCAGGTTCGATCCCTGGTTATGGAGTTAGATCCCACACGCCTCATCTACGAGTTTAGATACTGGAATGAAGATCAAAGATCCTGTGTGCCACAACTAAGGCAGAGCTTAGCCAAACAAATAAATAAAATATTAGAAAATATATATAGGAGAACCATTATACAACCTGAGAACTTAAATGTTAATGTGAATTTCACCTACCACTGTACACTTGACTATCCCATGCTTTTCTACTGAAGAAAACTGAGGTGGAGCATTTAAGTAGCTTTATAGGAGCAGTTTCTACAGTAGTACATAAAACTATGTATGTCATTATTCTGACATGTGTGTAAGCCAAAAGCAATGTATGATCCAACTGTGCTTGTGTTGAAGTTTATAGAAATAGTTCTGTGTAGTCTTTCAGGACATTTCTATTCAATATTATATTTCAAGATGCATCCATATAAATAGCTGGGTTTCATACATCTTCTCTGCTTTGTAATACATGATTCAGTAAATAATAACAATTTATCTATTCCTTTGTCAAAGGACATTTGTGTAGTTGCTCGCATTTTTATTACTATTAGTGTTACTTTTATGAATACTTTTGCTTGTCTTCCACACTCATATAATAATTTTTCTGAAAATTTGTACAGAAGGGTAAAATTATTGCTTTGCAGTGCATGTGGATGTTTAACTTAACAAGATAATATCAATAGGTGTTCAGAAATAAATCCAAAATTACAGTTCAAAAAAAAAGTATACAGGAGGGGAGGGGCTTCCCTGGTGGTCCAGTGGGTAAGGACACTGCCTTGCAGTACAGAGGGCGCCAGTTCAATCCCTGGCCTTGGAGGATCCCACATGCCATGGAGTGGCTGGACTGGTAAGTCCAACTACCGAGCCAGAGCTCTGGAGCACGTGCACCCAGAGCCGGGGCTCTGCGACTGGGGGGGGCCACTGTGGTGGGAGGCCCACGTGGGCCGAGGAACGAAGACGAATGAAAATAAATGAATAAAAGACCAATAGAAGTGGCCCCAAAAAAAAAGTATACAGGAGGATGTGCATAGGTTATATACAAATACTACACCATTATTATATAAGAAACCTGAGCCTTCTTGGATTTTTTTTTGTTTGTTTTAATTTTGGCCTCTTTTATTGATCCTTCATTTATTTATTTTCTTCCATCTTAATTCTTTGACCTGTGTGGGCCTCCCATCACAGTGGCCTCTCTGGTCGCAGAGCACCGGCTCTGGGCACGTGCACTCCGGAGCTCCGGCTCAGTAGTTGGACACATCAGTCCAGCCACTCCGCAGCATGTGGAATCTTCCCGGGCCAGAGATCAAACTGGTGCCCTTGCATTGCAGGGCAGACTCTACCCACTGGACCACCGGGAAACCCCATCTTGAATTTTGGTGTCCTCGGGGTCTTGAAACCAGTCCCTCCAGGATATGTATGTCATTATTCTGACATGTGTAAGCCAAAAGCAATGTATGATCCAACTGTGCTTGTGTTGAAGTTTATAGAAATAGTTCTGTGTAGTCTTTCAGGACATTTCTATTCAATATTATATTTCAAGATGCATCCATATAAATAGCTGGGTTTCATACATCTTCTCTGCTTTGTAATACATGATTCAGTAAATAATAACAATTTATCTATTCCTTTGTCAAAGGACATTTGTGTAGTTGCTCGCATTTTTATTACTATTAGTGTTACTTTTATGAATACTTTTGCTTGTCTTCCACACTCATATAATAATTTTTCTGAAAATTTGTACAGAAGGGTAAAATTATTGCTTTGCAGTGCATGTGGATGTTTAACTTAACAAGATAATATCAATAGGTGTTCAGAAATAAATCCAAAATTACAGTTCAAAAAAAAAGTATACAGGAGGGGAGGGGCTTCCCTGGTGGTCCAGTGGGTAAGGACACTGCCTTGCAGTACAGAGGGCGCCAGTTCAATCCCTGGCCTTGGAGGATCCCACATGCCATGGAGTGGCTGGACTGGTAAGTCCAACTACCGAGCCAGAGCTCTGGAGCACGTGCACCCAGAGCCGGGGCTCTGCGACTGGGGGGGGCCACTGTGGTGGGAGGCCCACGGGGGCCGAGGCGAAGCAGATGAAAATAAATGAATAAAAGACCAATAGAAGTGGCCCCAAAAAAAAAGTATACAGGAGGATGTGCATAGGTTATATACAAATACTACACCATTATTATATAAGAAACCTGAGCCTTCTTGGATTTTTTTTTGTTTGTTTTAATTTTGGCCTCTTTTATTGATCCTTCATTTATTTATTTTCTTCCATCTTAATTCTTTGACCTGTGTGGGCCTCCCATCACAGTGGCCTCTCTGGTCGCAGAGCACCGGCTCTGGGCACGTGCACTCCGGAGCTCCGGCTCAGTAGTTGGACACATCAGTCCAGCCACTCCGCAGCATGTGGAATCTTCCCGGGCCAGAGATCAAACTGGTGCCCCTTGCATTGCAGGGCAGACTCTACCCACTGGACCACCGGGGAAACCCCATCTTGAATTTTGGTGTCCTCGGGGGTCTTGAAACCAGTCCCCCCTCCAGGATACTGAGGGACAACAGTATCACTTTTGTGTGCAACAAAAGTGCTTTAAGCAGATATCCTACTTTGTTCCACGGAATATGAGAAATACATGTATTTAAGGGTTAAGATATTTTTACTTCTTCATCAAGGACTTTCTTGAGTGACACTTTATCTACTCTTAAGTTCTTGGCAGTGAAAAATACAGTGATTACAGTCGGGTGCTGCTGTCTTGATTTGCACGAATGCCTTGGCAATATTACAAACTGTTGCTTTTGCACTGTAAGTGCAAATGTCAACACGGCGAAAAAAGCAAATAAAACCTATGTATTATTGTGAGAATCATTTGGACCTTGTAAACTCCCTGAAAGGATCTCAGAGAATCCTAGGGTCATGAGAACAGGTTTTGAGACCTGCTGAATTAAAAGATTACCCTGGATCACGATTTCCCAACATACCTTCTCTGAGATTTTAGATCTGCTGTATTTCAAAAAGGAGTTAAGTCAGTGCTTTGTTATAAATCATACATGGAGTTCCATAAAATAAGTCATATAGCCTCTTATTGTTTACCTAGCAGTTTGCCCTGTCCCCACAATATGCTTTTTGAGTAGATGGGTCAGAGTTTGGTATCCCCATTTGACCAAAAGAAAGAAATCCCAGAGGCATTAAGTTATCTGCCTACAGTCACTGTGCAGTGAGAAGTCGGTCCAGGACTAGAAGCCTAAGTTTCCCACTGTGTTTACAAGAAATTTCCCGGGGGGGGATACTACACCATTATTATATAAGAAACCTGAGCCTTCTTGGATTTTTTTTTGTTTGTTTTAATTTTGGCCTCTTTTATTGATCCTTCATTTATTTATTTTCTTCCATCTTAATTCTTTGACCTGTGTGGGCCTCCCATCACAGTGGCCTCTCTGGTCGCAGAGCACCGGCTCTGGGCACGTGCACTCCGGAGCTCCGGCTCAGTAGTTGGACACATCAGTCCAGCCACTCCGCAGCATGTGGAATCTTCCGGGCCAGAGATCAAACTGGTGCCCCTTGCATTGCAGGGCAGACTCTACCCACTGGACCACCGGGGAAACCCCATCTTGAATTTTGGTGTCCTCGGGGGTCTTGAAACCAGTCCCCCCTCCAGGATACTGAGGGACAACAGTATCACTTTTGTGTGCAACAAAAGTGCTTTAAGCAGATATCCTACTTTGTTCCACGGAATATGAGAAATACATGTATTTAAGGGTTAAGATATTTTTACTTCTTCATCAAGGACTTTCTTGAGTGACACTTTATCTACTCTTAAGTTCTTGGCAGTGAAAAATACAGTGATTACAGTCGGGTGCTGCTGTCTTGATTTGCACGAATGCCTTGGCAATATTACAAACTGTTGCTTTTGCACTGTAAGTGCAAATGTCAACACGGCGAAAAAAGCAAATAAAACCTATGTATTATTGTGAGAATCATTTGGACCTTGTAAACTCCCTGAAAGGATCTCAGAGAATCCTAGGGTCATGAGAACAGGTTTTGAGACCTGCTGAATTAAAAGATTACCCTGGATCACGATTTCCCAACATACCTTCTCTGAGATTTTAGATCTGCTGTATTTCAAAAAGGAGTTAAGTCAGTGCTTTGTTATAAATCATACATGGAGTTCCATAAAAATAAGTCATATAGCCTCTTATTGTTTACCTAGCAGTTTGCCCTGTCCCCACAATATGCTTTTTGAGTAGATGGGTCAGAGTTTGGTATCCCCATTTGACCAAAAGAAAGAAATCCCAGAGGCATTAAGTTATCTGCCTACAGTCACTGTGCGAGTGAGAAGTCGGTCCAGGACTAGAAGCCTAAGTTTCCCACTGTGTTTACAAGACTTTCCACCATGTTCTGCAGCCTCTAAAGGGTTTGCTGGAGGTGCTGACTGGACAAGAACAGTGGGTGGAGGAGTCCTGGAGGCCTGGGTCTCCTGACTCTTGGTCCCTAGTAGGACCATGGTCAACAACCTGACCTCCACCAAGGACCAGAGATAAAGAACTGACTCCCCCATGGGGCTGGGGTGGGCTGCTTGTTGGCAGTGCTGTGTGGCTTCTCTGTGAGCTGTGCCTAGTGAACTCAGATGGAGCTATCAGCCTCATCTCAACTTCATGTTTCTATCACGATGGATGCTAGTTACACATGTAAGAATTTTTTTTAATAGCTTGGGTGGCTGTCTGAAGTTTATATTCAAATGCATATTTTTGTGTGTTCGTTAACTACCCGTGGTTTTCATAATCTATCCATTTTCCTAACCAAAAAGTTAAAAAGAAAATCTGTATCTTCATTGGACCTCTCTCCTGTTCTCTCCTGATTGTTTGTTTATAAAATACGTGTAAAAACCTATCTGATTATTCATGGACTTAAAATTTGTTGCAAGTGAAAATTGAATGCTTTGCTACCAGTTTAACTTAAAAACCTTTTTTAGAAAAGCAGCCCCCCAAATTCTCTAAAAATGCAACCTCCCCAAAAAAGTCTGTGTGTAAGTTTCAAGCTCATGAAGGTTTGTTTTACCTGCGTCTTCACCAGGTTTTGATGAACTAACCTGCCACTGTGGTGCATCGGTGATCTATCCTCCAGTTCCCTGTGGCACCAGGCCCCCCGAGTGTACCCAGACCTGCGCCAGAGTCCATGAGTGTGACCATCCAGGTGGGGCTTGCCTCCACGCCCCACAGCCTGCGCACGCCGGGTCGTTCAGGATGTTGCACGGTGGTCTCCACTGCTCTCGGTCACGCTGTCACGGCCGCTCCTTGCTCCCCGTGCTCAGGGCTGCTTCTTTGAAGATGGGTCTGTGACCTGGGCCACAGCTGGGAATCACAGTGCTTTCCATGGCTTTTCTCTGTGGTGGTCAGACACGCCCACAGTGTCGGGAGAATCCCCAGCTGGTCTTTTTTGTGGCCTTTCAAGTTAAGCATCTTTTTATGAAATTAAAAGTAACTTCATTTTTGTTGTAAATGCAGCAACGTACATTATATAAAAAGAAAAGAGATAAAGTCAAAAGATTAAAATTAAATCTTGTGTTACCTTGTAGGAATTACGCCTTAGTGTGTATTTTTCAGGGCCTTTTTCTATGGGGAAAAATATATATTTGCACGTTTTTCCTAAAATAAAAGAGGATTCTGCTGAACTTATTTTAGGTAATAGATTTCTTCTCTCTCGCTACTGTAATTTTGATCTGTCTCTTTATCAGTGAATATTTTTGTAGATGGTAGTGGGGTGTCCTATTAGGTGGATGGGCCAACTGATTCAGTTAGTTTCATGTTGCTGGACATTTGTTTCCAGTTTTTCTATGATAGACTGCCCTAGACACCAGACATTACCCACTTCCTGTCCAGTCTAGTTACTGGCTTTCCTCTAGGACTATATTGGGCCCATCATTTCCTTTTTTACCAAGTTCCAGAGGCAGACCAACATAACAAGTCATCACACTTGCTACTTACTGTAAGTCTGGCCATATGACTGAGACTGACAGACAACCAGTTCTTAATTTTTTAAGTTAATAGAATAAAAAAGAAGTAAATTCCTCATGAAGTGAGAAGTCCCTTCTTTCCTGGAGACCTTTAAAGGAGCCTCCCAGCTTAGTTGGCAAGTGTCCATACCAGTATGAAGTAAATGTCCAAGCGGATACTCGCACACTCACTCGCACTCACTTCCTTTATAGTAACTTGCAGATGTTACAGGTGAAGTCCAGATCCTGCTGATGAATGGCCATAGGGAAAACTTAACCATTTGTGAGTTGTTTTGTTTTAGCCTGCATTCACTTAACTTTCCTTGAGCTTTTGTTGTATATCCAGCATGGTGTTAGACATAGAGGAAGCTCAGAAGAAGAAAATAATAGCCCAGGACCTCAAAGGTGCCTCTGTTTCTAAAGGGAAGAAGATGGTAGTTGAATACATTTGCCACAACCAGCCATTACATGAAGATGGGCCAGATAGTATGACAGCAAGCCATCTGCGTAAGAACTAAGACCTCAGGGAGAACAAGAGAGCTTGGGGCAGGGTGTGATCAGCCACGAAGGCTTTGTTGTAGGAGAGTTTGAATGAACTGCCTCTTACAGGCAGTAGGGAAGGTGAAAGGAGCCAGGGGAAGCATGTTAGATGAGGTAAGTAGCAAAGATGTCTGGGTAGAAAGCGGTTGCTGTGTAAGGTAGGACCGCAGGAATGACCGAGACCATGTGGCCGTGTCTCAGGAGAAGGGGTGGACCAGCTGCTCTCTTCTCTGCTTCTGCGTCTTTCCCCGCTCACTCATGTTCATCTTTCAACACTTCAGCTGCTTTTACTTTCCAGTGGTCATTTTAAAAGTACTCCCAACTCCTAAATTTAGAAGTTTCACGTCATATGCCATTATAATATGTCTCATAGCCTGTGTGACGTTATTTGAACATTGTGCCTGATTTGACCTTTCTCTTCCTTCAGTGTATCATTCTTGTCATAGTGAGGACAAGTGCCCCCCTTGTACCTTCCTCACTCAGAAGTGGTGCATGGGCAGACATGAGGTAAGCGTTCTCGGGAGTGTTCCCTGTTCGACCAGAGATCTGGGATGGGATTTCGTTAAGAGGATTAGCTTCATTGTTTCTCAAAGAAGCAGGTTTGCTGTTGCTACTTTTTCCTTTTTTTTTTTTTTTCTTTCTTTCTCGTTAAGGTGTAGTTTGCACAAAGTAAAATTTGCTCTGTTTACAAGCCTGTGGATTTTGACAAAAACATTCATACGGTCATGTCAACACTACCACAGCCAAGACATGGAACAGGTCGTTCACTCCAGGCACCCCTTTGTTCCCCTTCATAGTTGCTCTCCCCTTTTCTCCAGGATTGTCAACCAGAGATCTGTGGTCTGCCCCAGTAGTCTTGCCTCTTCTGCGTGTCACGTAAATGGAATTGTAGAGTCAGGAGCGTTCTGAGTCTGTTCTGCTCTGATTTTTAGTCTGGTTACAGTGGAATGGGACTCAGCCCGTAGGCCCTGGGAACAGGAGCCATGTTCAGAGACATGGTCCAGGTTAGCCAGCATGGGGAGGGGTTGCCAGTCAGGGGAAAGGTTTCAGTGGGAACATCCCAGGAGTGCAGGTGGGCTTCCCGTCAGTTACCACCCGTCCTCGCTCCACTGCCTGCACAGCTTTCCATCCTCTTCACGGGCCAAATGCCTTCCTCCCCACTAACCTGCCCCTCTGCGCTGCCGCCACCATGAAGAATTTTCATTCTTATTCTTAGCATCTAAGCTGCATTTGGCATTGCTGACTATCGACCCTTTGAAACAATTTTTAGAATGTTTTAATTCTAAATATGTATATTCACCATAGACAATTAATATAGTTTTGCTACCCAGAAAGAAATGCTCTTTAATATTCTGGTATATAGACTTCAGGCATGTGGTTAAACATTCTCACCTACTCTGTGAAGATAATACTGTTTTGAAATCTGCTTTTTTCACTTCATGACGTGTTGGCCAACGTTGCTTGAAACTCTTGATGACTGTGCAGCATGCTTTCTGTATTCTGTTCTAGATGGACATTTTCTCCGCTTATTTCCTGTCAGAGGTTCTCAAGTCATAATCCTTAGTATTTATTCTTCCTCTAAAAATCTTACTTCCTCTGAGAATAACCATTCTAAGACATCCATGTACTACCTTTGTGTGGGTGGACTTCAGTCAGCAGATACTTGCCGCGTACCTCTCTATGCTACATAACAGGCTGGGTGATTCAGAAATGAACCAGGCAGGTGCTGGCGCATCCTGAGGAGCCTTCACTGTGGGCCCTACCCAGGGAAGCAGACGAGTGAACAGTCTATTATAAGTACCGTCCTGTGGGAGGCACAGAGACCTGAAGGGGCCCCTACCCAGGGAAGCTGTTTCTGGAGGAAATAACAGTAACATCCCAAAGGACGACGAGAAGATAGGCAGGTAGCTGGGGGTGGGAACAGCGGAGGGAACAGCGGAGGGCACAGCGTGTGCACAGATTAGCCCAGTGGAAATGCAGGGCAGTGTTTAGTGACTGGGAACTACCTTCTACCAAACTACTGGGTCCAGAACACGTACGTCCTAGACGCTGGGGGCCTCTTCCAGAGTTCAGGTTATCTGTCACCCGAGTCAAAGTATATCTCTCCCTTCAAGGGTTCTTAAAAGACTTTGAGTGAATACGTAAGAGTAACCTTTGGTTCCACAGGAGTAAAATTCCAACATCTTTTTCCTGGAGTGAGTAATCCTGGATGGAGGCTCTTTCTCAGGAAAAAATGACTTGGTAGCTCCATGGTCTGTTGCCTATTAATTTTTTTAATGGCAGAGCAGTCTATAACTGGAGACCAGGGGTTGGGAGATGTGAGGTGAGCTGAATACTTAATTACATGAAACTGCCCTGCCAGCAGTCTGGAAACCAGCGAGGGGCTATTCTTATGCTTAGCATCTAAGCTGCATTTGGCATTGCTGACTATCGACCCTTTGAAACAATTTTTAGAATGTTTTAATTCTAAATATGTATATTCACCATAGACAATTAATATAGTTTTGCTACCCAGAAAGAAATGCTCTTTAATATTCTGGTATATAGACTTCAGGCATGTGGTTAAACATTCTCACCTACTCTGTGAAGATAATACTGTTTTGAAATCTGCTTTTTTCACTTCATGACGTGTTGGCCAACGTTGCTTGAAACTCTTGATGACTGTGCAGCATGCTTTCTGTATTCTGTTCTAGATGGACATTTTCTCCGCTTATTTCCTGTCAGAGGTTCTCAAGTCATAATCCTTAGTATTTATTCTTCCTCTAAAAATCTTACTTCCTCTGAGAATAACCATTCTAAGACATCCATGTACTACCTTTGTGTGGGTGGACTTCAGTCAGCAGATACTTGCCGCGTACCTCTCTATGCTACATAACAGGCTGGGTGATTCAGAAATGAACCAGGCAGGTGCTGGCGCATCCTGAGGAGCCTTCACTGTGGGCCCTACCCAGGGAAGCAGACGAGTGAACAGTCTATTATAAGTACCGTCCTGTGGGAGGCACAGAGACCTGAAGGGGCCCCTACCCAGGGAAGCTGTTTCTGGAGGAAATAACAGTAACATCCCAAAGGACGACGAGAAGATAGGCAGGTAGCTGGGGGTGGGAACAGCGGAGGGAACAGCGGAGGGCACAGCGTGTGCACAGATTAGCCCAGTGGAAATGCAGGGCAGTGTTTAGTGACTGGGAACTACCTTCTACCAAACTACTGGGTCCAGAACACGTACGTCCTAGACGCTGGGGGCCTCTTCCAGAGTTCAGGTTATCTGTCACCCGAGTCAAAGTATATCTCTCCCTTCAAGGGTTCTTAAAAGACTTTGAGTGAATACGTAAGAGTAACCTTTGGTTCCACAGGAGTAAAATTCCAACATCTTTTTCCTGGAGTGAGTAATCCTGGATGGAGGCTCTTTCTCAGGAAAAAATGACTTGGTAGCTCCATGGTCTGTTGCCTATTAATTTTTTTTTTTAATGGCAGAGCAGTCTATAACTGGAGACCAGGGGTTGGGAGATGTGAGGTGAGCTGAATACTTAATTACATGAAACTGCCCTGCCAGCAGTCTGGAAACCACGAGCCGAGGGTGCCCCCACCCCTGGGGCTCTGTCAGCACAGTGCCCTAGCTGTTTGCAGAGGGAAGAGATCACCTGATCCTCCCAGTTAGTCATAGCATTTTCAGATACTCCCTGGTTATCTGGTTTCACATGCCTGTTAGTCACCTTGGAAAGTTTATGTTGCAAGTCACTCATATCCTTTCTGATCATAACAGGCATTGTTAAATAAAGTTCAGGTTTGTTTTCTTTTCAAAGTAACCTTTCAGACTTCGAAAATCAGCCTGATTTTTTTTTTTTTTTTTCAGAAAAAAATAACTTTTTAGAAAAAACGCTCTTTTTGAAAGTTCAGAAACGTTTAAGTAGAAAGTTAAAGCCCACCCGTCATCAGAGTGGAGATGAGAATCTGGCTCCTTCTGTCTCTCCTAGTTACGAAGCAACATCCCCTGTCACCTGGTGGATATCTCCTGCGGGCTGCCCTGCGGTGCCACGCTGCCGTGTGGGATGCACAAGTGTCAGAGACTCTGCCACAAGGGAGACTGTCTCGTGGACGAGCTCTGCAAACAGCCCTGCGCCACCCCCAGGGCCGACTGTGGCCACCCATGCATGGCGCCCTGCCACCTCAGCGCGCCCTGCCCTGTGACTGCTTGCAAGGCCAAGGTGTGTACTCCTGGCTCCAGGTGGGGCAGGGACTGCAGTCCTGGGGCTACTCATAAGTCTAGAACCGCCTCCAAGTGGACCTGGGGACACATCCTCATTGGGGGCCGTTGGTTACAGGAAAATGCAAGTTAAAGTTAACAGAGAGAAAGGTGGAGTCAGTTGTATAGCCTTGAGAGTCTGCCAAGCTTGAGATGCCCTTTAGTTCAGAAACTACCAGTGCCACTGACCAGTCTCTGTCTCCATTTGATCAAATTCTCCAGAGAGACTCTGATTACCCACTGATTACCCATTTATGCAAGAAGTGTTTGTCTGTTCTGTGTAAGATGTCATACTGTGGTAGGTGCTGGGGTTGCACCAGTGAACAGGAGACACATGGTTCCGTTCATGAGAAGGACATCAACTAACGAGTTACTCAGGTGATTAACGGACTGACAGGGGTTATAAAGAAGTAGTTACATCCTTGCAGGGGTGCCTGTCACAAGAACATGTGAGCGGGGTGTCAGGCAGGGTCTCCCCTGAGGAGGTTAAAGCAGAGGAATGGGGTGGAGTTGATTAGACTCTGGCTAGTCCTGGCTCAAGTGTCTACCACTGTTCAGCGATGGGAACTTCGTTCTAGTCCTGCCCCTTGAGGCAGACTAAGCACAGGAGCGGTTCCCAGTAAGGAGCACTGTAGACCAGGCACTTCCCGCCAAGCATGGCAGCTACCACGTCGTCAGTTTGCATGTGTGGCTGGCTCCCCCATCTTGGAGGGTAGCCATTCCCTGTCTCTCTAGTCTCTGCCGTGGTTTGATTTGAGAGAGGCTTTAAAAGTGAAACCTGCCCGTTTACATGTTCTCCACGGGTTGAGAGCTGCTCCTCATGTTCATGTGATTTCAGATAGAGCTGCAGTGTGAATGTGGACGAAGAAAAGAAATCATGGTTTGCTCCGAAGCATCCAGTACATACCAACGGTTAGTGTTACTTAAATGTGAACAGTTGGTGGCTCTAGGTTAAGAGTATACAAGAGTTTATTATAAATCTTTACAACTGTTAAGGAACATTTTTTAAATAAACTTTCCCGAATCTAGGTTTTCTGATTCAAAGAAAAAGTACTGCTTTATATACCTTACCTTCTCTAACTCTAATTTGTAAAATAACATTTTATTTCTCCTCCTCCTTCCTCTCTCCTCTGCCTTCTGGTCTCATTTCACCCTGAGAGCAGAAGGAAGGATGTCTTGAAGGCGTGTGAGTTGTTTTAACGTCCCGCCACTTGAGGTGGCACAACCAGGTCCTGTGCTCCTACCAGGGTGCGGGGATTTCTGGCAGTGCTGTGGGTTGTCTCTGCAGTCTCTTGAAGACTTGGGACCTGTGTGGTCACATGGGTATCTGAGTACAGAGGTGAAGGTGTTAGGGATGGATGAATGAATAGATGCAGAGATGTGTCATGGAAGTGGGACTTTAGGAGTGTGCACCATCAGATTCACTGTTTGGATGCCCACCGAGTGCCGGGCACTGGCCCGGATGCTCAGGGGGTACTAAGGAATTGTTTACCTCATTTCCTGTGGAGCTGCTTAGAATCCAATCAAGATACCACATGAACATGTGGGTAGTTCATAATAAATGGCCTCCAAGGCCACACAGACTGTCAGGGGGTAGATGTTCCTTGAAAGATGTGTTCTGTGTGCCTGGCGTGAGGAGGTTCTTGTGACACCGCGGTGCCTGTCTTCCCTTTCTGTTTTATACCTCAGAATAGCTGCTCTCTCCATGGCCTCCAAAATAACAGACATGCAGCTTGGAGATTCAGTGGAGATCAGCAAGTTGATTACTAAGAAGGAAATTCACCAAGCCAGGTAATTTGTAAAAAATGTGAGGCTATGCCTTCTTTCTTCCATTAGACTTCATTTATGAAGGGCAGGAACCATTCATCTGTGTCAGCTCCCAGCAGTAAAGCCTTGCCCACACAGTCGGTGTTCCACAGACCTCGGACCTGAAGAGGCCACAGTCCCTCCAATGCAGTGGACCCTGCGCAGGACACCGCTATGACCAGAGGAGGCTTCTCTGGGCCTCACTCTAGACAGTAACCAGAGAAAGCAGAGACCTGCTCAAGTCCATTCTAGCCTGCAGGAGAAGAGAATAGTGACTGTGTCGAGACAGGGAGGTGTAGCTGTCAGAGGGGTGCTGGGAGCATCTGGGGGGCTGAGAAGCCTGGGGATACTCTGAAGCCCTTCCGAGGCCTCCTAGACTGCCATGGCTCAGAGGCTTGCCCACCTGTGGTTGAGATGGACCTCGTCCAGCCATTGTTTGATCAGAGTCTGCTCTGTCCCCGGGGTAGACTTACTGCTGGGTAGGAGCTGTGACACCTGTGCTCTCACTTAACTTTTTCTTACTTGCTTCTCAAGGCTGGAGTGTGATGAGGAGTGTTCAGCCTTGGAAAGAAAAAAGTAAGTAGTTTCAACTGCTATTTATCTAATTGTCCTTGAACTCTGTGAAGTTAGTAGGAGGGAGCAACCCTCAAGCATTCATGGAGCACCTGCTCTGAGTCTTTTGCTGCTGTTTGAAAGCGGGAGAAATTCACTCATCAGAAACTGAAGTGCCTAAGGGTAAACCAGTTAGGTGATTTCAACATACTTCTGAAACATGAGCTTAAGTGGTTTCAGGCAAGTATAAACATTACATGCCCCACAGCATACTAATTCAGAGACTGGCAGGCTTCCTGATTCCAGTGGAGATAAGAGTAAAATTTTTGTACCACTCAGAAAAGCCCCACACAGACTGTCAGGGGTAGATGTTCCTTGAAAGATGTGTTCTGTGTGCCTGGCGTGAGGAGGTTCTTGTGACACCGCGGTGCCTGTCTTCCCTTTCTGTTTTATACCTCAGAATAGCTGCTCTCTCATGGCCTCCAAAATAACAGACATGCAGCTTGGAGATTCAGTGGAGATCAGCAAGTTGATTACTAAGAAGGAAATTCACCAAGCCAGGTAATTTGTAAAAAATGTGAGGCTATGCCTTCTTTCTTCCATTAGACTTCATTTATGAAGGGCAGGAACCATTCATCTGTGTCAGCTCCCAGCAGTAAAGCCTTGCCCACACAGTCGGTGTTCCACAGACCTCGGACCTGAAGAGGCCACAGTCCCTCCAATGCAGTGGACCCTGCGCAGGACACCGCTATGACCAGAGGAGGCTTCTCTGGGCCTCACTCTAGACAGTAACCAGAGAAAGCAGAGACCTGCTCAAGTCCATTCTAGCCTGCAGGAGAAGAGAATAGTGACTGTGTCGAGACAGGGAGGTGTAGCTGTCAGAGGGGTGCTGGGAGCATCTGGGGGGCTGAGAAGCCTGGGGATACTCTGAAGCCCTTCCGAGGCCTCCTAGACTGCCATGGCTCAGAGGCTTGCCCACCTGTGGTTGAGATGGACCTCGTCCAGCCATTGTTTGATCAGAGTCTGCTCTGTCCCCGGGGTAGACTTACTGCTGGGTAGGAGCTGTGACACCTGTGCTCTCACTTAACTTTTTCTTACTTGCTTCTCAAGGCTGGAGTGTGATGAGGAGTGTTCAGCCTTGGAAAGAAAAAAGTAAGTAGTTTCAACTGCTATTTATCTAATTGTCCTTGAACTCTGTGAAGTTAGTAGGAGGGAGCAACCCTCAAGCATTCATGGAGCACCTGCTCTGAGTCTTTTGCTGCTGTTTGAAAGCGGGAGAAATTCACTCATCAGAAACTGAAGTGCCTAAGGGTAAACCAGTTAGGTGATTTCAACATACTTCTGAAACATGAGCTTAAGTGGTTTCAGGCAAGTATAAACATTACATGCCCCACAGCATACTAATTCAGAGACTGGCAGGCTTCCTGATTCCAGTGGAGATAAGAGGCTTAAAATTCTTTTGATGAATTTTATGTTGAAGTATAGCATCCGTATTGATCAGAACTGAACACATCAGTGAGTCATCACAAAGTGAGTACAGTGGTGCAGTCAGAACCAAGGTCAAGAGAAAGTTGCCAGAACCTGTTCCTACACTCCACCGAGATAAAACCTCTGTCCTGACTTCCCACCATTGAGATTATTTCTGACTATTTTTAGATTTTAAATAATGAAATCACATCAGTGGTATTTTTGTCTGGTTTCTTTCATTATGTTTGTGATATTCATTCCTGTTGTTTCTTGTAGCAATGTTTTGTTTTCATTCTTGCACGATACTTTATTGTATTAATATACCATCAGTTATCTACTCTATAGTTGATAGCGACATGTCCATGTGTACTCATTCCTGTTGAAGAATAAACTCAGGAGTAGAATTGCTGATTAATAAGGCATGCATTTTTTTTGCTTCAGTTGATTCTGCCCATGTCCAGAATGGTTGTACCAAGTTACACTAGCATGAACTCATATTTCTCACTGTACTCTTTTTTATTTTTGGCCTCTTTTATTGATTTTTTTAAAATTTATTTTCATCCACCATTTTTATTCTTTGGCCTGTGTGGGCCTCCTATTTCTGTGGCCACTCTTGTTGCAGAGCACCAGCTCTGGGTGCACACGCTCCAGGGCTCTGGCTCATAACTGGACACACCAGTCCAGCCGCTCCAAGGAATGTGGGATCCTCCCAGGCCAGGGATAGAACCAGTGCCCCTTGCACCGCAGAGTGGACTTTTTACCCACAGGACCGCTAGGGAAGCCCCTCACTGTGCTCTTTTTATATCAGCATTTGGAATTGTCCGTCTGAATCCATTTTTCTAGATGGAAATTACTGAGCTTTTGCTTTATATCCCTGATGACTGGTGAGGTTGAGCACCTTTGATATGTTTATTGGCCGTTTAGATATCCTCTCTTGTAAAGTATCAGTTCAAGTGTTTGCTTATTTTTTAATTGTATCATCTGTCTTTTTCATATTGATTCCTAGGAATTCTTTATATATTTTGGATATCAGTTCTTTGTTTTATTTGAGAAGGAAATGGAACCTACTCCAGTATTCTGGCCTGGGAGGGAAATCCCACAGAGGAACTGGTGGGTTACAGTCCATGAGGGTTGCAAGAGTCAGTCATGACTTAGCGTCTTAAGCCACCACCACCACCTTATATTTTTTTTTTATTTTAATAAATTTATTCTCCTTTTAAAATTTTGTTTATTTCTTTATTTTTGGTTGTGCTGGGTCTTGACTGCTGCTCGTGGGCTTTTGAGTTGTGGCCAGTGGGTTCGTCCTTGTACATGGACTTCTCATTGCAGTGGCTTCTCTTGTTGCGGAACGCAGGCTTTAGGCACACGGGCTGCAGCAGTTGTGGCTCACAGGCGCTAGAGCGTGGGCTCAGTGATTGTGGTGCACGGGCTTGGTTGCCCTGAGGCATGTGGAGTCTTTACAGACCAGGGATCGAACCCATGTGCCCTGCACTGGCGGGCGGATTCCTATCCTGTCCTTCCAGGAAGGTCTGTTTTTTGTTTTTTTTTTTCCTCACATTCCATGCCTTCACTTTTCACCTCCAAACAGTGTCTTAATAAATGGAAGTTTCTAATTTAATGTAGTCCAGTTTGTCAGCCTTTTCCTTAGTGAAGGGTACATTTTCAGTCTTGTTTGAAAAATACTTGTCTATCCTGAAGTCATGATGATATTCTGTGTTATTATCTAGGAGCTACAGTTGACCTAGACCAATTTTTTTTTTAATCAAGCATAGTATGAGAAGGGTTCATGATTCCATTTTTTTCCATACAAAAGTTCACTTGACTGACATCATTTATCAAGAAATCCTTTTTGTGGGGCTACCCCCTGGTCCAGTGGGTAAAGAGTCCACCATGCAGTGCAAGGGACACCAGTTCGATCCCAGGCACAGGAAAATCCCACATGCCGCGGAGCAGCTGAGCCAGTGTGTTGGATTACTAGCCAGTGCTCTGGAGCGCATGCGCCCAGAGCCAATGCTCTGCAACAAGAGAGGCCACTGTGATGGGAGGCCCACACAGGCCAGGGAATTAAGATGGATGAAAATCAATAAATGAAGAACCAAGAAAAGAGGCCAGAATTTAAAAAAGAAAAGGAAAGAAATCCTTTTTTCAATTCACTGCAGTGCCAGCTTTGTCTTAAAGCAAGTAGTCATATTGTTTTCATGGGTTATTTCTGAGCTCATTCTGTTCCATTATGTTAGTTACTTATCTTAACATTATCTTAATTACTGTACATTTATAACAAGACTTAAAAACTGGTAGCATCTATTCAGACATGGTCCTTCTTCAAGATTGTATTGGCTATTCTTGGCTATTTGCATTTCCATTTCCATTTAAATTTTAGAAATAGCTTATAAGTATCTTCAAAAAAAAAAAAACTGGGAATTTGGTTGTACTGGTATTTATAGGTCATTTTGGGGAAACTTGGCATTTGAGGCCTCTAATCCATGAGCAAAGGTATATCCTTCTATTTAGTCATATTTTCTCTCAATGATATTTTAGTCTTTGTGTATAGATTTTGTACATCTTTCAGTAAGTTTGCTCCTTGAGGTTTGATATTTTCTGATGCTATTATAAATGGTATTTTTTTTCTTTCTATGACTTAATTCTCTAGTTGCTCATTGCTGGCATGTAGGAAGGAATACAGCTGATATTTGTTGACCTGTATTCACAACCTTACTAAATTATTTATAATAGTTTATCTGTCCCTTCTTTTGGATTTTGCATGTCCTCTTCTTTTTAAATACTTGTCTATCCTGAAGTCATGATGATATTCTGTGTTATTATCTAGGAGCTACAGTTGACCTAGACCAATTTTTTTTTTAATCAAGCATAGTATGAGAAGGGTTCATGATTCCATTTTTTTCCATACAAAAGTTCACTTGACTGACATCATTTATCAAGAAATCATTTTGTGGGGCTACCCCCTGGTCCAGTGGGTAAAGAGTCCACCATGCAGTGCAAGGGACACCAGTTCGATCCCAGGCACAGGAAAATCCCACATGCCGCGGAGCAGCTGAGCCAGTGTGTTGGATTACTAGCCAGTGCTCTGGAGCGCATGCGCCCAGAGCCAATGCTCTGCAACAAGAGAGGCCACTGTGATGGGAGGCCCACACAGGCCAGGGAATTAAGATGGATGAAAATCAATAAATGAAGAACCAAGAAAAGAGGCCAGAATTTAAAAAAGAAAAGGAAAGAAATCCTTTTTTCAATTCACTGCAGTGCCAGCTTTGTCTTAAAGCAAGTAGTCATATTGTTTTCATGGGTTATTTCTGAGCTCATTCTGTTCCATTATGTTAGTTACTTATCTTAACATTATCTTAATTACTGTACATTTATAACAAGACTTAAAAACTGGTAGCATCTATTCAGACATGGTCCTTCTTCAAGATTGTATTGGCTATTCTTGGCTATTTGCATTTCCATTTCCATTTAAATTTTAGAAATAGCTTATAAGTATCTTCAAAAAAAAAAAAACTGGGAATTTGGTTGTACTGGTATTTATAGGTCATTTTGGGGAAACTTGGCATTTGAGGCCTCTAATCCATGAGCAAAGGTATATCCTTCTATTTAGTCATATTTTCTCTCAATGATATTTTAGTCTTTGTGTATAGATTTTGTACATCTTTCAGTAAGTTTGCTCCTTGAGGTTTGATATTTTCTGATGCTATTATAAATGGTATTTTTTTTCTTTCTATGACTTAATTCTCTAGTTGCTCATTGCTGGCATGTAGGAAGGAATACAGCTGATATTTGTTGACCTGTATTCACAACCTTACTAAATTATTTATAATAGTTTATCTGTCCCTTCTTTTGGATTTTGCATGTCCTCTTGTAATTTCTTTCTAATTCTTAATTATCTTTCTTTCCTTATTGCACTAGCTAGGTCTACAGTACAGTTTTGTCTGTAGTACAGTTTTGAATAGAAGGTGGTGATAATAGATATTTCACCACTATCTATGAGGTTTGCTGTAAGTTATTTGAGTATACCAGGTGAAGGAACGTTTATTCGATGACTGGGGGCTTCCCAGGTGGTGCTACTGGTAAAGAACCTCCTTGCCAATGCAGGAGACATGAGAGGTGCAGGTTCTCTCATGGGTTGGGAAGATCCCCTGGAGGAGGGCATAGCAACCCACTGCATGATTAAAGCCTGGAGAATCCATGGACAGAGGAGCCCTGGGGTCTCAAAAGAGTCGGACACGACTGAAGTGACAGCACACATGCATTCATTGACTGACAAACCAAGAAAGATTAAAGATGTAGCTTTGTTAAAATGTTAACGTTTCAAAAATTTAGGTGAAGAGTATGTAGGAGTTCACTGTAGTCCTTTTTTTCCTCGGCTGTGCTGGATCTTCGTAGCTGCTTGCGAGCTTTCTCTAGTTGCAGTAAGCAGTGGCCTGTGTGTAGGTTTTGGTACTTGTGGTCTACAAGCTTAGTTGCCTCACATGTGGGGTCTTCCCAGACCAGGATTGACGCTGTGCCTCCTGTAGGTTAGTCCCATTGTAATATTCTTGTTGTTTATCTTTCTTTGAAAATTTTTCAAGATAAAAAGTTAAGCATAAAAGAAAAAAAAGTTAAGCATAAACAGACAAGTGCAGAAAAGTTCAGTCTTGTTTTATCTAGAAGTTTGACTTTGAACAGTCATTAACAGTACCTCTTTAAATGACTAATTGTATAGAAGATAATATGATGATTAATAGCATTGCCCAAATTTCCCTTTGTTTGATGCTCATGGTAACTTTGTAGTAATTGCTGTTCAAAACTCTTGTCTTTTAAGAAGTATCACATTGTTGTCTGCTGCAGGCCTGAGATTTCAAAAATGTCATAGTGAATACATAGAAGGTCTGCAAAACATAGAAGTGCACCTTTGTGTAGTTGAGACAGTTTTACATAGTAGTTAGAGCCAGCCAGAGCTCTAGAGTTAGATTGCCCACAGTTGAATCTTAGCCTTGCTCACTTAGCTGTGTGACCTTAGGCAAATCATATCATCTCTCTAAGCTTTAGTTTTCCCAAGTCCCTGTGGAAATAGCAACAATAAAAGTACCTACCTCCCTGAGTTGTTGTGAGGATTAGTGAGGATCAGTACATTACCACTAAGGATGATATGCATAAAACTCTTGGCACAGCCTAGCATATAGTAGCTACTCAGTAAATGTCAGTTATTGATTAGAACTAGCCATGTCTGAAAGCCTTTTAAATTTCTACAACTCACCTTCGAATGATGACATAGTGACCCTCAGTATAATAAGGATTCTTTCTTACTCACAGACCTAAGGGGGAAAAAAAAAGAAATGTGAATTTGAAAAGGAAAATGCCACCTAACATTGGAAATATATTCTCCATTGCAGAAATGAAAAAACTGGCAGGTCAAATTGATCCCACAGACATGATTTATTGGTGTGTATGTTTGAATTAGTGGCCACTTCTTCAAAACATCAAATGATGTCCCCACTAGGAATTCTCTTGAAAATCTGAAAATTAAACTGCTGTTAAAAAATTAGAAAACCTAGGGCTTTCCTGGTAACTGCTCAGTGGTAAAGAGTTTGCCTGCCAATGCAGGAGACACCGGTTCAATCCCTGATCCGGGAAGATCCCACATGCTGTGGAGCAACTAAGCCCGTGAGCCACAACTATTGAGCCTGTGCTCTAGATCCTCGGAGCCACAACTATTAAGCCCATGTGCTACAACTACTGAAGCCTGTGTGCCCTAGAGCCTGAGTTCCACAAGAGAAGTCTCGGCAACAAGAAGCCTGCTTACCTCAGCTAGAGAGTAGCCCCTACTCCCTGCAACTAGAGAAGAGCCTGTGGCAGCAGTGAAAATGCAGGATAGCCAAAGATAAATAAATAAATAATTAATTAAAAAAAAAAAAAAAGACTAGAAAATCTAGCAACAGTAAACCAAATTCAGACATACTGGGTGTTGGTGAGATCCCACAAGACTTACACACCACTGGTCGTAATACAGGCAGCACTGTGGAGCCTCTGATCTTGGTGCTCAAGGTCTCATGTCCATACTGTTTAACCCAGTTATCCCATACCTGGAACATTTTACAGAGGACTAACCTAAAAGGTTTTTGCTCAGAAACATTGTGTCACTTATAAGATTGAAAAACTGGAGGGACTGTGAGAGGAACTTAAATGGGGAATGTTTAAGTAAATTGTGGGATATATATATATATGTATATATATAGTTAGATTATGCAGCTGTTAATACAGGGAGTGTGAAGATCAGACAGTAATTTGAGAAATGCTAATCACATAATAAGGTGAAAAAAGATTCAACGTTTTATGTACAGTGATTATAACTACTTAAAACTACAGTGGAAAAATCTGAAAGGAAGTACGTGAAAATCAATGCCACACTTATGTTGCTAATGGAGTTATTTTCTAGGCTTTCTGTAAATTAATTTTTAATATTATCTTTCTGCTCTATGCATCTGATGTTCAGGTGAAACCTCAGAGGAAGTCTTCCCCACTGACTATTCCCAGTGCCCTCCTTGCCCCAGCCTTCTCTGCACCAATCTAAATCTCCAACATCAGCCTACAGCGTGCTCAGAACCATTTAAATCTGTCTTATTTATTTTGTTCTGTGAAGGCAGTTCAGTATAGTTGTTCCTCTTCTCCTTAATCATCAGGTTTACTGAAATGAGATGAGTAATGTATAAAGAACATAGGACTGGGTGTGTACTCTGTTACTGTGAGATAATTTTCCTCCCTCTCCTTTCCTTTCATTTACTTCTCTCTCTTTCAGGCGATTAGCAGAGGCATTTCATATCAGTGAGGATTCTGATCCTTTCAACGTACGTTCTTCAGGGTCAAAATTCAGTGACAGTTTGAAGGAAGATGCTAGGTATGTAACTTGTTACCTACTTTCTTAACTGTGGCTTACAAGGTGTTTGCTCTTTAAAGAGTGTAATCCTCTGTGGTTGAGCCAGTTTATCTAAGGGATTATATGACGTTCAATGAAAGTGATTCTCTTGCTTTCTCAAAACTGTCCCATTAAAGAGTTGAACCTGAGGAGAAAGTGTGTGTATGTGTGTGTGTGGCCCTGTGATAGGAGCTGGCTCCCCGAGGTTGGACTAGCATGAAATGAAGGGTCTCTGGCCACATTCCATCTCTGCCCGTCCAGGTCTCAGTCACATGGGTGGTCCTCACCTGAGTGGCGGCAAGTCTTATTTCCCTCCTTTCTCCTGCCTTCTGATGGGTGTTTCTCTTTCTGTCCTTCTTTTCTCATCATTGTCTTCTTACTGCTTTCTCTTCCATTGTTCCATCACATTCAGCCTTCTGTTACCTGACAGTTCCTGGCCTCTGCAGTTTTTCTGCCCACATTGTCCCTTGTCTGTCCCTTTATAGGCAGAGAGTGGGTGGAAGGGATTCTTAAAAGAGCAGAAGCAAATGAAATTAACTGGTTATTTCTCATTTCAGGAAGGACTTAAAGTTTGTCAGCGACATTGAGAAGGAAATGGAAGCCCTCGTGGAGGCCGTGAATAAGGTTGAAGTCAAACTATCCAACTCTACACGTCTCTAAGGCCAGCCCGATTTAAAAAAAAAAAAAAACCAAGTCCCAGAAGCAATGTCAGTATAAAGTCGCTGTAGGAAAACGTCCCAGCTGCCCTGAAGGGCCTTTCCTTTCCCCAGAGTCCAGCCATTGTCACATCCAGGGAAGCCTCAACCTGGTTCAGGAAAGATGTCTGCAGTAATGTTAAATGTGAATATACATGCTAGCTCCAGGCCTAAGGATGGGAGAAGACACTTTGGACAAAGGGGATTCAGTAGGAATACTCAGAAACATGCCAGGTCCTCAGATCTCTGGTGGGCTTCCCAAGTGGCTCAGTGATAAAGAACCCATCTTCCAAGGCAGGAGAACCGGGTTCGATGCCTGGGTCGGGAAGATCCCAGGAGGAGGAAATGGCAAACCACTCCAGTCAGTATTCTTGCCTATAGAATGCCATGGACAGAGGAGCCTGGTGGGCTGCGGCCCATGGGGTTGCAGAAGATTCAGACACGAGTGACTGAGCATGCAGCAGCGCTGTTGTGTGATTGGACACATGGGTTCTTATTACCCCAAAGGCAGGAAAGAATCCACTGTGCAAAGGTAAAAAGTTGAATGAGTAGAGCTGAAGAGTAGTGGCGTGGATTCCTTCAAGAGAGGGAAGCCTGTCCTGGAGGAAGCCGGGGATGTCGAGGAGGTAGCTTTAAGCAAAACCTCTCACACAGTCAGGAGCCCCAGCCCTGCGGCGACTCCCTCATCATTTAAGGGGTCTGTGAGTGAGGGCGAGATGACTCTTGCTGCACATCTAATGAAACTGGGTTTCCTCCCCACCATCCCCTCACCGCTGCCCTGCCTCCCCTCTGTTCCCACTTCTGGAGTCCTTCTCCCCTCCTAACTAGGAAAGCCGAGCAGATGCATGTCGCTGCTTGTGTGTCTGTATCTGTAGTCATGATTTTTAGTGTGGAGTGTGCTTTTTACACGAAGTGAGATTTTCTTGTTTTGTGCGTCTTCAGCTGATGTAGTCATTTCTTAGAAGCATCACTCCTCAGTTACGCTCCCCACAGGACAAACCGCTGCACTGTCCAGGTCAGCTCAGTTCGCTTGCCCTCTGTCCCGTAGCGCCAGCCAGCCTCTGCCCGTGGCTCACAGCGGAGATGAAGGAAGCACATCCCTCATCCTCGTGCAGCCCCAGCTTGCCAGTCAGTGAATCGCTGAGCGCCACTCTGTTGACCCAGGTCCTTCCAGGACATTGGGAAGGACCTCTGCAGGCATAGCCTGTTTCCACGACGATGTGTATCCATTAGCCTTCTTTTCCCTCAACACAGGGAAAGAATAGTAAGAAGAGCCACTGCTTCCCTCCCATGAACAGAGACCACCGCCGGGTCATCCACGACTTGGCCCAGGTGTACGGCCTCGAGAGCGTGAGCTATGACAGCGAACCGAAGCGCAACGTCGTGGTCACAGCTGTCAGGTGGGTGGGCCTCGCCATCTCGGGAGGGACTGCTCGGTGGGCACTTGACCTGGGAAGCAGGGTTGGTCAGTGTTTGCTTCCCTTACTTCTTTCTCTGGAAGGTTAGGTGGAAAGTCCACCTCTGGGCCAGCCACTCTGACTGATGTGGATCTCTAAACCAGAAAGTAAAGCCCATGCCTCAGCCCTCAGAGCAGACATACCTAAAGCATGCCATTCATATCAGATGTGTCCCTTGTTCCCTCGTGTCCTCCTGGCATCGTGGAAACAGAAAGAATGCTGGCCTGGGACTCAGGGCATCCTCTGTGAACAGTGTTGACCGTTAGAGGAGACTGAGGCAGGAGTGTGGGCCCAGAGGGGACAGCAGGGCCCAAGATCAGTGTCCGAATCTGAGGGAGTCGGAAGACCCTCCCAACAAAGAAGACTCAAGAATGAGAGGAGAGGAAGCAGGGAGTGGGCCCAGCAGAGGCCGGTGAAAAGGACGAGGGTTAAAGGTAACAGGTCATATCAGAGAGCGCCACAGCATCACGGTGCCACAGTGAAAGCCGAGGACTGGATTTCTAGCTGTCTGTTTCCATAAGTCGTTCTCACTTTTCAGTTCTTTGTGTTCTGACTTTTCACAGAGGGAAGTCTATTTGTCCTCCTACCACACTGACAGGTGTACTTGAAAAGGAGAATCAGTCACGCCCTCCACCACCGATTCCTCATCACAGGCAGACAGACAAGTAAGGATTCTTCAGCTGCTTCCTAGAGGACTCTTGTCTGTTCAAAGGCCAGCGGGGGCTGAACTGCCCAGGGCTGCTCCAGCTGTTGACGGTCTCCTCGGGCCTAGCCTTAGGGTGTTGGGTTAAGATCTGTGATGTTTGACTGGGGTGCCAGATACATTTGCTCATGCCAGAGAGTCCCACATGTGCTGTTTGTAATGCCTGCTTCCCCTCTGGGGAGAGCAGTCCCTGGCCATAATAGCCGCAGCGTAGGTGGTGACAGTGGCCGTGGATTCAATCCGCCATTCTGGATGAGGCGGGAGCATCACATGGTTTACAGCAGTTGCTCTGGAGGTGGAAGTGGGATTCTAGGGGCCATGGACAGTGAATCGAGGACCTTTCATGTTTTGCTCTCTCGACTTATATATGGTTTGAACCATTTTTACAAGAAGCTTGTGATTTGAAGAGGAAAGGAAATCGCATGAGCAGGCGGCAGGCAAGGCAGGTGTTTCCTCAGCCAGGAGCTGGGAGGGTTCGTCTTCCCCTCTTGCCTGCCTCTGCCTTCCCCGGAGGGGACCAGCTGCCCCACTGGGACAAGGCCACCTTGCTGCACGTTACTGGGAAGCTAGCGGGGTCTCTCCTTCTGCTCTGGCCTTCCACACAGAAGCCTCCAGTACGCCCTGCACCTCTGGGTGGGTGGGTGGGTCGCCAGGAGAGTCCTAACCATCTCTATTTCCCTGGAGGTGGACAGACAGCTCGGTGTGGTCTGTTGGGCACAGCCTCAGCTTGGAGCTCCTTTGGCCAAGTAACTCCCAGGACCAGCCCCGCTCCCTCCCTGGGGAGCTTGCGGCTGGGCCTCCCGTCAGCACAGGCTGTGTTTCCTCCTGCTTTTCTTGAGCTGGGCCCCGTACCACCTGGGAGGTGAAGTCCTGGTCTGTTGATGACATGCCATCTTTTTTTCTTTTGCTTGCTGTATTTTTTTTTAAGCTTTTATTTTACTTTTAACTTTTACAGAGTTTTGTTGTTTACAGATATGTATGTTCCCAGATTAGTCATATGTTGCTTGCTGTATTTTATTTTTATAGTTTTTTTTTTCTTTTCCCCATCATGCCTCTTTTATTTATATTTATTTTCATCCATCCTTTTATTCTTTGGCTTGTATGGGCCTCCCATTGCAGTGGCCTCTCTCATTGCAGAGCACCAGCTCTGGGCGCATGCGCTCCAGAGCGCTGGCTCGGTAATTGGACACACCGGTCCAGCCACTCCACAGCACGTGGGATCTTCCCAGGCCAGGGATCAAACCGGTGCCCCTTGCACAGCAAGGTGGACTCTACCTACTGGAGCCTTTTTTATTTTTATAAGACTTTATTGTGAAACATTTTTAGAATAGAAAGAACCGTGTTAATATATTAATATAAACCCCTGGGTGCCCTTCACTAGCTTTCAACAGTTACCAGCACATGTTGACCCCACTGTCTTAGCAAAGCTTCATGCATGGTAAAGAAACTGATCCTTCACTTTCCAAGACCTGAATCCATTTCCCCCAAGCAAGAGAAGATAGCTCATTCTGTGTTTGTGTTTCAGGAATTCTGGGGGCAGCAACTTACAGAGAATAGCCAAGGAGCCAGTAATTGACTACTTTGATGTCCAGGACTGAGGAGATCGTGGCACCTTTAGAAGAAAGGATGACTTGGCGTGACGGAGACGTGTCGGCCAGAGCAGAATCATGCTGGTTCCCGACCGCCCGGTGGACTCGCAGCTCACATGCGGTCTTGACCTGACACAGCCAGAGCATGCGTGTCAGAGATCCCCTGTCCTCTCTGCCATCTGTGTAAAGTGTCTCACTAGGCCAGATCTCTGGACTGTCACTAGTGAATTAGTCGTGTTCGCACAGGCTCCTCACAGCCACCACCACAATTGCTCTGCGGGCTGGGGGAACACCAGACTTGATTTCTCAAACCAGCCACAGTCTCAGTTGTCTGTCCAGTCACCCTGCCTCCTCCTGGCAATGCCTGCAGCATCAGATGCACCTGCTTTCTTCGTCCAAAGTGATGACTCTCTTCAGAAAGACACAGGCTTACTTCTCAGTCCAGAATACCAAACACCAACTTGGTACAGCAAATCTGAAATCAGGCATGTGGTTCAACCCAGCTGTCCTAGCTGAGTCTCTTGCCAAAACCTCTCCTGGGTCTACCTAGCTAGACTTACCTGAGTGGTCTTCAGTAGCATCAGTTCAGACCTAGGAGAGGGCTTGGGTCACCTTATAGATTCCTGTCTTCTGAAGTTCGAGCAGGGCCTCACAGCACGTCACTGAGCATGTGTAGGGACAGGCACCTTGGCTTTCCACCGTGAGGCGGAGGCCAGCACAAGCTGCTCCTCCTGCGGGCTCACGCAGCGGCCTCTGCCCTGACCCGTGCAGCCCCAGCTCCTCTCTGGTTGAGGAAGAGTCTCCTGGACTCCTGCCTTTCCTGACCCGGGTTTTTCAGCCTTAGAAAGAACCGTGTTAATATATTAATATAAACCCCTGGGTGCCCTTCACTAGCTTTCAACAGTTACCAGCACATGTTGACCCCACTGTCTTAGCAAAGCTTCATGCATGGTAAAGAAACTGATCCTTCACTTTCCAAGACCTGAATCCATTTCCCCCAAGCAAGAGAAGATAGCTCATTCTGTGTTTGTGTTTCAGGAATTCTGGGGGCAGCAACTTACAGAGAATAGCCAAGGAGCCAGTAATTGACTACTTTGATGTCCAGGACTGAGGAGATCGTGGCACCTTTAGAAGAAAGGATGACTTGGCGTGACGGAGACGTGTCGGCCAGAGCAGAATCATGCTGGTTCCCGACCGCCCGGTGGACTCGCAGCTCACATGCGGTCTTGACCTGACACAGCCAGAGCATGCGTGTCAGAGATCCCCTGTCCTCTCTGCCATCTGTGTAAAGTGTCTCACTAGGCCAGATCTCTGGACTGTCACTAGTGAATTAGTCGTGTTCGCACAGGCTCCTCACAGCCACCACCACAATTGCTCTGCGGGCTGGGGGAACACCAGACTTGATTTCGTCAAACCAGCCACAGTCTCAGTTGTCTGTCCAGTCACCCTGCCTCCTCCTGGCAATGCCTGCAGCATCAGATGCACCTGCTTTCTTCGTCCAAAGTGATGACTCTCTTCAGAAAGACACAGGCTTACTTCTCAGTCCAGAATACCAAACACCAACTTGGTACAGCAAATCTGAAATCAGGCATGTGGTTCAACCCAGCTGTCCTAGCTGAGTCTCTTGCCAAAACCTCTCCTGGGTCTACCTAGCTAGACTTACCTGAGTGGTCTTCAGTAGCATCAGTTCAGACCTAGGAGAGGGCTTGGGTCACCTTATAGATTCCTGTCTTCTGAAGTTCGAGCAGGGCCTCACAGCACGTCACTGAGCATGTGTAGGGACAGGCACCTTGGCTTTCCACCGTGAGGGCGGAGGCCAGCACAAGCTGCTCCTCCTGCGGGCTCACGCAGCGGCCTCTGCCCCTGACCCGTGCAGCCCCAGCTCCTCTCTGGTTGAGGAAGAGTCTCCTGGACTCCTGCCTTTCCTGTCACTTCCTCCCAGGCCTGCAGCAGCTGTGTTGGCTTTCCCTGTCTCTGAGCTCTGGACTTCTGTTCAAATACTCAAAGTATGTGAACGATCCAGGGCTATGCCAGCAGGCCCCAGGAGGCATTCTTCAGCCTCCTTTAAGGCAGGTCCAGTGACAGTTCCATTAGTTTGGCCCTCTTGGCATTGGCCTCTCTCCACCATGGAGGCCAGACTTCTAGCAACTTCCTTCTGTTCCAGAACAAGCTACAGACCCCAGAGCAACAGAAGGAGAAATGAGAAGTCATGGCACAAAACTGGCACTTGATTTTATCAGGAAAAGCAGAGTGGCCCTTTGGTCCTGACCCAAAGACATAAGGTCCAGAGGTGGGGACAGGTGACTGGATGGAGAGCCACAGAACCACTCTCCCGAGCCTGTTGAGGGAAGGTCCGTGCCCCACGCCCAGCAGGGGGCTCCCGAACATCTTACAGGCAGTGGGTTCAGTGGGTGAACTGTACCTGAGAACATCTCAGAAAAGCGGGAAACTGGAGCCCTATCTCGGCTTTCCGTTCTGCCATGTGATGGGTGGAGCCATCGTCTCCCCTTTCCAGGTCATGAGGATTAAATGAGATATAATGAATGCAGAGGTGCCTGAGCTATCTCACGTGTAGAAAGTATAGCAGCCAGAAAATACGTAGGTGTCTTCTTTCTCTATCATTCCAGCCGAGTAAAGGACTAGAATGCTAAGCCTTCTGGTGAACACTTGGGTCCCTACCCATGCTGGGCTGTGCTGGGCTGTGGGAAACAGACATGACCTGCCCTTTTACAGTTAGTAATCCAGAGCAGGGCACATTCCAAAACAAATATAATGAAAGTGTTTTTGTCACTGGCACAAGTAGGTCATCAGTCTGTTTATTAAAAGCTGAAGAGCTGTACAGGGAGTTTTTTATGGCATGCTAGGAAGGAGTTAGCCCTCATGCTTGGGGGAAGGACGCCTGGATAGGGGACAAAAACAAGGAAGCATTTGAGCTGAGTCTTGAGATTGCAGACTACCGTTCATAGGAGAGGCATGGTATGCAGTGGCCAAAAGCCTGAGATAAGCCCGGGGCTGTGGTTCATGGGAGGCTGGAGGAAGGATTTGTCCAGCAGCTGTGTTGGCTTTCCTGTCTCTGAGCTCTGGACTTCTGTTCAAATACTCAAAGTATGTGAACGATCCAGGGCTATGCCAGCAGGCCCCAGGAGGCATTCTTCAGCCTCCTTTAAGGCAGGTCCAGTGACAGTTCCATTAGTTTGGCCCTCTTGGCATTGGCCTCTCTCCACCATGGAGGCCAGACTTCTAGCAACTTCCTTCTGTTCCAGAACAAGCTACAGACCCCAGAGCAACAGAAGGAGAAATGAGAAGTCATGGCACAAAACTGGCACTTGATTTTATCAGGAAAAGCAGAGTGGCCCTTTGGTCCTGACCCAAAGACATAAGGTCCAGAGGTGGGGACAGGTGACTGGATGGAGAGCCACAGAACCACTCTCCCGAGCCTGTTGAGGGAAGGTCCGTGCCCCACGCCCAGCAGGGGGCTCCCGAACATCTTACAGGCAGTGGGTTCAGTGGGTGAACTGTACCTGAGAACATCTCAGAAAAGCGGGAAACTGGAGCCCTATCTCGGCTTTCCGTTCTGCCATGTGATGGGTGGAGCCATCGTCTCCCTTACCAGGTCATGAGGATTAAATGAGATATAATGAATGCAGAGGTGCCTGAGCTATCTCACGTGTAGAAAGTATAGCAGCCAGAAAATACGTAGGTGTCTTCTTTCTCTATCATTCCAGCCGAGTAAAGGACTAGAATGCTAAGCCTTCTGGTGAACACTTGGGTCCCTACCCATGCTGGGCTGTGCTGGGCTGTGGGAAACAGACATGACCTGCCCTTTTACAGTTAGTAATCCAGAGCAGGGCACATTCCAAAACAAATATAATGAAAGTGTTTTTGTCACTGGCACAAGTAGGTCATCAGTCTGTTTATTAAAAGCTGAAGAGCTGTACAGGGAGTTTTTTATGGCATGCTAGGAAGGAGTTAGCCCTCATGCTTGGGGGAAGGACGCCTGGATAGGGGACAAAAACAAGGAAGCATTTGAGCTGAGTCTTGAGATTGCAGACTACCGTTCATAGGAGAGGCATGGTATGCAGTGGCCAAAAGCCTGAGATAAGCCCGGGGCTGTGGTTCATGGGAGGCTGGAGGAAGGATTTGTCCAGAGTGCGCAGACAGGTGGAGGGACAGGAGATGAAGCTGGAGAGGTAGACAGGGCCGTTTATGGGCAGCCAGTGAAAGGTCTTCAGTCAAGAGCCTCGTGGCTGAATTTATGACCAGGGGGAAGAGTCAGCACAGTGTTTTTGTGAAGACTCGGATACTGCTTTTGTGAGCCTTGGGGTTTCTGTCGTGGCTACCCAACTCCCACTGTGGTGCGAACCAGCCCCAGCCAGCACACAAGGGCATGCGCGTAACTCTGGTCCTGACTTCACAGGCACGAAGGCAGAACTTTATGGGATTCTAACATGTCAGAGAATACGTTTTTTTTTCCCAACCACTTAGAAATGAAAAAAGCGTTTGTAGCTCCTGGGTTGTATTCAGTACGAAAACAGGCTGGGTTTGGCCGTGACCTTAGTTTGCCCACCCTGTTCCGGAGCAGAGTGTGTGAAAGGGGTTGGGATCAAGAAAGCAGTCAGGAGCTGCCAGTGATGCAAGTGAGAGGAAGAGGCGGTGGGAGTTGGTGCTGGGAGGAGGGCAGAGGCTCAGGAGTGCAGGAAGGAGGCAGGGCTGCCAGGGGTCAGCAGGGAGCCAGCCGGCCTGCGTCACCAAAGGGACCTCACCCCCTCAGCAAAGCGAGGCCGGTTCTGGGTTTGGTGGATTCTCCAGTAAGTAGTGACCTTAGACAAAATTTTGCATGTCTTAAGTAAGTGACTTTTTGTTGAAAGATGAAAGACACTTGAGCCCGTACGTGGAGGAAGCCTGCAGGCCTCGGGACCCCACTTCTGCTCCTGGAGAGCCCAGTGGTACCTTCCTGCATCCCCACAGCCGCCTCCGACAGGAGTTCTTCGTGGGGCCCAGAGTTTTCCAGCGGCCAGGTTCTTAGCTCTGGAATTCCCTCTGGCTTGCCGGGCAGGGCTGGCTCCTCCCAGCAGCGGTCCCAGCCTGGCGTGCCATGGGGGGATGTGGGAAGGACGGAGGTGAAAGCAGTCCTCCTAGTCACAGGGTCTCGGACTGCTCCAGTCCTGTCCTGGCTGGGCCGGTGGGGGAAGAAGGCGTGTTGTGTCAGTCCTGGGATGGGGGAGGCTTAGGTGTGGGGGTCCTGAGTGGTGCCAGCCTTACTTCATTCCTGAGGCCTGGAGACCTAGTTCCCTAAGGAAGATCTGCCCCATGTGTCTCCCAAAACTGGGGAGGGAAGGAGGGACAGGCCAGAGCTGATTCACCTCCACAGCCCTGCCTTCCTCCTCAGTCCTCACATACAGCCAGTCACACCCACCCGGAAAGGTCTGCCTCCCGCGCTCCCTCACGGCCCGTGGCACTCCCCAGGGCGTGTTCTCCCGGCCAGACCCACCCCACTCTGGAAAGGCCCAGCCCGAAGGGACGGGGCTCCGAGGGCCGTACGCAAGGCCAGGACTGGAATCCAGGCTAGGGTTTCCTGGCCTTGGCCAGGAGGGGCTGGATCCTCAGGACAAGGCGCTGTCTCCCCCAGACGCTTCCGCTTTAGCCCTGCCCAGTAGCTCGGGCTGCCCTCAGCCCCAGCTCCACACGCAGCCTCCTGGGGGCCTGCTGCAGAGAACCCGGCTGGCCTGCCGGACTCCGCGTTGTCTCCCTGAGCTCACTCTGTGCCTGGGCAGTTTGCTTCCAGCGTCTGTCAGCTGGGTAGCAGCTCCCGCCTGTGCGCTGCCCCGAGCCTTTGGGAGGGGAGTGGGTGGGCAGAGTCCAAGGATCGGGAGGGTCTCCCAGTGGCACATGGCAGCTGAGGGTGGCCAAGCCTCTGGAGCCTGCCTCTCGGGTGTAGGGAAGGGAGGGACAGCAGTCATGAGGCTGCCCTGGTGAGGGCTGTGGTTTTCAGTCGCCTCCTTATGCCACCACTGCCACCGTCCCCTGCCCCCTCAAGCCTGCCACACGGGCAAGGGAGTCAGGAGTCTCCACCTACCCACACTTTCCCAAGAATCTCTTCTAACGGTGGAAGAACAGCTTGTAATAGCTTTTGAGCACCTTCGATACACCAGGCACCATGCTTGTATCATTTACTCCTCAAAGCCCTATAGAGATGTATCCTTATTTTCCGTGTTTTACCAATGAGGAAATCAACCCTGAATATTCACTGGGACTTAGTAATGAGCCATCTGATGTGAAGATGAAAGACCTTATCCAGTCTGTCCTGGGCCGGTGGGGAAGAAGGCGTGTTGTGTCAGTCCTGGGATGGGGGAGGCTTAGGTGGGGGTCCTGAGTGGTGCCAGCCTTACTTCATTCCTGAGGCCTGGAGACCTAGTTCCCTAAGGAAGATCTGCCCCATGTGTCTCCCAAAACTGGGGAGGGAAGGAGGGACAGGCCAGAGCTGATTCACCTCCACAGCCCTGCCTTCCTCCTCAGTCCTCACATACAGCCAGTCACACCCACCCGGAAAGGTCTGCCTCCCGCGCTCCCTCACGGCCCGTGGCACTCCCCAGGGCGTGTTCTCCCGGCCAGACCCACCCCACTCTGGAAAGGCCCAGCCCGAAGGGACGGGGCTCCGAGGGCCGTACGCAAGGCCAGGACTGGAATCCAGGCTAGGGTTTCCTGGCCTTGGCCAGGAGGGGCTGGATCCTCAGGACAAGGCGCTGTCTCCCCCAGACGCTTCCGCTTTAGCCCTGCCCAGTAGCTCGGGCTGCCCTCAGCCCCAGCTCCACACGCAGCCTCCTGGGGGCCTGCTGCAGAGAACCCGGCTGGCCTGCCGGACTCCGCGTTGTCTCCCTGAGCTCACTCTGTGCCTGGGCAGTTTGCTTCCAGCGTCTGTCAGCTGGGTAGCAGCTCCCGCCTGTGCGCTGCCCCGAGCCTTTGGGAGGGGAGTGGGTGGGCAGAGTCCAAGGATCGGGAGGGTCTCCCAGTGGCACATGGCAGCTGAGGGTGGCCAAGCCTCTGGAGCCTGCCTCTCGGGTGTAGGGAAGGGAGGGACAGCAGTCATGAGGCTGCCCTGGTGAGGGCTGTGGTTTTCAGTCGCCTCCTTATGCCACCACTGCCACCGTCCCCTGCCCCCTCAAGCCTGCCACACGGGCAAGGGAGTCAGGAGTCTCCACCTACCCACACTTTCCCAAGAATCTCTTCTAACGGTGGAAGAACAGCTTGTAATAGCTTTTGAGCACCTTCGATACACCAGGCACCATGCTTGTATCATTTACTCCTCAAAGCCCTATAGAGATGTATCCTTATTTTCCGTGTTTTACCAATGAGGAAATCAACCCTGAATATTCACTGGGACTGAAGCTGAAGCTCCAATACTTGAGCCATCTGATGTGAAGAGATGAATCATTGGAAAAGACCCTGATGTTGGGAAAAATACAAAAGAAGGGAAAGGGGATGACAGGATGAGTTGGTTGGATGGCATCATTGACGCAGTGGACATGAGTTTGAGCAAGCTCCGGGAGATGGTGAAGGACAGGGAAGCCTGGCATGCTGCAGTCCATGGGGTCACAAACAGTCAGCCACGACTGAGTGACTAAACTGAACTGAGCCAATGAGGAAACTGAAGGTTGGAGAAATTAGGTTGCTTGTCCAAAATCACTGTGAGTTGGGGATCTGAAGTTCCTACTAGCGCTGTGTTCAGAACCTGTCTTCCGGCTCCACGGGCAAAGCGGCAGCCGTCCACAGCTCATCCTGGAGTCCCTGAGACCGCACAGCCCAGCAGGTCAGGGCAAGTGGTAGGGAAGCTTACACCACGTCCTAGTGTAGAGAATAAAACGGTCTCCACGTGAGACCGTTTCCTACAGTGGCCACGAGGGGGCAGTATGTATCCCCACGGAACCAGGGGAATACTTACAAAACGTTTGCCTCAGGAAAACACACTAAAAGTTTTTAGATGAATTTATAACCAGTATCCTTTAAGTCACCTTTTCGTTTCTATTTTTAAAAATACTATTTTCTCTCTTCTTAATGGTATACATAGTATAGGCACAGGAGGAAAACCATATCTGATGTTTCAAATACCTGAGATCATCCAGGCAGAGGGAACAGCTACGACCAAGGTGCAGTGGTAGAAATATGCTGTACATCTTGAAGGGATTAACAGGGCCACCAGGCAGTAGCCAGATGAGTAAAGGAGTGAGTAGCAGGGCCTTGAGATCATTGGAAGCTTAGGGCAGAGGGGTGAATGATAAGATCTAGTTTTAATTTCTTTTGATGAAGTAATAGCTTTTGAGCACCTTCGATACACCAGGCACCATGCTTGTATCATTTACTCCTCAAAGCCCTATAGAGATGTATCCTTATTTTCCGTGTTTTACCAATGAGGAAATCAACCCTGAATATTCACTGGGACTGAAGCTGAAGCTCCAATACTTGAGCCATCTGATGTGAAGAGATGAATCATTGGAAAAGACCCTGATGTTGGGAAAAATACAAAAGAAGGAAAGGGGGATGACAGGATGAGTTGGTTGGATGGCATCATTGACGCAGTGGACATGAGTTTGAGCAAGCTCCGGGAGATGGTGAAGGACAGGGAAGCCTGGCATGCTGCAGTCCATGGGGTCACAAACAGTCAGCCACGACTGAGTGACTAAACTGAACTGAGCCAATGAGGAAACTGAAGGTTGGAGAAATTAGGTTGCTTGTCCAAAATCACTGTGAGTTGGGGATCTGAAGTTCCTACTAGCGCTGTGTTCAGAACCTGTCTTCCGGCTCCACGGGCAAAGCGGCAGCCGTCCACAGCTCATCCTGGAGTCCCTGAGACCGCACAGCCCAGCAGGTCAGGGCAAGTGGTAGGGAAGCTTACACCACGTCCTAGTGTAGAGAATAAAACGGTCTCCACGTGAGACCGTTTCCTACAGTGGCCACGAGGGGGCAGTATGTATCCCCACGGAACCAGGGGAATACTTACAAAACGTTTGCCTCAGGAAAACACACTAAAAGTTTTTAGATGAATTTATAACCAGTATCCTTTAAGTCACCTTTTCGTTTCTATTTTTAAAAATACTATTTTCTCTCTTCTTAATGGTATACATAGTATAGGCACAGGAGGAAAACCATATCTGATGTTTCAAATACCTGAGATCATCCAGGCAGAGGGAACAGCTACGACCAAGGTGCAGTGGTAGAAATATGCTGTACATCTTGAAGGGATTAACAGGGCCACCAGGCAGTAGCCAGATGAGTAAAGGAGTGAGTAGCAGGGCCTTGAGATCATTGGAAGCTTAGGGCAGAGGGGTGAATGATAAGATCTAGTTCATTTCTGGAAAATGTCATCCCAGCTGCTATATTTAGACTAGACTATAGGTAGGTGCATAGTCACTGAGTCATGTCTGACTCTTTGTGACCCCATAGTCTGCCAGGCTTTTCTGTCCATACAATTTTCCAGGCAAGAATACTGGAGTGGGTTGCCATTTCCTACTCCAGGAGGATCTTCCTGACCCAGGGATTGAACCCGTGTCTCTTACATCTCCTGCATTGGCAGATGGAGTCTTTACCACTGTGCCACCTGGAACGAGTCTATAGGGCTGAACCAGAACCAGGGGAGAGGCCAGGAGAGCAGTCAGAGGGCCTCTGCTGTCATCCAAGCGCGAGATGACCGCAGCTCAAACGGAGGATGCTGAGAGATGGGTGAATTCTAGACACAATTGGCAGATCACTCCCGTAGGACTTGCTGACCGTTGAGATGTAGGGTGAGAGAGAGGAGCAGAGATGACTTCAAAGTTTGAGGCCTGAGCAATGGGAAGGCTGAGTGTCCCATTTACTGGGATAGGAAAGTGTGGGAGGAGCAGGCTTTTGAGAGGAAGCTCTGGCCAGGAGGCAGTTGTCCATGAGAGTCTGAAGTCTGGAGACAAGACTGAGCTAAAGGTCTAATTTGGGGAGCTGTTGACATACAGTGGTATTTAAAGGCCGGTGAAGTCATTTTTGGGAGGGAGGATGAAAGAGAAGAGTCCAGGGATTTTGCCCTGGGCACTCCGTCCTCTGGAGGGCAGGCAGCTGAGGACAGGGTGAGCAGCAGAGGCTGCCAGAGCCGGCGCTGGGCCCGAGCGGCGTGACTCAGTGCTACAGGACAGCCTGTGGGGAAGCGTCTCATGGGCATTTTCCCATGTTGCCCAGGAGGGTACAGGCTTCCCTCGCTTGTCCTGACTCATCTGAACTGCCGGGAGGAAGGGACTGGCTCCATAGCACAAGTCAGGTAAGGCCTCAGAGAATTCACGTTCCTGGGGCCGGGGAGATCGTGCGCCTTGACCGCCTCCTCCCCTACCGCCGTCTCTAAAACATGGATGTTCACCAGGGTGCCACCGTCTCTCCCTGGGCCATCTCCTCCATCTGCGAGCTTTAACTGCCCCTCCAGTCTTAAAAGCTCTTTTCCTGGCCCAGGCTTTCAGGACATCCAACCTCCTGACTATCCACTGGTATCTCCACCACTTACCCCAGTCAGTCTCCCTGCCCTGGCCCTGAGCCTCCACTAGGAATTCATCTTCTCTCTAATGTCCCCTGACCTGGGACCAAGGAGCCAGGGCTACTTGGAGGAATGTGGGTGGCAGGGAGGGCAGGAACAGGTCCCAACAGGGCTGTTCTGGGGGCTGTTGGGACCCCACCAGAGGAATCCTCTTTATCAGCAAGCAAGGGTTCTGTTGGGTCCCTGGAGGACTCAGAGGCCCGGCCCTGGGTTTGTGACCTCAGCCGTGTGCCTGGGTGCGCCTGGCTCTGCACTGTATGTCTCCTCCCGGCCTCTGAGCCTCCACCACGCACCCAGGCCCTTCCTGGGCCAAAGCATCCCTTCACCAAATGGCCTCCACCACCCACTCCCCGCTATCCTGCCTCCTGAACACAGACACAAGGGGAGACCGTGAGCTCTGGTCAACTCCCCAGCCTTGCTCCATCCCAGCTGAATGCCAGGGGCAAACCTGAAACCAGAAACCCCTCACTCCTCTGGGCCACGTGACCCTCATTGTGCAAATGAGGAAACTGAGGCCCAGAGAGGCTAAATAACCTGCCAGAGCTTGGTAAGCGGCACTTGAATGACGGGGCTTTTTGCTTATGTAGGGGTTTTTGTTCATTTGTTAACGTTTTGCTGTTATTTTAACTGTATTTTTTTTTTTTGGAGGGGGGCGGGTTGGGGAGGGAGGGGGGCAGGCAGGCCACTTCTATTGGTCTTTCATTGATCTAGTTTCATCCATCTTTGTTCTTTGGCCCCTGTCGGCCTCCCATCGTGGTGGCATCTGTTGTTGCAGAGCACTGGCTCTGGGCGCATGCGCTCCAGAGCTCCGGCTCAGTAATTGGACACATCAGTCCCGCCGCTCCGCGGTACGTGGGATCTTCCCAGGCCAGGGATCGAACCGGCGCCCCTTGCACTGCAAGGCGGTGTCCTTACCCACTGGGCCACCAGGGAAGCCCCTAACTGTATTTTTAAAATAGGTTTATTTATTTTTGACTCTGCTGAGTCTTCGTTGCTGCTCCGGCTTTTCTCTAGTCTCATGAGTGGGAGCTACTGTCTAGGTGTGGCGTGTGGGCTTCTCGTTCCGGAGGCTTCTCTTGTTGCAGAGCACGGGCTTCAGGTGCACAGAGCTTCAGTAGTTGCGGCTCCCGGGCTCTAGAGCCCAGGCTCCGTGGGTGTGGCCCACAGGTTAGGGATCAAACCCGTATCTCCTGCGTCGGCAGGCAGAGTCTTCACCACTGAGCCACCAAGGAATCCTTTCACTGTATGTTTCATACACACCTCTACAAAATGTATTTCAGAATTTAAAGAGCAAACAAAACCCAGCAGAGAACGGATCAACAAAGGACTGGAATCCCATGCTGTACCCCTTGCTGAGCAGCCTCCCCAGGCCCCAGATTCCCTGGGTGTCACGTGGGACTGATGACAGCAGCCCCCTGCTCACGTGCAAGGCCGAGCTCATTCCATCAGCCCAGCAGCCTGGGAGGTGAGCACTGTCCTGGGAGGACGTCCTGTCTTACCTGAACTCAAACAGCGAGTGATCTAGGCCTCAAGGTCTGTGCTCATAGGTGCCAGCGTTACAAGCCCTGTGGCCCATGGGAGGGTCGGGGCACCCCTGGTCCCACTCTGGGTTCAGGATAGGGGGGGATACAGAGCCAAGGTCGGGCTGCGTGGCTCTGAGTGGCCACAGCCTTCTCCCTCGGCAGGTGCCAGCACCAAGGTCCAGCCCCAGAGGGCTCCTCTCACCTCCTCCAGGACTGCGCAACCGCATCTGAGGGAGGAGACCAGGCAGAGCGAGGTGCCGCCTCGGGGTGTCTGTGCCTGGGAGGCCCTGGGTGGGAGTGGGAGCGCAGCGGACCAGACAGCGAGTAAGAAGAGCCTCTTCCCAAAGCCAGAACCACCAGGCTGAGGACCAAACCTTCATCAACAAAGCCCTGGAGGGGCTGGGGTTGGGGGTCAGGGTTCATGCTTGTTCCATCCCTGTGTCCCCATCTCAAACACAGCCTCAGCCAGCATGGGGCAGGGGGCAGCAGTGGCGTTGTGACTTTGAAGAGCCATACGAAGTCCGAGCAGGGAGGCTCCCCCAGACAGGGACCAACAGGTCCCAGTCTCACTGTACAGGTGTGGAAGCCGAGGCCCAGAGGAGGCAAGGGTCCTGTCTGGGTGACACAGCTGGTCCATGCCGGCCTGGCACTGGGAGAATGGGAGAGGAGCCAGAATTCCTATAGCTGCCATCCCAGCCTGGCTCCCAGAACCGCACAGAGGTCCCTCCCGCTCCAGCCAGGGAGAGCTTGCCTGAGGGCTGTGTGTGTGAGCAGAGCTAAAAGCAGGGACCTGGAGCCATGATGCCTGCCCCACCTCATCTTCCTCTTTCCTTCCTGCCTTCCCTTCCTCCGCTCCCTCCCTCCTGCAGTGGCACAGCCTCTCTGCTCCAGAGACCTCCCTCACCTCTGCCTCTTGACCCTTGGCCTCACCTCTCCCCAGGGGTGAGCTCCGTTCCCTCACTTCTCTGTCCTTGTCTTCTGCTTCCCCACACTTTCCATTCCAGCAACAGTCCTTCCATGCTTGAACCTCAGGGCCTTTGCACTGGCTGTGCCCTCCGCCTGGCAGGCTCTTCCCCCACATGTCTGCGTGGCTCACTCCCTCACCCTCTTCAGGTCTTCACTCATCTACCTCTAGTCTTCACACCCACACACACTTCCTGTCCTTTTTCCCCCATTTTTTTCCTGCTTGCCATGTACCGCAAACACACCACATGTTTTGCACAGAATATCAGCTCCAGGAGAACAAGGACTTTTAAATGGCTCTGAGATGGTGTCTGGAACACTTGTAGGCTTTCAACCGAAATCTGCCGAGAGAGCGGACGGGCTGTGTGCCCTGTGCATGGCAATGCCCTGTGACCCAGGTCATCTGAGCCTGACCCTGGGGTCAGCTATTGCAGGAGGTTCTGGCAGTGGGCCGAGTGTAGGTCTGAGGCAGAGGACAGCAGGAGGGTCTGGATGACCCTCTGGCTGGGCTGCTGCCGAAGCCACTTCCCGGGCACATCAGGAAGCCAGAAGACTCAAGGGGTCAGTGGGGCAGTGGAGGTGAAATCAGATTTGGAGCCACTTCTCAGGAACACCCTCCTTGTGACTTTGAAGAGCCATACGAAGTCCGAGCAGGGAGGCTCCCCCAGACAGGGACCAACAGGTCCCAGTCTCACTGTACAGGTGTGGAAGCCGAGGCCCAGAGGAGGCAAGGGTCCTGTCTGGGTGACACAGCTGGTCCATGCCGGCCTGGCACTGGGAGAATGGGAGAGGAGCCAGAATTCCTATAGCTGCCATCCCAGCCTGGCTCCCAGAACCGCACAGAGGTCCCTCCCGCTCCAGCCAGGGAGAGCTTGCCTGAGGGCTGTGTGTGTGAGCAGAGCTAAAAGCAGGGACCTGGAGCCATGATGCCTGCCCCACCTCATCTTCCTCTTTCCTTCCTGCCTTCCCTTCCTCCGCTCCCTCCCTCCTGCAGTGGCACAGCCTCTCTGCTCCAGAGACCTCCCTCACCTCTGCCTCTTGACCCTTGGCCTCACCTCTCCCCAGGGGTGAGCTCCGTTCCCTCACTTCTCTGTCCTTGTCTTCTGCTTCCCCACACTTTCCATTCCAGCAACAGTCCTTCCATGCTTGAACCTCAGGGCCTTTGCACTGGCTGTGCCCTCCGCCTGGCAGGCTCTTCCCCCACATGTCTGCGTGGCTCACTCCCTCACCCTCTTCAGGTCTTCACTCATCTACCTCTAGTCTTCACACCCACACACACTTCCTGTCCTTTTTCCCCCATTTTTTTCCTGCTTGCCATGTACCGCAAACACACCACATGTTTTGCACAGAATATCAGCTCCAGGAGAACAAGGACTTTTAAATGGCTCTGAGATGGTGTCTGGAACACTTGTAGGCTTTCAACCGAAATCTGCCGAGAGAGCGGACGGGCTGTGTGCCCTGTGCATGGCAATGCCCTGTGACCCAGGTCATCTGAGCCTGACCCTGGGGTCAGCTATTGCAGGAGGTTCTGGCAGTGGGCCGAGTGTAGGTCTGAGGCAGAGGACAGCAGGAGGGTCTGGATGACCCTCTGGCTGGGCTGCTGCCGAAGCCACTTCCCGGGCACATCAGGAAGCCAGAAGACTCAAGGGGTCAGTGGGGCAGTGGAGGGTAGAAATCAGAACCCTCCCTTCTGTGACTGCGGCCTTTGGTCACACTGTTCTGGAACACCAGGACAGGAAGGGGCCACCCTCCTTGTGTTCACCGGGTCACAGAGGCTGAGGGGAAGAGACGGCCCAGGGTCACGGAGGGAGGCTGCTGACTGGCGCTCCCAGCTCTGGGCCTCCGTAGCCCCTCCCAGGCCTGATCCCTGACTCGGCTTCTCCCACCGGGGTTGTCAGACACACCCAAAAACCTCCTTCCTCAGCTGCGCCCCCAGCCTGGAATCTCAGGGGCCCCACGCCTGGTATTCTTCCCACCACTTGTTCTTGTGCTATTGCTATTTCTTCTCCATCTTTTAAAATACATGATACCCTCGAGTGAATACATACCACAGTTGTTGAAGCCCCATCACTTGTGGTGTGTTACTGTTCAGTCTTGTCTGACTCTCTGCGACCCTGTGAACTATAGCCCACCAGGAATTCTCCAGGCCTGAATACTAGAGTGGGTGGCCATGTCCTTCTCCAGGGGATCTTCCTGACCCAGGGATCGAACTCAGGTCTCCTGCATTGCAGGAAGAGTGTTTACTGACTGAGTCACCAGGGAAGACCAATCACATACATACACCCAAAGAATATATTGCTTTTTTGCTTTTTGTTTTTTTAATGGTATAGCGTACTATATCACTCTGCCTGCACACTTTCTCTGTGTCGTTGGAGGAAACTTGTGCCTGTTTTCACTGATGTTGTGGTCTGCTCTATGCAGATCTTGTGCCTGGACTTCACTGTATCTCTTCCCCTGTTGATGGACATTTAGGGTGTTTCCAGCATCCCCTGACCACCCACCATGTGCCTCTTGCCAGCCAAACCTCTCGAGAGGCCCGCTTCCCTTCACCAGGACTCCACCAGGACTTGTGGGCCTATTCTCAGCACTGTATGTGTTTGGGTTCATCAAATACCCACGTCAACACGAATGGAAGGTTATATTATTAGACCCATTTTACAAATGAGAAAACCCAGGTCCAGGGCAGCTGAGTAACTTGTCCGAGAGACTACACCCCTCTTGCCCAAATCCCATAGGCAACTCAAAGTCACTGTGTCCCCGATATAAATGATCATCTTCCTCTTCAAACTGGTGCCTCTCCCATGCTGTGCACTCAGTGGGGACATCGCAACACCCTGGGCCCAAGCCAGAAACTGGAAATCAGCCCTGGCTCCCCTCCACGTCCTCACTGGCTCCTTGCTCCAGACCAAGCACAGCCTGAGGCTTTCACCGCCTTGGTACTGGGTGAATTCCTTCGCCCCGTCCTCCCGTGCTGACCTCCTGGCACGGCCTCGCCCCACACTCCCTTGCAGGCCCCAGTCTCCTCCTTTCCCAGCACACTGCCACTCAGGTGTCCTTCTAAGCCTCATCTCACCAGGTTCCCACCTCCAGAAGAAAACCCAGCCTCCTCTGTCCTCTACCTCAAACCACGAAGTACAGCACCCAGCCCTTCCTCCTCTGGGAAGCCACCTGTGTCTTCACCGGGGGCTGGCCCGGGAGGCCCCTCTGAGACCCACATGCCGTCCCCTCTTCACCACTTGGCTCTTCCCCACCTGTCCTCAGGAGGGGCTGTGCTCCTGGAAGGCAGAGAGCCAGGCTCACCCACAGGGCTTGCCCACAGGTGGTGCTCAATGGTTGTTGAAAAGCTAAACGAGCAAGCAGGAACAGCAGCCACGGGTGGCCCTGCCTTCTGAGCCCCAGAAATCAGGATGATCCACCCGGCCTGGCTTCAGCCGCCCTGCCTCACCATCTGTTCCCTGGAGCCCCACGAGACCATCCCCTGCCCCTCTGCCTTTTGCTAGGATTTTCCTCTCTGCATCTTCCTTTCCCACTCTGGGATTCCTCACTGTGGCAGAGCTCTGGCCCCCGAAGAAGGCAGAGCCTCCCTCTTACCTCCTTTCTCAGTCTACATCAGGCACTTTCAAGGGTGGGGCGATTATGCTGTCACGGGAGAAAAAAATGGATCCTTAAAAGAGAGAAATTTTTTAAAATCTTAACTTTTTTTTGTATAAAGCAAAGATATATGTACATTACACAAGAAGATATACAGTATATCTGTGCCGTTTTTTTAAAAAATGTGGTGATTGAGGGGGGGAAATGTCCAAAAGACTCCTAAAGAGGAGAATAATGAAAAAAATAAAAAAAAAACGTTTGAGAAGCGCTGATCCTCACTCGCCTTGCCCGCCTGGTCCAAGGACTGGCCAAGACTGAGGGAGGGTCTCGAGTCCTCTCCCAGGGCGGCTCGGGGTCCTCCGGAGCTGACCCCGCTGCTAGCTGGAGCCCTACCCTGCACCACACCCTCCCTGCCCTGGGCCTGGAAGCCCACCGTTCGGCATCCGGAGTCCTCTAATCTGATCCTCTTTACTGAGGCCGCTGCCGGCCCTTCCACTTTCTCTCCCGGGGCCACCCAGCTCCCAGGCCTCTCGGCTCCGTGCTCAGCCTTAGGCTGCGGCTTACCCCCGGAGCTCCTGGAAGAATCCAGAAGGGAAGCCCTCCTGGAGGAGAGCCCCAGGAAGCGGGGTGCCCCGTGGGACAAGGATTTCTTTATTGAGGTGGAGGTAGGGTGTCAAATAGTCTCACTTAGACGGACTCTAGGCAGACGGGTCACTCGAGTGGTAGACAACTGAAGATCTGTCGTTGGGGGACACAGAGATCGGGGTGAGGGAGGCAGCCATGGGTGGGAGAGACGCAATCCTGGGCAACACCGATAGCCCGTGGTCTTCAATCGCTGCGGGGTTCTCCAGGGTCTGGGGCTCCCGTGGGGTGCTGGAGCCAATGAAGACAAAGTAGATGATGGCACCCAAGTAGGCACCCAGGGGTGGGGCCACCACGGGCACCCACCCAGGGCCAGCTTCCATCTGTTCCCTGGAGCCCCACGAGACCATCCCCTGCCCCTCTGCCTTTTGCTAGGATTTTCCTCTCTGCATCTTCCTTTCCCACTCTGGGATTCCTCACTGTGGCAGAGCTCTGGCCCCCGAAGAAGGCAGAGCCTCCCTCTTACCTCCTTTCTCAGTCTACATCAGGCACTTTCAAGGGTGGGGCGATTATGCTGTCACGGGAGAAAAAAATGGATCCTTAAAAGAGAGAAATTTTTTAAAATCTTAACTTTTTTTTGTATAAAGCAAAGATATATGTACATTACACAAGAAGATATACAGTATATCTGTGCCGTTTTTTTAAAAAATGTGGTGATTGAGGGGGGAAAATGTCCAAAAGACTCCTAAAGAGGAGAATAATGAAAAAAAAAAAAAAAAAAAAGTTTGAGAAGCTCTGATCCTCACTCTCGCGCCTTGCCCGCCTGGTCCAAGGACTGGCCAAGACTGAGGGAGGGTCTCGAGTCCTCTCCCAGGGCGGCTCGGGGTCCTCCGGAGCTGACCCCGCTGCTAGCTGGAGCCCTACCCTGCACCACACCCTCCCTGCCCTGGGCCTGGAAGCCCACCGTTCGGCATCCGGAGTCCTCTAATCTGATCCTCTTTACTGAGGCCGCTGCCGGCCCTTCCACTTTCTCTCCCGGGGCCACCCAGCTCCCAGGCCTCTCGGCTCCGTGCTCAGCCTTAGGCTGCGGCTTACCCCCGGAGCTCCTGGAAGAATCCAGAAGGGAAGCCCTCCTGGAGGAGAGCCCCAGGAAGCGGGGTGCCCCGTGGGACAAGGATTTCTTTATTGAGGTGGAGGTAGGGTGTCAAATAGTCTCACTTAGACGGACTCTAGGCAGACGGGTCACTCGAGTGGTAGACAACTGAAGATCTGTCGTTGGGGGACACAGAGATCGGGGTGAGGGAGGCAGCCATGGGTGGGAGAGACGCAATCCTGGGCAACACCGATAGCCCGTGGTCTTCAATCGCTGCGGGGTTCTCCAGGGTCTGGGGCTCCCGTGGGGTGCTGGAGCCAATGAAGACAAAGTAGATGATGGCACCCAAGTAGGCACCCAGGGGTGGGGCCACCACGGGCACCCACCACCAGTTCTTGGCGCTGGAGGCAAGAGACAGAGATCTGCTTAGGGGGCCTGTGTCCAGCACAGCATTCAGGCCAAGACAGGGAGTGGGGCTGAGAGGAGAGGAGGAACCCCCATCCTAGCCCAGGAGCTGGTCCTGAACCAGGGCCCTGGTCCGTTTCCGCCCAATTCAGAGACAGAGGTGAGTCTGGGGCAGGGCTGACATTCAGTGCAGGAGCAGAATCTGGAGGAAGTCAGGCCCCACTCCTGCCCCCCAGGCTCCTGGGGCCTCTGCAGGACACGCCTGGGCTGCTCCACCCTCCACATGCACGGAACCCCCAGAGAACTCCCAGGAGGGGGCTGGAGCAGGCAGTACCTAAAGACCTGCGAGCCCCAGCCAGCGACGAAGGTGAAGAAGCGGGGAGGCAGGTCCCGGGACGGGTTGATGGCATATCCGGAGTTCATGCCCAAGGACACTCCAATGACGACCACGAGGAGGCCGATCACAACGGCCTGCGTCCCCCGCAGGTCCGGGTTGTTCTGCTTGTCTGTGATGGCTAAGAGACACAGCTGAAGCATCCCCGTCAGCACCACCTGTGGAGCGGACACCATGGCAACACCAAGGCCCGCCCCACCGCCCCGGACAGAGACGTGTTGCGTCTGTCTCCGTACCGCCCCCTCCAGAGCTCCTGTTCTCTCCACCCCGGGGAGGTCTGCCTGCCCGCCCCTGCCTGAGTGGGGGAGGGCCTGAGGAGGGACACCGGCCCTGGACCACTGACCTCATCCAGGAAGCCCCTCCACAGCGTCATGTGGTCAGGAAGGTAGGTGGCAAAAATGTTCGCAGTGGCCGTGGGGCCGCTCACTGTCAGCTTTCCCCCCGAGAAGTCAATGATGGCGGCTGTGGGAACACAGACTGGGTGTGGACCAGCCCCCCCAGCCGAGCCCCACCTTCCTCCTAGAAGCAAGGCGGTAGGATGGAGGCTGGGGAGCACCACCAAAATGCTCCTCGCCTGGCGTTTGCACAGGGGAGGATGCGCGGTCAGATCTGCCCATGTTTCAGGGCAGGAGGCTGAGGCCAGAGGTGGACCAGCTGGGGCGGGGCACTCACTGTAGAAGAGGCAGTAGATGGTGGCCGAAGCCAGGAAGGAGCCCAGGAACTGACCCAGAATGTACACGGGAAACTTCTTCCAGGACATGCGGCCGAGTGCACAGTTGGTGAAGGTCACGGCTGCGTTCATGTGGGCCCCTGCAGGGAGGGTCAAGAAACAGACTAGAATAATCAGCGACACCGAGAGTGACAGCAGAAATGGTAAAGACAAGTGTCTGTGGAGCATGCTCATTCCGTCTTCATGGGGACCCCGAGGCAGGGGCCACTGTGCCATCTCACATGAGGGAAAGTGAGGGATGGAGAAGTTCAGTCACTCGACATGGCTGCTAACAATGGCGGGCCAGAGGGGCTCGTGAAGCGTCAGGGCAGAGGAGAGGGGCCCGTTGAGGCCAAGGCACCAGCTGACTAGAGGAGGAGATGGCTGGAAGAGGGCGGGCAGAGCCCGCGGGGGACACCTGGCCACCCGGCCACTCACCAGAGACGTGGCCCGCCAAGAGAATTCCCATGGTGACTCCAAAGCCAAAACCCAAGTTGACAGCGAGGTAGCTCCCGAATTTATCTCCGAGAACCATGTGGGCCACAGAGCCGAGACCAAACACCTGTAGGAGAGGGTCTCTGAGGGGACCGCCCACCCAGACACCCTCGCCTCAGAGGGGGCTCAGAGCTCAGCTGGGCTCCATGCCACCACGTACGAGGTCTCCCTAGGGGACCCTCTGCCGCGCCCTCCTCCTCTAGAGCATTCCTCCTGATGACTTCTTCCCCTTGCCCCTGCCAAGGCCTGTCAGCCTGACCCCTGGGAGCTGGGGGAGGGCTGGCGGAGGAGCCGGGTGAGGCAAGGGAGTGGGGACTCCCATGGACAGAGCCAGGGACCTAGACGCCAAGCCCACCTGAAGGGCTTCTGGAAGGGCAGTGCTGGTATGCACTGGACCCCTCGGAGCTTCTCGCCCTTCAGCCTAGCCCAAAGGAAGTTTCTTCAGGGAATCTGCAAGCCTCCTGTCTGGACCCTGCCAGGATCTGCCCCGCCTCCAACCCTCCTGGCCCCTGACACAGCAGCCGTGGCAACTTGCCCTCAGGCATCACCCCTGAACTTCTCACCCATCCCTAACCAAGAGATCTCATCAGATGAGAGGTTAGTCCCCTAAAAGGAGGTCCTTATTCAACCTTCCCCGGTTGCTAACAAGGCTGCATGGAGACTGCCTTCCCCTCCAGCTCCAACTCCTGTGCCCACCTGTCTTCTCTTACAGAGACCGCCCTCCCCTTTGCCTGTATCTTCCACCCTTCCCATGACCGGCTCCCATAGATTCCGGCCTCTTCCTTCCTTAAAGTAGAGCTTCCGTCTCAGCCTGGCCTCCCTGTCCAGCTGTGGACTCCGGGACGCCCCCTCCCATGTCAGTCGGGCTCCAGGAAGGACCCCGTGGACTGGCTCCTTTTCCCTTTCCCATGCCCTCCTTCCCCAGCCTGGCTTCTGCTTCCCCGTCATGGACACCAGCGCCCTGTCCAAGGGCTCCAGCCTCCGGATTGCCCAGTGGTCCCCTCAGGCATCATCTCGCTTGTCCATGCTGACTTTCACCCTCCTGACCACCCTATGCTTCTGGAAAGGACCTCCTCTTTGCCTTCCAAGATATCCTTCTTCCCTCCATAGTCTCCCCCTCTCCACAGTTCCTTCCCACATTCTTCTTCGTTCACCTGCCTCACGAATACAGATGACCCCCGGGTTCTATCCCTGGCCCCTTTCGTACCCTACCCCAGTCACTCCTGGGTTTTCTTACCAGCTTCAGATATGCCTGATGCACTAATTCCCAAAACTTCCACTTGGAAGCCAGATCCCTATTTCCAAATGCCCACTAGAAGTCTCCAGGGTGTTTCCACAGGCATCTCCAGCTCTACGTTGAAAGCTCACCACCTCTTGGAAAATGTGATCTTCATTCCACATTCCCGCATTCCAGTTGACTGAGCCAAAAACCTGGGTGTCCTTTCTCTCCATACCCAACACAGTAATCTCTGCTTACATTCTCCCCAGATCTTACCCAGTGTCCTTGCAACCAGAGTGACCTAACACAAAAATCTGACTATGTCTGCCTTTTGTCCAGATACTTCTGGCTCCTTTCCACTTCGAGGATAAACTCCAAACTCAGTAGGTCACCATTTAAGATCCTTGATTGCACGCCTTCTGCCTCTCAGCTGATTCATGTCTGCTCCAGTGTTGCCTATGTTCAGCACTTGGGTCACCAACAACAGCATTATACCTGTGCTCAGTCATGTCCGACTCTCTGTGACCCCATGGACTGTAGCCCACCAAGCTCCTCTGTCCATGGGATTCTTTTTTTTTTTTTTTTTTTTTAGAGGGTGGGTTTTTGGGGGGGTTGGGGGCGGTTTTGGGAGGGAAAGGGGCGGGCGGGCCACTTCTTTTGGTCTTTCATTCATCTATTTTCAACCATCTTTGTTCTTTGGCCCGCGTGGGCCTCCCATTGCAGTGGTCTCTGCTGTCGCAGAGCACCGGCTCTGGGCGCATGCACCCCAGAGCTCTGGCTCGGCAATTGGACACATCAGTCCAGCCGCTCCGCGACACGTGGGATCTTCCCAGGCCAGGGATCAAACCGGCGCCCCTTGCACTGCAAGGCGGTGTCCTTACCCACTGGACCACCAGGGAAGCCCTGTCCATGGGATTCTTCAGGCAAGAATACTGGAGTGGGTAGCCATTCCCTTCTCCAGGGGATCTTTTCCGATCCAGAGATTGAATCTGCATCTCTTGCGCGTCCTGCATTGACAGGTGGGTTTTTCTTTATTTTTTTTTTAATGTTTCAACTTGCTTTATTTATTTATTTATTTAAATTTTATTTATTTATTTTTGGTTCTTCTGGGTTTTCACTGCTGCCACAGGCTCTTCTCTAGTTGCAGGGAGTGGGGACTACTCTCTAGTTGAGGTGAGCAGACTTCTTGTTGCTGTGACTTTTCTTGTGGTGGAACTCGGGTTCTAGGGCACACGGGCTTCAGTAGTTGTGACACATGGGCTCAATAGTTGTGACTTATGGGCTTAGTTGCTCTGCAGCATGTGGGATCTTCCCAGATCAGGGATCCAAACCTGTGTCCAAACTCTTTACTACTGAGCTACCAGAGAAGCCTAGGTGGGTTCTTTATTACTAAGTCTGGTGGGAAGCCAAATAATAGCATTACTACTATAATAATAGGACTTCCCTGGTGGCCCAGTGGCTGAGACTCTGTGCTTCCAATGCAGGGGGCCAAAGTTTGAACCCTGGTCAGGGAACAAAATCCCACATGCTATAACTAAAACCTCAGACAACCAAATGAATAATAAATATTAAAATAATAATAATAACTGGGCTTCCCTGGTAGTTCAGTGGCAAAGAGTTCTCCTGCCAATGCAGGAGACACAAGTTTGATCCCTGAGCTGGGAAGATCCCACATGCTGTGGAGCAACTAAGCCTGTGAGCCACAACTATGGAGCCCGTGCTCTAGAGCCTCGGAGCCGCAACTATTGAGCCCATGTGCTATAACTACTGAAGCCCATGTGCCCTGGAGCCCGGGTTCCACAACAAGAGAAATCACCACAACAAGAAGCCTGCTCACCTCAACTAGAGAGTAGCTCCCACTCCCTGAAACTAGAGGAGAGCCTGCAGCAGCAGTGAAAATAACCAGAATAGCCAAATAAATAAATATTTTTAAAAACTTTAAATAAAATAATAATAACCATTGGAGCTTCCCTAGCTGTCCCGTGGTTAAGACTCCACACTTCCACTGCAGGGGGCATGGGTTTCATTCCTGGTCAGAGAACTATGGTCCCACATGCTGAGTGGTATAGCCAAAAAAAAAAAAAAAGAAACACTTAAAGAAAAAAGAATAATAACCACTTATTGAGCATTTATGTGTCAGGCATTGGAAAGTAAGTTTTATCTATCACCTCTTTTTTTTAATAATTATTTTTATTTCACTTTTGCAGAGTTCTGTTGTCTATACATTTGTGTATCACCTCTTTTAACCATAAACCTACTGACATATTAGATTCTATTATTCTCCCCATTTGACAGATGGGCAACCAGAGGCTTAGGGAAGTTGGTGGCTTGTCTCAAGTACATATCTTGAGGCTTCCCTGGTGATTTTAGTGGTTAGGAATCCACCTGCCGATGCAGAGCACATGGGTTCAATCCCTGGGTTCGGAAGATCCCAATTGCCAGAGAGCAAATAGGCCCATGTGCCACAACTACCGAGCCCATGTGCAGCAGCTACTGAAGCCTATGTAACCTAGAGCCTGTGCTCCGAGTGAGGGCAACAAGAGAAGCCCTGTCTTGCTGCAACTAGAGAAAGCCCATGCACGGCACTGAAAACAGCGCAGCCAAAAATAATACATAAATAAATCTTTTAAAAACAAATGTAAAAACCCCAAAGGACACATCTTGCACATGGTAAGCCAGTGTTTGAATCTAAGCAGTCGCCTATGCCAGACTCAGAGCAAACAACCAGCTGCTCCGTGCATGCCTTGTTTCCTCATGCCTCTGTGTTTAGCACATGCCACTCCCTCCCTCTGGAATACCTACTCCTGGATCCTGAAAGACTGAGGCTCTAAGGCCACGTTCAGGAGGCGCTCCTCCACAAAGTCCATGTGTTTTGAAAATGTTGTCTTTGAGGGACCTCTAGATGTCCAGACTGCTGGAAATCAGAGTCTAGATCTGTCATCCAGTATGATGGCCATGAGCCACGTGTGGCTGCTGAGCACTTGCAAGTGGCTACTCAGAACTGAGATTTGCTGTAAGGTACACAGCAGAATCAAAAAGAAAATGCAGAAGATCTTAAATCAGAACTGGTTAAGACTCCACACTTCCACTGCAGGGGGCATGGGTTTCATTCCTGGTCAGAGAACTATGGTCCCACATGCTGAGTGGTATAGCCAAAAAAAAAAAAGAAACACTTAAAGAAAAAAGAATAATAACCACTTATTGAGCATTTATGTGTCAGGCATTGGAAAGTAAGTTTTATCTATCACCTCTTTTTTTTAATAATTATTTTTATTTCACTTTTGCAGAGTTCTGTTGTCTATACATTTGTGTATCACCTCTTTTAACCATAAACCTACTGACATATTAGATTCTATTATTCTCCCCATTTGACAGATGGGCAACCAGAGGCTTAGGGAAGTTGAGTGGCTTGTCTCAAGTACATATCTTGAGGCTTCCCTGGTGATTTTAGTGGTTAGGAATCCACCTGCCGATGCAGAGCACATGGGTTCAATCCCTGGGTTCGGAAGATCCCAATTGCCAGAGAGCAAATAGGCCCATGTGCCACAACTACCGAGCCCATGTGCAGCAGCTACTGAAGCCTATGTAACCTAGAGCCTGTGCTCCGAGTGAGGGCAACAAGAGAAGCCCTGTCTTGCTGCAACTAGAGAAAGCCCATGCACGGCACTGAAAACAGCGCAGCCAAAAATAATACATAAATAAATCTTTTAAAAACAAATGTAAAAACCCCAAAGGACACATCTTGCACATGGTAAGCCAGTGTTTGAATCTAAGCAGTCGCCTATGCCAGACTCAGAGCAAACAACCAGCTGCTCCGTGCATGCCTTGTTTCCTCATGCCTCTGTGTTTAGCACATGCCACTCCCTCCCTCTGGAATACCTACTCCTGGATCCTGAAAGACTGAGGCTCTAAGGCCACGTTCAGGAGGCGTCTCCTCCACAAAGTCCATGTGTTTTGAAAATGTTGTCTTTGAGGGACCTCTAGATGTCCAGACTGCTGGAAATCAGAGTCTAGATCTGTCATCCAGTATGATGGCCATGAGCCACGTGTGGCTGCTGAGCACTTGCAAGTGGCTACTCAGAACTGAGATTTGCTGTAAGGTACACAGCAGATTTCAAAGGCTTAGGAGCAAAAAGAAAATGCAGAAGATCTTAAATAACTGTGTATTGATTACATGTTGAACTGGTAATATTATGGGTATATGGGTTAAATACAGTAACTATTAAAATTTATTTCACCTGTCACTTTTTACCATTTTAATGTGGTTACTAGAAATTTTAATTTACATATATAGCTCATTTTCTATGTCCCTTGATTAGTTCTAGAGTTTTTGGTTTTTTTTTTAAACTCTTTTTTGGTGGTGGGGGGACGAGTTGGGGAGGAAGGGGCCAGGCGGGCCACTTCTATTGGTCTTTCATTTGTCTGTTTTCATCCATCTTTGTTCTTTGGCTCCTGTGGGCCTCCCATCGCGGTGGCCTCTGTTGTCGCAGAGCACCAGCTCTGGGCACATGCGCTCCAGAGCTCTGGCTCGGTAGTTGGACACATGGGTCCAGCCGCTCCGCGGCACATGGGATCTTCCCAGGCCAGGGATTGAACCGGTGCCCCTTGCACTGCAAGGCGGTGTCCTTACCCACTGGACCACCAGGGAAGCCCCAGTTCTAGAGTTTTTGAAGAAAGAAAACCTGAAGAATTGTGGACATGAGGCCTGCGGTTGAATGAAGCTCTCAGAGAGTATATGAAGAGGAGAGGGTGAACCTAGGGCTGAACATCAGACCTCAGGGGTGGGTGTCAGAAACCCCAGCAGGAGCAGCTGTTGAAAGAGAAGAACAGGACTTCCCTGGTCACACTTCCCTGATAAGGACCCGCCTACCAATGCAGGGAACAATGGTTCAATCCCTGGTCCAGGAAGATTCTCCATGCCTCAGGGCAACTAAGCCCATGTGCCACAACTATGGAGCCCACATGCTGCAACTACTGAAGTCCAAGTTCTAGAGCCTACGCTCTTCAGTAAGAGAAGCCAAGGCAATGAGAAGCCCATGCACCACAACTAGAGAACAGGCCCCGCTCACCACAAATAAAGAAAAGCCCTCAGAGGAACAAAGACTCAACACAGCCAACAATTAATTGATTTAAAAAAAAAGAAATGGAAGACTAGAGAGAGCACGTGCCCTGGACCCCAGAGAGAAGCAGAGTTCCCGAGGAGGGTGTGGCCCACATGGTCACATGCAGCCTCTGGGTCAAGCGTGAGAAGGCCTGGAAAGCATCCCTTTGAATGTGTCAACTCAGGGGTCTTGAGTAAGGTAGTGGGGGCACCATCTCATCAGGCCAGGAGGTCAGAAGCCAGGTCCAGAGAGCGGGAAGGAAGACGGTGGTGAGGGAGAGCTGAAAGGACCAGTGGAGGCATTGCTTTGAGAACCTGCCTAAGAATGGAGGGAGAGCGAGCGTGATAAATGAAGGGGTGAAGGAAGGAATGCTGTATTCTACTGTTCTAAGAGGAGACACTTGAGGGTGTTTAGGTTGAGAAAGGGAGGGGCTGAAGGTACAGGAGAGAAGAGGAAGAGCAAACTGCCCAAGGAGGCTGGGGGTGGGGAGCGGCTGGGGCAGGAGTAGAGGATCCTGCATGAGGGAGGGCCCCAGGGCCCCATCCCGGAGGAGGGGGACATACGTGGATGTACAAAGAGGTGAGGAGCCAGACAGAGCCGGCGAGGAGGAAGCACACCTGAAGGTTCTCTGTCAGAATGGAGACCCAGCCATTTGCTGATGAACATGGCAGGCGGCCACAGCAGCTTTGGGACAGTCTGAGAAACAAGGATGGGTGGGGAGGGGAGAGGCCGCTGAGCAGGGCCCGCAGAAGCCCCAAGACAGATGCAGAGGAGCCCAGATGTGGGACGGCTAAGGACCAAGGGTAGGATGAGGATGAGAAGACGGGGGAGAGCCGGGAGGGAGGTGGGAACAAGGCCAAGCCAGGCTGACAGAGCAGGGGGTCAGAAGCTGCAGGGACTCGATCAAGCATGGAAGGTCTGCAAACCAAGGGTCTCCATTTCCAAACAGAAGCTCAAAACCATCTACAAAAAGTCATGAATGAGTGAATAGACCCCGCAAGACCTCCCGTGTCAAGGTTGCCAACTGGATGACCTCGTCCATCCAGCACACATTTTGTTTGGATAACTTGGTTTTGATGCAAGGAAGTTTTAGCTTCTCCTAATGCAACCGAGGAACAAATAAACCTCAACACAGCCCCAACAATTAAAAAAAAAATTTTGATTTAAAAAAGAAATGGAAGACTAGAGAGAGCACGTGCCCTGGACCCCAGAGAGAAGCAGAGTTCCCGAGGAGGGTGTGGCCCACATGGTCACATGCAGCCTCTGGGTCAAGCGTGAGAAGGCCTGGAAAGCATCCCTTTGAATGTGTCAACTCGGGGGTCTTGAGTAAGGTAGTGGGGGCACCATCTCATCAGGCCAGGAGGTCAGAAGCCAGGTCCAGAGAGCGGGAAGGAAGACGGTGGTGAGGGAGAGCTGAAAGGACCAGTGGAGGCATTGCTTTGAGAACCTGCCTAAGAATGGAGGGAGAGCGAGCGTGATAAATGAAGGGGTGAAGGAAGGAATGCTGTATTCTACTGTTCTAAGAGGAGACACTTGAGGGTGTTTAGGTTGAGAAAGGGAGGGGCTGAAGGTACAGGAGAGAAGAGGAAGAGCAAACTGCCCAAGGAGGCTGGGGGTGGGGAGCGGCTGGGGCAGGAGTAGAGGATCCTGCATGAGGGAGGGCCCCAGGGCCCCATCCCGGAGGAGGGGGACATACGTGGATGTACAAAGAGGTGAGGAGCCAGACAGAGCCGGCGAGGAGGAAGCACACCTGAAGGTTCTCTGTCAGAATGGAGACCCAGCCATTTGCTGATGAACATGGCAGGCGGCCACAGCAGCTTTGGGACAGTCTGAGAAACAAGGATGGGTGGGGAGGGGAGAGGCCGCTGAGCAGGGCCCGCAGAAGCCCCAAGACAGATGCAGAGGAGCCCAGATGTGGGACGGCTAAGGACCAAGGGTAGGATGAGGATGAGAAGACGGGGCAGAGCCGGGAGGGAGGTGGGAACAAGGCCAAGCCAGGCTGACAGAGCAGGGGGTCAGAAGCTGCAGGGACTCGATCAAGCATGGAAGGTCTGCAAACCAAGGGTCTCCATTTCCAAACAGAAGCTCAAAACCATCTACAAAAAGTCATGAATGAGTGAATAGACCCCGCAAGACCTCCCGTGTCAAGGTTGCCAACTGGATGACCTCGTCCATCCAGCACACATTTTGTTTGGATAACTTGGTTTTGATGCAAGGAAGTTTTAGCTTCTCTTACCAGATCAGAAGCTTGGTCAGCAGCGGCCTGCATTCCAGGTGACATGGCATCAGCTAGCCCGAGTGGTGGCAGCCAGATCCTCAGACAGGTCAGCATTCTGCTGCTGGCCACAGTCCCCGCCGCCCTCAGGTGGCTCTCTCAGGCCCCCACAGTGTGAGTTTGCAACCTCTGCCCTATTGCTCACAACTCCAGCGGGGCTTCCAGGACCCTGGCAGCCCAGCTCCTCCCCTCCCTGGTCAGTGAACGTGGCTGAGCCTGTCCAGGTGCCTCCAGTCCCCACAGGCCCAGCCCAGAGGACAACAACCCCAGAGGCTACAGAGTGGAGCTGAGTGGAGCAGTCTGCTTCCCTTGTCGTGGCTGCAATAAATGGGGCCCAAGGTCACTCTAGCTTTTCTGGTGAAACCTTCATGCTGATGACTCTCTGAGCTTCCTATCAGCTGAGAAAGTCCCCACTCTTGGCACAGGCCTGACACCTAAAAATAACAGCAGCACGATGTCCCCTGTGAGCTTAAACCTCACCAAGTGCTTTTATACCTGTTACTTCCCTTCGATTTGCACGGCAACTGAATGGTAAATGTTTCTGCTCCCAGGGAAAACCGCGCCTCGAGAGTGGCCTGGAAGTGAGGCCCTTCCCTTGGCTCGGAAAGATGTCGACATCCACAGCTAAGGCAAGAGACAGAGTGTGGACGTGAAGGGTCAAGACCAGGATAGTAGGCTGGACTGGATTTAATCTTAACTTAAAGTGTGTGGACAAGTGACTTTGTCTCATGGAACCTCAGTCTCCCCATCTGTGAAATGGGAGTAATAATAGTGCCTCCCTTCCAGGGCTGTTGTGAGGATTTGGGAAGAGTCTACACAGGAGGACTTAGTGTTAAGAGTGCCTTATATGCAGTCGGTGCTCAATAATAACCTCAATAAAGGGAGGAGACCCGCAAACATGGGCAGTGGGCAGGCAGGAATGCGTGTGGGCGGTGCCTGCCTTCCCTGGAGCTCTCCCAGGAGACACCCTCCCACCTCCACAGTGCCAAGGTCTAACAGCCCTCATGGAGCCAGAATGTCTTGTCATTAATGAATTACTTTGCCCCAGATTAAGACAAGAGAGGATCCAGATGCTGTCTTCACAGCTCAGGAGGGCAGGTAATGGAGGAGAGGCAAGACACAGGGAGGGAGGGCAGCTGGGAGCACTTGTCAACAAGCAACCAACATGAGTGTGCGATGCGTGTGCCCCTGGGCGTCGGACTCCAGGCCTTCTTCACACAAGTCGGCCAGCGCAATGTTAGCAACACATTTTTAAAAAAAATTTTTATTCTCCTTTTTTCTTTTCTTTTTTTTTTTGGCCACTTCTATTGGTCTTTCATTTATTTGTTTTCGTCCATCTTTGTTCTTTGGCCTGTGTGGACCTCCCATCGCAGTGGCCTCTCTCACTGCAGAGCACCGGCTCTGGGCGCATGCGCTCCAGAGCTCTGGCTCAGTAATTGGACACATCGGTCCAGCCACTCTGCAATACGTGGGATCTTCCCAGGCCAGGGATCGAACCGGCGCCCCTTGCACTGCAAGGCAGTGTCCTTATTCACGGGACCACCAGGGAAGCCCTTTTTACTTTTAAGGAACACATTTACCAGCGAAAAAGCCCAAGTCTTGAACAGTTAATATATTTATGTAAGATCACACAGCTAGAAGATAACAGAGCCAACATTCAGACCCAGCTCCAAAGTCCACGGAGGCCTAATTCCACACTATTTACCAGTCAATCCTAAAGGAAATCAACCCTGAATACTGTGTGAAACAAGTGCGTTCAAGACCAGGATAGTAGGCTGGACTGGATTTAATCTTAACTTAAAGTGTGTGGACAAGTGACTTTGTCTCATGGAACCTCAGTCTCCCCATCTGTGAAATGGGAGTAATAATAGTGCCTCCCTTCCAGGGCTGTTGTGAGGATTTGGGAAGAGTCTACACAGGAGGACTTAGTGTTAAGAGTGCCTTATATGCAGTCGGTGCTCAATAATAACCTCAATAAAGGGAGGAGACCCGCAAACATGGGCAGTGGGCAGGCAGGAATGCGTGTGGGCGGTGCCTGCCTTCCCTGGAGCTCTCCCAGGAGACACCCTCCCACCTCCACAGTGCCAAGGTCTAACAGCCCTCATGGAGCCAGAATGTCTTGTCATTAATGAATTACTTTGCCCCAGATTAAGACAAGAGAGGATCCAGATGCTGTCTTCACAGCTCAGGAGGGCAGGTAATGGAGGAGAGGCAAGACACAGGGAGGGAGGGCAGCTGGGAGCACTTGTCAACAAGCAACCAACATGAGTGTGCGATGCGTGTGCCCCTGGGCGTCGGACTCCAGGCCTTCTTCACACAAGTCGGCCAGCGCAATGTTAGCAACACATTTTTAAAAAAAATTTTTATTCTCCTTTATACTTTTTCTCTTTTTTTTGGCCACTTCTATTGGTCTTTCATTTATTTGTTTTCGTCCATCTTTGTTCTTTGGCCTGTGTGGACCTCCCATCGCAGTGGCCTCTCTCACTGCAGAGCACCGGCTCTGGGCGCATGCGCTCCAGAGCTCTGGCTCAGTAATTGGACACATCGGTCCAGCCACTCTGCAATACGTGGGATCTTCCCAGGCCAGGGATCGAACCGGCGCCCCTTGCACTGCAAGGCAGTGTCCTTATTCACGGGACCACCAGGGAAGCCCTTTTTACTTTTAAGGAACACATTTACCAGCGAAAAAGCCCAAGTCTTGAACAGTTAATATATTTATGTAAGATCACACAGCTAGAAGATAACAGAGCCAACATTCAGACCCAGCTCCAAAGTCCACGGAGGCCTAATTCCACACTATTTACCAGTCAATCCTAAAGGAAATCAACCCTGAATACTCATGGGAAGGACTGATGCTGAAACTGAAGTCCAATACTTTGGCCACATGATGTGAAGAACTGACTCATTAGAAAAGACCCTGATGCTGGGAAAGATTGAAGTCAGGAGGAGAAGGGGACGACAGAACATGAGATGGTTGGATGGAATCATCAACTCGGTGAACATGAGTTTGAGCAAACTCCGGGAGATCATGAAGGACAGGGAAGCCTGGCGTGCTGCAGTCCACGGAGCCACAAAGAGTCGGAGACGACTTAGCAACTGAACAAAACGACAGTGGTGTCTGAGAAGACAGGCTCTGAGCACAGACCTGCCCAAGGCCAGCCGATGACTCAGCCTCGGGACGATCAAGAGCACAGGTGTCCAGAGTCCTCTGAGCTCTGGGTGTCCCCGTCTCCTACTCCGTGACTCCGTGCACAGACACGCACACACACACACACACGTGACTGCACGGACTCGGCACACTCATCCTCTCCCTTCCCCCCACGGCTGCGTCTGCTGTGCTCCCAAAGCCGTTGCTCCCCTCCCCAGAGGCTTGCCCTTCTTGTCAGGGTCCTGGGCCTTCGTAAGCTACAAGCAAGCGCGGCCACAGCTTAGGGCAGAGGCTGGTTGGGTGCGTGGCCCGACTGAGGCAGAGGGAGGGACAGGGCATTCCCAAGAAACCCCGCATCCCACATGCACCTGGATTCTGTCCTGCCATCCTCTCAGAGGCCTCCTCGGGTCCCCCGGGACCTCCAGACCCTACCTACAAGGACGGTGTCCACTCTCACTGCCCCAGCCTGTCTGCAGCCCCCGCACTGCTGACCACTCCCTCCTTGTGGACTCACTTCTGTAGCCTAGTCTTCCCCACCTCCTCCTCCCACCCCTCTGGTCACTCCCTCTCAGACCCCTTTATATGTTCCTTCTCTTCATTCTTCAGGCTCTGTCCTCAATGCTGTTCTTTTCTCTTTCTGTACATCCTCACTGGACAAATTTTATAACCACCATTCATGTTCCGGTGAAGTCGAGCACTACTTCCAGCCCGAGCCACTCTGCAGAGTTCCAGGCCTGTCTATCCAGCCGCCCCTGAGACTCCTCCCGACACACACACCCCAGCAGCGCCTCTGCTCACGATGAAATGGCCCCTCGGCACTTATCCCACGTCTGTAGTGCGCAGTCTCCTTGCTCCCGTCCTCTCTAGCTCCCTCCCGTCTTCTCCTGCGCCTCCTCTTCCATTCCTGGGACCAGTGACAGCCTCTCTCTACCCCAGGTCATCGCAACAGCCTCTCCATGGGCTCCCCTCCCTCCAGCTTTGCCCACTCGGCTCAGGCGTCCCACTGCATCCAGAATTTCCTCCCCAAACCCACATCTGGCCTCCTCAATCCCCTGCCAGGAAGTCTTCAGTGTCTCCCATCACCCTCAGGGTTAATTCTCAAAGCCTCCGCGTCCTCTCCCATCTCTTACTGTTTGTTCTCTTCTCCTCACGTCCAGTCACACCCGCAACCCACGCTCCCACACCCAGCCCAGGACCTCCTCCTGCCCCACAGACTGTGAGCCCTTTCTCTCCCAAGAAGACTGGGTGAGAAAGACAGAGCTCTCTCCTGCACTGCTCCCTCAGAGGCTGGGGAGTGGACAGTGTGACCCAGCGTCCAATGGTGGGGAGAGGGTCAAGAGTTGCCCTTACTGAGCCCTACCTGCCTGAGGCCCCACCTCCCAGAGGTCCCCTCCTCGGAGCCCGCGTACCCTGTGTCCCCGCCTCCACTCACCATCATGACAAACGTGCTTATGAACTCGGCCAGGAACTCTCGTACCATCTCTTTCTGCAGTATGGATCGCATCTTCGTTACCGGCCGCAGCGTGACCATCCTGGACGTGCGGGTGGACCTGAAGCAGCAGCCCGACGAGCCCACGGGCAGAAGTGAGATCAGGAGCAGTTACTGTCGTGGCTGAGTTAATGGGTAACCCAGTGGCCTCTCCACACACGCCTCCTCTTACCAGGGCAACTGGTACCGTGGGGGTCAGAGGCACGTGAGGGCCCAGGGATGTGCAAAGGGACCAGGGGGAGATATCCAGGCCAGGCCCCTTCTTCCTTCTCCTGGGGACTGGGCCATTGGAAAGGGTGCACCAATGAGGCCAGGGGGCGTGTGGGAAGTCAGTAAGCATCGTCTATGCTGCCAAAGAGCCTCCAGGGAGAAGCAGGAGGGAGAGAGCAGGTGGAAGAGTGGAGCTCAGCTGTTGCGGTCTGTGTGTCTGCTCGTCTGCTGGGCCAGAGCTCTGGACACACGTTAAGGCATCAGGCAAGACCTGGCAACAGCGAGGCTCTGCAAACAGCACGGAGCGTGGCAGAGCCTGCTTCCAGGCCCTGTGAACAGCACCGAGGCCCAAAGCACACACCAGGTTCCTCCAGAGATGACGGGGACGGCAAAGCACACCGGGCTGTGCAGCAAGGTCAACACCAGCGGATGCGTGTGAGTGAGGGAATGAGTGAGGAGCAAATGGACCAATGGAAGGGAAGGAGGGAGAAAAAGAGGGCCTGTATCCTACTCCCTGGTGTATCCTCTGTGTCCAGCAGGGTGCCAGGCACGTAATAGGTGTGCAAAGTACACTGTCGAGTGAATGAGAACTGAGAATTCATCTGTTGCTCTCCCCTAGATCCCCGGCTCTCCTACAGCGCCTGATGCACGGTAGACGCTTGATAAACGTAAATGGATGGTTGGATGGACAGACGGATGAAAGAGTGAGTCAGAGGCTCTGATAAGAGTTGGGGGGTAGGACTGGGTGGGAGGGAGATATCTCCCTCTTAGCCTCTGGGGGAAGGAGATGCACCCAGGGTCTAAGGAGGAAATACGTGTCCAGACAGCCTTAGCACTTGTTCAGACTGGGGACCCCCGCCCACCTCCTGCGCGGACTGTCCCTCAATTTCCTCACCCTGCGGGGGACCTCAGCAGCACCCGCACCCCGCCCCAGGTTCCTGATTTTCCTCTGCCTCACAGCAGTGGAGAGTGAGCCCAGAGAGCGAGCCATGTAGCCCTGGCGAGCAGAGCACACAATCCACTCTTCTGGCTGAGGGCCCAGATTCATTTCTCACCCACCCTAGTCCTTGCTCTGTCCTTACTTCAGGGAAACACACCCAGGACTGAGCATGTGGAGGGGCACCTAGTGTTGCCCGGACGGTCGGTCCACGGGCGCCCCCCAGCTGCCGCTCCCATGCAGCATCACGTAAGGGTCCCCACGCCCTGAGGCATGGCCTCCTCGGCCCTGAGGAAGAGCCTGAGGCATCAGGAATTCAAGAACAGTCCTGGGGGCCTCCCTCGTGGCTCAGTGGTAAAGAATCCGCCTGCCAACGCAGGAGACAGAGTTCAATCCCTGATCTAGGAAGATCCCACGTGCCTCTGAGCAACCAAGCCCACGTGCCGCAGCTGTGGAGCCTGTGCTCTAGAGCCCAGGAGCCACAGCGACGGAAGCCTGCGTGTCCTAAAGCCGGTCCTCTGCAACAAAAGCCACTGCCAGGAGAACCCCAAGCACCACCACTCGAGATTCGCCCGCACTCGCTGCGCCTAGAGAAAAGCCTGCCCAGCGACGAAGACCCAGCGCAGCTGAAAGTGAATAAATAAATAAATATTATAAACAAAACAAAACAGAACAGTCCCAGACGGTAGCAGAGGCAGACGCAGCAGGAAGTCAGTGACACGAAGGAAGGTCTAGGACGCTCCGCTCTTCCTCCGCACCACACAGCAGGCAGGATGCGGTCAGTGACAGCCACCAGAGGACCAGCGGACCACACGTGTACGGATGCCTCACACGCCTACTCTGCTCAGCTGTGTTCGACTCCCTGCAGCCCCATAGACTGTAACCCGCCAGGCTCTTCCGTCCGTGGGTTTTCCAGACAGGAACACATGAGTGGGTGGCCATGTCCTTCTCCACTCTGCTTGGTGACTGGAATGAAGAACATTGGCATGGTCCCTACTCTTAGGAAGATGAACAATTAACTAAGCAATTACTCAGAGAGTAAGGAGTGTTGTTGCGTAAGAAGAACAGGGAAGCCTGGTGGGCTACAGCCTGTGGCGTCGCAAGGAGTCGGACGTGACTTAGCAACTGAACGACAAGGAGTGCTGCCACCAGTGAAGAGTGGGCACTAAGCGTGGTAGCGAGGAAGCAAATGACCCGGAGGAGGGAGGAGGAGGCTCTCCCAGAGGAAGGGAAATGTAGGTCGAGAATAGAAGACTGGTCAGGTGAAGGAGCATCATGGGAAATGGGGGAAAGTTCTGGGCATTGGAATGCTTCGGACAAAGACTTTGCAGCTACAACCGTGGGTGACAGGTAGAGGAATTCTGCAAGAATGGGCCACAGAGAGAGGAGGGGAAGTGGCAGAGAAAGTGGATGATCTCGTGGCCCACGCTCAGGAGTAGGGTGTCACGGGGTGGAGGAGCTAAGCAGGAGCACTGCCTCCTCCTTGGAGGCTGCAAGGAGGGAGCAGGAGTGGAGGCGTGGTGAGCAATCAGACAGGTTGTGAGGTGATGGCAGTCCAAGCCAAGAAGGTGCGGTGGAGGTGACTGGAGAAAGGCAGTCCAGCAGACTTGTGTCTCATTAGAGAGGAGGATGGATGAGTCAGGGGAGAGTCAGGGATGCCCCAGGCTCGGGCTGGAGCAGCACGATGGCCTGCATGAGGCACATGAGAGAAGTGGCAGGCCCGGGCAGAGGACGACGAGGCCCCTTCTGGGTGTGCTGAGTTAGAGGAGCTCACCAAACGGCTAGTTGGAGGTGGCCAGTAAGGAGGGTGCTGGTCACCTGGTCTTGTTTAGAGATGCCCATATGGAGGTTACCAAATCAAAGATGGTCATCTGATCCATGGGCACAGGTGAGAGAGCTCAAGGAAGGGTATAAAATGATAAAGGGGCATCTAAGAAATCAACCCTGAAAGTTTATTGGAAGGACTGATGTTGAAACTTTAGCTGCCTGATGCAAAGAGATGACTCACTGGAAAAGACCCTGTTGTTGGGAAAAATAGAAGGCAAAGGAGAAGAGGATGGCAGAGGACGAGACGGTTGGATGGCATCACTGAGTCAATAGACATGATTTTGAGCAAGCTCCAGGAGATGGTGAAGGACAGGGAAGCCTGGCGTGCTGCAGGCCATGGGGCCACAGAGAGTTGGACATGACTGAGCAACTGAACAACAAAGAAAACTTAGCCTATAAATCAAGAAACTAACAGTCAACCAAGTAATTACTTAAGGGTGTGCTCAGTCGCTTCAGTCATGTCCAACTCTTTGCAACCCTACGGACTGTAGCCTGCCAGACTTCTCTGTCCATGGGATTCTTCAGGCCAGAATACTGCAGTGGGTTGCCATGCCCTCCTCCAGGGGATCTCCCCCACCCATGGATCGAACTCACCTCTCTTAGGTCTCCTGCATTGCAGGCAGAATCTTTATCATTCCAGGAACCCCCAATTACCTAAGAATTATGTGCTAATCAAGGAACTAAATGTCTAACAACTCACCATCCAACCTCTCGATTGGCAACTTAACCAACTAACTAATTCTCCTGGTGGCCAGCTTATGTAATGATCTCATCAACCAACCCACTGCCACCTATCCAACTAATATCAAGCCAGCCATCTGATCTACTAGCCAGTATTCATCCATTTAACAAACATTTGTTGAGCATCAACGTACGAGTCAGGTACAAGGAACACAAGTGAAAACCCTGTCTCCACCCTCAGAAGACTTCACTCCGTGAGAAGATGGATGACACCCTCAGGGCAAGGAGCCCCAGAGCAGCGGGAGGGGAAGCCTGCAGGGGCTTGTGGAGAACGGGTGGGTGGTGGCCTGGACTGGCTGTGAGGGAGTAGGGTGGTGGCAAAGCCTCATGTTTTAGGAGATTGTTGGTTAGAGGTGAGACGCGGGGGACAGATGCATAAGGACAAGGCTGTGACTTCTGGCTGGAGCACTGGGGAAGGAGGGGATCCTTGACGGAGCTGGGGGAGTCGGTGGGAAGAAGTCTGTCTTCAGCTAGGACTGAGCTGCCTGTGGGTCATCAGTGGGTCTTTGCACACAGAGTCCAAAGCCCTGTGAGAGCCCTGGGCAGGGCCAGCGAGGTCGTCAGCTGAGAACAGACCCACGCGTTCTCTCTCTGCAGGAGTACACAAGCCGACCAACACCTGTGCTTTCACGTGGAGCTGGCAGGTGGCGAGGAAAGGAAGCAAGTGCCTGCGTCTGTGTAGTAGAAGGTAGTATCCATACATCCCATGGAGGGACAGAGCAGGGAAGAGAGGCTGGGAGGCACTCTATCAGGAGCCCTCACTGAGAAGGTGGCATCATGAGAGCAGAGACAGGAAGGTGCTGACGGAGCGAGCCACACGGGGCACTGTGAGGAGAATCTTTCAGGCAGAGGGCACGGGCCCTGAAGGACTCTGAGCCTGTCTAAGGGAAGGAAAGGAGAGAGGTGGGCGGGGTGCGGGAAGGTCAGAGAGGAAACAGGCACTGGGTAGGCAGGGCCTTGGCCGTTGTGAGGCCTTTGGCTTTCACTTCACCCCAAAGAGACCTGAGCCAGAGCGGGTAGGAGGTAGTCAGTTCATTTCAGTTGAGCACAAGCTACACAGGGGCCGCTGGCACCCCTGCCCAACCCTTTGACCCACAGTCCAGTCTTTCTGAGCCTCCCACTCACCCCAGGGCCCAGCCCACGCTTGGCTATGGGTGCAGGTGGGAGAAACCCTTCTTCTGGGTCCCATGGGCTGGTGGGCGTGGGGGGAGTCTGGGAGGATCAGCCGCCCTGAGGCAGGGGCTGGGAGTGGGGCAGGGAGAGCCCTGGGGGTGCACTGGGTGCCATATGAGAGGGCTGAGGTAGGGGAATGGGTGGGATGCTTACCGCCTCTTCCTTTCTGTCTGCGCCATATTGGCTTTGAGCTTTTTCGATGCTGTGGAGTAAAGAGAGGTCACTAGGGCTGGGGGTCCACAGAACTTGGCCCCTTATTCTCATCAGACCTCAGTCCCCCAAGGGAGAAGTCACAGGGATACCTCCCGCCAGTCCCAACACCTCAACCCAGCCAAGCGGGCAGGGAGGGAGAAGACGGGGTAGGGGTGCTTCAGCCAATGGGGAGAGGCCCTGAAGCCCCACCCTCCACCCCTGCTGGACTCAATACCCCGGACCAGTTCCCAAGTCTGCAGCCCGGCTCTCTGGACAGTGGCGGTGCCCACAGCCTCCCCGCAGCAGGTCCACCCTCCCTGAGGCAGGTATTACTGCCTCTAGTCTAGCCTCGAGCTCTCTTGCTGCTGTCTTTTAAAAAAAAAAAAAATTTATTTTATTTATTTATCTTTTGGGGGGTGGGGTGGGGAGGGAGGGGGACGGTCTTTCATTTCTCTATTTTCATCCGTCTTTGTTCTTTGGCTCCGGTGGGCCTCCCATCGCGGTGGCCTCTGTCGTCGCAGAGCGCCGGCTCTGGGCGCATGCGCCCCAGAGCTCCGGCTCGGTAATTGGACACATTGGTCCAGCCGCTCCGCGGCACGTGGGATCTTCCCAGGCCAGGGATCAAACCGGCGCCCCTTGCATTGCAAGGCGGTGTCCTTACCCACTGGACCACCAAGGAAGCCCTCTTGCTGCTGTCTTAGACCAACTTTCCAGGGCTTCCTCTGCTTCCTTCTTGCACACACACACACTCCCACACAGAATGAAGTCCTGAAAACTCATTCAGTCCATATCCCCACTGCAGAGTAAAGTCTGCCCTTTCACCTTTCCTGAAAAGCCCCCCTCTGAATCCCCGTTTTCCTTGAAAATGGCAGCACGAAAATAATCCTCGACTTTCCCATCCTGCGTGTTCCCGGTTCCCAGCCACTTCCCTCCCAACTGCCCAGCCCAATCCCGCCCCTCGCCCTGACTGCAGAAACCCCCTAGCCCCACCCCACCCCCAGGAGGAGACTCGAGAGGGAGAAACCATGCCGGCGAAGCCAGGAATGCGCCGGGTATTCTGGTCGTCACCCCTTCCACTCTGGTCCACTCTGGCCAGTCTCTCTTCGCTCCCCATCCCCCCACTTGGGCCCTCCTGGTAGTCTAGCCGCACACATCCTCCCTATCTCTGCTCCACCGCTGGTCCCCCCGAGAGTCCATCTACAGGTAAGGACGCCTGGAGAGAAAGTGTGACGTGCCTACATGGTGCAGCACCTCAGGACTAAACCAGAGCAGACACCCCGGCCTTCACCTCCCAGCTGGGGTCCCTTCCCCGGCTACTTCCACAGTCACCTCGTCCCCATGTGGTCTCCAGGAGTGGCACCCCAGGCCTGGGTCCCTGGGGAAGCCCCGTGTCCTGGCCCTGCCTGGGGTCCGACTCCCAACTCTGGGGCTCTGAAGTTTGGCTTGACCTCCCACAGCCTCCCCGCAGCAGGTCCACCCTCCCTGAGGCAGGTATTACTGCCTCTAGTCTAGCCTCGAGCTCTCTTGCTGCTGTCTTTTAAAAAAAAAAAAAATTTATTTTATTTATTTATCTTTTGGGGGGTGGGGTGGGGAGGGAGGGGGACGGTCTTTCATTTCTCTATTTTCATCCGTCTTTGTTCTTTGGCTCCGGTGGGCCTCCCATCGCGGTGGCCTCTGTCGTCGCAGAGCGCCGGCTCTGGGCGCATGCGCCCCAGAGCTCCGGCTCGGTAATTGGACACATTGGTCCAGCCGCTCCGCGGCACGTGGGATCTTCCCAGGCCAGGGATCAAACCGGCGCCCCTTGCATTGCAAGGCGGTGTCCTTACCCACTGGACCACCAAGGAAGCCCTCTTGCTGCTGTCTTAGACCAACTTTCCAGGGCTTCCTCTGCTTCCTTCTTGCACACACACACACTCCCACACAGAATGAAGTCCTGAAAACTCATTCAGTCCATATCCCCACTGCAGAGTAAAGTCTGCCCTTTCACCTTTCCTGAAAAGCCCCCCTCTGAATCCCCGTTTTCCTTGAAAATGGCAGCACGAAAATAATCCTCGACTTTCCCATCCTGCGTGTTCCCGGTTCCCAGCCACTTCCCTCCCAACTGCCCAGCCCAATCCCGCCCCTCGCCCTGACTGCAGAAACCCCCTAGCCCCACCCCACCCCCAGGAGGAGACTCGAGAGGGAGAAACCATGCCGGCGAAGCCAGGAATGCGCCGGGTATTCTGGTCGTCACCCCTTCCACTCTGGTCCACTCTGGCCAGTCTCTCTTCGCTCCCCATCCCCCCACTTGGGCCCTCCTGGTAGTCTAGCCGCACACATCCTCCCTATCTCTGCTCCACCGCTGGTCCCCCCGAGAGTCCATCTACAGGTAAGGACGCCTGGAGAGAAAGTGTGACGTGCCTACATGGTGCAGCACCTCAGGACTAAACCAGAGCAGACACCCCGGCCTTCACCTCCCAGCTGGGGTCCCTTCCCCGGCTACTTCCACAGTCACCTCGTCCCCATGTGGTCTCCAGGAGTGGCACCCCAGGCCTGGGTCCCTGGGGAAGCCCCGTGTCCTGGCCCTGCCTGGGGTCCGACTCACTCTGCTGAAGGGCCTTAGACGTCCCAGAGCTGCCTTGGGGCCTCTCAGTTACAGCAGCTTCTGGGCTTGTCCTCCATGGCAGTCTCAACCTCGGGCTGCAGCCCCTGCTAGGGCTCTGCTGTCCCCGTGTCCCCGGCTAAAGCCCGCCTCTTGGCCCTCCCTGGGGCAGTCCAAGCACTGCTCCTCCAGGCAAGAGGTCAGTGGGACAGGGGTTGGGCCCATGTCATGCGAGCCAAGTCCAGACGCACTGCCCAAAATAGCATCCCTTCTCCTGCCAGCAGCACCGTGGAGCCTGGTTTCTTAGGTAGCCTTTGTGAGCTCAGAAGCGGAACTCTGGGTGGGCGCTCTGGGCTCACCTCCCAGAGGAAGAACCTGTGCTCCAAGCCAAGTATCCAGCCAGAGCCAGAGGAAGCCCTCTTCCCAGGGCTCCAGAGCCGGGGGAGGCTCCAGGGGCCCCTGAGTGCCCCCTCTGCAGTGAGAACCGCACAGAACGGGGACTGGAGGTGGAGAATTCAGAAGATCGACTGCCGGGTGGAAGGGTGGAGGAGAAGACCCTGGGTCAGCACTGAAGAAACCCCCATCCCGAGGGAGGAAGGAGAACTCCGGCCTTGGACTCAGAGGGGGAGGAAAAGACATAAGCCAAGTTTGCAGAAAGACCTCAGTCCAAGACGGGGAGTGGGTGGTGGGGTAGACATCAGGCCTGGTTCTCTGGAGGTGCTTAGTCTGGAGGGGAAGAGAAAAAGTCCGTGCCTCGTCCTCTGGGAGCCCCCATTTAAGTGGGGAAAGGGAACCTAGGGCCTGCCTTCCGGAAAACACCTCCCATGGGAACAGTAAGGCCCCCAGGAAGGAGCCAGGCTGGACCAGAGGGCGCGCCCATGGGTGGGGGACCAAGGTTGGTCAGGAGCCAGCCAAGGGATCAGCCACTGTCTGAGAACCTCTGGAGCCAGGGCATGGCTAAGCCTCCCAAGACGGGCCAGTTTGGGATGTGAGCAGGTGACCTGGTGCTGAGAAGCAGGGGAGCGGTTGCTGGTTTGCAGACCCAGGCGGAGTAGTGGAGGCTGGGCAGAAGGCCCAGAAGCCTCTGAGTCCGGCAGCTCCTTGCACAGGCGGCATCCGGGTTGGTTGCCAAGCCAGCTTTGGTAATAGAACTGTCCTCTAGAGGGTGCCAACAGAGCGGGTCTGGCCTGGCACTTGCACTGCCCAGCCCCACACGCCTCCTCGACTTCCCAGGTGGCTCAGGGGGTAAAGAATCCGCCTGCCATGCAGGAGACGCAAGTTCCATCCCTGGATCAGGAAGATCCCCTGGAGGAGGGCATGGCAATCCACTTCAGTATTCTTGCCTGGAGAATCCCATGGACAGAGGAGCCTGGTGGGCAACAGTCCATAGGGTCTCAAAGGGTTGAACCTAGAAAGCAGCCATGCACCATCCCTCCTGGCCCAGCAGGTCACTCGCTGTGTAAGCAGAGGCGGAGGTAGGCTGCCCACCCAGAGCCCATTGTTAAGGAATGAACTCTACCTCTGCAGCCCTGACTGAGACGCTGCCCCTTACCCACTTCTGCACACTCACATAGGGCTCAGGATGCTGAATCCTTCCTTCAGGGGGAGAGAGGTGTGCCCTGGTAGTAGTGGAGGGTACCTGCCTTTTCTTTTTTTTAAATAGACTTTTTTAATGTATTTTATTTTGGACTGTGCTGGGTCTTTGTTGCTGCGAGCAGGCCTTCTCTAGTTGTGGCGAGCAGGGCCTACTCCTCATTGTGGTGCGCAGGCTTCTCGCTGTGGTGGCTTCTCTGTGGTGAAGCACAGGCTCTAGGTGCACGGGCTTCAGCAGGTGCAGCATCCGGGCTCAGGAGTTGAGGCACATGGGCTGAGTTGCTCCACAGCACGTGGGATCTCCCCTGACCAGGGACTGAACCCTTGTCCCCTGCACTGGCAGGCGGATTCCTATCCACTGTACCACCAGGGAAGTCTGACACCTGCCTTTATTCCTTCCCTAGGTGTGTTGTTGAGGCCAAGGTGAGATAAGAGTCAAAAGTGGAGCTGGGGTCTTGGATGAGGTGGGACCTGGGCAGAGCTGGACTGGGCTGGGGTCGGGCTGGTGAGAGAGGGAACTGGCCTTTATTCCTTACCTAGGTAGTGAAGCCGCGGAGTGTGGAGGCTGGGCAGAAGGCCCAGAAGCCTCTGAGTCCGGCAGCTCCTTGCACAGGCGGCATCCGGGTTGGTTGCCAAGCCAGCTTTGGTAATAGAACTGTCCTCTAGAGGGTGCCAACAGAGCGGGTCTGGCCTGGCACTTGCACTGCCCAGCCCCACACGCCTCCTCGACTTCCCAGGTGGCTCAGGGGGTAAAGAATCCGCCTGCCATGCAGGAGACGCAAGTTCCATCCCTGGATCAGGAAGATCCCCTGGAGGAGGGCATGGCAATCCACTTCAGTATTCTTGCCTGGAGAATCCCATGGACAGAGGAGCCTGGTGGGCAACAGTCCATAGGGTCTCAAAGGGTTGAACCTAGAAAGCAGCCATGCACCATCCCTCCTGGCCCAGCAGGTCACTCGCTGTGTAAGCAGAGGCGGAGGTAGGCTGCCCACCCAGAGCCCATTGTTAAGGAATGAACTCTACCTCTGCAGCCCTGACTGAGACGCTGCCCCTTACCCACTTCTGCACACTCACATAGGGCTCAGGATGCTGAATCCTTCCTTCAGGGAGAGAGAGATGTGCCCTGGTAGTAGTGGAGGGTACCTGCCTTTTCTTTTTTTTAAATAGACTTTTTTAATGTATTTTATTTTGGACTGTGCTGGGTCTTTGTTGCTGCGAGCAGGCCTTCTCTAGTTGTGGCGAGCAGGGCCTACTCCTCATTGTGGTGCGCAGGCTTCTCGCTGTGGTGGCTTCTCTGTGGTGAAGCACAGGCTCTAGGTGCACGGGCTTCAGCAGGTGCAGCATCCGGGCTCAGGAGTTGAGGCACATGGGCTGAGTTGCTCCACAGCACGTGGGATCTCCCCTGACCAGGGACTGAACCCTTGTCCCCTGCACTGGCAGGCGGATTCCTATCCACTGTACCACCAGGGAAGTCTGACACCTGCCTTTATTCCTTCCCTAGGTGTGTTGTTGAGGCCAAGGTGAGATAAGAGTCAAAAGTGGAGCTGGGGTCTTGGATGAGGTGGGACCTGGGCAGAGCTGGACTGGGCTGGGGTCGGGCTGGTGAGAGAGGGAACTGGGATCCATGCTGGAGTCAGGGGTCAAGCCCTGGGCTCACTTACCGGGCTGTACATTGAGGGTCCCGAGATGAAGCCGACACAGAGAGTCTTGGTCAGAGGGAGAAAAATGGCAGGTGACTTAGGGGACACTGTGGTAAGGTAGAGAGGATACAGGAACAGCGAAGCCATCCTGGAGGTGGGCAAGAATCTTCCAAAAGACGTGACATGGGCCCTGAGTCCTTTGCGATGAGGGAGGGAGGATGAGGCGGTGGTGGTTCTATGAAGTCATTTGAAGCCCAGTGGGACTGTGAGAAAACCTCACACACTCTGGGGCACTGCTCGTGGTTTGCAGGGCAGACTGTGAGGAGCTTTGCTGCCAGGACCCAGGACTCAGACTTCATCCCAAGAGCCTGAGGAGCCCTCGATGGATTCTAAGCCAAGAGAAGCACGAAGTAGTCAGTCTGGGGTCCTTGAGGCCTCAGAGCCTCCAGCGGGCAGGGGCATGATTGGGCCCGGGCTTAGGCTGGAGAAAGTGGACAGATGTCAGTCCCCGGGCATCCACCCAGGTAGTCCATCCATGGGATGGCCAGGAAGCACGAGGGGGTGGGCACGGGGTGGGGCAAGGTGCTGGGAACAGGAGGGTGACTGAGGTGGTGGGAGGAGGTAGAAACCCAGACACCCACTTGCCAAGAGGACACGGGAAGCTCCGGTAGACTGTGGCCCAGAGGTGGGTGCTAAGGAGAAGCCAGGCTAGGTGCACGGGCTTCAGCAGGTGCAGCATCCGGGCTCAGGAGTTGAGGCACATGGGCTGAGTTGCTCCACAGCACGTGGGATCTCCCCTGACCAGGGACTGAACCCTTGTCCCCTGCACTGGCAGGCGGATTCCTATCCACTGTACCACCAGGGAAGTCTGACACCTGCCTTTATTCCTTCCCTAGGTGTGTTGTTGAGGCCAAGGTGAGATAAGAGTCAAAAGTGGAGCTGGGGTCTTGGATGAGGTGGGACCTGGGCAGAGCTGGACTGGGCTGGGGTCGGGCTGGTGAGAGAGGGAACTGGGATCCATGCTGGAGTCAGGGGTCAAGCCCTGGGCTCACTTACCGGGCTGTACATTGAGGGTCCCGAGATGAAGCCGACACAGAGAGTCTTGGTCAGAGGGAGAAAAATGGCAGGTGACTTAGGGGACACTGTGGTAAGGTAGAGAGGATACAGGAACAGCGAAGCCATCCTGGAGGTGGGCAAGAATCTTCCAAAAGACGTGACATGGGCCCTGAGTCCTTTGCGATGAGGGAGGGAGGATGAGGCGGTGGTGGTTCTATGAAGTCATTTGAAGCCCAGTGGGACTGTGAGAAAACCTCACACACTCTGGGGCACTGCTCGTGGTTTGCAGGGCAGACTGTGAGGAGCTTTGCTGCCAGGACCCAGGACTCAGACTTCATCCCAAGAGCCTGAGGAGCCCTCGATGGATTCTAAGCCAAGAGAAGCACGAAGTAGTCAGTCTGGGGTCCTTGAGGCCTCAGAGCCTCCAGCGGGCAGGGGCATGATTGGGCCCGGGCTTAGGCTGGAGAAAGTGGACAGATGTCAGTCCCCGGGCATCCACCCAGGTAGTCCATCCATGGGATGGCCAGGAAGCACGAGGGGGTGGGCACGGGGTGGGGCAAGGTGCTGGGAACAGGAGGGTGACTGAGGTGGTGGGAGGGGAGGTAGAAACCCAGACACCCACTTGCCAAGAGGACACGGGAAGCTCCGGTAGACTGTGGCCCAGAGGTGGGTGCTAAGGAGAAGCCAGGCTAGGTGAACGGGTGGGATGGAGGATGGCCATGGCTGCGGAGGCGGGGCTGCGGTGGCCGGAAGTGCAGCCGGGAGAGCGGAGCGGCAGCCAGGGGGCGATGAGGCTGGGCACTGGGGTCAGAGGTGGATCAGGACAGAGCCTGGGGGGATGGCATGGCATCAGGGAAGCCCTGGGGTCCTGTCTTCCCAGGGTGGGCTCTGAGTAGAGCCGCCAAATAAAATATAAGATGTTTAGTTAAATGTGAATTTCAGAGAAACAATATATGCCGTATGTGGGACATACGTATGCTAAAAAAATTACCCATTGTTTACAAACAGAAAACGAAAAACAAATGAACAAAAACATTACTCGTTACTTCTCTGAAATTTACATTTAGCTGAGTGTCCTAGCTCTAATTTCGGTGAAGCCCTCTCCAGATGCCCTGCACGTGTACCTAGGTTTGAGACTCAGCTGAGCATCAGAGTCCCTGCCCATGCCTGGCCCAGGCCCTGCCCCTAAGAGTCTCTGTTTCCTTATCTGTGAAATGGGGCCTCTCACCGCAGCCCTTTGGAAATCCAGAAGGGCTCCAGGAGAAGGTCGACAGAGGTGGCAGCAGACCATTAGCTCAAAAACGAATTTGTTTGCAACGATAAATCAGTTGAAAATGAAGAGATGAGGTTAGTGTGCTCGGGGCAGTTTTTGCAAATTCTGATGTATCTTTGGGCACTCAGTCCCTCCTTCAGAAATTGTTCTGTTTTCTTATTTGAATTTTGCCTGCAGGACACTACTTTTGTGGAATTGAGAATCAGGTTGGAAATAACCCAGTGCTCATCAGCCTGTTTCTTACTCACTATATTAAAAATCTTTCAGTGTGAACCAGTGAGTAGGGACATTAATGTTCAACCTGACTGAAAATTTAAATATTTATGAACACATTGCCAGGTAAGTCAAGCAAGTATAATTGTCCATTATTGGAGTGGAAATTTTTAAAAAGTAGAAAATAAAAACTCTCAGATCCTTTTTTTTGAATTCTTTTATTACCTAAAATACAAAGAAGCCAAAAGAACATTTTCCCTCCATGACAACTCACAAACATTTTGGTAGGTTTCTTTCTATTCCTCTTTTTTTTTGTTGTTTTAACATATACACAAATATACACTCGTGCCAGTTTTTCAACAATAAGTGGAATAAAACTTCTATAAAATTTTGTAAATTACTTTCTTCACTCAGACATTAAGAATTACTTTCATGAGTAGGGGGCCAGCCATGAATCAGGAAGCCCTGGGGTCCTGTCTTCCCAGGGTGGGCTCTGAGTAGAGCCGCCAAATAAAATATAAGATGTTTAGTTAAATGTGAATTTCAGAGAAACAATATATGCCGTATGTGGGACATACGTATGCTAAAAAAATTACCCATTGTTTACAAACAGAAAACGAAAAACAAATGAACAAAAACATTACTCGTTACTTCTCTGAAATTTACATTTAGCTGAGTGTCCTAGCTCTAATTTCGGTGAAGCCCTCTCCAGATGCCCTGCACGTGTACCTAGGTTTGAGACTCAGCTGAGCATCAGAGTCCCTGCCCATGCCTGGCCCAGGCCCTGCCCCTAAGAGTCTCTGTTTCCTTATCTGTGAAATGGGGCCTCTCACCGCAGCCCTTTGGAAATCCAGAAGGGCTCCAGGAGAAGGTCGACAGAGGTGGCAGCAGACCATTAGCTCAAAAACGAATTTGTTTGCAACGATAAATCAGTTGAAAATGAAGAGATGAGGTTAGTGTGCTCGGGCAGTTTTGCAAATTCTGATGTATCTTTGGGCACTCAGTCCCTCCTTCAGAAATTGTTCTGTTTTCTTATTTGAATTTTGCCTGCAGGACACTACTTTTGTGGAATTGAGAATCAGGTTGGAAATAACCCAGTGCTCATCAGCCTGTTTCTTACTCACTATATTAAAAATCTTTCAGTGTGAACCAGTGAGTAGGGACATTAATGTTCAACCTGACTGAAAATTTAAATATTTATGAACACATTGCCAGGTAAGTCAAGCAAGTATAATTGTCCATTATTGGAGTGGAAATTTTTAAAAAGTAGAAAATAAAAACTCTCAGATCCTTTTTTTTGAATTCTTTTATTACCTAAAATACAAAGAAGCCAAAAGAACATTTTCCCTCCATGACAACTCACAAACATTTTGGTAGGTTTCTTTCTATTCCTCTTTTTTTTTGTTGTTTTAACATATACACAAATATACACTCGTGCCAGTTTTTCAACAATAAGTGGAATAAAACTTCTATAAAATTTTGTAAATTACTTTCTTCACTCAGACATTAAGAATTACCTTTTCCATGCTAGTAGGTCCACACCCATGTCATATATGTGGCTGTACAGCACAGAACTGTCTCCCGTTTTGTATGAAGCCAGCTCTTCTCTATTATAAATAGCATGGGACAGACACAATTGGCTGAAATCCAATTAGGAATAAGAATGTAAGTAGAAAATTTTTAAAATCGGAATGAGGAAAGAAAACCACTCAAGGATACTAAAACTAATCTGAACTTTCCCAAGGGTCCCCAAAGTACTGATGTGTACAACAATGAATCATTTCAACTATTTATTTCCACTAACATGTCTTTTGATTAATTTATCATGTAAACTGCTCTCAGTCAAGTCGTTTTCCACTTAGGGCTTTCCAGCTTTTTGAAGTTCTTTTTGTTGTTTTGACTGTGCCACGCAGCATGTGGGATCTTAGTTTTCCTACCAGAGATCAAACCTGTGCCCCCTTGCAGTGGAAGCACGGACTCCAAACTGTTTCGAGCCACAGACACCTTCGAATAACTCAGGTGTGCCGTGATATCAGTCAGAAAGAAATGAGCAGCTCTGATGGAAGGTGAAGGGAGGGGAGTGCAGGTATCCTGATGAACCCTGGTCTCTCAGAAATCTCAGATTACTCAAAAAAGAAAAGACTCCCTCCTCCCCTCAACAGACCCTTAAGCTTCACCCAGGTAAGTACCCCCTTTCAAACTCATTTTTCAAGTAGGGAAACTGAGATTCAGAGCAAGGAAGCAAGTTACCTAAGACCAGCCAGAACTGGAACATCTACATCTGCCCACGGGAGGCCAGGGACCCAAGCAAGGAGCACTGGGGGCTAGGTGACTGGGTGGGGGAGGGCTGGGGGACACAGGCAAGACCCAGGATGGTCTTTCACCCTGACACTGCAATGACCAGACCCTCCCGCAGCTCAGGCTCGAATCCTTCCTTCTCAGAGTGGTTTGTGGGCCTCCCGGAAAGAATGGACAGAGACTGAAGTACACAGGGTCAGGAGGCACCGCCTCTTGCCTAAGGGCAAAATTCCTAGAAGTCAAGCCCAGGTCTGCTCCACTCTAAAGCCCTCATCAGGCTACCTAATCTGGCATCAGCAACCAGGCAGGGAGTCCAGGCCTGCCCCTTTGTAGTATGAGCTGGATCTATCAGGGAGGCCTTCCTGGAGGAGGGGGTCTTGTTGACAGAAGTTGCGGGGTGGAAATCTGCATGTGTGAGAATCCTTTGTGTGTATTTATATTGTATGTAAGCGTACCTATTTATGTATATATCTGTACGTGAATATGTGAATGAGCTGGTGTATGTGCACATCTCTGTCTGGTCTTGAGTGTGAAAACCTCTCTGTGGACACTTTCTCTTTCACACACACACAATCCCTGCACACATGAGCATGCGCCCATTCCTCTGGGTTAATATTTTCCTGCCTGCGTCAGCATGGTCCCCGTCCACGGGCAGCTCACTGCAGAAACGTGCCCTATCTGATCTGGAACAGGGCCTCAAGGCGGGCAGAGAGCCCATCCCAGCAACCCCAGGGCAAATGACTCTCTCCACAGTCCTGCTCAGTCTGAAGAAAGAGGCATGCCCAGGGGCACTGGCAACCCCCTAGGATGTGACTACCCATCTCCCCTCTCACTCTGGGGGCTCCGCAAGTGGAGCAGGCTCCCCACCTCCCTCCAGGAGGGCAGGGGCAGCTGCTCCTGGTGGTACCTCCCCGCCTCCATCTCTCTGCCTGAAACCTGAGGCCTCTGCACACATAGATGTTTCAGTGAGGAAAAACAGGGATTAGAGGCCCTAAGGAAAATGCTCACAAGGTGCCCCCTTTCCGCAGGAAAGCAGCTTTGAAATGATCGTGCTACCCTGCAGGAACTGGAACATCTACATCTGCCCACGGGAGGCCAGGGCCCCGAGCGGGGAGCACTGGGGGCTAGGTGACTGGGTGGGGGAGGGCTGGGGGACACAGGCAAGACCCAGGATGGTCTTTCACCCTGACACTGCAATGACCAGACCCTCCCGCAGCTCAGGCTCGAATCCTTCCTTCTCAGAGTGGTTTGTGGGCCTCCCGGAAAGAATGGACAGAGACTGAAGTACACAGGGTCAGGAGGCACCGCCTCTTGCCTAAGGGCAAAATTCCTAGAAGTCAAGCCCAGGTCTGCTCCACTCTAAAGCCCTCATCAGGCTACCTAATCTGGCATCAGCAACCAGGCAGGGAGTCCAGGCCTGCCCCTTTGTAGTATGAGCTGGATCTATCAGGGAGGCCTTCCTGGAGGAGGGGGTCTTGTTGACAGAAGTTGCGGGGTGGAAATCTGCATGTGTGAGAATCCTTTGTGTGTATTTATATTGTATGTAAGCGTACCTATTTATGTATATATCTGTACGTGAATATGTGAATGAGCTGGTGTATGTGCACATCTCTGTCTGGTCTTGAGTGTGAAAACCTCTCTGTGGACACTTTCTCTTTCACACACACACAATCCCTGCACACATGAGCATGCGCCCATTCCTCTGGGTTAATATTTTCCTGCCTGCGTCAGCATGGTCCCCGTCCACGGGCAGCTCACTGCAGAAACGTGCCCTATCTGATCTGGAACAGGGCCTCAAGGCGGGCAGAGAGCCCATCCCAGCAACCCCAGGGCAAATGACTCTCTCCACAGTCCTGCTCAGTCTGAAGAAAGAGGCATGCCCAGGGGCACTGGCAACCCCCTAGGATGTGACTACCCATCTCCCCTCTCACTCTGGGGGCTCCGCAAGTGGAGCAGGCTCCCCACCTCCCTCCAGGAGGGCAGGGGCAGCTGCTCCTGGTGGTACCTCCCCGCCTCCATCTCTCTGCCTGAAACCTGAGGCCTCTGCACACATAGATGTTTCAGTGAGGAAAAACAGGGATTAGAGGCCCTAAGGAAAATGCTCACAAGGTGCCCCCTTTCCGCAGGAAAGCAGCTTTGAAATGATCGTGCTACCCTGCAGGAAGGTGGGATCTGATTTACAGCCTTCCAGGGACACAGTGAGTACCCACAGGGCCCAGGCAGAGGTCTGGGTGGGCAGAGACTTGGGCCCGGGCATCCACAGACATTGAGCCCAGGAAGGGCTGAAGGAACACAGGGGCCCCCAGCGGGGTGGCGCCTTCTCCGTTCCCGGGCCTCTCCCAGTATCAGTGGAGGGTCCTCCCACGCCCGCACTGGTCGCCTGGGGTACAGGCTGAGCCAGACGGGGCTGGGCAGGCAGACACCGTCTCTTGTGCTGTTGGCATAGCCCAGGGTCCAGAGTGAGTCAAGCCCAGATGTCCTGGCTCCTCGCCCAGCGGGAGGGTGCCCTAAAGCCTCTCTGCATGGGAGAGACGGGGATGGAGCAAGGAGAGAGGACCACTCCTGGCAGCGTTGTTCCCCTCGATGCAGAATTAGCAACGCTGACTGCAGAAGAGGTAGTTTGGTAAGACAGTGGCTGGCTTTGCCACTGAATGGAACTGCAGGAAGGAGATCAGGACAGGAGGCTGAGTGAATTTAGAAGAGTCAGCAAACTTTAGGGCAGAGACCCTCCCGAGACAGACTGCAGTGTGCTCAGCCCTGGTGATGGTCTGGGCGTCTCCGTTGCCCTGTCCCACACCAAGGGAGGCATCCAGAGAGCTGGTCTCGCCTTGTGTGCCCCTTCCCATCTCGTCTGGCTGGGGGCACGAGCTCGGCCCACATCCTCCCAGCCCCTAGTAACAGGCCCAAGGCCCTCCCTGTGCCCACAACTCTTGAGTTTTCCTCTTGACGCCCCTGAGTCCCAAGACCAGAGTCTTCGGACAGGTTCCCATAGCAGGAGAGGTTCGGATTGGAGGGCAGGAAGACTTCACTGATTGTATACAGAGAGAAGGCCATCTGTGCCTGGCTAGGCTGACCGAGAGGGCCTAGCCCGTGTTGAGCACAATGCACTACGTTTCTGTTCCAAACAAGGCTTCCCACCAGCTACCTAGATGTCAGAGAAGCCGGGATGGAAGCAGCCGACTGGAAAGAGATGAATTTCCAGCGGTCAGACCAGTTTAGATGACCAACCCCGGCACCTGGAGATGGGCACCCTACCCCTTTACAGCATTTTTAAATGAAAATTTCAAACATGACCAAAGTAGTATAGGAACCTCCATATAACCATCACCCCATAAAATCAACCCTGTGTCATAGATGTTTTTTTCTTTTTTTTTGAAGTATTTTGAAACAAATTCCAGCCAGTACGTTATTTCACTCCTGCATTCTTCAGTATTCATCTGTAAAAGCTATAAACATTTTCTTACATAATCACAATTCCGTGCCTAATAAAATTAACAATCCCATGGAATTATCAAGTATCCACATTGTTTCCAAATGTCTTATTTTGTTGGCTTGTGTGAATCGGGCTCCAAACAAGGTCCCACATGGCACTGGGTTAAGTGTCTTAAACATGAGGAGTTCCCCTTTATTCTGTTCCTGTCGCTGTCTCAGCTGAGCTAATGTAGTTCAACAGGAAGTCACCACTGTGGACTTGTGTTTGCTTCCTTAGCGTCGTTTAGCTCTTCCTCAGTCCTCTGTATGCCTTAGCTCCAAGTGTGTGATTTTACTTAGAATCAGCTTTGGGGAGATTGACTCCTTAGTGGACAGGGCCATGCACTTCCTACTGTACCTCATCCAGAGCCACATAATGTCCAGTTACCCCAAGCCCGTGGCTCCGACGGTAAAGAATCCACCCGCACTGTAGAGACCTGGGTTCGATCCCTGGGTTGGGAAGCTCCCTTGGAGAAGGAAATGGTAACCCACTCCAGTATTCTTGCCTGGAGAATTCCATGGACAGAGGAGCCTGGCAGGCTACAATCCACGGGGTCTCAAAGAGTCAGAGATGACCGAGCAACTTTCACTTTCACTTGCCCTGGGCTCAGTGATGCTGACCCGCTGGTGAGTTCAGAAGGGGGCAGCCTGGCCCCACCACTGTCGAGTTCACCAGCGGTCTTCTGGTTCCATCCTTTAATTTCTGCACTGAGTCAATATCAGCATCCTTTTTTGTTTGTTTAATATATTCATTTACTTAGTTGGCTGCACCAGGTCATAAGTCGCGGCGTGTGGGATCTTTGATCTTCCTTACGGCATATGGAATCTTTCATGGTAGCAGGTGGGATCTAGTTCTCTGACCAGGGATTGAACCCAGGCCCCTTGAATTGGTAGCACAGAGTCTTAGCCACTGGACCACCAGGGACATCCCACAAATCCTGTGACACCAAAGCATTTTAAAGGGGAAGCTCTGGGCATCAATTTCTTCACCCACAAGAACACAGGAGTCTGATAATGTTGGTGTCTCAGTTACTGAGTTAATCAGAGCTAAGCGGGGAGTCAGGATCAGGGAAGAGTGAGGCGAGGCAGTGAAAGGCTCAGGGGTCTCCTGGCTGAGAGCCTGCGTGTGGGACTGGGCTGTGGTTTGGCTGTTCAGGGGCAGCCCCTCTTATCCAGTCGGTGAGTGGTGGTTCATAACTCAGACTTTATACCAGCAGACCTGTGGGACTTCTTAACTGGTGCTGGGCACCTTTGAGCAAGATTTTTTTTTTTCTTTTTAATAATCATTTTTCTTTTAATTTTTGCTTTTACAGCGTTTTGCTGTTTACAGATATGTACAATCCCAGATTAGTCATATGTATATCCTGGGCCCCCTCCCTCCGAGCAAGATATTTAATTGGGTCTCTTCTATATGATGGAGATACCACTCCTCACCGGCAGGGTGTTGGGAGAATAGACTGAGTTGGTGGTCAGTGCCTGGTGAGGCGTAAACACTCTGTGTGGTGGAGAGGATGACTTTTTAAGGAAAGGGACCCTGCACCTCACCCCTCCTACCCTTCTTGACTCTTGTCTGACTCAGGGTCAATGCTAGAAGGGCTGGGAAGGATACTGTGCTCATTCCACAGGCAGACAGCAAGGTCAAAGCCCATGCACTTCCACCCAGATCTCAGGCTGCTCCAGCCCGCCCTTCCCATTAAAGCGAGACCTCTCAGCTCTCAGACTAGACTTCTTGGTTCCTAACCCAGGAATCGAACCTAGGTCTCCTGCATTGCAGCCAGATTCTTTACCATCTGACCTTGGGGCAACTAGACATTATGTGGCTCTGGATAAGGTACAACTAACCCACCTTATCCCATCCCCGACCTCTCAACCCACAGGTGGGGAAGGACTTGCCCCAGGGAACTCCTGGCTCAATCTCCAGACAACCCTCTCTCAGCGCGCTGAGGATCCAGACGTGAGAGGGCCTTGGGCAGGCAGCCTTGTAGGATGCCCCGGCCTGCACAGCAAGCTGTGCAGAGCAGGTGCACAAGAAATGGATGTTGAGAGAACCGAGCTCCCCCTTCCCCTAGAGGGAGAGAAATAGGCTGTCAGGGAAGGTGGCTATGCCTGTGGGTGGGGCGGGGTGAAGGGAAGTCTTGGGCATCCCCCTTCTCCCTCCAGTTCTAGCCTCTTGGATTCCTGCTCCACCCACAGCCCTGGCCCCAGTTAGCCTCTCAGTTGCTTTCAAGGGCCTGGGAGGCAGCCTAGCCCAGGTTTCAGTGGCGTGGGTGAAGGGGGAGGGGGTTAGACACCCCTTTACCCTCCCAATCACAGCCTTTATACAGGACTCATGAGACTTGGCACCAGCGATCCCTGCCTGCAGCCTACTCTGGTTCCTTTGGCCTGAGTCCACTAGGGACACCACCCAGGAGCCCCCTCCTCCCACACCCTGCGGAACTGGCAGAGCCAGCCTTAGCCCCGGAGCCCTGCTCCTAGGAGAGACAGAGTCCTTCCAGCTCAGCCCACACACCTTTATTGTGGCTTCCAAGTTGTCTTTTCCACCTCACCTGTGATGCTTCCTTTCTTGTTTTGTTGACTTTATGCTGTCTGTTTGCTCTGGCAAAGCCTACAGCCCCAGGATGAAAAGCCTGAAAGACAGCAACCTGGAGCAGGCCGTGGGTGGAGGAGGGCGGGCTGTGAGCCCAGCCTCAGTCTGGGGGAATCTGCTGTTCACCACCTCCACTTGCACCCCCCACCCCACCACTACCCCTGCCTCCCTACCCTCACTCCCCCCGCCAAGCCCCGCTGGCAAGCAGGACTGGGAGGGGCAAGGGCGGGTAGCCAGACTTTCCCAGCCTTACCAAAAGCAGGTCTTGACCTGTAATGTTAATTTGTTTTGAAGTTCAGCCCTAGAACACTAAGCATCTCATGTCTCCAGAAGGTTTGAATGCCCCTAGGAAGGGCAGAAGGCATTTCTCTAGAAATTGTCCCCTACCTTCAACCTCATCAGTCAATCGATCACTACCCTTGTGGCCCCAGAGCCAAGCCTTCTTGACTTCCCAAACACCTCTCGAGAATCTGTCGCCCAGTAGCCTGTGAGGTGGCACCATAGGGATCATGGCGCCGCCACATTTTACAAAGGAAACCTTGAGCCTCGGAGAAGGCGAAGGACCTCTCAAAGTCACTAAGAGAGCTGGGGTAGAACTCAGGCTCCCCTTCCCTAGAGGAGAGAAATAGGCTGTCAGGGAAGGTGGCTATGCCTGTGGGTGGGGCGGGGTGAAGGGAAGTCTTGGGCATCCCCCTTCTCCCTCCAGTTCTAGCCTCTTGGATTCCTGCTCCACCCACAGCCCTGGCCCCAGTTAGCCTCTCAGTTGCTTTCAAGGGCCTGGGAGGCAGCCTAGCCCAGGTTTCAGTGGCGTGGGTGAAGGGGGAGGGGGTTAGACACCCCTTTACCCTCCCAATCACAGCCTTTATACAGGACTCATGAGACTTGGCACCAGCGATCCCTGCCTGCAGCCTACTCTGGTTCCTTTGGCCTGAGTCCACTAGGGACACCACCCAGGAGCCCCCTCCTCCCACACCCTGCGGAACTGGCAGAGCCAGCCTTAGCCCCGGAGCCCTGCTCCTAGGAGAGACAGAGTCCTTCCAGCTCAGCCCACACACCTTTATTGTGGCTTCCAAGTTGTCTTTTCCACCTCACCTGTGATGCTTCCTTTCTTGTTTTGTTGACTTTATGCTGTCTGTTTGCTCTGGCAAAGCCTACAGCCCCAGGATGAAAAGCCTGAAAGACAGCAACCTGGAGCAGGCCGTGGGTGGAGGAGGGCGGGCTGTGAGCCCAGCCTCAGTCTGGGGGAATCTGCTGTTCACCACCTCCACTTGCACCCCCCACCCCACCACTACCCCTGCCTCCCTACCCTCACTCCCCCCGCCAAGCCCCGCTGGCAAGCAGGACTGGGAGGGGCAAGGGCGGGTAGCCAGACTTTCCCAGCCTTACCAAAAGCAGGTCTTGACCTGTAATGTTAATTTGTTTTGAAGTTCAGCCCTAGAACACTAAGCATCTCATGTCTCCAGAAGGTTTGAATGCCCCTAGGAAGGGCAGAAGGCATTTCTCTAGAAATTGTCCCCTACCTTCAACCTCATCAGTCAATCGATCACTACCCTTGTGACGCCCCAGAGCCAAGCCTTCTTGACTTCCCAAACACCTCTACGAGAATCTGTCGCCCAGTAGCCTGTGAGGTGGCACCATAGGGATCATGGCGCCGCCACATTTTACAAAGGAAACCTTGAGCCTCGGAGAAGGCGAAGGACCTCTCCAAAGTCACTAAGAGAGCTGGGGTAGAACTCAGGCTTCCTGGCTCCCTGCACAGGCTCTCTGTGCACTTCAAGCATCTCTCAGATCGTGGAACCCAATGGGGAGGCGGCACCAGGCTCCGGGTCCCAGGGCAGGGCCATCACACCCAGGCATGGATACACACGCACACTGCCTGCCAGTGTGCACAGAGACACACACACATCTGGTGCCTTGGCAACCTGGGGTCACCGTGCTCTCCCCATATCCCAGCAGACCAGACGCCACTGGGACTCTTCGGTCCTCCCACAGCATAGGGGGAGAGGAAGTCCTGGCCAGATGCTCAAAGTCTGTGCTCCCAGCCTGCATTGTGGTCTGTGGTGGGGATGTGCCCTCTCGGGGTTGGGGAGCCACCCTGGCCTGCAGCCAGGGGCTTAATGGATAAGCTCAGGGAAGTCACTACCACCACCACGGACTCAGGGTGCCTGATGTCGTCAGCTGGTCCAGTCACACCCTCGTCAGGGAGGATGAGCCATCACCAAGGATCTTCCTCACCTGCCACCACCCAGCTGCCTCCTCCGAGGGCTCCAAAGCTACACCTCTCTTTCAGGAGGACACCTGCACCATGCTCATGTGCTCTTGGAAGAGCTGTGTGTTCACCCCCGCCCAGTCACCACGGCACACCCTCTCCACCATGGCCCACGTCTCTGGACAGCTCGCAGGGCCTGTGTGCAGTCAGCCAGGAGCCTGCGTCCCAGACTCGGGCATGGAACACAGCGTGCACCCCATGTGGATAAATACACAGTTTCATCCCTCATACCCGCCCCCGCCACCACCACCCTTACCTGCATCTGGGTCACGTTAAGGTGAGGCTGAGTCACCTGCCACCCCATGGGACCTGCTGAGCCAGCAGGATGGGGAGCCCTAAGCTGCCGGTTGTGGCCACGAGGAACCAACACCCCACGTGGGGCCCGCCCTGCCACCAAGCCATAGTGCTTCCAAACACTCCACTTCTACCCTTTTTACCTCCTGCCCACACCCTCAGCCAGAACTCCCGCCAGGAAGGCACCTCTAGTCCTTTCTAATGTGTGTGTGTGTGTGTGTATAGATACATAGATAGATCAAGCGATCAATAGATCTGAAGCCTCAACAGAAGCTTCCCAGGTGGCACTGGTGGTAAAGAACCCATCTGTCAGTGAAGGAGACATAAGAGATGTGGGTTCAATTCCTGGGTTGGGAAGATGCCCAACCCAGCCATGGGAGAAGGGCATGGCAATTCACTCCGGTATTCTTGGAGAATCCCATGGACAGAAGAGCCTGGTGGGCTACAATCCATAGGGTTGCAAAGAGTCGGGCCCAGCTGAAAAGACCCAGTCCATCACAGCACAGCTGAGTTGGCTCTCTATCTGTCACTGAGCCTCAATGTCTCCATCAAACTCCTGCTGGCAAATACAGATGCCCAAGGAGAAAAGCCATGACAGAAGCAGGACCCATGCTCTCTCCCCTCTCCATCCCAATCCTAAACTCGCTGTCCCTGTCACCCTCTGTGGAAGCCCTTCCTGTTGATGATAATTCCCTCCTCTTGTTCCTCTTAGCTCGTGTACACTGGAGCCAAGAGCCCCACTCTGGGCCCAGACAGGCTCAGTCCCACCTGTGTGTGCCTATTCAGGTGTCTGTCCCTAAGACCGGGAGCCCCCTGAGGATGGAGGGAGAAGCAGGAGGCCAGAGCAGCCCCGGTCAGTGTACTGTTCACCAGATGAAGGGAGCTGGTTAGGCCTACTGAGCCCAGCTCCTCAGGGCCCATTATCAGCAAGTCAAATCTTGCTGGGTCTGAAGAATATCCCCAAGCTCCTCCTATCTGGGTTCTGAAGCAACTGCCCCAGACTCGGGCATGAAGTCCCCCATGTGGATAAATACACAGTTTCATCCTCATACCCGCCCGCCACCACCACCCTTACCTGCATCTGGGTCACGTTAAGGTGAGGCTGAGTCACCTGCCACCCCATGGGACCTGCTGAGCCAGCAGGATGGGGAGCCCTAAGCTGCCGGTTGTGGCCACGAGGAACCAACACCCCACGTGGGGCCCGCCCTGCCACCAAGCCATAGTGCTTCCAAACACTCCACTTCTACCCTTTTTACCTCCTGCCCACACCCTCAGCCAGAACTCCCGCCAGGAAGGCACCTCTAGTCCTTTCTAATGTGTGTGTGTGTGTGTGTATAGATACATAGATAGATCAAGCGATCAATAGATCTGAAGCCTCAACAGAAGCTTCCCAGGTGGCACTGGTGGTAAAGAACCCATCTGTCAGTGAAGGAGACATAAGAGATGTGGGTTCAATTCCTGGGTTGGGAAGATGCCCAACCCAGCCATGGGAGAAGGGCATGGCAATTCACTCCGGTATTCTTGGAGAATCCCATGGACAGAAGAGCCTGGTGGGCTACAATCCATAGGGTTGCAAAGAGTCGGGCCCAGCTGAAAAGACCCAGTCCATCACAGCACAGCTGAGTTGGCTCTCTATCTGTCACTGAGCCTCAATGTCTCCATCAAACTCCTGCTGGCAAATACAGATGCCCAAGGAGAAAAGCCATGACAGAAGCAGGACCCATGCTCTCTCCCCTCTCCATCCCAATCCTAAACTCGCTGTCCCTGTCACCCTCTGTGGAAGCCCTTCCTGTTGATGATAATTCCCTCCTCTTGTTCCTCTTAGCTCGTGTACACTGGAGCCAAGAGCCCCACTCTGGGCCCAGACAGGCTCAGTCCCACCTGTGTGTGCCTATTCAGGTGTCTGTCCCTAAGACCGGGAGCCCCCTGAGGATGGAGGGAGAAGCAGGAGGCCAGAGCAGCCCCGGTCAGTGTACTGTTCACCAGATGAAGGGAGCTGGTTAGGCCTACTGAGCCCAGCTCCTCAGGGCCCATTATCAGCAAGTCAAATCTTGCTGGGTCTGAAGAATATCCCCAAGCTCCTCCTATCTGCCAAGCACATCTGTAAATATTGAGCAACTTTGTACATGCATTAATACTCAGAAGCATCACTCCAATCGTCTTTCTAGTCTGAAAATAGTTAGTGCTTAAGAGTGTGGGCTCTGAAACCGGACTCCTGGTTCAAACCCCAACTCCTCCACTTACTAGTTACTTCATCTCTCTGGGCCTCAGCTTCCTCAGCTGTAAAAGGGAGGTAATAACACCTATGAGGTGCTCAAGAGAGGGCCTGGCTTACCCTCAAGTGCTAAGAGTTCACTGCTTCTGTTCTTCCTCCCACCACGAACCCAGTACCTTAAAAGCTGTTCCTAGCAATCCAATCTTTGCACAACTCTAAACACAGATCAGGATCTAACACAAATCCAACGGGGTCCCTCTTATACTCAGAATGTTTCGGGGACTCCTCAAAGGCCTCGGGATGGTGTCTGGCTCCCGAACCCTGCTCACAAGGCCCCTCACGTCTATCCCAGTGCCCAGCCTCACCACCCCCTCTGTCATTCTGCCCTGAGCACCCAGTCTCCCTGGACCCTTTCTGCCTGAACCCTCTATCCCACCGTGTGCTGGTGAACACTAAACACCCAGCTTTCTAGAAATAATGTGTACCTCTCTATATATACACAAATCTATTATAAATTTTATTGGTACAAAGCTGTAAAATACAACACAACTTACAAACACTACTAAAATACACAACATTCTTTACTGCAAATTCTACAGCATCAATTGCTCAAGAGAATGCTCTCTCTGATTCTTGTCAACCCGCTATGTGTAGCCAACCTGTGGTTGCAATTCACTGAGGATCTGACAAAATCAGATAATGAACAAATATTCGATTACTATTCAATTCCACAAAAAGTCATTCACGTCAATGACTAATGACCATAGTTCTGACATAAATGTTGGTTGATCATTTTAATTTATATTAAAGAGTAAGACAAAAGTCAGAGAATAGAGACACATGTTGAAGCATCCGTCATTCACCAGTGACATGTGACCATTTTTGCTGAATTAGATGATCGTTTTCATATACTGGGAGAATGTATCCTCAAGGGTTTGTGCTATTCACAAAATAAGGCTATAAACGTGACGAGCTTTCATGGTTCGTCTGCATTCATGTTTTCTCTATCACTTTCTGACGTCTAGACCAGGGATGAATAAACATTTTTTTAAAGGTCAAGCAGTGAATGTTCTAGGGTTTGTGGGTCATGCCATGTCTGCTCAACTCCTCGGCTCTGCCCTGGCAGTGTGGACGCAGCCTCGGACAGCGTGCAAACAGATGCACGAGACTGTGTGCCAACACGGCTTCATTTGTGACTGCTGAAATCTGAATTTCCTCCTGTCTCAAAATATTCTTAACTATCAAACAATATAAAAACTATTATTGGCTCACAGGCTGGATTTGACCTGCAAGCTGTAGTAGGTTAACTCTGGTCCATGTAATCAGCAAAGCCATAAATTAAGCTCTGAGGTGTAGTATGAGTCAACATCAATGATGCAGGGAATTCCTTGGCCATCCAGCGGTTAGGTCTCCTCACTCTCATTTGCCAAGGGCCCAGGTTCAGTCCCTGGTTGGCGAGCTAAGATCTCACACACTGTGCAGAGCAGCCGGAAAAAAATGCTTTTCAGTGATGCAAAGACTGCCACCATGGCCGATACCAAACTACTCATGTAGAGATGAGCAGCAGCACACCATTAGGTAGCTCCTCCACTTTGAAGATTCAATAGACATAAATCACTTCAAGAACATAAAATGTAGGCTTCACTAGTGGTGAAGAGTCTGCCTGCCAATGCACCAGACCCAGGTTTGATCCCTCGTCCGGGAAGATCCCACATGCCACAGGACAGCTAAACCCGTGCAGCGCAAGTACTAAAGGCCGTGTGCCTAGAGCCCATGCTCTTCAACAAGAAAAGCCATCACAGTGAGAAGCCCGAGCACCACAACTAGAGAGAAGCCTGCACACAGCAGTGAAGACCCAGTGCAGGTAAAAAAAAAAAAAAAAAAGCATAAGATGTAATAATGATTAGGAAGTAATGAGTTTCATCAATTACTAGCTTTTTTAAAAATAATTTCTGTGATTAGGGGCTTCCCTGGTGGTCCAGTGGGTAGAGTCCGCCATACAGTGAAGAGGCATGGGTTCGATCCCTGGCCCAGGAAGATCCCACGTGCCACGGAGCAGCTGGACAGGTGTGTCCCATTGAGAGCCAGTGCTCTGATGCGCATGCGCCCAGAGCCAGTGCTCTGCAGTGAGAGGCCACTGCAATGGGAGGCCCACACGGGCCAAAGAATAAAGATGAATGAAAATAAATAAATAGAAAACCAATAAAAAAGGCCAAAATTTTAAAAAAGAAAACATTAAAGAAAATAATTTCTGTGATTAAAACAAAGGAAAAATACTTTCTGTGATTATACTTTTATACAACTTAATTTTTAATAATGACTATGTTTAACAAGTGGTTTGTCAAGTTCCCATAACAAGTGACTCTTTAAAAAAAAGAAAAACCAAACAATTGGCTCTTGCGCGTCTGTTGGAAGTCCTCCAGGACCTTTGCCTCTGCCTCTGCTGAGCCCCCCACCACAGCCTCCCCGGCAAAGGCCCTCTGACCTTCCCAGACTCAGGGTCCACGTTACCTCCCCTGGTCTGGATGCGCTGCCTTCTCTGGGTTCCCATAGCCATGTGGGCTCTCGCCCGCAGTCAGTGAAAGTGAAGCCGCCTCCCTTATTTTCCTTTCTGTTTTCCCTGGAGGGGAAACGAACACAAGGACCAACAGCCTCATTCACCTCCAAATTCCTGGGGCTCAGAAAATACCTGGCAAATAAAGAGTGCTGGATAAATATTTGTGGAATGGGGCAGTGACAGCCTGAGGAGCCTCGAGAAGAACCTTGGAGCAAAGAAACAGGATTGGGGGGTGGGCTGTGAGAGGGGCTTAATCCAGGGGTTCAGAATGTCTAGGAAGGCAGGGTCAGAATGCTGCTTGGTTGTCGTGGGGGCCTTTGGGTGGGGATATATTATCAGGCTACTTATATCCTTGAAGCATCATCTGCCCTAGTAGGTCCAGACTCTTCATTCTCCATCTCATTCATCCCAAATTTCAACTACGTTTTCTCTTAGCTCCTCAACCATTGGGAATCTCTTTTTTTTTTTTAAAAAAAAGATTTATTTATTTATTTATATTTGGGCGGGGGTCGGGTTGGGGAGGGAGGGGAGCAGGCAGGCCACTTCTATTGGTCTTTCGTTCTCTATTTTCATCCATCTTTGTTCTTTGGCTCCTGTGGGCCTCCCATCGCGGTGGCTTCTGTCGTTGCAGAGCGCTGGCTCTGGGCGCATGCGCTCCAGAGCTCTGGCTCGGTAATTGGACACATCAGTCCAGCCGCTCCGCGGCACGTGGGATCTTCCCAGGCCAGGGCTCGAACCGGCGCCCCTTGCACTGCAAGGCGGTGTCTTTACCCACTGGACCACCAGGGGAAGCCCGGGAAGGAATTTCTAAGAGAGACTCCTTGACCTTCAGTGATCAAGTCAGGGAATGCTTTGTCTTTGACAGGCTAGCACCAAGGAAATTGTCCCTATTTCAAAAGAGGAACAACCAAGGTCCAGGACTGGCGGGTACCTGAACCAAGCCTGAGGTGTCCTGGGGCTTCCTCTTCAACAGTGAGTCCCCCAGACCCTGGCTCAGAGTTGTCAGCTACCTCATCCCCTAGATCATCCTGTCTAGCTCCCTGCCTTTCTAACAAGACAGTGCTCTCCCCCTGGGGCTGGGCAGAAGGACCTGCCCCACCCTCCTGGGAAGCAGCCCAAGTAGAGGAATCTCATCCTCCCTGATCCCCATCACCTGCCCCTCCTAGAGTCTCACCTAAAACCCTTTTGCTTTCACGACACCGCCTTTCTTTCCCAGAAAGGGACCTTGGCTCACCCTAGAAGTGACCTCACCAAGGGGCTGTTCTCTGCCCCCAGGCAGAGCCAGGACCTAGCCCAACCCGGTCTGTGTCTCTGTCACCCAGAAGGGCCAGCCAACCTGCTGGAGCCACCGCTCCCATCTTCAACCTTTGTCTGGGATCCACCCTCAGCTACTCCCTCTCCACAGCACATGCACACACACCCCGTCCTGGGGCCCAGGCTCCCCTGTCCACCTGTCCAAACTTGCCTTCTGTCCTGCTGACCGATACACCCAACCTAGCCAGTCCCCTGTGGTAGGATACCTTGCTCGGGTCAGTGAGAGGAGTAGGTCACCAGAGCCGGTGCTCTGCGACAACAGAGGCCACCGCCATGGGAGGCCCACACGGGCCATAGAACAAAGATGGATGTAAATAGATAAAAATGAAACCACAGAAGTGGCCCGCCCGGCCCCCTCCCTCCCCAACCCGCTCCCCCCTACCCCCCACCCCGCAAAAAATAAAAAACCAATGAAAGAGGCCAAAATTTAAAAAAAAAAAAATCAGTTCCTACAACGGTACTTAATCATTAATTATTCATTCACTCACTAGTCATGGTAGGCCTACCAAATGTTGGGTATTGGACAAGCCATGGAGACACGTCACGACCCACCACTGGAGAGCTTATAAGGCATGTAGGGAAGCTGATGAGCAAGCAAGACGTGACAGTGCACATGTCACAGGCAGTGAGCATGAAGGCCCGTTGGGGTTGAACAGAGGGACACTTAATCAAGCTAAGGGGAGGGTGGCACCAGGGAAGACCTCCTGGAGGAAGGGACATTCCCAGCTGAGATGTGAGACAGCTGAGATGTGATAAGGCATTAGTTAGCCAGGCAAAGGCGTGTGGAGCTGAAAGCATTATTTCCCCTGAAGAAGAGAACTCATACAAAGGCCCAGAGGGGGCTTCCCCTGGTGGTCCAGTGGATAAGGACACCACCTTGCAGTGCAAGGGGCGCCGGTTCGAGCCCTGGCCTGGGAAGATCCCACGTGCCGTGGAGCGGCTGGACCAATGTGTCCAATTACTGAGCTGGAGCTCTGGGAAGATCCCACATGCCGTGGAGCGGCTGGACCGATGTGCCCAATTGCCGAGCCGGAGCTCTGGAGCGCATGCGCCAGGAGCCAGTGCTCTGCGATGACAGAGGCCACCACGATGGGAGGCCCACATAGGCCAAAGAACAAAGATGGATGAAAATAGAGAAATGAAAGACGAATGGAAGTGGCCCGCCCGCTCCCCTGCCTCCCCAACCCAACCCCCGCCCAAAAATAAAATAAAAATAAATAAATATATTTTTTAAAAAAGGCCCAGAGGGAGCATGGGGAAATGCTAAGAGCAAACTTCGGTGTAACTGGAGTGGGACAGGAGTGCAGTTGTGGTGGAGAGGGGAGCCCGAGCCAGAGTGTGAATGTCCTTGCTGCTGAGAAGGGATGGGGAGCCACCGAAGGGCCGTAGACAGGAGTGGCAGCTGTAGGCTAGTATGTTAGATAGCTGGGTGTGACTGGAGCTCAGAAGGCATGGATTTGGGGTGGGAAGCAGAGAAACGGGCTAGGAGGCAGCTGCAGAAGTGAACGGAGCCACTGAGCACCCACACAGTAGTGAAGGCAGGAGACGCTGGGGGCCGGAACACAGGAGGAAGCACTGGGCATGGAAAAGGTGCCTGGGCTCGTGAGAGACTCAGGCTGCAGAAGCCTGAAGCGTGGAATGACTTTCACGTTTCTGGATGGGTGGTGGTCTTCTCTGAGCAGAGGAGGCAGCACAGGCTTAGTGTATCTTCAGATCTTAGTTTCGTATTTCTTTTATGCTTTAATTTTATTTACTTATTTGTTTTTGGCTATTCTGAGCTTTCACTGCTGCCACAGGCTCTTCTCTAGTTGCAGGGAGTGGGGTCTACTCTCTAACTGAGGTGAGCAGGCTTCTTGTTGTGGTGACTTTTCCTGTTGTGAAACTCAGGCTCTAGGGCACACAGGCTTCAGTAGTTGCAGCACGTGGGCTCAATAGTTGCAGCTCCGAGGCTCTAGAGCACAGGCTCCATAGTTGTGGTTCATGGGCTTAGTTGCTCTGCAGCATGTGGGATCTTCCCAGATCAGGAATCAAACCCATGTCTTCTGCATTGGAAGGTGAACTCTTTACCTCTGAGCTACCAGGGAAGCCCTGTTTCATATTTGTGATAACAGTTTCTCAAATACACATCTCTTCTTCTTCTTCTTCTTTTTTTTGACTGCTCTAGGTCTTTGTTCTTCAATCTTTCTCGAGTTGTGGCAAGTGGGGCTATTCTCTAGTTGCATTGTGCAGGCTTCTCCTTGCAGTGTCTGGTTGTGGATCACAGACTCTAGGGCATGAGGGCTTCAGTAGTTGTGGCACATTGGCTTAGCTGCCCTGCGACATCATGTGGCTTCTTAAACATGCCATCACACCTGTGAAGGCTTTTTGGCTTTGTTGATCAAGGCATCCCCCCTAAACATTCTTTTTGTGTAAGGAGGGGTTACTCTGAAGAATCAAAGTGAACATTAATGATGTAGCAGGGAAGAACAAATCGGACTTCATATTAGATGTTTGTTTTACATTAACCTTTATGTTCTGATTAACCTACAAGTTAATCACTAGGGCTTCCCTGGTGGCTCAGCGGTAAAGAATCCACTTGCCAATGCCTGCCAATGCAGGAAACACCCTGGGTCAAGAAGATCCCCTAGAGAGGGAAACAGCAACCGCCTCCAGTATTCTTGCCTGGAAAATCCCATGGACAGAGGAGCCTGGTGGGTCCTTGGGATCACAAGTCAAACATGACTCAGTGACTAAATAACAACAATTACTAAAGAGATGGCACCTATAGCTTAAAGGATACATAATGGCCCATCTCTGAGAACATAGCCTTCCAGACTTGAGTTTAAGCTAAAATACATTTTTTTTTTTAGTTCACAGGAAACATCTTGTTCTGACCAGGCCCACCGGTGAATGGCTTCAGGAAAGAAGAAATTAACACATCCCTTCTGGAGTCTGGCTGGAACCAGGAAATATTTATAACAACGTATTACTTTGTGTTTTTTTGTTTTGTTTTTTTTTTTTTTACCTCCTGGCCTTCTCCTTTTTGTTCTGTGAAAGAAACTAGCATCCAATCCCAGGCAAGATGGGTCTTCTCTGTCTGATGGCTTTCTAAATAAAGTCGCTACTTATCTCTAGATTGATTGGCCTGTCATGTGGCAAGTAGTACAACCTCAGAATTGGCAACAAATGTTGGCAAGGCCAAACGGGAGCCTTGCTGCTCTCGGTTAGCCAGCCCTGGTTGGGGAATTTTCAAGTAAGGCCCAAGTAGCTGCTGGGACCACTTTCCCTGAGGGTCTTTCCTTCAGAATTCTCTGAAACAGCTGTGACTGCCACTGTGACAGCTGGAACAAAAATGGGCTCCGAACAGGAGGGTAAGTCACTCCACTGGGTACACACGGAAACTATATTCCTCTCTGTTTGGGGATTTTTCCTCTGGAATAAGCCAACCCTGTTTGTGTCTGAGTGAAATACCCTGTTGGAGAGGGGAAATAGTTGCTGGACATTTACCAGATTTGTGAACCGGTTCTTTTTTCTTTAGATGCACACCCATTTAGAGGCACCACTCGTGTTTTGTCTTGTATTTCTGTCTTTAAAAGATGGGGAACGTTTCCTCCATCCCTGAAGTCAGTCCTCTGGGGTGCATTGTGGATGAATGGTCTGATTACAACTATGAACCCATGACTAAGAGGAAGATGAACACTGTGCGCCCACAGTACCTGTTAGGAGCTCCTCGTTTAGGTAGGATTATCTCGGGATCCTGCATACCATGTACTGTCACCCTGGCTGTGTTAATTATGTTCTTTGCCATCTCCTGTGTCATTGGTCTGGATCGAACACCTCTCTAAGGAGTCACGTTGCATGGGGCTGAGTTGATAGGTAAAACCCTAAGTGCAAACTTGAGAGTTTATTTAGGGTTTTCTGTTTATCCTTTGGGTTTTTAATTTCATTTTGTTTCAGCACTGTTTCTCCATTTATAGCCAAATCAGTTTTGTGATGTTTAAACCTTTTACTGATATCAAATGGAAAGGAAGAGAAGAGGAAAACAACCACCATGTGTGTCCATGTCCAAAAGTGGGACATTCCCAGGGAGAGAAGAAAGGTTACCCTTGGTTCCTAAAATCACCAAAAAAGCCCCAGCCCAGAATTCAGCCTGTTTGGTTGATGGCGGGTGGCGGTGTGTGTGTGCATTCTTTTCATAGATAGAGAGCAATGGGGTTTTTTTTACTATTATTTTTGGCCATTTTTATTGGTCTTTCATTTATTTGTTTTCATCCATTTTTGTTCTTTGGCCTGCATGGTCCTCCCATTGCAGTGGCCTCTCGGTTAGCCAGCCCTGGTTGGGGAATTTTCAAGTAAGGCCCAAGTAGCTGCTGGGACCACTTTCCCTGAGGGTCTTTCCTTCAGAATTCTCTGAAACAGCTGTGACTGCCACTGTGACAGCTGGAACAAAAATGGGCTCCGAACAGGAGGGTAAGTCACTCCACTGGGTACACACGGAAACTATATTCCTCTCTGTTTGGGGATTTTTCCTCTGGAATAAGCCAACCCTGTTTGTGTCTGAGTGAAATACCCTGTTGGAGAGGGGAAATAGTTGCTGGACATTTACCAGATTTGTGAACCGGTTCTTTTTTCTTTAGATGCACACCCATTTAGAGGCACCACTGTGTTTTGTCTTGTATTTCTGTCTTTAAAAGATGGGGAACGTTTCCTCCATCCCTGAAGTCAGTCCTCTGGGGTGCATTGTGGATGAATGGTCTGATTACAACTATGAACCCATGACTAAGAGGAAGATGAACACTGTGCGCCCACAGTACCTGTTAGGAGCTCCTCGTTTAGGTAGGATTATCTCGGGATCCTGCATACCATGTACTGTCACCCTGGCTGTGTTAATTATGTTCTTTGCCATCTCCTGTGTCATTGGTCTGGATCGAACACCTCTCTAAGGAGTCACGTTGCATGGGGCTGAGTTGATAGGTAAAACCCTAAGTGCAAACTTGAGAGTTTATTTAGGGTTTTCTGTTTATCCTTTGGGTTTTTAATTTCATTTTGTTTCAGCACTGTTTCTCCATTTATAGCCAAATCAGTTTTGTGATGTTTAAACCTTTTACTGATATCAAATGGAAAGGAAGAGAAGAGGAAAACAACCACCATGTGTGTCCATGTCCAAAAGTGGGACATTCCCAGGGAGAGAAGAAAGGTTACCCTTGGTTCCTAAAATCACCAAAAAAGCCCCAGCCCAGAATTCAGCCTGTTTGGTTGATGGCGGGTGGCGGTGTGTGTGTGCATTCTTTTCATAGATAGAGAGCAATGGGGTTTTTTTTACTATTATTTTTGGCCATTTTTATTGGTCTTTCATTTATTTGTTTTCATCCATTTTTGTTCTTTGGCCTGCATGGTCCTCCCATTGCAGTGGCCTCTCCTGTAGCAGAGCACCGGCTCTGGGTGCATGCGCGCCTGAGTGCTGGCTCCCAATTGGACACGCCGGCCCAGCCACTCCACCGCATGCGGGATCTTCCCATGCCAGGGATCGAACCGGCGCCCCTTGCAGTGCAAGGCGGACTCTTTACCCACTGGACCACCAGGGAAGCCCAAGCAGTTGTTTTAACAATGAGAAATGATGGCCTGTGAATAGCTCCATACAGCCCTGCCATTAGAACTATTCCGTGATTAAGAGAATTCCCCCGTGAAATGCCGTGCTGGGCATAGTTTCTCAGTCCTCTCTGACTCTTTTTGACCACATGGACTTCAGTCCAACAGGTTCCTCTGACCGTGGGGATTCTCCAGGCAAAAACACTGAAGTGGGTTGCCATTTCATCTTTCAAAGAATCCTCCCAACTCAGGAATCGAACCCAGCTCTCCTGCATTGCAGGTGGATTTTTTTTTTAACAGAGCCACCAGAGGAGCCCAGGTTTAGTCTCTGGTGGGATAGCTAAGATCCCACAAACTGTGCCGCATAACACCTTCCCACCATCGAAAACATAAAAATTAAAAAAACCTATTCTCTGATGAAAATTCAAAAAGGAATGAGATGAGAGTAAGGATTCGTTGCTGTCCTAGCCGCTCCAGCCGCTGTGTCAAGTTATTCAGCCCTTCCACCTCCTCTGGTTCCTACACCCAGTTCTCAGCACCAGGGCTTGGTAAACGGCCAGACTGGCATTGCTTCTTTGTGGTTTCTTTACCTCTTTGACTATCTGATGTATAGGTATCAAGACAGAAGCAAAAAAAAAAAAAAAAAAAGACAGAAGCAAGCAAAATGGACTATTTTAATCTCCTCAAAGAGCTCATTTTGGGGTTTCCCTGGCAGTCCAGTGGTTAGGACTCTGCCTTTCACTGCCAAGGGCTTGTGTTCAGTCCCTGGTTGGGAAACACAAACACTCCACAAGATGCACAGTACAGGGGGGCAAAAAATAGCTTGTTTTGCCAGTATCATTACTGACATAAGTTTCCCTTTCCTGTTGATTTGTTTTATTCCTATATCAAATCTTAACTACCTCTAGCTCCAGGTAACTACCGTTTTCTTTCTCTATAGTTCTGCCTTTTCTAAAATGTCATATAAGTGGAGTCAAACAATATGTAGCCTTTTCACTTAGCAGAGTAATGTGATTTATCTGTGCTGTTGTGCCTACCTGTAATTTACTGCTGAGTTAAATTCCATAGCATATTTCTCCATTTCTAATTGATTTGAATTGTTTCCTAGGTTTGGGAATAAAGGTTCTAGTTACAAGTTTTGTGTGCATGGAAGTGTTCGTTTCACTTGGATGACAGTGAAGAGCAGTGTTGTTGGATCAGTGGTTCATGTGTGCTTCCACTAAAAAGAGCACTACTGAAATATGTCAGGAGACTAATTTAACTTGGGATAAACTCTAGCCAGTTTCCCTGTTATGGATTAGAGTGGCTCCAAGAAGCAAACTTAAACTAATCCCTCTTGAAATATTGTATGGTAGGGCATTCCAGATGTCTACCCGGGCAGGAGAATCTGCAGATGTCTTTTAAAGGACTTAGCAGTCGTCAACTACACTAAGACATTAGGAACTGTACTAACTTCTGTCCATGAGTTTGCTTCCCAGTAGGATTGCCTGCCCAGCTAAAGTGGTCCTACAACCATTCCAGCCCAAGGGCGGTCTCCTCAAAATCTGGAGAAAACAAGGACCTGAAATGGCATGGCACCCCATTCCAGTATTCTTGCCTGGAGAATCCCATGGACAGAGGAGCCTGGTGGGCTACAGTTCATAGGGTCACACAGAGTCAGAGACGACTAAAGCAACGTAGCACAAACATCAGCTCGCTGCTAAGTAGACAGACAGGACCATACAAAGACCTGCTGAACATTGACTCCTCACTTAAATTAGTTGGGATAAGACCATGGATTCACCACACTCAAGTAAAGCTCACTCTTCCAGAAACTGGAAGGAGCAAAAAAAAATGGACCTGATTTTGTGATCTTAAGTTTGCTGTCTTGAGCCAAGCCTCTTACCATATAAGTAATGATAGCTTTTGTTCTCTCTCTCTCTCTCTTTTTTAATCTTATTTTTCACAGTTTTGTTGTTTACTGCCACACGTCGACCTGAATCCTCCGTAGGTACACACACTCTTCTCTTTTGTTTCACTATACTGGTGACGGCCACTTTTTGAAAAGGACCAAAGGGGAAAATGCACCCCCTTTCTAGAAAATGTTGGCAAGGCATAAAGACAGCATAGGGCAAAACACCCTGGGTTTTCTTATCCCAAGTGCTGGAGTTTATGTATGTGTTCAAGTGCTTGTTTAAGTGCTGGGGCCAGAAAAAAGAGAAGCCATGTATGCCCAGCCAGAGACTCAGGAATACTTCTAGTTCCAAGCTGATTAAGTCCATTCCACAGTCATTCCGCCAGTGCCACTCTTCAGCAGGAAATAGCCAGAGCAGCCGTTGCCGTCTTCCCATAAGACTGAGGAATGGACATGGACAGTGTGGAATGGTAACAAGGAAGAACAAATCTGACTCCATATTGACTGATGCAGATACATTGAGAGACGCTGCCGAAGAAGCACATTTAATTAACTCACACTTTGCTGACCAATCTTTCCTTCAGGCCTGATGCTGGGAGATAGACAAGAAGCCTGGCCTCATAGAGTTCAGTGACTCAAAAAGTCATACAGGGACTTGCCTGGTTCCAGTAGCTACTACTCCATGTTCCCAATGCAGGGGGCTTGGGTTCGATCCCGGCAAGGGAACTAAGATCCCATAAACAGCAATTAAAGCCTGGTGCAGCCAAATAAATTCATTAAATAAATTAAAATAATTTTTTTAAAAAAAGGTAATCTAGGGACTTCCCTGGTGGTCCGGTGGCTACTACTCCATGCTCCCAATGCAGAAGGCCTGGGTTCAATCCCTGGTCAGGGAACCAGATCCCACATGCCACAACTAAAGAGCCTAGACGCTGCAACAAAGATTAAAGGTCTACATGCGGGACTTCCCTGGTGGTCTAATGGTTAAGACTGGGCTCCTAATGCTGAGGTCCTGAGTTTGATCCCTGGTCAAGGAACTAGATCCCATATGGCTGCAACTAACACCAAGACCAGCCAAATAAATAAATAATAATTTTTTAAAAAATTTTTAAAAAAAGGTCTACATGCTGCAACTCTGACCTAGTACAGCCTAATACAGCCTAGTACAGTAAATAAATACTTAAAAATAATTATAGCAGCCAAATAAATAAATACTTAAAAATAATTATAATCTAGGTTTATAAAATGTTACATAAAACATAATTTTTGCCTCTCTCTTTTTTTTTACAAAAGCAGAGCTTTTATATAAAAGTAATAATACTCATCATAAAAATAAATTGTCACAATTCAGAAACAAGGAAATACCTATTAATCTTTTCTTGTTTTTATCCTTTAATCTTTCTAAGTATTCTGTTGACATGATTGAAAACAGTTCTGTATAAGCCTATTTGTATAATGCCTTTTTCACCTAATGCCATGATTATAGAATAATTATCAACTCTTCAGAACCATGATTTTAATAACAAAGAGGCAAGCCATACTTAATCTATCTGCCATCACTGGGTATTCAGTTTGTTTCCAGCTTTTTAGATTTAATTTTTTTTTTTCACTGGTACATCTACATTTGTAATTCAATGTTTCAGTGGTATAAATAACATTGCAATGAAGGTTTGACTCCATATTGACTGATGCAGATACATTGAGAGACGCTGCCGAAGAAGCACATTTAATTAACTCACACTTTGCTGACCAATCTTTCCTTCAGGCCTGATGCTGGGAGATAGACAAGAAGCCTGGCCTCATAGAGTTCAGTGACTCAAAAAGTCATACAGGGACTTGCCTGGTTCCAGTAGCTACTACTCCATGTTCCCAATGCAGGGGGCTTGGGTTCGATCCCGGCAAGGGAACTAAGATCCCATAAACAGCAATTAAAGCCTGGTGCAGCCAAATAAATTCATTAAATAAATTAAAATAATTTTTTTAAAAAAAGGTAATCTAGGGACTTCCCTGGTGGTCCGGTGGCTACTACTCCATGCTCCCAATGCAGAAGGCCTGGGTTCAATCCCTGGTCAGGGAACCAGATCCCACATGCCACAACTAAAGAGCCTAGACGCTGCAACAAAGATTAAAGGTCTACATGCGGGACTTCCCTGGTGGTCTAATGGTTAAGACTGGGCTCCTAATGCTGAGGTCCTGAGTTTGATCCCTGGTCAAGGAACTAGATCCCATATGGCTGCAACTAACACCAAGACCAGCCAAATAAATAAATAATAATTTTTTAAAAAATTTTTAAAAAAAGGTCTACATGCTGCAACTCTGACCTAGTACAGCCTAATACAGCCTAGTACAGTAAATAAATACTTAAAAATAATTATAGCAGCCAAATAAATAAATACTTAAAAATAATTATAATCTAGGTTTATAAAATGTTACATAAAACATAATTTTTGCCTCTCTCTTTTTTTTTACAAAAGCAGAGCTTTTATATAAAAGTAATAATACTCATCATAAAAATAAATTGTCACAATTCAGAAACAAGGAAATACCTATTAATCTTTTCTTGTTTTTATCCTTTAATCTTTCTAAGTATTCTGTTGACATGATTGAAAACAGTTCTGTATAAGCCTATTTGTATAATGCCTTTTTCACCTAATGCCATGATTATAGAATAATTATCAACTCTTCAGAACCATGATTTTAATAACAAAGAGGCAAGCCATACTTAATCTATCTGCCATCACTGGGTATTCAGTTTGTTTCCAGCTTTTTAGATTTAATTTTTTTTTTTCACTGGTACATATACATTTGTAATTCAATGTTTCAGTGGTATAAATAACATTGCAGTGAAGGTTTGGGGGCAAAGCTTTGTCTACATCTCCAATTATTTACTCAAGGATAAATTCTTAAAAATGAAATAACAGGGATAGTAATATGAAACATCCAGGTTATTTTAACCCTTTGTATTTTTTTTTTTACTTGGCTTGCAGGATCTTAGTTCCCTGACCAGGGATCAAACTTGTGTCCCGGCAATGGAAGCATGGAGTTCTAACCACTGGACCACCAGGGAATCCCCTCAAAACCATCGATTTATGATATGAGAAGATGATCTGATTTTTGTTTTCCACAGATCGGACGAAGTGCTCTTCTCATGGTGGGCCCCTCCCATCACCCCCTGATTTCTTCCACCTCCCTTGGAGAGCAGAAAGATGAAATCAAGAGGTGACATTACCAGCTGCAATTTTCTTCTTTGATATTACAAGCTATGATTTGCCAAATTACAACACTGTTTTCCCTTGCTCTGAGAGAAACAGACTTTCTCGGTGTCCTCACTTTCTGATGAGTAACTGGAAATGTGCTTCTCTGCTTGAACTTTGCCAGAAGCACTTGTGCCAAATCAGCTAAAAAGCCCTTGAAGTGCTTAATCGTAAATAAAATTAAAACGGACACCAAACATACAACAGGGAAGAACCAAGTTCATTGTGTGTACACACTTAGCACAATGCCTGGAGCTAAGTGCTCAATAAACCGTATTTATTGATTGAACAGACATTCACCGTGTCCCAGCCAGAAGCCGGGCCCTGTGCTAGACTCTGCAGACCTGGCGAGTTTTAAAAAAAATTTTGTAAATGAAACAAGGAAATACCTATTAATCTTTTCTTGTTTTTATCCTTTAATCTTTCTAAGTATTCTGTTGACATGATTGAAAACAGTTCTGTATAAGCCTATTTGTATAATGCCTTTTTCACCTAATGCCATGATTATAGAATAATTATCAACTCTTCAGAACCATGATTTTAATAACAAAGAGGCAAGCCATACTTAATCTATCTGCCATCACTGGGTATTCAGTTTGTTTCCAGCTTTTTAGATTTAATTTTTTTTTTTCACTGGTACATATACATTTGTAATTCAATGTTTCAGTGGTATAAATAACATTGCAGTGAAGGTTTGGGGGCAAAGCTTTGTCTACATCTCCAATTATTTACTCAAGGATAAATTCTTAAAAATGAAATAACAGGGATAGTAATATGAAACATCCAGGTTATTTTAACCCTTTGTATTTTTTTTTTTACTTGGCTTGCAGGATCTTAGTTCCCTGACCAGGGATCAAACTTGTGTCCCGGCAATGGAAGCATGGAGTTCTAACCACTGGACCACCAGGGAATCCCCTCAAAACCATCGATTTATGATATGAGAAGATGATCTGATTTTTGTTTTCCACAGATCGGACGAAGTGCTCTTCTCATGGTGGGCCCCTCCCATCACCCCCTGATTTCTTCCACCTCCCTTGGAGAGCAGAAAGATGAAATCAAGAGGTGACATTACCAGCTGCAATTTTCTTCTTTGATATTACAAGCTATGATTTGCCAAATTACAACACTGTTTTCCCTTGCTCTGAGAGAAACAGACTTTCTCGGTGTCCTCACTTTCTGATGAGTAACTGGAAATGTGCTTCTCTGCTTGAACTTTGCCAGAAGCACTTGTGCCAAATCAGCTAAAAAGCCCTTGAAGTGCTTAATCGTAAATAAAATTAAAACGGACACCAAACATACAACAGGGAAGAACCAAGTTCATTGTGTGTACACACTTAGCACAATGCCTGGAGCTAAGTGCTCAATAAACCGTATTTATTGATTGAACAGACATTCACCGTGTCCCAGCCAGAAGCCGGGCCCTGTGCTAGACTCTGCAGACCTGGCAGCGACCAAGACAGACCCTCCCAGAGGGTCCTGTCTGGGGGGCAAGACCATCACATCAAGGAATTTTAAAAAGGGAAATAGTCTAGTTCGTTAGTTTTTAATTTTATTGGCCGCACCATACGGCTCGTGAGAGCTTAGTTCTCAGACCAGGAATTGAATTTGGGCCCTTGGCAGTGAAAGCGCCATGTCTGGACCACCAGGGTATTGCCAGTCGTCAGTTTAAAACATGGAAGCTTTAGGACTAGGCTGGGTAGAAAGAACTGCCAGAGACCATCGGTGCAGGCAGAGGAGACTCAGGACTTCCTGGCACGGCCTCCACGTAGGACTCTGGGAATAAGCGCCTGGCCCCAGGATCCAGACAACGTGGTGAAATGAAGCACCCCTGGCCAGAACAGAGAGCTAAGGTAAGGAGCTTGACAACTCTAGACACAGAAGCCCAGAGAAGACCGGAGGCCGGAAAGGCATGTGGCAAAGACTCAGAGGTGTGCACGTGTTGAGAAGGTTTTCACCTGAGGGGAAAGTTCATTTCGAGACCTAGATGAGGGACTGGAGACAGAAGGATGCTGACGATCGTAAGGAGAGGAGACAGAGATGGGCAGGACCGGTGAACCAACAGGGGATGGGGAAAGGGAGGCGACAGTCCAGAGGACTCAGAGGTGACGGGAAGCGGGTCGAGTGACAGCATGGTGAACAAAGCGCAGTGATGGGGTGCAGGGAGGCGGGGAGGGTGCAAATCAACGGCAGGGTGGGAGAAGAGTGATAACCATAGAGGTGACCCAGGCAGGACAGGAAGTGTGGGTGGTGATGATGCCTGTGCTGGAGGCAAACTGGAGACAGACTGGCCCCTCCTCTGGGCCTGTTTCAACATCAGAACTCTTTCCTAGGCTGCAGGTCCCATGACTCAGTACTGAACATCAGTCAGGCTCAGATAAGATCTCTGGGCGCAGCCCCATCTCGAGGGGCTGGCTGGGTGCCCTTCTCAGTCATGCCCAGACCCATCTCGTACCCTTTGTGACGTCTCTGCCTCCTCCATCCGAGGTCCACATCCAGCCTCCATGTGAGGCCCACCAAGAACCCCTGGTCTCCCTCTCCTTGGAGAACACAGCTTTTTTGGGGGGTGAGGAGGGAGGGGGGCGGGCAGGCCACTTCTATTGGTCTTTCATTTATCTATTTCCATCCATCTTTGTTCTTTGGCCTGTGTGGGCCTCCCATCGCGGTGGCCTCTGTTGTCGCAGAGCACCGGCTCTGGGCACATGCGCTCCAGAGCCCTGGCTCAGTAATTGGACACATCGGTCCAACCGCTCCATGGCACGTGGGATCTTCCCAGGCCAGGGATCGAACCGGCGCCCCTTGCACTGCAAGGCGGTGTCCTTACCACTGGACCACCAGGGGAAGCCCCAAGAACACAGCTTTTGCCACCACTGTCCTGGTCGAGGATTTGTCTCTTCCCCCAGCATCTTGCACAGCTGACTCTTCTGATGCTTTGTCATACCCATTCCCTGGAAGGAGAGAGAAAAGAACATGGGCTTCAAGGGGACGTCTGAATAATCCCATTCATCCATCCTGCAAACATTTATGAACCCCCTTCCAACATATGAGGGGCTAGCTTTTCCAACCAGATCTGTGTTTCCTGTCTCCATGAAGCTCAGTCTCAAGGCCAGACGTGTAAATGGCAGTCACAATGGAGAGAGTTCTAGTCCGTTTTAGTGGAGGATCGTGCATTTAACCCCTGTCCAGACCAATATGAGACAGGCAGGACAGGAGTCGATGGGTGAACAAAGCACAGTGATGGGGTGCAGGGAGGCGGGGAGGGTGCAAATCAACGGCAGGGTGGGAGAAGAGTGATAACCATAGAGGTGACCCAGGCAGGACAGGAAGTGTGGGTGGTGATGATGCCTGTGCTGGAGGCAAACTGAGACAGACTGGCCCCTCCTCTGGGCCTGTTTCAACATCAGAACTCTTTCCTAGGCTGCAGGTCCCATGACTCAGTACTGAACATCAGTCAGGCTCAGATAAGATCTCTGGGCGCAGCCCCATCTCGAGGGGCTGGCTGGGTGCCCTTCTCAGTCATGCCCAGACCCATCTCGTACCCTTTGTGACGTCTCTGCCTCCTCCATCCGAGGTCCACATCCAGCCTCCATGTGAGGCCCACCAAGAACCCCTGGTCTCCCTCTCCTTGGAGAACACAGCTTTTTTGGGGGGTGAGGAGGGAGGGGGGCGGGCAGGCCACTTCTATTGGTCTTTCATTTATCTATTTCCATCCATCTTTGTTCTTTGGCCTGTGTGGGCCTCCCATCGCGGTGGCCTCTGTTGTCGCAGAGCACCGGCTCTGGGCACATGCGCTCCAGAGCCCTGGCTCAGTAATTGGACACATCGGTCCAACCGCTCCATGGCACGTGGGATCTTCCCAGGCCAGGGATCGAACCGGCGCCCCTTGCACTGCAAGGCGGTGTCCTTACCACTGGACCACCAGGGGAAGCCCCAAGAACACAGCTTTTGCCACCACTGTCCTGGTCGAGGATTTGTCTCTTCCCCCAGCATCTTGCACAGCTGACTCTTCTGATGCTTTGTCATACCCATTCCCTGGAAGGAGAGAGAAAAGAACATGGGCTTCAAGGGGACGTCTGAATAATCCCATTCATCCATCCTGCAAACATTTATGAACCCCCTTCCAACATATGAGGGGCTAGCTTTTCCAACCAGATCTGTGTTTCCTGTCTCCATGAAGCTCAGTCTCAAGGCCAGACGTGTAAATGGCAGTCACAATGGAGAGAGTTCTAGTCCGTTTTAGTGGAGGATCGTGCATGTGTGCTAAGTCGCTTCAGTCATGTCCAACTCTTTGTGATCCCATGAACTGTAGCCTGCCAGACTCCCGTCTCCAGGCAAGAATACTGGAGCCAGTCGCCATACCCTCCTCCGGGGGAATCTACCCAACCCAGGGATCGAACCCACGTCTCTTATGCCTCCTGCATTTGCCAGGCGAGGTCTTTTACCACTAACTAGTACCACCTGGGAACACTGCTTAATGGAGGAGGGCAGGCTGCTTTTTAAAACCTGAGGAAGAGTGAGTTCTATTAAAGGAAAGCGCAGGACCTGTACTAGTGTCTTTTTGCTCAGCTGAATGCTTTACCAAAAAAAGTTTAGAATATAGTGAGCAATCTGAAAGGAAAATGTGAGGAGGGAAGGTAAGAATGGAAAGCAATCCATGATGTGGCCAGAAGCTAGGCTGCCAAGTAGGCTAAAGGGGCCAGAAAGAAATCACCACTGGGCCTCGGAGCCTATGTGGTTTCCAAGAACAAAGTGTCTGATACTCAGCTTGAACGTGTTGCATTTGTGCAACAGTAACTCCTTCCATCTCCCCAAGCCTTCAGCAGCTTGTTACTAACATAAAGACCTGTTACAAAAAGGGAGTTTCTGTGTCTCTTTTTCTTTCTTCCCTTCCTTCCTCCTTCCCTTTTTTTTCCTCCATCTGTCCCTTCCTTGCTTCTTGCCTTCCATCATCTGAATCTAAGACTCCTAGGAAGCTCAGAAGAGAACCACAGAATGCTAAAGCTAGTCGAGGAAGTCAAGGATCAGATAATCTCACGGAACACCCTCTGTGGTCTTGAGGGGGAAACTGAGGCAGGGTGGCTGCAGGAACTTGCTGTGGGTCTCTGAGCAGCCCGATGCTCTTGACACCCAGGCCTCTTATCATGCTTCCTTTGCTTCCCTGATCTGTTCTCTGTGCATCCGAACTCCATCCAAGGCAGGGTCCGGCACCTAGCTGGCTTCTCCTTGTCACCTGATTGGGTGATAGACGGGCTTATGGAGGCCAATAAGCAAAAGCCTTAGGAAGCTTCAGTTTCCCAGATACTCCAAGACCAGGCTCCTACCGACCTGGCCCCACCCACTTTCCAGTCTCATCCAGCAATCTAAGTCGCTTCAGTCATGTCCAACTCTTTGTGATCCCATGAACTGTAGCCTGCCAGACTCCGCTCCAGGCAAGAATACTGGAGCCAGTCGCCATACCCTCCTCCGGGGGAATCTACCCAACCCAGGGATCGAACCCACGTCTCTTATGCCTCCTGCATTTGCCAGGCGAGGTCTTTTACCACTAACTAGTACCACCTGGGAACACTGCTTAATGGAGGAGGGCAGGCTGCTTTTTAAAACCTGAGGAAGAGTGAGTTCTATTAAAGGAAAGCGCAGGACCTGTACTAGTGTCTTTTTGCTCAGCTGAATGCTTTACCAAAAAAAGTTTAGAATATAGTGAGCAATCTGAAAGGAAAATGTGAGGAGGGAAGGTAAGAATGGAAAGCAATCCATGATGTGGCCAGAAGCTAGGCTGCCAAGTAGGCTAAAGGGGCCAGAAAGAAATCACCACTGGGCCTCGGAGCCTATGTGGTTTCCAAGAACAAAGTGTCTGATACTCAGCTTGAACGTGTTGCATTTGTGCAACAGTAACTCCTTCCATCTCCCCAAGCCTTCAGCAGCTTGTTACTAACATAAAGACCTGTTACAAAAAGGGAGTTTCTGTGTCTCTTTTTCTTTCTTCCCTTCCTTCCTCCTTCCCTTTTTTTTCCTCCATCTGTCCCTTCCTTGCTTCTTGCCTTCCATCATCTGAATCTAAGACTCCTAGGAAGCTCAGAAGAGAACCACAGAATGCTAAAGCTAGTCGAGGAAGTCAAGGATCAGATAATCTCACGGAACACCCTCTGTGGTCTTGAGGGGGAAACTGAGGCAGGGTGGCTGCAGGAACTTGCTGTGGGTCTCTGAGCAGCCCGATGCTCTTGACACCCAGGCCTCTTATCATGCTTCCTTTGCTTCCCTGATCTGTTCTCTGTGCATCCGAACTCCATCCAAGGCAGGGTCCGGCACCTAGCTGGCTTCTCCTTGTCACCTGATTGGGTGATAGACGGGCTTATGGAGGCCAATAAGCAAAAGCCTTAGGAAGCTTCAGTTTCCCAGATACTCCAAGACCAGGCTCCTACCGACCTGGCCCCACCCACTTTCCAGTCTCATCCAGCAATCTAAGCTCCAGCCACCACTGAATTCCTTCCAGCCTTTCCAGGGAACGTGACCTCCTGCCTCCAGGGTTTTGCACAAGCTGTTACCTCCACCCAGAGTACCCCATCTGGCTTCCTTCCCTCCTTCAGGTCTCCATAAAGGAGATTCCCTAAACCTGGCCTAGCTTTAGGCACAGGTGACCTGGGTCTTAAAAGGGCCCTATATTTGATTTAACACTGTCTTGAAATTCTAAATAATTGTTTTGAATAAGGGACCCAGCATTTTCCTTTTAGACTAGGTCCCACACATTACATATTCAGTCCTGTAGAAATGTTTTGTTCTGGTAAAATGTCCCAATTCCTAATTTCATCTGTTCAATTATATTTGTCATCTGCTCCATTAACTGGTCTTTCAGTTCCATGGAGATAGGAAACATTTGGTAGACTCTGGTTTCCCATTGCCTAGGAGTCCTCGTTTCCATTTGGGAATCCATTTTGTTCAGATGGAGCTGGCATCTCTCTTGAGGCCAAAGATGGAACATGTGACTTAAGCTGATCTAATCTAGTTGAGCCACGCTTATGACTCAGGGCTGGGCATGAGACCAAGCAGGTCCAATCAGAGTGTGCCTGTGGGTATTTCCTAGAACTTCTATGACAAAGATGTTCCCTCTTCCAGCTACTTCCATCATCTGAATCTAAGACTCCTAGGAAGCTCAGAAGAGAACCACAGAATGCTAAAGCTAGTCGAGGAAGTCAAGGATCAGATAATCTCACGGAACACCCTCTGTGGTCTTGAGGGGGAAACTGAGGCAGGGTGGCTGCAGGAACTTGCTGTGGGTCTCTGAGCAGCCCGATGCTCTTGACACCCAGGCCTCTTATCATGCTTCCTTTGCTTCCCTGATCTGTTCTCTGTGCATCCGAACTCCATCCAAGGCAGGGTCCGGCACCTAGCTGGCTTCTCCTTGTCACCTGATTGGGTGATAGACGGGCTTATGGAGGCCAATAAGCAAAAGCCTTAGGAAGCTTCAGTTTCCCAGATACTCCAAGACCAGGCTCCTACCGACCTGGCCCCACCCACTTTCCAGTCTCATCCAGCAATCTAAGCTCCAGCCACCACTGAATTCCTTCCAGCCTTTCCAGGGAACGTGACCTCCTGCCTCCAGGGTTTTGCACAAGCTGTTACCTCCACCCAGAGTACCCCATCTGGCTTCCTTCCCTCCTTCAGGTCTCCATAAAGGAGATTCCCTAAACCTGGCCTAGCTTTAGGCACAGGTGACCTGGGTCTTAAAAGGGCCCTATATTTGATTTAACACTGTCTTGAAATTCTAAATAATTGTTTTGAATAAGGGACCCAGCATTTTCCTTTTAGACTAGGTCCCACACATTACATATTCAGTCCTGTAGAAATGTTTTGTTCTGGTAAAATGTCCCAATTCCTAATTTCATCTGTTCAATTATATTTGTCATCTGCTCCATTAACTGGTCTTTCAGTTCCATGGAGATAGGAAACATTTGGTAGACTCTGGTTTCCCATTGCCTAGGAGTCCTCGTTTCCATTTGGGAATCCATTTTGTTCAGATGGAGCTGGCATCTCTCTTGAGGCCAAAGATGGAACATGTGACTTAAGCTGATCTAATCTAGTTGAGCCACGCTTATGACTCAGGGCTGGGCATGAGACCAAGCAGGTCCAATCAGAGTGTGCCTGTGGGTATTTCCTAGAACTTCTATGACAAAGATGTTCCCTCTTCCAGCTACTGCCAGGTATCTTGGAACCATAAGAGAATCCAGGTTTAGGTTGAGGCTGACACCATGGGAAGAAGACAGGAAAAGCAGAATGCACATGAGTGCTGGATCAAGTCTCACCTGAAGTTTCCCTCTGAGTTTTCAGTGATGTAAGCCGTCCAAATCAGATCAAGTTAGGTTTCCCTTTTGTGCATCCAGCAGTTTCCTAGCTAATCTTGCATATTTATCTTGTTCATTACAGTAATTTTGGTACCTACCACAATCTGAGAAAGATCCTCAATAGATGTTTGATGAAGTAAGAAACAAACAAATAACTGAATTAAACTTAAGCTCTCTGGCAGAATAACCAGAGGTCCTGCTTTACATATGAGACTTTTTCTGCAGAGTTTCTCCAGGTCTCCTTGATCTTGTATACCTTAAGGGACCTCAACAGGTGCCCCCCTTTCCCGGCTAGGCCCAAACTTCTGGGACAGAGTTTACTCACATCCTGTTCATCCCCAGGCAGCAAGGCCTGCTGTGGCTTCTCTACAGTCCGACATCCCTGGGCTTAGAATTTATCCTCTGAGACGGGGACCTAGGTCTATACTGGCAGTCTGACCCAATAGCTTCATGCAAGTCACCTGAGCTTATTTATTCATTTATTTTTTCACTTAAGCAATAAACATTCATTTCTCACAGTTCTGAAAGCTGGGAAATACAAGATTTTAAAAAAATGCATATGTATTTATTTGATTACATCAGGTCTTTGTTGTGGCACATGGGATCTTCATTGCATCATGCAGGCTCTCACCTTGTGGCCCATGGACTCTTTGTTGCTGGCCACATGGGATTCTCATTTGGTCCACATCCCCTTGCAGGGAAGACTTTTTAAAATTTTTAATTTTCCATTTGGGAATCCATTTTGTTCAGATGGAGCTGGCATCTCTCTGGAGGCCAAAGATGCAACATGTGACTTGAGCTGATCTAATCTAGTTGAGCCACGCTTATGCCTCAGGGCTGGGCATGAGACCAAGCAGGTCCAATCAGAGTGTGCCTGTGGGTATTTCCTAGAACTTCTATGACAAAGATGTTCCCTCTTCCAGCTACTGCCAGGTATCTTGGAACCATAAGAGAATCCAGGTTTAGGTTGAGGCTGACACCATGGGAAGAAGACAGGAAAAGCAGAATGCACATGAGTGCTGGATCAAGTCTCACCTGAAGTTTCCCTCTGAGTTTTCAGTGATGTAAGCCGTCCAAATCAGATCAAGTTAGGTTTCCCTTTTGTGCATCCAGCAGTTTCCTAGCTAATCTTGCATATTTATCTTGTTCATTACAGTAATTTTGGTACCTACCACAATCTGAGAAAGATCCTCAATAGATGTTTGATGAAGTAAGAAACAAACAAATAACTGAATTAAACTTAAGCTCTCTGGCAGAATAACCAGAGGTCCTGCTTTACATATGAGACTTTTTCTGCAGAGTTTCTCCAGGTCTCCTTGATCTTGTATACCTTAAGGGACCTCAACAGGTGCCCCCCTTTCCCGGCTAGGCCCAAACTTCTGGGACAGAGTTTACTCACATCCTGTTCATCCCCAGGCAGCAAGGCCTGCTGTGGCTTCTCTACAGTCCGACATCCCTGGGCTTAGAATTTATCCTCTGAGACGGGGACCTAGGTCTATACTGGCAGTCTGACCCAATAGCTTCATGCAAGTCACCTGAGCTTATTTATTCATTTATTTTTTCACTTAAGCAATAAACATTCATTTCTCACAGTTCTGAAAGCTGGGAAATACAAGATTTTAAAAAAATGCATATGTATTTATTTGATTACATCAGGTCTTTGTTGTGGCACATGGGATCTTCATTGCATCATGCAGGCTCTCACCTTGTGGCCCATGGACTCTCTAGTTGTTGCATGCAGGCTCCCTAGTTGTGGCCATGGGCTTAGTTGCCCCTAGGCATGTGGGGTCTTAGTTCCCTGACCAGGGATCGAGTCCACATCCCCTTCATTGCAGGGAAGACTTTTTTAAAATTTTTAATTTTAGTCTCTTTTACTGCTTTTTTATTTATTTTCATCCATCTTTATTCTTTGGCCCGTGTGGGCTTCCCATTGCAGTGGCCTCTCTCTCTGCAGAGCACTGGCTCTGGGCGCATGCACTCCAGAGGGCTGGCTCCTAATTGGACACACTGGTGCAGCATGCACTCCATGCACTCCACGGCATGTGGGATCTTCCTGGGCCAGGGACTGACTGGTGCCCCTTGCACTGAAAGATGGACCCTCTACCCCCTGGACCACCAGGGAATCCCCCAAGGCATATTCTTAACCACTGGACCACCAGGGAAGTCCCCAGGAAAATACAAGATATTTTGGACCCTCTACCCCCTGGACCACCAGGGAATCCCCCAAAGCATATTCTTAACCACTGGACCACCAGGGAAGTCCCCAGAAAAATACAAGATATTTTTTAAATTTGTTTCCATTGTGGTTTATCACAGGGTATTGAATATAGGTCCCTCTGCTATACAGTAGGACCTTGTTGTTTATCCATCTTGTATATAATAGTGTCCATCTGTTAACCCCAAACTCCCACCCCATCCCCCTCCTCTCCTCTCTCTTGTGGAAATCACAAGTTCATTCTCTATGTCTAATATTACCTGTACTTGAGACTTAGCCTCCTACTCTGCAGGATGGCAGTAAGGATGTGGGGCCATTGAGTTCAGAGGAGGAGATGGCCCCACATCCTGTTCACCCGACAAGGCCTGCTGTGGCTTCTACAGTCCCTAGGGGTCTATACTGGCAGTCTGACCCAATAGCTTCATGCAAGTCACCTGAGCTTATTTATTCATTTATTTTTTCACTTAAGCAATAAACATTCATTTCTCACAGTTCTGAAAGCTGGGAAATACAAGATTTTAAAAAAATGCATATGTATTTATTTGATTACATCAGGTCTTTGTTGTGGCACATGGGATCTTCATTGCATCATGCAGGCTCTCACCTTGTGGCCCATGGACTCTCTAGTTGTTGCATGCAGGCTCCCTAGTTGTGGCCATGGGCTTAGTTGCCCCTAGGCATGTGGGGTCTTAGTTCCCTGACCAGGGATCGAGTCCACATCCCCTTCATTGCAGGGAAGACTTTTTTAAAATTTTTAATTTTAGTCTCTTTTACTGCTTTTTTATTTATTTTCATCCATCTTTATTCTTTGGCCCGTGTGGGCTTCCCATTGCAGTGGCCTCTCTCTCTGCAGAGCACTGGCTCTGGGCGCATGCACTCCAGAGGGCTGGCTCCTAATTGGACACACTGGTGCAGCATGCACTCCATGCACTCCACGGCATGTGGGATCTTCCTGGGCCAGGGACTGACTGGTGCCCCTTGCACTGAAAGATGGACCCTCTACCCCCTGGACCACCAGGGAACCCCCCAAGGCATATTCTTAACCACTGGACCACCAGGGAAGTCCCCAGGAAAATACAAGATATTTTGGACCCTCTACCCCCTGGACCACCAGGGAATCCCCCAAAGCATATTCTTAACCACTGGACCACCAGGGAAGTCCCCAGAAAAATACAAGATATTTTTTAAATTTGTTTCCATTGTGGTTTATCACAGGGTATTGAATATAGGTCCCTCTGCTATACAGTAGGACCTTGTTGTTTATCCATCTTGTATATAATAGTGTCCATCTGTTAACCCCAAACTCCCACCCCATCCCCCTCCTCTCCTCTCTCTTGTGGAAATCACAAGTTCATTCTCTATGTCTAATATTACCTGTACTTGAGACTTAGCCTCCTACTCTGCAGGATGGCAGTAAGGATGTGGAGCCATTGAGTTCAGAGGAGGAGATGGCCCCAACCATCTGGTTGTCCAAGATTCTAAACTTCTATGACAGGCAACCCTACCAGCTGGAAATAGGCAGTTTTAGTTCATCCCGCTGTTTTCTTTTTCGGCAAGTATTTGTCAAGAGTTCCTGTGCTCCCTGACCAGCCACTGGGACTCTCATTTACATTCGCTGAACCTCCTGCTTCCTGATCCCTTGCCCTGAGAGTCTGAGTTGTGACCTCAACACCTAAAGATTCCCCAAGCCCACACCCCGGCCTCTACGACGTCCACCGCTTTATCCCTTATCTCTGTACACCCCCAACCCACATCATATTCATTCCACAGTGTGTGGCTTCTGGCAACCTGCAAGTAGGCGTGTATTCAAGCTGGGTAAATGTGTTTTCGAGTGTGAGTGAGTGTGTTGACGTTTGCGTAAGTGTGCATGGCTGAAGGAGGATATGTGTGTAAGGTCATGCATTGGAGGTGTGTGTCCGAGCTTGAATGTGGAAGTGCTGGGTGCACAGGAGAGTATCTAAGTGTGTCTGAACGCCTGAGTGTGGATGAATCTGCACGTAAAAGTATAGGCAGAGTGAGTGTGAAGTGAGTGAGCCTCAATGTGTTAGTGAGTGAATGAGCGAGTATGGAAATGTGCTTGTGTGAAGAGGCACACACACATGACCCCACCTGGAATTCCCTGGCAGTTCATTGCCTTTGTGGACTCTGACCGTTCACTACTGAGGGCATGGGTTCAATCCTTGGTCAGGGAACTAAGAAAAACGCACACCCTGCTCCAGTTCGTCACCAGTTACGGCAGACACAACCTCGTGTGTTTGTGGTCATACTCACGCCTCTCAGGGTTGAAGGTGGCTCAAGTTATAAACCTTTAGTCCAACATAGGGGAGACTTTGTCCACAGGACAGGGTCCATTTCCCTTCTCCACTCCTGGTGTAGAACTGGGAATCCCCCAGCTAAAAGCTACGTTTCGTAGGGGAAAACTCCCCCAGACGGGGCCCCGCAGCCTGCTTCCCTGCTTAAGTCAGTCCCCATTCCACTTCCCTGCCTTCATAAGTTTCTGGCCAGGGCCTGGCAGTGACCCTGAGCAGAGAGGCAAAGGATGAGGGTAGTAGGCAGGATGTTCCATGTACCTCCTCATCTATGGGGGGACGTCTCCATGGAGATGAGTGGTGGACCATGTCTAGATGATTATCAGGATTCCCAGAGCCCTCCCTCCCCTAGCCCACTCAGGCCTCCGTGGCTCTGAGCACTGTGAGGAAGCCTGCCAAAAACCCATCACTCCCCACAGGGGCTAGAGGTTAGTGGGCCAAAAAGATTTCCCAGAGCAAGGATCAGAGAAGCTGGTCAAGATGACTGCATCTGGGCTTCCCCTGGTGGCCCAGTGGGTAAGGAGACCTCCTTGCAGTGCAAGGGGCGCCGGTTTGATCCCTGGCCTGGGAAGATCCCACGTGCCGCGGAGCGGCTGGACCCACGTGTCCAATTACCGAGCCAGAGCTCTGGAGCGCATGCGCCCAGAGCCAGCGCTCTGCAACGACAGACGCCACTGCGATGGGAGGCCCACAGGAGCCAAAGAACAAAGACGGATGAAAATAGAGAAATGAAAGACCAATAGAAGTGGCCCGCCCGCTCCCCTCCCCCCCCAACCCGACCCCCGCCCAAAATAAAAAAAAAAATCTTTAAAAAAAAAAAAAAAAGATGACTGCATCTGGTTTAAGCCTCTTTTCCCAGAGAGCTCTGGAGACAGAGATGGGTAACACACGGTTTCTCCACACTGCACTGTGTACGGACCGAAGGTATGAACAAAGCCCGTCCCAGGCAGGCATGGGTTCAATCCTTGGTCAGGGAACTAAGAAAAACGCACACCCTGCTCCAGTTCGTCACCAGTTACGGCAGACACAACCTCGTGTGTTTGTGGTCATACTCACGCCTCTCAGGGTTGAAGGTGGCTCAAGTTATAAACCTTTAGTCCAACATAGGGGAGACTTTGTCCACAGGACAGGGTCCATTTCCCTTCTCCACTCCTGGTGTAGAACTGGGAATCCCCCAGCTAAAAGCTACGTTTCGTAGGGGAAAACTCCCCCAGACGGGGCCCCGCAGCCTGCTTCCCTGCTTAAGTCAGTCCCCATTCCACTTCCCTGCCTTCATAAGTTTCTGGCCAGGGCCTGGCAGTGACCCTGAGCAGAGAGGCAAAGGATGAGGGTAGTAGGCAGGATGTTCCATGTACCTCCTCATCTATGGGGGGACGTCTCCATGGAGATGAGTGGTGGACCATGTCTAGATGATTATCAGGATTCCCAGAGCCCTCCCTCCCCTAGCCCACTCAGGCCTCCGTGGCTCTGAGCACTGTGAGGAAGCCTGCCAAAAACCCATCACTCCCCACAGGGGCTAGAGGTTAGTGGGCCAAAAAGATTTCCCAGAGCAAGGATCAGAGAAGCTGGTCAAGATGACTGCATCTGGGCTTCCCCTGGTGGCCCAGTGGGTAAGGAGACCTCCTTGCAGTGCAAGGGGCGCCGGTTTGATCCCTGGCCTGGGAAGATCCCACGTGCCGCGGAGCGGCTGGACCCACGTGTCCAATTACCGAGCCAGAGCTCTGGAGCGCATGCGCCCAGAGCCAGCGCTCTGCAACGACAGACGCCACTGCGATGGGAGGCCCACAGGAGCCAAAGAACAAAGACGGATGAAAATGGACAAATGAAAGACCAGTAGAAGTGGCCCGCCCGCTCCCCTCCCTCCCCAACCCGACCCCCGCCCAAAATAAAAAAATAAATAAATCTTTAAAAAAAAAAAAAAAAGATGACTGCATCTGGTTTAAGCCTCTTTTCCCAGAGAGCTCTGGAGACAGAGATGGGTAACACACGGTTTCTCCACACTGCACTGTGTACGGACCGAAGGTATGACCAAAGGTCCAGGGAGGTGTCAGTTTAGTCAGTTTTCAGCCCCTTCACAAGCTCACCCCACTGGCAACCTCAAGCTGGTCCATAAGACCCCCATTAGTGACCCTCAGGCCTCCTGTCCTTTGGCCGTTCACAGACCCTTTTCTTCCTCCCAAAGCTGCTGGAACGCCCAGTGTATTGGTGAGCGCTGGAGAAGGACCTCCCCCCAACACACACACTGCCACGGTAATTGTCCTGGGACCTGAAGCGGAAGGACTTCTGATTAGCAAAGAAAACCAGGTTTGGAAACACACAGATTGTGCTTTTTGCTTCTGTCTTCAACCTCCCTGGGATCAGCTCTCTCCCTCTAAACACCTAATGCATCATCACCATCTTCCAACTCTACCAGATACCTGAAGCCCCACAAAACGGTGGGGTGCCTATGTGTCCCTTTCTCAGGAGCCTGAGTTTTCTGGAGAAGAGCCAGGATGGCAAAGGGATTCTGGTTTCATCTTCCCTGATTCCAGTCTTTCAGAAAGTTGGTTTTACTCGAGCTGGAGGGACTGAGGCTAGACAGTGAGTCTGACCAAGGCCCCATGGAAGCACCAAGCAGGCTGGAGCTGGAGGAAATGGCCTTGGACAGTCAGGCATCTCCCTCCAAGACTGGCTTCACACTTTCCCTCCCCGCAGTGCATTGGAGCTCACAAGGGAGGAAGCACAACAGCCAAATTGTGTCCAACTCTTTGCTACCCCATGGACTGCAGCACACCAGGCTTCCCTGTCCCTCACCATCTCCCAGAATTTGCCCAAGTCCATGTCCATTGAGTAGATGATGCCATCCAACCATCTCATCTCTTTTGCTTCCTTCTCCTGCCCTCAATCTTTCCCCAAATCAGAGTCTTTTCCAATGAGTTGGATCTTTGCATCCAGTGGCCAAAGTATTGGAGCTTCAGCATGCATTCTTCCAATGAATATTCAGGGTGGATTTCCTTTAGGATTAAATGGTTTGGTCTCCTTGCAGTCCAAAGGACTCTTGAGAGTCTTCTCCAACACCACAGTTCGAAAGCATTAATTCTTAATTTGTTATAGTTTCTACCAAGGTATGACCAAAGGTCCAGGGAGGTGTCAGTTTAGTCAGTTTTCAGCCCCTTCACAAGCTCACCCCACTGGCAACCTCAAGCTGGTCCATAAGACCCCCATTAGTGACCCTCAGGCCTCCTGTCCTTTGGCCGTTCACAGACCCTTTTCTTCCTCCCAAAGCTGCTGGAACGCCCAGTGTATTGGTGAGCGCTGGAGAAGGACCTCCCCCCAACACACACACTGCCACGGTAATTGTCCTGGGACCTGAAGCGGAAGGACTTCTGATTAGCAAAGAAAACCAGGTTTGGAAACACACAGATTGTGCTTTTTGCTTCTGTCTTCAACCTCCCTGGGATCAGCTCTCTCCCTCTAAACACCTAATGCATCATCACCATCTTCCAACTCTACCAGATACCTGAAGCCCCACAAAACGGTGGGGTGCCTATGTGTCCCTTTCTCAGGAGCCTGAGTTTTCTGGAGAAGAGCCAGGATGGCAAAGGGATTCTGGTTTCATCTTCCCTGATTCCAGTCTTTCAGAAAGTTGGTTTTACTCGAGCTGGAGGGACTGAGGCTAGACAGTGAGTCTGACCAAGGCCCCATGGAAGCACCAAGCAGGCTGGAGCTGGAGGAAATGGCCTTGGACAGTCAGGCATCTCCCTCCAAGACTGGCTTCACACTTTCCCTCCCCGCAGTGCATTGGAGCTCACAAGGGAGGAAGCACAACAGCCAAATTGTGTCCAACTCTTTGCTACCCCATGGACTGCAGCACACCAGGCTTCCCTGTCCCTCACCATCTCCCAGAATTTGCCCAAGTCCATGTCCATTGAGTAGATGATGCCATCCAACCATCTCATCTCTTTTGCTTCCTTCTCCTGCCCTCAATCTTTCCCCAAATCAGAGTCTTTTCCAATGAGTTGGATCTTTGCATCCAGTGGCCAAAGTATTGGAGCTTCAGCATGCATTCTTCCAATGAATATTCAGGGTGGATTTCCTTTAGGATTAAATGGTTTGGTCTCCTTGCAGTCCAAAGGACTCTTGAGAGTCTTCTCCAACACCACAGTTCGAAAGCATTAATTCTTAATTTGTTATAGTTTCTAGATTCCATATATAAGTGATATCATACAGTATTTTTCTCTGCCTGACTTATTTCTCTTAGCATAATACCCTCCAAGTCATCCATCTTGTTGCAAATAGCAAGTTTTCAGTCCTTTTTATGGCTGAGTTGTATTCCATTATGTACTGTTCTATCTGTGTCATCTTAAGTTTCTTTTATCCGTGTCTTAAAGTTTTCCAGGTACAGGTCTTTTCCCTCCTCAGGTAGATTTATTTTTACATATCTTATTCTTTATTTTATTTTTGTTGTTAGTTCATGTCTTTTATTAACCAGTATGCAATTACTTGTCTTCTGGTTTGTTGAAACAATAGGTCAGACAACATTTGCCACCATAATGTCCATCAAAGTGACTGGCCATAAAAACTCCAGCACCATGTTCATCTGAAGGACACTCTCGGCGAAGGCAACTGATTTGGCCATTCTCATTCACCTTATAGTATTTCAGAACAGCCAGTTTAACCTTCTTTCCCTTATGCTTGCTCTTCTTGGGAGTGGTGTAAGACTTCTTCCTTTTCTTAGTGCCACCACGAAGTCTCAGCGCAACATGAAGAGTGGATTCCTTTTGAATGTTGTAGTCAGAGTACGTCCATCTTCCAGTTGCTTGCCAGCAGAGATCAGTCTTTGCTGGTCATGAGGAATTCCTTCCTTATCCTGGATCTTGGCCTTTACATTTTCTGTTATATCTGAGGGCTCCATCTCGAGAGTGATGGTCTGCCCCGTGAGGGTCTTCACGAACATCTGCCTGTTGGCAACGGTTCCACCGCAGGGGAAGGATGTGAAAGGCTCTTACTCTCTTTGATGTAGTGATACATGGGATTGTTTCTTTAATTTCTCCCTCTAATAGTTCATTGTTAGTGTATAGAAATGCAACCAATTTCTGCATATAAATTTTGTATCCCACAACTTTACAGAATTCATCGATAAGCTCCCCAGAGCCTCCTTCTCTTCTTCCTTTGGCGCTGCCAGCATTCTCAGGCCCCCACTGGAGTGTCCTCACCTCAGGACAGGCTCCCTCCTCTTGATCAGGAGGCCAGTTCCTTCACGGACCCTCCCTTGGGGGAATCCAGGGTGTCTCTGGGGCCTGGGGTCTCTGTACGGGATGGAGTAGATCCTCCTCTCCCTTTCCCACCCCACCCAACTCGACTTCGCCCAGGCTTCCCCAAGCCTGGGGCCACCCCACCCAGGTCTTTAGACAAACAAAATCAAGAAGAAAGAGTTAGCAAGAAGGAGGGAGCTCATTACCAGGAATTAAGGAGGAGGAATGCCCTGGGGTAAGATGAGCGGGACTGGGCTGGCAGAAGAGACTCTCAGACTCTCCTAGGTACTTGAGTCCATGAGATGTTCACTTAGAAGCACGTACAGAGAGACCCAGACACAAAGCATCAGGCAGGGACAGTGACACAGAAAGAGGCCGACAGACCCAGCCAGGGGCACAGACCCAGAGCCATAACCAGGCCGACTGAAAAATGGGCATACCCCGCCATACTGAGAAGTGCACACTTGTGTGTGCGCCCACAGAGACGGGCACGCAGGAAAACGGAAACCAGGCTCAAGTTTCAGCGAGGCTGATTTCAATGCAAACAGGTCAGAGCTTTAAGGAACCACGAGCTCCTCTAGACAGGACTGCGCCGTGGACTAGCTCAGGAGAAAAAGAAACAGAGGTCAGCCCCGGGGTCTTGATTCTCTAAGTCCACCCTGTAAAATGGATTAAGATACTTTCCTGAAGGAGTTAAGGAACTTTCTTTTCAGACCTTTCCTTATCCTGGATCTTGGCCTTTACATTTTCTGTTATATCTGAGGGCTCCATCTCGAGAGTGATGGTCTGCCCCGTGAGGGTCTTCACGAACATCTGCCTGTTGGCAACGGTTCCACCGCAGGGGAAGGATGTGAAAGGCTCTTACTCTCTTTGATGTAGTGATACATGGGATTGTTTCTTTAATTTCTCCCTCTAATAGTTCATTGTTAGTGTATAGAAATGCAACCAATTTCTGCATATAAATTTTGTATCCCACAACTTTACAGAATTCATCGATAAGCTCCCCAGAGCCTCCTTCTCTTCTTCCTTTGGCGCTGCCAGCATTCTCAGGCCCCCACTGGAGTGTCCTCACCTCAGGACAGGCTCCCTCCTCTTGATCAGGAGGCCAGTTCCTTCACGGACCCTCCCTTGGGGGAATCCAGGGTGTCTCTGGGGCCTGGGGTCTCTGTACGGGATGGAGTAGATCCTCCTCTCCTTTCCCACCCCACCCAACTCGACTTCGCCCAGGCTTCCCCAAGCCTGGGGCCACCCCACCCAGGTCTTTAGACAAACAAAATCAAGAAGAAAGAGTTAGCAAGAAGGAGGGAGCTCATTACCAGGAATTAAGGAGGAGGAATGCCCTGGGGTAAGATGAGCGGGACTGGGCTGGCAGAAGAGACTCTCAGACTCTCCTAGGTACTTGAGTCCATGAGATGTTCACTTAGAAGCACGTACAGAGAGACCCAGACACAAAGCATCAGGCAGGGACAGTGACACAGAAAGAGGCCGACAGACCCAGCCAGGGGCACAGACCCAGAGCCATAACCAGGCCGACTGAAAAATGGGCATACCCCGCCATACTGAGAAGTGCACACTTGTGTGTGCGCCCACAGAGACGGGCACGCAGGAAAACGGAAACCAGGCTCAAGTTTCAGCGAGGCTGATTTCAATGCAAACAGGTCAGAGCTTTAAGGAACCACGAGCTCCTCTAGACAGGACTGCGCCGTGGACTAGCTCAGGAGAAAAAGAAACAGAGGTCAGCCCCGGGGTCTTGATTCTCTAAGTCCACCCTGTAAAATGGATTAAGATACTTTCCTGAAGGAGTTAAGGAACTTTCTTTTCAGACCTTGCTATCAGACAGACCCGCTGGTGGGAGGCACAACTTGGGAGTGGGGAAGGCGGGACACTTCGCTCCTGCCCTTGAGGGTCAAGTTGCCACTTGACCCCTGTCTCTGGTTGGCCAGGGTCTTCCCCTTCCTCACTCAGCATGACCTCCCACCCAACTTGCTCCCTAGGCTGTATGCTCCTCTGCCCTCTACGTTAGTGGCGACTCCGCTCTTGTGTCTCCCAAAAGCCTTCTCAAGTGAGGGCCCAGCAAGCCGTAACCCTGCTCTTGCTGCCCTCTCTCAGAACCTTCAGAATCATGGATGGAATCTGAGGTGGAAGAGGATATTAAATTCAGTGACTTTTAAAAAACAGCCTTCAACATCTCTCCACCACCAACCGCCTCTCTCAGTTCTGCAGAAAAAAAACCACAAGGTGACATTTGTTGACTATTAACTTCCATTACTTCCTCCTCTCAAGGTCTCCCAATTTACAGATGAAGAAACTGAGGTTGAAGAAAGAAAATGACCGCCCCAGTATCACACAGCGAGAGCGAGGCCAGGTCTGACTACTTGTTCCCCACTGGGCCAGGCCTCCCACCACCCCTTGGGCTGAGTGGTCAGGGTCAACTACAGACTTTGATAGGACATGGCCAAGGACTTGGGGCAGGCTGGGGAGGACAGCAGGGTGGGGGAGCGGTGTGGCTGGAATAAAACTCTGAAGCCCTTGTTCTTTTCCTGTGGTTTGCCCTTCCTCCCCCAGGGCCTGAGAAAGGACACTCCCTCTGGCTCAGGTCCTTTCAACATTCCAGACACACCTCCTGGGAGCTGGGGACAATGAGTGGGTGGAGACCTAAGACGGAACTGCTTTCTCCCACCCCTACCTGCCCAGAGTCCAGGCTGTGTGACCATGCATTTGCCACTCACCCTCTCTGGGTCACGGCTTCCTCACTTGTGAAACAACTGGCAAGCAAGAGCTGGCTTCTCCTCTAAAATCCACAGTTCTCCCCAAGACCCGGGGATCCTTTGGTTCTCAACGCAGTTAACTCAGCAGGATGACTTGGTGCGGCCACCTTCCCTTTTCATCCCCAGTGATTTTTTTGTTTTTTTCCCCAGTGAAATTTGAGGAGGATCCATTAAGGGTTTCCCTGGTGGTTCAATAGTACAGAATCCACCGGCAAGGCAGAGGCACAGTAGACGCAGGTTCGATCCCCGGGCCAGGAAGTGCCCCTGGAGTAGGAAATGGTAACCCATTTCAGTATTCTTGCCTGAAAAATTCCTCAAACAGAGAAGTCTAGCGGGCTACAGCCCATAGGATTGCAAAGAGTTGGACATGACAGAAGCAGCTTAGCATGCACCGCGCCTTAGCCTCCCTGGGCAGCCAGAGGGCCCCTTCCTCTTGGGCTGCCTTGTGTCTCCCAAAAGCCTTCTCAAGTGAGGGCCCAGCAAGCGTAACCCTGCTCTTGCTGCCCTCTCAGAACCTTCAGAATCATGGATGGAATCTGAGGTGGAAGAGGATATTAAATTCAGTGACTTTTAAAAAACAGCCTTCAACATCTCTCCACCACCAACCGCCTCTCTCAGTTCTGCAGAAAAAAAACCACAAGGTGACATTTGTTGACTATTAACTTCCATTACTTCCTCCTCTCAAGGTCTCCCAATTTACAGATGAAGAAACTGAGGTTGAAGAAAGAAAATGACCGCCCCAGTATCACACAGCGAGAGCGAGGCCAGGTCTGACTACTTGTTCCCCACTGGGCCAGGCCTCCCACCACCCCTTGGGCTGAGTGGTCAGGGTCAACTACAGACTTTGATAGGACATGGCCAAGGACTTGGGGCAGGCTGGGGAGGACAGCAGGGTGGGGGAGCGGTGTGGCTGGAATAAAACTCTGAAGCCCTTGTTCTTTTCCTGTGGTTTGCCCTTCCTCCCCCAGGGCCTGAGAAAGGACACTCCCTCTGGCTCAGGTCCTTTCAACATTCCAGACACACCTCCTGGGAGCTGGGGACAATGAGTGGGTGGAGACCTAAGACGGAACTGCTTTCTCCCACCCCTACCTGCCCAGAGTCCAGGCTGTGTGACCATGCATTTGCCACTCACCCTCTCTGGGTCACGGCTTCCTCACTTGTGAAACAACTGGCAAGCAAGAGCTGGCTTCTCCTCTAAAATCCACAGTTCTCCCCAAGACCCGGGGATCCTTTGGTTCTCAACGCAGTTAACTCAGCAGGATGACTTGGTGCGGCCACCTTCCCTTTTCATCCCCAGTGATTTTTTTGTTTTTTTCCCCAGTGAAATTTGAGGAGGATCCATTAAGGGTTTCCCTGGTGGTTCAATAGTACAGAATCCACCGGCAAGGCAGAGGCACAGTAGACGCAGGTTCGATCCCCGGGCCAGGAAGTGCCCCTGGAGTAGGAAATGGTAACCCATTTCAGTATTCTTGCCTGAAAAATTCCTCAAACAGAGAAGTCTAGCGGGCTACAGCCCATAGGATTGCAAAGAGTTGGACATGACAGAAGCAGCTTAGCATGCACCCGCGCCTTAGCCTCCCTGGGCAGCCAGAGGGCCAGAGTTGGTCCAGCCCCTTCCTTACAGGAAACAGGGGTGCTTCAGACTGAAGAGCTGACACGTGGCAGGAGGCAGGAATGTGGACGCAGCTGTGGTCTCTGGGTTCAGACAGCTGACTGTAGAAAAGGAGGAGTGGTTAAGGGCAGGGGTGACTTCCTGGAGGAGGTGTTGGAGCAGATGAGGAGGGTTTCAGTGAGTGGGCAGTGAGGCAGAAAGACACGGAGCACACAGAGTCATCCTGCGTGGATGGAGCCTTGTGAGGGGAAGGGTGGGGACCAGGGCCAGGTCCTGGAGGGCCTGAATGCGGGATGGAGGGGTTTAAACTGTCTCCAGGTGTAGCGGGGGGAGCCTTGGAAAGAGGCCCACTTTGAGTAAAAGTTTCAGAAAGATCCCTCTGGCTGCTGTCTGGACTGACTGTGCCAGACTGGAGTCAAGGAGGCTGATGCTAAGGGGGCTGTGACAAGGTCTGGGTGAAGGTGATGAAACCCAAACAGCTGTGAGGTGTCACAGGCAACACAGGCTCCCAGTCTGACAGATCTCTTCTGGCAACAGAGCTCATTACTTCTTGGGGTGCAGTCCCCTCCTTGGGGAGGAAGCTCCTCCCCCAGCCAGGCTTCAGCCTGCCTTCCTGGGGTAGTGGATGGGTGCAGGGGTTGGGAAGGAGCTTACTTGGGGGCTCCCAGGGATGGATAGAAACAACTGGCAAGCAAGAGCTGGCTTCTCCTCTAAAATCCACAGTTCTCCCCAAGACCCGGGGATCCTTTGGTTCTCAACGCAGTTAACTCAGCAGGATGACTTGGTGCGGCCACCTTCCCTTTTCATCCCCAGTGATTTTTTTGTTTTTTTCCCCAGTGAAATTTGAGGAGGATCCATTAAGGGTTTCCCTGGTGGTTCAATAGTACAGAATCCACCGGCAAGGCAGAGGCACAGTAGACGCAGGTTCGATCCCCGGGCCAGGAAGTGCCCCTGGAGTAGGAAATGGTAACCCATTTCAGTATTCTTGCCTGAAAAATTCCTCAAACAGAGAAGTCTAGCGGGCTACAGCCCATAGGATTGCAAAGAGTTGGACATGACAGAAGCAGCTTAGCATGCACCCGCGCCTTAGCCTCCCTGGGCAGCCAGAGGGCCAGAGTTGGTCCAGCCCCTTCCTTACAGGAAACAGGGGTGCTTCAGACTGAAGAGCTGACACGTGGCAGGAGGCAGGAATGTGGACGCAGCTGTGGTCTCTGGGTTCAGACAGCTGACTGTAGAAAAGGAGGAGTGGTTAAGGGCAGGGGTGACTTCCTGGAGGAGGTGTTGGAGCAGATGAGGAGGGTTTCAGTGAGTGGGCAGTGAGGCAGAAAGACACGGGAGCACACAGAGTCATCCTGCGTGGATGGAGCCTTGTGAGGGGAAGGGTGGGGACCAGGGCCAGGTCCTGGAGGGCCTGAATGCGGGATGGAGGGGTTTAAACTGTCTCCAGGTGTAGCGGGGGGAGCCTTGGAAAGAGGCCCACTTTGAGTAAAAGTTTCAGAAAGATCCCTCTGGCTGCTGTCTGGACTGACTGTGCCAGACTGGAGTCAAGGAGGCTGATGCTAAGGGGGCTGTGACAAGGTCTGGGTGAAGGTGATGAAACCCAAACAGCTGTGAGGTGTCACAGGCAACACAGGCTCCCAGTCTGACAGATCTCTTCTGGCAACAGAGCTCATTACTTCTTGGGGTGCAGTCCCCTCCTTGGGGAGGAAGCTCCTCCCCCAGCCAGGCTTCAGCCTGCCTTCCTGGGGTAGTGGATGGGTGCAGGGGTTGGGAAGGAGCTATGACTCAACTTAGGGGGGCTCCCAGAGGGATGGATAGCAGCTGAGGGGAAAGGGTGGGACCACTGGGTCAAGCTGAGATGAAAGCTGTCAGAACTGTCTGCGCACCTCCCCCCTGCCCCCGCAGCAGGTTCGAGTACGACCCTCAGGGTCCCCTGGTTATCTATGAAGCTCTTTGGCACCAGAAAAACAGCAGAGCAGGCAGGGAGATATTTGCACAATTGGCATACAGTTTATTGTTTTTCTTATAAAAGGCAAACGTATATGTGTTGAGTGGAGGATTAAAGGGGTGAAGACCTAGAGTCTCCCAACCCCCATCCCTAAAACTGTAACATCTACTATATATATGTATTAATATATGCATATTATATGCATATATTAATATATATTTTTAAGAGCAAATGTGAAATTATGACCTGACTTCACCCCCCGCCCCTCATGCCTCCATGGTGACACAAACACGTCACTCTGCTCCTCCTCATGTATGAACAGCCAGAGCTATTAGCGAATAGCCCTCCTCCTATTCCCACCCTACCAGAGCCTACAGTAGCCCCCTATGCAGGAAAAAGGGCAGACATGCGCATACTGAGAAATGCATGTACCTGGGCCCTCCTCCACATGGAGGCCCCGAAACATGCCTTCCTCATTCACAGACAGACCTCACACCTTCCCCTTCTCTTCCTCTGGCCCCCCATGCCCGCCCCAACCCCACCGATAGAAACTTTTCCACTTGGTCCTTTGCCTTGAGAATCTGGAAGACCACACACACACGTGCACACACACTCAACACACCTGCTGCCCATTCTCTCTCTCTTTTTTCCATTCTCTCCCTTTAGGAGACAAAGGGCTAGGCCGGCCCTGCTCCCCTGCCCCCATAGCTTAAAACCAAAGGTCCTCCTGGGTCCTATTTCCTTCTGGATGGAAAAGCCGGAAAGGGGGCTATCTAGAGGGGGTGGTGGACAAGGAGCTTCCTGGTCCAGGAGGGGAGTCCTGAAGAGGGCTTCTTGGGAACAGCCCCGCACAGTCAGTGGATGCTTGTGAGAGAGGGGGTGGGGGCCCCGTAGCCTGCCTTCCTGGGGTAGTGGATGGGTGCAGGGGTTGGGAAGGAGCTATGACTCAACTTAGGGGCTCCCAGAGGATGGATAGCAGCTGAGGGGAAAGGGTGGGACCACTGGGTCAAGCTGAGATGAAAGCTGTCAGAACTGTCTGCGCACCTCCCCTGCCCCGCAGCAGGTTCGAGTACGACCCTCAGGGTCCCCTGGTTATCTATGAAGCTCTTTGGCACCAGAAAAACAGCAGAGCAGGCAGGGAGATATTTGCACAATTGGCATACAGTTTATTGTTTTTCTTATAAAAGGCAAACGTATATGTGTTGAGTGGAGGATTAAAGGGGTGAAGACCTAGAGTCCCCCAAACCCCCCATCCCTAAAACTGTAACATCTACTATATATATGTATTAATATATGCATATTATATGCATATATTAATATATATTTTTAAGAGCAAATGTGAAATTATGACCTGACTTCACCCCCCGCCCCTCATGCCTCCATGGTGACACAAACACGTCACTCTGCTCCTCCTCATGTATGAACAGCCAGAGCTATTAGCGAATAGCCCTCCTCCTATTCCCACCCTACCAGAGCCTACAGTAGCCCCCTATGCAGGAAAAAGGGCAGACATGCGCATACTGAGAAATGCATGTACCTGGGCCCTCCTCCACATGGAGGCCCCGAAACATGCCTTCCTCATTCACAGACAGACCTCACACCTTCCCCTTCTCTTCCTCTGGCCCCCCATGCCCGCCCCAACCCCACCGATAGAAACTTTTCCACTTGGTCCTTTGCCTTGAGAATCTGGAAGACCACACACACACGTGCACACACACTCAACACACCTGCTGCCCATTCTCTCTCTCTTTTTTCCATTCTCTCCCTTTAGGAGACAAAGGGCTAGGCCGGCCCTGCTCCCCTGCCCCCATAGCTTAAAACCAAAGGTCCTCCTGGGTCCTATTTCCTTCTGGATGGAAAAGCCGGAAAGGGGGCTATCTAGAGGGGGTGGTGGACAAGGAGCTTCCTGGTCCAGGAGGGGAGTCCTGAAGAGGGCTTCTTGGGAACAGCCCCCGCACAGTCAGTGGATGCTTGTGAGAGAGGTGGGGGGGTGCCCCCTGCCCGTTCACATCTGCTCCTTGTGCTTCACGTGGGACAGCTTCACGTTCTCCTCATCGGTGGAGGGCGGGGGAGCCTCCACATGGCAGCCGATCATGAGCTGGTACACGAAGACGCCCGCGATGGAACCCAGGAGCGGAGAGACGATGGGCACCCACCACCAGTGGCGGCCCGTCCTGGGGGCAGACAGACGTGCGTCAGGATGGGTGGGGCCGGACAGAGGGATGACAGGCTAGGGCACGCGGGTGGGGACCGCACTCACGTGAAGACCTCCGAGCCCCAGCCGGCAATGGCCGTGAACAGGCGGGGGCCGAAGTCCCGGGCAGGGTTGACAGCGTAGCCGGAGTTGAAGCCCATGGAGGTGCCAATGACGAGGACCACCAGGCCCACGGTGAAGGCCTCCAGGCCCCGGGGGACGGGGTTGTTGTAGGGGTCCACGATGGCCAGCACACACACGATGAGGGAGGCCGTGCCAATGAACTGGGGAGCAGGGAGAACAGGGTGAGGAGAATCCCCACCTTCCGCTCCCTGGCTCCCTTCCCCTCTTAGACTCTTGGCATCTCCCATGTTCTGCTCTCCAGAACAGCGGTGCTAAGACTTTTGCTGGTTAAATTGGCAGACTCCTAGGAATCTGCTCTAGACAAGGAGTCCTGCCCCTAGCCAGCCCAAGGCGGCCTGGTCCTCCTCCCCAGGGTCCCTTTACCCGTCCCCAGCCCGTACCTGATCAAAGAAACCATTGACCATGTCCAAGTGTCCAGACGGGTAGGTGGCAAAGATGCCAGCTGTGCCATTGGGGCCCAAAACAATAAGCTGATTGTTGGCGAAGGCCCAGATCGCATCTGGTGACAGATAGATGCATGAGAGAGAGGCCTGAACCCCGTCTCCCCCCTCAAATTGGGCCCACCCTCCCAGGGGTCACAGGTGAGTGTAATCGCTGCTTGATCACACTGTAGTCAGGGTGGGAAGGAGGAGCGTGGAGGGCTTGACTCCATGGTTGCCTAGCTCGTTTCTTTCCGCTCCTGGGGTTTGGGAACAGCCCCCGCACAGTCAGTGGATGCTTGTGAGAGAGGTGGGGGGGTGCCCCCTGCCCGTTCACATCTGCTCCTTGTGCTTCACGTGGGACAGCTTCACGTTCTCCTCATCGGTGGAGGGCGGGGGAGCCTCCACATGGCAGCCGATCATGAGCTGGTACACGAAGACGCCCGCGATGGAACCCAGGAGCGGAGAGACGATGGGCACCCACCACCAGTGGCGGCCCGTCCTGGGGGCAGACAGACGTGCGTCAGGATGGGTGGGGCCGGACAGAGGGATGACAGGCTAGGGCACGCGGGTGGGGACCGCACTCACGTGAAGACCTCCGAGCCCCAGCCGGCAATGGCCGTGAACAGGCGGGGGCCGAAGTCCCGGGCAGGGTTGACAGCGTAGCCGGAGTTGAAGCCCATGGAGGTGCCAATGACGAGGACCACCAGGCCCACGGTGAAGGCCTCCAGGCCCCGGGGGACGGGGTTGTTGTAGGGGTCCACGATGGCCAGCACACACACGATGAGGGAGGCCGTGCCAATGAACTGGGGAGCAGGGAGAACAGGGTGAGGAGAATCCCCACCTTCCGCTCCCTGGCTCCCTTCCCCTCTTAGACTCTTGGCATCTCCCATGTTCTGCTCTCCAGAACAGCGGTGCTAAGACTTTTGCTGGTTAAATTGGCAGACTCCTAGGAATCTGCTCTAGACAAGGAGTCCTGCCCCTAGCCAGCCCAAGGCGGCCTGGTCCTCCTCCCCAGGGTCCCTTTACCCGTCCCCAGCCCGTACCTGATCAAAGAAACCATTGACCATGTCCAAGTGTCCAGACGGGTAGGTGGCAAAGATGCCAGCTGTGCCATTGGGGCCCAAAACAATAAGCTGATTGTTGGCGAAGGCCCAGATCGCATCTGGTGACAGATAGATGCATGAGAGAGAGGCCTGAACCCCGTCTCCCCCCTCAAATTGGGCCCACCCTCCCAGGGGTCACAGGTGAGTGTAATCGCTGCTTGATCACACTGTAGTCAGGGTGGGAAGGAGGAGCGTGGAGGGCTTGACTCCATGGTTGCCTAGCTCGTTTCTTTCCGCTCATGGCCCCCACCTGGGGCCTGTGCCTGAACGAGTCATCAGCCCAGGGCCTGGGCAGGGCCCAGCTACCTGTCATAGAAAGGCCTGGTGCCAGCAGGTCGGTCGCAAACAGAGGGAGAGGGTACTGGAGGAGGGCAGGGTGGGAATGCTCACCGTAATACAGCCCAAAGATGATCCCAGCGCCCAGGAAGGCTCCCAGGGTCTGAGCCAGGGCGTAGACGGGCAGCTTGATCCAGGGCTCGCGTGCCAGGAAGCACATAGCAAAGGTCACGGCAGGATTCAGGTGGGCTCCTGGGCAGAGGGAGATGGGACCTATTAGGACTGACCCCCTACCTGGGGTGGGGAGGCCAGGGTTCCCTCCCCACCACACTCCCCCTCTGTAGTTCTGGTGAACAGGGATGCAGAGAATGGCTTTGTACAGAACGGTGGGTTGGACTATGCCATAGACCCACTCTGCTAATCTTTGATTCCAAGGTGAGAGTTGAAGGTTCTTAAGTATCAAATGCCTTCGCCACTCTTCTCTTCCAAGGGGCCAAAGCTAAAGCATGGCTCTGCCCCGCCCTGGGAAGAACACCCTCCCACCCTGCCCCCCAGTGGGACACCACGTGGGAATGCCGGAGGGTGGGGGTAAGGCCTTACCAGAGACCTGGCCGGCAATAAGGATGCCTAGGGTGACGGCGAAGCCAAAGGCCAGGTTGATGGTGAGGAAACCTCCATGGGTGCCCCGGCTGAGCACGACCTGGGCCACAGAGCCACAGCCGAACATCTGTATCAGGAAACAGAGCAGAGCAGGGAGGGTGAGGCCCAGGGACTCTCACCCCGGAGGGAAGGGATGAGGCCAGTCACCTTGCCTTGCCTTCTTGCAGAGACACAAACGCAAGAAGACCTTCCCTGGAATCGAACCCTTACACCCTGCTGCAGCCCCAGGGTCCCAACTCTAACAGGGTCCTATGGAAGGAACTGGAAGCAGAGTTTGCAACTGTGAGTCTAGAAGGTGGCTGAACTGTCTCCATGGATTTGTTTCGATTCTCTCTCTCTTTTTTTTTTCCTTTTTAAAGATTTATTTATTTATTTATGGGGGGTGGGGAGGGAGGGGAGTGGGTGTGGAGGGAGGGGAGTGGGCAGGCCACTTCTATTGGTCTTTCATTTCTCTATTTTCATCCATCTTTGTTCTTTGGCCTGTGTGGGCCTCCCATCGCGGTGGCCTCTGTTGTTGCAGAGCACCGGCTCTGGGCTCATGCGCTCCAGAGCTCCGGCTGGATCTATCCAGCCGCTCCATGGCACATGGGATCTTCCCAGGCCAGGAATCGAACCAGTGCCCCTTGCACTGCAAGGCGGTGCCCTTACCCACTGGACCACCAGGGAAGCCCTGTCTCGATTCTCAATAGGAGCGGGTGCAAGGGGACACTCTCACCCTTCAGGCCTGGCCCCTAGGGGTGGGAAGGTGCTCACTCACCCCTCACCTGCAGTTGCCTTCCTCTCTGCCCCAAAGAAGAGCTGAGGCAGAGAGGGCACAAAGAAAGGGCAGAGGCTGGAAGTAAGGCTGAATTCATGTCCCCTGAATCTGGGGTGTCAGATCTCCCGGCCTCCCTCTCACAGCCTTCAGTCTCCTTGACCTCTCCCTGACGCAGAGCCTCCTCCCGCCCCTTGACCTCCCTGCCCTCAGGGTTCCAGTTTCCGCACTCAGATTTGGAGGTCCTAAAGTCAGAGATCTGTCCTCCCACTAGTCATAGTCTGGGACCCTTAGGGTAGGGGAAGTGGGGAGACTGATTCCAAGCTTTCTGCCAGAAATGGTGGGAATTCAAGAGGCTAAAGCCCCTGATGGCCTGCCAGTACAAAGCATGCTGTGTGTCAGTTCCCCTTGTTCAGAGGTAAAACCGTTCCTGTGCATGCCAAGCTGCGTCTGTCATGTCCAACTCTCGGTGACCCCATGGACTGTCGCTCGCCAGGCTCCTCTGTCCTTGGAATTCTCCAGACAGGACTACTGGAGCATCGAGTGAGTTGTCATGCCCTCCTCCAGGGGATCCTCCCAACCCAGGGATGGAACCTGTGCCTCCTGCGGCTCCTGCCAGTTTCTCCTGCAGGCAGTTTCTTTACCACTAAGCCACCGGGAAGCCCTGCAAATACTCCTGTATGAGCTGTAAAGAGCTACTGCTGCGCCCCCAGGGTGTCCCCCAAAGCTGTTCCAGCCCTGCCCCGGCTCTCCTCTGCCACCTCCCCATAACTAAAGTTCTGATCCCTCTCCAGTAGCAGTTTTTCACGGCGCTTGTCCCTTCTGATGTCTCAGCGTTCTGTTGCGCTGGGTGGTTACATATTTCGGTTATTGTCCCTCAGGAGAACCAAGAGATAGTGATTGTCACGGGGTCTATCCAGCCGCTCCATGGCACATGGGATCTTCCCAGGCCAGGAATCGAACCAGTGCCCCTTGCACTGCAAGGCGGTGCCCTTACCCACTGGACCACCAGGGAAGCCCTGTCTCGATTCTCAATAGGAGCGGGTGCAAGGGGACACTCTCACCCTTCAGGCCTGGCCCCTAGGGGTGGGAAGGTGCTCACTCACCCCTCACCTGCAGTTGCCTTCCTCTCTGCCCCAAAGAAGAGCTGAGGCAGAGAGGGCACAAAGAAAGGGCAGAGGCTGGAAGTAAGGCTGAATTCATGTCCCCTGAATCTGGGGTGTCAGATCTCCCGGCCTCCCTCTCACAGCCTTCAGTCTCCTTGACCTCTCCCTGACGCAGAGCCTCCTCCCGCCCTTGACCTCCCTGCCCTCAGGGTTCCAGTTTCCGCACTCAGATTTGGAGGTCCTAAAGTCAGAGATCTGTCCTCCCACTAGTCATAGTCTGGGACCCTTAGGGTAGGGGAAGTGGGGAGACTGATTCCAAGCTTTCTGCCAGAAATGGTGGGAATTCAAGAGGCTAAAGCCCCTGATGGCCTGCCAGTACAAAGCATGCTGTGTGTCAGTTCCCCTTGTTCAGAGGTAAAACCGTTCCTGTGCATGCCAAGCTGCGTCTGTCATGTCCAACTCTCGGTGACCCCATGGACTGTCGCTCGCCAGGCTCCTCTGTCCTTGGAATTCTCCAGACAGGACTACTGGAGCATCGAGTGAGTTGTCATGCCCTCCTCCAGGGGATCCTCCCAACCCAGGGATGGAACCTGTGCCTCCTGCGGCTCCTGCCAGTTTCTCCTGCAGGCAGTTTCTTTACCACTAAGCCACCGGGAAGCCCTGCAAATACTCCTGTATGAGCTGTAAAGAGCTACTGCTGCGCCCCCAGGGTGTCCCCCAAAGCTGTTCCAGCCCTGCCCCGGCTCTCCTCTGCCACCTCCCCATAACTAAAGTTCTGATCCCTCTCCAGTAGCAGTTTTTCACGGCGCTTGTCCCTTCTGATGTCTCAGCGTTCTGTTGCGCTGGGTGGTTACATATTTCGGTTATTGTCCCTCAGGAGAACCAAGAGATAGTGATGCAGGGCAAAGGTGTGCAGGCAGGTGAGAGCAAAGATCAGATACTGTACGTATCTCTGTGTGTGTGTCTGTTGAAAGAGGCACGTGAGGGTCTGGGGCACCCTGCCCAGCTTGGCAGGCCTTGGCCTCAGCTTCTCGCCTCCCCAAGGCCCAAGCCTGGCTCCATTCCAGGAGGTCTTGGAGGAAGAAGCTGTCAGAGCCAGTTCCACCACCTTGGGACTAGTCTTCCTCTTCCTCCTCCCTCTTTCTCCCTCTCCTCACCTTACCAGGTACCCCAGAGAAAGGGGCTTCCCCGGCCGTAAAGCCAGCCCTGATTCCACCCCTGCAGGCTCCAGGTCCGCAGCCCCCAGAGGAGGGCAGGCAGGCCCTCACCCACCACTCAGGGGTCTCCCTGGCCAGGCTCCTCCTCTTTGGACACTGACACCCAATGCCTCACAGCCACCTGAGCCTGGAAGCCTTCACAAACATAACACCCTTCCTCTGCGGTCAGGGATAAGCCAAATGATCTGGGGGCTCAGCAGGAGGCCTTTGAGGGAAGGCAAACTGAGACTAAAGAGGAGTTAAGGAGGCTCCTCTAGGAAGGGAAGACAATGTCCCCTGTCCTGGCTGCTCTCCAGCAGGGGACTGAACTGTAAGTCAGATAGGGACAGGGGACACAAGGCTCTGGGTCGAGCGAGGGAAAGCACCTGTCCTAGTCCGTTCCTGGGAGAGAGGAGATGCTGATGACCAGAAGGACCACTAGTCTGGGGAAGAGACGTGGATAAAGTGCCCCATCTGGCTTCCTCCCTCCTGTTCCTGGAAGCCAGAGGTGAGTCCCAGCTTTCCTCTCCCACTAGAACTGCTCCACCACCCCCACCACACACCGGGGGTGGGCCACCCACCCAGCCTTCCTTGCCCCCAGTTAATCTCACTAGTCCACAAGAGGCTGGCTGGAGTAGTTACCTAGGGTTGGAGTTGGAGTATGAACGGAGTACCCCATCCCCTGCAACGCAGCAACTGAACCCAGAAGTAACCAAGAGGGAAACAGCTGTAACCACAAGCATGGCTGAAAATCTGAGACTAACTGGGACAGGAAACGGAGCCCATAACTGATATGTCTGCCAGACCCAAGAAGTGCAAACAGAGTCACCCAGAAATAACCCAGACCGAAACTGGCAAAACCAGGGAGTCCCTAGGACTGGCAAGTAACCCAAGCAGGGAAGTGTCCCCTCAAGGAAGCCGGAGAGTAACTCAGACCCTGGGGAGTAACCCAGAGAGCTGACCGCCTGCGTCAGGGTGGCCATCTGGGAGCCGCCCAGCACTAGAGGAGGAACGTCAGTGGCTTCACGACGCTTGCGCCTGGGGCGAAGCTGCCTTCCACAGCCTCCTATCTTCAGGATCCTCCTTTCTTCCCTGCTTGCTGTTCCCTGCACGGCCTCCGCCCTCTGCCCTCACCTGAAGCAAACTGTCCTGTCGGAGGAACTTTTGGACTTGCTGAGGCTTAATTATTCATTAGGGGTCAAGCATCTAAGGCCCAAATAACTTAATAGGGGCCCATTTACCACTGGCCCCACCAGCCTCCCAAGGCTGGGACTCTAGGAACCTGAGGGACCTGGCCAACGCAGGAGGTCCCAGACTTGCAGAGTGAGGGCCGCCCCCAGCCTGCCGGCTGGCTCCCCGGTGCAGAGCTGTTCCTAGGGTGTAACAGCTGTGCTTTTGGCAAGAGTCAGAGCTGTCACCGAGGGGCTTAGAGCTATGGGCCAAGAGAACTCTGGAGAGGATGGGGAGAGGTCAGAGCTGGGAGAGGAGTCAAGGCTGTCTCGCAAAACAATGACCAGAGGGACTGGGGAGATGGCGCTGGAAAGAGGCTTCTCTGAGTGCCTCCACTCACCACAAGGATGAGGGTCCCCAGGCACTCAGCCAGCGCCTGGCGGAGCAGCCGGTAGCGAATGTGGACCATCTCCCCGCAGCGGTTCACCAGATCCTTCTGTCGACCCATGGCGAGGGCAGGCGGCGACGCTTTCTGGGCGGGCGGCGGCGGACGCAGCAGCAGTGGCCGCCAGCGCGGGCTGGCGCCCTTTTATAGAGCCCGAGGCACGTGCCCCGCCCGCCGCAGCCCCGCCCGCCCGGCCCGCGCGGCCGCCCCCGCCGCTCGCCCCGGGGAGGCTCAAGGGGACGCTGGGTTGCGGGGAGGCTGATGAGGAAGGTAGGGGTGGGGGGGTGAGAAGCCCTTGGGGCTAGGGTTGTCCCAGGGAGAGAGGAGATGTCTAGGGGCTGTGGGATAGTGGAGGCAGGAAGCCAAACGGGAGGCAGGGAGGTAGGCTTCCCTCCTAGCTCAGTGGATAAAGGATCTGCATGGCCGGCGACCTGGGTTTGATTCCTGGGTTGGGAAGATTCCCTGATGAAGGAAATGGCAACCGACTCCAGTACTCTTGCCTGGAAAATCCCATGGATGCGGAGCCTGGCAGGGGTCGCAAGAGTAGGACAAGACTGAACAACTCAACCACAGGCACTTGCAGGACCAGGGCTTGGGAAGAAGGGACCTCATTGGCCTCTATATAGCGAGCCTCCCACATTGGGACTAAGAGGAGATGTGTCAGGAAAGAAACTGGCCCCAGCTCTACACCATGGCTGGATCGCCAGTGTCCTATCAGGGCCCTGGAGAGAGGAGGCTGGGTGGAGCCCAAGGGAAAAGAGAGCCTCTCACTGTCAGGACCTTGCTGGACTCATGGGACACAAGTGCCCCTTTCCAGCCCACGCTCGGGGGCCTTGTTCCTTGTGTAGTCAGTACATGTCACACGTTGCGCGTCTTGACAACTAAGCTCAGCCATGTCCACCCATGACAGCTGTCGTGAGTTACTGATGACCCTTTCTGGGTACAGTTCATGGCTGTGCTCCTGCTCTGGGATAACAGAGCCCGTCACATGTGTACATCTTGCACACAGTTCCAGAGGCTGAGCCGCAGTTGTCCTGACATGCCGTCGGTCACATACTTGCCAGCAGGGTGATTCCAGCTGTTTTTGACGCTTTCCTCATCCACCCCGGTTGATCCCTAGCCAGAGGCAAGTCTGTCCTTTAAGAGATTAAGCTGGCTGAACTGTGGGGGTGTCAGTCCCATCAGAGGTATGGTGGTTGGGGTGGGGGGCCGCGTAGGGCAACCCTGTTCCCTGTAGTGCATCTAATAACAGGTGAACTGAAGTCTGGTCCTAGACCTGACTCATGCAGAACTGGGAGCCAATATGCCTTCACCCTGGTCTCTAAGGCAGCTTTGCCAGGGGAGACCACGTTCTCTAAAGGGACTTACCCCAGGTGGGCTGAGGGCCCTGGCGACTTGTGCTTTGAGGAACGGCTGTCAGAAATGAGGGCTCCAGTCTATGGCCATACCACCCTGAACGCGCCCAATCTCGTCTGATCTCGGAAGCTAAGCAGGGTCGGGCCTGGTTAGTGCTTGGATGGGAAAAATGAGGGCTCCAGAGGTGACTCATGCCCAAAGAGATGGGATTTAGCAACACACACAGGGTAGAGTCACACATGCAGTGCAGGCGTGCAAACTCACTACCTGCTGGAGCTGGCAACCATATTCACCTATAGACCCTGAGCTTCGTTCACACGCTCCTAGGACCACATTCCCATGAGAGCCTGGCCATAGGCTCAGAGATATGTAACCCCAACACAGGAGGTCTCCTAGGACCCTCGGCTCAGAAAGAAGCTCCCCACCTCCTGAGCCTCGAGGGCTGGGAGGCCCCATGGTGAATCAGGGAGCCATCACCGAGTGCCTGCCCACAGTCCCATGGCCCAGCTGTGACTCAGGACAAATCCCTAGAGGCCTAGTGCCAGAACCCAGACAGGGGGAAGGAGGGAGCACCCCCAACTAGGTTGCCCTCTCTTCTGTCCACTCCCTAGTATGTGTCTCAGCCTTTCACTCCTTCAGGTGGGGTTTCACAGAGCAGAACTGGCAAAGGGGCTCCTCAACACTGAAAGAAAGTAGGGAACTTTCCGCACTCCATCCTCACCCCTGCCTGATCCCAGGCCTGCCAGTTGCGGAGCCTAGCCTGCAAACCAGAGCAGGGAAGACAAACAGCGGCGACTCTGCTCTCAGCTGGCAGAGCACCCTCCCCACACATGTGTTTACAGTTGGTTCCCATAAATGTTCATGATGCTACACCCCAAGGGAGCAGGTCGCCCACATAACTGTGGATCTGTGGATCTGTGGATCTTGTGTGTAGTATCTGTTTATACATATGCACCTGCGTGTACACATACCTATGTGCACGTGTGTGCTCACCTGTAACCGTGGACAGCAACTCATCATGGAGAACCTTTGGGACCTCCCCCTCCCCCGCTGGATACAGCCCCACGCTGAGGCACATGGTTTTGCACGTGAAACAGGACCTGGTTCCCAAGGTGCCCTGGTCTCAAGTCAGAGCCCAGCCTTCAGAATCAAGACCCCATATAGTCCTACCAAACTTGTTCCTACCTATAACTAGTGTGTACACACGTGTCCATACATGTGCACAGCATGTACACGGGGGGCGGGGGCTAGAGTTGGAGCTGAGAAGGTATGGGCAGGGCGTTACACTTCCTAGCGAGAAAGGGGTTCTTCCTGAGAGGACCCTGCCTGGAGGAGGGAGAAGGACGCAATGCCTTCCAAGGGCCCTTAATTCCTGTCAGCCCTCCTTGGGTCATCAGGGAATAAGAGGGGTCAGGGCCTGAGGACAGGTGTCCAGAAGGCCTGGACTGGTTGGCCTCAGTTTGACGGCAGAGGCAGACCTCATAGCACATCTGGAGGCAGATGAGGGTAGATGAGGCTCCTTCTCACTCTGGTCTGTGAATGGCACCCTGGGGCCAATGAGCCCCCGGAGCTCAGCTTCATAGGAAGAGCCTGAGCCTGGCAAGGCAGGCCCTGACCCTGAGTCACACAGCTTACCCAGAGCCCTCTGGGCTCCCTCCTGAGCGTCTGGAAGGAAAGCCAGGGCTGAGGACGGGCTGGAAGCCAGCCCACCTGCCTGGGAGCTCCGGGGCACACGAGGAGGCCTCACCTCCTCCCCAGGCCTCTTGAGCAAGGTGCGTGTCTCACCTGGGCGGGAGGGCTGAGCCCAGGAAGGGGCCTCCCTCGACAGCCGATCCACCCTGTAGGAGGCAGTGACTCCTCAGGTCAGAGCTGGGGGAGTGGGTTCCCAGGCAAGGGAAGGGCTGAAGACTCAAGTCCCGGCCTGTTGGACTAGAGGGGCTGGCTGGGGCCCTGAAAGGGGGAGGGATGCCACGCCCTTCACTTCCTGCCCCCCAAACTCTTTTTGCCTGAAAGGGAGCAGCTTCAACCAGCAGAGGAGGAGACACGCGCCTTGCTGTCAGCAAGTGAAGCCTGTAAACATAGAAAATAAATCACGCTCCTGTCCCCCCAGCCTCCCTGAACCCTCAACCTCTTCCCCAGCATTGGAGTGCGGAGGGGGCAGGTCAGACCAAAATACATGCACAAACAGGACCTGGTTCCCAAGGTGCCCTGGTCTCAAGTCAGAGCCCAGCCTTCAGAATCAAGACCCCATATAGTCCTACCAAACTTGTTCCTACCTATAACTAGTGTGTACACACGTGTCCATACATGTGCACAGCATGTACACGGCGGGGCTAGAGTTGGAGCTGAGAAGGTATGGGCAGGCGTTACACTTCCTAGCGAGAAAGGGGTTCTTCCTGAGAGGACCCTGCCTGGAGGAGGGAGAAGGACGCAATGCCTTCCAAGGGCCCTTAATTCCTGTCAGCCCTCCTTGGGTCATCAGGGAATAAGAGGGGTCAGGGCCTGAGGACAGGTGTCCAGAAGGCCTGGACTGGTTGGCCTCAGTTTGACGGCAGAGGCAGACCTCATAGCACATCTGGAGGCAGATGAGGGTAGATGAGGCTCCTTCTCACTCTGGTCTGTGAATGGCACCCTGGGGCCAATGAGCCCCCGGAGCTCAGCTTCATAGGAAGAGCCTGAGCCTGGCAAGGCAGGCCCTGACCCTGAGTCACACAGCTTACCCAGAGCCCTCTGGGCTCCCTCCTGAGCGTCTGGAAGGAAAGCCAGGGCTGAGGACGGGCTGGAAGCCAGCCCACCTGCCTGGGAGCTCCGGGGCACACGAGGAGGCCTCACCTCCTCCCCAGGCCTCTTGAGCAAGGTGCGTGTCTCACCTGGGCGGGAGGGCTGAGCCCAGGAAGGGGCCTCCCTCGACAGCCGATCCACCCTGTAGGAGGCAGTGACTCCTCAGGTCAGAGCTGGGGGAGTGGGTTCCCAGGCAAGGGAAGGGCTGAAGACTCAAGTCCCGGCCTGTTGGACTAGAGGGGCTGGCTGGGGCCCTGAAAGGGGGAGGGATGCCACGCCCTTCACTTCCTGCCCCCCAAACTCTTTTTGCCTGAAAGGGAGCAGCTTCAACCAGCAGAGGAGGAGACACGCGCCTTGCTGTCAGCAAGTGAAGCCTGTAAACATAGAAAATAAATCACGCTCCTGTCCCCCCAGCCTCCCTGAACCCTCAACCTCTTCCCCAGCATTGGAGTGCGGAGGGGGCAGGTCAGACCAAAATACATGCACAAACATTTTTCAAGTTGAGAAAGTACTTCCTCCAGCCTGTGAAACAACCCCCAGAAGTAGGTGTAAAATCCCCTCTTCCACAGATGGCAAAACTGACATTCGGAGAGAAGTCACCTGTAAAGAATGTGCCTGCAGCGTGGGAGCCATACGAGACCCAGGTTCGATCCCTGGGTTGGGAAGATCCCCGGGAGAAGGGAATGGCTACCCACTCCATTATTCTTGCTTGAGAATTCTATGGACAGAGGAGCCTGGCAGTCCATAGGGTTGCAAAGAGTCAAAGAGTTGGACACACACACACACACACACACACTTGCTAAGACCTCACTCAACTGTTACGTGTTGAGCTGGATTCAGACTCCATGGGGAGGTGAAGGAGACACGACAGGAGCAGGGAGGCCATAGGGTTGCAATGAGTTAAACAGTTGGACACTGAGCAACTAACACACACACACACACACACACACACACACACACACACACACTTGCTAAGACCTCACTCAACTGTTAGTGTTGAGCTGGATTCAGACTCCATGGGGAGGTGGAGGAGACACGACAGGAGCAGGGAGGCCAGGAAACCACGGGTCCCTCCATGCTTCAGCCCTGTCTAGAGTGCACCCCCCTCTTAGGCCACTGCTGGACACTCTCCATGCTTCTGGGTCTTGAGAGTTGGGGACCAGCCCTGGACTGAAATGGGGAGTGGACAGCAGAGATGATTAGACTGGGGGCCGGGCAGGCAGTTCCTCCTCCCATGCCAAGTCACCCCCGTCCCCAGACAGATGAGATGGCGGAGAGCCTGCGAACACAACTCTCCTCCCCCAACCCCATGCAGTACCTCTAGACAGAGGTCCAGTTGGAACCTGAGAAAATCTCAAGATAGATTCTGACCCATATCCTGAGGACTCTGCATTTGCCATCTGCTATCTCTGGGCTGCCCTTGGCACCCTTTGAGGACAGCAGAGGGTCACAGAGCGGAGAGGTGGAGGAATGGGATAGGGGCTGACCCCATGCTGAGGAAGGGCCCACAGTCCCAGACCCTGGGTCCCAGGGGTGAGGCTGAAGGGGCAGGTCAGACCAAAATACATGCACAAACATTTTTCAAGTTGAGAAAGTACTTCCTCCAGCCTGTGAAACAACCCCCAGAAGTAGGTGTAAAATCCCCTCTTCCACAGATGGCAAAACTGACATTCGGAGAGAAGTCACCTGTAAAGAATGTGCCTGCAGCGTGGGAGCCATACGAGACCCAGGTTCGATCCCTGGGTTGGGAAGATCCCCGGGAGAAGGGAATGGCTACCCACTCCATTATTCTTGCTTGAGAATTCTATGGACAGAGGAGCCTGGCAGTCCATAGGGTTGCAAAGAGTCAAAGAGTTGGACACACACACACACACACACACACACTTGCTAAGACCTCACTCAACTGTTACGTGTTGAGCTGGATTCAGACTCCATGGGGAGGTGAAGGAGACACGACAGGAGCAGGGAGGCCATAGGGTTGCAATGAGTTAAACAGTTGGACACTGAGCAACTAACACACACACACACACACACACACACACACACACACACACACTTGCTAAGACCTCACTCAACTGTTAGTGTTGAGCTGGATTCAGACTCCATGGGGAGGTGGAGGAGACACGACAGGAGCAGGGAGGCCAGGAAACCACGGGTCCCTCCATGCTTCAGCCCTGTCTAGAGTGCACCCCCCTCTTAGGCCACTGCTGGACACTCTCCATGCTTCTGGGTCTTGAGAGTTGGGGACCAGCCCTGGACTGAAATGGGGAGTGGACAGCAGAGATGATTAGACTGGGGGCCGGGCAGGCAGTTCCTCCTCCCATGCCAAGTCACCCCCGTCCCCAGACAGATGAGATGGCGGAGAGCCTGCGAACACAACTCTCCTCCCCCAACCCCATGCAGTACCTCTAGACAGAGGTCCAGTTGGAACCTGAGAAAATCTCAAGATAGATTCTGACCCATATCCTGAGGACTCTGCATTTGCCATCTGCTATCTCTGGGCTGCCCTTGGCACCCTTTGAGGACAGCAGAGGGTCACAGAGCGGAGAGGTGGAGGAATGGGATAGGGGCTGACCCCATGCTGAGGAAGGGCCCACAGTCCCAGACTCTGGGTCCCAGGGGTGAGGCTGAAGGGGGCTGGCCCTCCTGCAGACCCAGAAGCTCAGCTCCAAGCCTCGCTTGACCACTGGCCAGCTGAGTCAGCTCCCTTCCTCCACCCCTCAGTTTCAGTTTCCTCATCAGTCACCTGCAGGTTTCAGGTAGGGTCCCCCGACTTGCACACACACACAAACACCCAAGGCCTCTGGAAACATCAGACAAGATTATGAATGTTTCAGACCTTGAAAGCTATGTTACAGTCAGTGCAGAAGGAAAGATTTGATTCCAGAAGCTCTCTCCTTAACCAGAGTCACGTTTCCTCCTGTGACTATCACGTGCATCCATGTGCATTCTGGGCTCAGGGTATGTGCACACCCCTGGAGGTCTGTGTGTACATGTGGGGGACCCTGGGGTGCGCGTGCCTATCTGTGTGTGTCCCTCTCCAGGCTTGACTGTGGGTGGTTCAGTGTTTATGAAAACCAGGGACAGGACGTGAAGATCTGTTGAGGAGTCTGGAGACAAAGTGACCTGCTCCAACACGATGAGAGTGGGACTCGGGATTTGGAACCGAGAGTGGGCAGGGCGGTAGGCAAGAAGCTAAGGTTGAAGGCAGGCAGAATTGGGGAGACAGGAACCTGAACCTGGGTGGGGCCCAGGACCGCTGCGCCCTGAGAGGCCTGTGGTGTGAAAGGGGTGGTGGTGGGGGCACAGGTGGTGGAAGGCTCTGTGTCTGGTGTTCCAGAAAGGTGATGGGTGTGTATGAGCCCCAATATACTTTTCCCTCCTCCCAGCCCAGTCTGGGTGCTAATTACGGGACAGCCACCAGTGCCCGCCATGAGGGAGGAGCCATGGGGGAAGGAGCCGTGGGAGAGGATGAGCCCAGACAGGAGCTTCTGCAGTCAGACTTCAGGAAGGACTTTCTGAGGGTCTCCAAACCTTGGGGCAATGAGAACTGGGCTCCAAGGAGACCATATGGGTTGGGAGACAGGTGTGGGGGTGTTGTAGAGGGAGACTGCAGAAAGGCCAGGATGCCATATCTATCTTTTTTCATCTGAACACTTTGGTCCTCAGGTGGAACAGGGCCTGTGTCTCCGTGCCCATGAATGACCCCTCGGTCAGTGTCCAACCTCGGCCTTGTTGGTTTCCAGAAGATCCCAGCTCTGCCCTGTGCAGGTTTCTAGTCTGGGAGAACAGACAACTCCCAACCATGTAACAGAACCTTAGGCTTGAGCTGAGGTGCACCCTTATGTTCATGCTCCCACCCACCATACCTGTCCTTGACCCCGCTCCCCTGGGTCTAATAAGCTTCATTCTGCTGCCTTGGGCAAGGGGCAAGGCTGGCAGGCCACCCAGGACAAAGGAGGGGCTCAGCTTCTCACTCCTCCCGACCTCACTGGAGGGAGATCCAGAGCTCTGGCCTCTTTTATCCATCATCCCTTGGCCCTGGGAAAACCTAACTCAGAAACAAGGCCTAGCGCCAGGAATACACAGATTCTCTGTAGCTCCCTGTGTGACTCTGGACAAGTTCCTACACCGCTTGTAAACCAGAAAAATTATCCTCTCCATCACTGTTTCAGAAACTGAAGTGGAGAGGGCAGTGAGTCTCTCTCTGGGTTTGGAACGCCCCAGTCTTCCCCCCGCCCTGTTCCCCAGGGCAGCTGGAACGGTCGCCTTCTCTCTGCAGCAGAGGGACAGGCGGGCTGGCCTTTCCTGAGCAACGTGGGGGTGACTCACGTGTCCCAGGCTTCCCCTCCCCTTTATCTTTATCGCTCACCTAGATTAACTTGTGACTCACCTAGGGAGGACCGGATGCTGAGGGGTTAGGTGCATGTTTATTGGGGTGGAAGTGGTGGGGCTCAGACTAACTTAATCCAACTTAATAGGTCAAGGAGTGAGCAGCCCTCAGGATTTCACTGAAACGTAACCTGCTGCAAGGACCACTGGGCTTTGGGGTCTTACTTTTTCTCCAAAGTAAGGAATTGGACAGAGGAAGACAGGATTCTGGTTTTGAGGAGGTAATCAGATGGCACCACCAGAAGGCAAGACCCTTGGAGAATTCACTAACTGTGACAACAGAGACAGGCTTGGGAGGTCTGACGAACTGGGAAAACTGAAGCCCCAAGAAGGGGAAGGCTTTATTAAAGCCATGCACATTTGCAGAATGGAGGCCAGCATTCCTGCCTTCAGAGCAGATTTTGCCTTTTACAGCAACCTGGAGCTGGAGGCAAAAACCTGCACACACACACGAGTGTTTATAGATGTGCAGACGCCCTACCCCACCACCCCAACCAACGTGTAGAGAGCACCACCCCACACAGAAGACGCAGCCTACCCCGACCCGTGTCCACCTGCCGGGGCGGAGGCCCACAGGGGCAGATGCGCCTGTGGGGTACAACTAGCATGTCCCCACACCCTGGCCAGCGCAGCTCCTCCTGGATGCCTCTCCTTCTTTCCCTGATGTTCCGACTCCTCGTGTCCTCTCTCCCTTGAGGTCATGTCAGCCCCCACCAGCCTCCTCACCTACTTCCGGGAGAGAAAATCCGAGGAAAACAGGTTGGAGCAGGCATTGAAATTGGAGCCCGGAGCTCAAGCTTCCCCACCTCCCACCCCTAGCTGGAGCAGGGAGGGCAGAAAAGCATGGTGTACACACCTCCTTGGCTTTCCAAGTGACCTGACCTCTTCTCTTGCCACAATGGACACCTGACAAAACCATTATCACAGCTTTTTTATCCCCAGTTCCCTGATTCTGGAATCAAACCCATTCCTCCCTGTAGAGGCGCAGAGTCCTAACCACTGCACCACCAGAGAAGTTCCTATCATGTCAATTTTTAAGGATGGGGAGACCGAGCCCAGCAAGGGTGACTTGCGTAACCGGGGCTGCAGGGGTTAGGTGCATGTTTATTGGGGTGGAAGTGGTGGGGCTCAGACTAACTTAATCCAACTTAATAGGTCAAGGAGTGAGCAGCCCTCAGGATTTCACTGAAACGTAACCTGCTGCAAGGACCACTGGGCTTTGGGGTCTTACTTTTTCTCCAAAGTAAGGAATTGGACAGAGGAAGACAGGATTCTGGTTTTGAGGAGGTAATCAGATGGCACCACCAGAAGGCAAGACCCTTGGAGAATTCACTAACTGTGACAACAGAGACAGGCTTGGGAGGTCTGACGAACTGGGAAAACTGAAGCCCCAAGAAGGGGAAGGCTTTATTAAAGCCATGCACATTTGCAGAATGGAGGCCAGCATTCCTGCCTTCAGAGCAGATTTTGCCTTTTACAGCAACCTGGAGCTGGAGGCAAAAACCTGCACACACACACGAGTGTTTATAGATGTGCAGACGCCCTACCCCACCACCCCAACCAACGTGTAGAGAGCACCACCCCACACAGAAGACGCAGCCTACCCCGACCCGTGTCCACCTGCCGGGGCGGAGGCCCACAGGGGCAGATGCGCCTGTGGGGTACAACTAGCATGTCCCCACACCCTGGCCAGCGCAGCTCCTCCTGGATGCCTCTCCTTCTTTCCCTGATGTTCCGACTCCTCGTGTCCTCTCTCCCTTGAGGTCATGTCAGCCCCCACCAGCCTCCTCACCTACTTCCGGGAGAGAAAATCCGAGGAAAACAGGTTGGAGCAGGCATTGAAATTGGAGCCCGGAGCTCAAGCTTCCCCACCTCCCACCCCTAGCTGGAGCAGGGAGGGCAGAAAAGCATGGTGTACACACCTCCTTGGCTTTCCAAGTGACCTGACCTCTTCTCTTGCCACAATGGACACCTGACAAAACCATTATCACAGCTTTTTTATCCCCAGTTCCCTGATTCTGGAATCAAACCCATGCCTCCCTGTAGAGGAAGCGCAGAGTCCTAACCACTGCACCACCAGAGAAGTTCCTATCATGTCAATTTTTAAGGATGGGGAGACCGAGCCCAGCAAGGGTGACTTGCCCAGGACCATGTGGAGAGGGACCAGAGCCAAGATCATTTGCCTTGATGGGGACTGGTGTCTGGGCTTCCCGGAGCCACAGGGCTTACCAGAGAGCAGATTCCACTCCCTCCCTGCACTGGGTTTGTGAAAGCAGCTATAGGCTTGAGGCTGACCCTGGGATGACATGGGATGGTTTGAAACAGCTGGTTACCCCCGGACCCCTCCCCAGAGCCCATGGAGAGACCGTGGAGAAAACACGTGACAGACCAAAGGAAAGGGAAGCCAAGAAGCCAGGGACAACCAGACTGCAGGTCTCCGTGAGGGCTGGGACTGCATCTCCAGCATCTCTCTGAAAATCCAGCCTGGCGCACTGAGGTCTGGAGCTCAGGAATGGTACAGTTCACACAGCCCCTCAGTGTTCTCCCGTGCTAGTTTCAACCCCAGGCCAAACTGTCCCGTGACAGCGACAGGCAGGGACTGGTGGAGGTTCACGAAGACTAACAGAATTGGATCAGGACTGGAAACCAGAGTTCCCAAGTGTGGTCAAGCATGCTGAGGATGAAGCCAGTTAGCCAGGCATCAAAGTCTCTCTACAAACAGGCCCCTGCCTGTTGCTGAACCTGTTCCCTCCTTCAGAATATGAGCATAGGAACTTCCCGGATGGTCCAGTGGCTAAGACCCTGCACTCCCAACAAGGAGGATGAGGAAAAGCAGCACTTCATAAGGCTGGTAGATTACATGATCAATTTCCTTATGTAAGATATGGAAAATAATAAAATGTATCCAGCCCTTATCAGGTAGCCATAAACAACAACTTTTTTTTTTCTTCTTGGCCACGCTGTGTGGCTTGTGAGATTTTAGTTCCCTAGCCAGGGGTTGAACCCGGGCCTTTGGCTATGAGAGCAGAGTCCTAACCACTGGGCCATCAGGGAATTCCTAGTATCGACTTTTTATTACTTCTCAAACTTTTCACCATCAAAAACCTTACCCATTCTAAGCAGAGATCACCAATCAGGATTCTCTTTTCCTTGAGGTCTTCTGGTGACCTGCCCTGCCCTCCATCTGCCTGAGCCAGGTGTCCCTTCTGGCCACACCTGTGTCTTATGTGGGCCATGCTCTGTACTAAGTGCCGTGAAATCTGTTCAAATGTGTTTCCTGTCCCCAATGAGCTGACGTGTCAGAGACAAGGTTGAAACTGTGTGGAAAATGCAGAAATGCCAAGAACTTGGGGAAATTAAATGATTTCATTTCAAATCCGAATTTAAGACAACAGGAGAGTTCACACCTCGGTGCGTGACTGCAAAGAGGAGTGAGTGGGCAGTAATTACTCTGAACTTTCAGAGAGAGCCAGCGCACCTTAGGCTGAGGGCAAGGGAAGGGTTTAAGGCGGAGTCACTGTTTGAGCTGAATCTGGAAAAACAGCCAGGATTAGGGAGAGGCTGCTGGGAGGGGGGTGTGGACCAGGCTCAAAGGAAGCAGCACCCCCTCCCCCAGGGCCTGGGGAGCTCCTGAAGAGCAGGTCTCCATCCGCTTACCTCTGCGTCCCCACTGCAGGAGCACAGAGCCTGAGGGGCTGGGACGGCAGAGGCCAGGGCAGTGCTCGGCACTTCCTGCTTCTCTCCTGGATGGGGGACGCCCAGTCCCCTTGCCCATTCGCCCACCCAACCCCTTCCTGTCCTCTGTGCTTTTCCATGCGCCCACACTGGGAAGCAGTGTGCCCCTTCGTGCAGTCTCTTCATCCCAGGAAGCCCCCTCTCCAATGCTCAGTGCTGCTGCTCTGTGACCTCAAGCAGTGCCACACCTTCTCTGGGCCCTGTTTAAAAGGCCTGCCACTGCACAGGGGAGCATATTGAGCTTGAGGCCCACATGCTGGCAGAGGAGTGGGGACAAAGAGCCTCAACCCTGGGCACACAGTCTCTTCTCTAGGAGCAACCTGGGAAGGGAAAAAAAACGTCCAGGCCAGGCAGACAAGTAGCTCTACCTCCAGGGTTCAATCGGTGTCCCCTCTTGAGTCCTCTTCGGGTCAGGCCCAGGGGACTCCGCAGGACACCATGGTCCCTGTCCCAGGGCTGGGGCATTAGAGAAAACCAGGACAGGACTTCGTTGGCGACGATTCCACGTGCCAGGCCAGCAAGCCCTCCTGGGAGGGTCCACACGCAGTGAGGGTGGTCACGCTCCAGAGGTCTGTGCATCTAGCCTGCTCCTGGGCTGGAGGTCACACGGTCCACCTCTCACTTCGGGCCTCCACAGCCTGGACCAGGCCTTCGCCCAGGATGGCAAAGTCCTCCAGGATGGCTTCGACATTGGGCACCATCACCGGCTCCCCACCTTGAGACACCACCACGCGTCCCCTTGTGTTGGAGGCCTGGGGAAGCCAGAGACATATGGATTGAGGCGTCAGGAGAGGCAGGCACAGAGACGCCGAGACACGCGTGCTTCGCCCCCGCCGCAGGGTCCCCCGTGGAGCCACACACAGACACACACGCCCACGGGGAACACACGTGCATGCTCGAGAAACAACCGTCACCTGCCAGCTCACCTTCAAGGGCTGGGGCTGGAAGCTGGTGGGCTTCCAGAGGACACCGATCACCTCCCCGCCATGCTGGTCATAGAAGAAAAGGGCCAAGTCCCCGAAGGCCGCCTAGGGAGGGCGGGACAGACCAGCTTGCAGGTGGGCACCAGGGAGCCACCAGCTCACCTGGCAGTGCCCCCACCCCAAGGGCCAGCCAGCCCTCACGGACCTACCCTGAGCTGTGCCAAGTAGAGCTGAGGCGGATCGTAGCCCAGCACGGGCATCAGGGAGGCGGGCCCTGGCTCACTGAGCAGGCCCCGGCAGAAGGAGGCAGCCGGTGAGTCCACGGCCTGACGGTGCCGGGGGAGGTGCCGGGGAGCCAGGCGGATCAGCACATCGTACATGTCCAGTGGTGGCCGGAACACGGTCTGAGGAAGGGCAGGGAGGGGTCAGCAGTGCCCACAGGGAGCTGGGAACTGGACCACAACTCTTCCGCATGCCCATGCCCTCCTTCCCTTCCACCTGACCCCCCATTACGGGCCCAAATGCTCAGATGAAGGCGGGAACACCAGGACCCCACGGGCAACAGCCTGAGTCTGGCAGGAGGAACCTGGGCTAGGCACTGTGGACAGCTGTGGTGCCTTCTCCAAGTTCAGCCTCGCTGAACAAGGGCCCAGAGAGCTCCGGGCTTCCATGGCTCAGAGGCAGAGCCCCCAGAGCCCCCAGAGTTGGTCTGGGTCAGGGGCTTACCCTGATGTCCCCAGGCCCCCGGGGATCCATAAGCTGCTTCTCTAGGATAGGCAAGGCCTTGGCTGCCAGGACCACGAGCTGGTGAAGGATCTGGGGAGGGGAGGCACACACACGTCAGACAGATCAGACCTGGCCTCAGGTCTCTCTTAGCGCAGGCTGGGCCTTCTTTTTCCTCGAGGAAGGACTGTTTTGGGGAGCAGGAATGCAATGAAACCTGGGGCGAGGGTCCATCCTGTGTCCATACGGAGGTTTTGCGGTCCTGAGGGGTGATGATGACCATGACGGGGAGTTTTGTCCGGGTTGCCAGGAAGACACTGCGGATCTCCACCTGCTCCTCCGCTGCAGATGAGAGGGGCACCCTGGGTCAGCCTATCACTCTCCCCCAGACACCCCCTACTGCCCTGGGTCCTCCCACAGTGCCCACCACAGGGATTCTCCAACATTTCCCCCATGGCAAAATCGATGAAAGGAATGCCACATCTGCCTCAATCGGGCCCAGTTTACCCAGGCTGGGTGGTAAACTCCCAGCCCGGGCCCAGAAGCAGAATTTTCCACTGCCTGGCATCCTGGTCTGGTTTCCGGGCCTGCACAAGCTGAGGCCTGCCCCCGGCCCCCTCCTCCCCTGGGCTCCACACACCTGGGGAATTAGAAAGCTGACACCTTCCTCTCCCCTGGGACCAGGAGCTCCTCATGTTACAAACAGAAGTCACCACTCACACTCTGAGGTCTGGGCACCCCCTCCAGCCTGAACCGTCCCTGCTCCTCACCTCAAGACGTCTCACCTGCTGTGCAGGGTCCCTCTTCCTCTCTTGTCTCCCCTTTGTAGCTCCCCAGGTAGCCTGCTCACACCCCGTGCATTCTGTGTCTAACCATCACGTGGGCAAACCACATCTCTACTACCTCAGAGCTTCCCAAAGGTTTAATCTGGTCCTCTTCCTCCTTCCTTAACAACTGCCCCCCCGGGGCAGCCAGGGTCAGGAATGGACATCCAAGATGGGGGAAGCAGAGAGAAAACCTAACAGACTGACAGGGGAAACCCTTGCCTGCCCGCCTGTGCCAGCCATGAAGGGTAGCTCTTCCAGCAGTCTGACCCCCATCGTACCACTTACCAGTGAGCTCATTGTTGAGGTTGACAATTAGGGGGTTGTTCTTCCAATCAAAGGTTGAGATCAGGAAAAGGAACCGAAGGAAGCCCACCTGGGGGGAGCTGAGAAGGAGCGAGCAAAGCGTCTGGGCCCAGCCACATGTGCCCAAGGCCCCACAGTCGAGGGAGCCCAGAGCCCCTGGTGTGGACTGAAGGAGACGGCGGCGTCTTAGAACTTCTTCTGCTCCGGGGCTCAGTCACTTCTCCCATGTGGACTGAAGCATGATGAAAGCTGGCCCCATTGGAACTTCCTAGCTAGGGGAAAGGAGGAGGGCCTCACCTGGGAGGGGTGAAGGGCTCGGGGTGCAGGAAAAGGGCAGCAGCCACCAGGTCCAGGCTCTCATCGGTGAGCTCCCCACCAAGGAGCAGGGCGCGCACCCACCGCTTGGCCAGCCGAGCCACGCCCGAGAAGGCTGGGTGCTGCTGCTGGAGTCTGCAGGGAGCGGAGGGGAGTGGTGTCAAGGCTCGGGCACCCGGGCCCGAGAACAGACTTCCAGCTCTACTGCCGCTGTGCGTTCAGCTTTCACCCAGCACCGGCCTCTGTGCTAAGGCGTTGTATGTATAATCTCACATCTTCCTAACTAACCCCCCAAGAGGCTGTTCCTCACACGATTCCCATTCTACAGTTGAGAAAGTCAGTGAAGTGGCAGAACCCGGATCCTAACACTTGCCCGGCTCTAGAACTCACATCCCTGACTGGCCTCCGGAGAGACGGATGGCCAGGCGAGCAGAATGAGGCCGGAGAGGGTGTACGGACACGAGGGCCTGTGCGGTGGCCCTACCCGTGCAAGGCGCTGGTGAGCAGCGGCAACTGCCTGGTGTCCCTCTCCAGGCAGAGGGAGGCGGGCGTGTCCCTCAGGGAGAGCATCCCCTCGGGGCTCCGCATCTCTTTCAGGATCTGCGGCTCCCGCTGATAGGCCACTTGAATCCGGAACACAAACCCATCCTGTTGGCAGAGGGGAGGGGATGGGAGGGGGGACCTCCTGACCCTCCCGTCCCCGCCGGCCCCCCATCCCCGCCCAGCACCGGCCCGACCTTGAGGACGTCGGTGTGTGAGGCCGTGGCGCGGCACTGCAGCCCGTGCTGCTGGGTCAGCAGCTCCGCCAGGCGCAGCTGGAAGGCAGCGCGGACCCTGCGTATGGCCTCGGCATCCTGTGGCCACTGCCCACTGCCCTCCAGGTGACACACCACTGTGGAGAGGAGGGAGAGGCCTCAGCCTGCGGCCAGAGGAGAGATCGGTTCCTCCCACCCCATCACAAGAGCTGCCTCACCAGTCATGGGCTCCACATAGGCCGGGCAGGGCTTGTCCGGCCGGGGCAACAGCGAGGCCCGCTGTCGCAGCTGCTCATAGAAGGAGTGGGCTGGGCGGACAGGGTTTGGTGGGAACACCTATGGGAGAAGGGAGGCTTGAGGAAGAGGCCTGGGACTGGGGAGGGGTGCCCAGAGTCAGGAATTCAGTTGGAAGGGAGAATACTGAGTGGGTGGGGCAGAGGTAGGCGCCACCCAGCAAAAAGGGCTCCCTGCCCCTGGCGCCTGACCTCAGTGTAGCGCAGCACGGGGTGAGCCCCCTGCACAGCAGACACAGTCAGCGGCAGACCTTCCAGTCCCCACAGCAGGCGGCTGAGGTCATCATAGCAACGCACTGCAGCGGCCAGGGCCTCCTCACCTGTGCTGGAGGTCTGCGAGGAAGACGACAAGTCAGGAGGGCAGGACCTTACACAAGAGCCAGACACAGCCTGGACGACAGCCACGGCTCGGGCGGCTGCTGCAGAGCCGGAGGGCCCCCTGCTGGACGCCAGGGGGAATGCAGCCTAGCTTCGGCGGTGGGGCTCTCCACCCCCATTCCTACCACAGGCCACTCACCCGCCGGTCCCCAGCCTTGACCCCAGCCCTGAAGGAGGGCCCTCACCTCTTTCGGGCCTTGGATCAGTGCGTCCAGGAGGCCTCCTGTATAGTGGACACAGGTATCTGGAATGTCAGCGTGTCTGGAAAAGGGGCACAGACATAGTGTGGGCAATTGGGGCCTTGGAGAGAGCTGCAAGATGTGAGCAGCTCACCCCAAAAGCTCAGAACGGAGCCTCCGCAGCCCACGGCTGCCTTGTGGCATTCAGATGCTAACACTCACAGTGCCAAGAGATGAGTGACCACCTGGTGGGGAATGAGGCGCTTCTGAGCCATAGAGGCAGCCTCCCAGACCACAGCTTCCCGAATGGCCCCATCCTGGAAACGCCGAAGCTCGGAGCGAGATCCCCAGAACTGGCGGAAGTCGGCAGCCTAGGTGGAGGAAGAGATCAACAAGGAAGGGCTCTGTCTGAAGTCTACCGACAGACCTCGAGCCAGGCTGCCTTTGGATGGCCCACCCTACTCCTGCCAGTGCGCACGCTGGCTTCCCAAGGCCAGGCCACATCACCCCTGAGACCCCAGGCTCCTCACCTCAGGCTGGTCAGCCTCAGGACCCAGCTCGAGCACACTGGTCAGCCCCTCAGGCCGGAGGAGCAATCCCAGGGTCAGGACCCCGGGGTCTCTGTGCTTCGGCGGCTTCTGGCTGATGTCCCACTGTGGGGTGTAGAGATGCTGAGCTCAGTTCAAGTGACCCCCAATTGGGTCGGGAAACCCCCTTTCTAGTCAGAGGGATGGTGTGCACTTTGTGTCCCCAGGGGACCCCGGGTCCTCCTCCCTCTGTCCCACAAGCTCCCAACCTGCCGCACGTCACCTCTGAGACGGGGGGCCGAGAGTGACCCAGCAGCTGCAGCCGGGACCCCAGGCCCTGCTCCAGGAGGGCGGCGAGCGGGCCCAGAGCCGCCGAGACATAGTCCCCGCCGAGATCCTGCAGCTCTGGCCACAGCTTCAGCCGGTGACACGCTGCCTGTAGGCGACTCAGAGGACGGAGGCTGGGGGCAGAAAGGGACATGGGGGAAATCAAGTCCTGCTGGCCCCAGGCAGCACCCCTTACCACCACTAGGGAGATCGATCAGAACACCTGCCCGAGGACCTCGGCCCCATCACGAGCCCTGGGACAACAGGACTCACTGACCTATCACCCCGAAACTCACTGCAGGATGTGGTCAAAAGCCCGGACCATGGGTTTGGGAGTCATCAACAGCAGCTGGAACCCATCATCGGTTTTGCTGTCCAGCAGCGCCATCGACAGCCGAGCCTCGTGCTGCACCTGGGGCCGTGGAGCAAGGAGGGAACCCCCCTGTGAGACCACCAGCACTGCACCCCTCCTTCCAAGGGCCTGGATGCAGCGACACGCTCCGGAGAAGTGTTGCTGGGGCTCTGGTACTGGCAGAAGAGACAAGGTCTGGGCTGGGATTTTGGGGGAACCCAGGAGAGCGGGAGACAACTGGCACCTGGTGGTAAGTGGAGGCTGTGACATCAGCACAGAGGTTGAGACGGCCTGAGGAGTCCAGGAAGACAACAGGAAAGGCCTCGTGGAAGTCAGCCAGGGCCGGCTGGGAGAGGAAGAGAGCAGTCAGTCAGGGCTGGGCCTTAACTTCAGGGCTCCTGGCCCAGACTCGTGTGTGACTGCCAAGGCACTTCAGTGACTTGCGCGAGTCTCTATGACCCTGTAGGCTGTAGCCCTCCAGACTCCTCTGTCCATGGGATTTCCCAGGCAAGAATACTGGAGTGGGTTTCCATGCCCTTCTCCAGGGGATCTTCCCAACCCGGGGATCCAACTCTTGTCTCTTAAGTCTCCTGCATTGGCAGGCAGGTTCTTTACCACTAGCGAGTGCTTTCTGGGAAGCCCAGACTCAGCATGGCCCTACTCACCAGAGAGGGATCTGAGCTGAAGCATAAACTGATCCCACTGACCGTCAGATCTGTACTGGCTGAAAGGAACCAGAGAGGCAGGTGTGTCAGAAGGCATGCCCCTTCCTGAGGACCCAGCCCCCATGACTCCCACCCTCTGGATAGGTGACTGCAACTGCCTGCCTCTGGGGTTCACTCTGCTCCTCTATCGGAGGACAAGAAACCAAATGATCCCTGATGGAGATGAGTGGGACCATTGGCCTTTCCAAGTCCAGCTGCCTCACCCAGAAATTGCAGGGTGCTTCTCAGGACCTGGTAGCCGCTCATGGTGGTGTGGATTTTGCGTGTGGACACAAGGAAGGCCACCAGCATGGAGACAAGGAACCCGCTGAATCCTCCCAGGCCCTGAGGGAGAGACGGAGGGAGAGAGAGACAGAGAGGCTGGAGCTCAGAGCCAGTCCACCACCCAGAGAGGCAGGGAAGCCGGGCCTCTCCCATCTCACCTTGTCCAGTTCCCGCTGCCGCAGCCAGACCTTCAGCAGCGCCACCCCGTCCTTCAGCCCCGAGGCTGAGCCCAGCACGGCTGACAGCAGCTGCACGTGGGACTCGAGGGCTGTGTCCTGCAGGAGCCACGTGTTGTAGTGGGGGGTGGGGGGCTCTGGGCTGCCTATGGGACGGAAGGGGGAGCCGTGAGAGGGGAAGACCCCTCAACACCCTTCCCTCCAAACCCTCCCTGACACCACTGTCTGCTCACCATCCTCCGAACGACTCTGCCCTCGGTACCAGGCAGAGCGCACATTGTTCTTGGATGGCAGCAGGCGGCACGGGCGAAAGAAGTCGGGCGGAGGGCAGGGATGCAGACGGACGGTGACCAGGCGCTCATCCTTCCCTGGGGCGAGGGGATGGGAGATGCTGAGACCCTGCAGCCCCGCTGAAGCCAGAGGAGCTCCTGTACCCCCTACCTAAGGGCCCCACGCCTGCCCACTTCAGAATTTTAGATCCTGATACCTTCCTCCTCAGACCTGAGCCCAAGTCGTCTTCTCTTGCCACGGACCCGAGGCCCCTGGGCCTCCCCCACCAGACCCATCCATCACCCCATGCTGTGCCCTGCGCCCAGTGTGCGCCTCCCACCGTGCGGCCGCAGCAGCAGCGATGGTTTCAGGTGGCAGCCGTTGGTGTAGGAAAAGCGAACGCTGCCGAAGAGCGGGTCCTGGGCCAGGTGGTGAGCCAAGTGGGCCAGATAGAGGGCACGCTTGCGGAAGTAGCGCTGGTTCAGCCCATCCTTGTCCTGTAGGATCTCCTGGCGGGGGTCAGGACAAGAGAGATGGCCAAGTCACTTAACTGCTTGCTGATGGAGGACTTGGGGGCCAAGATGAAGCCAAGGTGAGAGCAAAGCTTTACAACCCCATCTGCTGGGGAAAACACCAAAGCCAAGGCCAGCAACACCACATCTCCGATGAGAAAGGCAAAGTGCCGCTTCCTCAGGACAACTGCAGGGCTCTGTTCTTTGGATTTAGAACTCAGATTTCAATCCTCTGGCAAATGAGAGGTGGGTAAAAAGAAAGGGACCCAGGGATTTGGAGGTGGTGAAATGGCAGACCTCTCCATCCCCCAAACTCTGGGTCTCACCCTGGGCATGGTCAGCGCCACATCCACGTTGATGTCTGGTCGGACGCAGGTGCCCAGAAGGTAACTTCCTACAACAGTGACTTGAGCTGGGGGTAGGAAGTGGAAACAGCCCTTCACGGTATAAGGTATCTGGTGGATAGGGACTTGAACCCCATCTGGGAGCCACGCCTGGTCGGTCAGCTGCAGGAACAGAGACAGGGACACACACGTGATGACCTTCCCAACACGCCCCCTCCACAGGTCACAACATTTGAAACCAAACTCCTGACCTTTCTATAAACACGTCTCCCCCATGAAGGCAACTCCATACTAGGTGCTCAAGCTAAAAACATTTCAATCACCCTGACTCATCTCTGTTAAGAACACCCATTTCAGGACTTCCCTGGTGGTTCAGTGGCTGAGACTCTGCACTCCCACTGCAGGGGGCCTGGGTTCAATCCCTGGCCAGGGAACCGGATCTCACATACCGCAACGAAGAGTGAGCATGCTACAACTACAGATCCTGCGTGCCACAACTAAGACCCAGTGCAGCCAAATAAATACATAAATATTAAGGGGAAAAAAGACCGTTCTCACTTTCAAAAGCTATCTGACACGGATCACTTCTCTACTCTATCCTAGTCTGAGCCAGTTTTCAGTGGATCACTACACAACAGGTTCCTAACTAGTCTCCCTTATTTCACCTTTCCCCACCCCGCTTCTACGTTTACTACAATAGCCTGGGTGAACTTTTTAAAACTGAAGTTAGATCATAGCACCATTTCACAAAACAACAACAAAACAAGGCCTCCCTCAACCACCCTATTTAAAGTTGCCAACCACTCTCCTCTGATAGTCCCACAATCCCCTTACAAGACCCCTCTTTCTTTTTCCATTGTCCTCACCACTTTCTAACGTTACCATAGAATTTACTTGTCATGTTCATTACGTATGGTCCGTAATTCCAACACTAGAACACAGGCTGTTTGGTTCACTGATGTATTCTAAGACTACAACTCCTGCAAGGCACGTATTTGCTGAATGAACACACGATTGACTGCACCCCCAGCTGAGCCTCCATGAGCTCCCTTGCACTCCATCCACTTCAAAGAACAGCAAGGCCCCTGATGACCTTTTCTGGGCTTTCCCATTCCCTCCACTTACTTCTGTCTCAGGGGTGGAGGGCACCCTCATGATCCGCTGGTTGACTTCCCGGAGGAAAGTGTCAATCCGCTCTTTCTTCTTCTCTGTTAGCCTCACTTCCTTTAGTAACTCCTCTACCTGTAAGATAGTGCAGGGGAGAGTAGTCGTTCAGTCTTGGGGTCTCAGTCCACCTCTCTAATCCAAGCCCCAAACACCCAACAGTACCTGTAAACGAAGCAAGCTGGAATGGAACAGACTCTCAGTCTCCCGAAGGCGACTGAGTTCCTCATTGGTAGGCTCCTTGTACAGTTCTGCCCGGCTAAGCTTCACCGGCTGCAGGAGGCCCTCCCCTGGAGACCCGGCCATCCTACGCTTCTTTGAGGATTCCTTCTTCCCCACCTCACCTGTGCCTTCCAGAGCTGACTCCATCACCTGCTGCCAATGAGAGAGAAGCCACAGTGAGACAGAGACAGACATGCCACCAGGATCAGAGGCGGTAAAGGCTTCACCTGCTCCTGGTCTCTCTTGAACTAGAATCAGATTGTGTAAAACTCCGAATAATTTTTATTTAAAAGAACATTACTGAGCTCAAGTCTGAAAACTCCTTGAGTTGAGGGTTCCTTTCAAAAGCTATCTGACACGGATCACTTCATTCCTAGTCTACCCTTATTTCACCTTTCCCCACCCGCTTCTACGTTTACTACAATAGCCTGGGTGAACTTTTTAAAACTGAAGTTAGATCATAGCACCATTTCACAAAACAACAACAAAACAAGGCCTCCCTCAACCACCCTATTTAAAGTTGCCAACCACTCTCCTCTGATAGTCCCACAATCCCCTTACAAGACCCCTCTTTCTTTTTCCATTGTCCTCACCACTTTCTAACGTTACCATAGAATTTACTTGTCATGTTCATTACGTATGGTCCGTAATTCCAACACTAGAACACAGGCTGTTTGGTTCACTGATGTATTCTAAGACTACAACTCCTGCAAGGCACGTATTTGCTGAATGAACACACGATTGACTGCACCCCCAGCTGAGCCTCCATGAGCTCCCTTGCACTCCATCCACTTCAAAGAACAGCAAGGCCCCTGATGACCTTTTCTGGGCTTTCCCATTCCCTCCACTTACTTCTGTCTCAGGGGTGGAGGGCACCCTCATGATCCGCTGGTTGACTTCCCGGAGGAAAGTGTCAATCCGCTCTTTCTTCTTCTCTGTTAGCCTCACTTCCTTTAGTAACTCCTCTACCTGTAAGATAGTGCAGGGGAGAGTAGTCGTTCAGTCTTGGGGTCTCAGTCCACCTCTCTAATCCAAGCCCCAAACACCCAACAGTACCTGTAAACGAAGCAAGCTGGAATGGAACAGACTCTCAGTCTCCCGAAGGCGACTGAGTTCCTCATTGGTAGGCTCCTTGTACAGTTCTGCCCGGCTAAGCTTCACCGGCTGCAGGAGGCCCTCCCCTGGAGACCCGGCCATCCTACGCTTCTTTGAGGATTCCTTCTTCCCCACCTCACCTGTGCCTTCCAGAGCTGACTCCATCACCTGCTGCCAATGAGAGAGAAGCCACAGTGAGACAGAGACAGACATGCCACCAGGATCAGAGGCGGGTAAAGGCTTCACCTGCTCCTGGTCTCTCTTGAACTAGAATCAGATTGTGTAAAACTCCGAATAATTTTTATTTAAAAGAACATTACTGAGCTCAAGTCTGAAAACTCCTTGAGTTGAGGGTTCCCCATCTACCTGACAGCACAAGCGTGTAGCTCTGCCTGGAGTCAGTAGGGGAAGTAACTGAATGGGCCCTGCTTGAAGCAATGCCTGAGCTCCTTGTGCTTCCAAGTACTAAGAGTTTCTCTTCTGCTGGATTAGTTCTGGGACTTCGCAAGTGTCAGCTCCACCCTTGCTCTATCCAACTCCTGCCATGTTACACACATACACCCCCTGCCCCAGCAAGCCCTGACTATAGACTATATCGGTATACAGTAAGTGCTTAATGATGGAGCCTACTAGCTCTGAAGGATAGTAATAAATCATTCAACCCTCATAGTAATCCTGACAGAAAATGGACACTGAACGAAGCTCCGTTGAGCTCGCGGTTCAAGTTGATATGCTTAAACTGTGACCAGGCTTCACAAACTTTCTATCCTATGGCCCTGGGACCCGCCTCCCTCGACGATCCCACACCCGGAAGAGCCTTACTGTAGCGTTCCAGGAGTGCCACCACGTGGGAAGCACAAAACTTCACAGAGAAGGGAAGAAAATCCTGCGCAGGCTCCAGGAGGTCTTAGGGAAAAGACCCAAGCTGCGAAAGGGGATGGGGTGGGGGGAAGGGTATCTTCAATTTCAAACTGCAGAGCTAACGAACACAGACGCTCAATAGGTTTTACTGTTTCTGTCCAGGTAACGCCCCGTTTTATCTCCTATATTTAGCAAGCCCTGTCTCGGTAACCTAAGCTGGAAGCATCGGGGAAACGAGGCTTTTCCACAGGATCACTCTCGTGCCCACGGCTAGCAACCTGTTAGGTTCCATCCTCCGGCACGTTGCGCTCCATCACCTGCTGCCCAATTCTTTGAGGATTCCTTCTTCCCCACCTCACCTGTGCCTTCCAGAGCTGACTCCATCACCTGCTGCCAATGAGAGAGAAGCCACAGTGAGACAGAGACAGACATGCCACCAGGATCAGAGGCGGGTAAAGGCTTCACCTGCTCCTGGTCTCTCTTGAACTAGAATCAGATTGTGTAAAACTCCGAATAATTTTTATTTAAAAGAACATTACTGAGCTCAAGTCTGAAAACTCCTTGAGTTGAGGGTTCCCCATCTACCTGACAGCACAAGCGTGTAGCTCTGCCTGGAGTCAGTAGGGGAAGTAACTGAATGGGCCCTGCTTGAAGCAATGCCTGAGCTCCTTGTGCTTCCAAGTACTAAGAGTTTCTCTTCTGCTGGATTAGTTCTGGGACTTCGCAAGTGTCAGCTCCACCCTTGCTCTATCCAACTCCTGCCATGTTACACACATACCCCCCCTGCCCCAGCAAGCCCTGACTATAGACTATATCGGTATACAGTAAGTGCTTAATGATGGAGCCTACTAGCTCTGAAGGATAGTAATAAATCATTCAACCCTCATAGTAATCCTGACAGAAAATGGACACTGAACGAAGCTCCGTTGAGCTCGCGGTTCAAGTTGATATGCTTAAACTGTGACCAGGCTTCACAAACTTTCTATCCTATGGCCCTGGGACCCGCCTCCCTCGACGATCCCACACCCGGAAGAGCCTTACTGTAGCGTTCCAGGAGTGCCACCACGTGGGAAGCACAAAACTTCACAGAGAAGGGAAGAAAATCCTGCGCAGGCTCCAGGAGGTCTTAGGGAAAAGACCCAAGCTGCGAAAGGGGATGGGGTGGGGGGAAGGGTATCTTCAATTTCAAACTGCAGAGCTAACGAACACAGACGCTCAATAGGTTTTACTGTTTCTGTCCAGGTAACGCCCCGTTTTATCTCCTATATTTAGCAAGCCCTGTCTCGGTAACCTAAGCTGGAAGCATCGGGGGAAACGAGGCTTTTCCACAGGGATCACTCTCGTGCCCACGGCTAGCAACCTGTTAGGTTCTGCCATCCTCCGGCACGTTGCGCATCCCTCCCTCCTAGATGGCTCGCCCACCTCCGGCTCCCCAGCAGTTCCGCGATGCTGCGCTTCCGCAGATGCGGGACCCATCCCTCACGTATTGCTCTCGCACTCGGGGTTTCAAGTTCTCTTGCTCTTTTCTGATTCTACCCACGTTGACAGAAAAGCCGGAGCCGCGGTAGAAACCCAAGTACCAGCATCAGCTAGCCTCGTGGCACAGGACTCCGCCCAGCTACAGGGTCATTGGGTGAGTGGCCGAAGGGTGGCTCACCACTGGCTTCTGTCACTCTTCAAGACCTCCCACCATAGGGGAGGGGCAGGCCCGATTTACGGCCTCTTTGCGACTCCAGGCCGGAAGCTTGCCGAAAACTGAGGGTCACTTCCTTTTCCTCACTTCCTCCTCTTTGGACGACAGGGGAAGGGCGGGGCTAGTTTTGGGGCGGGGTTAGTTTGGGCCCTCAGGGAAGGTTTGTTTATTTACCCCAGTAATTCCTCTTCTCAATGTATCAATTAACTAATCTTGTCACTTCTACTTCCAAAATACATTTTTTTTTTTAAGAATTTTGTTATATATTTTTTTTAATTTTTTTCCACAGGTGTTTCCTCTTTTTTTTTTATTTATTTATTTTTTTTGGGGGGGCGGGGGTCTGGTTGGGGACGGAGGGGAGCGGGCGGGCCACTTCTATTGGTCTTGCATTTCTCTATTTTCATCCGTCTTTGCTCTTTGGCCCATGTGGGCCTCCCATCGCGGTGGCGTCTGTCGTCTGTCGTCGCAGAGCGCCAGCTCTGGGCGCATGCGCTCCAGAGCTCTGGCTCGGTCATTGGACACATCGGTCCAGCCGCTCCGCAGCACGTGGGATCTTCCCAGGCCGGGGATCGAACCGGCGCCCCTTGCACTGCAAGGCGGTGTCCTTACCCACTGGCCCACCAGGGGAAGCCCCCAAAATACATTTTGAGTGTATTCACTCTGCTCTGTCTTTACTGCCAAGTTTGGGTGTAGCAGTTTCTCTCCAATTTATTAGTTTGCAAATTTCTTGAAACGTTGTGATAATAATATGATGAACGCCTATGTACACTTCACCTGCCCATAACTCAGTGTTAGTGTGTTGCCAAATCTGTTTTGTCTTTGTGTATTTATGTCTTATTATTTTCCAGAATCATTTGAGATCAATGGCACACATCCCTAGGTACTTTGGCTTGTAAGAATATGGACTATCCCTGGTGGCTCAGTGGGTGAAGAATCTGCCTGCAGTGCAGGAGACCCAGAGTCAATCCATGGGTTGGGAAGATCCCCAAGGAGGAAATGGAAAGGGCAACCCACTCCAGTATTCTTTCTTGGAGAATCCCAGAATTAGAGCAGAGCAGCGTGATGGAGTACAGTCCGTGGGACCGCAAAGAGTTAGACACGACCGAAGTGACCTAAAACATTATATAAGTCCATATTCAGATTTTGCCAATTATCCCAATAATACCTTTACATAGTAACATCTCACGGTTCAAGATCAGGCATCTATTTAGTTATCATGTTTCTTTTATCTCTCTCAATTAATCTGGAACATATTCTGAGCTCTGCCTTCTTTATGTCAGTGTGTATGTGTGTGTGTTTTTCATTTTTGCCACACTGTGCAGCATTTGAGAACTTAGCTCTTATTCACATATCTCAAGGATACAGCTTCGATAGCCACAAACTAAACATACACGTATAGTCAACTCACAAAAAAAAGAAAAAGAAAAGGAGGGGCTTCTCTGGTGGCCCAGTAGTTAAAGAATCTGCCTCCCAATGCAGGGGGCACAGGTTTGATTCCTGGTCCAGAAAGATCCCACGTTTCTTGGACCTACTAAGCCCCTGTGCCACAACTACGGAACTCACAGCCTGAAAGCTACAGCTACTGAAGCCCTCATGTTCTAGAGCCTGTGTAAGGACTGAAAGGAAGAATAGACCCCCTTACTACAACTAGAGAAAGCCCACAGCAGCAACAAAGACCCAGTAAAACCAAAAATAAACAAGCAGAACACTTGCCACACCTTTCAAAAACTCTGCTGCCTTCTATCACTGCCCCTCAACAGTAACCACTATTCTGACTTCTAATAGCTTAAGTTAGCTTATGCAATGTCTTTTAAAGGAATTTTCACATAAGTGGTCTTAACCTGATGAAACCGTTTAACCCAGATCGGGACTTCAACCTGTGTGCTGGGACTCCAACCCAGTCAAAACCCGTGATACCTGGTTTCAGGACCTAACGGAGCTCATTCTTGATGCCTCATCACAGAAAAAATTCAGTGAACAGACAAAGTGATAGGGAAGGAGTGGGTTTATTCAGATTCAGACAGAAGTGCACTCCACAGACACAGAGTGGGCCATTGCAGAGGGCAAGTGTGCTGTGGTTCGCTTTTATGGCCTGGGTAATTTCATATGTTAATGATTGAAAGGATTATTTCAACTCTCTTGGGGAAGGGGTCGAACTGTCATGGCATCCCTGGGTGTGTCATTTAGCTTGTTGATTGATGAGCAAGATCTATTTGACCGATTTGATTCTAATGAGTTTATGTTGCAACCTTGGGCTATGTTGTTCTTTCAAAAGTTGTGCTCTGCCCTTTCCCCTGTTACACTTCTTCAGTCCATTTCCACATGTGTGCCAGAATGAGTATTTATCTGAACTACTTGGAGTTTCCATACTCTTCTTGTCTTGGGCTTTTGAACTTATTACCTTCTTTGCTATGAATGTTTTGACTTTTTTCCACAGGTTATTGAGATGTAATTGACATATAACATTGTTTAAGTTGTACCCTGTGATGATTTATTGCATACATATTGCAACAAACGATTACTTCAGTAAGATTAGTTAACACATTTAACATATCCTGAACCTTGTGTAATTACCATTTGTTGTTGTTATGATGAGAACATTTAAGATCTATTCTTGTAGCAGTTTTCAATTATACAATACAGTATTTTAAACTATAGCCATCATTCTGTACATTGGATTCCTAGAACTTATTCCTCTACAACTGAAAGCTGATACTTCTTAACCAGTATCTCCTCATCTCCCCTACTCCCCAGGCCCTGGCAAACTCCACAGTCTACTTTCTGTTTCTGAGTTTATCTTTTCTGGATTCTGCATGTCAGTGAGATACTACAGTATTTGTTTGCTCTTTTTTTGAGCATGCAAGCTACAGGATCTCAATTTTTCAGAGATTGAACCTGGGCCATGGCAGTGAAATGTTGGAATTCTAACCAGTAAGCCACTAGGGAAGTCCCAGACACTACAGTATTTGTATTTGTGTTTCTCTGACTTGTTTCACTGAGCATAATTTCCTCAGTGTTCATCCATGCTGTCCCAAATGGCAAAGTTTCCTTCTTTGTAGCTGAAGAGTATTTGGTTGTTAAGTAAGGTTTCCTGGAGGAGATGGCACTGGAGTGAGCACCCTGGGAAAACGTCCACCGACCCAGAGCGGGCCATTGCAGAGGGCAAGTGTGCTGTGGTTCGCTTTTATGGCCTGGGTAATTTCATATGTTAATGATTGAAAGGATTATTTCAACTCTCTTGGGGAAGGGGTCGAACTGTCATGGCATCCCTGGGTGTGTCATTTAGCTTGTTGATTGATGAGCAAGATCTATTTGACCGATTTGATTCTAATGAGTTTATGTTGCAACCTTGGGCTATGTTGTTCTTTCAAAAGTTGTGCTCTGCCCTTTCCCCTGTTACACTTCTTCAGTCCATTTCCACATGTGTGCCAGAATGAGTATTTATCTGAACTACTTGGAGTTTCCATACTCTTCTTGTCTTGGGCTTTTGAACTTATTACCTTCTTTGCTATGAATGTTTTGACTTTTTTCCACAGGTTATTGAGATGTAATTGACATATAACATTGTTTAAGTTGTACCCTGTGATGATTTATTGCATACATATTGCAACAAACGATTACTTCAGTAAGATTAGTTAACACATTTAACATATCCTGAACCTTGTGTAATTACCATTTGTTGTTGTTATGATGAGAACATTTAAGATCTATTCTTGTAGCAGTTTTCAATTATACAATACAGTATTTTAAACTATAGCCATCATTCTGTACATTGGATTCCTAGAACTTATTCCTCTACAACTGAAAGCTGATACTTCTTAACCAGTATCTCCTCATCTCCCCTACTCCCCAGGCCCTGGCAAACTCCACAGTCTACTTTCTGTTTCTGAGTTTATCTTTTCTGGATTCTGCATGTCAGTGAGATACTACAGTATTTGTTTGCTCTTTTTTTGAGCATGCAAGCTACAGGATCTCAATTTTTCAGAGATTGAACCTGGGCCATGGCAGTGAAATGTTGGAATTCTAACCAGTAAGCCACTAGGGAAGTCCCAGACACTACAGTATTTGTATTTGTGTTTCTCTGACTTGTTTCACTGAGCATAATTTCCTCAGTGTTCATCCATGCTGTCCCAAATGGCAAAGTTTCCTTCTTTGTAGCTGAAGAGTATTTGGTTGTTAAGTAAGGTTTCCTGGAGGAGATGGCACTGGTGCTAAGTCCTGAAGCACCACCCTGGAAGTCTGTGGAGGACCAAAGGGGTCAGAGATTAGACAGCCATTCATTCCACACTGTCAAGACCTGTGTTAGGTCAAGGATAAAGATAAATAAGATATGATGATCACAAGCCAGAAATCTGGAGTAATGCTCTTGCCTTTACATTTCACAGGCTGGTCCCTGTATTCATTTAAACGTAACCCCAGAGAGGTTTCTTCTGATCCTGCCTCCATTTAAAATTGCATCCACGCTGATGATTTTGGTCTTGGCTGCCCACTTTCATCACCTTCATGAGTATTCACCAAAACTTGCAATAATCTTATGTGTCTACTAATTACTTGTTTTTGTCTGTTTCTGCCTCAACCACAAGAATTAAGCTCCATGCAGTGGGACCCAGTCATTTCTGTCTCATTCTCACGGCATCCTTGGCACTTAGCACACCTGCTGTCATGTAGCCGGCACTCAACACGTATGTGTTGAATGAGTGAATGTTTCTAAATGTAAATTCAAATTTTATTATTTGCTCAATGTGGGAAATAACTAAATCACAGAATTGAGGAAAATCAACTTGGTTTTATGTAAACCACAGGAGGCCAACCAAAGTCAAACTGTGCTTGAGAAAATGAGCGATTTTAGATTAGAAGTTAATATATAATGTTTGTCTCTCAGAGAAGCCGTGGGTGTATAATGACTTTTAGCTACTTTGTTTTTTATAACAATGTTTGGGCATACTAATTTTATCTTTCTTTTAATGCTACTTAAAAAAAAAAAGATGTATTTATTTATTTGAGGGGGGTGAGGTGGGGAGGGAGGGGAGCAGGCAGGCCACTTCTATTGGTCTTTCATTTGTCCATTTTCCTCCATCTTTGTTTTTCGGCCCGTGTGGGCCTCCCATCGTGGCGGCCTCCATTATCGCAGAACACCGGCTCTGGGCGCATGTGCCCCAGAGCTCCGGCTCGGTAATTGGACACATCAGTCCAGCCGCTCCACGGTACATGGGATCTTCCCAGGCCAGGGATCAAACTGGAGACCCTTGCACTGCAAGGCGGTGTCCCCACCCACTGGATCACCAGGGAAGCCCCTTAATGCTACTTTTAAAGAAATGAAAGAGGTAAGAACATATCCTTTACTCTTTTTTTGGGTGGGAGGGAGCGGGTTGGGGAGGGAGGGGAGCAGGCGGGCCACTTCTATTGGTCTTTCATTTCTCTATTTTCATCCATTTTTTGTTCTTTGGCCCGTGTGGGCCTCCCATCACGGTGGCCTCTGTCGTCATAGAACACCGGCTCTGGGCGCATGTGCCCCAGAGCTCCGGCTCGGTAATTGGACACATTGGTCCAGCCACTCCACAGTACATGGGATCTTCCCAGGCCAGGGATCAAACCAGAGCCCCTTGCCCTGCAAGGCGGTGTCCTTACCCACTGGACCACCAGGGAAGCCCCTTAATGCTACTTTTAAAGAAATGAAAGAGGTAAGAACATATCCTTTACTCTTTTTTTGGGTGGGAGGGAGCGGGTTGGGGAGGGGGGGGGCAGGCGGACCACTTCTATTGGTCTTTCATTTATCTATTTTCATCCATCTTTGTTCCTTGGCCTGTGTGGGCCTCCCATCGTGGTGGCCTCTCTCGCTGCAGAGCACCGGCTCTAGGTGCATGCGCTCCAGAGCTCTGGCTCAGTAGTTGGACACATCGGTCCAGCCTCTCCACAGCACGTGGGATCTTCCCAGGCCAGGGATCGAACCGGTGACCCTTGCACTGCAAAGCAGTGTCCTTACCCACTGGACCACCAGAGAAGCCTTATCCTTTACTCCTGAAAATATTTTTAGCATGACCTTGTTTAATTGCTAAGTCATGTCCAACTCTTTTGAAACCCCATGGACTGTATGTTACCAGGCTCCTCTGTCCATGGATTTCCCAAGCAAGAATACTACAGCAGGTTGCCATTTCCTTCTACATAAACAGCTCTTTCTTAAGAACACTTTAGAGGCTGAGAGAAAGATGTAAACAAACAGTTGCCGTATAGTACAGGGGTGATATATGTACAGATTGCTGTGGGTGCATTAGACCAGAACCATTACAGCATGGTGGTTACAAGCAGTCACACCAAGGTGGGATGGCCAGAGTTCAACTTCAGGTTCTGCCAGTCACTCACTGGGTAACCTTTGAAACCGTTCATCTCAGAGGAGGACTTGAACCCATGTACTGGGACTCAAACATGGCCAAACCCCACTGGCTTCCCACCGAGATCAGACGCCTGGTTTCAGGACTTCATAAAGCTCAACGTAGAAAGCATTCAATGAGATACAAAATGATAGGTAAGAAGTGGATCTATTTCGAGAGAGAAAAACACACTCCAGGCAAGAGTGTAGGCCATTTCAAAATGTGAGACTGGCCTCAGAATCCGATGCCCTTGACTTTTACCATCTGGGTAATTTGATAGGCTAAGGAGTGGGAGGATTATCTGAACTGTTTTGAGGACGGGGCAGAGATTTCCAGGAATTGGGCCACTGCCCACTTTTTGATCTTTGAAGATCCAGCTTGAAATGTCCCCATGCCAGTAGGAGTGTCATTTAGCTTGCTGATGTGTTACAGTGAGCATGTGGAAGTCAGGCCTGTCTGCTGTCTAGAACACATTTAGTTCTAATTAGTTTAGGTCCTGTCCTTGGGCTACAACATTCTTATGAAATTTGTCCCCTGTCCCACTCCCTCCTGTTCCACCTGGAGTAACTTTCTTAACTTCCCTATGCCTTAGATATTTCTGTGTGTGTTAGTTGCTCAGTCATATCCAATTTTTCGTGACTCTATGAACTGTAGCTCACCAGGCTCCTCTGTCCATGAAATTCTCCAGGCAAGAATACTGCAATGGGTTGCCATTCCCTTCTCCAGGGGATATTCCCAACCCAGGGATTGAACCTGGTCCTCCCACATTACAGGCAGATTCTTTACTGTCTGAGCCACCAGGGAAGCCCTAGATATGTCTAGTAATGGCTGTGTCATGGATTTTTGTGGGAGTTACATGGGATGTACCGCAGGTGGAGAACCTGTCACACACTGATGCTAGCAAATATTAGCTGTTGTTATTAAAGGAAGACCGTGCCTCCTTAAGAGCACTATTTAAGAGTACATGTGTTGGGCTTCCCTGGTGGTCCGGGGTGATATATGTACAGATTGCTGTGGGTGCATTAGACCAGAACCATTACAGCATGGTGGTTACAAGCAGTCACACCAAGGTGGGATGGCCAGAGTTCAACTTCAGGTTCTGCCAGTCACTCACTGGGTAACCTTTGAAACCGTTCATCTCAGAGGAGGACTTGAACCCATGTACTGGGACTCAAACATGGCCAAACCCCACTGGCTTCCCACCGAGATCAGACGCCTGGTTTCAGGACTTCATAAAGCTCAACGTAGAAAGCATTCAATGAGATACAAAATGATAGGTAAGAAGTGGATCTATTTCGAGAGAGAAAAACACACTCCAGGCAAGAGTGTAGGCCATTTCAAAATGTGAGACTGGCCTCAGAATCCGATGCCCTTGACTTTTACCATCTGGGTAATTTGATAGGCTAAGGAGTGGGAGGATTATCTGAACTGTTTTGAGGACGGGGCAGAGATTTCCAGGAATTGGGCCACTGCCCACTTTTTGATCTTTGAAGATCCAGCTTGAAATGTCCCCATGCCAGTAGGAGTGTCATTTAGCTTGCTGATGTGTTACAGTGAGCATGTGGAAGTCAGGCCTGTCTGCTGTCTAGAACACATTTAGTTCTAATTAGTTTAGGTCCTGTCCTTGGGCTACAACATTCTTATGAAATTTGTCCCCTGTCCCACTCCCTCCTGTTCCACCTGGAGTAACTTTCTTAACTTCCCTATGCCTTAGATATTTCTGTGTGTGTTAGTTGCTCAGTCATATCCAATTTTTCGTGACTCTATGAACTGTAGCTCACCAGGCTCCTCTGTCCATGAAATTCTCCAGGCAAGAATACTGCAATGGGTTGCCATTCCCTTCTCCAGGGGATATTCCCAACCCAGGGATTGAACCTGGTCCTCCCACATTACAGGCAGATTCTTTACTGTCTGAGCCACCAGGGAAGCCCTAGATATGTCTAGTAATGGCTGTGTCATGGATTTTTGTGGGAGTTACATGGGATGTACCGCAGGTGGAGAACCTGTCACACACTGATGCTAGCAAATATTAGCTGTTGTTATTAAAGGAAGACCGTGCCTCCTTAAGAGCACTATTTAAGAGTACATGTGTTGGGCTTCCCTGGTGGTCCAGTGGGTAAGGACACCGCCTTGCAGTGCAAGGGGTGCCGGTTTGATTCCTGGCCTGGGAAGATCCCACGTGCCGCGGAGCAGCTGGACCCATGTGTCCAATTACCGAGCAGAGCTCTGGAGCGAGAGAAGCCACCACGATGGGAGGCCCACACAGGCCAAAGAACAAAGATAGATGAAAATAGATAAATGAAAGACCCACAGAAGTGGCCCCCCCCCCCCACCAAAAAAAGAGTACATGTGTTAACATATGCAGGATAGAAAAAAATAGTGGCCTCTTTAAAAAAGTCATTCTGGGGAGTTCCTTGGTGGCCTAGTGATTAGGATTTTGGGCTTTAGGCCCAGGTTCAATCCCTGGCCAGGGAAAATGATTTCCCACAAGCCATTAAATGTGGCCCAAAAAAGTTATTTGATAATGTCAGAATTAACTTTTCTAAAGCAAATAACCCCCTCTCTCATTTATTTGCGCATCTTTTCTCTTTGGAAGATAAGTTGATAGATTCTTTAGAGGCGCGCTGGCTAGAGAACACCAGGTGTGATGCTCTAGAGACTAGGGGCGAACTCCTGTTTTCTTTGCCAGCAGAGGGCACCAGACAGTTAAGTCAACGTCTACCTGTCACAACACTGTAAGAAAACTCTAGGAAGCTGCCAGTCATTCTTTGGGCTGTAAGCAACCAGTATGCACCAAACATTAGAGAAGCTTGTATATGGCTATGAGCAAGACCTGTTGTCCTTATGGGATTTATCATCCTGGCACCTACTGTGTGTCTGAGAGACCCTATGAGACATAGGGGTGGAGGGTGCAGATCCATTTGTAATTTATTGCTGCTGCTGTTGTTGTTGTTGTTGTTGTTACTGATGATCTTCCTGCCTTTGGCTGTGTGCCCTTGAGAACAATTACTTAGTATCTGTCATACAGTGTCCTAGTTGCTGAGAATCCGGGGGTGAATGAGACAGTGGCAATGTATTCATAAACAACATCTTACCTGCTAAGATAAAAAGGCATGAGACAAATTCTGTGGAATTTGAGTTCCTCTGACCTGTGAATGGAGTCTTAAGTACAGAGCTCATTAACACACTAGACTGTGAGCTTCACAGATGGTATGTTTATTGTCACCCATCTTAGGGTCATGACACTGTGAATATTTAGTATGAGTCTGTAAGTTGCTTTGAGTCCAGGGAGTGGCATTTAGTCTGTGTGCCAGGGGTATGTTCCAGTGATTTAGGCTAGGGAACTGCAGTCTTCTGGGTCAGGGTGGGGCTGTGATGAGTTTATGTGGGCGAAATGCTTTGAAGATGAACTTTCTGCCTATTTGTCTACTCATAGCCTGGCTATTAAAAGTGTCAACATCATCACTCACATTTCCAGGTCAGCAATCTTCTTGCCCCTAAGTTGAGTAGGGGAGGAAAGGAAGTCAGAGTCAGTCATACTCCATCCTTTGGAGAAGAGCGAGTGCACTCAGATGTGCTCTGCTGCCAATGAAGTTTGGTCTCAAGACTGAGAGAATAGTGTTGGGAATTAGGGCATGATTATTTAAAATGTTGAGGCTTCGTGGTCTGAGGAAAAAGTAACACTGACAATAAAATGAAAGGCCTCTTCATTGTTCCTTGTGGATAGTGCAGACTGATTTCCTTCTTAAGAGGATAGTACAGAAAGGAGGTAAAAACAGGAACTTTACAGCAGAGAAACCTGACACACTAGGTCAGCCAGGTGACTGAGGTCAATAACAACAAGGCAACACTAAGTCATGTTGATATTATGTGCTCTTGATATGATGTGATGCAAATATCTTTCTCCTCCCTGTGTGCCTGCTCAGTCACTCACTTGTATCTGACTCTTTTTGTGATCTGGTGGATTGCAGCCCACCAGGCGCCTCTGTTCATGGAGTTTTCCAGGCAAGAACACTGGAGTGGGTTGTCATTTCTTCCTCCGGGGGATCTCCCCCACCCAGGGATCAAACCCACATCTCCTGTATTGGCAGATGGATTCTTTGCCAGTGAGCCACCTGGGAAGCCCCAGGATCTCCTCCCCAGTTCCCCCAAACTCCAGTTTAATTATGAGAAAAACATCATGAATTCTAATTCAGGCACATTCTAGAGTATATTTGACCAGTACTCTTCAAAACTTTTAAAATCATTAAAAACAAGGAAAGTCATGAGACAAATTCTGTGGAATTTGAGTTCCTCTGACCTGTGAATGGAGTCTTAAGTACAGAGCTCATTAACACACTAGACTGTGAGCTTCACAGATGGTATGTTTATTGTCACCCATCTTAGGGTCATGACACTGTGAATATTTAGTATGAGTCTGTAAGTTGCTTTGAGTCCAGGGAGTGGCATTTAGTCTGTGTGCCAGGGGTATGTTCCAGTGATTTAGGCTAGGGAACTGCAGTCTTCTGGGTCAGGGTGGGGCTGTGATGAGTTTATGTGGGCGAAATGCTTTGAAGATGAACTTTCTGCCTATTTGTCTACTCATAGCCTGGCTATTAAAAGTGTCAACATCATCACTCACATTTCCAGGTCAGCAATCTTCTTGCCCCTAAGTTGAGTAGGGGAGGAAAGGAAGTCAGAGTCAGTCATACTCCATCCTTTGGAGAAGAGCGAGTGCACTCAGATGTGCTCTGCTGCCAATGAAGTTTGGTCTCAAGACTGAGAGAATAGTGTTGGGAATTAGGGCATGATTATTTAAAATGTTGAGGCTTCGTGGTCTGAGGAAAAAGTAACACTGACAATAAAATGAAAGGCCTCTTCATTGTTCCTTGTGGATAGTGCAGACTGATTTCCTTCTTAAGAGGATAGTACAGAAAGGAGGTAAAAACAGGAACTTTACAGCAGAGAAACCTGACACACTAGGTCAGCCAGGTGACTGAGGTCAATAACAACAAGGCAACACTAAGTCATGTTGATATTATGTGCTCTTGATATGATGTGATGCAAATATCTTTCTCCTCCCTGTGTGCCTGCTCAGTCACTCACTTGTATCTGACTCTTTTTGTGATCTGGTGGATTGCAGCCCACCAGGCGCCTCTGTTCATGGAGTTTTCCAGGCAAGAACACTGGAGTGGGTTGTCATTTCTTCCTCCGGGGGATCTCCCCCACCCAGGGATCAAACCCACATCTCCTGTATTGGCAGATGGATTCTTTGCCAGTGAGCCACCTGGGAAGCCCCAGGATCTCCTCCCCAGTTCCCCCAAACTCCAGTTTAATTATGAGAAAAACATCATGAATTCTAATTCAGGCACATTCTAGAGTATATTTGACCAGTACTCTTCAAAACTTTTAAAATCATAAAAAACAAGGAAAGTCTGAGAAGCTTTCATGGTCAAGAGGTGCCTAATAAAATATGAAAACTGAATACAGTTTCTAGGATGAGATCTTGGAACAAAAAAGGGACATTAGGTAAAAACTAAGGAAATGTGAGTAAAGACTTTAGTTAATAATAATATATCAATATTGGTTCACTAATTGTAATCATGTATCACACTAATGTCAGATGTTAATAGGGGAAATTGGGTGCCATGTATATGGAAACTATCTGTACTATTTTCTCTAAAAGTTTTTTCTTTTTTTAGTCTATTAAAAAATGGAGGGGGTGGTATCCCAATTATAACTACGCCTTAATTTTTTCTTTCTTTTTTTAAAGTTCCTATTTATGGAGCACTTATCATATGCCAATCATTGTGCTAAACTCTGTACATGGATAATCTCATTTAATCTTTATAATTATTTATAAACTAGGTATAATTAACCCTCTTTTACAGAAGTTGATGAAAAAAGAAAGAGTTAGTATAATATAAACGGTGGAGCAAGGGTTGGAATCAAGGATTTTTCTAATCCCAGAATTCGAAGTGTGTGGAACTCACAGTATCCTGGCTTTTCTAGGAAACCTTCAGGCAGTTTTCATAGGACATGTCTTTCCAAGAGAAAGGTGTAGGCTAAATCATGGACATTGAGGACCATTTCCACAACTCACTTCAGTCATTATACTCTTAAAAGTACCCAGTTCTAAGTGGACTTTCAAGCTGAAAAGATGTGTAGGGGTCAAAGTTCAAAGCACATCATTTTACACAAGGGTAAATGGTGGATAGCCACAGCATTTGCCCCAAATCACAGAAAAAAAGGGCCTGGAACCCAGGTTTAGTCCGTGTTATTATTTCTCTTTTTATTTCCCACAACTTCCTCTTCGTGGTTAAAAAGGGAAGTAGAAGCTGACCTGCTTTCCCCATTTCTCGAATGGGAAACTGTCATTCAACCCCTAAACTGGTTAACACGGTTCCAAGGAACATCTCCTGTATTGGCAGATGGATTCTTTGCCAGTGAGCCACCTGGGAAGCCCCAGGATCTCCTCCCCAGTTCCCCCAAACTCCAGTTTAATTATGAGAAAAACATCATGAATTCTAATTCAGGCACATTCTAGAGTATATTTGACCAGTACTCTTCAAAACTTTTAAAATCATAAAAAACAAGGAAAGTCTGAGAAGCTTTCATGGTCAAGAGGTGCCTAATAAAATATGAAAACTGAATACAGTTTCTAGGATGAGATCTTGGAACAAAAAAGGGACATTAGGTAAAAACTAAGGAAATGTGAGTAAAGACTTTAGTTAATAATAATATATCAATATTGGTTCACTAATTGTAATCATGTATCACACTAATGTCAGATGTTAATAGGGGAAATTGGGTGCCATGTATATGGAAACTATCTGTACTATTTTCTCTAAAAGTTTTTTCTTTTTTTAGTCTATTAAAAAATGGAGGGGGTGGTATCCCAATTATAACTACGCCTTAATTTTGTCTTTCTTTTTTTAAAGTTCCTATTTATGGAGCACTTATCATATGCCAATCATTGTGCTAAACTCTGTACATGGATAATCTCATTTAATCTTTATAATTATTTATAAACTAGGTATAATTAACCCTCTTTTACAGAAGTTGATGAAAAAAGAAAGAGTTAGTATAATATAAACGGTGGAGCAAGGGTTGGAATCAAGGATTTTTCTAATCCCAGAATTCGAAGTGTGTGGAACTCACAGTATCCTGGCTTTTCTAGGAAACCTTCAGGCAGTTTTCATAGGACATGTCTTTCCAAGAGAAAGGTGTAGGCTAAATCATGGACATTGAGGACCATTTCCACAACTCACTTCAGTCATTATACTCTTAAAAGTACCCAGTTCTAAGTGGACTTTCAAGCTGAAAAGATGTGTAGGGGTCAAAGTTCAAAGCACATCATTTTACACAAGGGTAAATGGTGGATAGCCACAGCATTTGCCCCAAATCACAGAAAAAAAGGGCCTGGAACCCAGGTTTAGTCCGTGTTATTATTTCTCTTTTTATTTCCCACAACTTCCTCTTCGTGGTTAAAAAGGGAAGTAGAAGCTGACCTGCTTTCCCCATTTCTCGAATGGGAAACTGTCATTCAACCCCCTAAACTGGTTAACACGGTCCTCTCCAAGGACACAATGGCATGAGGATTGCACCTGCAGAAATGTCAGGACGCTTGCTCCCACCGACAAAACCGACCCTGCCAGTACCTCCTTGTCAAGCAGGCACCGAGTGCTGGGACAACGCACGGTGCGTCCCGGCAGAGGTAGGGGGATTAGGGATGGGGACGCTAGGTCTGCAGAGCTCCGGGGCTCTTAGGAGGCCAGCTGTCGGAAGCCTGTGGATATAAGCAGGGGAGGAGGGCGATGACAGCTCTAGGACAAAGGTCCCTTCCGGGGCGCGCCTTTGGAAACGCAGTGTCAAGCCGCACCGCCGTCACTCTGGGGGCAAGAGCATCCCCTGCGGCCATCCTGAGCCCCGACGGCTGCTTGGCCCTTTAAGGACGAGGGACGCGCGCCGGCGTCACAAAGCGGCGCCACCTGGCGGCGCGGCGGGGAGGAAGCGGGGAAGCCAGAGGAGAGGCGCTGTGGGGGAGGAGGAGGAGGAGGAGGGCGGGGCGCGCGCATGCGCGTCGCCTCGGGCCGCCCGCCGCCCAGTGCCGCCCTCCCTCTCGACGCGCGCCCCTCCTCCCTCCCTCCTTCTTCTCGGCTCCGGCGCTCCCGCGGCGCGAGGCGCTGTCGCTCTTCTTCCCCTCCTCCTTCGCCGTCGCCCCTCCCCCGCGCAGCCGCCGCCGCCGCCGCCGCAAGACCCCCGCGTACTGCGCTCCCCCCGCCCTTCGGCCCCGCGCGCCCTTCGGCCCCGGCGGCCCCCGAGGAGAACGAGAGGGCGAGCGAGCGCGGCGCTCCCGGGCTGCCCCGGCCCGGTCCCCTCACGGTCGCCGGCCCTTCGCCGCCTTCCGCCGTTTCCACCTCCTCTCCCCCCCCCCCCACCAAGTTGAGGCCCCCTCCGGGGGGGGGAGGCCTGGGACCCGGACCGAATCTCTTTAGCGCCCCCGCCCCTCCCCCACCGGGCCCGGGCGGGAGGAGCAGGGCCCGGCCGGGCCGCGTCGTGTGAGCGGGGAGCCGGGCCGGCCCGGGGGCCGTCTGGGGCCTGGTCCGGGCCGCCGGGGGTGTGGAGACCGGGGCCCGGCGCGGCCCGGCCGAGCGCGAGCGGAGGGGAGGGGCCTGGTCCGGCCCGGCGGGTGCGTGAGGACTGGGGCCCCGGCCCGGCGCCGCCGCCGCCGCCGCGATGGCCCAGCAGCAGATGACCAGTTCGCAGAAGGCCCTGATGCTCGAGCTGAAATCCCTGCAGGAGGAGCCGGTGGAGGGCTTCCGGATCACCCTGGTGGATGAGTCCGACCTCTACAACTGGGAGGTTGCCATCTTCGGACCCCCTAACACCCTCTACGAAGGCGGCTACTTCAAGGTACCCGCACCCCCTGCCCGCGCGGGCGGCCCCGGCGGAGGCCGCGGCGTGCGGCTGTTTTCCCGGCCGGGCGAGGGAGCGCGGGCGGCGGAGGGGCGTCTCGCCCCGGCCGCCCCCTCCCCCGCGCCCCGCGGCGGCAGGAAGGCCTCGGCGGCGCCCCCGGTGCCCGTTCTTTGTCGCGGGGTCGTGGCCGCCGGGGGAGGAGGAGGAGGGCGGTCTTTGTTTGGTTTCCCCCGCCGAGGGTGGACGGAGAGCACGGGGGTCTGGCCCCCCACGGCCTCCCACCGGAGCCGTCTCTGCGCCGGCTGGAACTACCCCAGAGGGCAGAGTGACCTGCCCGGAGGGGGTTGGACCTTCCGTGGGGACTGGGGGAGGTGGGAGGGTGGGGGTGGGGTGTCGGCCTGTCATTCCTGGGGCTGCCTAGGGCCCTGACATTTGGGGGGTTTGATGGGCTGCTTCTCTGTCTTGGTGGTTCCAACTTGGCATTCCAGTGGGCGGTCATGGAGAAGAGGACCCGAGGGGAGGTGGTAAACAAGGGTGCCTGCGTTTTCTCGCCGTCCGCCACTTCAGGGAGCTCGCATTGAGCCCGCTTTCTGGCCTCGTTTTCTATTTACTTCAGTGCTATTTCAAAATGCCCTTTGTCCTCACGCTGCCACCAACTTTACTGCGCGCCCCCCGCCCGCCCCCCCCACCCCCGTGTAGAAATATCCACTAAGGGCGGAACGTGTTATGTAGGGAGATGGGTAATTTCCCACTTTAGGGAGACAAAACTGAAATCTTTTGCTCAGACGGCAAACTAGCAAACGGGAGGTGGTCTCCCAACTGAAAAGTACCATCTGCGGCGGGATGGTTTCACAGGGTAGGACCGCTCCTTAGCGACCGTGAACATTGTTTCTATTGTTTCCAGGATGTTAGAACAGGGGTTTTTATCATTCCTGAATCCTGTAGGGTTTGTTTGTTTTTTTTTTTTTTTAATTCCCAAATAGACAACTTGGAGCAGTTGAGGGTCTTTTTGTTTTTCTGTGACCGTTTGTTTTAAGGAGCAAATCACAGATTGAAGGTCGAATGTTTTAAATGGTGAGAGACAGAGACAGAGGAAACGAATGTTTAGGAGTTCATTTAACTTAATTTTTTTTTCTTTCCAAAATTACGTGAAATAGGGCTGTGAGTCAGTCAGTTTGTTTTGAAGGGAGGGGCTATCTTGGCAGAAGTTTTAAATGAGTATCTTAGTCATGTAGTTATGTGTATTTTTAAGGACTACCCAGTGACTGTAGTTTGTTCTCTTCCAAAGGTAGATGCCTCAGTTTCAGGCTTGAAATTGGGTCTATTTTGTAGAAAATCTGAAGAATTAATTGGGGAATATTTACTATTCGTGTCTGTGATAGCCATTAAATACCTAGCTAAAAGCATGTATTTAGTGTTTAGAATATTGTATATTCTGTACAACCATACATTGTAATCTTCAGAGGCAAAACTTGGAAAATTTGCTGGCTAACTTTAGTAAAATAAAGTTTAATTTACAAAAGTATAATTATTTGGGACAATTGATAGTCAAGATAAATGAGTATTAGCTAGAATGATCTTGGGCGGTCATGGAGAAGAGGACCCGAGGGGAGGTGGTAAACAAGGGTGCCTGCGTTTTCTCGCCGTCCGCCACTTCAGGGAGCTCGCATTGAGCCCGCTTTCTGGCCTCGTTTTCTATTTACTTCAGTGCTATTTCAAAATGCCCTTTGTCCTCACGCTGCCACCAACTTTACTGCGCGCCCCCGCCCGCCCCCACCCCGTGTAGAAATATCCACTAAGGGCGGAACGTGTTATGTAGGGAGATGGGTAATTTCCCACTTTAGGGAGACAAAACTGAAATCTTTTGCTCAGACGGCAAACTAGCAAACGGGAGGTGGTCTCCCAACTGAAAAGTACCATCTGCGGCGGGATGGTTTCACAGGGTAGGACCGCTCCTTAGCGACCGTGAACATTGTTTCTATTGTTTCCAGGATGTTAGAACAGGGGTTTTTATCATTCCTGAATCCTGTAGGGTTTGTTTGTTTTTTTTTTTTTTTAATTCCCAAATAGACAACTTGGAGCAGTTGAGGGTCTTTTTGTTTTTCTGTGACCGTTTGTTTTAAGGAGCAAATCACAGATTGAAGGTCGAATGTTTTAAATGGTGAGAGACAGAGACAGAGGAAACGAATGTTTAGGAGTTCATTTAACTTAATTTTTTTTTCTTTCCAAAATTACGTGAAATAGGGCTGTGAGTCAGTCAGTTTGTTTTGAAGGGAGGGGCTATCTTGGCAGAAGTTTTAAATGAGTATCTTAGTCATGTAGTTATGTGTATTTTTAAGGACTACCCAGTGACTGTAGTTTGTTCTCTTCCAAAGGTAGATGCCTCAGTTTCAGGCTTGAAATTGGGTCTATTTTGTAGAAAATCTGAAGAATTAATTGGGGAATATTTACTATTCGTGTCTGTGATAGCCATTAAATACCTAGCTAAAAGCATGTATTTAGTGTTTAGAATATTGTATATTCTGTACAACCATACATTGTAATCTTCAGAGGCAAAACTTGGAAAATTTGCTGGCTAACTTTAGTAAAATAAAGTTTAATTTACAAAAAGTATAATTATTTGGGACAATCGATAGTCAAGATAAATGAGTATTAGCTAGAATGATCTTACTCTTACGCAGTTGGCTAAAAACAAACTGCATGTTATAATAATGGGTTAAAAAGTGGTAATATTTTTGTTTAGATAATTGAGAAAGAAGTGTGGTGAACCCTTTCAGTTTGGAATAGGCAATATGGAAGGAGAATTCCTTGCAACATGCACTTATTTAAATCAGCTGTTTTTTAATTTTGGTCTTATTTAAAGACAGTCTTCAGTTTTGTTATATGTGTTAAGTTTTTTTCCCCACCTATGTGACACGTTGAAGAAGGTATGAAGATTCTTAAACATCATGCCTTAGTCATATGTGAGAATTTTGTTCAGTTTTATTCTATTCTACTTCTTTTCCTTATTTTTTCCCCCTTATTAAATGACTTTTTATTCTAAAGTCTTTCGTTATGATCATGAGCAGTTAACACTGGTGACAGGTTTAAAACCATTGTTTTTTATTTCACTGCTTTTGTGAAACAAGGCTTTTAGTGTGTTCCACTACAGCTGCAGTTAAAAGTTGGCACAGACCTTTCTCTGCTACTATTCTCACTGATCAAATGGTGGTCCTGAACATTTAATGTAATTTATTTTTTAAGTGAAGCTATTTTCTTTATGTTGCATTGTCATTTCTGAATGCAGTGGAATGCCAGTTGTCTTAAATTTTTCATAATTTAACTCTTTTACATCTTACGTATTAATAGGCTTCTAACTGATCTTTTTCTTCATGAAATAGTTGATTTAGTCTGTTTTTAACTGTGGCATCTGTTGTAGTAGAGACTTGTGAGACCTGTGAAATACAGGTGAAATACAAATTTGTTTTTTCATCCTATTTTTCAAATGTTTTAAATCTGTATGCTTCTTAGCTTGGGTCAGAGGCGAGAGTAATATAGATGTATAATGGGCAAAAGTAGTTTCTTGTGTCTAATTTTTTATATGTTACAAACTTCTGCTCTGGCTTCAGTATCTTTTTGTCCAATTTCTTTATTTTTATTTAGTTTTTTTTTTTTATTGGTTGCTCTGCCTGGCATGTGGGATCTTAGTTTCCCCACCAGGGATGAAACCTGGGTACCCTGCATCAGAAGCAAGGAGCCTTAACCACTGGAACTCCAGGGAAATTCTTTGTCCAGTTTCTTTTTCTTTTTTTAAATTTTTTTATTTTTATTTTTGGCTGTTCTGGATTTTCACTGCTGCCACATGTTCTCTGGTTGCAGGGAATGGGGGCTACTCTTGAGTTGAGATGAGCAGGCTTCTTGTTGTGATGACTTCTTGTTGTGGAACTCAAGGGCACACGGGCTTCAGTAGTTGCGGCACGTGGTCTCAATACTTGCGGCTTTGAGGCTCTAGAGCACAGGCTCAGTAGTTGGGACTCATGGGCTTAGTTGCTCTGCAGCATGTTGGATCTTCCCAGATCAGGGATTGAACCCATGGCTCCTGCATTGGCAGGTGAACTCTTTACCACTGAGCTACCAGGGAAGTCCTTTCCAGTTGCTTGATCTCATTGATTTACTGAGTGAATTTCTTTGCTGCTTCATTTTCTTTTTTTTATTTTTTATTTATTTATTTTTTTTAATTTTTTTTTTTTACTTTTACAGAGTTTTGTTGTTTACAGATATGAATGATCCCAGGTTAGTCATATGTATATCCCCCCATCCCACCCTTCCAGGCCGTCTGCTGCTTCATTTTCCTCTGGGGTCAGTGATTACAGAAAACAAAGCAGGGAGATGACTTAGAACAGGCAGAACACTTCTGATCTTAATTTTGCTCATATGGAGCAAGCTGCAATTTTATTCTGTTACTGAAAGAATAGCTTGTAAAGTTGAAGTGATACAAAATGCTTAAAGTATTGCAGTTTTTGTAATTTTGATTTTATTCAATAATACATAGGAATGAAATGCAGGTGTGTTCCATTTTTGAATAACTCTCAACTGATAAAATTTAAAAAGTATTTGTTATATTCTCAGAATTTTCCTTAATAGAATATTCTTTATCAAATGTAGCACTGTGTTTTATATTAAAGAAACTCTTTAGTAGTAGTTTTTTAGAGATAAAGGACATAGCTTTTCATTTGTTCTGGAAATCTGTTCTTCACATGCGACCCCAGCTCCCCATAAAATAAAATATTATAGGGGCTTCCCTGGTGGTCCAGTGGGTGAAGAGTCTTCCTTGCAGTGAAGGGGGCTCTGGTTTGATCCCTGGCCCGGGAAGATCCAGCATGGAGCAGCTGGACCGGTGTGTCTAGTTGCGAGCTTGCGCTCTGAAGTGCATGTGCCCAGAGCTGGTGCTGTGCAACGAGAGAGGGCATTGCAGTGGGAGGTCCACACAGGCCAAGGAATAAAGATGGATGGAAATAAATAAAAAGCCAGTAAAAGAGGCCAAAAATTAAAAAAAGAAAATGAAAAAAAAATTAAAAAAAGAATAAATTAGTGTAGCATACCCTATTTTATGACTGTTAAAGTTCTTAATGTATGGTTGCAACAGTTTTTGTTTTTGTTTTTTTGGCGTAGGGATCTTTTCGATAACTTGATAAATTTACTTTGAAAGAAATGAAGAGACACAAACTAGTTTATATGCATTTTCGGAGGGTTAACAGAATCCCTGTTTTAAGGTTTGGATTGTCAACTTTATAAATGAAATTAAATGCCTTTGACATTATAGAAGTATTGCTTTTTTTAAATTTTTAAATTTTTTTATTTTATTTTATTTATTTATTTTTTGCTTTTTTTTTTTTTGAAGTTTATGATGAGTGTTTCAGTCAGTTAAAATTTTCTTAGTTTAAATTTTTTCCTCAGTTGCTTTAAGAACACCTCTTAGGATTTTTACCCATAACCTTTTCTGGAAACTGAACTTTCTTGAGAGTAGGGTAAACTAAGGCAACATTGCAAATGGAAACGTGGTTAATGTGCCCTGGTTTGGGACACTGTATCCAATTTTAGTCCCCAGCCTGCACCCCTGGCAGATACAGCATACCAGTATTTTATACAGTATACTTTTACCATGTTGACTCCAAGATGTGTATTTTTCTATTTTTATGTCTCAAATTTGAAATAAGTCCACGAGTCTTAGAATTGCCATCGGTCAGGTGGCATTTGTGACCTAGCCATGAGAGACCCTTCCATTGGAAATAATCTGGTAAAATTTTCTAAAATCTCAGATGAGTGCCTTAAATTTGATAAAGTATTACTTCTTTTTGAATGAAGGATTTGTGTTCCCAGTACTTTCTGTTGCATATTGACTCCTCTTTTTCAGAGATTTGTGTTAGTACACAATACTGAACACACATCAATGGCAAAGCACTGTAGAAAGTGTCACTACCTCTTAGGTAGTGTGGCAGACTATTAGAACATTGATAACCTTGGAGCTCTTATGAATGATCTTCATAGAAGTCATTTTGCATACCTTGAAATACAGAAATGTGAAGTGTAGGTGTTACTGACAGAATTGTAATGGTAATTATATCAAAGTTTTAAGGCCGGTTAGTGTGTTGGTCAGCATGACACAGTCTGTCAGGACTAAATGTTCTGTTTCATCTTTAAAACTTAGTGGTCCTAGGGCTTCCCTGGTGGTCCAGTGGGTAAGGACACTGCCTTGCTGTGTGAAGGGCACTGGTTCGATCCCTGGCCTGGGAAGATCCCACGTGCCACGGAGCAGCTGGACCGATGTTTCCAATTACCGAGCCGGAGCTCTGGAGCGCATGCGCCCAGAGCCGGTGCTCTGCGACAACAGAGGCCACTGTGATGGGAGGCCCACACGGGCCAAAGAACAAAGACAGATGAAAATAGATAAATGAAAGACCAATAGAAGTGGCCCGCCAGCTCCCCTCCCTCCACCTGCCCCCCCTCCCCAAAAAACCTTAGTGTTCCTAGAGTAAGGTTCCAAAATAATCTGTCTGTTAGAGACAGGTGAAATAAAAGAGATCATCTAGGAATTTGACCCACCTCTGCTAATATACTTAGGGAAAATAACTGGAAGAGCTATAAATTCAGGGTTTAAAACAACAGAATTCTGTCTTGCTGAAAGGTCATATTTAACTATATTAATTCTTTTATGTTTCTGAAATTCTCTTAAACTGTTTCATCTTGTACAGCTACATATATATCTGAATAAAATAAGCTGAGCCTCTTTGAAAGTGTTTTGTCAGCACAGAACTTTGTTCTGTGAGAAGTTGTTATTCAGGGTCAGTGCTTATGTATCTTTAAATGAATTGATTCTGAAATGAATAGAATGACAGATACAAAATTGAAGAGAAAATTTTAGTTTGGATTGCCAAGATTTGATTTTACATATATTTCTCTCCATATAAGAATTGGAATATTCAGATTTAGGGATATGTATTTAAGACAGAAAGTGAATATCCACTTTAAGCACTTTTAGCTGATTTGTGTTAGTACACAATACTGAACACACATCAATGGCAAAGCACTGTAGAAAGTGTCACTACCTCTTAGGTAGTGTGGCAGACTATTAGAACATTGATAACCTTGGAGCTCTTATGAATGATCTTCATAGAAGTCATTTTGCATACCTTGAAATACAGAAATGTGAAGTGTAGGTGTTACTGACAGAATTGTAATGGTAATTATATCAAAGTTTTAAGGCCGGTTAGTGTGTTGGTCAGCATGACACAGTCTGTCAGGACTAAATGTTCTGTTTCATCTTTAAAACTTAGTGGTCCTAGGGCTTCCCTGGTGGTCCAGTGGGTAAGGACACTGCCTTGCAGTGCAAGGGGCGCTGGTTCCATCCCTGGCCTGGGAAGATCCCACGTGCCACGGAGCAGCTGGACCGATGTTTCCAATTACCGAGCCGGAGCTCTGGAGCGCATGCACCCCGAGCCGGTGCTCTGCGACAACAGAGGCCACTGCGATGGGAGGCCCACACGGGCCAAAGAACAAAGATGGATGAAAATAGATAAACGAAAGACCAACAGAAGTGGCCCACCGGACCCCTCCCTCCCCAACCTGCCCCCCCCCCCAAAAAACCTTAGTGTTCCTAGAGTAAGGTTCCAAAATAATCTGTCTGTTAGAGACAGGTGAAATAAAAGAGATCATCTAGGAATTTGACCCACCTCTGCTAATATACTTAGGGAAAATAACTGGAAGAGCTATAAATTCAGGGTTTAAAACAACAGAATTCTGTCTTGCTGAAAGGTCATATTTAACTATATTAATTCTTTTATGTTTCTGAAATTCTCTTAAACTGTTTCATCTTGTACAGCTACATATATATCTGAATAAAATAAGCTGAGCCTCTTTGAAAGTGTTTTGTCAGCACAGAACTTTGTTCTGTGAGAAGTTGTTATTCAGGGTCAGTGCTTATGTATCTTTAAATGAATTGATTCTGAAATGAATAGAATGACAGATACAAAATTGAAGAGAAAATTTTAGTTTGGATTGCCAAGATTTGATTTTACATATATTTCTCTCCATATAAGAATTGGAATATTCAGATTTAGGGATATGTATTTAAGACAGAAAGTGAATATCCACTTTAAGCACTTTTAGCTGATTTGTTTCAGTAACAAATACAGATAGGTTTTTGTTACAACACAGTTAATTACTGTTGTAAGCTTGTTGGCAAGGTAATTTAAAACCTATAAAGCTCTGGATGTCATATCTAATTGCAGATGCACACTACTATCCTTATATGAGTAATGTGGATGTTAGTAGCTAACATTTTATTGAGTGTTTGCTGTGTGCCACGTACTTTACATGGAATATCACTTTATATAGAATCCTGTGAAGTATGCTCCCATTACTCTCATGTATATAGGGAAACAACCACAGAGTTTATTTTTATTTTTTTTTAACTTTTTTTTGGGGGGGTCGGGCGGAGGGCGGGTTGGGGAGGGAGCGGGCGGGCGGGCCACTTCTATTGGTCTTTCATTTATCTATTCTCATCCGTCTTTGTTCTTTGGCCCGTGTGGACCTACCATCACAGTGGCCTCTGTTGTTGCAGAGCACCGGCTCTGGGCGCATGGCTCGGTAATTGGACACATCGGTCCAGCCGCTCCACGGCACATGGGATCTTCCCAGGCCAGGGATCAAACTAGCGCCCCTTGCACTGCAAGGCAGTGTCTTTACCCACAGGACCACCAGGGAAGCCCCACAGAGTTTATTTAACTTGCTCCGGTCCTTAGCTAGAAAGCTGTATCAAACTGGATGACCAGACTGCTTGACTCTGAAGCCTGTATTATTCTCTTCGTGAGATCTTCTACCATTGTGGATGATGTTTGAAGGTACAAAAGTGGAGCTTTACGGAAATAAAATTTATGGATGGGATTTCACTAGTGGTCCAGTGGTATGTCCTCTGCAGGAGGTGGCAGATTCGATCCTTAATTGGGGATCCAAGTTCCATGTGCTTCATGGTGCAATCAAAAAAGTAAATAAGTAAATGAAATTTATGGAGCATTTGCAAAGGAGCTATTTTTATTTTAAATTTTATCATTTTAAAGGTCACAAGAGTAATTGTTATGACTTCTGCTTATAACTCTAAAATTGATTAGAAAAATTGGATTTTGATGTTGTTTTTAGACTACTTAGATTAGAGACTGACAAGTCATATTGTAGAAGGACTTTTTTAAATTAAATTAGCTTCTTTGATAGCAGTTTTCTCATTACAGGAAGAGTGGGATGGTGCTAAAGTTGAGATAATATAAATTTAGAAAAACCAGAAAAACTATTTTTGTGATTAGAAATGATGATATGAACATGTTTGAAGGGGTGGTGAGAAATCATAGAGGAAGTTATATTTCTTAATACAAGTATTGTTGCAGTATGGTTTTAAAATAATGTGAATACTTTTCCAGTATATTTAAACATCATAGAGGAAACTTGAGCAGTGTAAGGTTAAAACTTTGTTATTTCAGTTGGGTTTTAACTGGTATTTCTTATCTCTATTACAGCAGCTTTTATTGATTTGTTTGTTTATTTTTGGCTATTCTGGGCTTTCACTGCTGCCACAGGCTCTTCTCTAGTTGTGGGGAGTGGGAGCTACTCTCTGGTTGGGGTGAGCAGGCTTCTTGTGGTGGTGACGTCTCCTGTGGAACTCGGGCTCCAGGGCACCATGGGCTTCAGTAGTTGGCAGCACATGGGCTCAATAGTTGTGGCGTCGAGGCTGTAGAGCACAGGTTCCATAGTTGTGGCTCATGGGCTTAATTGTTCCGCAGCATGTGGGATCTTCCTGAATCAGGAATCGAACTCCTGCATAGGCAGGCGAACTCTTAACCACTGAGCTACCAGGGAAGCCCCAGCTTTATTTTTGAACCATTGATGCATGTAATAATTGGGATGAGCATTACACTGAGTGAAAAAGTCGATCTCAAAAGGTTACATGATTCCACTTATTTAACATTCTTGAGATGTCAAAAGTATAGAGATTAGGGGCTTCCCTGGTGGTACAGTGGGTAAAGAGCCCGCCTTGCAGTGCAAGGGGCACCAGTTTGATCCCTGGCTCTAGAAGAACCCAAGTGCCGCAGAGCGACTGGACCAGTGTGTCCAATTAGGAGCCAGCACTCTGGAGCGCATGCGCCCAGAGCCGGTGCTCTGCAGCAAGAGAGGCCACTGCGATGGGAAGTCCACACAGAGCAAAGAATACAAAGATGGGTGAAAGTAAACATATATAAAAAATTAAAGACACATGATGTGGAAAAAAGATAGCAGTTTTCTTTTCAAGAGTAATTGTTATGACTTCTGCTTATAACTCTAAAATTGATTAGAAAAATTGGATTTTGATGTTGTTTTAGACTACTTAGATTAGAGACTGACAAGTCATATTGTAGAAGGACTTTTTTAAATTAAATTAGCTTCTTTGATAGCAGTTTTCTCATTACAGGAAGAGTGGGATGGTGCTAAAGTTGAGATAATATAAATTTAGAAAAACCAGAAAAACTATTTTTGTGATTAGAAATGATGATATGAACATGTTTGAAGGGGTGGTGAGAAATCATAGAGGAAGTTATATTTCTTAATACAAGTATTGTTGCAGTATGGTTTTAAAATAATGTGAATACTTTTCCAGTATATTTAAACATCATAGAGGAAACTTGAGCAGTGTAAGGTTAAAACTTTGTTATTTCAGTTGGGTTTTAACTGGTATTTCTTATCTCTATTACAGCAGCTTTTATTGATTTGTTTGTTTATTTTTGGCTATTCTGGGCTTTCACTGCTGCCACAGGCTCTTCTCTAGTTGTGGGGAGTGGGAGCTACTCTCTGGTTGGGGTGAGCAGGCTTCTTGTGGTGGTGACGTCTCCTGTGGAACTCGGGCTCCAGGGCACCATGGGCTTCAGTAGTTGGCAGCACATGGGCTCAATAGTTGTGGCGTCGAGGCTGTAGAGCACAGGTTCCATAGTTGTGGCTCATGGGCTTAATTGTTCCGCAGCATGTGGGATCTTCCTGAATCAGGAATCGAACTCCTGCATAGGCAGGCGAACTCTTAACCACTGAGCTACCAGGGAAGCCCCAGCTTTATTTTTTGAACCATTGATGCATGTAATAATTGGGATGAGCATTACACTGAGTGAAAAAGTCGATCTCAAAAGGTTACATGATTCCACTTATTTAACATTCTTGAGATGTCAAAAGTATAGAGATTAGGGGCTTCCCTGGTGGTACAGTGGGTAAAGAGCCCGCCTTGCAGTGCAAGGGGCACCAGTTTGATCCCTGGCTCTAGAAGAACCCAAGTGCCGCAGAGCGACTGGACCAGTGTGTCCAATTAGGAGCCAGCACTCTGGAGCGCATGCGCCCAGAGCCGGTGCTCTGCAGCAAGAGAGGCCACTGCGATGGGAAGTCCACACAGAGCAAAGAATACAAAGATGGGTGAAAGTAAACATATATAAAAAATTAAAGACACATGATGTGGAAAAAAAATTTTTTTTTAAGGTATAAAGATTAAAACAAATCAGTGAGTGCTGGGGTTAGAGATGTTTGAGTTGAGGTAAGCAGGTGGAGGAGAAGCATGAGGGGTGGTCTTTGTGGATGGAATAGTTCTGTATCTTAATTGTGTTGGTAGTTTCACAGATCTACACAGATCATAAAATGATGCAGAACTGTACTCATACATTGTACCGGTGTCAAATTCCTAGTTCTGATACGGGATTGTGATTATGTAAGATGCAACTATTGGCGGAAATTTAGTGAAAAATGCAGATTTCTCTGTACTGTCTTTGCAATATGTTTTGTAAAACTATAACCATTGCAGATAAGATGTTAAGAATTTAATCATCAGAGGAAGCCATATATTCATGCATTATAGCATCTTGAGATCATTGCAGTAGTTTCAGTTTATTGTATATTTGGATTTTCAGATTTCATTGGTATTTAGTTACCTGCTTTGCTATATTTGCTGCATGGGCAGCTGATGCTTAATTTGAGGGATAAATCCTTTAAAATAATTTGAATTGTGTGGCTCACTTAGCACACATAGTAATTCAGGTTGTAATTCAGATTGTAAACATTGATTGTTTATTACCTCATTAAGAATAACCATGGCCCCATTTATAAGATAATGTTAAGTACTGGCAAAGTCAAAAAAGCCTGGACAATATGTAGTAATTTTTTATAGAACAGAGCGATTTAAAGCTTAGAAAACAGATCTTTTTTTTTCTTTTTTTAAAAAATTTTTATTTTACTTTTTACCTTTGCAGAGTTTTGTTGTTTACAGATATGTATGATCCCAGATTAGTCATTTGTATATCCCCCCCATCCCACCCCTCCAGGCCGTCACACAGCACCCCTGCAGGATCCCCTTTTCTTGCAGTGCAGTGACAGTAGCTATTTTTTTCACATATGATAGTATAGGTTTAGAAAATAGATCTTTAAGCTTAATGGAAATCATACCTGATATATATAAGGTAAAACAAAAAACTTTCATTATTCAAAAGAATATTTTTTGTATGATTTGAAACTTTTGAAATTGTTGGTAGAGGCACAGGTAAAATTATTAATACTTCATATTTCATTTTTTTAAAATATTTTTTAAAATTTATTTTTGGCTATGCTGACACTTCGTTCCTGTGCAGGCTTTCCTCTAGTTTCAGCGAATGAGCAGCTCATTGTGGTGGCTGCTTTTTTTGTTTGTTTTTTTTTGACCCTTTTATTAGTTTCTTCCTTATTTTATTTTTCATCCATCTTTATTCTTTGGTCTATGTGGGCCTCCCATTCCAGTGGTCGGTCTCATTGCAGAGCACTGGCTCTGGGTACATGCACTCCAGAGCTCTGACTTGTAAATGGACACACTGGCCCAGCTGCTGCATGGCATGTGGGATCTTCCTGGGCCAGGGATTGAACTAGTGCCCCTTGCACTGCAAGGGAGACTCTTTACCCACTGAACCACCAGGCAAGCCGCGTGGTGGCTGCTTTTGTTGAGCACGAGCTCTGGAGTACTCAGGCCTTAGTATTTGTGGCCCAAGGGCCTAGTAGTTGCTGCTCCAGGGCTCTAGAGCATAGGAGCAGTAGTTGTGGCTCACGGGCTTAGGTTCTCCGTGGCATGCGGGATCTTCCCGAATCAGGGATCAAATCAAGTCTCCTGCATTGGCAGGCAGATTCTTTACCACTGAGCCACCAGGAAAGCCCCACATTTCATTTTCAACTAAAATATAGTATTACTCAGATTATTTTCCTCTTTTACCAAGCTGAATATGAATCACCTTTGGATGTTTAAGAAAAGAAGGTCCACAGAGAAGTAAAGATTCCTCATTAAGAATAACCATGGCCCCTTTTAAGATAATGTTAAGTACTGGCAAAGTCAAAAAGCCTGGACAATATGTAGTAATTTTTATAGAACAGAGCGATTTAAAGCTTAGAAAACAGATTTTTTTTTTCTTTTTAAAAATTTTTATTTTACTTTTACCTTTGCAGAGTTTTGTTGTTTACAGATATGTATGATCCCAGATTAGTCATTTGTATATCCCCCATCCCACCCTCCAGGCTCACACAGCACCCTGCAGGATCCCTTTTCTTGCAGTGCAGTGACAGTAGCTATTTTTTTCACATATGATAGTATAGGTTTAGAAAATAGATCTTTAAGCTTAATGGAAATCATACCTGATATATATAAGGTAAAACAAAAAACTTTCATTATTCAAAAGAATATTTTTTGTATGATTTGAAACTTTTGAAATTGTTGGTAGAGGCACAGGTAAAATTATTAATACTTCATATTTCATTTTTTTAAAATATTTTTTAAAATTTATTTTTGGCTATGCTGACACTTCGTTCCTGTGCAGGCTTTCCTCTAGTTTCAGCGAATGAGCAGCTCATTGTGGTGGCTGCTTTTTTTGTTTGTTTTTTTTTTGACCCTTTTATTAGTTTCTTCCTTATTTTATTTTTCATCCATCTTTATTCTTTGGTCTATGTGGGCCTCCCATTCCAGTGGTCGGTCTCATTGCAGAGCACTGGCTCTGGGTACATGCACTCCAGAGCTCTGACTTGTAAATGGACACACTGGCCCAGCTGCTGCATGGCATGTGGGATCTTCCTGGGCCAGGGATTGAACTAGTGCCCCTTGCACTGCAAGGGAGACTCTTTACCCACTGAACCACCAGGCAAGCCGCGTGGTGGCTGCTTTTGTTGAGCACGAGCTCTGGAGTACTCAGGCCTTAGTATTTGTGGCCCAAGGGCCTAGTAGTTGCTGCTCCAGGGCTCTAGAGCATAGGAGCAGTAGTTGTGGCTCACGGGCTTAGGTTCTCCGTGGCATGCGGGATCTTCCCGAATCAGGGATCAAATCAAGTCTCCTGCATTGGCAGGCAGATTCTTTACCACTGAGCCACCAGGAAAGCCCCACATTTCATTTTCAACTAAAATATAGTATTACTCAGATTATTTTCCTCTTTTACCAAGCTGAATATGAATCACCTTTGGATGTTTAAGAAAAAGAAGGTCCACAGAGAAGTAAAGATTTGCCACTAATAAGGACATTAAGAAGTTGTGCAGTAGGTTCTGAGGGCATTTCTCAAAAGAAGTCTTGAATTGTTTTGAGCAGTGGCAACTAGCACTGTTGGGGTAGATATATAGCCAGCCAAACGTTCTGAAGGAGGCAGAGCTCATTTGAGTTCTGTACTTGGGTTTAAAACAAACAAAAAGCCCTTATTACTTAAGAAGGCTCATCTTGGTCTTGTCACATAACTGCTCTTTCTCCCGCTAAATAGGAACAGGAATAATATTTGTAAGCTAACCCCTGTGGAAAACTTCAGCCTTAAAATTTTAAAAAGAAGGAAAAAAACACCCACAAGATCCTACTGGATAACATAGGGAACTATATTCAATATACCATACCATAATGGCAAAGAATATGAAGGATAATATGTATGCATATACCTGAATCACTTTGCTGTACAACAGAAATTAACACAACATTGTAAATCAACTGCATTTCAGTAAAACTTAAGAAAAGTAGAATAACTGTATCCTCAGGGTTTTTACCCTGAGTTTTTTGACTTTGTTTTTCCTCAGTTTTTTTTTTTTGGCGACTTCTGTTGGTCTTTCATTTATCTGTTTTCATCCATCTTTGTTCTTTGGCCCGTGTGGGCCTCCCATCGCAGTGGCCTCTCTTGTTGTGGAGCACCGGCTCTGGGCGCAGACGCTCCAGAGCTCCAGCTCGGTAGTTGAACAGATTGGTCCAGCCACTCCGCGGGCACATGGGACCTTCCCAGGCCAGGGATTGAACCGGTGCCCCTTGCAGTCAAGGCAGTGTCCTTACCCACTGGACCACCAGGGAAGCCAAAGCCCAACTTTTTTTTTTTTTTTAAACATTTATTTTATTTATTTATCTTTTGGGGGGTGATGTGGGGAGGGAGGGGGACGGGCGGGCCACTTCTCTTGGTCTTTCATTTCTCTGTTTTCATCTGTCTTTGTTCTTTGGCTCCTGTGGGCCTCCCATCGCGGTGGCCTCTGTCGTCGCAGAGCGCCGGCTCTGGGTGCATGCACCCCAGAGCTCCAGCTCGGCAATTGGACACATCAGTCTAGCCGCTCCGTGGCACGTGGAATCTTCCCAGGCCAGGGATCGAACCGGCGCCCCTTGCACTGCGAGGCGGTGTTCTTACCCACTGGACCACCAGGGGAAGCCCTCAACTTTTTTTTTTTTTTAGTATATTTTGCTTACAATTTTGGTTAGTGCCCCACATCAACCTGAATCTGCCATAGGTATACATATGTCCCCTCCCTGTTGAGTTTTTCAACTTTGTTAATTGTATTTACTGTAAATAAAAATGAAGGAAAAATAGCTAGACAAAGAGAAGTCTGAAACTGAAGATATGGAAATTCTGTAGAATAGCACTTCCTGAGTTTTGAATTGATGGGTTGCCACTTTTCTTATATAACCATTTTTTTTGAAGTTGTTTTTTTAAACTGGTAAATTGTGGAATAAGTAATGTGCAGAAAGGTTCCTTAAATGAAAATGGTGTAAAACTGAATGTGTAATGGTAAAACTGAAGAAGTTACTGAGGACATGTATTATACTAAGTAAATAAGTTATTCTTAACCTTAAATTTTTTTTCTGTTATCACCACACCTAGTAGTATGTGAGTCTAAATAAACTCTTAGATTATGGGCTTCTTATGAAATGACTGGATCTTACTTTAATCTTTGAAATTCCTTAGCACTTGACATAGGACCTGAAAGAGTAATGCTTACATCTTTTGGAGTAGATCAAATCCACTGAGAATGATAGTTGTCCCCCCATTTCTCCGTGCAGTTTCAAGAAATTACTGATACTTGAATTTTCTTCATAGATCTTAGGTGATGCGGTTCCTTGTCTTGAACATACGTGGTGCAGTATTTGGACTGCTGAGTTTTTCTAGTTGTGCTTTCCGTTTTTGGAGAAATTGGATTTTTTTTTCCTCCATCAGTGACATTTTTCTGTAGTTGCCAGGTTGCCTCAGTTAAATCTGATGTTCTTGGTGACTGAAGGTTTAACTAAAATTAAGGTGGAAATCTTGGTTATTGTAATATAGGAAGTTACAATCTTTGTAAAGGGTTTCTCTTATAATTTAAGTAATGTAAAACTTATTTAGGAATAGTTAAGACTTTTGGAGCAGTGACAATGAGAGGCATTAGTAAAACCTGCTAGATATAGCAACTTTAACTTCTGTAGTCCCATGAAGATCAGGATTGTTCAGCTTCCTTTGGAAATCAACTGAATAAAGCAAAATAACTAAATCCAGTTGTTTTTAGCCTTACTTTTTAGAATACCTGAAGACATAAGATCTTTTCAAAGAAGACCAAAAATACATTTTGGAAGTGTAAAAAAACAAAAAAAAAGGAAGTGCAGAATTTATTATACACTGGAGGATTTTTAAATATTGTTTAGTTAATTTATTTTTGGCTCTTCTGGGTTTTCATTACTGCTGCAGGCTCTTCTCTAGTTGCAGGGAGTGGGGGTTCTCTCTAGTTGAGGTGAGCAGGCTTCTTGTGGTGGTGACTTCTCTTGTGGAACTTGGGCACCAGGGCACATGGGCTTCAATAGTTGCGGCTTTGAGTCTCTAGAACACAGGCAGCTCAGTAGTTGTGGCTCATGGGCTTAGTTGCTCTGCAGCATGTGGGATCTTCCCAGATCAGGGATTGAACCTGTGTCTCCTGCATTGGCAGAAGGGTTCTTATCCACTGAGCCACAAGGGAAGCCCCTTAATGACTCTTGATACATTAAAAGAATTGGAATAATTAGAAAAGTACATCTTTTATAGCTGTGCTTTGATAATACATTGCATGTGTGCAATTTGTTAAAAAATAATTTTGATGACTTTATAGTCAAATATATATGTTTTTCTCTCCATATATATATATAAAACTTCTAAATATAAGATTAACTACATCTTAAAAGAAAAAGATTACATCTTGATCATTCTGCTTACATGAACACTTTTAATTAATTCTTAACAAGCTAGAGTAGGGAAGGAACTTTTGTTGTTACTCAGTTTCCAAGTCTGACTCTTTGCGAACCCCATGGATTATAGCACTGAAGGCCTCCCTGTCCCTCACCACCTCCCAGAGTTTGCCTAAGTTCAGGTTAAATTTCTGTCTTGTGTGAATTCTAGCAGACAAGCTCTCCTGAGTTACTGTTCCAGTTACCAAATACAATTTTCTGAAAGTAATGTAAAACTTATTTAGGAATAGTTAAGACTTTTGGAGCAGTGACAATGAGAGGCATTAGTAAAACCTGCTAGATATAGCAACTTTAACTTCTGTAGTCCCATGAAGATCAGGATTGTTCAGCTTCCTTTGGAAATCAACTGAATAAAGCAAAATAACTAAATCCAGTTGTTTTTAGCCTTACTTTTTAGAATACCTGAAGACATAAGATCTTTTCAAAGAAGACCAAAAATACATTTTGGAAGTGTAAAAAAACAAAAAAAAAGGAAGTGCAGAATTTATTATACACTGGAGGATTTTTAAATATTGTTTAGTTAATTTATTTTTGGCTCTTCTGGGTTTTCATTACTGCTGCAGGCTCTTCTCTAGTTGCAGGGAGTGGGGGTTCTCTCTAGTTGAGGTGAGCAGGCTTCTTGTGGTGGTGACTTCTCTTGTGGAACTTGGGCACCAGGGCACATGGGCTTCAATAGTTGCGGCTTTGAGTCTCTAGAACACAGGCAGCTCAGTAGTTGTGGCTCATGGGCTTAGTTGCTCTGCAGCATGTGGGATCTTCCCAGATCAGGGATTGAACCTGTGTCTCCTGCATTGGCAGAAGGGTTCTTATCCACTGAGCCACAAGGGAAGCCCCTTAATGACTCTTGATACATTAAAAGAATTGGAATAATTAGAAAAGTACATCTTTTATAGCTGTGCTTTGATAATACATTGCATGTGTGCAATTTGTTAAAAAATAATTTTGATGACTTTATAGTCAAATATATATGTTTTTCTCTCCATATATATATATAAAACTTCTAAATATAAGATTAACTACATCTTAAAAGAAAAAGATTACATCTTGATCATTCTGCTTACATGAACACTTTTAATTAATTCTTAACAAGCTAGAGTAGGGAAGGAACTTTTGTTGTTACTCAGTTTCCAAGTCTGACTCTTTGCGAACCCCATGGATTATAGCACTGAAGGCCTCCCTGTCCCTCACCACCTCCCAGAGTTTGCCTAAGTTCAGGTTAAATTTCTGTCTTGTGTGAATTCTAGCAGACAAGCTCTCCTGAGTTACTGTTCCAGTTACCAAATACATTCTGAAAGTTTTTATGCCTGTATTTCTAATTAGACCTCTCTCTGAGTTTTTACCTGCCTATTTGGACATTTCCACCATATGTCCTATTTACACCATAGCACTAAACTGAACTCTGCCCTTTCCCATATGCTTCTTCTATGTTCACTTTCCTGGACATTGTCTACCCAGTGGCACAAGCCAAGGAAATCAGTTTGGATGGTTTCTTCTCTCTCTTTCCACATATTCAGTTATTTTTAGTATCTCTTGGCTCAGATATTTAGCCCCTGATCTTTATTTCTGCTCCCATCATGTGAGTTCCCACTCAGTTGTCTCTTCCCTGGACTGTGACAGTAGCCTCTTTACTCTGTTTTGTGCCCCTTCAGTCTATAATGCCGCCAGAATAGCCTGTCAGGCTCTAATCTCATCTGTCCCCACCAAAAAAAAAAAAAAAAGGAAAGAAAAGAAGTTAGTAGTCCATTTTACATAAAATTAAATAAAAATTCCTTGATGTGGCATATAAGACCCCTCATGATCTGGTTGTTGCTTTTCCAATTGTATTTTTAGTTCTTGCCCCATAGGTGATCTTTGACAGTGCCATTTTTTAAGCTGTTACCTGTCTGGAATGCCTTTTTTATTGTTTTCTCATGTCCTCTTTGGTCTATGAACTCATATCTTTTTTTTTTTTTTTAATTATTGCTTTATTTATCTTAATTTGGCTGCACTGGGTCTGTTATGGCATATGGGATCTAGATCCCTGGCCAGGTATCGAACCCAGGCCCCTTGTGTTAGGAGCACAGAGTCTTACCCATTGGACCACCAGGGGAATCCCTGAACTCTGTATCTTAAGACCCAGTTCACTGTGAATGATCTCTTGGGGTCTCTCCCATTAATTCTAATCTCCCCAGTTAGATTATTTTAAATTCCAGGGCTTTCTTGGTGGTCCAGTGGGTAAAGAGTCCACCTTGCAGTGCAAGGGGCACCGGTTCAGTCCCTGGCCTGGGAAGATCCCACGTGCTGTGGAACGGCTGGACCAGTGTGTCCAACATTCTGGAGCGCGTGTGCCCAGAGCCAGTGCTCTGCAGCTAGAGAAGCCACTGCAATGGGAGGCCCACACAGGCCAAAGAATAGAGATGGATGAAAAATAAATAAATAAGTAAATAAACAATAAAAGAGGCCAAAAATTATAAAAAAGAAAAATGATCCATATAAAAAAAAAAAATCCAAACATGTCCTTCATCCCTACATACTGGAGTCCCTAAAGAGAAGGAATCTTTAAAAAAAAACATGATCATGGGCTTCCCTGGTGGTCTAGTGTGTAAGGACACTTTCTTGCAGTGCAAGGGGCGCCGGTTCAATCCCTGGCCCGGGAAGATCCCATGTGCTGTGGAGCAGCTGGACCGATGTGTCCCAGCTACCGAGCTGGAGCTCTGGGGCGTATGCGCCCAGAGCTAGTGCTCTGCAACGGGAGAGAGGCCACTGTGATGGGAAGTCCACACAGGCCAAAGAACAAAGATGGATGAAAACAGATAAATGAAAGACCAATAGAACTGGCCAAAGGGACTTCCCTGATGGTTCAAGGCTAAGACTCTAAGCTCCCAATGCAGGGGGCCAGGGTTTGATCCTGGTAGGGGAACTAGATCCCACATGCCACAGCTAAGACCCAGTGCAACCAAATAAATAAAAACACATGATCATATTATTCTTACACTTAGAGCAATAATTCCTTAATATTATCTGATAATGAGTTAGTATTCCGATTCTCCCAGTTGTCTCATAGGTCTGCTTTTAAGCTAGTTTGTCTCAAAATCCACAGTAAGGTCCATGATTACTTTTAGTGATATACCTCTTAAGACTAATTGCTTTCCCTTCTTCCTTTTTAAAAAAAATAACTGCCTTATTGAGAGATAATTTTCACACCAGACAATTCACCCATTTAAATGTACTTTAAGTTTAAATATACACTGACTTTTAGTGTATTCACAGAGTTGTACAACCATTACCACAGTTTTAGAACATCTTCACTCCAAAGTGCAACCGCATACCCATTATCAGTCACTTCTCATTTCTCCCACATTCTAGGCAACTTGTCTACTTTCTGGGACTATAATGTGCCTATTCTGTAAATGTATAGATTTGTATTTCATATAAATATCATACAGTATATGGCCTTTAGCAAATTGTTTTCAAGATTCATATATGTTGTGGCATGTACCAGTCATTCCTTTGTTTTCATTGTTAAATAATGTTGTATAGACTTTTTCCATTCTGAACAACATTGGGTTTTCCACTATTTGGCAGTTATAAATAATGCTGATATGAACATTTGTGTACAGGTTTAATTGTGGACATATGTTTTTCATTTCTCTTGAGTATTTACCTAGGAATAGAATTACTAGGTCATCTGATAATGCTGTGTGTAACTATTTGAGGAACTGCTGGACTGTTTTCAAAAATACATTCCCACCAGTAGAATGAGGGTTCTAGTTTCTCTATATCTTTACCAACGCTTGTTCTCTCTCCTCCCACTCCAAAAAAGATTGTTGGCAATTGAATATATTTAACTGCTGAACTCCTGTCTTCAGTTTTAAAAAGCCTCTGAAACTGGACTGTTGGTTATATTTCATTCCAAACTAAAGATACTTCTATGTTTCTAACTCTGTAGACCACCACACATTTGTTATAAAGTAATTATTTATACTTTATAAATAATTGTTATTCAGCTGCTCAGTTGTGTCCAACTATTTGCAACCTCATGGACTGTAGCACACCAGGCTTCCCTGTCCTTCACTATCTCCCTGAGTTTGCTCAAACTCATGTCCAATGATTCAGTGATGCAATCCAACCATCTCATCCTTTATTGCCCCTTTTTCCTCCTGCCCTCAATCTTACTCAGTATCAGGGTCTTTTCCAGTGAGTCACCTCTTCGAGTCAGGTGGCCGAAGTATTGAAGCTTCAGCTTTAGCGTCAATCCTTCTAGTGAATAATGGAAAGTCGCTCAGTCGTGTCTGACTCCTTGCAATTCATGGACGGGCCATGGAATTCTCCAGGCAAGAATACTGGAATGGGTAGCCTTTCTCTTCTCCAGGGGATCTTCCCAATCCAGGGATTGAACCCAGGTCTCCCGCATTGCAGGTGGATTCTTTTTTTTTTTTTTTTAATTATTATTTTTTTATTTATTTATTTTTGTACATGTATGTTCCCAGATCATTCATATGCATATCCCTTGACCCTCCCCCCACCCAGCAGGTGGATTCTTTACCGTCTAAGCCACCAGGGAAGCCCAAGAATATTGGAGTGGGTAGCCTATCCCTTCTCTAGAGGATCTTCCTGATCCAGGAATCAAACCAGGGTCTCCTGCATTGCAGGTGGTTTCTTTACCAGCAGAACTACCAGGGAAGCCCCTAATATTCCAGTGAATACTCGGATAATTTGCTTTAGGATTGACTCGTTCGATTTCCTTGCTGTCCAAGATACTCTTGAGTCTTCTCCAACACCAGATCTAGTTAGCTATCTAAGTTTTGCACATTGTTTCTTTTTATTTTTTTAAAGATTTATTTATTTATTTATTTTGGTGGGGAGGGAGGGGAACAGGCGGGCCACTTCTATTGGTCATTCATTTGTCCATTTTCATCCATCTTTGTTCTTTGGCCTGTGTGGGCCTCCCATCGCAGTGGCCTCTGTTGTCTCAGAGCACCGGCTCTGGGTGCATGCACTCCAAAGCTCCAGCTCAGTAATTGGACACATCAGTCTAGCCGCTCCATGGCATGTGGGATCTTCCCAGGCCAGGGATCGAACTGGCGCCCCTTGCACTGCAAGGCGGTGTCCTTACCCACTGGACCACCAGGGAAGCCCCTGCACATTGTTTCTTACCCACTTTAACTCATAAACTACCTTGTATAGGATTTAGTCATATCTCAGCTTCAATATGGAGACACTTAAATTTAGTTTATTAAGTTTGATGGGGAAAAATACTAAATTTATGATAGATTAATCTTATCATGTAGGTGTTATATGCACATGTTATATAGGAATATTTTATTTCCTAACATTAAAAAATGAAAAGTTCATTTATTAAGGGTGTTTATTGAATATTTTTCTTAAGGTTAGTCTAGGAAAACAATTCAAACAGTATAAAAATCTCTCCCCTGAAAAATCTGGAGAAATGTAATCCTCCAGAAATATTCTGTTGATCTACAAATATATTTAAGGGTTTGAAACCTATGAGTGTGGTTAGACTACAAGTAATTTTCTGCATGTTTTTTAAAAAAACTTTTGGAGATTTTTCCATTAATATTTATGAATTATTTTGTAATTTGTAACTGTTGTACAATATTCCAGTTGTTAAGTACTTTATTCCCCTGTTGATGAAAAATCAATTATTTTCAACTTTTTACTCTTTTTTTGGGTGGGTGGGCAGGTTGGGGAGGGAGAGGGGCGGGCGGGCCACTTCTATTGGTCTTTCATTATCTATTTTCATCCATCGTTGTTCTTTGGCCTGTGTGGACCTCCCATCGTGGTGGCCTCTGTTGTTGCAGAGCTCCGGCTCGGTAATTGGACACATCGGTCCAGCCGCTCCGTGGCACGTGGGATCTTCCCAGGCCAGGGATCGAACTGGCGCCCCTTGCACTGCAAGGCGGTCTCCTTACCCACTGGACCACCAGGGAAGCCCAACTTTTTACTCTTAAGTGTAACTGAACGGGACATTTTTATATACCTCTATACATTTGTGATTGCATTTGCTGGATCAAAGGGTATGTGTATTTAAGTTTTAGTAGACAGTCAAATTACTCTTCAAAAAAACTAATTTATATTCTTTAATGTAATAGTACCCATTTGTGTATTGTATAAAATTTGCAGTCCTGATAAGTCAGCCTTTATAATGGTTGTTTCTTTTAATTGTGAATGAAATTTAGCTTACTTTCATGTCATTGGCTATTTGTAATATTTGTGCAACTTATTTATACTTGTCATTTGCCCTTTTTTTAGTCTTTTTGTTAATGGAATAAAGACTGTTTGCATTAAGTTTGATGGGGAAAAATACTAAATTTATGATAGATTAATCTTATCATGTAGGTGTTATATGCACATGTTATATAGGAATATTTTATTTCCTAACATTAAAAAATGAAAAGTTCATTTATTAAGGGTGTTTATTGAATATTTTTCTTAAGGTTAGTCTAGGAAAACAATTCAAACAGTATAAAAATCTCTCCCCTGAAAAATCTGGAGAAATGTAATCCTCCAGAAATATTCTGTTGATCTACAAATATATTTAAGGGTTTGAAACCTATGAGTGTGGTTAGACTACAAGTAATTTTCTGCATGTTTTTTAAAAAAACTTTTGGAGATTTTTCCATTAATATTTATGAATTATTTTGTAATTTGTAACTGTTGTACAATATTCCAGTTGTTAAGTACTTTATTCCCCTGTTGATGAAAAATCAATTATTTTCAACTTTTTACTCTTTTTTTGGGTGGGTGGGCAGGTTGGGGAGGGAGAGGGGCGGGCGGGCCACTTCTATTGGTCTTTCATTATCTATTTTCATCCATCGTTGTTCTTTGGCCTGTGTGGACCTCCCATCGTGGTGGCCTCTGTTGTTGCAGAGCTCCGGCTCGGTAATTGGACACATCGGTCCAGCCGCTCCGTGGCACGTGGGATCTTCCCAGGCCAGGGATCGAACTGGCGCCCCTTGCACTGCAAGGCGGTCTCCTTACCCACTGGACCACCAGGGAAGCCCAACTTTTTACTCTTAAGTGTAACTGAACGGGACATTTTTATATACCTCTATACATTTGTGATTGCATTTGCTGGATCAAAGGGTATGTGTATTTAAGTTTTAGTAGACAGTCAAATTACTCTTCAAAAATACTAATTTATATTCTGTAATGTAATAGTACCCATTTGTGTATTGTATAAAATTTGCAGTCCTGATAAGTCAGCCTTTATAATGGTTGTTTCTTTTAATTGTGAATGAAATTTAGCTTACTTTCATGTCATTGGCTATTTGTAATATTTGTGCAACTTATTTATACTTGTCATTTGCCCTTTTTTTAGTCTTTTTGTTAATGGAATAAAGACTGTTTGCATAAAGGAAGTTAGTCATTGATCAGATGTATTGCATGTTGCAGATATCTTTGTGTGTCATTTATTAATGATGTAATTAAAATATCATGCTTAGAGTTCTGTCCAAAATTAAACACGAAGTCGAGCTTAGAGAAAATTGTTCTGTTGTAGCAGCAGAGAATAGTTAATAGGGTTTAGAGTTAAGCTGTCTTAACATTCTCATGTAGATTATTCATATCTTGTAAACAAGCTTGATACTGATAGTATGGAAGCTGATACAGAGGTATCTGTATTTTTCTGTGTAAGTGGCAATAACCCCCCTTGTTTTTAACTCAAAATGTTTATCCCCACTTATAAGTCAATATGTGTATGGTTGAAATTTTTTAAGGTTCCTGAAACTATGAAGAAAAAAGTCACATATAATGATGCTATCCAGAAATGCTTCAAAAGATATTTCTTCTGAAATATACTGTATTTCATCTAAAGAGTTGAATACTGTGTATCCATTCTTTGAAAGCTTAAAATATTTTGAACGTTTCCCCATCTAGTCATTGTTTAATCTTTCCCATTTTGTTGGACCTGAAGATTCATTTTGTTTTCTAAACAGTACTATGTTGAACATACTTTCATATCTATATTTTTTTTCCACATAAGTTTCTAGTACTGGGTATACTGGGTCAAAAATTCTGAGTGCCTACATGTTATATTTAGAGAACATATTTTGAACTAGTTTTGACAAGATAAAATGCAACAGTAAAAATTGCCAGTTTTCTAGAGGGCCTTGCCCTCTAGATAGGTGGCTACTATGGCTTTAGTTTTAAATAATTATAAATAGAAAAGTTAAAGGAACTAGAATAGCCAAAACAATTTTGAAAAAGAATGAATTTTGGGGGGAAGACTAAATACTCAATTTTAAAATGTACTGTAAAACTAGAGTAATCAAGTCAGTGTGGTGTATTGACCACAAACAAAAAAATGAGCCCAGAAATAGACCTATTCAGATATCGTCAAGTGAATTTTTTTTTTTTTTTTTTGGCTACTTCTGTTGGTCTTTTATTTATTTCCATCCATCTTTGTTCTTTGGCCCATGTGGGCTTCCCATCACAGTGACCTCTCTCGCTGCAGAGCACTAGCTCTGGGTACAAGAGCTCCAAAGCTCTGGCTTGGTAGTTGGACACATCGGTCCAGCTGCTCCACGGCACATGGGATCTTCCCAGGTGCAAACATTCTTCCATGGAGAAAGGATAGTCTTTTTAAATATATGATGTTTGAAAACTGGATACCTGTATGTATAGTGAGCCTCAACCTATACAACATGTACAAAAATTACATATACATCTTTTTACAAGTTTACATATACCTATACATAGAAACTTTTAGAAATAAAGATTCCTGGCTTTGAATCAGAAACTTTTTTCTTTGGCCTTGCCTTTTGGCATGCCGTATCTTAGTTTCTCAATTGAGGATTGAACCCATCCCTTTGGGCAGAATTGTCTTCATTACCTGAAAATGTTTGCTATCCAGAAATGCTTCAAAAGATATTTCTTCTGAAATATACTGTATTTCATCTAAAGAGTTGAATACTGTGTATCCATTCTTTGAAAGCTTAAAATATTTTGAACGTTTCCCCATCTAGTCATTGTTTAATCTTTCCCATTTTGTTGGACCTGAAGATTCATTTTGTTTTCTAAACAGTACTATGTTGAACATACTTTCATATCTATATTTTTTTTCCACATAAGTTTCTAGTACTGGGTATACTGGGTCAAAAATTCTGAGTGCCTACATGTTATATTTAGAGAACATATTTTGAACTAGTTTTGACAAGATAAAATGCAACAGTAAAAATTGCCAGTTTTCTAGAGGGCCTTGCCCTCTAGATAGGTGGCTACTATGGCTTTAGTTTTAAATAATTATAAATAGAAAAGTTAAAGGAACTAGAATAGCCAAAACAATTTTGAAAAAGAATGAATTTTGGGGGGAAGACTAAATACTCAATTTTAAAATGTACTGTAAAACTAGAGTAATCAAGTCAGTGTGGTGTATTGACCAAAGACAAAAAAATGAGCCCAGAAATAGACCTATTCAGATATCGTCAAGTGAATTTTTTTTTTTTTTTTTGGCTACTTCTGTTGGTCTTTTATTTATTTCCATCCATCTTTGTTCTTTGGCCCATGTGGGCTTCCCATCACAGTGACCTCTCTCGCTGCAGAGCACTAGCTCTGGGTACAAGAGCTCCAAAGCTCTGGCTTGGTAGTTGGACACATCGGTCCAGCTGCTCCACGGCACATGGGATCTTCCCAGGTGCAAACATTCTTCCATGGAGAAAGGATAGTCTTTTTAAATATATGATGTTTGAAAACTGGATACCTGTATGTATAGTGAGCCTCAACCTATACAACATGTACAAAAATTACATATACATCTTTTTACAAGTTTACATATACCTATACATAGAAACTTTTAGAAATAAAGATTCCTGGCTTTGAATCAGAAACTTTTTTCTTTGGCCTTGCCTTTTGGCATGCCGTATCTTAGTTTCTCAATTGAGGATTGAACCCATGCCCTTGGGGCAGAATTGTAGACTATTAACCATTGGACCTCCAGGGAAGTTCTTAGAACTTTAGGGACTCTGGTGGACCTCCGGGGTAAGTCCTTAGAATTTAGGAACTCAGGGACTCTGGTGGGCTTCTCCAGGTGATTTCTGATGTAAGGTTCCTGTTCGTGAGATTCAGTATGATCCTGTGTTTTGCTTTATTTTGTGGATAGAATGCATTTATGTTCTAAAGGGACTTCAAAGTCTTTATTAGCCAAATAAGAGGATACTTTAAAATTCATTAATATGTAGCTTCTCTCTAACTGCCAAATACTATCTTCCCCTCCTACAGTGAAAAACACATCTTGAAAGTATAAACATTTTTTTTAAGCTTTGGAATTTTTGTTAATAACTTGTATTTTATTCCAGTGATTTTTGTGTGTGTGTGTGTATGATTTTTAAAAATTGAAGTATAGTTAAATTTACAGTGTTGTGTATGTATGATGTTTTTAATAAGTAGTTGCCAGTTTTGACTACTGTTCAGATAAGAAATTGTTTCATTGCATATTTAATATATTTCTGAGTCATTAATACATTTCCTTAGTAAATGAGGACACAGGAAGAAAGTATTGATAAATTGAATATTTTAGCTTCTTAGATTAATGCTTTACACCACTTATTTGGGGCCTAAGTAAACCATCAATTTTTTTTTTTTCTAAAGAGACTAATTTTTTTTTCAATTTTTAAATTAAAAAAAAATTTTGGGGGACCACTTTTATTTGTCTTTCATTTATTTATTTATTTTCATCCATCCTTGTTCTTTGACCTTTGTGGGCCTCCCATCGCAATGGGCTCTCTCCTCGTTGCAGAGCACCGGCTCTGGGCGCACGCGCTCCAGAGCTCCAGTTCAGTAGTTGGACACATTGGTCCAGCTGCTCCACGGCACATGGGATCTTCCCAGGCCAGGGATCGAACCAGTGCCCCTTGCACTGCAAGGCAGAGTATTTACCCATTGGACCACCAGGGAAGCCCTCAATATGTTTTTTTATGCTACATAATTTAAACTGTCAGTATTAAGAAATGTGGAGAACATTTATTTTAAAGTTTGTTATTTGTATTGGTAGTTTCAGTAGCAAAGATTTATTACGTGCCAGGCATTGTTTGTACTGAGGATACAGTTAACCAAAACCAAAAATTTCCTACTTGTTGGACCTTTTATTACAGTGGGAGAGATAGGCAGTAAACAAAAAAACTATGTGGCATCTTCGAAGTTGTAAGTTCTCTAAGGGGAAAAGTGTGAAGCAAAGTGAGGTGAAAGTCTGAAGCTAGGAAGGGGATATAAATTTTTTTCTCTGTGTGTCACTATTTTTTTTTTTTAAAGGTTTAAAATTCATTAATATGTAGCTTCTCTCTAACTGCCAAATACTATCTTCCCCTCCTACAGTGAAAAACACATCTTGAAAGTATAAACATTTTTTTTAAGCTTTGGAATTTTTGTTAATAACTTGTATTTTATTCCAGTGATTTTTGTGTGTGTGTGTGTATGATTTTTAAAAATTGAAGTATAGTTAAATTTACAGTGTTGTGTATGTATGATGTTTTTAATAAGTAGTTGCCAGTTTTGACTACTGTTCAGATAAGAAATTGTTTCATTGCATATTTAATATATTTCTGAGTCATTAATACATTTCCTTAGTAAATGAGGACACAGGAAGAAAGTATTGATAAATTGAATATTTTAGCTTCTTAGATTAATGCTTTACACCACTTATTTGGGGCCTAAGTAAACCATCAATTTTTTTTTTTTCTAAAGAGACTAATTTTTTTTTCAATTTTTAAATTAAAAAAAAATTTTGGGGGACCACTTTTATTTGTCTTTCATTTATTTATTTATTTTCATCCATCCTTGTTCTTTGACCTTTGTGGGCCTCCCATCGCAATGGGCTCTCTCCTCGTTGCAGAGCACCGGCTCTGGGCGCACGCGCTCCAGAGCTCCAGTTCAGTAGTTGGACACATTGGTCCAGCTGCTCCACGGCACATGGGATCTTCCCAGGCCAGGGATCGAACCAGTGCCCCTTGCACTGCAAGGCAGAGTATTTACCCATTGGACCACCAGGGAAGCCCTCAATATGTTTTTTTATGCTACATAATTTAAACTGTCAGTATTAAGAAATGTGGAGAACATTTATTTTAAAGTTTGTTATTTGTATTGGTAGTTTCAGTAGCAAAGATTTATTACGTGCCAGGCATTGTTTGTACTGAGGATACAGTTAACCAAAACCAAAAATTTCCTACTTGTTGGACCTTTTATTACAGTGGGAGAGATAGGCAGTAAACAAAAAAACTATGTGGCATCTTCGAAGTTGTAAGTTCTCTAAGGGGAAAAGTGTGAAGCAAAGTGAGGTGAAAGTCTGAAGCTAGGAAGGGGATATAAATTTTTTTCTCTGTGTGTCACTTTTTTTTTTTTTTTTAATGTGTTGCTATTGCTAGCTTTATTTATTTGATGTGGGTCATTTTAAAAGTCTTTATTGAATTTGTTATAATACTGCTTTTGGTTTTTGTTTTGCCTTCTTGGCCATGAGGCATGTGGGATCTACGTAGCTCCCCCACCAGGGATTGAACCTGCACCCCCTGCATTCAATTTTAGTATATGTGCTGCCGAAGTGAGCACCCCCCTCCATTCAGAAGTGAAGTTAACCACTAGACTGCCTGGGAAGTCCCTGTATGTCACATTTTAAACACCTCTGAAGAAAGGTGAAGGTGACTTTTTGGAGTAAAATCATAAGGAAGGGATGGGGTTAACCGTGAGGCTCCATGGAAGAGCATCTTACTGGAGAGCTATAGAGTGTTCTTTAGTGTATGCCTTCCTGGGTTAATCCAGTAGAAGGCAGTAAGTAAAAGTTGAATTTTCTTTTTTTCTGTTGCAGATGGTTGTGGTTATATATATATATATATATATATATATATATATATATATATATTGTTAAAGTGTTGTTAGTGTAGCTAGTTTACTGTCTTTTTAATGGGTTATGATTTTATAGTGTACAAGCAACTTTAGAGATTATGGCTTCAAGGTTGTCATTTAAAATAGTGATATATTTCTCAGTGGAATTAAGAGAGTAGGGATTATGTATTTTAGTGATCCTTTGAGTTTTACTCTGCTAAATCTAATTCTTTTACTTATTTAAATTTGGTTGTAGTGGGTCTTTGTTGCTGTGGGCAGACTCTCTCTTGTTGCAGCAAGTAGGGGCTACTCTTTATTGTGATGTACAGGCTTTCCATTGCAGTGGCTCCTCTTGTTGCAGAGCACAGGCTCTATCTAGGCACATGGGCTTCAGTAGTTGTGGTGCACAGGCTTAGTTGCTCTGTGGGATGTCGGATCTTCCCGGACCAGGGATTGAACCCGTGTTCCCTGGCAGGTGGATTCTTAGACACTGTACCATCAGGGAAGTCCCTAAATGTTAAATGTTAAAGAACAGAGAGGCAGTATGGTATAGTGGCTAGAAATAAGAGCTCTTGAGTTGGAGAGGTAGGTTCCAGTTCAGGATCTATAGTTGTGATCTTGGATAGATTATTTATCCTCTGTATGTCTTAGTTTTATCTTAAAATGGAGTAAAAATATGGCATATACTCTGTATATCAGTACATTTAGAGTACAAGTACATAAGATGTAGATATGCCTGCTATATAAAAAGCACTCAGTGTTAGGTACTGTTAGCATGAGTTATACTGTTTTGAGTGGTACTTTTCACTTTATAAGTTAATTTATGTGCAAGGTAAAAATAGTATAAAGTGATACCAAATCATGAGTTCAGTATGCCTAATACCTCACCACCCCTCCCTATATTCCTGACCTTACCGTCTAGAGGTTTTTCTTTTATTTTAAAAGTTGTAGTAAACTATGCATAGCATAACATTTCTTCAGTTTTGACCATTTGAAAGCATGTAGTTCATTGCTTAGTACCAATTATTTTTGTATTTTATTTATAAATACTACTGTTTTGGCTGCACCACACGATTTGCAGGATCTTAGTTCCCTGACCAGGGATTGAATCTAGGCCTTTGGCAGTGAAAAGTGTGAAGTCCTAACCACTTGACTGCCAGGAAATTCCCTGAGTTTTGTATTTTAAAAAGCTATCTAGTATTTTTGCTATGGAAGAAAAACATGGAAAATACCATCTACTTCCCCTTCCTATTTTCTGATAGTTTCTTAAACTTTAAAATTTGTTTTGAGTTGAAATACTTTTTTAGAAGTAAAAATTATGAACGTCCCCAATTGAAGAGAGCAAATGAGTTGCACAAATTTATTACAGTAAAATAGCAGTTCTCTTCCTTCTTCCTGTTTCTAGCACTCTACATGAGACAACTTCCAATTTGTTCACCTGATTATCTTAGTGTTTACCTCCTTTTAAATAGTTTGCTTCTGTTGTTACTTTTTTATTTATTTATTTTTTAATTAGTTATTCATTTATTTGGCTGCTTTTAGTCTTAGTTACAGCACATGGGATCTAGTTCCCTGACCAGGGATTGAATCCCGGGCCCCAGCATTGAGAGACCAGTCTCAACCACTAGACTACCAGGGAAGTCCCCTACTTTTTTATTTTTATTTTTCTTTATTTTGGCCGCACTGCGCAGTTTTCTGGTTCTTAGTTCCCCACCCAGGGAGCAACTTGGGCTCTTGGCAGTGAAAGTGTAGAGTCAGCTGAAAAGTGTAGAAGACTGTCAGGGAGTTCCCACTACTTTTTTGCTTTTTAAAATTTATTTATCATACATGATAGCTCCCCATGAAAGATAAAGATTTTATTATTTTTCCTCCACATCCTCCTTTCTCCCTCCAGCTTACGTGTACATAAATTCACACATACATGCACATAGATTTCTCCAGTTTCCCAGTAAATTTCTATCATAATTATATGATCTTCACTGCTTACAGTTTTACGGTGTAATTATATATTTTTCATTACCCATGTAATACTGTGTTTTCCATGTAGCTATCCTTATTTTCCCCTTAGTTTTTTATTTACTTACTAATAATTCTAAGAACTTTTAATAACAGCTTTGTTGTAGTATAATTCACATTATCATGTAAGTCATCAGTTTAAAGTATATAATTTAGTGGTTCTAATACAGATTCGTATAGCCATTTCTGCAGTCATTGTTAGAATATAGTTTTATCACCCCCAAGAAAATATCTTGCCATTAGGAGTTACATTCCATTTCCTATTGTTCTTTTCAGACTTAAGCAACCACCGGTCTTCTTTCTGTCTGTATAGGTATGTCTCTTTTGAACATTTCATGTAAATGTAATTATGCAGTATATAACTTGTGATTTTTTGAGACTTACTTCTTTGACTTAGCATAATGTTTTCAGGGTTCATCCATGTTGTATTAGTATTTCATTCCTTTTAATTGCTGAATAATACTCCATTGTATGGACAGACCACATTTTGTTTATCTATTCGTATGTTTGTGGTTGTTTGGGTTGTTTCTACCTTTTGGCTGTTAGGAATAATGCTTTTGTGACTGCGTACAAGTTTTGTGTGGACACATTCATTTCTCTTGGAATGTATACCTAGGAGTGAAATTGCTAGGTCATATGGTAACTATTTTACCTTTTGGGGTATTGCCAGACTGTTTTTCAAAGTGGCAGCATCATTTTACCTTCCCGTGAGTCTCCTGGAGTATTCTGAACTGCGTTCTGCATGGTTGCTTTTTCTATACCTAGTTTACAGCTGTTACCTGAGATCAGCCCCTTCACAATCCTTCTAGGTATTTCATGGAGGCTCCCTCTACCTGTGTTGGAGTAATTTCCTGTATCTTCTCTGTATTCTTTGGTTGATTCTTTTGTTTTGGTTTATTCCATCCTTGAGTAGATTTTTGAGGACATATGCATAGCAGGTAAGTTGTTTTGAACTCTTCTGATACTATACTTCAATTGCTTGGCAGCGTAAAGAATTCTAGGTTGGGAATCATAGCTTTAGAATTTTGAAGCTTTTTCTTTCTTGGTTCTGAAAGTGCTATTTGAAATTCAAAGTTATTCTAAGTCTTGTCTGTTGTATCTGAACTGTTTTCTTTTTTGTATTTCTGGTGTTCTGAAATTTCACATAACTATAGGTACTTTCAGTCTGGAAACTCATGTTCTTTAGAGTTGGGAAATTTTCTTGAATTATTTAAATGATATTTTCTACTGTTCATTTTTACTGTTCTCTTTTGGAAGCACCAATTATCTGGATATTGAATTTCCTGACTTAATCTTCTTCTTCTTTTTTTTTAAAAGATTTATTTATTTATTTTGGGCGGGGGTTGGGTTGGGGAGGGAGGGGAGCGGGCGGGTCACTTCTGTTGGTCTTTCATTTGTCTATTTTCATCCGTCTTTGTTCTTTGGCTCCTGCGGCCTCCCATTGCAGTGGCGTCTGTTGTGGCAGAGCACTGGCTCTGGGCACATGTGCTCCAGAGCTCCGGCTCAGTAATTGGACACATGGGTCCAGCCGCTCCGCGGCACGTGGGATCTTCCCAGGCCAGGGATCAAACCGGCGCCCCTTGCACTGCAAGGCGGTGTCCTTACCCACTGGACCACCAGGGAAGCCTCTGTCTGACATTTTTTTGAGGGATAGTTTGCATGCACTAAAATGTGCCAATTTCAGGTGTGTTTTGAGAAATCTGTATATCCCATTTTGCCATTATCATAGTAAAATTATGGAATATTTGCATTATTCCAGAAAGTTCTGTTCCTTTCCAGCCATTCCTCCTCACCATCATGAGCTACCACTGTTTTTTATCCTAGGTCATATGGTAACTATTTTACCTTTTGGGGTATTGCCAGACTGTTTTTCAAAGTGGCAGCATCATTTTACCTTCCCGTGAGTCTCCTGGAGTATTCTGAACTGCGTTCTGCATGGTTGCTTTTCTATACCTAGTTTACAGCTGTTACCTGAGATCAGCCCCTTCACAATCCTTCTAGGTATTTCATGGAGGCTCCCTCTACCTGTGTTGGAGTAATTTCCTGTATCTTCTCTGTATTCTTTGGTTGATTCTTTTGTTTTGGTTTATTCCATCCTTGAGTAGATTTTTGAGGACATATGCATAGCAGGTAAGTTGTTTTGAACTCTTCTGATACTATACTTCAATTGCTTGGCAGCGTAAAGAATTCTAGGTTGGGAATCATAGCTTTAGAATTTTGAAGCTTTTTCTTTCTTGGTTCTGAAAGTGCTATTTGAAATTCAAAGTTATTCTAAGTCTTGTCTGTTGTATCTGAACTGTTTTCTTTTTTGTATTTCTGGTGTTCTGAAATTTCACATAACTATAGGTACTTTCAGTCTGGAAACTCATGTTCTTTAGAGTTGGGAAATTTTCTTGAATTATTTAAATGATATTTTCTACTGTTCATTTTTACTGTTCTCTTTTGGAAGCACCAATTATCTGGATATTGAATTTCCTGACTTAATCTTCTTCTTCTTTTTTTTTTTAAAAGATTTATTTATTTATTTTGGGCGGGGGTTGGGTTGGGGAGGGAGGGGAGCGGGCGGGTCACTTCTGTTGGTCTTTCATTTGTCTATTTTCATCCGTCTTTGTTCTTTGGCTCCTGCGGCCTCCCATTGCAGTGGCGTCTGTTGTGGCAGAGCACTGGCTCTGGGCACATGTGCTCCAGAGCTCCGGCTCAGTAATTGGACACATGGGTCCAGCCGCTCCGCGGCACGTGGGATCTTCCCAGGCCAGGGATCAAACCGGCGCCCCTTGCACTGCAAGGCGGTGTCCTTACCCACTGGACCACCAGGGAAGCCTCTGTCTGACATTTTTTTGAGGGATAGTTTGCATGCACTAAAATGTGCCAATTTCAGGTGTGTTTTGAGAAATCTGTATATCCCATTTTGCCATTATCATAGTAAAATTATGGAATATTTGCATTATTCCAGAAAGTTCTGTTCCTTTCCAGCCATTCCTCCCTCACCATCATGAGCTACCACTGTTCTTTTTCATCAGCATAGCTCTTAATTTTTCCTGTTCAGAGTTTTAAATAAATGAAATCATAAGATATTTATTCTTGAGTTTAGCTTCTTTTTAAAAAAAATTATTTATTTTCGGCTGTGCTGGTCTTTGTTGCTGCGTGGGCTTTTCTCTAGTTGCGATGTACAGGCTTCTTCTCATCGCATGTCTTGTTGTGGAGTATGGGCTTTAGGACCTTCAGATATCAGTAGTTGTTGCTCCCAGGCTCAGTGTAGAGCACAAACCCTTGGACTTACTTTGTGGCATGTGGGGTCTTCCCAGACCAGGGGTCGAACCCATGTCCCCAGCAGTGGCAGGCAGATTCTTAACCACTGAACCATCAGGGAAGTCTGGGTTTAGATTATTTTGCTCAACATATTGTTTTTGAGATTCACATATGTATGTGTATGGTAGTTTGTTCCTTTTGATGAGTGGTATTTATTCCACTGTTTCAGTATATCGTTTTTTTTTTTCCTTTGGCTGTTCTGGGTTTTCACTGCTGCTACAGGCTCTTCTCTAGTTGCAGGGAGTGGGGGGTACTCTATAGTTGAGGTGAGCAGGCTTCTTGTTGCTTTGACTTCTCTTGTGAAACTCAGACTCAAGGGCACACAGGCTTCAGTAGTTGCAGCACATGCGCTCAGTAGTTGTGATTCCCAGGCTCTAGAGCACAAGCTCAACAGCTGTGGCTCACGGGCATAGTTGCTCTGCAGCATGTGGGATCCTCCCTGATCAGGGATCGAATTTGTGTTTCCTGCATTGGCAGGCGAACTCTTCACCTCTGAGCTACTGGGGAAGCCCCTCAGTATATCTTAATTTGTTACCCATTTCTCTGTTGATAGATACTTGAGTTGCTTCTGATTCTTGGCTATTTTGAATAGAGCAGTTACTGTGAACATTCATGTTAAGGTTTTTTAGTGGGCGTTTACTTATTTTTCTTAGATAAATACCTAGGAGTAAAATTTGTGTATGTTTATTTCTTATGTTTTATTTAATTTCTAAAAGCTGTCTTGATGTCTGAATTTTTAAAAATTATCAAATAAAAACTAAAAACATTCTGGTTTTGAGTTGTTATGGTTGCAGTGTTTCCTGTAACTCTCTGAGGATACTATACATATATGCAATATATGGGCTTCCCTATATGGACTTCCTAGGTGGCTCAGTGGTGAAGAATCTGCCTGCCAATGTGGTAACTACGGGCAGGAGATACGAACTCAATCCCTGGGTTGGGAAGATCCCCTGGAGTAGGAAAAGGCAACTTATTCCAGTATTTTTTTTTTTTTTAAGATTTATTTATTTATTTATTATTGGTGGGGGTCGGGTTGGGGAGGGGAGGGGAGCAGGCGGGCCACTTCTATTGGTCTTTCATTTATCTATTTTCATTCATCTTTGTTCTTTGGCCCATGTGGGCCTCCCATCACGGTGGCACCGGATCTGGGCACATGCGCCCCAGAGCTCTGGCTCGGTAATTGGACACATCGGTCCAGCCACTCCGCAGCACGTGGGATCTTCCCAGGCCAGGGATCGAACCGGCGCCCCTTGCACTGCAAGGCGGTGTCTTTACCCACTAGACCACCAGGGAAGCCCCAGAATTTTTTTAAGTTACTCATTTATTTATGTTTGGCTGTGCTTGGTGTTTGTTACTGTGTGGGTTTTTGTGGTGAGCAGACTTCTGATTGTGGTGGCTTCTCTTGTGGAGCGCAGGCTATAGGGCAAATGGGCTTCAGTAGTTGCAGCATTCAGGTTCAGTAGTTGCAGCTCCTGGGCTCCTGAGCACAGGCTCAATAATTGTGGCATACAGGCTTAGTTGCTCCAAGGTATGCGGGAGCTTCCCAGATCAGGGATCGAACCCATGTTGTCCTGCACTGGCAGGCGGATTCTTTACCACTGAGCCACCAGGGAAGCCCTTTGCTCCAGTATTCTTGTCTGGAAAATTCCATGGACAGAGGAGCTTTGTGGGCTACTAGTCCATGGGTTTGCGAAGAGTAGGGCATGACTGAACATGTGCACAATATATTAATACAATATGTGTTTTAAAAGTTTGCTTTCCATTGTAGGCTGTTTTCTTCAAAGTTCCTACTTGTTTTTGATTGGTGTATTTCGTGTTAAGTACTTTGCCCAGATGTCTTGTAATCTCTGTTTATCTGCTTAATAGTTTTTAATTGATGTATAACATATCTACAGTAAAGAGTGTGTGTGTGTGTGTGTGTGTGTATAAAGTTTACAACTTAGTAAACTCTTCCTGTATACTCTCATACATTCACTGCGTTGAACAAGAGAACATTTTTAGTTTCCCAGTGGCACCACTGTACTGCTTTCAAGTCATTCTATAGCCAGTAATTGTTCTGATGACTTCCATCACCATGATTTCATCTTGCCTATATTTCAACTTCATGTAAATGAAATTGCCCAATTCTTTTCTTATTTACTTGTCTGTTTAATTGTGTATAGTGGTTACCTTGGATCAGAGTTTTTCAGCCTTAGCACTGTTGACATTTGGGGCCAGATAATTTTTTGTTTTGGGGTGGAGGAGACTGTGTATTATAGGATGTGTAGCAGTATTCCTGTTCACTAGCTACTAAATATTAGTAGCAACCCCCAATTTCTCAGTTTTGATGACTAAAAATGCCTTCATATAGTACCAAGTATTCTCCTGGGGTCAAAATATACCCCCTGATTAAAAATTATCACTCTAGATATTTCAGTTTGCATTGCTAAATTTTACAGTTTAAGTTAATGCTTTTCAAAGAAAGCAAGAAATTTTATAACAATTGAACTCCATCCAATCCTCTTGCCCTTTGTACTGTTAATGCTGGTCTGTGTATTAGTTTCACACGTTTTATAAACCTCTAATGCAATAATCCCATTACTTCATAGCGTATAGATGGTCAAACAATGGAAACAGTGACAGATCTATTCCCAGATCAGGATCGAACCCATGTTGTCCTGATGGCAGGGATTCTTTACCACTGAGCCACCAGGGAAGCCCTTTGCTCCAGTATTCTTGTCTGGAAAATTCCATGGACAGAGGAGCTTTGTGGGCTACTAGTCCATGGGTTTGCGAAGAGTAGGGCATGACTGAACATGTGCACAATATATTAATACAATATGTGTTTTAAAAGTTTGCTTTCCATTGTAGGCTGTTTTCTTCAAAGTTCCTACTTGTTTTTGATTGGTGTATTTCGTGTTAAGTACTTTGCCCAGATGTCTTGTAATCTCTGTTTATCTGCTTAATAGTTTTTAATTGATGTATAACATATCTACAGTAAAGAGTGTGTGTGTGTGTGTGTGTGTGTATAAAGTTTACAACTTAGTAAACTCTTCCTGTATACTCTCATACATTCACTGCGTTGAACAAGAGAACATTTTTAGTTTCCCAGTGGCACCACTGTACTGCTTTCAAGTCATTCTATAGCCAGTAATTGTTCTGATGACTTCCATCACCATGATTTCATCTTGCCTATATTTCAACTTCATGTAAATGAAATTGCCCAATTCTTTTCTTATTTACTTGTCTGTTTAATTGTGTATAGTGGTTACCTTGGATCAGAGTTTTTCAGCCTTAGCACTGTTGACATTTGGGGCCAGATAATTTTTTGTTTTGGGGTGGAGGAGACTGTGTATTATAGGATGTGTAGCAGTATTCCTGTTCACTAGCTACTAAATATTAGTAGCAACCCCCAATTTCTCAGTTTTGATGACTAAAAATGCCTTCATATAGTACCAAGTATTCTCCTGGGGTCAAAATATACCCCCTGATTAAAAATTATCACTCTAGATATTTCAGTTTGCATTGCTAAATTTTACAGTTTAAGTTAATGCTTTTCAAAGAAAGCAAGAAATTTTATAACAATTGAACTCCATCCAATCCTCTTGCCCTTTGTACTGTTAATGCTGGTCTGTGTATTAGTTTCACACGTTTTATAAACCTCTAATGCAATAATCCCATTACTTCATAGCGTATAGATGGTCAAACAATGGAAACAGTGACAGATCTATTTTCTTGGAATCCAAAATCACTGTGGATGGTGACTGTGGCCATGAAACCAAAAGATGCTAGTTCCTTGAAGAAAAGCTATGACAAACTTAGATGGTGTATTAAAAAGCAGAGACATCACTTAGCTGACAAAAGTGTGTCTGATCAAAGCTGTGGTTTTTCCAGTAATCATGTATGGATGTGAGAGTTGGACCATAAAGAAGCCTGACTGTTAGAGAATTGATGGCTCTGAACTGTGGTATTGGACTCCCGAGAGTCCCCTGGACTGCATAGAGGTCATACCAGTCAATCCTAAAGGAAATCAGCCCTGAATTTTCATTGGAAGGAATGATGCTGAAGCTGATGCTCCAATACTTTACCCACCTGATGCAAAGAGCTGACTCATTGGAAAAGATCCTGATGCTGGGAAATATAGAAGGCAGAAAGGAGAAGGGGACGACAGGATGACATGGTTGGATCGCACCACCAGCTCAATGGACATGAATTTGAGCAAGCTCCTGGACAGGGAAGCCTGGTGTACTGCAGTCCATCGGCACACACGACTGAGCGACTGAACTGAACTGATGGCAATAGTATGGTTGTTGTTTAATGTTTGTATTGTAAAGTAAGCAAAAAGTCTCACGGAAACTTTTTTTTAAAATAAATAAAGCACCCTTGTAACCATACCACTTAGGTCAAGTAATAGAACTTTTTGTAGATGATCCTAGAGATTGTCATACTGAGTAAAGTCACACAGAAGACGAGAAATATCGTATGACGTCTCCTTATATGTGGCATCTAAAAAGAAGTGATACGGGACTTCCCTAGTGGTCCACTGATTAAGCATTTGCCTACCCGTGAAGAGGGATACAGGTTCCATCCTTGGTCTGGAACAATTCCACATGTTAAGCTCCAGGGCTACAACTTCTGAGCCCCTGTATCTGCAGCCTGTGCTCTGCAACAAGAGAAACCACCTTAGTGAGAAGCCTGTGCACCTCAGCTAGAGAGTAGCCCTCACTTGCAGCTAGAAGAAGCTGTTATTGCAGCAACAGAGACCCAGCACAGCCAAAATAATAAAAGACAAATGATACAGATGAACTTAACTTACAGAATAGAAACAGACTCACAAATTTAGAGAAGGAACTTAATGGTTGCCAGGGGTAAGGATGGGAGGAAGAGATAGGGAGTTTGGGATTGATGTGTAAACACTGCTATATATATATAATTATTTGCTTTAATTTTTATTTATTTTTAAACTCCAAAAACACATTATATTGGGGTATAGCCACTTAACAACTTTATGATAGTTTCGGGTGAACAGTGAAGACACTGCTATATTTAAAATAGATAACCAGCAAGGACCTATTGTAAAGCACAGGGAACACTGTTCAATGTTATGAGGCATCCTGGATGGGAGGGGAATTTGGGGGGAGAATGGACACATGTATGTTATGTATATTAGGATTGAATATGAGTTCTTGAAAGTGTGGAGTCCTTAACCACTGGACCACCAGGAAATTTATTTTAAAAAATAGCATTGTGAATTCAGGGATTCAGGCATATTTGATGATTTTTAATCAGTGGCAATTATTATTATTCATGCTCAAATTGTCCTATATTTGGCCAGTTGGAGCCTCAAGTTGGTTCCTCAATAACTTGTTCCATTCCAGGTAGTCTTTGTAGTGTCCTTGTTATCTGGTATGAGGAAGTGTTCTAGGCTTCTCTTTTATATTTCCTGCTCCAAAGTTGTAACCAGCTGTTTTCTTCAGGAAATCCTGGTTTTAGTGGGAAATGGTATTTAAGGACGTAATCTGGGCATTAAGTGTGCTCATTGCTGTGAATTATTGTGGCTTGGACAGAGTTAAGGGTGATAATAGGTACATTGTATATACATACATATATACAGGTACATCTACATATACATACATATACACATAAAAGATTTTAAAAATTAATTTTTTTCTATGGCACATTGAACGTTCTTTTGGTCTATACCAAAAATTCTTGTTCTCAGGGTTGCAGAGGGTAATTAATTAGACTCTTACCATTATTCTTTACTCTTTTTTTTTTTTTTTTAATTTTGACCTCTTTTTGTTGATTATTTATTTATTTATTTCTCATCCATCTTTATTCTTCAGCCTGTGTGGGCCTCCCATTGCAGTGACCTCTCCCATGGCAGAGCACCAGCTCTGGGCACATGCACTCTGGAGCACTGGCTCATAATTGGACACACCAGTCCAGCCACTCCATGCACATGGGATTTTCCTGAGCCAGGGATCGAACCGGTGCCCTTGGCGGGATTGATGTGTAAACACTGCTATATATATATAATTATTTGCTTTAATTTTTATTTATTTTTAAACTCCAAAAACACATTATATTGGGGTATAGCCACTTAACAACTTTATGATAGTTTCGGGTGAACAGTGAAGACACTGCTATATTTAAAATAGATAACCAGCAAGGACCTATTGTAAAGCACAGGGAACACTGTTCAATGTTATGAGGCATCCTGGATGGGAGGGGAATTTGGGGGGAGAATGGACACATGTATGTTATGTATATTAGGATTGAATATGAGTTCTTGAAAGTGTGGAGTCCTTAACCACTGGACCACCAGGAAATTTATTTTAAAAAATAGCATTGTGAATTCAGGGATTCAGGCATATTTGATGATTTTTAATCAGTGGCAATTATTATTATTCATGCTCAAATTGTCCTATATTTGGCCAGTTGGAGCCTCAAGTTGGTTCCTCAATAACTTGTTCCATTCCAGGTAGTCTTTGTAGTGTCCTTGTTATCTGGTATGAGGAAGTGTTCTAGGCTTCTCTTTTATATTTCCTGCTCCAAAGTTGTAACCAGCTGTTTTCTTCAGGAAATCCTGGTTTTAGTGGGAAATGGTATTTAAGGACGTAATCTGGGCATTAAGTGTGCTCATTGCTGTGAATTATTGTGGCTTGGACAGAGTTAAGGGTGATAATAGGTACATTGTATATACATACATATATACAGGTACATCTACATATACATACATATACACATAAAAGATTTTAAAAATTAATTTTTTTCTATGGCACATTGAACGTTCTTTTGGTCTATACCAAAAATTCTTGTTCTCAGGGTTGCAGAGGGTAATTAATTAGACTCTTACCATTATTCTTTACTCTTTTTTTTTTTTTTTTAATTTTGACCTCTTTTTGTTGATTATTTATTTATTTATTTCTCATCCATCTTTATTCTTCAGCCTGTGTGGGCCTCCCATTGCAGTGACCTCTCCCATGGCAGAGCACCAGCTCTGGGCACATGCACTCTGGAGCACTGGCTCATAATTGGACACACCAGTCCAGCCACTCCGCGGCACATGGGATTTTCCTGAGCCAGGGATCGAACCGGTGCCCCTTGCACTGCAAGGCAGACTCTTTACCCAGTGGACCATCAGGGGAAGCTCTTACCCATTTTTTCATTCCACATTATACCATAGTCTCAGAATAAAAATAGTAATATTTACCATTTCCAGTATGATCACTGAAAGCAGTTACATGACATGCTTTGCATATGTTATCCTCATTCCCTTCTTACTTTGTATTTCTGCTACCTATGTCTGTATTATCAGATTATATTGCCATTACATACTGTATAGTCATCACCTCTTTTCCGTAAGAGACATGTTCTAAGACCCTTAGTGGAGGCCTGAAAATGTGGATAGTACTGAACCCTACGTACTTTTGTTCAGTTGCTCAGTCGTGTCAGACTCTTTGCAACCTCATGGACTGCAGCATTCCAGGCTTCCCTGACCATCTGTTGGAGTTTGCTTAAACTCATGTCCATTTAGTCTGTGGTGCCATCCAGCTGTCTGACACTCTTACCCTCTTCTCCTGCCCTCAGTCTTTCCCAGCATCAGGGTCTTTTCCAGTGAGTTGGCTCATAACATGCATGTGATAAAGTTTAATTTATAAATTAGGCACACTGAAAGACTATCTGAATTGCCAGCATCACTGCTCACTGCTCTTGTGCTTTGGGGCCGTTATTTAGTAAAATAAAGATTAACTTGATGGGCTTCCCTGGTGGTCCAGTGGGTAAGGACACTGCCTTGCAGTGCACGGGATGCCGGTTCGATCCCTGGCCTGGGAAGATCCCACGTGCCGCGGAGTGGCTATACCCATGTGTCCAATTATCGAGCCGGAGCTCTGGGGCGCGTGCGCCCAGAGCCGGCGCTCTACGACAACAGAGGCCACCGCGATGGGAGGCCCACAAGAGCCAAAGAACAAAGATGGATGAAAATAGAGAAATGAAAGACCAATAGAAGTGGCCCGCCAGCTCCCCTCCCTCCCCATCCCCCCCATAAATAAATAAAAATAAATCTTTAAAAAAAAAAAAGATTAACTTGGGAACAAGCCATGTGGTACTGTGACAGTTGATCCTGATAACCCAGACAGCTACTAAATGACTAATGGGTGGATAGTATGTACAGCATGGATAACCCTGCACAAAGAGATTCTTGACACATATACCATAGGTGCCTTGCACTGAGAGGCAGACTCTTTACCCAGTGGACCATCAGGGGAAGCTCTTACCCATTTTTTCATTCCACATTATACCATAGTCTCAGAATAAAAATAGTAATATTTACCATTTCCAGTATGATCACTGAAAGCAGTTACATGACATGCTTTGCATATGTTATCCTCATTCCCTTCTTACTTTGTATTTCTGCTACCTATGTCTGTATTATCAGATTATATTGCCATTACATACTGTATAGTCATCACCTCTTTTCCGTAAGAGACATGTTCTAAGACCCTTAGTGGAGGCCTGAAAATGTGGATAGTACTGAACCCTACGTACTTTTGTTCAGTTGCTCAGTCGTGTCAGACTCTTTGCAACCTCATGGACTGCAGCATTCCAGGCTTCCCTGACCATCTGTTGGAGTTTGCTTAAACTCATGTCCATTTAGTCTGTGGTGCCATCCAGCTGTCTGACACTCTTACCCTCTTCTCCTGCCCTCAGTCTTTCCCAGCATCAGGGTCTTTTCCAGTGAGTTGGCTCATAACATGCATGTGATAAAGTTTAATTTATAAATTAGGCACACTGAAAGACTATCTGAATTGCCAGCATCACTGCTCACTGCTCTTGTGCTTTGGGGCCGTTATTTAGTAAAATAAAGATTAACTTGATGGGCTTCCCTGGTGGTCCAGTGGGTAAGGACACTGCCTTGCAGTGCACGGGATGCCGGTTCGATCCCTGGCCTGGGAAGATCCCACGTGCCGCGGAGTGGCTATACCCATGTGTCCAATTATCGAGCCGGAGCTCTGGGGCGCGTGCGCCCAGAGCCGGCGCTCTACGACAACAGAGGCCACCGCGATGGGAGGCCCACAAGAGCCAAAGAACAAAGATGGATGAAAATAGAGAAATGAAAGACCAATAGAAGTGGCCCGCCAGCTCCCCTCCCTCCCCATCCCCCCCATAAATAAATAAAAATAAATCTTTAAAAAAAAAAAAAGATTAACTTGGGTACAAGCCATGTGGTACTGTGACAGTTGATCCTGATAACCCAGACAGCTACTAAATGACTAATGGGTGGATAGTATGTACAGCATGGATAACCCTGCACAAAGAGATGATTCATGTTTAGGGCAAGATGGAGAGGATGGTGCAAAATTTCATCATACTACTCAGAATAGCAACCAGATTGCTTATTTCTGGAATTTTCCATGTAATGTGTTTGGACTCCTTTCCAGCAGGAAAGTGAAAGTATGGAAAGCAAATCTGTGGATAAGGGGCACCACAGTACTCTTTTTAACATTCATTTATTTTTAGCAGGTAATTAATATATAGTTTAGGGAACTAGCTAGTTCAGAGATTGACATACTTTTCCTATAAAAAATTAGATAGGACAGGTATTTTGGGCTTCATGGGCAAATTCAGAAATACTGTTTGGTTATGTAATGAGAAATTTCTATAGATCTTTATTGAAAACATTTAAAATATAAATAATTGAATATAATTTTTTGAATACAGGTCTGCTGATGAGAAGAACGGATTTAATTTCAAGGGGTTAGATGATGTTTCACTTAATTTGGGTTCGGTTATTACTTATTACTGTTAAAATTGACTATAAATGTTCATCTGTGGTAATCTCTAATGAGGTTTCCTCTTTGAAATGTCTTTTCACACAGATTGGCCAAATACAGATATCAGTCCGTCAGAATTATTTTAATTGGGATATTTATTGCTAGGATGTCATTTGTAAAATTGTTAGATTTCTCTTGATATTTGTCTTTTAGCATATTATTACAATGGAGATTAATCAGTTTCAGTTGAAGGTTAGGTGGAAACTCTTCAGGTGGCACAGTTAAATGGATTTAAGAATATAAATTTCTGTTGTGCTTTGCTCAAGGTTTAGAAACACTACTAAAACTATCCTTTGAGCTCAGAAAATATATCTGTTGGCAAATTTTTATGAGAATGGCATCCTTACTTGTTTTAAGTTTTGACTGATTAGGAAGTGAATAAAACATTGTTCACTTAACATCTGGTGCTCTGCAACAAGAGAGGTCACTACAATGGAAGGCCCACACAGGCCAAAGAATAAAGATGGATGAAAAGAAACAAGTTTAAAAGAAACAACAGTAAAATGAGGCCAAAGTTAACAAAAAACAAAGTTCAGCTATACAAGTGGTTCCAACAGGTTTTAGTTGTCATCATAGTATTTTAAGCCTTACTACTACATACAAACAATGTTTTACCTTATAATTTTATTTGAAATTTATTACGATACATTATCAAGTTGGTAGCAAAAGCTCCAAAGCCATTTTTGTGTTTTGTAACAAGGGCTGAGGCAGTTCTTTTTCTTTAGAAAAAAATTGTGCTCATTCCTGAGCTTGGAAGATGGAAATAAAACATCAGCTGCCAAACCATTGATCTGCTGTGTGGTGGCAAGTGAGGATGTTTGGCTTCTATTTTGGAACAGAAGATGGCTGAATCCACAAAAGCAAATGAAATACATATCATTGGGCACTACTGGTCAGTAAGACATGATTAATTCAAATATTTTTCACAGAGTTCATGCTGATGAATATAAGCTTGCAACACTGTATTTTTTTACATTTTTCACAGCTTTCGTTAATTTGTCCAATAAGCTATTTTCTGTTCTACACATATTTTTGCCACTATTTCACTTAATTTGGGTTCGGTTATTACTTATTACTGTTAAAATTGACTATAAATGTTCATCTGTGGTAATCTCTAATGAGGTTTCCTCTTTGAAATGTCTTTTCACACAGATTGGCCAAATACAGATATCAGTCCGTCAGAATTATTTTAATTGGGATATTTATTGCTAGGATGTCATTTGTAAAATTGTTAGATTTCTCTTGATATTTGTCTTTTAGCATATTATTACAATGGAGATTAATCAGTTTCAGTTGAAGGTTAGGTGGAAACTCTTCAGGTGGCACAGTTAAATGGATTTAAGAATATAAATTTCTGTTGTGCTTTGCTCAAGGTTTAGAAACACTACTAAAACTATCCTTTGAGCTCAGAAAATATATCTGTTGGCAAATTTTTATGAGAATGGCATCCTTACTTGTTTTAAGTTTTGACTGATTAGGAAGTGAATAAAACATTGTTCACTTAACATCTGGTGCTCTGCAACAAGAGAGGTCACTACAATGGAAGGCCCACACAGGCCAAAGAATAAAGATGGATGAAAAGAAACAAGTTTAAAAGAAACAACAGTAAAATGAGGCCAAAGTTAACAAAAAACAAAGTTCAGCTATACAAGTGGTTCCAACAGGTTTTAGTTGTCATCATAGTATTTTAAGCCTTACTACTACATACAAACAATGTTTTACCTTATAATTTTATTTGAAATTTATTACGATACATTATCAAGTTGGTAGCAAAAGCTCCAAAGCCATTTTTGTGTTTTGTAACAAGGGCTGAGGCAGTTCTTTTTCTTTAGAAAAAAATTGTGCTCATTCCTGAGCTTGGAAGATGGAAATAAAACATCAGCTGCCAAACCATTGATCTGCTGTGTGGTGGCAAGTGAGGATGTTTGGCTTCTATTTTGGAACAGAAGATGGCTGAATCCACAAAAGCAAATGAAATACATATCATTGGGCACTACTGGTCAGTAAGACATGATTAATTCAAATATTTTTCACAGAGTTCATGCTGATGAATATAAGCTTGCAACACTGTATTTTTTTACATTTTTCACAGCTTTCGTTAATTTGTCCAATAAGCTATTTTCTGTTCTACACATATTTTTGCCACTATCCCTTGCAACACTCTTTAGCAGATTTTACTTCAGGTTTTACTGACTTTGTATTTTCTCAAGTTTGAAAATATTGTTTCCTATGTAGTTTCACATAGACATTCTTAGAGGCTAATTCCTTAGTCATTTCACACACTATATTGACTGCTCAAACAACATCTGTGACATCTAACATCTGTGACTCCTCTAGAGCCAAGGAAACCCACTAAAAATCATTTGTCTTGATTTTTTTTTTAAACAGTTGTTTATTTGGCTACACTGAGTCTTTGCTGAGGCACTTTTGATCTTCAGTCTTCATTGTGGCATGGGAACACTTAATTGTGGTATGGCATGTGGGATTTACTTCCCTGACCAGGGATCGAACTTGGGCCCTTCCTGCATTGGGAGTTCGGAGTCTTAGCCACTTGACCACCAGGGAAGTCCCAGTTGTCTGGGTTTTTAATTGCATATTTTTTTAAATAAATAATTTTCTGGCTGTTCCAGGCAGCATATAGGATTTATCTTGTACTAGGGATCAAACCTGCGCCCCTTGCATTGGAAGTGGGGAGTCTTAATCACTGGACCGCTAGGGACGTTCCCTTTATTGACCATTGACGTTGCTTCCAATAACCTCAACTTGGATGAATAGCGATTCTCACCAAAAAGCTAGCAATCTTTTTTTTTTAATATTAATTTATTTGGCTACACCAGGTTTTCATTGTGGCATGCAGGATCTAGTTCTCTAACCAGGAATTGAACCTGCCCCCCCCTACATTAGGAGTGCAGAGTCCTAACCAGGGGACCACCAGGGAAGTCCCAAGGCTAATATAATCTTAAACAAGTTTATTTTCTCTGGATGTATTTCTTTGACTACTGTGTAATCAAACACCTTGGCTATTTCTGTGTAATCAAGCACAATTTAATTGACTTACCAGTAGTAAATGGCTTTCCTTACTAGACTGAATGGGCTGTTCACACCTACATTATTTGCAGTCGCTTTATTTATTTATTTTTGGGCCTTCTAGGTTTTCACTGCTGTTGTAGGGAGTCGGGGCTACTCTTCTAGTTGAGATGAGCAGGTTTCTTGTTGCGGTGACTTCTCTTGTTGTGGAACTCTCGGGCACACAGGCTTCAGTAGTTGTAGCACATGAGCTCAATTATTGCGGCTCTGAGGCTCTAGAGCACAGGCTCCATAGTTGTGGTTCATGGGCCTAGTTGCTCCGCAGCATGTGGAATCCTTCTGGACCAGTGATTGAGCCCATGTCTCCTGCATTGGCAGGTGAACTCTTCACCACTGAGCTATGAAAGAGTTGTGCTACAGTATAAATTTTCTGATTTTTCTGACTGTAGCTTTCCTGTGAGTTGGGGAGTTGTGATGTGTGCAGTCTAGAAATGTGTATATTGTATTCTTTAGTATAGGTGTAGTGTTACTGCATAATAAAGACAAGGCTGTGCCATTTAATGACAAAACACATTCCACTGTGCCTTAAATATGCAACATTTGAAGTGCACTTTTCTTGTTTTGGCACGATAGGTTATGTAATCAAAATAAGATTACAGTTAATTGTTTTTTTAAATAAATAATTTTCTGGCTGTTCCAGGCAGCATATAGTATTTATCTTGTACTAGGGATCAAACCTGCTCCCCTTGCATTTGAAGTGGGAGTCTTAATCACTGGACCGCTAGGACGTTCCCTTTATTGACCATTGACGTTGCTTCCAATAACCTCAACTTGGATGAATAGCGATTCTCACCAAAAAGCTAGCAATCTTTTTTTTTTAATATTAATTTATTTGGCTACACCAGGTTTTCATTGTGGCATGCAGGATCTAGTTCTCTAACCAGGAATTGAACCTGCCCCCCCCTACATTAGGAGTGCAGAGTCCTAACCAGGGGACCACCAGGGAAGTCCCAAGGCTAATATAATCTTAAACAAGTTTATTTTCTCTGGATGTATTTCTTTGACTACTGTGTAATCAAACACCTTGGCTATTTCTGTGTAATCAAGCACAATTTAATTGACTTACCAGTAGTAAATGGCTTTCCTTACTAGACTGAATGGGCTGTTCACACCTACATTATTTGCAGTCGCTTTATTTATTTATTTTTGGGCCTTCTAGGTTTTCACTGCTGTTGTAGGGAGTCGGGGCTACTCTTCTAGTTGAGATGAGCAGGTTTCTTGTTGCGGTGACTTCTCTTGTTGTGGAACTCTCGGGCACACAGGCTTCAGTAGTTGTAGCACATGAGCTCAATTATTGCGGCTCTGAGGCTCTAGAGCACAGGCTCCATAGTTGTGGTTCATGGGCCTAGTTGCTCCGCAGCATGTGGAATCCTTCTGGACCAGTGATTGAGCCCATGTCTCCTGCATTGGCAGGTGAACTCTTCACCACTGAGCTATGAAAGAGTTGTGCTACAGTATAAATTTTCTGATTTTTCTGACTGTAGCTTTCCTGTGAGTTGGGGAGTTGTGATGTGTGCAGTCTAGAAATGTGTATATTGTATTCTTTAGTATAGGTGTAGTGTTACTGCATAATAAAGACAAGGCTGTGCCATTTAATGACAAAACACATTCCACTGTGCCTTAAATATGCAACATTTGAAGTGCACTTTTCTTGTTTTGGCACGATAGGTTATGTAATCATAAATAAAGTTAAAATGTCATGGTGCACAGCATGTGTTTCACTCAAAATGCTGTTGGCCGTATCTGTACCACTGCAGTTTCTAGTGTACCATGATGCTGCAGCAGTGTGAAGTGGTAAAGGCCCAACATATAGTCTATTGCAGCTGCTCAGTTCTAGCATTGCAAATGAGCATGACCGTGTTCCAGTAAAATTTTAATCTTATGGATACTGAAATTTGAATTTTATATGTTCATGTATCACAAATGTTCGTTTGTATTTGTATATTTCCTTTTCCAGTTTTTTTTCTTTTTCATTCTTTTTTGCTGTGGGTTTTTGGGTGTGTGTGTGTGCACGCGCCTTTTTCGCAGTGGTACTTTTAAGATATTTTCCTTCAGTCTACAGAACTTCTAATAAATTTTGTGTAGCGTCTTCTCTTAGATTTTGTTTGCCTGAAAGCATCTTTATTTTTTGAAAGTTTTTTTGGCTGGGTGTAGGTGGCTCAGGTGGTAGTGATTCCGCCTCCAGTGCAGGAAACCCGGGTTCAGTCCCTGGGTCAGGAAGATTCACTGAAGAAGGGAATGGCAACTCACTCCAGTATTCTTGCCTTGAAAATTCCAAGGACAGAGGAGCCTGGCGGGACTGCAGTCGACTCATGGGGTCGCAGAGTCAGACACTACTGAATGACTAACATACACATTACAAAATGATTACCACAGTAAAGTTAGTTAATCCATCCTTCATCTCATAATTATCATATTGTGGTGGCAGTAGTGGTGGTAATACTTAAAATGCACTTTCCTTAGTAGCTTTCCAGTATAAAATACATTGTTGTAGACTGTAATCAGTATACTGTACATTAGATCCCCAGAGCATATTCCTCTTATAACTGTAAGTTTGTACCCTTTTGACTGCATCTCTTCATTTCTCCCCTCCTACTTCCCCTCACTGCCGTTCCTTGGCAACCTACATTCTAGTTTCTGTGACTTTGGTTTATTTAGATTCTGTAAATAAACTCAATCATACAGTATTTGTGTTTCTTTAGGTAATTTATTTCACTTAGCATTATGGTCTCAGGGTTCATCCATGCTGTCCCAAGAGGCAGGATCCCCTTCCTCCCATTTTTTTAATGGCTGAGTAATATTCCATCACGTGTATACACATACACTCTTTTGAGGGGGGTGGGTTGGGGAGGGAGAGGGGCGGGCAGGCCTCTTCTATTGGTCTTTCATTTATCTATTTTCATCCATCTTTGTTCTTTGGCCCGTGTGGGCCTCCCATCGCAGTAGCCTCTGTTGTCGCAGAGCACCGGCTCTGGCCGCATGCACGCCAGAGCTCCAGCTCGGTAATTGGACACAGCGGTCCAGCCGCTCCGTGGCACGTGGGATCTTCCCAGGCCAGGGATCGAACCAGCGTCCCTTGCACGGCACATGCACTCTTGATTATTTTCTTTTGACAAGTCAGCCATTGGATACTGTTAATTGCTTGTTGTTTAGTTGTTAAGTCATGTCTAACTCCCTGCTAGTCCTAATGTGTGTGCCCACATGGACTGCAGCACACTAGGCTTCCCTGTCCTTCACTATCTCCCAGAGTTTATTCAAACTCGTGTCCATTGAATCAGTGATTCTCTTCATCCTCTGTTGGCCACATCTCCTTGCCTTCAGTCTTTCCCACCATCTGGGTCTTTTCCAGTGAATTGGTTCTTCGCATCAGGTGGCTAGTGGCTTGGAGCTTCAGCTTCAGCATCATTCCTTCTAATGAATATTCAGGGTTGATTTCCTTTAGGATTGACTGGTTTGATCTCCTTGCTGATAGTTAGGGCCTTTTGGAATGTCATGTAGACACTGCTGTATTTAAAATGGATAACCATGGTCCATGTCTTTTTTGGTCTAGATTCTTTTTGTCCATGTCTTTTAGCATCTTCATATCATGGGTTTTTTTAATCACTTAAATAGTACTCCTGTTGCCTGGATGTATCACAGTTTGCATATCCATTCACCTATTGAAGGACATCTTGATTCCTTCCAAGTTTTGACAGTTTTGAATAAGATTGCTGTGTAAACATCTGTGTACAGGTTTTTATGTGGGACATACATTTTGAATTGATTTGGGTTTTAAACACCAAGGAGCACAATTATATTGCTGGATTATATGATAAGAGTATGTTTAATTTTGTAAGAGACTGCCAACTGTCTTTCAGAGTGGCTGTATCATTTTGCGTTCCCAGCAGCAATAAATGAGAGTTCTATTTGTTCCATACCTCACATTTGGTGTTTGTCTGTGTTCGTCTAATAGACATCTCATTGTTTTAACTTGAAATTTTTATGATGTTGAAAATATTTTCATATTCTTGTTTGCCATCTGTATATGTTCCTTAGTGAGATGTCTGTTCAGATATTTTGCCTCGTTTTTTCTTACCTGTTTTAAAATTTAGGTTATTCTTTTTTTTTTTTTTTTTTAAATTTTGGCCTCTTTTTATTGTTCTTTTTTTTTTTTCATCCATCTTTATTTGGCCTGTGTGGGCCTCCCATTGCAGTAGCCTCTCTCGCTGCACAGCGCTGGCTCTGGGCGCATGCACTCCAGAGTGCTGGCTCATAATTGGACACACCGGCCTAGCAACTCCGCTGCACGCAGGATCTTCCTGGGCCAGGGATTGAACTGGTGCCCCTTGCACTGCAAGGCAGACTCCCTACCCACTGGACCACCAGGGAAGCCCTAGGTTATTCATTTTTTTTATTGAGCTTTAAGGAGTGTTTGTATGTTTTGGATAAGTTTTTTATCAGATGTATCTTACGCACGTATTTACTGTGTGGTTTGTGTTTTCATTTTCTTGGCAGTGTCTTCCATAGAGCATGTTTCTAATTTTAGTGCAGTCCAACTGATCAATTCTTTTTTGCTTTTGGCATTATATCTGAAAAATTATCAGCAAATGTAAGGTTATTTAGAATATTTCCTATGTGATGTCATAAAAGTTTTATGGTTTTTATGTATTACTTTAGGTCTGTGTTCTATTTTGAATTTTTGTGAAGAATGTGAGACCTGTATTTAGATTCCTTTTTTTTTTTAAATTTTGGCCTCTTTCATTGGTTTTTTATTTTTTTTTTTTCATCCATCTTCATTTGGCGTGTGTGGGCCTCCCATTGCAGTGGCCTCTCGCTGCAGAGCACCGGCTCCGGGCGCATGCGCTCTAGAGCGCTGGCTTGTAATTGGACACACCGATGCAGCCACTCCGTGGCATGTGGGATCTTCCCAGGCCAGGGATGGAATCGGTGCCCCTTGCACTGCAAGGTGAACTCTTTATCCACTGGACCACCAGGGAAGCCCTAGATTCTTTTTATTTTTTTGCACAAATAGTAGCATGGTTCATTTGCAGCACTCTTCTTTTTTCTTTTAACTTAACACATACTTTCTGTATTATTAAAGAGTATCCCAATCCTTTTTCTTTAGTTACTAACTTTTGTACATTTAAGTTTTATTGCTAGGTAATTAATCTTTATTATTTAAAACACAGGGTATTTGCTTCTATTTTCTAAATAGATATCTGTATGTGGGGATGCTGTTGAATTTATTGGTGTTCATTTGTTCCATCACCTAACTAGATTCTGTTACCACTGGAATAAATAATCTTCTGGTTGATTCTTTTTAGATTTCCAAGTAAATCATATATACCTTAAAATCATGTTAATTTTCTGATTTTTTTGTACCTTTTTTCCTCCTATTTTAATTATACTAATTGGTGTATATGCAGAATAATGTACAAAAATTTAATAGTTAAGAATATGCTTTTTTCTCACTTTACTGAGAGTGCTTGGGAGCACTTACCAAAGATTTATATTGAATTTTGGGTTAGATATATATGGTTTACTATGCTATTGAAGTATTTGGCTTTTAAAAAAATTGTCAAGGGCTTCCCCAGTGGTCCAGTGGTAAGGATTCCGCCTTGCAGTACAAGGGATGCCAGTTCAATCCCTGGCCTGGGAAGATCCCACATGCCGTGGAGCGGCTGGATGAATGTGTCCAATTACCAAGCCAGCGCTCTGGAGCTCATGCACCCAGAGCCGGGGCTTTGCGAGGAGAGAGGCCACTGCGATGGGAGACCCATGCAGGCCAAAGAACAAAGATGGATGGAAATAAATAACGAAAGACCAATAAAAGTGGCCAAACCAAAAAAAAAAAAAATCTATAAAAAAGAAAAAAAATTGTCAAGAATGGGCATTGAATTCTGTTGCATGCCATTTCAGGATCTTTGGAGATGATCATATGATTTTTTACTGCCAGTTCTTTGATAAAAAATAAATAAACCTGATGGTATATAATTATTATTTAGGACCAGGTAAGGAAGGTGGAGAAGCGTCTAAACTTGTATTCTTGAACTAAGACTGCCTGGGACTGAACAGACCTCACACAGGTAAAAAAATGGTTCAGTATGATGGACTGGACAATTTTCAGGCCAAGATGAGTCTAATTTGAGATGAATATATTAACAGAATTATAAAGTTAATAATAGGCACTGTTTATTAAGTGAGTGACAGGTGCCCTGCCCTGTGCTAAGAGCAATTTAAAAATATATATAACACATATATATGAACACATATTAGTATCCAGACTCCAGTAGTTACTGGATGTGTGACCTTATGACAATTTTTAAAGTTCTTTTTATTTATCTTCCTCTTTGTAATAATGGTTTGTTAATTATACCTATCTCATAGGTAGTATTAAGAATTAAATGAGTTAAGGGAATTCCCTGGCAGTCCAGTGGATAGGACTCCATACTTTTGTTGCCTTGAGGGCCCAGGTTGAATCCCTGGTTGGCAGCTAAGATCTGGCAAAGTTGTACAGAGTGGCCAATAAATTAATAAACTTAAATGAGTTAATACCTCCCCCGCAGAAAATGTAGAACAGTGCTTGGCACACAATAAGCAGTCAGTGAGAGCAGCTGCTACTGTTTTTATTCCTTACAGCACCACCCTCCTCCCCACCCTCGCCATGAAGTATCACTGAGTCAGTTTCTCTCTCTCTCTGTCTCCCTCTCTCGATACATATATATGTGTGTGTGTATATATTTGTTTTCATTTGGCTGCGCCAGGTCTTATTTGCAGCATGTGGGATCTAGTTCCCAGACCATGGATCAAACCCAGGCCCTCTGCATTGGGAGCTAAGTATCGTAGCCCCTGCGCCACCAGGGAATCCGTGTGTGTGTCTGTGTCTGTGTGTGTGTGCGTGTCTGTGTGTTTACTATGCTGTTGAAGTATCTAATGTCTTAAAAAATAACCAAGAATGGATGTTGAATTCTGTTTTAAGTCTGTCTGCCTTAATTTTGCCTGGGCTCCCAAAGCAGGATACTTGGACGTTCAAATAGGAAGCTTTTCCAAGAAGTTGTTTTATAAGAGGACCAGATAGATCCCTGCTGCTGGAGTTTGGACAGATAGAACCTTGAGTAAGACATTGGCCACCAGCAACAGAAACTGAATATACCTTTAGAACAAGAACTTCAAAATTAGAGTTGGGGCATACGTTGGCATTTGGGCTGGGTGAAAGCAGTTGGCAGTAATTGGACTATTCTGGATTCAACTGAGTCTGAGGATTGAGGGCTTTACATAGTAATCCAGTCAGAGTTATCCCTGGGAGTTAATGGATGCCCTGATTCTCTTGAGTGTTAAAAGTGGCAGTGGCTAGCTATAGGTGTTATCATGACAGTAATTGGAAACAAAGCTATAGTTACTTCGTTTTTCAGTCACCTGTATTTACTTTTCTTCTTATGATACTAGACTAGCTGTGCCCTGATAGCAGCTGGATTCATGAGCTGCTGAACTCATGGTTTAGATGTACTTTGTAATAACAAGTTTTACTTGTGTCTAGATGTCTGGTAACTTAACTGACCTGCATATCTGGATTCCTGACTTCTGGCTTACTCTTAATCTTCCAAATGCTAATTTAGAGTCTTTACTGCTTTCTCATTACTGATTTGACAATTGCTCCTTTTTAAAAATTTCTCATTTATAAAAATAACTCACATACATAGTTTTAAAAGTCAAACATGCTATAAAATTTATAAGGAACATTAGTCCCTCACTAACTAGCCCCTACTACTCAAAAGCTCCTACTAATTGTAGCTGTTTAGAAATGGAGAGAAAGTGAGTCTTCGGTTACTTCCTGTGGTAATTTCTGGCGTAAAGCCACACCTGCGGTGAGCTCTACCCCTAGACTCAATCACATATTTATTTAGACTTTTTTTGTTGTTCTTGTTGTTGTTCCTAGGATTGATTCCTATTCAATTCATAGCACTTTATCATTATTTTGGCTATACTAGACCTCTTCTTTTGTTGGTTGGTGTATATATATGTATCCATTTATTTATTTATCCATTTATTTATTGGGCCACTTCTATTGATCTTTCATTTATTTCCATCTTTGTTCTTTGGCCTGTGTGGGCCTCCCATCACAGTGGCCTCTCTCCTCCCAGAGCACTAGCTCTGGGCACATGGGCTGCAGGGCGCTGATTTGGTAGTTTGACACATCGGACACATCGGTCCAGCCGCTCTGCAGCACATGGGATCTTCCCAGGCCAGGGATCGAACTGGCGCCCCTTGCACTGCAAGGCGGAGTCTTTACCCACTGGACCACCAGGGAAGCCCTGTATCCATTTATTTTTATGCCCATTTCCTCTCCTCAGGCAACCATTGTACCAAAGCAACTATCCTTTGGTAAGTTCTCTCTTTTTTAAATGATTTTAAAAGTTGTTTTCTGCAGTTACGTAGAGTTTTCTTTCTCTGAACCATTTGAGAGTAAGTTGCCAACCTCTGATGTCCTACCATTTCTCTGAATATTTTAGACCTTATCTTACAAACACGATTGTTCTACATAGTGATAATTGTCAACAGTCAGAAAATTAAAATTTGAGACATTACTGCCATCTAATCCTCAGTTGTATTCTATTTTGTGAATTATCTTGATGTTATTCTTTAGTGGAAGGATCCAGTTCAGAATCATATGTTGCTTTTAGTCATTGTCCTGTACAGCTCTTATAATCTCTTTCAGACTGTAATCATTTCTCTTATTAGACTTCTCTAGAGTTGCATGCCCTTTAATAGGTTTGATGGTATGCTATTTTAAAGATCTATTGATGATACTCTGTTTTATATAGAATCCTTCAGTTTGAGTTAGGAAAATGAGTTAGGAAACACCTCATGTTAAGGTGGCACATGGTTTTGATTTGTCTCATTACTGATGATATCCACTTAGGTCACTTTTGAGAGACCCAGTAATTTAGAATGGTTCTATAAAGTTTTACCCTTCCCCTTTTAATTTTAATAAAGTATTTAGACTTTTTGTTGTTCTTTTGTTGTTCCTAGGATTGATTCCTATTCAATTCATAGCACTTTATCATTATTTTGGCTATACTAGACCTCTTCTTTTGTTGGTTGGTGTATATATATGTATCCATTTATTTATTTATCCATTTATTTATTGGGCCACTTCTATTGATCTTTCATTTATTTCCATCTTTGTTCTTTGGCCTGTGTGGGCCTCCCATCACAGTGGCCTCTCTCCTCCCAGAGCACTAGCTCTGGGCACATGTGCTGCCGGGCGCTGATTTGGTAGTTTGACACATCGGACACATCGGTCCAGCCGCTCTGCAGCACATGGGATCTTCCCAGGCCAGGGATCGAACTGGCGCCCCTTGCACTGCAAGGCGGAGTCTTTACCCACTGGACCACCAGGGAAGCCCTGTATCCATTTATTTTTATGCCCATTTCCTCTCCTCAGGCAACCATTGTACCAAAGCAACTATCCTTTGGTAAGTTCTCTCTTTTTTAAATGATTTTAAAAGTTGTTTTCTGCAGTTACGTAGAGTTTTCTTTCTCTGAACCATTTGAGAGTAAGTTGCCAACCTCTGATGTCCTACCATTTCTCTGAATATTTTAGACCTTATCTTACAAACACGATTGTTCTACATAGTGATAATTGTCAACAGTCAGAAAATTAAAATTTGAGACATTACTGCCATCTAATCCTCAGTTGTATTCTATTTTGTGAATTATCTTGATGTTATTCTTTAGTGGAAGGATCCAGTTCAGAATCATATGTTGCTTTTAGTCATTGTCCTGTACAGCTCTTATAATCTCTTTCAGACTGTAATCATTTCTCTTATTAGACTTCTCTAGAGTTGCATGCCCTTTAATAGGTTTGATGGTATGCTATTTTAAAGATCTATTGATGATACTCTGTTTTATATAGAATCCTTCAGTTTGAGTTAGGAAAATGAGTTAGGAAACACCTCATGTTAAGGTGGCACATGGTTTTGATTTGTCTCATTACTGATGATATCCACTTAGGTCACTTTTGAGAGACCCAGTAATTTAGAATGGTTCTATAAAGTTTTACCCTTCCCCTTTTAATTAATAAGTATTTTGTTTGAAACTGTTTTGAAACTGCGTACATTCTCAGTTGCTGCTGCTGTTGTTCAGTCATTAAGACATGTCTGTTTGTGACCCTGTGGACTGCAGCACACTAGGCTTCCCTGTCTTTCACTATCTCCCAAAGTTTGCTCAGACTCATGTCTGTTGATTAAGTGATACCATCCAACCATCTCATCTTCTGTCACCTACCTTCTTCTCTGCCCTCAATCTTTCCCAGCATCAAGGTCTTTTCCAATGGCTTTTTGCATCAAGTGGCCGAAGTATTGGAGCTTCAGCATCAGTTTTTCCAATGAATATTAAGGGTTGATTTCCTTTAGGATTGACTGGTTTGATCTTGCTGTCCAAGGGACTCTCAAGAGTCTTCTCAAGTACCATAATTCAAAAGCATGAACTCTTCAGTGCTTAGCCCTTTATGCAGTCCAGTTCTCCCATCTATACATGACTACTGGAAAAACCATAGCTTTGACTAAACAGGTCTTTGTTGACCAAGTAGTATCTCTGCCCTTTTTTGTGTTTTGTTTTCCCATCATGCCTCTTTTTGTTTATATTTATTTTCATCCATCTTTTATTCTTTGGTCTGTGTGGACCTCCCACTGCAGTGGCGTGTCTCATTGCAGAGCACCGACTCTGGGTGCATGTGCGTCAGAGCACTGGCTCTTAATTGTACATACCAGTCCAGCTGCTCTGTGACAAGTGGGATCTTCCCAGGCCAGGGATCAAACCAATACCCCTTGCACTGCAAGGCGAACTCTTGAACCACTGGACCACCAGGGAAGCCCCAGTATCTCTGCTTTTTAATATGCTGTCTGGGTTTGTCATAGCTTTTCTTCCAAGGAACAAGCACCTTTTTAATTTTGTGGCTGCAGTCACTATTTGCAGTGATTTATTTTGGAACCCAATAAAATAAAATCTGCCACTGTTTCCATTGTTTTCCATCTATTTGACATGAAGTGGGGAAAATCATGTTAGGTGGCACATGGTTTTGATTTGTCTCATTACTGATGATATCCACTTAGGTCACTTTTGAGAGACCCAGTAATTTAGAATGGTTCTATAAAGTTTTACCCTTCCCCTTTTAATTAATAAGTATTTTGTTTGAAACTGTTTTGAAACTGCGTACATTCTCAGTTGCTGCTGCTGTTGTTCAGTCATTAAGACATGTCTGTTTGTGACCCTGTGGACTGCAGCACACTAGGCTTCCCTGTCTTTCACTATCTCCCAAAGTTTGCTCAGACTCATGTCTGTTGATTAAGTGATACCATCCAACCATCTCATCTTCTGTCACCTACCTTCTTCTCTGCCCTCAATCTTTCCCAGCATCAAGGTCTTTTCCAATGGCTTTTTGCATCAAGTGGCCGAAGTATTGGAGCTTCAGCATCAGTTTTTCCAATGAATATTAAGGGTTGATTTCCTTTAGGATTGACTGGTTTGATCTTGCTGTCCAAGGGACTCTCAAGAGTCTTCTCAAGTACCATAATTCAAAAGCATGAACTCTTCAGTGCTTAGCCCTTTATGCAGTCCAGTTCTCCCATCTATACATGACTACTGGAAAAACCATAGCTTTGACTAAACAGGTCTTTGTTGACCAAGTAGTATCTCTGCCCTTTTTTGTGTTTTGTTTTCCCATCATGCCTCTTTTTGTTTATATTTATTTTCATCCATCTTTTATTCTTTGGTCTGTGTGGACCTCCCACTGCAGTGGCGTGTCTCATTGCAGAGCACCGACTCTGGGTGCATGTGCGTCAGAGCACTGGCTCTTAATTGTACATACCAGTCCAGCTGCTCTGTGACAAGTGGGATCTTCCCAGGCCAGGGATCAAACCAATACCCCTTGCACTGCAAGGCGAACTCTTGAACCACTGGACCACCAGGGAAGCCCCAGTATCTCTGCTTTTTAATATGCTGTCTGGGTTTGTCATAGCTTTTCTTCCAAGGAACAAGCACCTTTTTAATTTTGTGGCTGCAGTCACTATTTGCAGTGATTTATTTTGGAACCCAATAAAATAAAATCTGCCACTGTTTCCATTGTTTTCCATCTATTTGACATGAAGTGATGGGACTGGATGCCATGGTCTTAGTTTTTTGGGGTGGGGTGGGGAGGGAGGGGGTGGGCGGGCCACTTCTATTGGTCTTTCAATTATTTATTTTTCATCCATCTCTGTTCTTTGGCCCATGTGGGCCTCCCATCGCGGTGGCCTCTGTTGTCGCAGAGCGCCAGCTCTGGGCACATGCTCTCCAGAGCTCCAGCTCGGTAATTGGACACATCAGTCCAGCCACTCTGCGGCACGTGGGATCTTCCCAGGCCAGAGATCGAACCGGCGGCCCTTGCACTGCAAGGCGGTGTCCTTACCCACTGAACCACCGGGGAAGCCCCTTAGTTTTTTAATGTTCAGTTTTAAACTGGTTTTTTCACTCTCCTATTTCACCCTCATCAAGAGGCTCTAGTTCCTGTTCACTTTCTGCCATTAGAGTGTTATCATCTGCATATCTGATGTTGATATTTCTCCTGGCAATCTTTTTTTTTTTTTTTTAATTTTTGGCCACTTTTATTGGTCTTTCATTTATTTATTTTCATCCATCTTTGTTCTTTGGACTATGTGGGCCTCCCATTGCAGTGGCCTCTCTCCTCGCAGAGCCCTCGCTCTGGGCGCATGCGCTCCAGAGCTCTGGCTCGGTAATTGGATACATTGGTCTAGCCGCTCTGTGGCACATGGGATCTTCCCAGGCCAGGAATCAAACTGGCGCCCCTTGCAGTACAAGGCGGAGTCTTTACCCACTGGACCACCAGGAATGCCCGTCTCCTGACAGTCTGATTCCAGTTTGTGATTCATCCAACCCCATTTTACATGATATACTTTACATACAGGTTAAATAATAATACATCCTTGATGTATTCCTTTCCCAATTTTGAACCTGTCCCAACTCAGGTTTGAATTTATTAATATTTATGTCTGTATGAATTCATAATTTCCCATTTTATTCAGTAGGCAATGATGGTATACATTCAGGTATAATACTCACTTATATGCATGCATATTACAGTGACAAATGATACTCTTTAATTTTTTTAGTATGTGACAGTATAAAGTATTAAAGTTGGATATGAATCCAAAAGGTCCTATTCCAGAATATTCAGCATAATTATCTGGTTGGTGGGGAGTAAAACTTCACCACAGTGAGAGAGGTTGTGTTCAGAAATTTTAATCACACAAAATAAGAACCTTAAAAAAAAATGAGCCTAGTGTTGTTTCTACCTTGCCTAGCTGCCTGATCCAAATCTGACCTGATCATGACTGCAGTTTGGTGCCACCTGGTGGCATTTGTCCACTTGGGATAAATATAAGTGGTGACAGCTTTGGCTGGGACTTATTGGCACTGGCTCCAATTTTAGGTGTGCTTAGTTGTTGTTGCCAGGTTCTTTGAGACAATCTTAGGAGACTGGGCCAGGTGAATACTGGAAATAAGAAGACCATTTTCTGCTTCATTGTTTTCTAAGCAGATAGCCTGCTTTTTCTTTTCCAGGCCTCACTGTTGTCTCTGTCACAGCACAGGTGAATGGTGGGTGAATGTATTTATTGGAGTATCAGTGGTTTTTATTTTCTCTATTAAATATCTACTTTCTGATATTCTTCAAGTTGACATGTATGAGGCAGGTAAGTAGATAATTTACCTTAGGAACTGTTTTCGAGCCCTGCAGAAAATTTTTTCAAGTAGTGTTTATTTAAGGACTACTCTCAGGACTTGTTCTGGCTGTGTAAAAGAATTCTCTCTTCCAAAATAAGTCTTAGTGCCTTTAACTTTTCAGTTTTAATTCTATTAAGTAATATCACCAGTCTTAAGTAATTTTCAAATTTCTGTGGATTATTCACCACAAACATTTTCTTTTTATATCTTTGATGCAGATTATTGGAGGATGAATCACAGTTCTCCGTTTATGGCTCATTTGCTGTCATTGATTTTTGCAGGTTATACCTCTCATGCTATTTCCTTCCTTTTACCCCAGATTCCATTTTCATTCAGCAGCTATTCTACTTTCCTTGTTCTTGTTCTTCTAAAATGTGTTTTGTCCATGTATATGTACTTTATGTAATTTAGATATTGTTTTTCATATTCCTTTCTGTTAATTTTTTCCCTTATATAGTATGTTTTTTTTTTTTTTTAGAAATTTTGAAAACCACCAGCTTGTTTTTTTTTTTTTTATATAGATTTGTTTTTTTTTTTTTTTTGGGCGGGGGTCGGGTTGGGGAGGGAGGGGAGCAGGCGGGCCGCTTCTATTGGTCTTTCATTTCTCTGTGTTCATCCGTCTTTGTTCTTTGGCTCCTGAGGGCCTCCCATCGCAGTGGTGTCTGTTGTTGCAGAGCACCGGCTCTGGGTGCATGCGCTCCAGAGCTCTGGCTCGGTGATTGGACACATCAGTCCAGCCGCTCCATGGCACATGGGATCTTCCCAGGCCAGGGATCGAAGGGGACCGGCTCTAAGGGCCAGGTTCTTTGAGACAATCTTAGGAGACTGGGCCAGGTGAATACTGGAAATAAGAAGACCATTTTCTGCTTCATTGTTTTCTAAGCAGATAGCCTGCTTTTTCTTTTCCAGGCCTCACTGTTGTCTCTGTCACAGCACAGGTGAATGGTGGGTGAATGTATTTATTGGAGTATCAGTGGTTTTTATTTTCTCTATTAAATATCTACTTTCTGATATTCTTCAAGTTGACATGTATGAGGCAGGTAAGTAGATAATTTACCTTAGGAACTGTTTTCGAGCCCTGCAGAAAATTTTTTCAAGTAGTGTTTATTTAAGGACTACTCTCAGGACTTGTTCTGGCTGTGTAAAAGAATTCTCTCTTCCAAAATAAGTCTTAGTGCCTTTAACTTTTCAGTTTTAATTCTATTAAGTAATATCACCAGTCTTAAGTAATTTTCAAATTTCTGTGGATTATTCACCACAAACATTTTCTTTTTATATCTTTGATGCAGATTATTGGAGGATGAATCACAGTTCTCCGTTTATGGCTCATTTGCTGTCATTGATTTTTGCAGGTTATACCTCTCATGCTATTTCCTTCCTTTTACCCCAGATTCCATTTTCATTCAGCAGCTATTCTACTTTCCTTGTTCTTGTTCTTCTAAAATGTGTTTTGTCCATGTATATGTACTTTATGTAATTTAGATATTGTTTTTCATATTCCTTTCTGTTAATTTTTTCCCTTATATAGTATGTTTTTTTTTTTTTTAGAAATTTTGAAAACCACCAGCTTGATTCTTTTTTTTTTATATAGATTTGTTTATTTATTTATTTTGGGCGGGGGTCGGGTTGGGGAGGGAGGGGAGCAGGCGGGCCGCTTCTATTGGTCTTTCATTTCTCTGTGTTCATCCGTCTTTGTTCTTTGGCTCCTGAGGGCCTCCCATCGCAGTGGTGTCTGTTGTTGCAGAGCACCGGCTCTGGGCGCATGCGCTCCAGAGCTCCGGCTCCGTAATTGGACACATCAGTCCAGCCGCTCCGCGGCACGTGGGATCTTCCCAGGCCAGGGATCGAACCGGCGCCCCTTGCACTGCAAGGCGGTGTCCTTACCCACTAGACCACCAGGGGAAGCCCTATATAGTATGTTTTAAAGATCCATTCATGTTGCTATGTGTACACCTAATTGCTCAGTTAATAATTGTGGTATGCTGCTGTTGCATACTCGTCAGTTGTGTCTGACTCTTTGGAACTCCCATGGACTGCAGCCTCCCATGCTCCTCTGTCTATGGGATTCTCCAGGCAAGAATGCGATAATGAGTTGCCATTTTCCCCTCCAGGGGATCTTCCTGATCCTGGGATTGAACCTGTGTCTCTTGCGTCTTCTGCATTGGCAGGTAAATTCTTTACCACTGACCCATCCGAGAAGCCTATGTTTATATTTTTATTTATCTGGCTGGGCCAAGTCTTAGCTGCAGCATGTGGAACTCTTGGTTGTAGCATGTGATAGCTAGTTCCCTGACCAGAAACTGAACCTGGATTGCCTGCATCCAGAACATGGAGCCTTAGCCACTTGACCACCAGGAAAGTCCCCATTGTAGTATGGGTCCACAGCCGTTCATTTTCAGTGATAATCATCCAGGTTGACTCCATCTTTACTTTGTGATCGTCAGTGCTATAGAGAACATTCAAGTATAGCTCATGTTATTTACCTTTATAGGAATTTCTTTGGAATATAGAACAGGGAGCAGAATTTCTGGATTATAAGTGATGCCTACTTAATTTGACTGAAGAGTGTAGGATTGTTCTCTAGCAAATAGAATAGGAAAGAAATGAATCTGCACTCTTTAAGTAGCAGTACATAATGTTTCTTTTATCTTTGCCAGCACCTAATAACATGCGGCTTTCTTGTCTCTTAAAGGCGTTTTTTGGTTTTGAATTGCATCTTACCAGATTGCTTCTCAGCTGCTTTTAGCTTGTTCTTCATAGTACATTTTTCTATACTTTTTTTTTTTTCCAATATTTTTTGAATCTTATAGAGAACGAATTGTTGGGTTTTGGAACAGATGGGTTGAGAATTTAAGCATGGTAATATTTTTAAGAAAATAAAAGATTATTTTGACTCATGAGCAGCTTTTTCCTGAGGTTTTATTAAGACTGTTTTGGGGAAATAATGAAGGTTGAGGTCTGTGTGCATTTCTAGGGGAAGAATGAGCCCTAGCACCATTAAATCAGTGTTCCTCATTCCTTTTTGCTGCCATACAACAACACTCGTCAGAGTTTTGCTTTGAAACTCACAGGAAAGTAGTGGAAGGAGGCCTTACATTATAATCTGTCCTCTCTGGGGATTTGGAAGAGGAAAGGAAGAAAGAGCTGGAAGAGTGAATGCTGAGGGTATGATAATCAGTCACCTTCTATGCATTTTTGTCAATTCTTTACAGTAGCAAGGCTTTTGAACTGTCCTGACTTTACACTGCAGACAAGTTGCAAATGAAATTACAAATGTATTTGAGAGAGGGACAGGCAGTCATTATCACAAAGCATAAATGGAGAGAACTAAGGGCAAAAATGTAAAAACCTCTCACCCCAGCGTCCACTAGTGTTCTCCCAGGTAGTGCTCAGCAAAACACCATTTTCTAAAAAAAAGGAAAAAAAAAATTTGTCACTTTTATCAAAGTAGTATGTGTATATAGTTATGTGTGTGTGTTTTCCAAAGCATTCTACCCACTGGACATCAGCTTCCTCATTCCCTCTCCTCCCCCCATTCCCAGACAACCACCATTCTGTTCTCTGCTTCTGGGAGTCTATTTAGATGCCTCATATCGTGGGATCATGTAACTGACTGACTTCATATAGCACAGTGCCATCTATGTTGGCACAAATAGTGGGATTTCTGTTGCCAAATTGACGAATGTAGATTCTCTAGCAAATAGAATAGGAAAGAAATGAATCTGCACTCTTTAAGTAGCAGTACATAATGTTTCTTTTATCTTTGCCAGCACCTAATAACATGCGGCTTTCTTGTCTCTTAAAGGCGTTTTTTGGTTTTGAATTGCATCTTACCAGATTGCTTCTCAGCTGCTTTTAGCTTGTTCTTCATAGTACATTTTTCTATACTTTTTTTTTTTTCCAATATTTTTTGAATCTTATAGAGAACGAATTGTTGGGTTTTGGAACAGATGGGTTGAGAATTTAAGCATGGTAATATTTTTAAGAAAATAAAAGATTATTTTGACTCATGAGCAGCTTTTTCCTGAGGTTTTATTAAGACTGTTTTGGGGAAATAATGAAGGTTGAGGTCTGTGTGCATTTCTAGGGGAAGAATGAGCCCTAGCACCATTAAATCAGTGTTCCTCATTCCTTTTTGCTGCCATACAACAACACTCGTCAGAGTTTTGCTTTGAAACTCACAGGAAAGTAGTGGAAGGAGGCCTTACATTATAATCTGTCCTCTCTGGGGATTTGGAAGAGGAAAGGAAGAAAGAGCTGGAAGAGTGAATGCTGAGGGTATGATAATCAGTCACCTTCTATGCATTTTTGTCAATTCTTTACAGTAGCAAGGCTTTTGAACTGTCCTGACTTTACACTGCAGACAAGTTGCAAAGTGAAATTACAAATGTATTTGGAGAGAGGGACAGGCAGTCATTATCACAAAGCATAAATGGAGAGAACTAAGGGCAAAAATGTAAAAACCTCTCACCCCAGCGTCCACTAGTGTTCTCCCAGGTAGTGCTCAGCAAAACACCATTTTCTAAAAAAAAGGAAAAAAAAAATTTGTCACTTTTATCAAAGTAGTATGTGTATATAGTTATGTGTGTGTGTTTTCCAAAGCATTCTACCCACTGGACATCAGCTTCCTCATTCCCTCTCCTCCCCCCATTCCCAGACAACCACCATTCTGTTCTCTGCTTCTGGGAGTCTATTTAGATGCCTCATATCGTGGGATCATGTAACTGACTGACTTCATATAGCACAGTGCCATCTATGTTGGCACAAATAGTGGGATTTCTTTCCCTTTACATTTTCTTTTGTCCATTAGTCTGTTGATTGACATTTGAGTTGTTGGGATATTTTGACTGTTGTGAATAATTATATACTACACTGCTTTGCCTATCTCTACCATATTTTCTCTCTTCAGTCTGTTTTTTTATGTAGTTTTTCCTCCAGATTTCTAAATGGTTTGCTGGCGCTACAGATGATCTTTGAGTTTTAATACTGTCTTTTGAATTACTGTTATGGAACCTAACAGTTGATTCATCTTATACCACTGCCCTTTACCATTTCCTCTTCCTTTGTCTTTCCTAATGTGGTTGTAACAATATCTAGGTGGTTTTTTTTATTTTCCTTTTGGTGTGTATGTTTTCCTTAATCCCCCCCCCCCCCATCATGTCACTTTTATTTTTTATTTTTTAAAATTTTGGCCTCTTTTTTGTTTTTATTTTATTTTCATCTCTCTTTACTCTTTGACCTATTTGGCCTCCCATTGCAGTGGCCTCTCTCCTTGCAGAGCATCAGCTCTGGGCACATGCACTCCAGAGCAATGGCTGGTAATTGGACACACCAGTCCAGCCGCTCCATGGCACATGGGATCTTCCCCGACCAGGGATCAAACTGGTGCCCCTTGCACTGCAAGGCGGACTCTTTACCCAGTGGACCACCAGGGAAGCCCTCTTCTTTTGTTTTTATATTTATTTTCATCCATCTTTTATTTTTTGGCATGCGTGGGTCTCCCATTGGAGTGGCCTCTCTCGTTGCAGAGTGTTGGCTCTGGTTGCATGCACTCCAGAGTGCAGGCTCATAATTGGACACACTGGTCCAGCCACTCCACAGCACATGGGATCTTCCCGGACTAGGGATCGAACCGGTGCCCCTTGCACTGCAAGGTGGGCTTTCTAACCACTGGACCACCAGGGAAGCCCTGTTTTCCCTTTTTTTTTTGGCCACTTGTACTAGTCTTTCATTTATTTATTTTCATCCATCTTTGTTCTTTGGACTATGTGGGCCTCCCATCGCAGTGGCCTCTCTTGCTGCAGAGCACCAACTTTGGCTACATGCGCTCCAGAGCTCCGGCTCAGTAGTTGGACACATGGGTCCAACCGCTCTGCGGCACGTGGGATCTTCCCCAGGCCAGGGATCGAACTGGCACCCCTTGCACTGCAAGGCGGTGTTCTTAACGCACTGGACCACCAGGGAAGCCCTGTTTTCCTCATTTTTAATACAGATGACCTTCTGCATCCATGGGCTCCATATCAGCAGATTTATCCAATCACAGATTGAAAATACTGGAGGAAACTCTCAACTTGACTTTCAAACTGTTGGGATCCTAAACCTTTACAGGTTTATCTTTATACAAGAGCTTCCTTCAGCTCCTCATTGCCTACCTCCAGTTAGGTTTCAGCCTTAGTCTGTCAACTTCAGTTTTGAGTTTATATGTATATTTATTGTTCTTATAGCCTTGTCAGGGTTTCAGAAGTTCGTTCTTCTGTGTTCAAACCGCAATTAGTATTGACCAATTTAGGTTGAAATTGGTCAGTGATTTTAGGTTGAAAGTAAAAGTCACTTAGTCATGTCCAACTCTTTGCAGCCCATGGAGTAGCAGTGGACTATTCCAGGCAAGAGTACTGGAGTGGGTAGCCTTTCCCTTCTCCAGGGGATCTTCCAGGGATCGATCCAGGTCTCCTGCATTGCAGGCAGATTCTTTACCATCTGAGCCACCAGGGAAGCCCAAGAAAACAGGAATGGGTAACCTATCCCTTCTCCAGGGGATCTTCCCGACCCAGGAATTGAACTGGGGTTTCTTGCTGTGCAGACGAATTCGTTACCAGCTGAGCTACAAGGGAAGGCCTTGTACTTTAGGTTAGACAGAGTTATTTTCCTGTGATAAACTGTACTTGAAAATCATATTACTTAGTATTTAATAATATAAAAGGGTAATACTGTTTAGCTTTGTGTGAGAAACAACTCAGCTAGCCGATTAGACTGGCAAGATTGTTAACCTTTTATGCAAAAAATTGGCTGGTGAAAGACTGCAAGCTGTTTTGCTTAAGAGTATACAGTGACTTAAGAATTTGTTGGGAGCATTTTTTCATTTTTTGTATGTAAGTTAGGAAGTCGAGTCATATTCTGTTTGCTACTACTATAGCACCAAGACACTTTTTCGGCATTAATTATGCTTATTTGAAATTTGGAACCCAGAGTGACTGCAAATGAAAAGCTAACTTACTGTTCTGGCAGATAAAATAACGCATTTTCACACGTCTACCTGTAGTACTTTACTTAGTGATATAAATAATAGTTTTGATGTAGCATCCTAAAGTATTCACAGAATCCTCTCAGGAAGGCTATTTAGAAAGATGGCTTAACCATTTATTTATTTATTTATTTATTTATTTTTTAAAGATTTATTTATTTTGGTCGGAGAGGGGTGGGGAGGGAGGGGAGCAGGCGGGCCACTTCTGTTGGTCTTTCATTTATCTGTTTTCATCCATCTTTGTTATTTGGCCCGTTTGGGCCTCCCATCGCAGTGGCCTCTGTTGTCGCAGAGCACCGGCTCTGGGCGCATGCGCTCCAGAGCTCCAGCTCGGTAATTGGACACATGGGTCCAGCCGCTCCGCGGCACGTGGGATCTTCCCAGGCCAGGGATCGAACCGGTGCCCCTTGCACTGCAAGGCAGTGTCCTTACCCACTGGACCACCAGGGGAAGCCCTTAACCATTTATTTAGATTTAGATTTAGAAAATTTATTTAGGGTCAGAAAGATGGCTTAAGCATTATAACGAGGTAGTGCTCTTTATTCTTCTATAAAATGTCTTCTTACTGTTCTGTTCTTATTGGAGATTAAAGTAAGATATAAGGTCAGTTACCAGGGGAACAGGTAGAAGGCCTTGTACTTTGGTTAGACAGAGTTATTTTCCTGTGATAAACTGTACTTGAAAATCATATTACTTAGTATTTAATAATATAAAAGGGTAATACTGTTTAGCTTTGTGTGAGAAACAACTCAGCTAGCCGATTAGACTGGCAAGATTGTTAACCTTTTATGCAAAAAATTGGCTGGTGAAAGACTGCAAGCTGTTTTGCTTAAGAGTATACAGTGACTTAAGAATTTGTTGGGAGCATTTTTTCATTTTTTGTATGTAAGTTAGGAAGTCGAGTCATATTCTGTTTGCTACTACTATAGCACCAAGACACTTTTTCGGCATTAATTATGCTTATTTGAAATTTGGAACCCAGAGTGACTGCAAATGAAAAGCTAACTTACTGTTCTGGCAGATAAAATAACGCATTTTCACACGTCTACCTGTAGTACTTTACTTAGTGATATAAATAATAGTTTTGATGTAGCATCCTAAAGTATTCACAGAATCCTCTCAGGAAGGCTATTTAGAAAGATGGCTTAACCATTTATTTATTTATTTATTTATTTATTTTTTAAAGATTTATTTATTTTGGTCGGAGAGGGGTGGGGAGGGAGGGGAGCAGGCGGGCCACTTCTGTTGGTCTTTCATTTATCTGTTTTCATCCATCTTTGTTATTTGGCCCGTTTGGGCCTCCCATCGCAGTGGCCTCTGTTGTCGCAGAGCACCGGCTCTGGGCGCATGCGCTCCAGAGCTCCAGCTCGGTAATTGGACACATGGGTCCAGCCGCTCCGCGGCACGTGGGATCTTCCCAGGCCAGGGATCGAACCGGTGCCCCTTGCACTGCAAGGCAGTGTCCTTACCCACTGGACCACCAGGGGAAGCCCTTAACCATTTATTTAGATTTAGATTTAGAAAATTTATTTAGGGTCAGAAAGATGGCTTAAGCATTATAACGAGGTAGTGCTCTTTATTCTTCTATAAAATGTCTTCTTACTGTTCTGTTCTTATTGGAGATTAAAGTAAGATATAAGGTCAGTTACCAGGGGAACAGGTAGAAGGCAATAATTATATTTTGTTAAGCTTGGTTTTTAGAAATTGGTGATCTGTAATAATAGGGTATAAATGTTAAATTTCTAATTATAATCATTACTAAACTATTGTATTCCACTGTAGGACTGTGCCATGTAATAGTTTGTTTTCTTTATGTTTCAGTTTATGGAAGAGTTCATTTTATTGTCTTTAAAAAATGCACTGTAAGTTATGGTTTCTGTATTTGGGAGCAGAAATGCAAATACTTTGAAAACCATGTACCCTTTATAAACTCTTACTTTGGACATGTTCATTATCTTATCAGTATTTGTAATTGCTGCTATAGTATGTCTTTGTGTATTTTATCTCTTGGTAGGTTAATATCTGCCCTAAGCTGGCACACTTGGATCCTCATGAAAACAGTGAAACTGGGAAAGACACTTCATTGCCCAAAGTGTACGCTCTTGAGAATATGCCTATTTTGTTTTGTTTGTTGCGGGGACCTTCCGCAGAAAGGGAAGGCAGCGGGGATTACCCCCGGCTGAACCGGGAGATCTCAGAGAAAGGCAAATCTTGAACTGCCCACCCCGCAGCCCCCTGGCTGAGGCAGGGGACAATCAGACGCAACAGAGGTTCCATCGAAGTAGTTCCGCTTTATTAATGAAGATCCACAGCTTTTATAGGCAAGTGAAGGGGGTTTTGCACGGGACTTCCTTCCTATAGATTACACCAATCAAGCTAAAGACCAAGCAATCATTCACGAGCGCGGAAACCAAGGGAACCAATCAGAAATTTTGACCATCAATTAACAATTTAGATCACGCCCTGCCTCTTCCTGTAGGCGCCATCTTAGCTGCAAACATGTGCTTAAGCTTCTTTAAACAATGCACTTAAGCTTCCCTTCATTTCCATGTCCCTTCCTGTAGGCGCCATCTTAGCTCCAAACTGAAACAATGTGCTTAAGCTCCTTTTCACTCCCACACCCCTTCCTGTAGGCGCCATCTTAGCTCCAAACTGCAAACATGTGCTTAAGCTTCTTTATGCTTAAAACAGTCCTCTTTCAATTCAGAGCCCCACAGTTAGTTTGTTTGTTTAATTAATTAATTAATTATTGACTATTCTGGGTTTTCACTGCTCTTTCTAGGCTCTTCTCTAGTTGCAGGGACTTGGGGCTACTCTCTAGCTGAGCTGAGCAGGCTTCTTGTTGTGGTGCTTGTAGAACTTGGACTCTAGGGTTCCCAGGCTTCAGTAGTTGAGGCACATGGGCTCAGTAGTTGCAGCTCCGAGGCTCTAGAGCATAGGTTCCATAGTTATGGCTCACACGCTTCATCACTCTGCAACATGTGGGATCTTGTTGTGGTGACTTTTTCTTTGTTGTAGAACTTCGGGCTCTAGGGCACACGGGCTTCGGTAGTTGCAGCACAAGGGCTCAACAGCTGCGGCTCTGAGGCTCTAGAGCACAGGCTCAGTAGTTGTGGCTCCTGGGCTTAGTTGCTCCATGGCATGTGGGATCTTCCCGGATCAGGGATTGAACTCGTGTCTCCTGCATTGGCAGGCGAACTCTTAACCACTGCACTACGAGGGAAGCCCCAAGAATATCCCTGTTTAACATGGAAGATTATCATATTTTCAAAGTGGCCACAAAATGACTTGTATAAATTATTAAAACAGACTCATAAAATCTTAAGACTGGGATGGATTTGTAGATACTGTTTTTCTTAGAACTAGAATTTTTCTCCTCCCATGTGCTTTTGTATTGACATAGGAGGTCTTACTTGTTTTGTTTCACAAAATGGTTTTTGTAGTCAATAAAACACAATTTGATTATTTAGAAATAAATTTGATATTTAGCGTATAATCCTTGTGGTGGGTGTTCAAGCTGTTTTATTTTAATATTGCATTTTAGACGTGCACATCTTCCAAGTAGTTTTGGGAAAGGAGGTTCTCTTAATTGGGCACAACAGTTCACTGATGCACATATTGGTGGGCTTCCTTGTCCTTGACCATCTCCCAAGTTCTGCTCAAACTCACATTCATTGAGTCAGTGACGCCATCCAACCATCTCATCCGCTCTCACCCCCTTCTCCTCCTGCCATCAGTCTCTCCCAGCATCAGGATCTTTTCCAAGAAGTCAGCTCTTCACATTGGGTGGCCAGAGTATTGGTGCTTCAACATCAGTACTAGCAGCTTCCGTCTAACCTTTTTCTATCATTAATTAGGTGGCAAACAGCAAGGACCATTTTGAGAGAGTAAGGATGCAGTGTCTTGTTATGTTGGCATGGCATAATATTCCATACCACTGTGCCAGTCATTTTGTAAAAGTAAAATCTTTGCTGCTGATATCTTTTCTGAATGAGTCCTCCTTTGTCACATTTGTTCATTTTTGTGAATTCATGTGTGTTTGAAATCAGATTTTCACAAATCCATGGTTGTGTAACATCAGATACCATTTTGCATTTATTTGCCTTGTCTGAAACCTACTTTTTTATTTCTGGGGATGGTGTGGTGAAGAATATGAGTTAATTCAGTTTTAAGTTTTAACAAAGTATTCTTCAGTAATTAAGTCATTCAAAATAAGATCTAGCTTTGTCCTCTGCAGTTTTAGTGAGGATCTATTTTCTATACCTGACATTATTGATTTTGAAAAACGATGACGAATAAGTTATATTAAGATTTTTTATTGACAGAATAAAATATGGATTAATGAAGAAAGAAGTTTTAAATCTTTTCATTGTGTTGTTTCAAAGGAGGTATCCTTTGTTGATCTGCTTTTGTGTTTGGAAATAAAATGTTACTTGTCATTTGATAAGAGAAGCAGAACCAAGAGTTAGCAATTTGTTCCTTTATCTCTTTTACCATTGCCACTGTCAAAATCTAGACTTTTTTCCCCTTCTTATCTGGGGAGTTAATTTTAACCACTTTTAGCTGTCATGCATAAATTTAACCCCCTTTAGCTGTCATGCATACCTCCTCATTCTTTTTTAATTTTTATTTATTTTTTTAATTTATATTTATTTGGCTGCATTGGGTCTCAGTTGTAGCATGTGGGCTCCAGTTCCCTGACCAGGGATTGAACCCGGGCCCCCTGCATTGGGAGCACAGAATCTTAGCCACTGGACCACCAGGGAATTCCCCCTCCTCATTCTTTTAGCCTCCTACTCAAGAAACTTAGGTAGGAATGTAAAAGATAGCATATAGGCAGGATATTGTTAGATTCCTTTTCTTGTTTTGATAAAGTTGATTCTTGGCATGTATTTCTCAGTTTGACTGAATTATACATTGTAGGCTCTCATTTCCCACTGGTAAACATAAAAAATACCCTATATTTGTTTAAGTTGCTGACTCATTTTGCATATGGGAGTGGTTTTCTATCTAAATTTCTCAGTCCTGGAAAGTCCGTGAAAAGACTGCTAAGAATGTATTTCTCTCTTTCAATTTGTTCATTTTGTGAATTCATGTGTGTTTGAAATCAGATTTTCACAAATCCATGGTTGTGTAACATCAGATACCATTTTGCATTTATTTGCCTTGTCTGAAACCTACTTTTTTATTTCTGGGGATGGTGTGGTGAAGAATATGAGTTAATTCAGTTTTAAGTTTTAACAAAGTATTCTTCAGTAATTAAGTCATTCAAAATAAGATCTAGCTTTGTCCTCTGCAGTTTTAGTGAGGATCTATTTTCTATACCTGACATTATTGATTTTGAAAAACGATGACGAATAAGTTATATTAAGATTTTTTATTGACAGAATAAAATATGGATTAATGAAGAAAGAAGTTTTAAATCTTTTCATTGTGTTGTTTCAAAGGAGGTATCCTTTGTTGATCTGCTTTTGTGTTTGGAAATAAAATGTTACTTGTCATTTGATAAGAGAAGCAGAACCAAGAGTTAGCAATTTGTTCCTTTATCTCTTTTACCATTGCCACTGTCAAAATCTAGACTTTTTTCCCCTTCTTATCTGGGGAGTTAATTTTAACCACTTTTAGCTGTCATGCATAAATTTAACCCCCTTTAGCTGTCATGCATACCTCCTCATTCTTTTTTAATTTTTATTTATTTTTTTAATTTATATTTATTTGGCTGCATTGGGTCTCAGTTGTAGCATGTGGGCTCCAGTTCCCTGACCAGGGATTGAACCCGGGCCCCCTGCATTGGGAGCACAGAATCTTAGCCACTGGACCACCAGGGAATTCCCCCTCCTCATTCTTTTAGCCTCCTACTCAAGAAACTTAGGTAGGAATGTAAAAGATAGCATATAGGCAGGATATTGTTAGATTCCTTTTCTTGTTTTGATAAAGTTGATTCTTGGCATGTATTTCTCAGTTTGACTGAATTATACATTGTAGGCTCTCATTTCCCACTGGTAAACATAAAAAATACCCTATATTTGTTTAAGTTGCTGACTCATTTTGCATATGGGAGTGGTTTTCTATCTAAATTTCTCAGTCCTGGAAAGTCCGTGAAAAGACTGCTAAGAATGTATTTCTCTCTTTCAACTTGTTCATGTCCTTTACCTGTTTCACTGTAGATAGTTTTGTCTTTAAGTTTTGTGCATAAGTCTTTATGTAAGTATATTTTTGTCATAATTTATATGCATCTCCCCCAGTTTATAGTTTTGTCTTTAACCGTATTTATGGTATATTTTGCTGTGTCATATGGAATTAATTTTCATGTTACAAAATTCATCAGTCACTTTTTTTGGTGGGAGGGGCGGGCAGGCCACTTCTATTGGTCTTTCATTTATCTGTTTTCATCCATCTTTGTTCTTTGGCTCGTGTGGACCTCCCATCGCAGTAGCCTCTGTTGTTGCAGAGCATAAGCTCTGAGCGCATGCACTCCAGAGCTCTAGCTCGGTAATTGGACGCATTGGTCCAGCCGCTCCGCGGCACGTAGGATCTACCCAGGCCAGGGATTGAACCGGCGCCCCCTGCACTGCAAGGCGGTGTGCATACCCACTGGACCACCAGGGAAGCCCCATCAGTCAGTTCATTTAGAGTTCTTAATGTTTGCTTTCGTACCTAGAGAAAGTACATGATAAAATTAAGGTTCTTCTTTTCTTTTTTTTTTTTTTTTAGCAACTTTTATTTATTTATTTCTGGCTGTGCTGGGTCTTTGTTGATGTGTGGGTTTAGCTGCGGTATGTGGGATTTTCCTGGATCAGGGCTCGAACCTGTGTCTCCTGCATTGGCAGACGGGTTCTTATCCACTGGGCCATAAGGGAAGCCCAGAATTAAGGTTTTTCATGAAAAATTTAGAAAGAATATAATTGATCTTTTCTCTTTTTTTGGCCATAGCTTCTGGGATCTTCATTCCCTCAACCAAGGATTGAACCCTAGCCTGGCAGAGAGAGTGCTCAGTCCTAACCGCTGGACCTCCTGGGAATTCCCTATAATTGATCTTTATTTTTTATCTTGCTGTACCGTTTTAGAATTATTTATGCATAATCATTTTTTACTTGTCTTTGGTATACTTTCCTAGTACAGCATCAAAACTGGTTAGTAATTTTATCTGTCATTGTTCACATATGTAAACAAACATATCAGGTGTTAAAATATACCTTGTTAATAAAGGCAGAGAAAGCTAAGAGGAAAAATCCCTTAACAGTAGAATGCCTTTTCTTGTGACTGAAAACATAGTAGTTTGTTTTTTTTTTTTAAGCATTTAGCTAAAAGAGCTTTTAGCTTTGAGTGTTGAGAAGATGAGGAGCCCAGTATGTCTTATCCTGGCTGCCAGGGGTTCCATCATTCTTGTCTTAGCCATAACGGATTATTCATGGGTAACCTGTAACACATCGTTATATTGTAGGATCTCTGTGGGAGACCACAATGCTACGTAATTGTTAATAATAGTTAAATCTGGTTTTTTATTGTTGTCAAATTAATACATGTAAATGGCTTGAAGAGTCTGATAATCCTACAAGAGTCGTACTGTCCCTTTCCTACCCCTGAACACTTCTCTCCAGAGACAGCTTCCTTGAAACTTTCCAACCTTGTCTTCTAGTATTTGTCCCCATATTTCTAAATGTTTTTATTGCTGTTTGTTTACCAGCAGTTCACTAAAGTGGAATATATTCCCACAAGCACTGTGTGAGAGTTACTGTACTTTTGCATCATTGCTTTGCCAGTTTCTTTTGAGGTACTGTGTTTAAGTTTGTGTTTCTCTGATGATTAATGGAGTTTAAAATCTGCTTTTTTAATTTTGCTCTTGGCATTTGGATATTCTCTTTTCTGGTGTGCCTGTTTAAGTCTTTGGCCCATTTTTATTCTTTTGCCTTTTTCTTTTAATTTGCAGGATTTTTTTTTTTTAAAGAATTCTTTATGTAGTTTAGATACAGATATTTGTTGGATATATGTATTGTGAATTTTCTTCTACTTACTTGTTCCCTGTCTTAATGATGTCTTGATGAACCAGAAGTTCTTAGTTTTAATGCAGTCAAATTTAACAGTGTTTTCTTTTGTGTTTAGTGTTTTTTATGTCTTATCTGAGAACTTTTGTCTTCAGTGTCATGAAGATATTCTGTGTGCAGGTGTTAAAATATACCTTGTTAATAAAGGCAGAGAAAGCTAAGAGGAAAAATCCCTTAACAGTAGAATGCCTTTTCTTGTGACTGAAAACATAGTAGTTTGTTTTTTTTTTTTAAGCATTTAGCTAAAAGAGCTTTTAGCTTTGAGTGTTGAGAAGATGAGGAGCCCAGTATGTCTTATCCTGGCTGCCAGGGGTTCCATCATTCTTGTCTTAGCCATAACGGATTATTCATGGGTAACCTGTAACACATCGTTATATTGTAGGATCTCTGTGGGAGACCACAATGCTACGTAATTGTTAATAATAGTTAAATCTGGTTTTTTATTGTTGTCAAATTAATACATGTAAATGGCTTGAAGAGTCTGATAATCCTACAAGAGTCGTACTGTCCCTTTCCTCCCCCTGAACACTTCTCTCCAGAGACAGCTTCCTTGAAACTTTCCAACCTTGTCTTCTAGTATTTGTCCCCATATTTCTAAATGTTTTTATTGCTGTTTGTTTACCAGCAGTTCACTAAAGTGGAATATATTCCCACAAGCACTGTGTGAGAGTTACTGTACTTTTGCATCATTGCTTTGCCAGTTTCTTTTGAGGTACTGTGTTTAAGTTTGTGTTTCTCTGATGATTAATGGAGTTTAAAATCTGCTTTTTTAATTTTGCTCTTGGCATTTGGATATTCTCTTTTCTGGTGTGCCTGTTTAAGTCTTTGGCCCATTTTTATTCTTTTGCCTTTTTCTTTTAATTTGCAGGATTTTTTTTTTTTAAAGAATTCTTTATGTAGTTTAGATACAGATATTTGTTGGATATATGTATTGTGAATTTTCTTCTACTTACTTGTTCCCTGTCTTAATGATGTCTTGATGAACCAGAAGTTCTTAGTTTTAATGCAGTCAAATTTAACAGTGTTTTCTTTTGTGTTTAGTGTTTTTTATGTCTTATCTGAGAACTTTTGTCTTCAGTGTCATGAAGATATTCTGTGTGCATGTGATAAAATAAATATTTAAGTGTATAGTTAAATGACATTGTAAGTGCATTCTTGTTGTTGAGTAACCTTTACCAGTGTCTGTCTCCAGAATTTGACCATCTTAAACAGAACCATGAAATAATATAATAACTTCACCTACTTCCTCTTCTAGGTCCTGGCAACCACCATTCTGCTTTCTGTCTCTGACTTTAATTATTAATTATTTTAGGGAACTTTTATAAGTAGAGTCGTACAGTATATGTCTTTTTATGACTGGTCCTACTGAGGATAGTAACTTACAGGTTTCTCCATCTTCATAGCATATGTCAGGGTTTCCTTCCTTTTAGAGGCTAAACATTTCATTCTGTCCACATATATTTTGTGTATCCATTTGTCCATTGATGGATACTTGGGTCGCTTCCACCATTTGGCTAGTATGAATAAGCTGCTATGAACATAGGATTGCAAATGTCTGTTTAAGACTGATTTTGATTCTTTTGGGTATATGTCTAGAAGCGGAATTGCTGAATCATATGATAATTCTATTTTTAATATTTTGAGGGACATTCCATGGTGGCTGCACCATTTTATACTCCTACCAACATTTACTTTGCTGTTTTGTTTTGATTTGGTATCTCATTGTGGTTTTGTGGTTTAGTTATTACATTTCGTTAATGACTGTTGCTGTTGAGCATCTTCCCATGGACTTATTGGCCATTTATAAATATTCTTTGGAGAAATGTCCACTCGTCTTTTGTTTGATTTTTAAGGGGGGAAAGGCATATATAGTGGTACTTTTTTTTTTTTTTTTTTAAATTTTTTGGCCACTTCTATTGGTCTTTCATTTATTTATTTTCATCCACCTTTGCTCTTTGGCCTGTGTGGACCTCCCGTCGCAGTGGCCTCTCTCAAGCAGAGCACTGGCTCTGGGTACAAGCGCTCCAGAGCTCCAGCTTGGTAGTTGGACACATCGGTCCAGCCGCTCTGCTGCACGTGGATCTTCCCAGGCCAGGGATCAAACTGGCGCCCCTTGCACTGCAAGGCCGTGTCTTTACCCACTGGGCTACCAGGGAAGCCCCTTTTGTTTGGTTTTTAATCCTGTTGTTGAGTTATATGTAGTTCACTATATAAAAGGGTATTAATACTGTATCAGATATATGATTTGAAGATATTTTCTCCTACTCTATGGATTGCTTTTTCAACTCTGTTGATAGTGTCATTTCATGGACAAATATTTTTAATTTTGATGTAGTCCAATGTATATTTTTTCTTTTGTTACTGTGCTTATGATGTCACATCCTATAGATCATTACCAAATCCAGTGTCATGAAGCTTTTCCTATTTTCTTCTTTTATAAATTTAGAGATTATATTTACGTCTTTAATCCACTTTGAGTTAGTATTTGTGTGTGGTGTACAGTAATGATCAATTTCATTCTTTTTCATGTTGACGCCTATGCTTTGTTGAAAAGACTGTACCACTTAAAAAAAAAAAAAAAAAGAGAAAGAGAAAGAAAATTGTGCATACTTGCAAGTCTTGCCTCCCTCACTTAAAAAAAAAAAGAGGGCGTCCCTGGTGGTCCAGTGGGTAAGGACACCACCTTGCAGTGCAAGGGGCGCTGGTTCGATCCCTGGCCTGGGAAGATCCCACGTGCGGCAGAGCGGCTGGACCGATGTGTCCAATTACCGAGTCGGAGCTCTGGAGCACATGCGCCCAGAGCCGGTGCTCTGCAACAACAGAGGCCACCGCGATGGGAGGCCCGCATTGGCCAAAGATGGATGAAAGTGGACAAATAAAAAAGACCAATAGAGGTGGCCCGCCTGCTCCCCTCCCTCCCCACCCCACCCCCACCAAAATAAATAAATCTTTAAAACAAAAGAAAAGACTGTACCCTCTCCATTGAATAGTCTTGACACTCTTGTCAAAAGTTATTTGGTGGGCTTCCCCTGGTGGTCCAGTGGATAAGGACACCGCCTTGCAGTGCAAGGGGCGCCGGTTTGATTGGGAAGATCCCACGTGCCGCGGAGCGGCTGGACCAATGTGTCCAATTGCCGAGCCGAAGCTCTGGCGCGCATGTGCCCAGAGCCGACGCTCTGCAGCGACAGATGCCACCGCGATGGGAGGCCCACAGGGGCCAAAAGAACAAAGACGGACGAAAATAGAGAAATGAAGGACCAATGGAAGTGGCCCACCCGCTCCCCTCCCTCCCCAACCCGACCTTCGCCCAAAATAAATAAATAAATCTTTAAAAAAAAAAAAAGTTATTTGGTCACATATATGAGGGTTTGTTTCTGTACCTTCTGTTATATTCCATTAATGTATATGCCTTATGCCTGTGTCACATCATTTGATTATTGTAGCTTTATATTAAGTTTTGGTATCAGGAAGTATGAAATCTTTGAAATTTGTTCTTGGAAAAGATTATTTTGGCTATTTAGAGCCCGTGAGATTCCATATGAATTTTAAGACGAATTTTTCTGCTTCTGCAAAAGTTATAGTTCGGATTTTGCTAAGGATTACATTGAATCTGTAGATCGATTTGAGTAGGGTTGAACATATTAATGACATTAGGTGTTTCAAAGGACCTATGAACATGGATTATTTGTGTCATCTTTAATTTCTTTCAACCATGTTTTGTAGTTATCAGTGTATAAGTCTTTCACCTTTGGTTAAGTTTATGTCTAAGTTTTCTACTATATATATATATATATATATATATATATATATATACACACACACACACACACACATACACACGCACATAATATATGTAAATACCTTATTAGAAATACATGTGAGAATAGAATATCATGCAGTATTTATTTTATTTCTCCCTTTCTTTTTTTTTGGTTGCACCATGGAAAATCTTTGTTCTCTGACCAGGACTGGAACCTGAGCCATCTGCATTGGAAGCTCAGAGTCTTAACCACGAGATTACTAGGGAAGTTCCAGTCATACAATCTAGTAGTGTATTTTGGGAATAAAATGCTTTACTTTCTAAGCAGAGAGGAATATTTTTATGTTATTTTATTAAAAGAAAACAGGACTGTTGGCATTAATACTGTTGCTTCTCCTTAACTGTCAGCTTTAAGAAATTTACTTTTGAAAGTTCAAGAAGCTTTCCTGGTAATCTAGAAGAATCTCTGCTTCCACCACAGGGCACAGGTTTGATCCCTGGTCAAGGAATTAGTATCCCACATGCCACACAGTGCGACCAAAAAAAGAGAGTCCTGTGAGAGCATCCTAGGTTTCCTGCTATTTATATTTCATTTTAACTTTACAATTACTATGTTGTAACATCATATTTTATACTGAGATTTGTAACCAATAAAGAGACCTCTGTGGTGGCTCAGCCTTAAGAATCTGCCTGCCAGTGCGGGAGATGTGGGTTCAACCCTGGATTGAGAATATTTCCTGGAAAAATGGCAACTCACTCCAGTATTCTTGCCTGGGAATCCATTGGACAGCTGGGAGGGCAGATGGAATGTGGTTCAACCCATAATCATTTATTTTTTGTATAGATTGCTTTGAAATTTGTTCTGGGAAAAGATTATTTTGGCTATTTAGAGCCCGTGAGATTCCATATGAATTTTAAGACGAATTTTTCTGCTTCTGCAAAAGTTATAGTTCGGATTTTGCTAAGGATTACATTGAATCTGTAGATCGATTTGAGTAGGGTTGAACATATTAATGACATTAGGTGTTTCAAAGGACCTATGAACATGGATTATTTGTGTCATCTTTAATTTCTTTCAACCATGTTTTGTAGTTATCAGTGTATAAGTCTTTCACCTTTGGTTAAGTTTATGTCTAAGTTTTCTACTATATATATATATATATATATATATATATATATACACACACACACACACACACATACACACGCACATAATATATGTAAATACCTTATTAGAAATACATGTGAGAATAGAATATCATGCAGTATTTATTTTATTTCTCCCTTTCTTTTTTTTTGGTTGCACCATGGAAAATCTTTGTTCTCTGACCAGGACTGGAACCTGAGCCATCTGCATTGGAAGCTCAGAGTCTTAACCACGAGATTACTAGGGAAGTTCCAGTCATACAATCTAGTAGTGTATTTTGGGAATAAAATGCTTTACTTTCTAAGCAGAGAGGAATATTTTTATGTTATTTTATTAAAAGAAAACAGGACTGTTGGCATTAATACTGTTGCTTCTCCTTAACTGTCAGCTTTAAGAAATTTACTTTTGAAAGTTCAAGAAGCTTTCCTGGTAATCTAGAAGAATCTCTGCTTCCACCACAGGGCACAGGTTTGATCCCTGGTCAAGGAATTAGTATCCCACATGCCACACAGTGCGACCAAAAAAAGAGAGTCCTGTGAGAGCATCCTAGGTTTCCTGCTATTTATATTTCATTTTAACTTTACAATTACTATGTTGTAACATCATATTTTATACTGAGATTTGTAACCAATAAAGAGACCTCTGTGGTGGCTCAGCCTTAAGAATCTGCCTGCCAGTGCGGGAGATGTGGGTTCAACCCTGGATTGAGAATATTTCCTGGAAAAGGAAATGGCAACTCACTCCAGTATTCTTGCCTGGGAAATCCATTGGACAAGGAACCTGGCAGGCTGCAGTCCATGGAATCACAAAGAGTTGGACACAACTTAGCGACTAAACAACCATCAATCATTTCTTGACTTTAAATCTTGTGGCATAAGTTATCACATCACCTGGTATGTATTCTTCACATACTGTTAATGGACAATTTAAGTTTGTACTGGTAATTGGCAGACTTTTGGAACTTTCAGCAAGTTAATAAGAAAATATGTTTTGACTGCTTTTGTTACCATTTTGGAAACATATCCTATAGCAGATGTGAGTGATGACAAGCAGAAAAACTCAGCGACGAGAGGCCCTCATTTCACACCATCTTCAGGCACTAATCCACATGCAGCAGCACCTCTGTATTTGCTGTATTTGTATTTACTGTTACAAATACTCTGTATTTGTATTTACTGATAGATGACAGTGGACAGGTTACCATGAACGGTGTCATTTTCTTCATCTCCAAAGGAGAAGAATTCACATTGGGATCAAAAAGACCCGGGTTTGGTCACTCAGAGCTTCGTGCATTGAAAAGTTTGTTAAAGGAAGAGAGACAGAGAAAGCTTCCAGCATAGACACTGGAAGAGGGATAGAAGAATACCCCCAGAAGCCAGCTTAGGTGTGGTGTTTTATACTTTTTCAGTTGGCTATTAACAGTAGTTCAAAAGAACATCTTAAGGTGATAAAGGTCTTACCAGACGCACACCTACAACATACATCTTTAGATAACATAGGTACAAGTTAAGAAGGAGAAACATGTTCTTAAGCAAGATACATTGTTGTTATAAACATTAGTTCTGGGGTTAAAGAAAGTCTTAGGCAAAATAGGTTATTGTCATAGACGTGGCAATCAAGATGAAGGCACCTTGGCTAAAGATGTTTGCTCCTCCCCTCCTCCTCCTCCTTGGAACCCGCTGGCCTCCTTACCACTTCTGCCTGTTCACGCCTTTCGTTACCAAATATAGTTCTGTTTAGGACTGGAAACTAAAACTTATTTAATAATCTTTTAATAACAAAGTAACAGGAATAATTAGGATATATTTCACTATGTATATTTGCTTTTTGTTATGTTATAGCTGAAATTCCATATGAAAATAATTAACCCAATGTTGCACATTGGGTTAGCCAAATTTTGTCTCAAGCTGATGTATACTTCATATATTAATGTTATCTTAAATGATTTTTTGGTGTTACACATTTTAGGGTTTCTTTGCCCAGAAGTTTTTGGTTTTTATAATGTGTCACATTTGGGGTGAATAAAGGACCTAGGAAGAGTCACAAGGAGAGCACATTAAGATACGGAGATAAGGGCTTCCCCGGTAGTCCGGTGGGTAAGGACACTGCCTTGCAGTGCAAGGGGCGCCAGTTTGATCCCTGGCCTGGGTAGATTCCATGTGCCGCGGAGCGGCTGGACCGATGTGTCCAATTACCGAGCCGGAGCTCTGCGACGACAGAGGCCACTGCGATGGGAGGTCCACACGGGCCAAAGAACAAAGATGGATGAAAACAGATAAATGAAAGACCAATAGAAGTGGCCCACCCCCACCCAAAAGAAAAAAAAAAGCTACGGAGATAAGAGGAGCTAAGGACTGTGAGAAAGAATGGGCAGAAAAGAGAACATGAGGAGACAGTGATATTGGTGAAGCTCAGGAAATAGATGTGAAGAGCTGACTCATTGGAAAAGTCCTTGATGCTGGAAAGATTGAGGGCAGGAGAAGAAGGCTGTAACAGAGGATGAGATGGTTGGGTGAACATCTTAAGGTGATAAAGGTCTTACCAGACGCACACCTACAACATACATCTTTAGATAACATAGGTACAAGTTAAGAAGGAGAAACATGTTCTTAAGCAAGATACATTGTTGTTATAAACATTAGTTCTGGGGTTAAAGAAAGTCTTAGGCAAAATAGGTTATTGTCATAGACGTGGCAATCAAGATGAAGGCACCTTGGCTAAAGATGTTTGCTCCTCCCCTCCTCCTCCTCCTTGGAACCCGCTGGCCTCCTTACCACTTCTGCCTGTTCACGCCTTTCGTTACCAAATATAGTTCTGTTTAGGACTGGAAACTAAAACTTATTTAATAATCTTTTAATAACAAAGTAACAGGAATAATTAGGATATATTTCACTATGTATATTTGCTTTTTGTTATGTTATAGCTGAAATTCCATATGAAAATAATTAACCCAATGTTGCACATTGGGTTAGCCAAATTTTGTCTCAAGCTGATGTATACTTCATATATTAATGTTATCTTAAATGATTTTTTGGTGTTACACATTTTAGGGTTTCTTTGCCCAGAAGTTTTTGGTTTTTATAATGTGTCACATTTGGGGTGAATAAAGGACCTAGGAAGAGTCACAAGGAGAGCACATTAAGATACGGAGATAAGGGCTTCCCCGGTAGTCCGGTGGGTAAGGACACTGCCTTGCAGTGCAAGGGGCGCCAGTTTGATCCCTGGCCTGGGTAGATTCCATGTGCCGCGGAGCGGCTGGACCGATGTGTCCAATTACCGAGCCGGAGCTCTGCGACGACAGAGGCCACTGCGATGGGAGGTCCACACGGGCCAAAGAACAAAGATGGATGAAAACAGATAAATGAAAGACCAATAGAAGTGGCCCACCCCCACCCAAAAGAAAAAAAAAAGCTACGGAGATAAGAGGAGCTAAGGACTGTGAGAAAGAATGGGCAGAAAAGAGAACATGAGGAGACAGTGATATTGGTGAAGCTCAGGAAATAGATGTGAAGAGCTGACTCATTGGAAAAGTCCTTGATGCTGGAAAGATTGAGGGCAGGAGAAGAAGGCTGTAACAGAGGATGAGATGGTTGGGTGGCATCACTGACTCAATGGACAGGAGTTTGAGCAAACGTTGGGAGATTGTGAAGGACGAGAAAGCCTGGTGTGCTGCAGTCCTTGGGGTCATGAAGAATCAGATGCAACTTAGTGACTGAACAACAACAATAGGAAATACTAGACAAAAATCATAAACCTGGGGAGGTGCTTTTTAGTAGTCAGAAATGTGGACTGGAAATAATCAATTTCTCAGTTAAAAATCATCTCCATTTGTGGGCTTCCCTGATGGTCCAGTGGTAAAGAGTTCTCCTTGCAGTTCTGGGGTCACCAATTCTATCCCTGGCCTGGGAAGATCCCACTTGCCACAGGGTGGCTGGACCAGTGTGTCCAATTACAAGCCAGCACTCTGGAGCGCGTGCACCTAGAGCCGGTGCTCTGCAATGAGAGAGGCCACTGCAGTGGGAGGCTCACACAGGCCGAAGAGCAACGATGGATGAAAATAAATAAATACACAACCAATAAAAGAGGCCAGAAATTTAAAAAAAAATCATCTCCATTTGTTTGATACCTGCATCTCACCTTTTCATTTTTATAACTTGAGTAATGAAATGATACATACTCAATGACTACCCTTCAGTGCATACTTTGTAATTATTATTAATTACCATTTCTGGCTGTCATTGTTCAACCTGTTTCTTCAATCCAGAAAACATCCTTGATTTTTGAGTCATCCTTTATTTTCCCTTTCTTTCAATCCCAGTGGTCAAGAATCGACCTGCCAGTGCAGGGGACATGGATTTGATCCCTGGTCTGAGCAGATTCCATGTGCTGTGGAGCAACTAAGTCCATGCACTGCAACTACTGAGCCTGTGTGCTATAGCCTTTGGTCTGTAACAGAAGAAGCCGTCCCAGTGAGAAGCCCATGCACCACAAGTAGGGAGTAACTCCTGCTCACAGCAACTATAGAAAACTGGCGCCCAGCAAAGAAGATGTAGTGCAACCAAAAATAAATAAATAATATTTTTTAAAAATAGAACTTCCCTGGTGGTCCCCTGGGTTAAAAATAAAAACTCTGTTCTCCCGTTGCAGGGGTGTGGGTTTGATCCCTGTTTGGGGAACCACAGCCAACAACAACAACAAAAGTTAGTCTTGTTGTTTTTTCCTACTGCCTTTGCTCTCATGCATAAACCTTTCCACATTATTTTCCCTCTGTCTTTAAGGTTCCTTTTGGCTTTGGCCTCAATTTAGCTCAGATATCACCCCTCAGGAAATCTTCCTTTTACCATCTCAAGCAGTGTCAGGCATTTGTTCACAGTGCTTTTTAAGAACCTAGTAGATCTCTCTCTTAAGGCACCTTATTTGTGATCATTTATTTGCGTATCTGTCCTGTCTTTTCAGTTAATTCACAGCCATTCTGGGGGTAGGGATGTAAATAAGTTTTTGTTGTTTGTTGTTGTTATTATAGGCTCTTCTGTGTGGCATGTGTGGCCCCATGGCATGCAAAATCTTAGTTCCCCAGTCGGGGATAGAGTTCATGCCCCTGCGGGAGTCTTAACCACTGGACCACCAGGGAGGTCCCTAAATAAGTTATAATAAGATATTTAATATCTTAGGAAACTAAGACATTTATAACAACTAAGTTTTCATAAGATATTTATAATAACCATAAAAGAGTAAGTTTCCTTAGTTTCCTCCCATATTGGCACCTGGCAGCATGATTGATTTTCAGCAGTGATGTATTGAATGATCCTGGAGAAGGAAATGGCAATGCACTCCAGTGTTCTTGCCTGGGAAATTCCATGAACTGAGGAGCCTGGCAAGCTATAGACCACGGGGTTTGCCAAGAGTCGGCCACGACTGAGCGACTGGGCACATATTGAATGATTGACAAAATTAAAATACTAATATAAATGCTCATTGTGTGAATAACTAATCATAGATGTCTGGTGAGTTAAGTGATTTCTTTAAGGGTAGCTATATGAGTAGCTTGAGCATTTTAGAAAAGGCATTATATCGTGGGACTCCCCTGGTGGCCCAGTGGTTAAGACTCCAAGCTTCCATTGCACAGGGTACAGGTTTGAATCCTGGTCAAGGAAATAAGGTCCCACTTACCTCCACATGGCTTTAAAACAAAGAAAAGAAAAGGCATATATGGTAATGGTAAGAAAGTATTTTGGGAGATACTTGTCCTTGTGAGTTTGCAAGTTAGCCCAGAAATATATGAAGAGTTGCCTAGAAGGAAGAATCTAAATTACTTGTAAAACAGTTGTATGCTTTTAGGTATAATTTTTTCAGATTCATATAGTCATACATGAAATTTAAAACTATATACTTCATGAATAAGTTTGTAAAAGATGTAAAAGACCTTAGTATTTAAACCGAAAACCACAAAGCTCAGTTTATTGTTTATTTAAGTAAAGAGAGCTTTGCTGATCAGTCACAGTCTCTCCACATAGAGTGGGCTGTTGATCTTATTATAGGACTTTTGAAAAGTGTGAAGTTTAGAGATTGGGCATTTTCTCACAGTTGTTAGGCGGTTGGCATTAACTCTGAAAGTGTGGGTACTTAACTGAGAGCGTTGCTGATTGGTTGGTATTCAGAAGCGTGTTGACAGAAGCATGTTCCCAGTTGGCTGGCTTTCAGAAGCAAGGGACTGTTACTGATAGATTGGCTTGTAAAAACAGTCGCTGATGAAAGTTGTTTAAATGTGTTTAAAGTGGGTTCTTGTTCTGTCCCTGTAGAACTCTCAGGTATTAAGCAATTTAAAACCAATTGTATTTGTACATAGAATGGATAAAAACCAAGTCCTACTGTACAGAGCATAGGGAACTGTATTCAGTATCCTGTGATAAGCCATAATGGAAAATAGTAGTAAAACGTGTATAAAACAGTCAATTTGTTATACAATAGAAATCAATAAAACATTATAAACCAACTGTACTTCATTAAAAAAATAACTTGTTTTGGTGGCTTTTTTTTTTAATTTTAACTTTTACAGAGTTTTGTTGTTTACAGATATGTATGATCCCAGATTAGTCATATGTATATTCCCCCCCAGGCTGTTTGTTACTATAGCAACAGAACAGCCCATTTTCATGAACTTTATTGGATAAACCAAAACTGATTATATCGTGGGACTCCCTGGTGGCCCAGTGGTTAAGACTCCAAGCTTCCATTGCACAGGGTACAGGTTTGAATCCTGGTCAAGGAAATAAGGTCCCACTTACCTCCACATGGCTTTAAAACAAAGAAAAGAAAAGGCATATATGGTAATGGTAAGAAAGTATTTTGGGAGATACTTGTCCTTGTGAGTTTGCAAGTTAGCCCAGAAATATATGAAGAGTTGCCTAGAAGGAAGAATCTAAATTACTTGTAAAACAGTTGTATGCTTTTAGGTATAATTTTTTCAGATTCATATAGTCATACATGAAATTTAAAACTATATACTTCATGAATAAGTTTGTAAAAGATGTAAAAGACCTTAGTATTTAAACCGAAAACCACAAAGCTCAGTTTATTGTTTATTTAAGTAAAGAGAGCTTTGCTGATCAGTCACAGTCTCTCCACATAGAGTGGGCTGTTGATCTTATTATAGGACTTTTGAAAAGTGTGAAGTTTAGAGATTGGGCATTTTCTCACAGTTGTTAGGCGGTTGGCATTAACTCTGAAAGTGTGGGTACTTAACTGAGAGCGTTGCTGATTGGTTGGTATTCAGAAGCGTGTTGACAGAAGCATGTTCCCAGTTGGCTGGCTTTCAGAAGCAAGGGACTGTTACTGATAGATTGGCTTGTAAAAACAGTCGCTGATGAAAGTTGTTTAAATGTGTTTAAAGTGGGTTCTTGTTCTGTCCCTGTAGAACTCTCAGGTATTAAGCAATTTAAAACCAATTGTATTTGTACATAGAATGGATAAAAACCAAGTCCTACTGTACAGAGCATAGGGAACTGTATTCAGTATCCTGTGATAAGCCATAATGGAAAATAGTAGTAAAACGTGTATAAAACAGTCAATTTGTTATACAATAGAAATCAATAAAACATTATAAACCAACTGTACTTCATTAAAAAAATAACTTGTTTTGGTGGCTTTTTTTTTTAATTTTAACTTTTACAGAGTTTTGTTGTTTACAGATATGTATGATCCCAGATTAGTCATATGTATATTCCCCCCCAGGCTGTTTGTTACTATAGCAACAGAACAGCCCATCTTGTTCTTGTAGCATATGAACTCTTTTTTACTCTTGGAGATCAAGGATTGTCCGGATCTTCACCACTGTTGATTTGTTTTGAGGATGAAGTTTGATTTCTTTCTCCTTGAGAGTGAAATCTGATTGTAGTGTCTATAAGCATCTTTAAGCCTTTATTCAGAGGAAGAGTCATTTCTGCCAGCTTTTGAATCTTTCCCCTACTTATTTGAAATGTTGCCTTTATTGTATTGTGAATAACTTTTACTGTATCATTTGATCTTTTTCTCCTTTAATAGCATCTTTGTAGGATATTTTTCTATCTGCTAGTGTGAACCCCTCCTTGCTATTGGTTTTTATCAAAAACAGTGCTATTTTCATGTATTTTCTCTTGAACTGTATTTTTAAGATGTTGCCAAGTTTCATCACATTCATGTGGTTAATAGTGGCATCTATTGCTGTCATAATGGGATGATTATACTAGTTATGCAAAGCTCTGTAATGCTTTTAAAACATTATATATTAGTCATCTCATTTTTAAGCTTTTTTATATTTAAAATTTTCTGTAATATGAAATTGGAAACAGGAGTATAATAAACTCATTGTGTACACATCACTCAATAGTCCATAATTAAGTTATAGCAAATGTTGTTTTATCTGTATCTAATCTACTCTTTGCATTGTTTTGTAACTGACTTCAGACATCACATCATTTCACTTGTGAATATTTTAGAATGTGTTTTTGAAATAAGTGCCTCCTTAAGAAAGTAACCATAATGCTCTTATTACAGCTCAAGAGGTTAGTTTCTCAGTGTCTACTCAGTGTTCACATTTCTCTTGTTCTCATAACTCGTTTGTTCAAATCATGCCCTAAGTTTACTAGGATTGGGAATGGATAATAGCAAGTTTTATACATTTTTTCTTTTTTTTTTCTTTTACTTTTTATTTTTACAGAGTTTTGTTGTCTACAGATATGTATAATCCCAGATCAAGTTTATACTTTATTAAACTTAAAATAATTTTCCCTCATTAGTTCTTGGGAAATATTTTTAGATTTATTAATGTTCATCAGTACAATTGAAATCTTTGATTTGATGCTTTAAGACTACGTACTTTGGGATTCTTTTTAAAAAATTTTCTGTGTTTGTTTACTCTTGGAGATCAAGGATTGTCCGGATCTTCACCACTGTTGATTTGTTTTGAGGATGAAGTTTGATTTCTTTCTCCTTGAGAGTGAAATCTGATTGTAGTGTCTATAAGCATCTTTAAGCCTTTATTCAGAGGAAGAGTCATTTCTGCCAGCTTTTGAATCTTTCCCCTACTTATTTGAAATGTTGCCTTTATTGTATTGTGAATAACTTTTACTGTATCATTTGATCTTTTTCTCCTTTAATAGCATCTTTGTAGGATATTTTTCTATCTGCTAGTGTGAACCCCTCCTTGCTATTGGTTTTTATCAAAAACAGTGCTATTTTCATGTATTTTCTCTTGAACTGTATTTTTAAGATGTTGCCAAGTTTCATCACATTCATGTGGTTAATAGTGGCATCTATTGCTGTCATAATGGGATGATTATACTAGTTATGCAAAGCTCTGTAATGCTTTTAAAACATTATATATTAGTCATCTCATTTTTAAGCTTTTTTATATTTAAAATTTTCTGTAATATGAAATTGGAAACAGGAGTATAATAAACTCATTGTGTACACATCACTCAATAGTCCATAATTAAGTTATAGCAAATGTTGTTTTATCTGTATCTAATCTACTCTTTGCATTGTTTTGTAACTGACTTCAGACATCACATCATTTCACTTGTGAATATTTTAGAATGTGTTTTTGAAATAAGTGCCTCCTTAAGAAAGTAACCATAATGCTCTTATTACAGCTCAAGAGGTTAGTTTCTCAGTGTCTACTCAGTGTTCACATTTCTCTTGTTCTCATAACTCGTTTGTTCAAATCATGCCCTAAGTTTACTAGGATTGGGAATGGATAATAGCAAGTTTTATACATTTTTTCTTTTTTTTTTCTTTTACTTTTTATTTTTACAGAGTTTTGTTGTCTACAGATATGTATAATCCCAGATCAAGTTTATACTTTATTAAACTTAAAATAATTTTCCCTCATTAGTTCTTGGGAAATATTTTTAGATTTATTAATGTTCATCAGTACAATTGAAATCTTTGATTTGATGCTTTAAGACTACGTACTTTGGGATTCTTTTTAAAAAATTTTCTGTGTTTGTTTATTTGGCTGAGCCAAGTCTGTGGCATGTGGGATCTTTAGTTGTAGCATGTGAGTTCTTAGTTGCAGTATGTGGGTGGAATCTAGTTCCCTAACCGAGGATCAAACCTGGACCCCCTGCTTTGGGAGTACAGTCTTAGCCACTGAACCACCTGGAAGCTAATTTAAATTATTAAAATGTCCTAAAAAATAAAGTGATAATGATAAACCTGTAATCTCAGGGAAGCACTATAGTAGAAAATTCCCCTTGATTTTAACTTCAGTTAAATTCTTTTTTTTTTTTTAAAGATTTATTTATTTATTTGTTTTGGTCGGGGTGAGGTGGGGAGGGAGGGGAGCAGGTGGGCCACTTCTGTTGGTCTTTCATTTATCTGTTTTCATCCATCTTTGTTATTTGGCCTGTGTGGGCCTCCCATCGCAGTGGCCTCTGTTGTCGCAGAGCACCGGCTCTGGGCGCATGCGCTCCAGAGCTCCGGCTCGGCAATTGGACACATCAGTCCAGCCGCTCCGCCGCATGTGGGATCTTCCCAGGCCAGTGAGTGAACCGGCGCCCCTTGCACTGCAAGGCGGTGTCCTTACCCACTGGACCACCATGGAAGCCCCCAGTTAAATTCTTTAGGATTGTAAATTCCACTAAAAAAGTTCTTACTAACAACTTTAGATAGCCTCACAGGGGTACTCCACCCATGTTAATCCTAAAGTTGTAACATGAGCATTATTTAGGCATGCTGCTTTCTTTTGGCTGTGCCTTATGGCTTCCAGGATCTTTCCCTGACCAGGGTTTGAATCTGCACCCTCTGCATTGGAAGGTGAAATCTTAACCACTGGGTTGCCAGGGAAGTCCCAAGTTTTGTACTTCTTTTTACTAAATTTATTCCTAAGTATGTATTATTTTTGTTGCTCTTATAAAATGGAATTTTCTTAATTCATTTTCAGTTTTATCAGGACTGCCATATGGAAATGTAATTGATGGTGGTATATTGATCTATTGCATATTTTATCTTTCAGCTTTCCTCAGTACAATTGAAATCTTTGATTTGATGCTTTAAGACTACGTACTTTGGGATTCTTTTAAAAATTTTCTGTGTTTGTTTATTTGGCTGAGCCAAGTCTGTGGCATGTGGGATCTTTAGTTGTAGCATGTGAGTTCTTAGTTGCAGTATGTGGGTGGAATCTAGTTCCCTAACCGAGGATCAAACCTGGACCCCCTGCTTTGGGAGTACAGTCTTAGCCACTGAACCACCTGGAAGCTAATTTAAATTATTAAAATGTCCTAAAAAATAAAGTGATAATGATAAACCTGTAATCTCAGGGAAGCACTATAGTAGAAAATTCCCCTTGATTTTAACTTCAGTTAAATTCTTTTTTTTTTTTTAAAGATTTATTTATTTATTTGTTTTGGTCGGGGTGAGGTGGGGAGGGAGGGGAGCAGGTGGGCCACTTCTGTTGGTCTTTCATTTATCTGTTTTCATCCATCTTTGTTATTTGGCCTGTGTGGGCCTCCCATCGCAGTGGCCTCTGTTGTCGCAGAGCACCGGCTCTGGGCGCATGCGCTCCAGAGCTCCGGCTCGGCAATTGGACACATCAGTCCAGCCGCTCCGCCGCATGTGGGATCTTCCCAGGCCAGTGAGTGAACCGGCGCCCCTTGCACTGCAAGGCGGTGTCCTTACCCACTGGACCACCATGGAAGCCCCCAGTTAAATTCTTTAGGATTGTAAATTCCACTAAAAAAGTTCTTACTAACAACTTTAGATAGCCTCACAGGGGTACTCCACCCATGTTAATCCTAAAGTTGTAACATGAGCATTATTTAGGCATGCTGCTTTCTTTTGGCTGTGCCTTATGGCTTCCAGGATCTTTCCCTGACCAGGGTTTGAATCTGCACCCTCTGCATTGGAAGGTGAAATCTTAACCACTGGGTTGCCAGGGAAGTCCCAAGTTTTGTACTTCTTTTTACTAAATTTATTCCTAAGTATGTATTATTTTTGTTGCTCTTATAAAATGGAATTTTCTTAATTCATTTTCAGTTTTATCAGGACTGCCATATGGAAATGTAATTGATGGTGGTATATTGATCTATTGCATATTTTATCTTTCAGCTTTCCTGATTTGTTACTGTAAAATATTTAGTGGATTCCTTTGGATTTTCTATATACAGGATAGGGTTATGTAATTTACAAATAGAAATAACTTTGCTTCTTTTCAACTGAGATGCTTGCCAATTGCCCTGGCTAGCATATCCAACACAGTGTTGAATATATGTGGTGAGAGTGGACATCCCTTTCTAATATCTGAAATTACCTCACGATTAAGTGTAGTATTAGTTACAGTTTTGATTATTAGGTGTCCTTTGTCAAATCAAGGAATTTCCCTTGTATTTCTAGCTTGTTGGGTATTTTCAGTCATGAAAGAGTTTTGAATTTTTAACTATAGTAAGAACCAATCATTTATTGATATAAAAATTCTTTGCAGTGTTTTTTGCTCTTTAGATTTATAATTATTATACTGTATTAATTATTTTTTAATTAGATTCATTTATTGTTTGGTGTTGGTAGGTCTTTGTTGCTGCTCGGGGAGTGGGGACTACTCTCTAGTTGTTGTGTGCAGGCTTCTTTCTCATTGCAATGGCTTCTCTTGTTGCAGAGCAGGCTCTCGGGCATCTGGGCTTCAATAGTTGTGGTCTTTTGGCTCCATAGTTGCGGCTCCCAGGCTCTAGAGCCACAGGTTCAGTAGTTGTGCATGTGGGCTTAGTTGCTTCACACCGTATGGGATCTTCCCAAGTCAGGAATCAAACACATGTCTTCTACATAGGCAGTCAGATTCTTTCTTTCTTTCTTTCTTTTTTTAAAGTATTTATTTATTTGATTGTGCTGGGTCCTAGTTGCTGTACGTGGGATCTAGCTCCCTGACCAGGGCTTGAAGCCAGGAGTCTTAGCCACTGGGCCACCAGAGAAGTCCAGCAGTCAGATTCTTTACCACTGAACCACCAGAGAAGCCCTGGTTTTAAAACTCGGAGGGAAAAAGTTATAAGCAAAAGGAACATTTATTATATTATTATTATCATATTATTTATTATTCATTTGTATTTATCCTGTATTTGTACTATTATTTTTATTTGTGCTCTTTTGTGTTTCTTGCAGGTGAGGTCTGCCAGTCATCATCATCTGGTAGTTCTCAGTTGTTGCTTATCAAAGAATGTTTTAATTTACCTTCAGTTTTGAGGAATAGTTTTGCTAGATGTAGAATTCTCAGTTGACAGATTCTGTTCTTTCATTACTTTGTTATTCCACTGTCTTCTAGCTTTCTAGTTTCTGATGAGAGAGCATCTCTTGTCTCATTGAGATTCTGCTTGATGGGTTATTTCTTTCTTGTTGCTTTCTTTGGCTGTGAACAGTTTGATCATGATATATATAGATGTTTATCTCTCATTTTTTCTGTTGGGAGTTTGTTAAGGTTGTTAAGGGTCAATATTTTCATCAAGTTCGGCAAAATTTCAGCCATTATTTCATCAAATGCTCATTTTGCCCTTTGTTTTCTCCTCTTCTGAGACTCTTAGTATGTGTGTATTGATAACCTGATGTCCCCCTGTCTCTGTTAATTGTTTTTTATTTCTTCTGCTCATACTGCTTAAACAGCTATGTTCATTTTCACAGATCCTTTTTTCTGCTTGCTCAGATCTGCTGTTCAGCCCCTCTAGCAGATTTTTTAAATTTCAGTTACTGTATTTTGCAATGTCACAGTTTATATTTTGGTTGTTTTTCTCCAAAGCCTTTTTTTTTTTTAAAACAATTTCTTTTTATCAATAGACTGAAACATTTTCCCTGTACAGTTCCTTATTTCTTTAACCATTGTTTCTTTTAGTCTTCTGAAAATATTTAATACAGCTGATTTAAATAAATTTATTTTTCTAATAAATTTAATATCTGGGCTTCCAGTTTCTATTGGTTGCTTTTTTGAGGGTGGGGGTGGGGCGGGCAGGCAGGCCACTTCTGTTGGTCTTTCATTTATCTATTTTCATCCATCTTTGTTCTTTGGTCCGCGTGGGCCTCCCATCGCGGTGGCCTCTGTTGTCGCGGAGCACTAGCTCTGGGTGCATGCGCTCCAGAGCTTCGGCTCAGTAATTGGACACGTCGGTCCAGCTGCTCCGTGGCACATGGGATCTTCCCAGGCCGGGGATCAAACCGGCGCCCCGTGCACTGCAGGGCGGTGTCCTTACCCACTGGACCACCAGGGAAGCCCTGTTGGTTGCTTTTTTACCCTTTCTATGGGCTATACTTTATTTTGTTTCATTTTATAATATTTTGTTAAAAACTTAATGCTTTAATATATTATGGCAACAGGATTTTGGTTGTTCTTGTTTGTTGTAATTGCTTCCTTATTTAGTGACTTTTCTGATCTAATTCTGTAACGCTTGTATTCTTGGTTATGTGTGACCTGTTAAGTCTTCACTTGGTTAGCTTAGTGGTCACCCAGTGATTGGGCAGAAGTTTCCCTTATTAAATTAAATGTAATTTTTTTTAAGTTACATATGTACTTTAAGATATATTTACACTTAATTTTTAAAAGGTGAAACTGAAAGATTCAGTGAAGTTCACACAATGCTGTGTGTATCAGTCGCTCATTCATGTCTGACTCCTTGCAAGTATTGTAATTAGTTTCGTGGAACCAGTAAGCCTTGGCATTTTATTTATTTATTTATTTATTTTTTAACTTTTACAGAATTTTGTTGTTTATAGATATGTATGTTCCCAGACTAGTCATATGTATATCCCCCCACCCCTCCCGACCATCACACAGCACCCCTGAAGGATCTCCTTTTCTCACAGAGCAATGACTATAGCTATTTTCTTCACTTATGATAGTACAGGCCTTCATGCTACTTCTTTTACACCTCCCACCCTCTGTTCCTTCCCCACAATGTCCATATGTCCACTGTCCGTGTCTGTCTTTCTGTCGCTTCACTGCATGTGCCATCATCGCCATCCTACTAGATTCCATATATATGTGTTAATATACTGTATTTGTCCTTCTCTTTGTATTTGTATTTTATACTGTATTTGTCCATGTCTGTCTTTCCGTCGAAGCCTTGGCATTTTAGACAAGCTCTGTCTGCATTTGGGGGCCTTCCTTTATCATTCAAGCTAAGTAGTTGCAAACTCAGCGTAGCCCTCACTTCCTGCTTGTACAGATCTCAGGTTCAGCCAACCAGAAGTCCTATAGTTTAGGGCCTTTACTTCTGAACATGTGCATAGCTGAGGTATATTCATGGCCCTACACATTGGCCTGATCCTCTAGATTTATAAATTTGTCATTCGAAATAGATTTTCGAAGCCATACGGGCATCTCATATCCCAGCCTTTCCTATTAAAATAGTTGGTGAGTCTGTTTGACGTAACAGACAGCTTTGAAGTTGAACAGTTGCCTGTCATTGTTTTTTTTATATCCCTAGGAAGAGGTTTCATGCTCCAAACAGGTAAATAACAGCCTTAAACTTAGAGTTTTCTAGGGAACCACCAGAAAGTTCAAACAACAGTTCTTTGAGAATAAGACTTTGAAGTTCCAGCTCATTCTGTGACCTCATTTTGAATGTGAGCTCTTAGTTTTAAGGCTACTGTGTCAGTGGAGAACAGGTTAAGGGACTAGGACAAGTTAAAACTACCACAAAGTTTACTATAAAAACCCGTTGCGCTGTTTTTCTTGATTAGATGAACGTTCCCTGAATTGCTACAAGCCTCAGGTTATTTTCAGGATCTTGAAAAAGTTGATTGTTAACCATTTTTGCTGTTTTTCTTGTTGCTTTTATTGAAGACAGAGTTTTTGAGGATCCTAACTCTGCCATTTTCACTGCTATCCTTAGCTTTATTCTTACTTTGTTCTTCCATTCCCTTCCTCACTCCCTTTTACTAGTATGGTTAGATGAGACTTTCTGTGTGTTTATGTTTGAAATGTGGGGTACTGCCAAGGACATTCACTGTAGCTATATTTACAACAGCAAAAGAGTGCAAAACAACCAAAATGTTCCAAAATAAGGAAATAGGGTTTTTTTTTAGTGGTTCTTCTATATGTCCGTATGATGGAAACATTTTGCAACTACTAACAATGATACATACAAAGGAAAATGTTTATGATACACAGATAGAAAAGACAAAGTATAAATACAGTGTATCCAAATTTTTGAAAATAAACTTTGTAAAGGGATAAGCATGTGTAACTGTCAGAAGCTCTTGGAAGGAGCCATATCAAAATGGTAGCATTTGTTACTTTTGGGTGGTATTTAAATAGTGTTAAGTAAATTGTCTTTGTTTTATATTGTACCATAAGATTTATTAATTGGTTTTTGTTATTAATATGAAGTATAGCCATTAATGTGGACATATATTAAACTTTTTCACTCATGTGTATTAAAATTATGTAACTGTTAAGCTTTGGCAATTTAACATCAATTTTTATAAATGCAAAGAGTTATAACAACATGCTAATAACCCTGACATTGGGGTTGACAAGATATATATGAACTTTTTAAATTTCAGAGTCTACTGTGTTAGATGTTTCGTTTCACTGGAGTATATTAGAGTGAATTGTTAGGCAGATAAATAACTTGTAGTCTTATTTATTAGCATTTCATTTTTTCTTTGTAGGCGCATATTAAATTTCCTATTGACTACCCATATTCACCACCTACCTTCAGATTCTTGACCAAAATGTGGCACCCCAACATTTATGAGGTAAGAGATGTCTATCATGAATTTCTCTGAAGATTTGTTTTTTTGGAGACTATCCTTTAGCTCAGTATGCTGTGGCCACAAAGAACTATTCATGGCTTTTATAATACCACTGTATGTTATGGTTGGGGCTTCCCAAGTGATTCAGTGGTAAAGAATCTGCCTGCCAGTGCAGGTGACTCGGAAGCCATGGGTTCGATCCTTGGGTTGGAAAGATCCCCTGGAGAAGGAAAGGGCAGACCATGGGGTTGCAAAGACCTAGGCATGACTAAGCATGTGCTGTTGCATATTATGGTTAATTTAAGGTTGAGGCTTTAAACCTTTGTGCTCATTGCCAAGATTATAATTTGTATTTGTTAACATTTGCATTTTTAAAATGTAGTAGTTAGTTATATAAATTTATTCATGTACCTATTCCCTAGCATCACAGACTCTAGCTTCACGATCTGTGGCTTTATCAGAGATTCAACTTTGGGGCAAAGGGAGTGGGAATTTATCCCGCTGCATTTTTACTGGTCTTCTTTTAAGGGGTTGCTGCATACGGTTGAAGGTGGTTTCTGAAATCCAAGGTTAGGGTTTTCAGTAAACTTTGTACCAAATTTTTGAAAATAAACTTTGTAAAGGGATAAGCATGTGTAACTGTCAGAAGCTCTTGGAAGGAGCCATATCAAAATGGTAGCATTTGTTACTTTTGGGTGGTATTTAAATAGTGTTAAGTAAATTGTCTTTGTTTTATATTGTACCATAAGATTTATTAATTGGTTTTTGTTATTAATATGAAGTATAGCCATTAATGTGGACATATATTAAACTTTTTCACTCATGTGTATTAAAATTATGTAACTGTTAAGCTTTGGCAATTTAACATCAATTTTTATAAATGCAAAGAGTTATAACAACATGCTAATAACCCTGACATTGGGGTTGACAAGATATATATGAACTTTTTAAATTTCAGAGTCTACTGTGTTAGATGTTTCGTTTCACTGGAGTATATTAGAGTGAATTGTTAGGCAGATAAATAACTTGTAGTCTTATTTATTAGCATTTCATTTTTTTTCTTTGTAGGCGCATATTAAATTTCCTATTGACTACCCATATTCACCACCTACCTTCAGATTCTTGACCAAAATGTGGCACCCCAACATTTATGAGGTAAGAGATGTCTATCATGAATTTCTCTGAAGATTTGTTTTTTTGGAGACTATCCTTTAGCTCAGTATGCTGTGGCCACAAAGAACTATTCATGGCTTTTATAATACCACTGTATGTTATGGTTGGGGCTTCCCAAGTGATTCAGTGGTAAAGAATCTGCCTGCCAGTGCAGGTGACTCGGAAGCCATGGGTTCGATCCTTGGGTTGGAAAGATCCCCTGGAGAAGGAAAGGGCAGACCATGGGGTTGCAAAGACCTAGGCATGACTAAGCATGTGCTGTTGCATATTATGGTTAATTTAAGGTTGAGGCTTTAAACCTTTGTGCTCATTGCCAAGATTATAATTTGTATTTGTTAACATTTGCATTTTTAAAATGTAGTAGTTAGTTATATAAATTTATTCATGTACCTATTCCCTAGCATCACAGACTCTAGCTTCACGATCTGTGGCTTTATCAGAGATTCAACTTTGGGGCAAAGGGAGTGGGAATTTATCCCGCTGCATTTTTACTGGTCTTCTTTTAAGGGGTTGCTGCATACCGGTTGAAGGTTTTTTCTGAAATAAATCCAAGGTTAGGGTTTTCTGTTGGGCAAGTGCACATGCCTAGGGAAACAGTTTGTAGCTTTTTTGATGAAATACACATAGCTTTGTGCTAATTTTTAAGAATGGTGGAGCAATGCATTATGTTTCTCAGGGTATATGTCAAGGCCCACTAATATATCCTTTCAGTCTACTCCTTTAACATTCTGTAGTCTCTTTCATTGCTGTAGGACTCTGAAGTTGTAGCTGAGGCCCAGGCATTACATTTGTTTTTTAAAATTTGCAACTTTAGTCATATATTTTAGTCTGCTTTTTTCTGTAAGCCATTACCTTCATTTTGCTTTTCTTCTTAAAACAGGATACATGGTAATATTCCTAGAAATAAGCTTCCAGAATGTTGTTCCCTTAAGTATCTTTAGTATTTTACATAATCAAAATACAAGTAAACAGCAGTGGATATGTTTTATTGTTCCATAGAACAAAGTTGTCCTGTTGTAGGAGAGAGACTATAGAAATAATCCATTGCTTCATAAGTTAAAACTGTGTTCAGCGAACATCGAAATATTTTTGTGTGTCTGTCCGTTTAACAATTAGAAATTCTTTCCTTCAAAACTATGTGGTTTGTATAGATTTTATTTATTTATTTATTTTGGCCACTTCTATTGGTCTTTCATTTATTTTATTTTCATCCACCTTTGTTCTTTGGCCTTTGTGGGTCTCCCATCACAGTGGCCTCTCTTGCTGTGAAGCACTGGTTCTGGGCGCGTGCGCTTCAGAGCTCCGGCTCAGTAGTTGGACACATCAGTCCAGCTGCTCCGCGGCACGTGGGATCTTTCCAGGCCAGGGATCGAACCGGCGCCCCTTGCACTGCAAGGCGGTGTCCTTACCCACTGTACCACCAGGGAAGCCCTGTATAGATTTTAGATAACAGGAGAGAAATGAGAAAACTCAAACTTTTGTCTTGCCACTGAGACTGAATTCACCTTAGAGCCATAAACTTGCCTGTTTCTGTCTCGATTGTCTAATTCTTAAAGCCATCTCCAAAAAGAAGCAAAAACAAACAAAATATGATAAAGGATTCAAATCTCTTTCAGAAGGAAGTACTTTTTCCATGCTTTTCCACCACTTAGGTGAACTCTTTAGTTCTGTATCTTAAGATTTAACATTGGATCGTTATTTTTAGAAATATTTTTCTATTCATAAAAAATTTCAGCAGTAAAATAATGCACGCATATCTTATGAATATGCACGTGTTTGCATCATAAGTTCTGTTTGTAAACAATTGTTAATTCATAGTTAAGAATTAAATCTGATTTAATCAAATGCATGACAAGATTCCTCCCTCACATATATTATTTTATTTAAATAAATGCATATTTACTTTATTTTTTTAACTTTTATTTTACTTTTACAGAGTTTTGTTGTTTACAGATATGTATGTTATCAGATTAGTCATATGTATATCCCCCACATCCCACCCCTCCAGACGGTCATACAGCACCCCTGAAATATCTGCTTTTCTCACAGAGCAATGACTATAGCTATTTTCTTCACATGCGATAGTACAGGCCTTCATGCAACTTCCTTTACGCCTCTCACTCACTGTTCCTTCCCCACAGTGTCCATATGTCCACTGTCCACGTCTGTCTTTCCATCTCTTCACTGCATGTGCCATCATCACCATCCTACTAGATTCCATATATATGTGTTAGTATATTGTACTTGTCCTTCTCTTTTTGACTGACTTCACCATATTTACTTTTAGTATAATTTTCTTTTACACTTTTAAGATAGCTGGAAAGAAATTATAGTTTTCTTAGACACTATAGTTGCTTTTTTCTTTTTCTTTTTAAATTTTGGCCCCTTTTATTGGTCCTTCATTTATTTATTTTCATCTATCTTAATTCTTTGGCCTATGTGGGCCTTGCTGGCTTGTAATTGGACACACCAGTCCAGCCACTCCACGGGATATGGAATCTTCCCATGCCAGGGATCAAACTGGTGCCACTTGCACTGCAAGGCAGACTCTGTACCCACTGGACCACCAGGGAAGCCTGAAACTGTAGGGGGGTTTTTTTGTTGGTTTTTTTAAAAAAGATTTATTTATTTATTTATTTTTTGGGCGGGGGTCGGGTTGGGGAGGGTGGGGAGCGGGCAGGCCACTTCCATTAGTCTTCCATTTCTCTATTTTCATCCGTTTTTGTTCTTTGGCTCCTGAGGGCCTCCCATCGCGGTGGCGTCTGTCGTTGCAGAGCGCCGGCTCTGGGCGCATGAGCTCCAGAGCTCCGGCTCGGCAATTGGACACATCGGTCCAGCCGCTCCATGGCATGTGGGATCTTCCCAGGCCAGGGATCGAACCGGCGCCCCTTGCACTGCAAGGCGGTGTCCTTACCCACTGGACCACCAGGGGAAGCCCTATAGTTTTTATTGTGAGTAAGTTTTGGGTCTTGTCAAGTGCTTTTGTCTGTATCAGTTGAGATACTCATCTTATTTTTTCTTTTTATGGAAACGAGGGCATTTTCTTTCATTCTTAACCATGTTTTTATTCTGAGTGAGATCTCAGCAGTTGGAACTGATTGCTCTCTTGCAGTGATCTGAACTCAAAAGACAAATGCATGGACACCAAGTTTGCTGAAAGTGTCCATCCTGCTGTCACTCCTTAGGGTTTTATAACAATTTCTGCTGTTACTGTTTGTTTAGTCACTAGGTTGTCGCTTCTGTGATCCCATGATATGTAGCCTGCCAGGCTCATCTCTCCATGGATTTTTCAGACAAAAATACTGGGGTGGGTTACCATTTACTTTTCCAGAGTTGCCCATCTTTTAATACATCATATCTAAGTACAGATCTGCTTATATCATTTCACTACTCAGAATTGTACGTTTAAACACATACTAAATTCTGACCAAAAGAAAAACTTTTTCATTCAAACTGTGTTCTTTGCTCCTGTAGTAGGTAGGGTAATGGCCTCACAGGAATGTCTGTATTGTAATCCCTGGAACCTGTGATATGTACCATCACATGTTAAGAATTACAGTTGCTTACCAGATGGCCTCAGAGTGAGATTATTCTGGATTATCTTGATGGGCCCAGTGTAATCACAAGGGTCCTTTAAAGCAGGATCCCAGCCCCCAGGCCTCTTAGGAACCAGGCCACACAGAAGAAGGTAAGTGGGCGAGCACATCCCCACGTGGTTGAATTATCCCCAAATCAACCCCCAACCCAAGGTCCATGGAGAATTGTCTTCCGCCAAACCAGTCCCTGGTGCCAAAGACATTGGAGTCTACTGTTTTAAAGTGCAAGAGGTAGGGCAGGCATAAAATGAGAGTGAGAAGAAGATGTGATTTTGGAAGAAAGGCTCAAAAAATGCAGCATTGCTTGCTTTGAGGATTAGGGCAAGAGGGCCAAGAACAAAGGGATGTGGGTAGCCTTTCGAAGCGAGAAAGGGCAAGGAAAGGAATTTTTTCCCTAGAGCCTCCAGTAAAGAATGTGTTGCTGCCCACATTGATTTTAACTCTGTGGAGAGTAGTGTCAGACTTAGACCTATAAGATTATAAAACAATAAATTTGTGTTGTTTTTAGACAGATTTGTGGTAATTCACTTAGTAATACAAAATAAAAGTAACTACCCAAACATGATTTTGGTTTATTTTTTCTGGCAATCTCATGTATAAGTTTTCCTTAGGTTATTAAAGTTGCATTCACTATTGAAAGCCCATCTCAAAGCTTCCTCAACCATTAAACCTTTTGTTTTTCTTCTACAGCACCTGCCAGGTGTCCTCTCCAAATATACCTAGTTTCTCTCTCCTTTTTTTAACACTTCTTCATGTTATATACCATGAATAAAGTTTTGGAACGTACTATTTGGTATTGACTTCATTAAAATTTTATTCTTTTAAAAATATTCTGTTATCTTGGAATGTGTGTACGTGTGTAAACTTATATTTATAGATAAGATTTTTTTTCCATTTTGTATGGTTATATCTCTTTTTAAACATTTGAGTCTTTTGTTTTAAACTAACAGGCTGCTGTATCTTTCTCAGTCTTGTCTTCTCTGTTCACAGTCTGTATGCATTGCATATTGTAGGCAGTCCATATGTATTTAACTTAAAGTAAGTGTACTGTGGATTAGATCCTCTAATTTAAATTTATGAACCAGAATATTATAATCATTGTGGTGAGTTCTTCTATCCATTTACTTAGGGAGTTATATGTAACTGTTATGAGGCATGTGTCAGTTTATATAAACCGTACTTACTGAAACTAGTGATTGATATTAAATGTGGTTATAGCTTCTCTTTAGGAAGATTTTTTAAAATTGAGATATAGTTGCCTTACAATATTGTATTAGTTTCTGCTATACAACCAAGTGAATCAGCCATATATAAGCGTAATCACCTCTCTCTTGGACCTCCCTCCTTTCCTCCTACTCTCCCACCTTCACCTCACCCATCCAAGTCATCACAGAGCACTGAGCTAAGCTTCATGAATTACACAACAGGTTCCCACTAGTTACCTGTTTTACAAATGGTGGTGTATCTTTGTCAGACCGGTCACCCAATTCATTTCCCTGCTTCTTCCCACCCATGTTCACACATCGGTTCTCTACACCTGCCTCTATTCCTGTCCTGCAAATACGTACCATTTAGATCTAGATTCCACATATATGTGTTAATATATGGTATTTGGCTCTGACTTAGCTTTACTCTGTGTGACAGTCTTTAGATGCATCGACAGCTCTCCAAATGACCCAATTTCATTCCTTTTATGGCTGAATAATATTCCAGTGTATATATGTGTCGTGGTGTTTAATCTGACTTTGTGACCCTATGGACTGTAGCCTGCCAGGTTCTTCTGTCCATAGGATTTTCCAGGCAAGAATACTGAGGTGGGTTGCCATTTCCTTCAGGGGATCTTCCTGACTCAGGGATCAAACCTGTTTCCTGAATTGGCAGCTGGCTCACTCAGGTGACCACTGAGTCACCTGTATGTCTGTACCACATCTTTTTTATCCATTCATCTGTTGATAGACATCTAGGTTGCTTTCATGTCCTGGCTATTGTAAATAGTACTGTAGTGAACATTGGGGTGCATGTGTCTGTCTTTTTTTTTAATATATTCATTTATTTGACTACATTAGATTTCTTTTTTTTGGCCACTTTTATTGATCTTTCATTTATTTTATTTTCATCCATCTTTGTTCCTTGGCCTGCGTGGGCCTCCTATCACAGTGGCCTCTCTCATCGCAGAGCACCAGTGCTGGGCGCATGCGCTCCAGAGTTCTGGCTCAGTAGTTGGACACATTGGTCTAGCCACTCTGCGGCATGTGGGATCTTCCCAGGCCAGGGATCGAGCCAGCGCCCCTTGCACTTCAAGACGGTGTCCTTACCCACTGGACCACTAGGGAAGCCCCTATGTTAGATCTTAGTTGTAGCATGTGAACTCTTAGTTGCAGCATATAGGATCAGGTTCCCTGACCAGGAATCAAACCTGGGTACCCTGCATTGGGAGTGCAGTCTCAAACTACTGGACCACCAGGGAAGTCTTGCATGTGTCTCTGAATTATAGTTTTCTCAGGGTAAATGCCTAATTGGGGTTGCTGGGTCAAAATGTAGTTCTGTTTTTAGTTTTTAAAGGAACCTCCATGCTGTTCTCCATAGTGGCTGTATCTGTTTAGATTTTCACCAGTCATGCAAGAGGGCTCCCTTTTCTTCAGACCCACTTAATTAAACATTTATTGTTTATAGGTTTTGTTTTTGTTTTTTTGTTTTTTTTTTTTTGATTGCCATTCTGACTGGTGTGAAGTGACACCTCATTGCACTTTTTATCTGCATTTCTCTAATAGTTAGTGATGCTGAACACCTTTTCATGCCACTTCTTGGCCATTAGCCATTTGTATGTCTTTTTAGATCTTCTGCCTATTTTTTGATTGGATTGTTTAGTGTTTGCTTTTCTTTTGATATTGAGCTGCATGAGCTGTTTGTATATTCTGGAGGTTGATTCCTTGTCACTTGCTTCATTTCTAGATATTTTCTCCCATTCTGAGAGTTGTCTTTTCATCTTGCTTATGGTTTCCTTTGCTGTGCAAAAAGCTTTTAAGGTTAACTAGGTCCCATTTATTTATTTTTTGTTTTATTGTTCTAAGGAGTAGTTAGAAAAAGATTTTCCTGAGAGTTATTTCAAGGAGTGTTCTTCCTATGTTGCCCTCTGTGAGTTTTATAGTCTCATCTTTTATTTAGGTCTCTAATTCATATGGAGTTTATTTTTGTGAATGGTGTTAGGGAGTGTTGTAATTTCATTCTTCTACCTGTAGCTGTCCAGTTTTTCCTGCAGCGCTTACAGAAGAGACGGTCTTTTCTCCATTGTGTATTCTTGTCTCCTTTGATACAGATGACATGATCATAGATGCCTGGGTTTATTGCCGGGCTTCATACCCTGTTCCATTGATCTGTAGTTCTGTTTTTGTGTCTGTACTATACTGTCTTGATTACTGTGGCTCTGTAGTATAGTCTGGAATCAGGGAACCTGATTCTCCAGCTCCACTTTTCTTTCTCAAGATTGCTTTGGCTCTTTGGGATCTTTGGGTATCCATACAGGCTGTCACATTTTTTGTTCTAATTCTGTGTAAAATGCCATTGGTAATTTGATAGGAATTTCATTGAATCTGTAGATTGGTTTAAGTAGTGTAGTCATTATCACAATATTGATTCTTCCAGTCCAAGAACATTAGTGTATCTTTCCGTGTGTTTGTGTCATCTTATTTCTTTCATCACTTTCCTGTAGTTTTCTGGGTACAGGTCACTTTGCCTCCTTAGGTTTATTCCTAGTTATTTTATTCTTTTTGTTGCAATGGTAAATGGGATTGTTTAGTGTTTGCTTTTCTTTTGATATTGAGCTGCATGAGCTGTTTGTATATTCTGGAGGTTGATTCCTTGTCACTTGCTTCATTTCTAGATATTTTCTCCCATTCTGAGAGTTGTCTTTTCATCTTGCTTATGGTTTCCTTTGCTGTGCAAAAAGCTTTTAAGGTTAACTAGGTCCCATTTATTTATTTTTTGTTTTATTGTTCTAAGGAGTAGTTAGAAAAAGATTTTCCTGAGAGTTATTTCAAGGAGTGTTCTTCCTATGTTGCCCTCTGTGAGTTTTATAGTCTCATCTTTTATTTAGGTCTCTAATTCATATGGAGTTTATTTTTGTGAATGGTGTTAGGGAGTGTTGTAATTTCATTCTTCTACCTGTAGCTGTCCAGTTTTTCCTGCAGCGCTTACAGAAGAGACGGTCTTTTCTCCATTGTGTATTCTTGTCTCCTTTGATACAGATGACATGATCATAGATGCCTGGGTTTATTGCCGGGCTTCATACCCTGTTCCATTGATCTGTAGTTCTGTTTTTGTGTCTGTACTATACTGTCTTGATTACTGTGGCTCTGTAGTATAGTCTGGAATCAGGGAACCTGATTCTCCAGCTCCACTTTTCTTTCTCAAGATTGCTTTGGCTCTTTGGGATCTTTGGGTATCCATACAGGCTGTCACATTTTTTGTTCTAATTCTGTGTAAAATGCCATTGGTAATTTGATAGGAATTTCATTGAATCTGTAGATTGGTTTAAGTAGTGTAGTCATTATCACAATATTGATTCTTCCAGTCCAAGAACATTAGTGTATCTTTCCGTGTGTTTGTGTCATCTTATTTCTTTCATCACTTTCCTGTAGTTTTCTGGGTACAGGTCACTTTGCCTCCTTAGGTTTATTCCTAGTTATTTTATTCTTTTTGTTGCAATGGTAAATGGGATTGTTTCCTTCATTTCTCTTTCTGACTTTTCATTGTTAGTGTATAGGAATGTAAGAGATTTCTGTGCATTAATTTTATATCCTTCAACTTTACCAAGTTCATTACCTCTAGTAGTTTTCTGGTGGTATCTTTAGAATTTTCTGTGTAGAGGATCATATCACTGTCAAACAGTGACAGTTTTACTTCTTTTCCAATTTGGATTCCTTTTATTTATTTATTTTTTCTTCTCTAATTGCCGTGGCTAAGGCTTCCAAAACTGTTATGTTGAATAACAGTAGTAAGAGTGAACATTTTTGTCTTGTTCCTGATCTTAGAGGAATTGCTTTTAGTTTTTCACCAGTGAGAATGTTGTTTCGTGTGGGTTTGTCATATATGGTCTTTATTATGTTGTTTCATCCCAGGTGGTGCTAGTGTAAAGAACCTGCCTGCCACTGCAGGAGACGTAAGAGACATAGGTTCAGTCCCTCGTTTGGGAAGATCCCCTGGAGAAGGAAATGACAACCCACTCCAGTATTCTTGCCTGGAAAAGTCCCATGGACAGAAACCTGGCTTGCTACAGTCCATAAGGTTGCAAAGAGTCGGACACAACTGAAGCAGCTTAACAAGCATGTTGTCTCTAGGCAGATTTTAAGCATGGTCAGATTTTTTTTGTTTGTTTCTTTTGATGTACTTTAGGTTCAGATGTGTTAGTTGCTTCTCAAGACTCTTGAATCATGACTTATGTTTATTTTTTTTCCCCACAATCACAAGTTTTTATTTTACTTTTTTGATTTTACAGAGTTTAGTTGTTTACAGATACGTATAATTCCAGATTAGTCATATGTATACCCATTCCCCCTATCCCGCCCCTCTAGACCATCACATAGCCCCCATGTACGATCCCTTAGCCTCACAGCGCATTGACAATAGTCATCTCTTTTACATAAGATAGTATAGGGTTCCGTGTTGCTTGTTCGTCTATTTTTAAATGATTTTTGTAGAAGGATGCTGTGCAGATACAGTGTTTCTTTTTTTAACTAATAAATATATTTTGAAGATTGGCCAAAATGAATGCTCATTTTTTTATTTTTATTATTTTTTAAATGAATGTTTATAATATAAAAATGTTTAATTCTTATTTATCATTGGTTCTAAACATGAATAAAAAGCAGTTTACTCCTGTAACAGTAAGAAAATAAGTTTTCTAGGAATAAAAAATTTCAGCAAAATTGATAGCTTTTTTAATATCATACTTTTGAATATTTACTGAATGTGATATTTGTGTCTTATAGAATGGAGATGTATGCATTTCAATTCTTCATCCACCCGTAGATGACCCACAGAGTGGAGAACTGCCCTCTGAAAGGTGGAATCCTACTCAGAATGTCAGGTAAGGAGTTACATAAGGAATAATCTGGTTTTTAGAGAATTGTTTCTGTTTCTGGTTGCTTTGTCTTTTGCTAGAGCTTTAAGTAGCATGTTTGCATAATCTTGAAGAATTGTATTTATGGACTAACAGTGTCCACATTCCTCTCTCTGTGTGTTCACTTTGGAAGAATTTTTCTACTCTGAATTCTTCCTCTTAAATTATCTAAGTTCCACTCTGCTGCTTTGCACTTCATAGCTTCCATGTTTGGATTGGTTGCGTCTGTATTCTAGGATTCTTACTACTTTTTACGGAAAAGTCTTAGTCTTTACCCTTTCTTTTCCGATCCATTTACCAGTTTCCGGGACATTTCGGTTGTTTCCACTCTTGACTATTACGAATAATGCTTCTGTGAACTCTGTATGGATTTGTGTGTGCATATGTTTTTATTTCCCTGGACTTATTCTTGGAATAAATCCAGAATTGTGAGGTCATAAGTCTTAACGTTTAACTTTTCAAGGAACTACCATGTTTGCCAACATGCCTGCACTTAATTTTTTAGTGCATTCCACCAGCAGTTTGTGAGATTCTCAGAATCTCTGTTTTTGTCCAAAGAAAGATTTGCTTCCCACTTTCTTTGAAGAGTATACCTAAAAGTTTTATTTAGCAGTGTTATTCATTTGTGTCCAACTATTTGAGACCCCATGGACTGTAGCCGGCCAGGCTCCTCTGTCCATGGCATTCTCTAGGCAAGAATACTGGAGTGGGTAGCCATTTTCTTCTCGATGGGACCTTCCTGACCCAGGGATCAAACCTGGGTCTCCTGAATTGCAGGTGGATGCTTTACCATCTGAGCCACCAGGGAAGCTCAAAAGTCTATTTAAGACATAACCAATACTGTTGATTATTCTGGTTACTCCTTTCTTTTTAGGTACTTCCAGTATACTTAGAAAGGATTGGGAAAATAGATATGTTTTGGACTTCAACAGATCTTGCGACTATATTTTCTTAGAAAAAGGTGGCTTCCCTTTTAATTCAAATACATGTGTTGATACACCTCACCTTGACAAACATCCTGAATAATTCCCAGATCAGGCATTGAGGCTTGCCGAAAGTTTATAATGTCTGTGAAACTAGCAATCAGTACCCATCCTCTATAGTTTCTGCTTTGCTTTAATGGGATTTTCCTTGGGGATGAAGTATTTTTTAACCGTAATCAGAGACGAAATTAGTGAGTTTGTTTTAGTGAAAATGTAATTTCAGCAGCAGCCCCAATCTATACATACCTGAGTTTATTATACTCCTCCAATAGCAAAATACTCCTTTTTTTTAAAAAAATACCACTCTGTGCTTTTAACAAAATTATTTATGAGGAAGGAAAAGCACCTTCTAGGATTCTTACTACTTTTTACGGAAAAGTCTTAGTCTTTACCCTTTCTTTTCCGATCCATTTACCAGTTTCCGGGACATTTCGGTTGTTTCCACTCTTGACTATTACGAATAATGCTTCTGTGAACTCTGTATGGATTTGTGTGTGCATATGTTTTATTTCCCTGGACTTATTCTTGGAATAAATCCAGAATTGTGAGTCATAAGTCTTAACGTTTAACTTTTCAAGGAACTACCATGTTTGCCAACATGCCTGCACTTAATTTTTAGTGCATTCCACCACAGTTTGTGAGATTCTCAGAATCTCTGTTTTTGTCCAAAGAAAGATTTGCTTCCCACTTTCTTTGAAGAGTATACCTAAAAGTTTTATTTAGCAGTGTTATTCATTTGTGTCCAACTATTTGAGACCCCATGGACTGTAGCCGGCCAGGCTCCTCTGTCCATGGCATTCTCTAGGCAAGAATACTGGAGTGGGTAGCCATTTTCTTCTCGATGGGACCTTCCTGACCCAGGGATCAAACCTGGGTCTCCTGAATTGCAGGTGGATGCTTTACCATCTGAGCCACCAGGGAAGCTAAAAAGTCTATTTAAGACATAACCAATACTGTTGATTATTCTGGTTACTCCTTTCTTTTTAGGTACTTCCAGTATACTTAGAAAGGATTGGGAAAATAGATATGTTTTGGACTTCAACAGATCTTGCGACTATATTTTCTTAGAAAAAGGTGGCTTCCCTTTTAATTCAAATACATGTGTTGATACACCTCACCTTGACAAACATCCTGAATAATTCCCAGATCAGGCATTGAGGCTTGCCGAAAGTTTATAATGTCTGTGAAACTAGCAATCAGTACCCATCCTCTATAGTTTCTGCTTTGCTTTAATGGGATTTTCCTTGGGGATGAAGTATTTTTTAACCGTAATCAGAGACGAAATTAGTGAGTTTGTTTTAGTGAAAATGTAATTTCAGCAGCAGCCCCAATCTATACATACCTGAGTTTATTATACTCCTCCAATAGCAAAATACTCCTTTTTTTTAAAAAAATACCACTCTGTGCTTTTAACAAAATTATTTATGAGGAAGGAAAAGCACCTCTGTTTGTAAATTTCTCTTTGTTTTGTACTTCTTAAGTTTCATCCCCACTAAACAATGCACCATAGAAATGTTTGGGATGTGTGGGAGCTATGTATTTCTTGTGAAGAGCAATCGTGAACAGGGAAGCTGGAAAGACATGACATGATATCTTATGTATATGCAGGGTCATGTATATATTCGTTTTAAGACCATTGCTTTACAGAGGATAAGAGAATCAGTATATTTATACTGCATCCCCTCATAGCCGAACATTGTGCCATTGTTAGCTAATTATTTGTACCTTTAACTAGTACTTATTACTTGCTTTTTTCAACATCAGTGAGTATACTAACTCTTGGATATAAAAGAAAAGGACGGGCTTCCCCTGGTGGTCCAGTGGGTAAGGACACCGCCTTGCAGTGCAAGGGGCGCCGGTTCGAGCCCTGGCCTGGGAAGATCCCACGTGCCGTGGAGCGGCTGGACTGATGTGTCCAATTGCCGAGCCGGAGCTCTGGAGCGCATTTGCCCAGAGCCGGTGCTCTGCGATGACAGACGACACCGCGATGGGAGGCCCACAGGAGCCAAAGAACAAAGACAGATGAAAACAGAGAAATTAAGGACCATTAGAAGTGGCCCGCCCACTCCCCTGCCTCCCTAACCCGACCCCCGCCCAAAGTAAAGAAATAAATCTTAAAAAAAAAAAAAAAAAAAAAAAGGAAAACAGTTAAAAAAAAAAAAAAAGGACACCTTCTGCCTTCCCCTTCTAGCTTTTAAATACTATTTAAATACTATTAGATTTCTTTATTGTCAGGGTTATAAAATTTAGTCTGTACTATAATGTAACATAATCAGTTTTCAAAATTCTTACTCCTGTTGTTAACTGAATGCCCTGTTTGCTGCTCATTATTTTACATCTAGGTTGTGTCCATGTTCTAGCTATTGTAAATAGTGCTGGAATGTACAATGGGGTACATGTGTCCCTTTCGATTTTGATTTCCTCAGGGTATGTGCCTAGTAGTAGGATTACAGGGTCATATGGTAGTTCTGTTCCTAGGTGTTTTTTTTGAGGAATCTCCATTCTGTCTTCGATAGTGGCTGTATCAGTTTATACTCCCACCAACAGTGCAAGAGGGTTCTCTTTTCTCTACACCCTCTCCAGCATTTATTGTTCATAGACTTTTTGATGATGGCCATTCTGACTGGTGTGAGGTGATATCTCATTGTAGTTTTGATTTGTGTTTCACTAACAATGAGCAATGTTAAGCATCTTTTCATGTGTTTTTTGGCCATCTGTATGTCTTATTTGGAGAGATGTCTGTTTAGGTCTTTTTCCCATTTTTTGATTAGATTGGTTTATTTTTTGATGTTGAGCTGCTGAGCAAGCCTGTTCTTTTTGTGTGTGCATGTGTGTGGCTTAAAGAGCAGAAATTTACTTTTTCACAATTTTGGACACTGTAAGGTGTTGGCAAGATTGGTTTCTTCTGAAGCTCCTGTCCTCTGTTTATCTTCACGTGGTCTTCCCTCTGTTCATGTCTGTGTCTCAGATGCCTCTTCTTATAAAGGCATTAGTCATCCTGGATTAAGACCTGCTCTAAGGACCTTATTTTAACTTGATTACCTCCTTAGAGACTCTGTTTCCAAATACAGTTTGAGGTACTGGGGGTTAAAACTACAACACAGAGTTTGGAACTTCCCCACTGTTTAGATACAAAGCCCCAAACAAGGTATTTCTTACCGTATTCTTGTGCTGCCTGGATGGACAACCTATTACTGTTACCCACAGCAATTTAAATTTGTGCAGTTTTGAGTGGGTCGTTCAGTTCAGCCTGTTGTAAGGTCTTGACTGCTGAATGTCACTGTTGTCTGACGTTCAGTTCATGCCTGTTTGTATTAGATTTCTTTATTGTCAGGGTTATAAAATTTAGTCTGTACTATAATGTAACATAATCAGTTTTCAAAATTCTTACTCCTGTTGTTAACTGAATGCCCTGTTTGCTGCTCATTATTTTACATCTAGGTTGTGTCCATGTTCTAGCTATTGTAAATAGTGCTGGAATGTACAATGGGGTACATGTGTCCCTTTCGATTTTGATTTCCTCAGGGTATGTGCCTAGTAGTAGGATTACAGGGTCATATGGTAGTTCTGTTCCTAGGTGTTTTTGAGGAATCTCCATTCTGTCTTCGATAGTGGCTGTATCAGTTTATACTCCCACCAACAGTGCAAGAGGGTTCTCTTTTCTCTACACCCTCTCCAGCATTTATTGTTCATAGACTTTTTGATGATGGCCATTCTGACTGGTGTGAGGTGATATCTCATTGTAGTTTTGATTTGTGTTTCACTAACAATGAGCAATGTTAAGCATCTTTTCATGTGTTTTTTGGCCATCTGTATGTCTTATTTGGAGAGATGTCTGTTTAGGTCTTTTTCCCATTTTTTGATTAGATTGGTTTATTTTTTGATGTTGAGCTGCTGAGCAAGCCTGTTCTTTTGTGTGTGCATGTGTGTGGCTTAAAGAGCAGAAATTTACTTTTTCACAATTTTGGACACTGTAAGGTGTTGGCAAGATTGGTTTCTTCTGAAGCTCCTGTCCTCTGTTTATCTTCACGTGGTCTTCCCTCTGTTCATGTCTGTGTCTCAGATGCCTCTTCTTATAAAGGCATTAGTCATCCTGGATTAAGACCTGCTCTAAGGACCTTATTTTAACTTGATTACCTCCTTAGAGACTCTGTTTCCAAATACAGTTTGAGGTACTGGGGGTTAAAACTACAACACAGAGTTTGGAACTTCCCCACTGTTTAGATACAAAGCCCCAAACAAGGTATTTCTTACCGTATTCTTGTGCTGCCTGGATGGACAACCTATTACTGTTACCCACAGCAATTTAAATTTGTGCAGTTTTGAGTGGGTCGTTCAGTTCAGCCTGTTGTAAGGTCTTGACTGCTGAATGTCACTGTTGTCTGAACGTAGTTCCATGTTCACATGTGTTTGTACTTCTCCGTGAGCACCTGCAGTAGTCTTTGATCTAGCACTTAAATGAAAATAAAGCTGTGCAGAAAGAGTGAGGAATTCCAGTTACCTTTGAGAGCCTAAGTCGATTTATAATATAACAAGACCTTTTGAGTAGTGAGAGTTTGGCTAAAGGGGAAAGCAAGGAAAATGTGCTGTGCTAGAATTGTAGGTATCCAGAGCATCAGCCAACGAGTTTCCACTAAGAGCTCTCAGTAGTCTCCTCCTCTTAGAAGAAGCCAGGAAATCAACCCTGAGTATTCTTGGAAGGACTGATGCTGAAGCTGAAGCGCCAATACTTTGGCCACTTGATATGTAGAAATGACTCATTGCAAAAGAGCCTGATGCTGGGAAAGATTGAGAGTGGGAGGAGAAGGGGACGACAGGATCGTTAGATGACATCACTAAGTCAGTGGACATGAGTTTGAGCAGGCTCTAGGCAATGGTGAAGGACAGGGAAGGCTGATGTGCTGCAGCCCATGGAGTTGCACAACTGAGCTGCTAAACTAAGGGATGGAGGGATGGCATCTGACTCTCACTGTTGTGCATCCAGCATCTCACTCGGTGCCTCTAGAACAGTTGTAAGTGCTTAGCAAATATTTTTGAATCAGGATTTCTATTATTAAGAGACTAGTTCTTCCATGTCAAGACTATTGCTCTCTCTCCATTCTGCTGCTTAACTCTGTCTTGATTCCCTTAGAAGTATGGAAAAGAAAGACATTTGTATGTGATACTGGTTTTCAGATCTAAGTAGCCATGATATGAATTAGATATATGAAGCCTGGAATCATTTTGCCATGAAAAGATTGCCTTCAAGCTAAATATTTTTTGCTTCTGCTTTTTCCTGTTGTACTTCACTAAAGTAATGGAAATAAAAACAAAAATAAAGAAATGGGGGGCTTCCCTGGTGGTCCAGTGGGTAAGGACACCGCCTTGCAGTGCAAGGGGCACCGGTTCAATCCCTGGCCTGGGAAGATCCCATGTGCCGCGGAGCGGCTGAACCGATGTGTCCAATTGCCGAGCCGGAGATGGATGAAACTAGACAAATGAAAGACCGGTGGAAGTGGCCCGCCCACCCCCGCCAAAATAAATAAATAAATAAATGTTTTAAAAAAAGAAAGAAATGGGACCTAATTAAACTTGTAAGTTTTTGCACAGCAAACAGTAAACAAGATTAAATGACTGCCCTCAGAATGGGAGAAGATAATTGCAAATGAAATAACTGACAAAGGATCAATCTCCAGAATATACACAAGCAGTTCATATAGCTCAATATTAGGAAAACAAACAGCCCAGTCAAAAAATGGGCAGAAGACTGAAACAGACAATTCATCAGAGAAGACATACATACAGATGGCCAGTAAACACGTGAAAAGATGCTCAATATCACTAATTACTAGAGAAATGCAAGTCAAAACTACAGTGAGCTCTCACCTCACACTTATCAGAATGGCCGTCATCAGAAAATCTTTGAAGAACAAATGCTCAGGAGAAAGGAAAAAAGGGAACCTTCTTATATTGTTGGTGGGAATTAAACTGGTACAACCATTATGAAAAACAGTATGGAGATTCCTTAAAAAAGTAGAAATAGATCTATTTATCGTATGACCCAGCAACCGATACCCTGAGAAAACCATAATCGAAAAAGACACATGAATCCCAATGTTCATAGCAACACTATTTCCAATAGCCAGAATGTATAAATGGATGTCCTTTGACAGATGAATGGGTAAAGAAGATGCGATACATATGTACAATGGAATATTACTCAGCCATAAAAAACAATGGATTTGAATCAGTTCTTAGGTGGATGAACCTAGAGCCTATTAGACAAAGTGAATTAAGTCAGAAAAACAGAAACAAATAGTGTATTAACACATATATGTGAAATTTAGAAAAAAGATACTGATGAACCTATTTGCAGGGAAGGAATGGAGATGTAGATGTTGAGAATGAACTTGTAGACACAGTAGGGAGGGAGAGAATGGATGAATGGAGAAAGTGGCATCTGCATGTATATACTGTAGGATGTGTAAGATGGATAGCTGGTGAGAAGTTGTGTAGCACAGGGAGCTCAGCCTGCCTTCTGTGATGACCTGGAGGGATGGGATGTGGGGAGGAGATGTACGTATAATTATGGCTGATTTGCATTGTTGTGTGGCAGAAATCAACACATTGTAAAAATTCGTACACACACATTCACATACTGTATAGCATTTAAAAATAAGACACTGCAATTGAAAAAATATTTAAAACTTTAAAAAAACTTGTCCTGTTTTAAATGTTATTTGAAAAGCTTCCAAATGTCCAGGTGGTGTATTGAAATGTATTGCCAGAGCCTTCTACAGAGTTCATGTTCTGCCCCGCAACTTGACCTTGCTGTTCAACTCAGGTTCCTTCTGTGTTACCTCCCTGGTAGCGGCTTATTCCTGGTCTAACCAGATGAGTGCTGGAAACAAAATTTTCATACTCTTATTTCCATTCCCCTAAAGCATCAGATATTATAGGCTTAAATTTAATACAGAATTCTTTTGAATACTGTTAATGTCGGCTATTCATAACTGACCCTTTTTCCTGTTTCTAGGACTATCCTGTTAAGTGTAATCTCATTGCTTAATGAACCCAACACCTTCTCCCCAGCCAATGTGGATGCTTCGGTTATGTTCAGGAAGTGGAGGGACAGTAAAGGAAAAGACAAAGAATATGCTGAAATCATCAGGTAAGGCGTTTTGTTTCTGTCTTCCGTTTGATTGCTTCAAGAATTCATACAGAATCAAAGTCTATCCTAGAACCAAGGGCTTTACTTGAACTTAAATGTTCACTCCATGTCTGTCGATTAGATTTGTTTCAGAAGATTTATGGCTGAGGCCTAACGAGTTTGGCTTTTGAGAGAGCAGCCGGTCTGATTTCCAGAACTTCCATGTTCTGACTTGTCAAGTTTGCAGGCCCTTCCTCCTCATTAATTTAGGGGCACTGTTCTGGGCTTTCAGCATACAGCAAACACCCAGGGTATTCCAGAGTTCCCAGGTATTTTTGTTTTCAAGTTTTTATTAATGAAACTCTTATAAAATTGGAGATGTAGATGTTGAGAATGAACTTGTAGACACAGTAGGGAGGGAGAGAATGGATGAATGGAGAAAGTGGCATCTGCATGTATATACTGTAGGATGTGTAAGATGGATAGCTGGTGAGAAGTTGTGTAGCACAGGGAGCTCAGCCTGCCTTCTGTGATGACCTGGAGGGATGGGATGTGGGGAGGAGATGTACGTATAATTATGGCTGATTTGCATTGTTGTGTGGCAGAAATCAACACATTGTAAAAATTCGTACACACACATTCACATACTGTATAGCATTTAAAAATAAGACACTGCAATTGAAAAAATATTTAAAACTTTAAAAAAACTTGTCCTGTTTTAAATGTTATTTGAAAAGCTTCCAAATGTCCAGGTGGTGTATTGAAATGTATTGCCAGAGCCTTCTACAGAGTTCATGTTCTGCCCCGCAACTTGACCTTGCTGTTCAACTCAGGTTCCTTCTGTGTTACCTCCCTGGTAGCGGCTTATTCCTGGTCTAACCAGATGAGTGCTGGAAACAAAATTTTCATACTCTTATTTCCATTCCCCTAAAGCATCAGATATTATAGGCTTAAATTTAATACAGAATTCTTTTGAATACTGTTAATGTCGGCTATTCATAACTGACCCTTTTTCCTGTTTCTAGGACTATCCTGTTAAGTGTAATCTCATTGCTTAATGAACCCAACACCTTCTCCCCAGCCAATGTGGATGCTTCGGTTATGTTCAGGAAGTGGAGGGACAGTAAAGGAAAAGACAAAGAATATGCTGAAATCATCAGGTAAGGCGTTTTGTTTCTGTCTTCCGTTTGATTGCTTCAAGAATTCATACAGAATCAAAGTCTATCCTAGAACCAAGGGCTTTACTTGAACTTAAATGTTCACTCCATGTCTGTCGATTAGATTTGTTTCAGAAGATTTATGGCTGAGGCCTAACGAGTTTGGCTTTTGAGAGAGCAGCCGGTCTGATTTCCAGAACTTCCATGTTCTGACTTGTCAAGTTTGCAGGCCCTTCCTCCTCATTAATTTAGGGGCACTGTTCTGGGCTTTCAGCATACAGCAAACACCCAGGGTATTCCAGAGTTCCCAGGTATTTTTGTTTTCAAGTTTTTATTAATGAAACTCTTATAAATTACTGACCTCTTAAACCATAGCAACTTTTCCCAGGAATCATCATTGTCAGCAACTGTAGTACATGGTTTAACAAAATGGAGTAAGACTCAGGAGACTTGGAATATACTCCTAGCTCTGCTACGCCTCATGTGACCTTTTATCAATTAACTTTTGAGGGTCTTTAAGTTTTCCATCTGTAAAAGGAAAAAAAAGTAGGTATTAAACTCAACCATTCATTTCTAGTTATATCTTGCATGGGATAATAGGTTTTCCCAACTGTAGGACAGTCTCAGCACATGCTGTATATAGGAGTTTTAGTAAGCACTAGAATTTATAAAAGTGGTCCCTCTCTATAATTGGCACAATACCCTGTACTTATAGAAAAATGCATTCTGTTAATCACCTGTAGACCCTCTCCCTAATCCAGTCATGTAATGAGATTACCAGGATAGACAGGGCATCTGTGTTTTGTTTCATCAGCCACTTAGGTGACTGGCATACACCAGAGATTGAAGATAACTAGTGTAAGTAGTAAGGACCTATAGGAGTGTGGAGTGGAAGTGGCCTGAGGAGTGGAAAATGGGAATGCTTCATAAAGTCGTCAGAACTGAAGCCCGATTTTCAAGGGGAATGTAGGATGTCAGGCACAGTCTTTTTCCTTAGAGGGTTCATACTTCTGTTTGTAAACAAATACATGACCATGTAATGTGTTAAGTGCCACTGCAGAAGCATAAACAAGATGCAGTGGAAGGAGTATACATTATGTTCTAGGAGAGATAATGCCTCATAAACAAGAGTTTTTCAGAGAGAGAGAAAACTAAAACATGTTTACTAAAACTCAGGTGTATAAACAGCATGACATGTCAAAAGAATTGTAAATTCTGATTTGAGAAGTAATGGGAAATTAAGAAATGTATCAAGGGCTTCTCTGGTGGTCCAGTGGGTAAGGACATCGCCTTGCAGTGCAAGGGGTGTCAGTTCAATCCCTGGCCTGGGAAGATCCCATGTGCTGCGGAGCAGCTGCACCCATGTGTCCAACTACTGAGCCGGAGCTCTGGAGCGCATGCGCCCAGAGCCAGGTGCTCTGGAGCAAGAGAGGCCACTATGATGGGAGGCCCACACAGGCCAAAGCGCAAAGGTGGATGAAAATAAATAAATGAAAGACCAATTGAAGTGGCTAAAAAAAAAAAAAAAGAAACGTATCAAGTCTTAAGATGGTGAAGTCACAAGGAGGTGATGGAATGTCGCTTAAATATTTTGTGTGAAAGGATAATCCAATTTGAGTTCCAAAAGACTGTGATTGACCAGATCAGCTGAAGTCTGAGGAGGCTGAGAGGAAGACTGAACTGACGTATGACAATCAAGAATGAGAAAACAGATTTGAAAATATTGAGGACTCTGAAGTAAGGGACTGAGAAAAGAAAGATGGGAGAAACTGGCCATAGAGGAGGACAAGGACAAAAGCAGACTTGCTGAATTAGAATTCCAGCAGGACGGAGACATCCAGATACTAATATAAGGAGCTAGGGCTCAGCTGGACCCTGAGAATTTGAGCACTGTCAGTAAGAAGGGCTAGAACCGTGGGAATGGATAAGGTGCTCCAAGGAGAAGGCTACGAGGAGAGAGATTCAAGCCTTAAAGTCTCAACACCAGGATGCAAGGCAGTAAGACTGACTGAGAGAGGTGTAATTAAAGAAAAGGACACCACCTTGCAGTTCAAGGGGCGCCGGTTCGATCCCTGGCCTGGGAAGATCCCACGTGCCGCGGAGTGGCTAGACCGATGTGTCCAACTACCGAGCCAGAGCTCTGGAGCCCATGTGCCCAGAGCCAGTGCTCTGCGACAACAGAGGCCACTGCAATGGGAGGCCCACGTAGGCCAAAGAACAAAAGATGGAAATAAATGAAAGACCAGTAGAAGTGGCCAAAAAAAGGGGAAAAAAAAGTGTGAAAAAAAAAATACAGGGAGAATAGTGGTTTGATGTTTTAAGTTCAGTTTCTCTAATCCCTTGAGGGATCAAATTTTCATACTTGCTGAAGGAGACAAGCTTCATGCAATCAGTATTTGTTGCACAGCTGTATATGCCAGACTGTTCTACGCAGTGGGGAAATAGAATCAACCAGGATAGACAAGGTGCTCATGTTCAGGGCCAAGGAGAATGACAGAAAAATGAACAAAGGAGGAAGATAAGTAGGGTACTATGAAGAAATGACAGGATGGCTCCTTTTTAAATCAGAACACACCTCCTCTAAGGTAACATATGTTTGTAAGTTCATATGTGTAGGGCAGAACTGGTCCACACAGAAGAATGAGGTATGTTTGAAGATACTGAAAAACCCCACGTTCCCTGCATGTTTTGAAATTGGAGAAAGCAGTGGAGTAGTAGGCAGGTGGACCATGCAGACTTTGGAATTCAGCACAGGAAACCCAGATTTTACTCTTAAGTGAGAGGATTATAGAGTTGTTGGGCCTGCATTCTAAATTTATTGTGAGACTAGGTGAAAAAAAAAAAAAAATCCGAGATGGTTTAGGTATGAGCTCCAGAGCTTTAATACGCTTCAGAAGGGTCTGTAAGTGTCACAGTGCTTTCAGGTGGATAGGTTCTAAAGTTCAAAAGCCCAGGTTCATAAAGAATTTGGGGTTATTTAATCCACCTTCCAGAGACTTACAAAAACTGTTCTCACTTCAGGAAACAGGTGGCAGCAACTAAAGCTGAAGCAGAAAAGGATGGAGTGAAGGTCCCTACGACCCTGGCGGAATACTGCATCAAAACTAAAGTGCCTTCCAATGACAACAGCTCAGATTTGCTTTATGACGACTTGTACGACGACGACATTGACGATGAAGATGAGGAGGAGGAAGATGCCGACTGTTACGATCCCTGGCCTGGGAAGATCCCACGTGCGCGAGCGGCTGGACCGATGTGTCCAACTACCGAGCCAGAGCTCTGGAGCCCATGTGCCCAGAGCCAGTGCTCTGCGACAACAGAGGCCACTGCAATGGGAGGCCCACGTAGGCCAAAGAACAAAAGATGGAAATAAATGAAAGACCAGTAGAAGTGGCCAAAAAAAGGGGAAAAAAAAGTGTGAAAAAAAAAATACAGGGAGAATAGTGGTTTGATGTTTTAAGTTCAGTTTCTCTAATCCCTTGAGGGATCAAATTTTCATACTTGCTGAAGGAGACAAGCTTCATGCAATCAGTATTTGTTGCACAGCTGTATATGCCAGACTGTTCTACGCAGTGGGAAATAGAATCAACCAGGATAGACAAGGTGCTCATGTTCAGGGCCAAGGAGAATGACAGAAAAATGAACAAAGGAGGAAGATAAGTAGGGTACTATGAAGAAATGACAGGATGGCTCCTTTTTAAATCAGAACACACCTCCTCTAAGGTAACATATGTTTGTAAGTTCATATGTGTAGGGCAGAACTGGTCCACACAGAAGAATGAGGTATGTTTGAAGATACTGAAAAACCCCACGTTCCCTGCATGTTTTGAAATTGGAGAAAGCAGTGGAGTAGTAGGCAGGTGGACCATGCAGACTTTGGAATTCAGCACAGGAAACCCAGATTTTACTCTTAAGTGAGAGGATTATAGAGTTGTTGGGCCTGCATTCTAAATTTATTGTGAGACTAGGTGAAAAAAAAAAAAAAATCCGAGATGGTTTAGGTATGAGCTCCAGAGCTTTAATACGCTTCAGAAGGGTCTGTAAGTGTCACAGTGCTTTCAGGTGGATAGGTTCTAAAGTTCAAAAGCCCAGGTTCATAAAGAATTTGGGGTTATTTAATCCACCTTCCAGAGACTTACAAAAACTGTTCTCACTTCAGGAAACAGGTGGCAGCAACTAAAGCTGAAGCAGAAAAGGATGGAGTGAAGGTCCCTACGACCCTGGCGGAATACTGCATCAAAACTAAAGTGCCTTCCAATGACAACAGCTCAGATTTGCTTTATGACGACTTGTACGACGACGACATTGACGATGAAGATGAGGAGGAGGAAGATGCCGACTGTTATGACGACGATGATTCTGGGAATGAGGAGTCGTGACGGGCTCCTTCAAGGCCCTGTACTGCCCTGCCGTCTCAGGCCAAAGGGAGGGGAGCAAGTGGGGACCTAGCAGTGGCCCCCCGGCAAAAACCTATCACGGGGTGGGGAAAACAAACTTGGCCCTGCTGACTCCCCTTATGGATCTCAGTTTGCTCTTTTATGGACCTCTTACTGGAGAGAAAGTAATCCTCCACAGAATGTCTGAATTCTTGCATTCTTTACCCTTCCATCACTGTATTGATTCATTTTTTTTTTTTTCTTTCTTTAAACCCAAACTCCTGCCTCACTTCATCTCTGCAGAGTGTTCACTGCAAAACACGTTTGGTCTGTTTTTAGATTCTTGAAGAATTAAATAGCCTTTCATCAAGATGTTTAATGTGTTTAAAGCTGGGAACCCATTGGGAGTTCACAAGTGCTGCATATGCTGGGTAGCAAAAGAAACCACCACAAAAGCCCCACAAAACATTTTTCTTTCTTTTTTTTAAAGCAAATTTGCCAAGGTTTAGTGTGTGTGTGCATTTGTTCAGCTCAATGGTGGTGAACTTTGTTTCTTCCCCTTAAGGCTGGGGTACAGTAGGCATCAGGGACTTTGTTCTGAACCTGATGAAATGTGTTCCAAAGGACACAGAACCCTTCAGCCGCCAGGAAATCATCCTCACATGGGGGCCTCAGCTACTCTGAGGAGAGGAATCATTTTGTTTTTTGAAATCGATTGGGATCTAAAGCCTGAAATAAATGTTCATACTTTACATAGAATTGATTCCTATTTATTTTGAAGGCAGAATTATTCCCCCCCGCTCCCCCAGGGAGTGGGGAGAGAGTGGGGGGATTAGCATGTGTGTGTGAAGCCTTAGTGACGGGAACAGAGAGTTAAAATCACTACACTAGTTTTGGTTGATGCTGCTGGGGAAAGTCAAACTGCTGGTGACCTCTTTTGGGAGAGAAAACATCTGCTTTCTTTATGTGTGTAACACGGCCTTTCCTTGAAAGATACACTCTCACCTCGAGGATTTTTTTAAGTAGTGAATTTTTAATTACTCAGTATTAATACTAGGTGCATGTGTTTTAAGATTTTGGTTTTCATTGAGCTGCTTCTACTGGTAGTGGTAACTGTGGATATATGTGAGACATGAGTGATTGGTTCCGGCTTTCCTCACTGGATGGGACTCCTGCTTCTCTCTCCTTTCAACATACTCAGCTGCAACGTGCAAGCGGAAGTTGTGCATGGAGCCTTCCCTGAGCTGCTGTCTTCTGGCAGGGCCAGGGAGCTGGCTGCCGGCAGTGTCCAGGCAACACTAGGTCTTCCTGCCACACTATGGCTGCAGCTTTGATTTTCCTCGTGTCGATCGTATGTTACTTCAATCAATATCGAGTTCCATCAGCCTTTACCAACCAGGGACTTATGTACATGGAGATGATTTTTGTTTCTTGTGGGGGCGGTCCAGTTCAGAGGAGGGCAGTGTTCTTTCAGTGGGGAAAATACCGCTGTAAACTTCAGATCCCTGTGTGCTAGCGTCAACTCCTTTTCTTCAGATCGCATAGCTCAGAAAGAATGAAAGGGTTGATGTGGGACAGGGGTAGGATGGATCCTAGGATGGAGTAGGTAATGCTTGGGTCCTTGGTTCCTCCTTCCCTTCTGATCTCAGGGTTTTCATTTGCTCTTCAGACTCCAAACATTTTCTGACTAATTCCCAGCAGTCCTCTCCGGAATCTTAGATTTGGTGTAGTAGTAAAAAAAAAAAAAAAAAGAACGCTTAATGTGCTAAGGTTCATAAGGGACAGTGCTGAGCCTGGTCCCAGAATCTGTCCAAACTTCATGGGGCTACGTACACCCCCTGAATCTCTCCTTCTAGTCAGATTCAGAGAACAGAGCAGCTCTCCTGTGACAAAACAGTGCAGACTTGCACAGGAGGATGTTGAAACTAGCTTTTTACGTCCCACACTATCTCACCCTTCACCACGCCACACTCCCAGCAGACACATACAAACATATACACGTTTACAGCCAGTAGCTTGGTCTTACTCTTTTGGAACCTTAAAACCTTTCCCCATCCTGCTGAAGCATTTCTCTTCCAGGGCTGGCCAGACCCTGGAGGTGCTGTCCAATCAGGCCCTGTGGCCTCTGCTGCACATTGACTCGGAGCCAGAGCCAGGTGGAGGTTGTACCTCTCTGCCCCTTGGGGTATTACTTTTGAGGGCTAAGTTTGCCTCTGATGAGAGTACAGTTCAGTTCCAGAAAAGACTGGTGTGTGTTGATATCCTAGGAAGTAGACATTCTGATAGCTCCCACTGATTGATGTGCAACGTGCATGGAGCTTTGATCTTTTTGGCAGGGCCAGGGAGCTGGCTGCCGGCAGTGTCCAGGCAACACTAGGTCTTCCTGCCACACTATGGCTGCAGCTTTGATTTTCCTCGTATCGATCGTATGTTACTTCAATCAATATCGAGTTCCATCAGCCTTTACCAACCAGGGACTTATGTACATGGAGATGATTTTGTTTCTTGTGGGGCGGTCCAGTTCAGAGGAGGGCAGTGTTCTTTCAGTGGGGAAAATACCGCTGTAAACTTCAGATCCCTGTGTGCTAGCGTCAACTCCTTTTCTTCAGATCGCATAGCTCAGAAAGAATGAAAGGGTTGATGTGGGACAGGGGTAGGATGGATCCTAGGATGGAGTAGGTAATGCTTGGGTCCTTGGTTCCTCCTTCCCTTCTGATCTCAGGGTTTTCATTTGCTCTTCAGACTCCAAACATTTTCTGACTAATTCCCAGCAGTCCTCTCCGGAATCTTAGATTTGGTGTAGTAGTAAAAAAAAAAAAAAAAAGAACGCTTAATGTGCTAAGGTTCATAAGGGACAGTGCTGAGCCTGGTCCCAGAATCTGTCCAAACTTCATGGGGCTACGTACACCCCCTGAATCTCTCCTTCTAGTCAGATTCAGAGAACAGAGCAGCTCTCCTGTGACAAAACAGTGCAGACTTGCACAGGAGGATGTTGAAACTAGCTTTTTACGTCCCACACTATCTCACCCTTCACCACGCCACACTCCCAGCAGACACATACAAACATATACACGTTTACAGCCAGTAGCTTGGTCTTACTCTTTTGGAACCTTAAAACCTTTCCCCATCCTGCTGAAGCATTTCTCTTCCAGGGCTGGCCAGACCCTGGAGGTGCTGTCCAATCAGGCCCTGTGGCCTCTGCTGCACATTGACTCGGAGCCAGAGCCAGGTGGAGGTTGTACCTCTCTGCCCCTTGGGGTATTACTTTTGAGGGCTAAGTTTGCCTCTGATGAGAGTACAGTTCAGTTCCAGAAAAGACTGGTGTGTGTTGATATCCTAGGAAGTAGACATTCTGATAGCTCCCACTGATTGATGTGTAAAATGCAGATGCTGGTTCTAGAGCTCTGTCCTGAGAACACATACAAAACACAAGACCCTGAGCACATAATTTATTTTGGGAGTGAAGATCTCAGGCCACAACCTTGTCAGTAGAGTTGCGCTGTTCAGTGTAACATGAATTCAGAAAGCATCTTGCATTTTTAGGTTCCTTTTGATTCTAGTGGAGGCCTCTGGCTGCTCTTCAGGTCTGTGTATTTTGAGGCTGGGTGGAGAAAGTATAATATCATGGTTCTGTTGTTGCTTTTCAGTCTTCCCCACTTTCATATCATTCCAGAGTTATTTTCTATTAGCCACATTTTATAGTCCCTTCTTTCTTTCCCAGTAATTATTTGCTTATTTGCTGGTTTCCTTATGTTTGGAAAATACATAGTAAGTGATTGAAGGGGAAAATGTGTAGTTCTCCACTGAAAATGAACTCTCCACCCCACCCATCCTGATTTTAAAAAAGGTTTACATTTACAAAGATTCAGATGCAATTTTCAACTCTTCTGAAACCAGCAGGACACACTGACTTTAATAGTTTTCTTAGCTGAAAGTGTAGATGTTTTTCTTCAGTTTAACTTATGAGAAAAGATTACCTGATGCATTTTGTGTTCAACTTCCCCTTTAGTGGTTTATTTTTGTCTTTTTCTCCCCATCTGTCTACTAATAAAATGTGAAATAAAATATACCTGTATTGCTACTTCCCCATGGGATGACCCTCTTTTTTGTGTGTTAAGATGTTGTCTTAATATTTCCTATGTTCCCTTGCAGAGTTACACAAAGCTTAGCAGAAAAATTAGAAACCAAGTCCTTATTGGCTTAAGAAAGGTTATAGACAAAGCCATTTGAAATAGGACACAGTCTGCTGATACAAGTAGGTCGGTGGAGTGATGGAGGAGTGCTCCACTGCCCTCCTTAGGTAAGTGTTCTGTTTTGTTCGTCACTTCCTGATGCTAAAAGTAAGGATTAGGAGGCAATAGGTCACAGTAAATTTCAGTTGTGGGCACTTCCTCCCCTCCTCCGTTTTTTTCTCTTTTTGGGGGAGCCAGCAGCCCTTGACATGCCTGACAAATGACCCATTTATTTTGGAGGTCAGAATTGGCAAAGATGCGGACCATGCCCCAGGCTGGTTCTGCACGCTGGCTTAGAACAAAACGCTAGATGCTTTGGGAAACACCTCAAGGCCCTGAGCTAGCTGCCAGGTTGGAATACAGCTGTGCCCTGGACAAACACCTGTGTCTTGGCAGACACATGTATAGTTTTATGGCCCCAATTCCTTTTGGACCTCCCAAAGGCCCTGAGCTAGCTGGGTGGAGAAAGTATAATATCATGGTTCTGTTGTTGCTTTTCAGTCTTCCCCACTTTCATATCATTCCAGAGTTATTTTCTATTAGCCACATTTTATAGTCCCTTCTTTCTTTCCCAGTAATTATTTGCTTATTTGCTGGTTTCCTTATGTTTGGAAAATACATAGTAAGTGATTGAAGGGGAAAATGTGTAGTTCTCCACTGAAAATGAACTCTCCACCCCACCCATCCTGATTTTAAAAAAGGTTTACATTTACAAAGATTCAGATGCAATTTTCAACTCTTCTGAAACCAGCAGGACACACTGACTTTAATAGTTTTCTTAGCTGAAAGTGTAGATGTTTTTCTTCAGTTTAACTTATGAGAAAAGATTACCTGATGCATTTTGTGTTCAACTTCCCCTTTAGTGGTTTATTTTTGTCTTTTTCTCCCCATCTGTCTACTAATAAAATGTGAAATAAAATATACCTGTATTGCTACTTCCCCATGGGATGACCCTCTTTTTTGTGTGTTAAGATGTTGTCTTAATATTTCCTATGTTCCCTTGCAGAGTTACACAAAGCTTAGCAGAAAAATTAGAAACCAAGTCCTTATTGGCTTAAGAAAGGTTATAGACAAAGCCATTTGAAATAGGACACAGTCTGCTGATACAAGTAGGTCGGTGGAGTGATGGAGGAGTGCTCCACTGCCCTCCTTAGGTAAGTGTTCTGTTTTGTTCGTCACTTCCTGATGCTAAAAGTAAGGATTAGGAGGCAATAGGTCACAGTAAATTTCAGTTGTGGGCACTTCCTCCCCTCCTCCGTTTTTTTCTCTTTTTGGGGGAGCCAGCAGCCCTTGACATGCCTGACAAATGACCCATTTATTTTGGAGGTCAGAATTGGCAAAGATGCGGACCATGCCCCAGGCTGGTTCTGCACGCTGGCTTAGAACAAAACGCTAGATGCTTTGGGAAACACCTCAAGGCCCTGAGCTAGCTGCCAGGTTGGAATACAGCTGTGCCCTGGACAAACACCTGTGTCTTGGCAGACACATGTATAGTTTTATGGCCCCAATTCCTTTTGGACTGGTGGCCTGAAATCAAGAGGGACAACCTAAGGAAGTCAGAATCCTAGCACCAGGTGAATGGTTCCTTGGGACCTTCACAGCACCTGACTTGTTACCAGTTCACCATAGTCCTTCAGTTGTCAATCAAGATGGCATTTTGGTTGACCAAGTGCAAAGGGCAGAGAGGTTTAGCTATTCAAATGTACTATCTCCCAGGCCTAGGTTTTCTTAGTTCTGACCTTTGTTCCTTTCAAAAAGAAATCACTCAATATTCGTATTGACGGGACCCCGTAAGAGACTGCCTGTGCTTTGTCAGGAGGATACCTTGTCAGCTGCATCCTTCCCCTCCCTGAACGCTGGCTGGGGACAAGAGGAGGGCCCAGCCTAGCCAAGAATGCCACTGGAGCCCTGGGAGGTCCAGGTTGCTGGCACTATAATTAAGACGCCTCTGCCCTGAGGTCTCGCCTGCAGTCACACCACACAGAGACCAAGCATGCTCTCAGAACTTTATTAGGTGGAGTTTGGGCAAGAGTAAACCTCTGAAACAGTCGCCCTCCTGGTTCAGAACAACCGGAATAGAGGAGCCTTTGCTGCAGACGTGCTCTCAAGATGAAAGCATATCTGTGATTTTTTTTAAAGGGAAGCGGACTGGCTGAGTATTTCTGAGCACAAATTCAGATTATTTTTAAAATGGTCAGCCAGAGGAAGGCGAGTCTCTGGGGACAAGACCAGACCAGAAGCAGAAACCCCTGCTCTCTATGGAGGCAATAGGTCACAGTAAATTTCAGTTGTGGGCACTTCCTCCCCTCCTCCGTTTTTTTCTCTTTTTGGGGGAGCCAGCAGCCCTTGACATGCCTGACAAATGACCCATTTATTTTGGAGGTCAGAATTGGCAAAGATGCGGACCATGCCCCAGGCTGGTTCTGCACGCTGGCTTAGAACAAAACGCTAGATGCTTTGGGAAACACCTCAAGGCCCTGAGCTAGCTGCCAGGTTGGAATACAGCTGTGCCCTGGACAAACACCTGTGTCTTGGCAGACACATGTATAGTTTTATGGCCCCAATTCCTTTTGGACTGGTGGCCTGAAATCAAGAGGGACAACCTAAGGAAGTCAGAATCCTAGCACCAGGTGAATGGTTCCTTGGGACCTTCACAGCACCTGACTTGTTACCAGTTCACCATAGTCCTTCAGTTGTCAATCAAGATGGCATTTTGGTTGACCAAGTGCAAAGGGCAGAGAGGTTTAGCTATTCAAATGTACTATCTCCCAGGCCTAGGTTTTCTTAGTTCTGACCTTTGTTCCTTTCAAAAAGAAATCACTCAATATTCGTATTGACGGGACCCCGTAAGAGACTGCCTGTGCTTTGTCAGGAGGATACCTTGTCAGCTGCATCCTTCCCCTCCCTGAACGCTGGCTGGGGACAAGAGGAGGGCCCAGCCTAGCCAAGAATGCCACTGGAGCCCTGGGAGGTCCAGGTTGCTGGCACTATAATTAAGACGCCTCTGCCCTGAGGTCTCGCCTGCAGTCACACCACACAGAGACCAAGCATGCTCTCAGAACTTTATTAGGTGGAGTTTGGGCAAGAGTAAACCTCTGAAACAGTCGCCCTCCTGGTTCAGAACAACCGGAATAGAGGAGCCTTTGCTGCAGACGTGCTCTCAAGATGAAAGCATATCTGTGATTTTTTTTAAAGGGAAGCGGACTGGCTGAGTATTTCTGAGCACAAATTCAGATTATTTTTAAAATGGTCAGCCAGAGGAAGGCGAGTCTCTGGGGACAAGACCAGACCAGAAGCAGAAACCCCTGCTCTCTATGGAGACAGACAGGTGCCACTTTCATGTTGGGAAGGGGCTATATCTCTGCTATTCCCAGATCAAGATTTGGAGAGGGGGGGCGGGGGGTGGCGGGAACATGACATGACAAAGGACTGGTTTCTCAAAATGCGAGGGACAAAGTAATTACGTGGGGATGGAAATGCAATGGTTTACAAGGGAGCGAGATAAGTCGTGATTCTTCATTGGTACCTGACCCCAGCCCCTCCAGACGCTGCCTGTGGGGGCTACAGAGAAGGCCTAAGGGCAGGTGGGGGGGCTTCTTTTGCTACAGCACAGAGGGGCTTCAGTGGGGAGAGTAGCAGAGCTGCTCCCCACTTCCCCAAGACTTCTGTCACATTTACACATACATACATACATACATTACATACAACAGCGAGTCTGGGGGCAGGCTCCCCACAGAGGCTCGGCTGACACAGTTACACGTCTCAGGAATTCTAGGAAAGGGTGCTGAGCTCCTAGGGAAATGGGCTCCGTGTGTTCTCTCCTGCCCAGGGAGAGCCCACCCCCCTCAGCGTTCAGTTTGTCCAGTATGGAGAGTTGCCGTAGGCAGGTTTGGAGGCTTGCGACTTGGGCTGCAGGGAGCTGGGCTGGCTGCGCTGACCGGAGCCGCTCTGACGAGGAGAAAACGCGGTCAAGGCTGGGGCAAACCACCATCACCCCCCGACCCTGACGCGTAGGGCAGGGCGGCCGCCACCTCTGCCAGGCTCACCTGAGCATCCTGCGGGAGGTGGTGGTGCAGCAGCTGCGAGTGAGGCTGCTGGGGGGCTGGCAGGATGTGCAGGAAGGGCGGGGGCGCATACCCCGGGGCTGCTCCGGGGGCCAGGGGGCCAGCAGAGCCCAAGGCAGAGGGCAGGCTGAACGGGGGCGGGGTCCCTGCGTGAAATCCCTGCTTGTCAAAAGTCTGTAGGGCAGAGAGAGGATGACAGTGAGGGCTGGCTGGCGGCACCCGCCGCACGCTGCCCCAAGCACTGCGCTCGCTCACCTGAGTCTTGTTGTAGACAGACCCAGTCATATCAGGGAGGCCAGAGGTGCTCGAGGACGCAGCCACTCCTACAAGGAAAAGCGGTGGTTCCCACAGCAGCCGGGGCCCCGCTCCGGCCTCCCCCACCTCCAGGGCCCTCTGGGGTGGCCTTGCCCGGGGCCTGGCTCAGTAGGAAACAGCTGCTCTGGGCCTCAGTCTTGGACTGGAGAGGGTGATGCTACCTTTGCCAGGCCCAGAACCTGCAGCCTTGCTCTGTGCCTGTGATGATCCACCATATCCACTCTTGGTGTAGTCGCCCGCTGCTGTCCCCTGGGTCAGCTCGTCATAACCTGGTGCAGCAGGGACAAGAGGCGTGCGTGAGCTCAGCGAGCCCGTCCTGCCCGCCCTCTTCAGGCCGGGAGCCCCCGCTCACCTGTGCCGTAGCTGTGCTGCCCGTAACCGCTGGCCTGCTGGAAAGGGGCGGTGGGGGTGCCGAGGCTCACCCCGTGCTGCTTGGCTGAGGCCGGAGGGACCTGGGAGCGGGGCCGGCGGGAGAGGCATCAGTGGAGGAAGACGGGAGCAGGTGGCACAAGCACTCCCTAGCCTGGCCATTCCTCAAGGCCTGCTCCCGCTTGCCTCTGCTCCCCGGAGCGCGAGTAACCCCCCACCAGTACTCACAAACATGGGCCCATACTGGAAGGCACTGGGCACGCCTGTGAAGTAGGGGAGGCCAGTGTAGCTGTAGCCAGGCGGCAGGGCAGGGTTCAGAAAGGGTTGCTGGGCTGTGTGGTGGGCCTGGGACTGGCTCTGCTGCGGCGGAGCCAGGGTGGTGGGGGGGGCGGGGGACGCAGAGTCGCCTCGGCCGAACTTTGTAACATCACCTAGGAGAACAGGAACGCTGAATGCAGTCCCCGCCCCTTATCCAACCAGGAAAAAAGCCAGACTGGCCCCTGCAAACAGGAACAGGTCTGGCTGTCAGCTCAACAGGGCTGCTGGGTCTCTGCAGCCCTTCCATTTGTTTCCAGGCTTTTGGGATGCACTACAGGCACGACCATCCCAGCTCCTAACCCCCTGAAGACTAACCTGAATATGGGTTATTAGTGAGACTCCCATCTCGACTGGCGAGGGCTGGGGGTGTAGCAAAAGGAATCCCATAGTAGTCCTAGGAGAGACCAGAGACTCGGTCATGGGAGTGGCCTCACCACTCCCAGGACCGCAGACCCTGCAGGCACCGGGTGCTCCAGGCCCAGCCCATCCTGGACCGCCAGCCACCGGAGGGTAGCACTCACAGACTTCAATACCAGTGGTGCCAGCCACACAGCATGTGGACACACTGACTAATCCCGCAGCCTTCCATGGCAAGGACACTGAAGGCCAGTCACACCCATCCATTTTACCAGATGGATGCCGGTGAGGGTCACAGGCCAAACAAACTCCAGTGCAAGGGACTTTTTAAGGGGCACCTAGGAAAGTTACCCCAACAAGTAGAAACCTGAGGAGGAGGAGCCTCAAGGATTTAACGGGCCAGGGCAGCAATGACAAGCAGCCACGCGTCAGATCCTCACCTAGAAGAAGCCACCCCCTGCCCTGGCAACCTTGACCCTGCACAAGAGCTGGAGAAGTGTGGGTGCTGACTGGCACACGGTGGAGCCCTGTGGAGAAAGGGAGGCCTGCCTTGACCCTGGCCAGTCCTGGACATACTGTAGCCAAGGGAAAGCCCCCTGCTTTCCTCGGGGGTCAGCAGAGTACAGGAAAGGCCCCACACTCTCCTCTGGGCACACCTTCCTTTGGCCTCACTGCCAGGAAATCGCCAAGAAGTTCACAACGTCTTCAGGCCAGGATCACGAAAGGAGGGGTGCTAGGGAAGCACGACTGGCAGCGTTTAAGTGAGGTCAGGCCTTGGAGGCCAGGAGGGGAGCTCCTTCCCGAGAGAAAACTCACAGGTGGCAATGAGCATGAAGCTACCTGCGCCTAAGAAATGACCAGAGAGGAAGATGAAAAAACCTCAAACAGTAGGCTCAGAGGTGATTTCTTAAGGCACAAAAAGATCAAAGGAGTATGAAGTAGGTCGACCCCCTTGCCTGGAATCCCACTGAGTCACTCCAAGGGGCGCTCAGGAGCAGCTCCCATGTGCCATCGCTGATGCCCTGGGACAGGGAGATTTCCTGAGCATCGGGGAGCAGGGCCGTATCTAGTTTCTACGCAAAGCCCTAGGGCTTAAGGCATCCCCATCAACCCTAAGTTCTGCTTTCCACCATTGAAATCTGCCCTCGTGTCCTCAGTACCTTTCTGTGCCCCCTGAGGTGTGGGCAGAAAGCCCCAAAGGCACTGGGGGAGTGGTGAGGGTTTGCAGTAGCTGCTGGTTGACACACCAGGCAAGAGCAGCCCAGCCGCAGCCTCTGGAAACATTCCAGCCGACCAGTCTCCTGAGACATGAGCTTTAGCCCTGGGCCCAGAGTCCACAGCTCCTTGACCTCTGCCCAAGCGGGAGCAACACCCATGATGGAGGTGGCCGCCACCCTGCCCTGCGTGGGGCGCTTCACTCAGGGGAAAGGAAGACCCAGACCCAGCAGACCTGACATCAGTGTCCTGACAGGTCTGTACTCCCTGACAATGTGACAGATGTCCCGGACTGCTGGAAACCACCAAGAGTCTGAGAAACACCAGACCAAGATGGGAGTGGAGGGACGGGAGCCCACAGGCTGTCCAGGCAGGGCGCGTGCTCGTTCTGGCCCTCTCCTGCACTGCGTCCTGTTTATGTGGCCATCCCAGAGAAGGCCCAGAGCCTCACCCCGGAAGCAAGGGCCAAAACCAGCAACACTGGCCTCGGGAAGCCGCAGCAACCAGAGCGCCCCTAGGGCCAGCGACCTCACGGAGACGGCAGGCTGCACCTGGAAGGGCCTCGCTCTGAAGAACAAGGCTGCTGTGACTGACGCTGCAGAAGCCAGACACTAGTGGCACTCTGAAGGAGAGGCCTTCAGGCAAGTAACCCCACAGGCTGGTGTTCTTTGGAGGGACAATGTCTACTGGGGTCCTGGGTCCCAAAGAGCTCCCAGGCCGCCAGGCACAAGCACAGGAGGCTTGCATGCTCAGACTACAGCTGCACTAGGCACAGCCATCAAATGGAAGCAGCTTTCTTGGCTGCGGTGCTGATGGAATCCTCAGGCCAAGTGTCCTGAAGGTCAGACAGGGTGCAATCCCAGCCAAGCGGATGGGACAGGTGAGACTCAGAGCCTGAAGCCCCCCAGCCTCCCCCAAACCGCACTCACCACTGGCAGCCGTGACTGCAGCATCTGGAGCTCGTCATAGCTGTAAATCTGTGTGAGGACCCAAAAGCCGTCAGAGACCCCACGCCAGCCCCAGGAAGCCCAGGCCCATGTGGAGCCAAAAACAAGGCTGGGGACAATAGACAATGTGCGGGAAGGGGACCTGGATGAGCTGCTGTGAGCAGAGGCCCCGCCTTCTGGGTCTGAAGGCAGAGCTGGGCTCAGGGAGGGCGTGGTGGCAACCCAAGGCCCCCAGGGGCCAGCCCAGATGAGGGGAGCTGGGCAGCCAGGAGCCCCGTGCGCTCACCGGGTAGGCAGGAAGCAGTCCTCCGGGGCCCACGAGGTACTGGTTGTGCAGCAGGGGAGGCACGCCCTGGGGCAGGTTAGGGGGTGCTTTGCCTAGAAAGGCAAAAATCAAGTGGAATGATGTGAGCCCCCAAAAGTGACTCCTCAACCACTGGGCACAAGTGGGTGCTGAGCTCAGTCATGATGCCGCCCTGTGATGCCATGGTCAAGAGGCGTGGGCAACAGGTGAGAGACGGAGGCCATGCTAGGGGAGACAGCACATGCCCCCTCGTCCAAGCTGTGCTGTCCGTGCACGCCACCCGTCCACCCAGCCCGAGGCCCTGAGTAGCAGGACCAACCCGCTCCTCGGAAGGCAGCAGGCTGGGCAGCCCCCAGACAGGCGCGGGCTGGGCCACAGCGGGGAAGCAGCTGCTAGCCAACCACAGAAAGCTGGGCCCACACGGCCACTGGGGCCTGGCTGATGGGCAGTCACACAAAGTGACCAGAAGGAGCCCATGAGAGCTGCCCCATCACCTCAGCTCCAGGGATGAGCAAGGACAGAAAAGAATGGGCCACTCCAGGGCTTCCCTGGTGGCCCAGTGGGTAAGGACACCGCCTTGCAGTGCAAGGGGCGCCGGTTTGATCCCCGGCCTGGGAAGATCCCATGTGCCGCGGAGTGACTGGACCGATGTGTCCAATTACCGAGCCTGAGCTCTGGAGCGCATGCACCCAGAGCCGGTGCTCTGCAACAACAGAGGCCACCGCGATGGGAGGCCCACACCGGCCAAAGAACAAAGACGGATGAAAATGGACAAATGAAAGACCAATAGAAGCGGCCCACCTGCCCCCCCCCCCCCCCCCCCGCCCCCCACCAAAAAAAAAGAAAAAAAAAAAAGGATGGGCCACTCCAAGCACAGAGGCAGCTGGGAATGCGAAACATCCTCCCGACAACGCACCCCCACCCAGCTCTTGAGGAAGCAGGCCTCGGTCAGTGGGACAGAGGACAACTTGGTGGGGCAGAGCCGGACAGACGCCATGCGCCTCCAGCACTTGTGGACCCCCAGGCCTGCCGGCCATGGCCTCCTCCCAGGAAGCCATGCTGTACCCGTGGGTGGGGATGACTGGCCAGGCCACGGGGACACACCTGAGGTCACCAAGGGCGCGGCCCTGGTGCTGCTGCTGGGGGCGTTCCCGGGGGCACCTCCCAGGCAGAGGCTGTGGCCTGTGTTCGTGCCACTCGGCAGGCTGAGCCCGGCAGACGCGGCGCTTGAGACAGAGGTTGCTGCCGTTGAGAAGATGGCCGAGGGCTGGAGGGAAGGGGTGCTCTCCACGCTGGGGTGCTGGCAAAAGAGAAAAGCCGGGACACATGGACCTGGAGTCAGAACAGAGAACACACGAGAACCAGCCTGTGCTATGGGCCTGCGGCCTCAGGCTGACCTGCATGCTCACTGTGGCCCCTCGCTACAGTCAGATTAGGCCACGGGACACAACTGGTCAGCTGAGCATCAACACCAGTGAAACTATTTATGACCAAAAATTCCCCTAAAAATCGTTCAAGTTGCTCATGCTTTGGTAAGTGAAACAAGGCCCAGAAGCCTCGAGAAAGCCTTAGTTCATAGTTCAACACAGACAATTTCAACAGGAGGCGAAAACTCAACAGCAGAGAGCCTCACTCAGAAGAGTGGAGTCCGGAGCCACAGGCAGCCCAGCCCAAGGCAGGGCCTTCTGGGCTCCTCTGACCTGAAGCCACAGCTGGCCAATAGAGGCCTTTGCTCCAGAATGTGGGAACGCTCTGTGGGTCATCAGGGTCTAACCAGGAAGAGTAAAGCCTGACTCTAGGCCTGCCTGAGAAGAGCCACCAAGGAAAGAAGCACAAAACCCAGCAGAAAGGTTTGGAAAGCCCAAGGGCCAGGGACCCCACCCAGATGCGAGTAACAAGGCGGGAGGTAGGGCTTGAGGGCTGAGGGCAGCAGGATGAGATACACCCGGCTGGGCAAAACAAGGCCAAAGAGGGAGGAAAGGCACTGCACGATTGAACGTGTGCACCACAGAGCAGCCGGGAAGCTGAGGAGGAGCTGGAGACGGGAAGGACCTGGAGAAAGGGGCACCGTGCGGGCTGCCTCTGCGGCCCAGATGGCTGTGTGGATCCTGCCTCCCAGGCTGCCATGCCCCGCTGAGCCCTAGCATCCCTAGGATAGGGAGATAGGGAGAATCCCTATCTCCCGGGCCTCCCCAGGACGCTTGCTTCTTCAACTGAGACAGACACATGAATCAGGAACAGAAGAGCCCAGAGTGGGATCGAAGCTGCCCCATTCCCACCCACGGTCCTTGGTACAGAGACCAGCTCCCACCCAAGCACACTGGCTACAAAGTCAGGAACAGCTCTGACCACTGCACTGTGATGCCACTGGCCACCCAACCTTTCAACCACAGATTGAAAAAAAATCCCCAGTGGCCGAGGCTGGAGGGAAGGGTGCTCTCACGCTGGGGTGCTGGCAAAGAGAAAAGCCGGGACACATGGACCTGGAGTCAGAACAGAGAACACGAGAACCAGCCTGTGCTATGGGCCTGCGGCCTCAGGCTGACCTGCATGCTCACTGTGGCCCCTCGCTACAGTCAGATTAGGCCACGGGACACAACTGGTCAGCTGAGCATCAACACCAGTGAAACTATTTATGACCAAAAATTCCCCTAAAAATCGTTCAAGTTGCTCATGCTTTGGTAAGTGAAACAAGGCCCAGAAGCCTCGAGAAAGCCTTAGTTCATAGTTCAACACAGACAATTTCAACAGGAGGCGAAAACTCAACAGCAGAGAGCCTCACTCAGAAGAGTGGAGTCCGGAGCCACAGGCAGCCCAGCCCAAGGCAGGGCCTTCTGGGCTCCTCTGACCTGAAGCCACAGCTGGCCAATAGAGGCCTTTGCTCCAGAATGTGGGAACGCTCTGTGGGTCATCAGGGTCTAACCAGGAAGAGTAAAGCCTGACTCTAGGCCTGCCTGAGAAGAGCCACCAAGGAAAGAAGCACAAAACCCAGCAGAAAGGTTTGGAAAGCCCAAGGGCCAGGGACCCCACCCAGATGCGAGTAACAAGGCGGGAGGTAGGGCTTCGAGGGCTGAGGGGCAGCAGGATGAGATACACCCGGCTGGGCAAAACAAGGCCAAAGAGGGAGGAAAGGCACTGCACGATTGAACGTGTGCACCACAGAGCAGCCGGGAAGCTGAGGAGGAGCTGGAGACGGGAAGGACCTGGAGAAAGGGGCACCGTGCGGGCTGCCTCTGCGGCCCAGATGGCTGTGTGGATCCTGCCTCCCAGGCTGCCATGCCCCGCTGAGCCCTAGCATCCCTAGGATAGGGAGATAGGGAGAATCCCTATCTCCCGGGCCTCCCCAGGACGCTTGCTTCTTCAACTGAGACAGACACATGAATCAGGAACAGAAGAGCCCAGAGTGGGATCGAAGCTGCCCCATTCCCACCCACGGTCCTTGGTACAGAGACCAGCTCCCACCCAAGCACACTGGCTACAAAGTCAGGAACAGCTCTGACCACTGCACTGTGATGCCACTGGCCACCCAACCTTTCAACCACAGATTGAAAAAAAATCCCCAGTGTGGGGAGTGGAGGGGACCCAGTGAGCCTCTCCTGCCTTGAGTGGGCCCTGACAGGGTCCCTGTCTCTGCCCTTCCACCTCTCAGATCTGTGCAGTGGACAAGCTGCTCACTCAACCCCTCTGACAGGGCCCGACGTCACTATGCAGCTCTCCAGATGGGCCCAGAAGAGCACAGCTGACCCTACTTTCCAGAGAACTCGAGGGGCAAGAGAGAACACGTGATCCTTTACAACGTGGGAGAGACCTGGCTCTGAGAGATTGTGATGTATCTGACTGTTTAAAAATCAAAACTATGTCTAAAACAACAAACCGAGGAAAAATATTTGCACTTCCCATCACAAAGGGCTAGCTACTAGTCTCCCAACTGTAGAAATAAATACCACAGACCTGATGGCAAAATGTAAACAGCTCCCCCAAAAGGAGAGTTAATGGCTTTCTAATATACAAAATAGATGCTCAAGCTCTTTCAGTGAAACACTATACTGACAGGTCATTTTTCTATTAACACATTGGAAAAATACAAAGATTTGGTAACATCATTTCAGGTGGCCATGGGGCGAGAGGACACTTCACTGTTCGCCCCTGAGAGGTAAGTGGGTTAAACTCACTATGAGAGCGATGTGCACAGAAAGACAAATGCCCAGCAGTCCACCCAGGTTTTACCCTCCAGACACAGCTGTGTGCAAGGCTGCACACCCCTGCCTGTACAGCTGCATCTCACATTCCTGTGCTGTGCGGACCCTGTGGTTCCTACAAAGTTGAAGGTCCAGGCAGTTAGGGGTCAGGCAAGCCTATCCGTGCCATCTTCCCAACAGCACTGGCTTCCTTCCTGTTGCTGTATCACATTTGAGTAATTCTCACAATATTTCAAACCTTCTCATAATATCTGTTATGATAGTCAGTGACCTCTGATATTACAAAGGCAAAAAGATTAAACTTGCTCAGAGGCTCAGGTGATGGCTAGCATTTTTAAGATTTATTTATCTATTTATTTTTTGGGCGGGGGTCGGGTTGGGGAGGGAGGGGAGCGGGCGGCCACTTCTATTGGTTTTTCATTTCTCTATTTTCATCCGTCTTTGTTCTTTGGCTCCTGTGGGCCTCCCATCGTGGTGGCGCCTGTTGTTGCAGAGCACCAGCTCCGGGCGCCTGTGCTCCAGAGCTCCGGCTTGGTAATTGGACACATGGGTCCAGCCGCTCCGTGGCACGTGGGATCTTCCCAGGCCAGGGATCGAACCGGCGCCCCTTGCACTACAAGGCGGTGTCCTTACCCACTGGACCACCAGGGGAAGCCCTAGCATTTTTAGCTAATGTATCTTTTAGCTAAGATATGTATGCTGGGGACTTCCCTGGCGGTCTAGTGGTGAAGACTCCACACTTCTACTGCAGGGGGGATGGGCTGGATCCCTGGTCAGGAATTCATATCTCACATGCCACACAGTGTGACAAAAGAAGAAAAAGATATGTTGCTTTTTAGACATAATGTTACTGCACACGTAACAGGCCTGGTGAACTGTAGAAATAAATCCCAAAATGTAAACAGCTCCCCCAAAAGGAGAGTTAATGGCTTTCTAATATACAAAATAGATGCTCAAGCTCTTTCAGTGAAACACTATACTGACAGGTCATTTTCTATTAACACATTGGAAAAATACAAAGATTTGGTAACATCATTTCAGGTGGCCATGGGGCGAGAGGACACTTCACTGTTCGCCCCTGAGAGGTAAGTGGGTTAAACTCACTATGAGAGCGATGTGCACAGAAAGACAAATGCCCAGCAGTCCACCCAGGTTTTACCCTCCAGACACAGCTGTGTGCAAGGCTGCACACCCCTGCCTGTACAGCTGCATCTCACATTCCTGTGCTGTGCGGACCCTGTGGTTCCTACAAAGTTGAAGGTCCAGGCAGTTAGGGGTCAGGCAAGCCTATCCGTGCCATCTTCCCAACAGCACTGGCTTCCTTCCTGTTGCTGTATCACATTTGAGTAATTCTCACAATATTTCAAACCTTCTCATAATATCTGTTATGATAGTCAGTGACCTCTGATATTACAAAGGCAAAAAGATTAAACTTGCTCAGAGGCTCAGGTGATGGCTAGCATTTTTAAGATTTATTTATCTATTTATTTTTTGGGCGGGGGTCGGGTTGGGGAGGGAGGAGAGGGCGGCCACTTCTATTGGTTTTCATTTCTCTATTTTCATCCGTCTTTGTTCTTTGGCTCCTGTGGGCCTCCCATCGTGGTGGCGCCTGTTGTTGCAGAGCACCAGCTCCGGGCGCCTGTGCTCCAGAGCTCCGGCTTGGTAATTGGACACATGGGTCCAGCCGCTCCGTGGCACGTGGGATCTTCCCAGGCCAGGGATCGAACCGGCGCCCCTTGCACTACAAGGCGGTGTCCTTACCCACTGGACCACCAGGGGAAGCCCTAGCATTTTTAGCTAATGTATCTTTTAGCTAAGATATGTATGCTGGGGACTTCCCTGGCGGTCTAGTGGTGAAGACTCCACACTTCTACTGCAGGGGGGATGGGCTGGATCCCTGGTCAGGGAATTCATATCTCACATGCCACACAGTGTGACAAAAGAAGAAAAAAGATATGTTGCTTTTTTAGACATAATGTTACTGCACACGTAACAGACGACAGTATAGCGTGAACAAAACTTATATGCACTAAGAAACCAGAAGATTTCTGGGACTGGCTTTCCCACTATACTGACTGTATGGCAGTGGTCTAGAACCAAACCCACAGTATTTCTGAGGTAACAACACAAAGTGGCCCTAAAGTCCCATCCAAGGAGGACTAATTAAATAATACAATGCAGCAGAGTGGTGAAAAAAGAACAAAGAACTCTGATTCCTCACAGAAGCCTCCTGAAGAAACAGTGTTCAGTGAGGGAAAAAAGATAAAGGAGACTGGAGAACGCTCCATTTACAATTATAGGCAAAAGGGGCAGAAGGAAAACGACTGTATGCATTTGGTAAGTTAAAAAAACAAACTATAGAGAAAACAAGAAAACAGTAGGAAAAGGGGTAAAACAAAGCAGGAAAGAGACAAAAACTTTTTAGTGTGTATCTTTTGGTCTTCTGCTCCTGAATCTTGTGACTACCTTAGCAACTGCACGAGGCACTTCTGGCTGTGGCCACGGGCACCGCAGCATGTGGAGCTCCTTGCTAAGACACACAGCACAGCTGACCACGCGAGGCAGAGCATGGGCTCTAACACAGGGCGCCCGGCACATAAGGCCAGCTCTCTGGGGCTCACTAGGGGACCTCTCTCCCACCGGCCAAACATGAGCCACAGGTGGTGGGCAAGCAACTGACTCCGAGGACAGAGACAGTCACACCAATCTCTGCTCTGAAGACAGCCATCTGTGTGTTTTAACCAAAGAATTATGAGTCAACAGATTTCACTTAAAGCTAGAGTAGGACATGTTAGCCAGATCCCAACGAAGGATAGGACTGAACCTTTTGTACCGCTTCATTCTACACAAAAGTTATGACTTCAGAAAAAAATTTCCCAACTCCTCCATTCATCCGCACCCCAAACGTCCTCCTGCTAGAGGATCACCTATTCCCACTGTGGAGACACTCTGTTCTTTCCAGACACCTTTTCTTCCAGGTTCCTGTCTCTCCCAGCTTCTGAATCATCTCTACCCATCGGCCTGCCACCTCACCCCATGGTGTAGACTGAGCCCTGAGCCCCTCCTCCCAGCTCCAGCACTCAGACTCTGGACTTCCATAACCACGATCGAGGGTCCCTTCAGGACCACCCTAGCTGGCGCTCACGTGCGCTTCCATTCTTGCTTCTCCACGCTCCACACATGCTTATTGAACAGCAGTTTTCCCAAAGGTGCCGCTCCTGAGCTGGGGAAGATGGCCCGGGCTGCCAGGAGAGAAGGCCCTGTGACCGCCACCCTGGAAGGCCCACCCTGGAAGCGGAGACGCAGGCTGGGCTGTCCATCCATCTCAGAGACACATTGGCTCTGCTTTTCCTTTCACACAGTCTGCCTACCCTGGACCTCACAAGTTCCACAGCAGTCTCCAGAAGCACTGCTCTTGACTAACTTTGGCTTCTAGTGGAGCAAGTCCGCAGGGCTGCAAAGAGTTCGACACAACTGAGCACACGTGCAACAGACGCCAAGCAGAATTTAGCAATGAGCCAACTTTCCTCTAAGAAGCTTGTAAAGACCTCAGCTGAGAAGTCCCGGAAAATAAAACCAACCCTGCAGGGCAGAAAGGTTTCCTAGAATGAATGGTGAGCTCTTGGGAACACCCACGACCTGACAGCCCAGCTCATCCTACAAGGCCTGGAGAACCAATTTCTCCACAGAGGCATGGGCTTAGGGAGCCAGATGTGGAAGGGTTAATACGCAGATTGGTAAGGATACCAGCTGTTTCCAAGGAGGAGGAGAAGGAGGTGAAACAAACCTTTTCTAGCCTACCTGCCAACCACGGTAACAATCTGCTCTGCCAGAAAGTAACTTTCCTTAAAACCCAGAGTTATCCCCTATTGCTTTATGGATGCAAAATATTTCACTTAGAATGTCTCTTCTAGTCTTACTGCTAATGACATCTGGAGACCACCCTCTGGTTAATCTTGTGTTAATTATTTCAAGGTGCATGTTGTGGGGCTTCCCTGGTGGTCCAATGGGTAAGGACACCGCCTTGCAGTGCAAGGGGCGACAGTTCGATCCCTGGCCTGGGAAGATCCCACGTGCCGCGGAGCGGCTGGACCGATGTGTTCAATCACCGAGCCGGAGCTCTGGCGTGCGTGCGCCCAGAGCTGGCGCTCTGCGACGACAGGCAGAGAAATGAAAGACCAATAGAAGTGGCCCACTCCCCTCCCTCCCCAACCCGACCCCCAAAAGATAAATACATAAAATTTAAAAAAAGATGCATGTTGTGGGTGTGGGTCTGGTAAGACTTTTACAACTTAAAGGTGTTCTTTTTTTTTTTTAATTTTTGACTTTTTATTTTTACAGAGTTTTGCTGTTTACAGATATGTATGATCCCAGATGAGTCATATGTATAAAGGTATTCTTTTGATCTACTGTTAAACCAACTGGAAAAGCACATGATATCCCGCCATTCTCCTACCTCTCCAGTGCCTTTTGTTGGAACCTTTCTCTACCCCTGTCACTTTAATAATCTTTCTCACACCAAGCTCTGAGTGACTGATCTTGCTTCAGAGACCCTGAGCTCGACACTTCAGATGTCCTCCATGGTGCCTAAGAAATCATCTGTTCAAACTGTGCACCTGAGACAAGACATCACAGCCCAGAGAATCCAGAAACTAAAGATCTGCTTGCCCCGCCCATAACCGGGCCCCAGGCTGGCTCAGCAGGAGGGGTGGAGAGCAGGGAGCACTCACTGCGAGGGGCGCACTGGCGGAGGCGGCGTGTGCGCGGAGGAGAGGCTGCTCTGGTGGCTGGAGAGGGAGCTGGAAGACAAGACAGCATCGCGCGTCCACCCGTGGCCCTCCAGAGAGGCCCACGCGTCCGGGGGGCTGCATGTGAGCTGGCCCTGTCCCCTCATGGGAGGGCTGGCCTTCACACACTTCATTCCATGTTGCCTTGGACAAATGTCCAGTGGTCAGAAAAGACCTAAAGGCTCACTCGCCGCGAGGGCCTAGGACATCCTTCCTGGGAACCTGTGGAGCCCTGGAGACCACCCACTGGTTAATCTTGTGTTAATTATTTCAAGGTGCATGTTGTGGGGCTTCCCTGGTGGTCCAATGGGTAAGGACACCGCCTTGCAGTGCAAGGGGCGACAGTTCGATCCCTGGCCTGGGAAGATCCCACGTGCCGCGGAGCGGCTGGACCGATGTGTTCAATCACCGAGCCGGAGCTCTGGCGTGCGTGCGCCCAGAGCTGGCGCTCTGCGACGACAGGCAGAGAAATGAAAGACCAATAGAAGTGGCCCACTCCCCTCCCTCCCCAACCCGACCCCCAAAAGATAAATACATAAAATTTAAAAAAAGATGCATGTTGTGGGTGTGGGTCTGGTAAGACTTTTACAACTTAAAGGTGTTCTTTTTTTTTTTTAATTTTTGACTTTTTATTTTTACAGAGTTTTGCTGTTTACAGATATGTATGATCCCAGATGAGTCATATGTATAAAGGTATTCTTTTGATCTACTGTTAAACCAACTGGAAAAGCACATGATATCCCGCCATTCTCCTACCTCTCCAGTGCCTTTTGTTGGAACCTTTCTCTACCCCTGTCACTTTAATAATCTTTCTCACACCAAGCTCTGAGTGACTGATCTTGCTTCAGAGACCCTGAGCTCGACACTTCAGATGTCCTCCATGGTGCCTAAGAAATCATCTGTTCAAACTGTGCACCTGAGACAAGACATCACAGCCCAGAGAATCCAGAAACTAAAGATCTGCTTGCCCCGCCCATAACCGGGCCCCAGGCTGGCTCAGCAGGAGGGGTGGAGAGCAGGGAGCACTCACTGCGAGGGGCGCACTGGCGGAGAGCGGCGTGTGCGCGGAGGAGAGGCTGCTCTGGTGGCTGGAGAGGGAGCTGGAAGACAAGACAGCATCGCGCGTCCACCCGTGGCCCTCCAGAGAGGCCCACGCGTCCGGGGGGCTGCATGTGAGCTGGCCCTGTCCCCTCATGGGAGGGCTGGCCTTCACACACTTCATTCCATGTTGCCTTGGACAAATGTCCAGTGGTCAGAAAAGACCTAAAGGCTCACTCGCCGCGAGGGCCTAGGACATCCTTCCCTGGGAACCTGTGGAGCCTGCTTCAGGCAGCTCTAACCAACCACCTGCTCTGAGGCTGTAAATGGAAAACAGAAAAGGACTGCACTACAAACGCTGCCAGCCTTGGAGACCCCGTTCCATCTCTGTGTGTGAGGGAAGAAAGTGCCTGTGTCAGCCCCACACACCCGAGCCAGAGCCTGAATGCCCATCAAGTGCAGAATTCAAACCACTGGCTTAGGCTCCTGGCTACAGGAAGCAAGAGAAGACCTCTACTCACAAGGTGGGTAAGGACCAGACATTCCCATCCTCCCGCATCTGTCCTGATCAGTTATCTCTGAATCCATGGCAAGTGCCAGGCAGAGACCTGCTCGGAAACCCCCCAGACTCTCCCCCGACACCACAGCAACAGGGCCCGAGTGCAGAGGAGGGGCAGGCCCGGGGCCCCTCCCGAGGGCTGAGGGAAAACAGCAGCGCATCCTCGGCCTTGCCCTTTGCCCAGGAAGCCAGTGCTCTGTGACAGCAGAGGCGTTACAGGCGGCAAGGCTTCCACACCCGAGGCCCGAGATCCCCACCTGGCACCTGCTGCGGCAGAGCTGCAAAGGCCCGGAAAACGCAGGGGCCAACAGGGGCTCTGACCATGGCCACAGCCATCCAGAGGCTCTGGGCCTTCGCCTCAGGTACCTCAAACTCTGGGCCCTTGCTGTTCCCATACCTGTTGAGCTGAGAGAGGGGACTGCTGGACAGGTCCCCAGGCTGGGACAGGGCAGGCAAAGTGGCAGTATGCTGGGATGCGGGGGACAGAAGCGGAGCACAGGAGGTGGTGCTGGGCAGGGGGGCCACAGACGGGAGGGCGGAGGGAGGGTCTGTTGTCTTTGGAGCTGGAACGGATGAAGTAGCTGTAAGAAATACATCGGTTTAACTCCAGAACCAACTGTGAGTATCAGAGATACACGCAATGTTTTGTGACATATCAGCTCAGTCGAGACACATACAAAATGACACCCAGGGACAAGGCGAGAGGGGGCCGCCCGTGGGCTCAGCCCTGTCTGCAGTGACTGTGGGAAGGACGGTCAACACCCAGGCCCCAGGCAAGGAGGGAGACGCATCTTGACCATCAAACATGGCCCCTACGAGGGGGCAAACTCCTCCCAACCAAAGGAACCCGACGCTGAGCAGCATCCACACAGGGACAGAGGCTCTGAGATACGGTCACAACATGATCACAAGGAACAGTGACCTGGCGGGGGAACCACCGAGGGACTGGTCTGCTTCTATCACATGAATATCCCAGCAGGCTGACCTCAGGAAAGCTCAGAGCCAGCGGAGGGCTGGAGGGAGCTGAGCGCCCAGGGTATATACCCCGCGGAGAGCTATGCACACCTAAGAGCTGTGGAGGACACGCCTGCCGTCCAAACCTACTTCCAAAGGGAGCACTCCGTCACAGCCGCCTGAGCAGAACAGACCTCGGAGCACAGAAACACACGCACTAGGCTTTCAGAAGAGCAGGAATGCGATCCATCCTAGCTGCAGGGAAGACTCAGTCTGAGTGTTGTCCACACATATAACTCGGATATGTGCTTGGAAATAAAGCATCATTGTCTTCTGCAGTTAGGAGCGGCAGCGCCTTTCCTCCGGAGGCCCCGGGAATCCAGGGCACACGCACTCATCTCCACGGAGGAAGACAGCTAGAAAGCCAGACCACACCGCGACAGCGCAGCGGTGAGCATGGCCAGCTCCTGCGAGGTCCTCCGCCCGAGGCTGGCTTCTCACTGACAGTCCTTCCCCAACAATGCCTCTTCCCCCCAGATCAGAGAAAGACACCACAGATGTCCCTGGCCCCAAACTAACTTCCCTGGGGTTGAGTCACCTTAAAGACAGGTGCACAGAAGGTGAATGTGACTGTGAGTGAGTGTGTGAGACAGAGATTGTTGGAAAAGAGTGCATGGGAGACAAAAACCAATCTAAAATGCACACTGAGATTTGTGGACATTTCACATCTCATTATCTCACTTGAAATTTCCAAATAAAATCTCCAGGACACCACTGTGTGTTCTCAACCCCACACGTGGACACAGAAACGCTCCACCACGAATGGGCGCCACAGCTTCTGTGGCTGCCAATGTTCTCAGCACCGACCTTATCTGTTGGCCCCTTAGTGAGGGGAAGGCGGTCAACCCCCCCTCTTGACCATCAAACATGGCCCCTACGAGGGGGCAAACTCCTCCCAACCAAAGGAACCCGACGCTGAGCAGCATCCACACAGGGACAGAGGCTCTGAGATACGGTCACAACATGATCACAAGGAACAGTGACCTGGCGGGGGAACCACCGAGGGACTGGTCTGCTTCTATCACATGAATATCCCAGCAGGCTGACCTCAGGAAAGCTCAGAGCCAGCGGAGGGCTGGAGGGAGCTGAGCGCCCAGGGTATATACCCCGCGGAGAGCTATGCACACCTAAGAGCTGTGGAGGACACGCCTGCCGTCCAAACCTACTTCCAAAGGGAGCACTCCGTCACAGCCGCCTGAGCAGAACAGACCTCGGAGCACAGAAACACACGCACTAGGCTTTCAGAAGAGCAGGAATGCGATCCATCCTAGCTGCAGGGAAGACTCAGTCTGAGTGTTGTCCACACATATAACTCGGATATGTGCTTGGAAATAAAGCATCATTGTCTTCTGCAGTTAGGAGCGGCAGCGCCTTTCCCCCGGGAGGCCCCGGGAATCCAGGGCACACGCACTCATCTCCACGGAGGAAGACAGCTAGAAAGCCAGACCACACCGCGACAGCGCAGCGGTGAGCATGGCCAGCTCCTGCGAGGTCCTCCGCCCGAGGCTGGCTTCTCACTGACAGTCCTTCCCCAACAATGCCTCTTCCCCCCAGATCAGAGAAAGACACCACAGATGTCCCTGGCCCCAAACTAACTTCCCTGGGGTTGAGTCACCTTAAAGACAGGTGCACAGAAGGTGAATGTGACTGTGAGTGAGTGTGTGAGACAGAGATTGTTGGAAAAGAGTGCATGGGAGACAAAAACCAATCTAAAATGCACACTGAGATTTGTGGACATTTCACATCTCATTATCTCACTTGAAATTTCCAAATAAAATCTCCAGGACACCACTGTGTGTTCTCAACCCCACACGTGGACACAGAAACGCTCCACCACGAATGGGGGACGCCACAGCTTCTGTGGCTGCCAATGTTCTCAGAGCTACCGACCTTATCTGTTGCTCCAGGGGCCCCCAAACACCAAACCCGACTCTCAGTGAGCCACAACAGGGGCTCATTTCAGTTCCAACCAAGGAATTGGAATTGAAAGACCCACTTATGGTCTGGCAAAACTCCACAGCCATACACCAAAAATCTCTAAATAAAAAGAGCGTCTTTTTGGCTTTCCTCCCCAGCAGTGGATCCCCATTTGCTTTCCTGAATGACAAAACCAAGGGAACAACTAACGGGCCACGCTGCCTCCAGTGACCACTGAGCTGTGCTAGATCTGATGGGCTCTCTCTCCTTTTCTCCTAAGTGTTTAGCTTCCTCTCTTCCTCACAATGTCCCTCCCAGACCAGCATGCCAATTTCTGCTTTAAACGTCTTTCACACATTATTGAAGTGAGAGCCCTCTGACCTGCCTGGAATCTGGGCATCTGAGCAAAGCATCTTTTAAGTCCAACCTGCACTCTGCACCTGGGGTGCAGTCTGACACAGGCAGAACAATGCAAGACCCTCTTCTTGCTGTGGATAAATTTCTAGTAATATCATCACCTACAGTCTGGTCAAAGGGCAATCTCTAGCTGAACTCTAAACCCAAAGAAATGGTGCCAATAATGAAAGAGCCATCTGATAAAATGGAAAAGGACCATTTCTGCAGCATTAGCTCTTAGCCGGTCGCTCCCCCATTGGGTCAGCTATGGTCTTGTGCGGTCGGTGGTTTCCCTGGCCACGACAAGAAAAGTCTGCGCATATACTTACTGTCTACCGTCTGCTGACTTCGACCACCACCATGTCCATTCTGCGAGAAAGAGAGAACAAAGTATGTAGACCCTCAACGAAATGACAGCCTACATAGGAATTTAGCCACAAACATATGAAGATTATGTTAATTAAGCAAAAAACTACCTGTTAATAAAAAAGTGATATAATAAATTCTTAATAAATCCCAACAAGCTGACCTTTTTTAAACCAAACTGGTGATTTAAGGAAGTAACAAGAATAAGACCAAAAGGAGAGGCAGCAATGAAACCGTCCTAAGAATTATTAAGCCAGCTTCAGATGGCCACAGCTTCTGTGGCTGCCAATGTTCTCAGAGCTACCGACCTTATCTGTTGCTCCAGGGGCCCCCAAACACCAAACCCGACTCTCAGTGAGCCACAACAGGGGCTCATTTCAGTTCCAACCAAGGAATTGGAATTGAAAGACCCACTTATGGTCTGGCAAAACTCCACAGCCATACACCAAAAATCTCTAAATAAAAAGAGCGTCTTTTTGGCTTTCCTCCCCAGCAGTGGATCCCCATTTGCTTTCCTGAATGACAAAACCAAGGGAACAACTAACGGGCCACGCTGCCTCCAGTGACCACTGAGCTGTGCTAGATCTGATGGGCTCTCTCCTTTTCTCCTAAGTGTTTAGCTTCCTCTCTTCCTCACAATGTCCCTCCCAGACCAGCATGCCAATTTCTGCTTTAAACGTCTTTCACACATTATTGAAGTGAGAGCCCTCTGACCTGCCTGGAATCTGGGCATCTGAGCAAAGCATCTTTTAAGTCCAACCTGCACTCTGCACCTGGGGTGCAGTCTGACACAGGCAGAACAATGCAAGACCCTCTTCTTGCTGTGGATAAATTTCTAGTAATATCATCACCTACAGTCTGGTCAAAGGGCAATCTCTAGCTGAACTCTAAACCCAAAGAAATGGTGCCAATAATGAAAGAGCCATCTGATAAAATGGAAAAGGACCATTTCTGCAGCATTAGCTCTTAGCCGGTCGCTCCCCCATTGGGTCAGCTATGGTCTTGTGCGGTCGGTGGTTTCCCTGGCCACGACAAGAAAAGTCTGCGCATATACTTACTGTCTACCGTCTGCTGACTTCGACCACCACCATGTCCATTCTGCGAGAAAGAGAGAACAAAGTATGTAGACCCTCAACGAAATGACAGCCTACATAGGAATTTAGCCACAAACATATGAAGATTATGTTAATTAAGCAAAAAACTACCTGTTAATAAAAAAGTGATATAATAAATTCTTAATAAATCCCAACAAGCTGACCTTTTTTAAACCAAACTGGTGATTTAAGGAAGTAACAAGAATAAGACCAAAAGGAGAGGCAGCAATGAAACCGTCCTAAGAATTATTAAGCCACAGGAAAGATTCAGGAACTCTCGTTATATTAAAATCACCACAATCCTTTCTGTCTCATGCACATTCTGTCTCCCGAGTACCTCACAAACTGGAAAGAAAATGTGTCCAAATTATAACAAAGATACCTTTCAAACAAGGAACTGTCATATCTTATGTTATTACCAAAATGGGTCTCAGAAAAAAAAGAGATGTTACATTGAAACACGTTTTTCCCCTCGTCTGGGTAGGGAACAGGGGAGTGAAGACAACGTGGTATAGAGTCCCCACAAGAACAGAATTTGAAAACGTCTGAGTGAACTATGAAGCACGTCCCTGGAACCTTCTCACAGGAGGCATCCTCACAAAGAACACTTTACTTCCACAGACAGGGAGGGGAGGCCTGGCAAATAGAGACTGAGGGCTTCCCTGGTGGCTCAGTGGTGAAGCCTGCCACTGGAACAAGGTCCTACTGTATAATACAAATAACTATGTTCCATATTTTAAAGTCTTTTAAAATAACTTACAACGGAAAACAATCTGAAAAAGAATATATACACATAACTGAATCACTTTGCTGTACACCTGAAACTAACACATTATAAATTAACTATACTTTGATTTAAAAAAATACTAAACACAAAAACAAAAATTCCACAATGGACAAACTGGCACAACAAAGGAACCATATTATTTGGGGTGGGGGAATTCTAGGCAGAAGCATGCTGGGGGAAAAAAATTACATATGAAATGACTGGGCGAGCTCAGAAATCTGGTTCAGGTAGCTGAGCAAGAAATGAGGTGGGGCTTCCCTGGTGGTCCAGTGGGTAGAGAGTCCACCTTGTAGTGCAAGAGGTACTGGTTCTATCCCTGGCCCGGGAAGATCCCACGTGCTGCAGAGTGGCTGGACCGCTGTGTTCAATTGCGAGCCGGCACTCAGGAGCACATGTGCTCAGAGCCAGTGCTCTGCAACGAGAGAGGCCGCTGCAATTGGAGACCCACACAGGCCAAAGAATAAAGATGGATGAGAATAAATAAATAAAAAACCAATTTTAAAAAGAGAACAAAATTTTTTAAAAAATGCAGAAATGAGGTGAACAGTGATATGGACCAGTTGAACAAGAGGTCAAGTTAGAGTTGGAACTGAGAAGCCATGCAGATGACAGAGATTTGAACAAATGCTCTGGTTTACGTTTCAGAAACTATAGCCCAGCACTTTCAAAGGGAACAGAATATTCTGCAATACTGGAAACAGGGTCTGTATTTGGTCTAACACTGTAGCAACTAACCATATCTAGACAGACAGCATTTGAACCGTAGTGTCTCAGAGAAACTGAACTTTTAATTGTGCATTTAAACAAACTACTACATGTGGCTAGTGGTTACCGTGTTGGAAGCCAGAAAAATAGACTTCTTAAAGAAGATACATCGAGAATATACAGCTTTTTAAAAATATTTCCAAATACATGTGGAAAATGAGACCAACAAAATTTTGTACAATAGAAAGCCAATGCCAGATAGTAACTAACTTAGCTGACCTGGTTAAGCCAATTACTAACCAGGTAGTTGTGAAAACCACTCAAAATACATCCAAGAACAATACAAGCAGCTCAGTACTAATTGTTTGGAACTGGGGGTAGAGGCAGTGCTAAATGTAGGAAAATTGCTAAACTCTGCAAAGCAGGCTGAACGCCCCACACCCACTTCCACCTCCTTCCACCAGCTCTAAACTTCACCAAAAGAGTAACACACGGATAGGAGTCCTATGAAAACACATGGATCAATTAAGCCAATGCAGAGAAAACAAATATTTTAATGGAAGCCTTCTCTTCACCCTAGGCTCTTAAGACACTGACAGATAAGTATAGACCCTACAGGGAGAAGACTAGAAGAGTCCCTGGAGAATCAAAACAAACTCAACAGAAAAGGCCCACAGGGCCAATGAAAGAGCTCCAGCTTACACAGGAACGGCCACCCACACTGTCCCTCCCAAACGCCCACGTCCAACAACCTATCCCTATAGGCAGTCAAACTTTAGTGCTAAGTGGACAGACTGGAATCACCAGACATGTGAGGAACACATCTAACAAGAAAGATGGAAACAGAAGGGAGGAAAAACTCATGAAAGTCAATACATACAAATATTTCCTCAGAATCTTAGAAGGAAAAATAAGAAGAGAAAATGTATCCAAATATTTGCTACGCTAATTCAATTGTTTTTATTTTCTTTTACACACACACACACACACATTTATTTATTTATTTGGCTACACTGGGTCTTAGATGCAACACGTTGGATTTTCAGTCTTCACTGCGGCTTGCAGGATTTTTAGTTGTTGCATGTGGAATCTAGTTCCTGGACCAGGGACTAAACCCAGGCCCCCTGCACTGGGAGAATGGAGCCTTAGCCACTGGACTACCAGGGAAGTCCCTGTTTTCATTTTCATGTTCTCACCACTCTACAGGAGCTCTCACTAGTAATGCTTTAATGTCGACCTTACAGAAAAGTGAAATATTATAGACTACAGTCCCCACCTTCCCCATTGAAACCACTCTGCACAGCTCAGGGAGCATCCTGACACAGTCCGTATGCCAGGTGTCTGGATCCACCCACACAATCCCTGTGCACGCGTGTGTGAAACACACGCTTCAAACAGGACAGCTACAAACTATACGGATTCTTCTCAAAAGGCCCGCCCATTTCTAAAAGGAAATCTTAGGCAAAAAGCATAATTTCTCAAACTACACACTGAGCTGCAACGAGGATTTCCTGTGAGAATAAATGTGGAAAGACCACTTACCGTGATGGTTCCTGGAGCTGACTCCGATGGACTCACAGAGCTTTGGTATGCGATCCTGTTATGCACAGAAGTCTGGTCGTAGGAGGAAGACGTTGTTACTGGACTAGCGGCGCTCAGTGAGGGGCTGGTCAGACTGGAGGAGGTAATGACGGAAGTCGTGTAGGTGGAGTTCTGTACTGCACTGGTCATTGGGAGGGAGGTACTCAAAGAGTCACTACAGAGAATAAAAGACACCAGACATAAATTTCGGTCATTTCACATGTTTTCATGAGGCAGAACAATTTCATCTCTTCATAGCCGTATTCTACACTAAATAAATTTATACTATATTATACAGATGGAGAGTCAAAACAATCATCCCTTTTCCCTACCAAACTAGACCCACCTAATTTAACGGACTGGTTCAAAACTGAGAAAGGAGTACATCAAGGCTGTATATTGTCTCTCTGCTTTTTAACTTACATGCAGAGTACATCATGCGAAATGCCAGGCTGGATGAATCACAATCTGGAATCAAGACTGCCAGGACAAATATCAACAACCTCAGATAGGCAGATAATACCACTCTAATGGCAGAAAGGAAAGAGAAACTAAGCTCTTTATGAGGGTTACAAGAAGAGAGTGAAAAAGTTGGCGTAAAACTCAACATTCAAAAAACTTAAGATCATGGCATCCAGTCCTATCAGTTGTCTATCAGTCATGTCTGATTCTTTGCGACCCCAAGGACTGCAACACTTCAGACTTCTCTGTCCTTCACCATCTTCCAGAGCTTGCTCAAACTCGTGTCCATTGAGTCAGTGCTGCCATCCAACCATCTCAGTCTCTTCTGTTCCCTTCTCCTTTTGCCTTTATTTCTCCCAACATCAGGGTCTTTTACAGTTAAGTCAGCTCTTCGCATCATGTGGCCAAAGTATTGCAGCTTCAGCTTCAGTAGCAGTCCCTCTAATATTCAGGGCTAATTTCCTTTAGGACTGACTGGTTTGATCTCCCCGCGGTCCAAGGGACTCTCAAGAGTCTTCTCTAACACCACGGTTCAAAGGTATCAATACTTCGGCACTCAGCCTTTCTGATAGTCCAACTCACATCCGCACATGATTACTGGGAAAATCCTAGCTTTGACTATACAGACTTTTGTCCGAAAGTGATGTCTCTTGAGTTTGAATACGCTGTCTAGCTTTGTCACAGCTTTTCTTCCAAGGAGCAAGTGTCTTTTGCTTTCACAGCTGCGGTCACCATCTGCAGTGATTTTGGAGCCCAAGAAAATAAACTCTGTCACTGTTTCTTTCCATTGTTTGCCCATCTATTTGTCATGAAATTATGGGACCAGATGCCGTGATCTTCATTTTTTGAAGGTTGAGTTTTAGGCCAGTATTTTCACTCTCTTCTTTCACGTTCATCAAGAGGCTCTTTAGTTCTGCTTCACTTTCTGCCATAGGGTGGTGTCATCTGCATACCTGAGGCTATTGATATTTCTCCCAGCAATCTTGACTCCAGGTTGTGCTTCATCCAGATCAGCATTTCGCATGATGTACTCTGCGTAAAAGTTAAATAAGCAGGGTAACAATATACAGCCTTGATGAACTCCTTTCCCAATTTAGAATCAGTGCTTTCTTCCATGTCCAGTTCTAACTGCTGCTTCTTGTCCTCCATACAGGTTTCGCAGGAGGCAGGTAAGGTGGTCTGGTATTTCCATCTCTTTCAGATTTTTCCAGTTTGTTGTGATCCACACAAAGTTTCATCACTTCATGGCAAACAGATGGGCAAACAATGGAAAGAGTGACACATTTTCCTTTCTGGGGCTCCAGGATCACTGTGAACACCCAGTGGACCGTTACAGCAGCCTCGAAATTAAAAGATGCTTGCTCTGTAGAGGAAAAGCTATGACAAACGAAGAGAGCATGTTAAAAAGAAGAAACATCACTTTGCTGACAAAGGTCCACATAGTCAAAGCTATGGTTTTTCCAGTAGTTGTACACAGAGTTGGACAGTAAAGAAGGCTGAGCACCAAAGAATTGATGCTTTTGCAACTGTGGTGCTGGAGAAAAATCCCTTGGACTGTAAAGAGATCAAACCAGTCAATCCTAAAGGAAATCGACTTGGAATATTCACTGGAAGGACTGATGCTTAAGCGGAAGATCCAATACTTTGGACATCTGATGTGAAGAGCATACTAATTGGCAAAGACTATGGGCAAAAGGAAACGGGGGCAGCAGAGGATGAGATGGTTAGATACCATCACTGACACAAGAGACATGAGTCTGAGAAAACTCCAGGAGATGGTGTAGGACAGGGAAGCCTGGTGTGCTGCAGTCCATGGAGTTGCAGAGTCAGATACAACTTAGCGACTAAACAACAGGAATTGAGAATTTATGCCATTTCAAAACAGTTTCCAACAAAATACTTACTAATTAAAAGAGGGAAGGGTAGAACTTTATAGAACGCTTCTAAATTACATCTCTCATAAGTGACCAAAGCAGACATTATCAGTAATGAAACAAATCAAAACCATGTGTCATCTGAAATAAACATGAGGAAATTTTCCTAATTCAAATTGAAGGATATTACATAAGATAGAATTATCATTAATAGGTAATACAGATATAGCATCATTGACTCAATGGATATGAGTCTGAGCACACTTTGGGAGATGGTGAAGGACAGGGAAGCCTGGCGTGCTAACATACATGAGGCTGCGAAGAATCAGACAACTGAACAACACGTTTAAGTGAGAGGCAAGGTGACATTTTTAAGAATCCTTAAGAATGTTTTAGGAATCTAGATGTCCTGAGTCCATCCTTAGAAAGGTAACTCAAGCAACTATCAGATTTGGTTCTATAAAGTAGAAAATATAATAAAATAAAATCTAAAATTTAGCTGAGATTTCTCTATTTATAAAATATTTCACAAAAATATATAGAAACTGCATCCCTCACAGATTACTGTTAGGAATGTAAATACTTCAGCCACTAGGGGAAAAGTCTGACAGATCCTCCAACAGTTTAATAAGAGAGATACCAAGTGATTCAGCAATTCCCAGGTACAGATCCAGAAGAAATGAAATCATACCAGTTTCACTGAATTTTCATACCAGCCTGATTCGTAACTGCCCAAAAGTGGATGCAAGCCAAATATCCATAAACTAATGGAGCAGATAAACAAAATATGATACATCCATATAATTAAATATTATTCGGAAAACAAAACGCATAGACACTATAATATGGATGAATCTTGAAAACACTAAACTATGTGAAAGAAGTCAGGTACAAAAGACCACTTACTGCATTTTCTAATCATATGTGATGTCTACAACAGGCAAGTCCAGAGACAGAGTACTGGCTTCCAGGGGATGGGGCGGGGGTAAGGAGGAAAGCTGGGTGTGACAGCTAACTGACACAAGATACCAGGGGCATGGCGGTCAGATACAACTTAGCGACTAAACAACAGGAATTGAGAATTTATGCCATTTCAAAACAGTTTCCAACAAAATACTTACTAATTAAAAGAGGGAAGGGTAGAACTTTATAGAACGCTTCTAAATTACATCTCTCATAAGTGACCAAAGCAGACATTATCAGTAATGAAACAAATCAAAACCATGTGTCATCTGAAATAAACATGAGGAAATTTTCCTAATTCAAATTGAAGGATATTACATAAGATAGAATTATCATTAATAGGTAATACAGATATAGCATCATTGACTCAATGGATATGAGTCTGAGCACACTTTGGGAGATGGTGAAGGACAGGGAAGCCTGGCGTGCTAACATACATGAGGCTGCGAAGAATCAGACAACTGAACAACACGTTTAAGTGAGAGGCAAGGTGACATTTTTAAGAATCCTTAAGAATGTTTTAGGAATCTAGATGTCCTGAGTCCATCCTTAGAAAGGTAACTCAAGCAACTATCAGATTTGGTTCTATAAAGTAGAAAATATAATAAAATAAAATCTAAAATTTAGCTGAGATTTCTCTATTTATAAAATATTTCACAAAAATATATAGAAACTGCATCCCTCACAGATTACTGTTAGGAATGTAAATACTTCAGCCACTAGGGGAAAAGTCTGACAGATCCTCCAACAGTTTAATAAGAGAGATACCAAGTGATTCAGCAATTCCCAGGTACAGATCCAGAAGAAATGAAATCATACCAGTTTCACTGAATTTTCATACCAGCCTGATTCGTAACTGCCCAAAAGTGGATGCAAGCCAAATATCCATAAACTAATGGAGCAGATAAACAAAATATGATACATCCATATAATTAAATATTATTCGGAAAACAAAACGCATAGACACTATAATATGGATGAATCTTGAAAACACTAAACTATGTGAAAGAAGTCAGGTACAAAAGACCACTTACTGCATTTTCTAATCATATGTGATGTCTACAACAGGCAAGTCCAGAGACAGAGTACTGGCTTCCAGGGGATGGGGCGGGGGTAAGGAGGAAAGCTGGGTGTGACAGCTAACTGACACAAGATACCAGGTAATTTCTTAGGCTCTACTGTGTTTTACATTACAAGGACTTGATTAAAATCAGAAAGAGAAGTGGGAAGGGATACATGCCTTAAAGATTTTGAATACAAGCTAATGGGAATCTGGCTACTATTCTCACTGCTTGCAGCTGATCCAAATTCAGAGAGAGATGGTTCTGATCCAAATTCCAAGGCACCAAACTGGACATTTAATCCTGTGACATCTGCTGAACCAGGCATTTCCACTGCAGAAGCTGGGATCTGAAAACACAAAACCATGAGGTCAGCAACAGAAGTCAGATTCCGAGTCCCAAAGGCCTACAGAGCTAATAAGCACTGGGTTCCCAGGACCCTGTGGGGAGGCCTGAGGAACAATGAACGTAAGGCTGAAAGAAAGGAAAAGGGAATGGGATCTTTATTTTTTAAAGAGAGAAAAAGGAACGGAGTAAGAAAAATTAAAAAGTTAACAAGAGAATGGTCTTTGCCACCAACTTCTTCTGAGAACAGGCCAGACTGCGGTGATGGACGAGTGAAGAGGGGCCCCAATGAGAGCGTCATCTGGTCAGCGCGTCACTGCTCCTCCATCTCCAGAAGAGCTAAGCACACCCCAACAGCAGATTCTCTCAGCAAATGCACAAGACTATCTGGTTTCCTGAGTCACGTCTGTCATCTGAACGGGCAGTCCTGTCTCTTGGCACAACCCCATTCCCTCTGTATCAACGGTCACGCAGAAATGACCAGTTCCCCATAAAGCAAGAGACTATGGGCTTGCAAATACCCCATGAACTAAGTGTTACAACGCATCCACCTTTGGCACTGTGACTTCACGGTTAAAGACCCACCTTCGAAGCTGGAGGTATTCGCCGCTTGGGGAGTTTGATGTGTTTGGGCTGTGGTTGGTGAGCAGACACAGCGATGTTTTCGACAGTCATGCTGGGAAGCTGCAAAAGTTTGTTCACAGTGGAGGTACTGCTGTCTCTGGGTGTGGCCTCGGAGTTTCACCTGGGAAGGAAAGGACTCCAACCCAGGAGGAGGAACAGTGCACAGGCTAAGAACAGGAGGTAGGCTGAGATTTGCAATGGGGTCTCTACTGTGTTTTACATTACAAGGACTTGATTAAAATCAGAAAGAGAAGTGGGAAGGGATACATGCCTTAAAGATTTTGAATACAAGCTAATGGGAATCTGGCTACTATTCTCACTGCTTGCAGCTGATCCAAATTCAGAGAGAGATGGTTCTGATCCAAATTCCAAGGCACCAAACTGGACATTTAATCCTGTGACATCTGCTGAACCAGGCATTTCCACTGCAGAAGCTGGGATCTGAAAACACAAAACCATGAGGTCAGCAACAGAAGTCAGATTCCGAGTCCCAAAGGCCTACAGAGCTAATAAGCACTGGGTTCCCAGGACCCTGTGGGGAGGCCTGAGGAACAATGAACGTAAGGCTGAAAGAAAGGAAAAGGGAATGGGATCTTTATTTTTTAAAGAGAGAAAAAGGAACGGAGTAAGAAAAATTAAAAAGTTAACAAGAGAATGGTCTTTGCCACCAACTTCTTCTGAGAACAGGCCAGACTGCGGTGATGGACGAGTGAAGAGGGGCCCCAATGAGAGCGTCATCTGGTCAGCGCTCACTGCTCCTCCATCTCCAGAAGAGCCAAGCACACCCCAACAGCAGATTCTCTCAGCAAATGCACAAGACTATCTGGTTTCCTGAGTCACGTCTGTCATCTGAACGGGCAGTCCTGTCTCTTGGCACAACCCCATTCCCTCTGTATCAACGGTCACGCAGAAATGACCAGTTCCCCATAAAGCAAGAGACTATGGGCTTGCAAATACCCCATGAACTAAGTGTTACAACGCATCCACCTTTGGCACTGTGACTTCACGGTTAAAGACCCACCTTCGAAGCTGGAGGTATTCGCCGCTTGGGGAGTTTGATGTGTTTGGGCTGTGGTTGGTGAGCAGACACAGCGATGTTTTCGACAGTCATGCTGGGAAGCTGCAAAAGTTTGTTCACAGTGGAGGTACTGCTGTCTCTGGGTGTGGCCTCTCGGAGTTTCACCTGGGAAGGAAAGGACTCCAACCCAGGAGGAGGAACAGTGACGGCCTGAGTCTGGTGCTGCTGTCGCTGGCTCAACTGGCTAAGAACAGGGGATGGTTCAGGCTGAGATTTGAAGTCTAAGAAGGGGGTGGGGTGGGGGAGGCAACAGTCAATCATTCAGGCACATGAGCTCACAGCTCCCTCTTCCACCATCCCCGATGGCGGAGGGCTGCGGTCTCCACTAGTCTCTCCCAACCGCCTTCCAGCTGAACCCCAAACACGGTGTGTCCCCATGTCCAAAATGTCTCAACAACTGGTCTGTGATAGATGGAGAAGGACACCTGAGTGTTTGTAGCAGGGAGGAGATTCCGTCTATGGTAAAGCATATGGGGTGGAGAATGTGTATTCAGTTTTGCATTAATTTCTGAAAAATATTTTATCATTTCAGTAACATATGATAGTACAAAATCCAAAAGTACAATATATATGTTGAATACAAATCACCCTTCCACCCTATCCCCAGAAGTAGACACTACCCAGTTTCCTGAGTGAAAATAAGGCTTCCCTCGTAGCTCAGTGGTAAAGAGTTCGCCTGCCAATGCAGAAGACACGGGTTCGATCCCTGATCCAGGAAGATCCCACATGCTGCGGAGCAACTAAGCCCGTGAGCCACAGCTATGGAGCCTGTGCTCTAGAGCCTCGGAGCAACTATGGAGCCCATGGGCCACAACTACTGAAGCCCGCATGTGCTGTAGAGCCTGAGTTCCACAACAAGAGAAGAAACCACATCAAGAAGCCTATTCACCTCAACCACGAGAGTAGCCCCCACTTACTGCAACCAGAGAAGAGCCTGCGGAAGCAGTGAAAAACCAGAATAGCCAAACATAAATAAATAAATAAAATGCAGTAAAAAATATATATTAAAAATATTTATGTTCAGAGGCTATTCCACATTAATGTCTGAAGAAGAGCTACTTCATTTTTATGATTACAAACTCATCTACTATATATAGGTTTTGATTTTTTTTTTAATTTTTTTTAAATTTTGGCCTCTTTTATTGGCTTTTTTATTTATTCATTTTCATCCATTTTTTATCCCCTGGCCTGTGTGGGCCTCCCACCACAATGGCCTCCCTCACTGCAGAGCACCAGCGTTGGTTGCATGTGCTCCAGAGTGCTGGCTTGCAACTGAACACACTGGTCCAGCCACTCTGCGACACGTGGGATCTTCCTGGGCCAGGGATTGAACAGGTGCCCCTTGCCCTGCAAGGCAGATTCTTCACTCAATGGACCACCAGAGAAGCCCTAAGTTTTGATTTTTAGACCGGCACTGGGACTTATGGGTTAAACTTGTGATTTTCCAATCTCCTGCTATGAAAAACAATCCTGCGATGAATATATTTTTATGGAAAACATTTTGGTCAAGTGTAAGTATAGCTGCAGAATCAGCTGCTAGAACAGAGTTGCTGGTTCAAAGAGGGATTTTATTGTAAATGTTGACAAACACTCAAAATTCCTCTCCTTAGACATATTATAAGCTTTTTACCATATTTTAATACCACACTTTTATCCTTCCTAGTTTGACTGGTAGGAAAATTGCAGAAGAGACACAAATTAAAATGATGTTTAGCTAAAAAGAAAATCACTGAATACACCTAAGTATTCTTTGCTGATGAACTCTGTGCATGCCCTCTTCTAACTGTGTTTTACTTTGCTGTTGGCCTCCTTGATTTTTAGATACATTTTATATTAAGGACGTTCGCCCTTTGCCTATCTATGATTTTTTTTTCAGTTTGTCCTTGTCTTCATTTGCTTGTGGTATTTCCTATTATATCCAGACAGGTCTACCTCACACAGAGTATATAAAAATCTTTCCATGTTTTTCTCTGCTATTGTTCTAGATTCATTCTTTATGCTTAGGTATTTCACCCATTTGTCACTTGCTGAAGAGTAGGAATTAGGGATCCAACTTCATGTCCCAGCTAGAGACTCAAGAGCAATAAGACTTCTCTCCACCAGTGACTTGCAGTGCTACCTCTATATAGAGAGAGAATCCTTTTCTGCAAAGAACCAGACAGTAAGTATTTTAGGCCCTGAAGGTCATCTGTTAGCAACTATTCAACTCTGCCTTTGTAGACGGAAAGTAGTTACAGATAAAATATAAATGAATGGCTGTGGCTGTGTTCCAATAAAAGTGCAACTTTCACAGAAAGGTGGCAAATCCAGCTGCAGGTTTCCCATCCCCATGACTTAGTTTTCCCGTTGAAGCTATTTTTGTCTTAAAATATAACAAGACAGCTCCCTCACTGCAGAGCACCAGCGTTGGTTGCATGTGCTCCAGAGTGCTGGCTTGCAACTGAACACACTGGTCCAGCCACTCTGCGACACGTGGGATCTTCCTGGGCCAGGGATTGAACAGGTGCCCCTTGCCCTGCAAGGCAGATTCTTCACTCAATGGACCACCAGAGAAGCCCTAAGTTTTGATTTTTAGACCGGCACTGGGACTTATGGGTTAAACTTGTGATTTTCCAATCTCCTGCTATGAAAAACAATCCTGCGATGAATATATTTTTATGGAAAACATTTTGGTCAAGTGTAAGTATAGCTGCAGAATCAGCTGCTAGAACAGAGTTGCTGGTTCAAAGAGGGATTTTATTGTAAATGTTGACAAACACTCAAAATTCCTCTCCTTAGACATATTATAAGCTTTTTACCATATTTTAATACCACACTTTTATCCTTCCTAGTTTGACTGGTAGGAAAATTGCAGAAGAGACACAAATTAAAATGATGTTTAGCTAAAAAGAAAATCACTGAATACACCTAAGTATTCTTTGCTGATGAACTCTGTGCATGCCCTCTTCTAACTGTGTTTTTACTTTGCTGTTGGCCTCCTTGATTTTTAGATACATTTTATATTAAGGACGTTCGCCCTTTGCCTATCTATGATTTTTTTTTCAGTTTGTCCTTGTCTTCATTTGCTTGTGGTATTTCCTATTATATCCAGACAGGTCTACCTCACACAGAGTATATAAAAATCTTTCCATGTTTTTCTCTGCTATTGTTCTAGATTCATTCTTTATGCTTAGGTATTTCACCCATTTGTCACTTGCTGAAGAGTAGGAATTAGGGATCCAACTTCATGTCCCAGCTAGAGACTCAAGAGCAATAAGACTTCTCTCCACCAGTGACTTGCAGTGCTACCTCTATATAGAGAGAGAATCCTTTTCTGCAAAGAACCAGACAGTAAGTATTTTAGGCCCTGAAGGTCATCTGTTAGCAACTATTCAACTCTGCCTTTGTAGACGGAAAGTAGTTACAGATAAAATATAAATGAATGGCTGTGGCTGTGTTCCAATAAAAGTGCAACTTTCACAGAAAGGTGGCAAATCCAGCTGCAGGTTTCCCATCCCCATGACTTAGTTTTCCACAGTTGAAGCTATTTTTGTCTTGATAGTAGAGATATGAACAAAGACAGGCCTTTACAGAATACCAGAATAGCATGCCCTGATCTAAAACCTCACAGCACTCATTAGTCAAGTGTGCAGGAAAAGGTAACACACTGGAGGCCCACAGCTGCCGTCACAAATGTATCGTCTTCTGTCCGGGAACAGGAACTGTGGTTTTTCTAGACCAAGGATGCTGACACTCTAGCTGATCAAAGGGACTGTCTGTACCTCGATTTTTTGTACAATCTGGTTTATGTTTACTATCTGCTTTCCTTCTGGGAGTCTACAATTTTGGTTTATACTGGGTAGGAAGTGCCCATATAACCAGTCCCTTAATAAAAACCTTGGGCCTTGAGTCTTTAATGAATTCTTTGGCAGAGATGACTTCAAACCTAGCGTAGTCTCAGGTACTTCTGTAACAGTACACCATTTCAGTCAGCAGAGAAATGTGTTTCCACGTCTCTCAGTACTCCCTAAACATACACCAGACAGCAACCCCATGGTTAAAGTAACCCCCAGCTACTGCGGCATGGGTACGTGTGGGTGCGGGTGCAGACATCAGAACTGGGCCAAAGCACGGTGAACGCATGCACTGCTAGAATCAGAACACAACCAGAGGATGTTATTTAAAGTTCCATCTTCTTATTCTAATAAAGCTCAAAAAAAGTCTGTCTAGGCATTTATTCAAAGGCTGTTTCCTTACAGCTGCTTGATTCCTACCATGCTTCTGCACATCTCTTCAAGGTCTGTACTTACTAATACTATTAATATTAACAAACAAATACAGGTACTTATACAATGCCAAGCTGAGTGATTTCTTTCAGAAACTCTGAAGGAGTTCTACTAAAAAGAAATGCACCTGGTCAAATCCACATTAGTGTCCAAAAGCTAATGTGCTCTGCCAATGTTTCGCATATCCTCACCAGGGTCAAACCACCATTGAAAATGCACACTTACCAAAATGACTAAGGACTGAGGACTGGGATGCTGGGGGCTTGAGGTCCCAAGAAGAAGTGGTTGTGGGAGGACTCGCGCTATTCTGCTGTGAACTTGAGGCGGTGGTAAACTGGCCCAAACTTGGAGCTTTCACCTGGTCCAAAAGTTGGGAGCTGGTGATGGTTGCCATTTTTGAAGGGGCAAGCTCTCCAAATCCTGAACCAAGGACGGATGACTTTAAAGGGAAAGAGAAACAAAAGTCCTCAGCAATACAGAATTTCTACTCCAGGCTCTAAAACATACCACTGTATTTTCACAAGGATTTTAAACATTATAGTCTAGAACATTCTGAATTATCAAGACTCATCTGAGTAAATACTACATGAAAATATAGTACAACAAAATCTGACTAAATAAATCCAAAAATCCTTCCTGTTTATGACATAAGAACTTAGACGGAAGGGAACTATCTTCCCCAGATTTTAAGAAATTGATTTTAATTCAGAAAGTGATATAAGTTTACAAACAAAATATTACTTTAAAAAATACATCATGAATAAAATAACAAAGACAAGCTTGAAAACCAAAATACAGTATTTTCGTAATGTGTGGAACAGTGATCATCTCGAACTTTTTAAAGTTTATAACAGGTTTAGTCACAGAGAGACTGCCATCAGCTCAGCCTTCAGGATTACAGGGCAGGGCCCGGTACCTGCAGTCTATCAAGAGGCCAGACCTAGAAAGCTGAATCAGCTGTTTCTGCTATCAGCTTCCAAACGCATGGACTTGAGGGTGATCACTGCACTCCAGACCCGGGGTCTGCTTCTATCAGAAGGGCTGTGCTAATGCTCCTCATCTCTGCTCCTGGCTGTGCCCGTGAGGCCCACTCCACTGCGCTTACCTTTCCATAAATCCACCAAAACCCAGCTCAGAAAAAAGGGTGTCTTCTTCCTTTCTTATCTGATCTCTATCCCGCATCAGCTAATTTAATCTTAACGCACTTTGTGTGTGCTTCACAACATGACGACACCACTGCATCAATGACGAACGCCTTGCTTTAGGTTAACACCTAGCACAGCGTTCCAATTCTACCTACACAATCCAATCAATGGGGACAGTTTACAAGGGTGCCTACGGGTACACTTGTGCACATGGATTCACAGAAACACACAAGTGTACAACTCTCGATCCCCAAGATCCTGACCGGTTTTGTGTAGAATCTGGCATAATTTTATTACTATCATTATTTGGCATATTTAATTATTATAACTAAAGTTTCCCAATGGCAATAAAACTGTATTAAGGTGGAGAAGCACTGCTCTAATACAGTAAATAATTTGTACTCCAGTTTCTTAAGATGTTGCTCATGATAAAAAGCAACACAGCTGAAGGATGGTGTTAAAATAAAATAAAAACCTTCACATCCTGTCTACACGCTCAGTGGCCTGACTATGATTCCAGCAAGTCAGCAAGGACATCATACGAGTGTACCAGTGGTAGGTGGAGAAAGGAACTGGAGGATTCAACGAAACTCAGGGGTATTACTGGGTCCTCTCAAAACAAAGACAGCAGTCTGCCCTTGGTCCATCCATCTTTAAACACTGACACCCTCTCAAACACTATCATGATGACACTAAAAATGCCAAGTCCCCACAGCCATTATACCTGCCATGACATGACTGTTCAGGTCTCCACTTTTTAGGGAAAAACAAAGGACTCTGAGTCAGTTGAGGGAGTGAGGGGGGAGTTTGATTATCATATATTATATATCATACATCATATTCGTAAGAAATTCCAAGGTTTAACTGCAGATCTTAGATAGAACAAAATAAAGAATGAGCCACAGGAGTCATCACTAGGGAAAGCTGAGGATTTGTGTTTATGGTCCTTTCAACCCCCAGCCTGGCAACTCAGAAGGCCCACCATTCCGCGGTCACATTCTTCCACATCCTACACTCTAAGCTTTCACTGCCATCCCCTATCTCCATCTGCTTCCCTAACAACAGTTCCCGAATGTTTTTTCTGCTGGAAGTTTAATTCTCTTTTTTCTTTTTTCATCAACATCACATGGCATGAGGGATCTTAGTTCCGAAATCCTTGCCGCCTCCAGAGGAAGCACAGAGTCTTAACCACTGGACCACGAAGGAGATCCTGGGAGTTTAATTCTTGTGGGAGCCAAAGTCATACACAGCAGCAGATGGCAGTGTTTCAATGAAAACACACTCAAAGTTATAAAGGACTCTACTACATAATTGTCTGGAATAACAAAACAAGCAAAAACTTGAAAACCTGAAGAACCAAGACAGGAAAAAAACTCAAAGTCAATAAACGACAGAAACAGTTTTTATTGACCTATTTTCTGGCATAATTATATTACTTTCATGATTTGGCATGTTGAATTATTATAACTAAAGTTTCCCAATGGCAATAAAACTGTATTAAGGTGGAGAAGCACTGCTCTAATACAGTAAATAATTTGTACTCCAGTTTCTTAAGATGTTGCTCATGATAAAAAGCAACACAGCTGAAGGATGGTGTTAAAATAAAATAAAAACCTTCACATCCTGTCTACACGCTCAGTGGCCTGACTATGATTCCAGCAAGTCAGCAAGGACATCATACGAGTGTACCAGTGGTAGGTGGAGAAAGGAACTGGAGGATTCAACGAAACTCAGGGGTATTACTGGGTCCTCTCAAAACAAAGACAGCAGTCTGCCCTTGGTCCATCCATCTTTAAACACTGACACCCTCTCAAACACTATCATGATGACACTAAAAATGCCAAGTCCCCACAGCCATTATACCTGCCATGACATGACTGTTCAGGTCTCCACTTTTTAGGGAAAAGCAAAGGATTCTGAGTCAGTTGAGGGAGTGAGGGGGGAGTTTGATTATCATATATTATATATCATACATCATATTCGTAAGAAATTCCAAGGTTTAACTGCAGATCTTAGATAGAACAAAATAAAGAATGAGCCACAGGAGTCATCACTAGGGAAAGCTGAGGATTTGTGTTTATGGTCCTTTCAACCCCCAGCCTGGCAACTCAGAAGGCCCACCATTCCGCGGTCACATTCTTCCACATCCTACACTCTAAGCTTTCACTGCCATCCCCTATCTCCATCTGCTTCCCTAACAACAGTTCCCGAATGTTTTTTCTGCTGGAAGTTTAATTCTCTTTTTTCTTTTTTCATCAACATCACATGGCATGAGGGATCTTAGTTCCGAAATCCTTGCCGCCTCCAGAGGAAGCACAGAGTCTTAACCACTGGACCACGAAGGAGATCCTGGGAGTTTAATTCTTGTGGGAGCCAAAGTCATACACGCAGCAGCAGATGGCAGTGTTTCAATGAAAACACACTCAAAGTTATAAAGGACTCTACTACATAATTGTCTGGAATAACAAAACAAGCAAAAACTGTGAAAACCTGAAGAACCAAGACAGACTTAGAAATAATTATTTCCACAGACTAGCAAGACAGTACTAACAAACATTATTGTTTAAGTAAACTGGAAAACAAGTGAAAATTCAACATCTTAAGCACAGAGACAGACTCTGAAACAAACCCAGGAAAGAGAGTCATCCTTCTTACTAGAAGGATGCCTAAGTGATTATGACTGAACTAATCGTAATTCAGCTAATCGCAAAGAAGTACTTTTTAATCTTTGTCCAGAAAACTCAGTAGTTGAATTCCACACAGAGCTGTCAGATATGTGCTTGGAAATGATCACATCATTGTTTTCTGGAATGATACGTAAGTGTAGCGATTTTTATATGTAAAAAATAATGATCAGGCAAGTGTCATTCTAGAATGCATTTGTTCACGGGAACATCCCTTCAAATCCCATACTGAGAGAAAAGTGAGTTACCAGACTCTGAGGTGGATAGGAGTTGACCGCAGGAGAGCCGCCAGTCCCTGGTGCCGTCTGACTGTTGTGCTGAGAGTTTGTGAAAACAAGGGCTTGGCCAAAGTTCTGCTGTTGGCAAGTTTCAAAGGAGTTGACTTCTGAGGCTTGACTGGGAGGAACAGGCTTCTGCAGCAAGGCTACCAGATCAACACTAGGCAGATACAAAACATTGAAGAATGAGTCCTAAGCCCCAAATCTTACAAAAAATGAATCTGAGAAGTGAATCACTCACTATAAATAAGTTCATGCCAAAAATAATCCTAGGGAGGAAAACATTTGGAAACTAGAGTTTAATGGAGCTGAAAGGAGGCTATCGATCACCCCCACATCCCTCCTCGACCGAAAAAGCACACCAAGCCACAGAGACAGAGTCAGGGCTTTGCAGAGAAGAGAAATGAAAGGTGCGTGAAATGTTTCTGCAGAACGGCACAAGAACAACTCATCAGGAAACCCAGAGCAACTGACTGAGTACAGTTTACATGCCAATAGCTACTTCTTAAGTCTGGCTTATTTCCTTTAGAGTGCTCGGCCCTCTTCAGTACCTAAAACGAGTCTCCCTCCAGCTTCCCTGAAGGAGAGTGAATCTGTGTTTCTGAGGAATGAGAACCGCGAGACCATTCAGGCAGTTTGACCTCTACCAGAAGTACTCCTGTAAGTTCTGCATTCTATACCATAATATATTTAGGTTTATATAAATCTCATGTAATTTCTCTCAATATTTAGGAAAATACACACAATATATTACCTAACACTCTCTTAATTAGAATTCTTATAAAGTTCCCAGAAAGACTGAGATTTCAGTTTTAGAATCATGGCCTTAAAACCTGAAAGCATGAGGAAGAAATGACCTTCCAGATAATATACTACTAGACACAGGAATAAGCTCCTGATTTCTCCGCAGGATGGCCTAACATGGCAATCTGCTCCTTTAAAGCCTTTTAAAGGCCAGTTCCCAGGCAGTTCTCCTAATGGAAACTCTCCCCATGCCAGTGAGGCAGATTCTGGAAGGTCAAATAATTCAAAAATCACTTCTGATATACAGCACAATTCCTAGGCCTGAGTTCCTCTTCTAACAAACAACCCACTCTCACATCGCCTTAACTGAGTTACAATTATGGGATCTAGTATTCCGGACACCAAGGAATTTGTTCTAGCTTATGAGAGTCTAACTCCAGGGATACAAACCCATGGTAGTTATTATGTAACATATGACCCACATCAAAAGCTCCATTACTACAAAAACCAGAAGCAAGTTCTGGTTCGAATTACTGATAAGATATATATATCTATGAAAACCAGTATAGCACTGTTTCTAACCTTTAAAAAGGTCCACTTCTTATTTTTCTAAATGGAAATGATCTTATGAAATTCACTGAGTACTAAATACAATGAAGGAGTTGTATCCATTTAAGGAGAAATTCTGAGCAATTCACAAAATAATATATTGCAAGACAAGCTTTACTTTTATTTCTCTATAATGAAGTCTTATAACCATCTCATTTAGCAGTAGATTGAGCATGTTAGGTTCAAGATTCCTTCATGGGACTTCCCTGGTGGTTCAGTGGGTAAGAACACCGCCTTGCAGTGCAAGGGGCGCCGGTTCGATCTCTGGCCTGGGAAGATCCCATGTGCCGCGGAGCGGCTAGACTGATGTGTCCAGTTACCGAGCCTGAGCTCTGGGGCGCATGCGCCCAGAGCCGGTGCTCTCCAACAACAGATGCCACTGTGATGGGAGGCCCACACGGGCCAAAGAACAAAGATAGATGAAAAAGAGATAAATGATAGACCAATAAAAGTGGCCTGCCCACCCTCCTCCATCCCCAACCCGCCCTCCCCTCAACAAAAAAAGAAAAAGAGAAGATTCCTTGAATGCTCAGGGATCATACATATCAAGGCTCCCATCCTTCTCCATCATTGCATTTTGAAACCATAATCAAAGGTTTTTAGAACTACTGTCAAAACTATAATGCAAATAAATACTTTTTAATAACTTAATTTTGCACACATTCTAACATTTCTATTACCTCTAATGATCCTTCCTTTTCTCTAATCTATGAAGTCAGTAGATTAAAACTATTAGAACCCATATAAAATGAGAAGTCTGCACTACTCTGAGAAGATATACATAGCATTTTATATGAAGAAACCAAATCAAACTTGTTATGTTTATCTGTCAAAACCTGTTTACAAAAGTTAAAAAAAAAAAATCTGCTAACAAGACTGAACATCATCACTACCATGTGCACATGCGCATGCTCAGTCTGCTAGACTCCTCTGTCTATGGCATTTCCCAGGCAGAATACTGAAGTGGGCAGTCACTTCCTTCACCAGGGTACCCTCCCAACCCAGGGATCAAACTTGCACCACCTGCATAGTCAAACGAATTCTTTACTGTCTGAGCCACCTGGAAAGCCCACAACTGCTATTTTAATTCATCAGCAGACAAAACAAATTCGGAAATGATGGAGACTCTATCAGCTCACCAGATAAGCTAGGGACAAAGCAAGAGTCAGACAGAAAAGAGAAAAATGGAAGATTTGAGAAAAGGGTAAAAAATAAAAACATCTAGGGAAGAAAATCACTCTCCTAAGGCAAGACATTTTAATTGTGCTTTGAGTAAAAAAAAGGTGGAGAAAAGCAGTTACCTTTGCCCTGGTGTGACATGATTCTCCACTGGAACAGATGAGGAAGTGAAGACCTTTGTTTCAGAAAGCTGTAACAAAAAAATTAAAAATATTTATATTAAATGCATCAAATTCCTGACAATTTTTAGTCATCAGTCCTCTTCTAGTTCACCCAAAAGGTAGTCTGAAGGAAAATAAATATTATATAGATTTCCTTACTGCTTTCATCAAAATAATATTTTTGAGGTATAACACATACAATAAACTGTGAATATTCAAACTGAGTACCTGAAATAAGGTGTGTCATATGTATACTCCATGAGAACATCACGAAATCAAGATGTCACCCCAAAAGCTTGCTCTTGTCCCCATGTAATCAATTCCTCGAGCACTCCCTTTTGTCCTCAGGCAACCACTGATATGTTTTCTGTCACTATAGATTAAATCTGGTTGCATTTCCCAGAATTTTAAGTAGGAAAAAAAAGTAATCTTTTTTGTCTGATCTTTTTCACTGAAATTGTTTTGAGGTTGATGCAGATTGGGGTTTTTTGTGAAGTTTTTTTTTTTTTCTTTTCCCCATCATGCCTCTTTTTTAAAATTTATATTTATTTTCATCCATCTTTTAATTCTTTGTCATGTTTGGGTCTCCCACTGCAGTAGCCTCGCTCATGCAAAGTACTGACTCTGGACACATGCACTCCAGAGCGCTGGCTCGTAATTGGACACACCAGTTCAGCTGCTCCATGGTACATGGGATCTTCCTGGGCCAGGAATCGAACCGGTGTCCCGTGCACTACTAGGCGGACTCTTTAACCACTGGACCACCAGGGAAGCCCAGATTCATGCATATTGGGCTTTTTTTTTTTTTTTTGGTGGGGGCAGGTTGGGGAACAAGGGGGCGGGCGGGCCACTTCCATTGGTCTTTTTTTTTTTAATTTATCTATTTTCATCCATCTTTGTTCTTTGGCCCATGTAGGCCTCCCATCGTGGTGGCTGCTGTTGTCGCAGAGCACCGGCTCCAGGCGCACGTGCTCCAGAGCTCCGGCTCGGTAATTGGACACAACAGTTCAGCTGCTCCGCAGCACATGGGATCCTCCCAGGCCAGGGATCGAACTGGCGCCCCTTGCACTGCAAGACGGTGTCCTTAACCACTAGACCACCAGGGAAGCCCCCATGCATATTATTTTAAGGCACATAGGATACAATTTCTTGAAACCTCAACTGATACTGTTGAAAGGCAGACTCTCCTGAACAGATAGCCCACAGAGTGGGAGAAAAATCATAGCAAATGAAACAACAGACAAAGAATTAATCTCCAAAATCTACAAGCAACTCAGACAACTCAGCACTGGAAAAACGAACAACCCAATCAAAAAATGGGAAAAGGGCCTAAACAGACACCTCTCCAACGATGACATACAGATGGCCCAAAAGCACATGAAACGATGCTCAACTTCACTAATAATTAGAGAAATGCAAATCAAAACTACAATGAGATATCACCTCACACCCGTCAGAATGGCCAGCATCCACAAATCGACAGACAATAAATGCTGGCGAGGCTGCGGAGAAAAGGGAACACTCCTGCATTGCTGGTGGGAGTGTAAATTGATACAGCCTCTATGGAAGACAGTCTGGAGATTTCTTAAAAAACTAAAAATAGAAGCACCGGATGACCCAGCAATCCCACTCTTAGGCTTATACCCTGATGAAATCAAATCTGAAAGAAGCACCTGTACCCCAATGTTCATTGCAGCTCTCTATACAATAGCTAGAACATGGAAGGAACCTAGATGCCCATCGACGAACGAATGGATCCAAAAGCTCTGGTACATATATACAATGGAATACTACACAGCTGTAAAGAGAAATGCAGAAGACTCAGCCCTAATGAGGTGGCTGGATCTAGAACGTATCATCAAAAGTGAAGTCAGTCAGAAAGAGAAGGACAAATACAGTATATTAACACATATATATGGAATCTAGTAGGATGGTGATGATGGCACACGCAGTGAAGCGACAGAAAGACAGACATGGACAGTGGACATATGGACATTGTGGGGAAGGAACAGAAGGTGGGAGGCGTAAAGGAAGTAGCATGAAGGCCTGTACTATCATAAGTGAAGAAAATAGCTCTAGTCATTGCTCTGTGAGAAAAGGGATCCTTCAGGGTGCTGTGTGATGGTTGGGAGGGGTGGGAAGGGGGGGATATACATATGACTAATCTGGGAACATACATATCTGTAAACAAGAAAACTCTGTAAAAGCTAAAAGCAAAATAAAGGTTAAAAAAAAAAAGAAAGGCAGACTCTTTTATGCTTTCAAAGTGAGCCATGGGCTTTTAAAAGCTAATAATGTTGATCCAATGATATAATGTGTAAAACTAATGAAAAATCATAGCAAATGAAACAACAGACAAAGAATTAATCTCCAAAATCTACAAGCAACTCAGACAACTCAGCACTGGAAAAACGAACAACCCAATCAAAAAATGGGAAAAGGGCCTAAACAGACACCTCTCCAACGATGACATACAGATGGCCCAAAAGCACATGAAACGATGCTCAACTTCACTAATAATTAGAGAAATGCAAATCAAAACTACAATGAGATATCACCTCACACCCGTCAGAATGGCCAGCATCCACAAATCGACAGACAATAAATGCTGGCGAGGCTGCGGAGAAAAGGGAACACTCCTGCATTGCTGGTGGGAGTGTAAATTGATACAGCCTCTATGGAAGACAGTCTGGAGATTTCTTAAAAAACTAAAAATAGAAGCACCGGATGACCCAGCAATCCCACTCTTAGGCTTATACCCTGATGAAATCAAATCTGAAAGAAGCACCTGTACCCCAATGTTCATTGCAGCTCTCTATACAATAGCTAGAACATGGAAGGAACCTAGATGCCCATCGACGAACGAATGGATCCAAAAGCTCTGGTACATATATACAATGGAATACTACACAGCTGTAAAGAGAAATGCAGAAGACTCAGCCCTAATGAGGTGGCTGGATCTAGAACGTATCATCAAAAGTGAAGTCAGTCAGAAAGAGAAGGACAAATACAGTATATTAACACATATCTATGGAATCTAGTAGGATGGTGATGATGGCACACACAGTGAAGCGACAGAAAGACAGACATGGACAGTGGCCATATGGACATTGTGGGGAAGGAACAGAAGGTGGGAGGCGTAAAGGAAGTAGCATGAAGGCCTGTATCATCATAAGTGAAGAAAATAGCTCTAGTCATTGCTCTGTGAGAAAAGGGGATCCTTCAGGGGTGCTGTGTGATGGTTGGGAGGGGTGGGAAGGGGGGGATATACATATGACTAATCTGGGAACATACATATCTGTAAACAAGAAAACTCTGTAAAAGCTAAAAGCAAAATAAAGGTTAAAAAAAAAAAAAAGAAAGGCAGACTCTTTTTATGCTTTCAAAGTGAGCCATGGGCTTTTAAAAGCTAATAATGTTGATCCAATGATATAATGTGTAAAACTAATGAAAATGCTACTCTTAATGTCTCACACTTGAAATCAGATTTCCTCAAACATTAATATTAAGGCCAGGGCAGCGCAGGCAGTCAGGTGCTCATTTTCCATAAAAACAAAAAGTGCTGCGTTGATTATAATGTTTCAACAAGAAAGGCTTATGCTACGCACTGCGCTCTATTTCAAGGTAGTATCTTAAGAGTTCCTAGGAATCTATTCTTTCCTTAAAGATTCTTACAAATTAAATTAAGACAAAGAGAGAAGCGATTAAGGACTAATTCTATTAAAAGTAACAACAGAAGATCTAAAGCCTTAAAAATATTAAGTTCAACATAAATAAGAACTATTATACTGAAATTCTATTTAACCAGTTAGAGTACAGAAAACTGCATTGTTTCACCCTCCTAAATTCTAGAAGCAACTTGGGATTTGCATTTCAGATTACTCACCATTCAATCACCATTACTTTGTAAATGTCAAAAAACTTTTAAGTAATTTTGATACTTCCTGGAAAAGAAGATGCCCACTACTGTGCGGCACATGGAACTCTGCTCAGTGTTCTAAGCCAGCATGGATGGCAGGCGGGTGTGAGAGGGAGAGACAGGTGTACATGTGTGGCTGAGTCCCTTCACTGTTCATCTGAAACTGTCACAACATTGTTCATTGGCGATAGCTTAATACAATAAATAAAATTCAAAATCTGGGGAAAAAATAAATTAAAAAAATTTTAAAAGATGTCCAGATTCCCTACTCTAGTTCTTTTCAGTAATTCTATGGTAATACAATACCGTCTACATTGCAGAATTACTGTGCGCGTACATACGAACTGCTTGTTAGACAACTTACATCAAATGCCTTACCTTATGACAATTGCTTTAGGAGTGAAGAATAGAAGGCTCAGAAAGGAAAGATGCCTCATCTGAGGTCAACAATATGAGTCATTTGCCCTCTGACAGTCTGCTGGCTTTCTAACCTGCCTGCTGCCCCAGACAAAGCTTTGAGCACTGGAAGCACTTTTCTCCCAACAACTCTTGGCAAAAGTTCTAATTAACACAAAACATTTAAAAGCAGGATTCTGAATAAGACAGGATGCCCACAGGCCACTCACTCAGACTCCTCTTACCACTGGTACCATCCCTCCACTGACTCTAACAGCCATCTATCCCATCCAGTCTCCTCAGATTAATGGCTCATACCCGGGACAGGCGTCAGTATTTAAAAAAAGGTTAAATTTTTAAAATTCTACGACGCGCCTATTTCAAGGTAGTATCTTAAGAGTTCCTAGGAATCTATTCTTTCCTTAAAGATTCTTACAAATTAAATTAAGACAAAGAGAGAAGCGATTAAGGACTAATTCTATTAAAAGTAACAACAGAAGATCTAAAGCCTTAAAAATATTAAGTTCAACATAAATAAGAACTATTATACTGAAATTCTATTTAACCAGTTAGAGTACAGAAAACTGCATTGTTTCACCCTCCTAAATTCTAGAAGCAACTTGGGATTTGCATTTCAGATTACTCACCATTCAATCACCATTACTTTGTAAATGTCAAAAAACTTTTAAGTAATTTTGATACTTCCTGGAAAAGAAGATGCCCACTACTGTGCGGCACATGGAACTCTGCTCAGTGTTCTAAGCCAGCATGGATGGCAGGCGGGTGTGAGAGGGAGAGACAGGTGTACATGTGTGGCTGAGTCCCTTCACTGTTCATCTGAAACTGTCACAACATTGTTCATTGGCGATAGCTTAATACAATAAATAAAATTCAAAATCTGGGGAAAAAATAAATTAAAAAAATTTTAAAAGATGTCCAGATTCCCTACTCTAGTTCTTTTCAGTAATTCTATGGTAATACAATACCGTCTACATTGCAGAATTACTGTGCGCGTACATACGAACTGCTTGTTAGACAACTTACATCAAATGCCTTACCTTATGACAATTGCTTTAGGAGTGAAGAATAGAAGGCTCAGAAAGGAAAGATGCCTCATCTGAGGTCAACAATATGAGTCATTTGCCCTCTGACAGTCTGCTGGCTTTCTAACCTGCCTGCTGCCCCAGACAAAGCTTTGAGCACTGGAAGCATTTTTTTCTCCCAACAACTCTTGGCAAAAGTTCTAATTAACACAAAACATTTAAAAGCAGGATTCTGAATAAGACAGGATGCCCACAGGCCACTCACTCAGACTCCCTCTTACCACTGGTACCATCCCTCCACTGACTCTAACAGCCATCTATCCCATCCAGTCTCCTCAGATTATGGCTAACAGCCTGGTGACATCATACCCTAAGGATTTACTGCTAGTATGTGACAGAAGTAAAACAAACAAACAAACAACCCAAGTCTTTGAAATTCCAATCAAAGGAGCATATCTTTCTCTTTTCTCACACCCTATCTAGCTCACTCCCTAAACAGGTCAGATAACAGTGCTCAAAACAAAGAAAGCACAAGTGCAGTTGTTTCTTTTTAAAAAAAATGTTGAGTACAAAATGGAAGGAAGGAGGATAATCTCAAAAAGAAAAGTAAAATCTCTAAGTCTGAGTCATGTTATGTAATTCTGAAGGTCAATAGCTGTAAACTCGTTAGTCTCTCCTCCCTACGTCAGCTGTAACTCTTTTTAACATGTACATACTTCTGTTCTGGACCTTAAGAGTGAAACAGAAAAAACGGTTAAGAGTACCTTATGCTTAACACAGAACTTAGAGATCAGTACTATTAATACCAAGAAGTTAGCACAGTATACTCAAAAATGTCTGTGGAATAAGTGAATGCAAAAAGAGCCAGTCTAAGTTGAAAGGGGAGTTAGTTGGCCCTACACTATAGATGATTTGTTGAGGTTAATTTCAATTGTAAACCTAAAACAGACTCTCTCCTTCAACAAACGGTTCTAAAGAGTAAGTAATGGTTCACAGGTCAGGGTACTACCATCAGTTGGTTATTAGGCCACATAAAGCATAGTGAAAAAATGATGTTGCTCCTACTTAATTACCTGGCCATCTTTAAACAGATGTTATAAAACCAAGTTTCTCAAAAATCTGAAGATACCAACTTCCTTCTGAGACACATCTGATTTGAAAACACAATTAACTATAGAAGTCTGAAAGGGAGCCCAGAACAGCCATAAGGTACCTTGAGCTTTCCTCAAAGTACATGTACCCGTCAGAATCCAAAAGAAAGAGGGTAGATCGGATGCTAAATACTTACATCTTCAGTCCAGTCTTCCGCAGTCCACTCTTCCACAGAATTCTTCCAGGCCCCTGTGGACAATCAGTTTATACCACAAAGTCAAATAAGGTCTGATTCCAATGATTCTCTATTGTGTACAACACAAGATATATCCCATATCTTATTAGCAATACAGTTTGTCCAAGAAACAGGAGGCTATCCTATCTCAAGAAAATCAGTCATATTTTCAAATGCAGCTTGGCTAAGTACTAACCACACACACACAGACACACACGTCATGTTCTCAAATTGCTTTTGGATAATATCCAAGTAATTCTGTCCTAAGAAAGTTAAGTATGGGGCACAGCACAAATAAATAAATTTAACAAGGAGATCCTTACGATATAATGTTATTTAAAAGAGAACATAACTCAGGGGGCTTCCCTCGTGGCTCCATGGTAAAGAATACGCCTGCCAATGCAGGAGACACAGGTTCAATTCCTGATCCCGGAAGATTCCACATGCTGCGGAGTAACTAAGCCTAGGAGTCACAACTATTGAACCCACATGCTGCAACTACTAAAACTCATGCGCCCTAGAGCCCATGCTCTGCAACAAGAAAAGCCATTGCAACAAGAAGTCTGCTCACTGTAACTAGAGAAAAGCCCTTGTGCAGCAACAAAACCCAGAACAGCCAAAAATAAATAAGTAAATAAAATTAAAAGAAAAAAAAAAGAGAACACAATTCAATATAAGGCAGCTCTGCTTTGGGTCATCATTTCAGGTGAATTATTAGATTCAGAGAAGTATGTTTTTTAAATTAGTTCCACATGTTCTCAGGCTGCAAGCTGATATTAGTCCTATTCATATAATCTGTGCTATACTCGGGAACATGATGCCTAAAGCATAGTGAAAATGATGTTGCTCCTACTTAATTACCTGGCCATCTTTAAACAGATGTTATAAAACCAAGTTTCTCAAAAATCTGAAGATACCAACTTCCTTCTGAGACACATCTGATTTGAAAACACAATTAACTATAGAAGTCTGAAAGGGAGCCCAGAACAGCCATAAGGTACCTTGAGCTTTCCTCAAAGTACATGTACCCGTCAGAATCCAAAAGAAAGAGGGTAGATCGGATGCTAAATACTTACATCTTCAGTCCAGTCTTCCGCAGTCCACTCTTCCACAGAATTCTTCCAGGCCCCTGTGGACAATCAGTTTATACCACAAAGTCAAATAAGGTCTGATTCCAATGATTCTCTATTGTGTACAACACAAGATATATCCCATATCTTATTAGCAATACAGTTTGTCCAAGAAACAGGAGGCTATCCTATCTCAAGAAAATCAGTCATATTTTCAAATGCAGCTTGGCTAAGTACTAACCACACACACACAGACACACACGTCATGTTCTCAAATTGCTTTTGGATAATATCCAAGTAATTCTGTCCTAAGAAAGTTAAGTATGGGGCACAGCACAAATAAATAAATTTAACAAGGAGATCCTTACGATATAATGTTATTTAAAAGAGAACATAACTCAGGGGGCTTCCCTCGTGGCTCCATGGTAAAGAATACGCCTGCCAATGCAGGAGACACAGGTTCAATTCCTGATCCCGGAAGATTCCACATGCTGCGGAGTAACTAAGCCTAGGAGTCACAACTATTGAACCCACATGCTGCAACTACTAAAACTCATGCGCCCTAGAGCCCATGCTCTGCAACAAGAAAAGCCATTGCAACAAGAAGTCTGCTCACTGTAACTAGAGAAAAGCCCTTGTGCAGCAACAAAACCCAGAACAGCCAAAAATAAATAAGTAAATAAAATTAAAAGAAAAAAAAAAGAGAACACAATTCAATATAAGGCAGCTCTGCTTTGGGTCATCATTTCAGGTGAATTATTAGATTCAGAGAAGTATGTTTTTTAAATTAGTTCCACTGTATGGTTTCCTAACAGGTCTCCAGCAAAGCTGAATATTAGTCCTATTCATATAAATTCTGTTGCTATACTCCTGGTAAGTAGGTATAGGAAATGTGTTCACACAGTTCTTACAGAACAATTGCCTATGTATAAAACAACTGAGCACTTTGAAGAAAAGTATAAGGATTCCGATATGCTGTTATTAGTGCTTAGCGACCCTGTAGAAGTACATTCCCATTATTTTAAAAACATACGTGCAAACACATACCCAGATAAAATGGTTTTAAAAGGAAATACACCAAAATACTAACTTATAACCACCACCAGGAAGTGGGACTGTGAATGTTTTCAGTTCCATCAATGGAAAGAAATAATTGAGCAGCTGACCTGCAACGAGGATTGTGTATGGGATGAGGAAGACCACATCCCTCAAAGAAAAAGACAAGTAAACTGACCTAACTCCCTTGGAATCATGTGCTAACCTAATAACTAAACTGATGCTGTTACCTAAGAAAGGAGGCCTTCTCTATGGAAGGCTTTCACAGGATACCCCTAAGACAAGACTGATTATGGCAAACAAAAGTAGAATCTATGGATGTATACAGCATAGCTCCTTATAAAATATTAACCAAGACATGCTATTTTGTAGCTATAAAAAGGGAGATGTTTTGACCCTGAACACCTACCCTGGTGTGTGAGAAACCTACACACACCGCTGAGAGACCTCACCGATTCTGTGGATCACAGACCACATGCATCACAGGAGCACTCCCTGCTCTTCTGTCCCTCTCGACGAAATGTACTACTATTACTTGAAATTATGTACAGTTTGCTAAGAGAAAGGTTTCAATATTTGAATAGATAATCTGACCCCATTTTGGCTAATCTATTATTTACTTAAAGGGCTTCCATAATTTCTCCAGAAATGTCACAACACAAGTATCAACTTTCTGTGCTGCCACAACATCTTTATGAATTAAAATATTTTCATAAACAAAAGCAGAAAGATTTAACAGCTTAAGTGAAAGAACACAATGTACAATTAGTCCTGCTGGAAATCAGTCCTGGAACCTGGATCTCTAGACTCCCGCACAGGCCTCTTAGAGAGCATGCTGCCCACAGGGTTACATGAAGCCAAGGCTAGCCATCCACCCATACATACTTCACTATGATCACTGTGTCTTAAGTACTAAGGTCTTTCTTAAGACTGTAACAAGAAACAATGTATGGGGCTTCCCTGGTGGTCAAGTGGATAAAGAGTCTGCCTTGCAGTGCAAGGGACATCAGTTCGATCCCTGGCCCGGGAAGATCCCACGTGCCATGGAACAGCTGGACCAGTGTGTCCAATTACAAGCCAGTGCTCTGTGACAGGAGAGGCCCCTGCAATGGGAGGCCCACACAAGCCAAAGAATAAAGATGGACAAAAAATAAATTAAAAAAAAATCAATAAAAAAAGGGGCCAAAATTTTTAAAAAAATGTATGATGGAATTTTTCTTAGGAACTCCTCCCTCCATCATCAGTCATTGAACAAATACTAGGTTAAAACTTTAGACATAAAGCATGATGCTAGAAGACTTGGGCTTAATCACTGAGTTGGGAAGAACCCCTGGAGAATCCCCACTCCAGTATTCTAGCCTGGAGAATTTCATGCCTTGTCCATGGGGTCGCAAAGAGTCGGACAAAACTGAGTGGCTTAAAATTTAAAAAATTAAAATTAACCTGACTGAGTTCAGAATATATTTTTCTACAAAATGTGTAAGTTGCAGCAAAGTGGTTTTTTTTTAAGTGTACAATTCAGTGGTACTAATTTAAAACACATATTCTTATACATGGTATGTAAAGAGACTGGTAATTTTAGGAGTATTATGAAAACAATTAAAACACAAACATAGACACAGAGAAGAGAAAGAGAAGCTGACTATATTCAAAAGCAGGCAGAAGACAGTGTATGAAATTGTAGGCAGACGTCAACACGGTGAAGGTGTTATGTCCAGCAGGAGGGGGAGGCCCCTGTCAGCAGCTAGGGCCGAGCTACTGCAGCGAGCCGCCCTGAATGCACGGGCTCTGAGAGCTGCGTGACATCAGCCACAGAAGAAAAAAGTCGGGGGTCCTAACCTTACTTTGCAATATTAAAATTTTACAGAAAGACCTTGTTCCCCATTTCAGACAGAGCTTCACCTCAAACTGTGAGAAAAAACCCAACATTCGTTTTCAGCTTAAAACAATAAAACAGAAATGTATGCTTTGTGTTCAGTTTAACTTCATGTTAATCCTCTACCAAAAGCACACATAAGGCAGACCTGTAGGAAAAAGGCCAACAGTGATGCAAAAATCTCTATTGCCCTGAAGGCCAAAGTGAAAAATCACTTCCATCATCAAAAGTTGATTATTATTTTACCAAGGAGTTGTAAAAACAGTTTATAAACATTCATGTGATGAATTTTTATTAGCTAACCTTGATAAAAATGGAAGCAATTTAATTTTATAAGATTCTTAACTATGGAATTGTTTTAAAAATCGCTAACTTTGATTCCCAAAGAACTTTTTGGTTTTTTTGTCTGTTCATACAATTTATTTCACTAGACTGCAATTTTATACACAGTATGAAGAGGCTTCCTAATAGCACACATCTAGTTTACTTTCTGTAATGCTGAAGAATCAGGGTTTTTTTTTTTTACATTATCTCATAGTATCCTATCATTAAAACATTATTCAGTGAATTTTTTTTCACAGAGGTTTACCACACACACAGTGTAAGGATGTCTTTATAACACATATTTGAACCACAAAATGTGACTCTAAAATACACCACTGTAATCAGAACACTATGCTAAAATCACAATGCCCCACGTTACATTAGCCAGGTTTGATGAACCTCTGTGCACATCACAAAGCAGTTTAGTGGATTACCTTCTTGGGTAACTTGGCAATAGCTTTTAAGTATTATGAAAACAATTAAAACACAAACATAGACACAGAGAAGAGAAAGAGAAGCTGACTATATTCAAAAGCAGGCAGAAGACAGTGTATGAAATTGTAGGCAGACGTCAACACGGTGAAGGTGTTATGTCCAGCAGGAGGGGGAGGCCCCTGTCAGCAGCTAGGGCCGAGCTACTGCAGCGAGCCGCCCTGAATGCACGGGCTCTGAGAGCTGCGTGACATCAGCCACAGAAGAAAAAAGTCGGGGGTCCTAACCTTACTTTGCAATATTAAAATTTTACAGAAAGACCTTGTTCCCCATTTCAGACAGAGCTTCACCTCAAACTGTGAGAAAAAACCCAACATTCGTTTTCAGCTTAAAACAATAAAACAGAAATGTATGCTTTGTGTTCAGTTTAACTTCATGTTAATCCTCTACCAAAAGCACACATAAGGCAGACCTGTAGGAAAAAGGCCAACAGTGATGCAAAAATCTCTATTGCCCTGAAGGCCAAAGTGAAAAATCACTTCCATCATCAAAAGTTGATTATTATTTTACCAAGGAGTTGTAAAAACAGTTTATAAACATTCATGTGATGAATTTTTATTAGCTAACCTTGATAAAAATGGAAGCAATTTAATTTTATAAGATTCTTAACTATGGAATTGTTTTAAAAATCGCTAACTTTGATTCCCAAAGAACTTTTTGGTTTTTTTGTCTGTTCATACAATTTATTTCACTAGACTGCAATTTTATACACAGTATGAAGAGGCTTCCTAATAGCACACATCTAGTTTACTTTCTGTAATGCTGAAGAATCAGGGTTTTTTTTTTTTACATTATCTCATAGTATCCTATCATTAAAACATTATTCAGTGAATTTTTTTTCACAGAGGTTTACCACACACACAGTGTAAGGATGTCTTTATAACACATATTTGAACCACAAAATGTGACTCTAAAATACACCACTGTAATCAGAACACTATGCTAAAATCACAATGCCCCACGTTACATTAGCCAGGTTTGATGAACCTCTGTGCACATCACAAAGCAGTTTAGTGGATTACCTTCTTGGGTAACTTGGCAATAGCTTTTAACTATGATTTCAAAAGAAATCTTTTTAAGAATGATAATTTTGAATTTGAAAACTTCTTCCTTTATGTGTTCAATATTCTCAGAATCGAAAACTTCTTCCTTTATGTGTTCAATATTCTCAGAATCAAAGTGAGACATTTAAAAATTTATAGTCTTTAAAACAAGGAGAATAAATCCAACCCTCCTTTATCTGAAAGGCTGGCATTGTAATATTAGCTTTTTTAGAAACCTAAGGAGAGCAACTGTATGAAAAGTGGAAATGAGTTAAAAAAGAAACATAGTATTTCTTTTGTTTGGCAGATTCTAAGCTACATTTTGAGCATTTGATGCCAGTTCTACAGATCAATATAAAATATCAGGTTTTAACATATCATCAGAAGAGAGAAGCTATTCATCAGAAGAGAAACCGCTCAGCAAATCAAAGCAGGGACAGGTTCCCAGCTAAGCATATGCTGTGTGTCCCAGGAAAATGAAACTTATGCACTCCACGCTATGACTCACGGCTGTGGTCCAACTATGCGTCTCACTAGGCAGACGGATCGCGAACATTCACTTCACATCAATTACATTTGTTCTCATTTTCATGTTCACCAAGTTCCCTTCCCCCGTGTCAAGGAACACATTACCACCTGTTTAAATGGTATGTTTTTAGTATATTTATAAATTTGCATTTTGACTATCCTTCAGTCTTCCTATTTTGGCTAATCTTTGAGTCTGACCCTAAGGAATGCATTTATTTCCCTGTCAAAGTGAGGCTTCTGAGCCTAAGAGGATGTGGGGGCCAGATTCAGAACACTGTGTTATCAACAAGACAATATCTGGCTTCTAGAGAAAACAGTCCCCTGTCAACAGCTTTTATCTCCTCGTATCCTATCATTAAAACATTATTCAGTGAATTTTTTTTCACAGAGGTTTACCACACACACAGTGTAAGGATGTCTTTATAACACATATTTGAACCACAAAATGTGACTCTAAAATACACCACTGTAATCAGAACACTATGCTAAAATCACAATGCCCCACGTTACATTAGCCAGGTTTGATGAACCTCTGTGCACATCACAAAGCAGTTTAGTGGATTACCTTCTTGGGTAACTTGGCAATAGCTTTTAACTATGATTTCAAAAGAAATCTTTTTAAGAATGATAATTTTGAATTTGAAAACTTCTTCCTTTATGTGTTCAATATTCTCAGAATCGAAAACTTCTTCCTTTATGTGTTCAATATTCTCAGAATCAAAGTGAGACATTTAAAAATTTATAGTCTTTAAAACAAGGAGAATAAATCCAACCCTCCTTTAGCTGAAAGGCTGGCATTGTAATATTAGCTTTTGTAGAAACCTAAGGAGAGCAACTGTATGAAAAGTGGAAATGAGTTAAAAAAGAAACATAGTATTTCTTTTGTTTGGCAGATTCTAAGCTACATTTTGAGCATTTGATGCCAGTTCTACAGATCAATATAAAATATCAGGTTTTAACATATCATCAGAAGAGAGAAGCTATTCATCAGAAGAGAAACCGCTCAGCAAATCAAAGCAGGGACAGGTTCCCAGCTAAGCATATGCTGTGTGTCCCAGGAAAATGAAACTTATGCACTCCACGCTATGACTCACGGCTGTGGTCCAACTATGCGTCTCACTAGGCAGACGGATCGCGAACATTCACTTCACATCAATTACATTTGTTCTCATTTTCATGTTCACCAAGTTCCCTTCCCCCGTGTCAAGGAACACATTACCACCTGTTTAATTGGTATGTTTTAGTATATTTATAAATTTGCATTTTGACTATCCTTCAGTCTTCCTATTTTGGCTAATCTTTGAGTCTGACCCTAAGGAATGCATTTATTTCCCTGTCAAAGTGAGGCTTCTGAGCCTAAGAGGATGTGGGGGCCAGATTCAGAACACTGTGTTATCAACAAGACAATATCTGGCTTCTAGAGAAAACAGTCAGCACCCCGTCAGTGGACAACAGCTTTTAACTGTATTTTGCCGCAAACATATTTTGCTTATTTAAATGTTTTCCAGCAAGGAATTTGCTACTCTCAACAAAAACTACAGAGACGAGGGGGAAGAGATAAGGGCAACAGAAGGAAGGAGAGGAGAGTAAATAAGAAAACAGAAAAATAGCAGTTAATGGACTAATTCAACCTTCTGTTTCAAACATCCAATTTAAAACTGTGGAGGTTCTAAGGCAAGCCACTATAAAGATCACATGCAGGCCTTTGTATGGTCGGGTTTCACTCCTCCTCAGTAGAACCAGGGCTGGAATTTTAAGAGTACAGTATATGCATGCATGCTTTCACACCAGGAATGTATGAGTCTGAGTTACTCCACCACCTTCATAACACGTAGGACTGTTGGTTTTCTTTTAAAATTATTTTAATGGATGAATGGCGGTAGCTACTGAGCTATACTTGCACTGTGGTTTTAATTTATATTTCCCCAGTGACCAATGATGACGAGCACATTTTTGTGTGCATACTGCCATTCACGTATCTTCCTTTGTGAAACGTGTTCAAATCTTTTGCTCATCAATTATTAACTTTTTATTCTGAAATAATTATAGAATCACAAGAAATTACCCTACCCTCTGCTGCATCTTAGTCACTTCGGCCATGTCTGACTCTTGAGTGAGTCTGTGGACTGTAGCCCACCAGGCTCCTCTGTCCATGGAATTTTCCAGGCAAGAATACTGGAGTGGGTTGCCATTTCCTTCTCCATCCTTCCCTCAGTCTCTCCCAATGATTACATCTCACATAATTCCAGTAAAATCTGATAGGAAAACAACTGACATGGATACAAAATGGGTATACCATTCTATGTCAATTTTTTTACTGAGGTAAAATGTATGTGTGATAAATAGCATTTAACATGTGAAACCTTTTTAAGTGTGTAACTCATTGCATTTTAGTAATCACAATATGGTATTGAGGCAGAAACTGCTATACAGTATAGGACTTTGAGACCTTGGTTCCTTTTTTTTTTGCCTCTAAGTCATCATTTATTTTTCATTGATCTTTATTCTTTGGCCTGTGTGGGCCTCCCATCACAGTGGCCTCTCTCATTGCAGAGCACTGGCTCCGGGTGCATGCACTCCAGAGCGCTGGCTCATAATTGGACACACCAGTTCAGCTGCTCCTTGGCCTGTGGGATCTTCCCGGGCCAGGGATCGAACTGGTGCCCCTTGCACTGTAAGGTGGACTCTTTACCCACTGGACCACCAGGGCAGCCTCATTGGTTCCTTTTTTTAATTAATTGGTTCCTTTTCTTTTTCTTCTTCTCAAGTAAGCTGCGTCACTTCATTAACCTATACTCTTTGTTCCAATATCCAGGCATCCAGAGGAATGCCTCCCTGCTCTGATAAGTCATAAAACATCAGACCCAGGACAGGACAGTCATTAACTGCCATCCAGCTTAACTAGGTAAAACAACCAGGGAGACCATTAACTCTTAGGCATACATCTGTTCCTTAAACAAACACCTGGGGTTAAGGAAAAGGTCGCAAACTGACAACTCAATGTCTGAAGAAAACTTAAAAACAGGATTTAAAAAAAAGTCATAAATATGCCAACTTAGATAATGTAATCTTCAAACTGACTGGCCAAAAATAATGTATATTAAAATTATGAGCTAGCCAAAAATGTACAGATCAAGACTAGTAAGATATAAATTGCTATAATCCCTGTCTTTTGGGCACTTCACTCCCTCTCAGTGCCTATACTGAGAGCTCCGCTACCTCTATCTTTAAAAGAAACTTTGCTTGTCTGAGTTTTCGCTAGTTTTCAAAGTTCATTCTTCAGCTCCAAAAGCATAACTCAGTTTTCCATTTCAATATAACCGTCACCATCCATTTCCACAACTTTCCCCATTCTGTTCAGTTTTAATTGCTCTTTTTCTTCTTAACAAGCTGTTAGAATTCTTTATGCATTCTGTATACAAGTCCCTTTTCAAATAGAAGTTTTAAATAAATACTCCCTCCTCAACTATGCCTTGCTCTTTGGTTCTCTTTATTCTCTTCTAAAGAACCATATTTTCCTTGTAGAGTCATGCTCACTGTGTCCTATATAAGACACTTTTGCTTAGTCCAAGGTGGCCAAGACTTACCCCTGTGAAGCATCTTCCTATGAAGCTTTGATTTCAGGTTTCACATGTAAAGCTATATTATGCATTTGGATATTTCCTCATATATAGTATAATGAATGCCATCGAACTGCCTTGGAACCTCTGTCTGAAACCAACTGTACCTGTGGGTTGATCTCTTGACTTGCTATAATGGAAGTGATCTATGCTTATGCTTTTGCCAGTTCCATAGTCTTGATCACTGAGCCTTTAGGATAACTTCTTGAAATCAAGAAGTGTGAGTCTTTAAATGTTGCTAGCTTTCAAAACTGTGGGCTATGTGTATACCTTTACTTCTCTATAAAAATTTTAAAATCAAGTTTAAAATCAAATGACACAAAAAAATTTGCTAAGACTTTGAATGAACTTGTACTGAGCTTATGTATCAATTTGGGGTAAAATGACAAGTCAATAATATTGAATCTTCTAATTCATAAAAGACTGGAGTATCTCACCTCATTTATGGGTCATCTTTGATATTTACCTTCATATTGCATAATTTTTGACATACAGATCTTGCACCTATTTTATCAGATTTATACTTAAGTGTTTCATGTTTCTCTACTACAAGTGGTGTGTCTTTCTGCTCATAATGCTACCTCAAATACTCAATTTTACATTTTACTGTAAGATTTTACATTTTGTAGATTCATAGATAAAAGTATTTTGAATATCATTAGACTTCTTCATAGGTATTTGATGTTTTTTGAGGCTACTATTTTTTTCCATTTTCTTTGCAGCAATATTTCCTGTTAACTGAAACAGCTACATCACTTAAAGTTTCCTAATTAATTTAATCAATTTACCTATAGATTTTTTTATATGATTGCCAGAAATGACAGGTTTTTTTCCCTCCCTTTCCAACCCTTCTTTTCTTTTTCCTTCTTTAGTTCAGTGGTTCGGTCCTCTGGTACAATGGTGGATAGAAATAATGAGGGCAATCCTCCTGCTGTTTCTCTTCAGTTCAACTAAATCTTTTGCTTTTATTCCAAAAAACAAACAAACAGGGCTTCCCCTGGTGGTTCAGTGGATAAGGACACTGCCTTGCAGTGCAAGGGGCGCCAGTTCCATCCCTGGCCTGGGAAGATCCTGGACCGATGTGTCCAATCACCGAGCTGGAGCTCTGGAGCGCATGCGCTCAGAGTCAGCTCTCTGCAACAGACGCCACCGCGATGGGAGGCCCACAGGAGCCAAAGAACAAAGACGGATGAAAATTGAGAAATGAAGGACCAATAGAAGTGGCCCGCCCGCTCCCCTCCCTCCCCAACCCGACCCCCGCCCAAAATAAATAAATACATAAATCTTTAAATAAAAACAAAACAAAACAACAACAACAACAACAAAAAAGGCAAGTCCCTTGATCTTGTTATAAAAGAAAAAATTTCTACACATCACTGTTTATTGTGACATTATTATTGTGACATTTGCGATGACTTTGAAGAATTCGGGAATGCTGGGTTTTGTCAAATGCTTTTCCTTATTAAAATGATACGGATTTTCTCCTTTATTCTCCTTTATTCTCTTAAAGGGGTGAATAATACTTTTGTTACAAAAATAGAACTCACACAGCATAAAATCCACCCTCTGAAGTCACAGAGTCAGTCTATTCACAAGGTGCACAACAACCACAACTACCTGTCCAAGAACATTTTCATCACTCCAAGAACTTCATCACTCCAAGAAACTCCAGAACCAACCTGTAGGCACTCGGCCATTCTCCCATCATTCTCAGCCCTCAGCAACAACCTCTGCTTCTATGTATCTGCCTAATACGGATGATTTTTCTTACTCATTCATCCATTGAAGAACATGTGGTTTTTATGTGACCTGTATCTTCCATTCTCTCTCTGAGTATGTATCTAGGAGTTTGATTTTTTAAATGTTAAACTTTAACACCAAGTTTAAACTTCACATGGTCATGATTCTTCCTTTTTCCAATTTACTGAATTATTTTTCCAATACTGTGATTTAAAACTTTCACATCTGTGAAGAATGAGATTAGTCTATAATTTCAAACGCTGGAACAAATTTATTAACAAAATATCTTCTGACAATTTTCAATAGCTATATCGGTCTTCCCCTGGTGGTCCAGTGGGTAAGGTCCAGTGCAAGGGGCGCCGCTTCAATCCCTGGCCTGGGAAGATCCCACGTGCCGCAGAGTGGCTGGACCCATGTGTCCAATCACCGAGCCAGAGCTCTGGAGCACATGTGCCCAGAGCCGGCGCTCTGCGACGACAGACGCCACCGCGATGGGAGGCCCACAGGAGCCAAAGAACAAAGACGGATGAAAATGGAGAAATGAAAGACCAATAGAAGTGGCCCGCCCGCTCCCCTCCCTCCCCAACCCAACCCCCGCCCAAAATAAATAAAATAAATAAATCTTAAAAAAAAAAAAATAGCTATATCATCAATTCTAGTAATTATAATAATATCAATATCCCTTTTCTCATTCCTACAACCAATTATGTTTCTTCTGCTTCCCTTGATCAGTCTCACAAGTTCATCACTTTTATTAGTCTTTTCAAATTAACATTTTTATAACTTTTGCTGGCCCTCTCCATACTATATTTGATTTCTAGTTCACTGTGCTTCTGTGATGGTGGTGCTTTTTTTAGATAATTACTGAACTATATTTTCATATTTGGGACTATATTCATTAACTATCAACTATGTTTTTATAAATATAATCACAAGTTAATATATATTACCAAATATGTATACAAATATATATATAAATCAGGAACAAATCTTCAAAAGAGCTCCATTAAATAAATGAGACAAGTAACAAGTGTTTATCTATGAATTTCAATAAGAAATACAGAAAAAACTGCAGAAGCAACTGCTACCCTAAACCAATCTATCACCATTTACCTCTTTATCTGGCCAAATCTGCATTAACTCCTATGAATGGTGAATACTTTGTTTCAAGTCTTCCACTAAGAAATTCTCCGTATGTCTGACACAGAGATTTGAGTGTGGATTTGTACTGCCTTATACAGATTTGTAGCATCCTCTTCAGAGTGCAAAAGGGGAAAAATCACATTACCTTACACATACCTTACGGTGAGTGAAATTTATAACTAAGAAACTGTGGCGTAAGGACCAGCTAAGAGAAGCCTCAGAGGTAGGTCAGATGTCTGTGTTTCATTCTCCACCAGCACACTGTTGTCATCTTTGTATGTTAAGAGCTCAAACTATCCAAGCACATCTCTGGTGCTTTAAATAGACACTTACCAGTTCCCTCATTTGCACCATTCTGAGCAGCTTCCCAAACTACTGGTTTTGTCCCACACCCATCTATAGATGGAGAATCTGAATAGTCCGCAGGATTAAACGTCCTTGGGTTTGAAATAAAGAATAAAGGTAAATGAAGCAATCACAAAATTAACCGTGTATCATCTTTACCAAAATAAGCCCTGTCCTCCCAAGAATGACCATAAGAGACTTCATCCTCCTTCTCTTATTTAACCAACAGCCACTTCTGGCCACTGGAATGTAGATCTGAAAAGCAAAGGTTGCTCAGGGATTTCCATACACTATTGTATGATGCTCCTACTTCCCTAAAGGGCTGTCCTCTGCATCCTAAAGCGGATGTGGAGATCTACTGTAGTTCATCACTTTTATTAGCTTTTTCTGGCCTCTCCATACTATATTTGATTTCTAGTTCACTGTGCTTCTGTGATGGTGGTGCTTTTTTTAGATAATTACTGAACTATATTTTCATATTTGGGATTATATTCATTAACTATCAACTATGTTTTTATAAATATAATCACAAGTTAATATATATTACCAAATATGTATACAAATATATATATAAATCAGGAACAAATCTTCAAAAGAGCTCCATTAAATAAATGAGACAAGTAACAAGTGTTTATCTATGAATTTCAATAAGAAATACAGAAAAAACTGCAGAAGCAACTGCTACCCTAAACCAATCTATCACCATTTACCTCTTTATCTGGCCAAATCTGCATTAACTCCTATGAATGGTGAATACTTTGTTTCAAGTCTTCCACTAAGAAATTCTCCGTATGTCTGACACAGAGATTTGAGTGTGGATTTGTACTGCCTTATACAGATTTGTAGCATCCTCTTCAGAGTGCAAAAGGGGAAAAATCACATTACCTTACACATACCTTACGGTGAGTGAAATTTATAACTAAGAAACTGTGGCGTAAGGACCAGCTAAGAGAAGCCTCAGAGGTAGGTCAGATGTCTGTGTTTCATTCTCCACCAGCACACTGTTGTCATCTTTGTATGTTAAGAGCTCAAACTATCCAAGCACATCTCTGGTGCTTTAAATAGACACTTACCAGTTCCCTCATTTGCACCATTCTGAGCAGCTTCCCAAACTACTGGTTTTGTCCCACACCCATCTATAGATGGAGAATCTGAATAGTCCGCAGGATTAAACGTCCTTGGGTTTGAAATAAAGAATAAAGGTAAATGAAGCAATCACAAAATTAACCGTGTATCATCTTTACCAAAATAAGCCCTGTCCTCCCAAGAATGACCATAAGAGACTTCATCCTCCTTCTCTTATTTAACCAACAGCCACTTCTGGCCACTGGAATGTAGATCTGAAAAGCAAAGGTTGCTCAGGGATTTCCATACACTATTGTATGATGCTCCTACTTCCCTAAAGGGCTGTCCTCTGCATCCTAAAGCGGATGTGGAGATCTACTGTAGTTCTACACAGGGAAATGGCTCTAATGATAAACCCACCTGTTGACTCCCAACAAGACCTAGACTTAAATAGGCAATAGGTCTTTTCTTCCCAAGTCAGAATTCAAGCTAGCTTTGAACATTTCATAACAGAGATATATGACTTGTTTTGTTTAGATGGATGCAAGTAAAAAGAAAACATCTCGCTCAGTGCTTTTTAAAACAAAATCTTAAATACTCATGATTCAGATATCTAACCAGAACCAAATTAAGTAACATCACTAAAATTTTCAAAACAGAACTTTTTCAACTTCATGCCATGAGCTCTTTTTTATTTATTTATTTTCATCCGTCTTCATTCTTTGGCACATGTGGGCCTCCCATTGTAGTGGCCTCTCTTGTTGCAGAGCTCCAGCTCTGGGCACATGTGCTCCAGAGCGCTGGCACGTAATTGGACACACTGGTCCAGCCACTCTGCGGCACTGGGATCTTCCCAGGCCACGGATTGAACCGGTGCCCTCTGCACTGCAAGGCGGACTCTTTACGCACTGGACCACCAGGGAAGCCCAAAACAGAACTTTTTTAAAAAAATCTGAGCATTATTGGAGTGTCACCAACATAAAGAAACAAGACTTTTTTTGTTTGTTCAGTGGAGGACAAAATTCACAAATGTGTTCAAAGCTCTAGGCTGGGCATAAGTGTTCAAATGTTCTAGCCAGTTTGTTCCATGCATTTTCACCTTTCCTTTGTCCACAGGGAGCTCAGGCAGAAAACAAATGGCAAGAGTCACCATCTGAAGGCAATGGCCCAAAACACTGCTGCGGTGAAGATATGGAAAAACAAAGGACTCCTCCTCTCTTGCCTATCATCTACTTACAACCTCTGTAAGATGTTTAAATACTTTTTATAATGAGGAAGGGAAGGCTAATGTTGCAGATAATAGCAAAAACTGAACAAACAAGCAGAAATAATGAATGACTATATCATCTATTTAATAACAATATACTCATCCTCCACTATTCTAATTCAAGTAAAATGATTGTTCTCCATGAAAAACTTTAAAACCATTAAAAAATTTTTTTAAATAGTGCATTTACTTACCATTCAAAGACAACTGCTGGATTTACCAACATAACTCTTAAGCAATGGCTTTCAACTGGGGTGGTGTGCCTCGCCCTCCCAGGGAACATGTGGCGGTGTCTGGAGACATTTTTTGATTGTCACACTTGAGGAGGGGTGCTACTCGCATCTAGCAGGGAGAGGCCAGGGATGCTGCTAAACATCCTACAGCGTAAAGGGAACCCCACCACCTCAATGAACTACTATCCAATCCAAAATGGCAACAAAGCCAGGGCTAGAAAACCACTCTGAAGCTGACCGCAACGCAATTCTATTTTTTCTATTGCACTTTTTTTTAGTATTTTCTCTTTTTAAACATAAAAAACAGCTGATTCACCAGGATACTTAATCAGGTACAGGACAGAGGAAGGAAAGACTTAGAGATAACAACTAGAGAAGGTAACAACTTCAAAAACAGGATGGCTAGGACTTACCCCATCCCTTGGGTTGAGAATCTTCCTGCCCCTCTCCCTCTGCCACGTCCAAATCCTTAAAAAAAAAAATTGTCAAAATAATACTTGTATTCTACACAAGCACAAGCTGATTTCAGATCAACCATTCTTTCAGAATATACTCCATGCCTTAGTGTACTGAGTATATGAACAGCCTGCCTCCTTCTCTCTAACCCAAGAACTCCTTCCCTCTTATGTCTTACCTCTCCCACGAGCTCGCCTGCCTCGATCTGAAGGCTTGTCCCCTTGATTGCAATCAATTCCATTCTCTTCACCTCTAACTAAAGAAGAAAAGAGCAAACAGCTATTAAAGACAAGGAGAAAAGGAGTCCTACTCCTCAACAACAACAAAAAAGTCATTTCAAAAAAGGGTTTGGAAAATAACAAAACCAAGCCAGAGTGGCTCAGAAAACTGAATGATGGCACAACTTGCTTAATTTGTAGGTGAAAATTCAAAATGAAATTAAAATGACATACTTTTTAATTTTGTATGTACTTGCTCTCCCGTAAAATTTTCTTCCAACGAATATGTTTGTTAGGCAACTATACACAACACAATTTGCTCATTGGTTAAGTTCAAAGCCTGGAAAGGCACAGACTACTCAACTACAAAGCCAAAGAAATACTGAGTTCTTAGGGAAATTAACTTTTTTAATAGTGGTGCCAAACCATTAAATAATGTCATTTACTTACCATTCAAAGACAACTGCTGGATTTACCAACATAACTCTTAAGCAAGGGCCCGGGTGGTGTGCCTCCCCAGGGAACATGTGGCGGTGTCTGGAGACATTTTTGATTGTCACACTTGAGGAGGTGCTACTCGCATCTAGCAGGGAGAGGCCAGGGATGCTGCTAAACATCCTACAGCGTAAAGGGAACCCCACCACCTCAATGAACTACTATCCAATCCAAAATGGCAACAAAGCCAGGGCTAGAAAACCACTCTGAAGCTGACCGCAACGCAATTCTATTTTTTCTATTGCACTTTTTTTTAGTATTTTCTCTTTTTAAACATAAAAAACAGCTGATTCACCAGGATACTTAATCAGGTACAGGACAGAGGAAGGAAAGACTTAGAGATAACAACTAGAGAAGGTAACAACTTCAAAAACAGGATGGCTAGGACTTACCCCATCCCTTGGGTTGAGAATCTTCCTGCCCCTCTCCCTCTGCCACGTCCAAATCCTTAAAAAAAAAAATTGTCAAAATAATACTTGTATTCTACACAAGCACAAGCTGATTTCAGATCAACCATTCTTTCAGAATATACTCCATGCCTTAGTGTACTGAGTATATGAACAGCCTGCCTCCTTCTCTCTAACCCAAGAACTCCTTCCCTCTTATGTCTTACCTCTCCCACGAGCTCGCCTGCCTCGATCTGAAGGCTTGTCCCCTTGATTGCAATCAATTCCATTCTCTTCACCTCTAACTAAAGAAGAAAAGAGCAAACAGCTATTAAAGACAAGGAGAAAAGGAGTCCTACTCCTCAACAACAACAAAAAAGTCATTTCAAAAAAGGGTTTGGAAAATAACAAAACCAAGCCAGAGTGGCTCAGAAAACTGAATGATGGCACAACTTGCTTAATTTGTAGGTGAAAATTCAAAATGAAATTAAAATGACATACTTTTTAATTTTGTATGTACTTGCTCTCCCGTAAAATTTTCTTCCAACGAATATGTTTGTTAGGCAACTATACACAACACAATTTGCTCATTGGTTAAGTTCAAAGCCTGGAAAGGCACAGACTACTCAACTACAAAGCCAAAGAAATACTGAGTTCTTAGGGAAATTAACTGTTTGAAGTTTTTCCAGAATACTGTCCAGAAGATGCCAACAGTCTTTCTTCTCCTCATTCCTATACTGGCATTAATGACTCTGTAATACAGAAACTTTATGAACAACACTGGCATAGCTTTCTCCCCTTACCTCTTTCAGGGCTTAACTCTGCAAGTTGTCAGTGAGGCCTCCCATGGCCACGCTCTTTCTCAAACCTCTATCTATATATCCCATCTCTCTGCCTTTGTTTCCCTAGAACATAACTGCTACATAAGGCAACTGAAACACTACAATATTAATAAGTTGTTACTTCTCTTCTTTATTACTGTATCTCACACTACCTCCCTTAAAAGTCTTAGAAGAGCAGTAACTTCTCTGTGGTCCAGTGGCTAACAGTCTGCACTCCCAGTGGAGGGAGCCTGGGATCCATCCCTCACCAGGGAACTAAGGCCCACATGCTGCAATTAAAGATCTAGCATGCCACAAATAAGACCCAGTAGAGTCAAATAAGTAACTAAATAAAAATAAATATTGTTTAAAAAGTCTTAGAAGGGGAAAGATTCCTGTATTATTCATTGCTGTATGTCTTTAAGAATATCTACCACATTGCAGATGCGCTATAAACAACTGTGGAATAAATAAACTAGCAAAAGTCCGTAAGGAGACATGTTAAATATTTATATTCTATTCATCCATAATTTAACTACTTTGGCATGCTTGCACAGCAGGTAGTGCTGTTTTGGTTCAACAATGCCAAAACCTGAGTCGAATAAAAAGTACTGCGAAAAATCTTCCCTATTCAATTCCTTAATCTAAACCTTCCAATACTGTAAGTATCCTACTAAAAAAAAAAGGGGAAATAACAAAACCAAGCCAGAGTGGCTCAGAAAACTGAATGATGGCACAACTTGCTTAATTTGTAGGTGAAAATTCAAAATGAAATTAAAATGACATACTTTTTAATTTTGTATGTACTTGCTCTCCCGTAAAATTTTCTTCCAACGAATATGTTTGTTAGGCAACTATACACAACACAATTTGCTCATTGGTTAAGTTCAAAGCCTGGAAAGGCACAGACTACTCAACTACAAAGCCAAAGAAATACTGAGTTCTTAGGGAAATTAACTGTTTGAAGTTTTTCCAGAATACTGTCCAGAAGATGCCAACAGTCTTTCTTCTCCTCATTCCTATACTGGCATTAATGACTCTGTAATACAGAAACTTTATGAACAACACTGGCATAGCTTTCTCCCCTTACCTCTTTCAGGGCTTAACTCTGCAAGTTGTCAGTGAGGCCTCCCATGGCCACGCTCTTTCTCAAACCTCTATCTATATATCCCATCTCTCTGCCTTTGTTTCCCTAGAACATAACTGCTACATAAGGCAACTGAAACACTACAATATTAATAAGTTGTTACTTCTCTTCTTTATTACTGTATCTCACACTACCTCCCTTAAAAGTCTTAGAAGAGCAGTAACTTCTCTGTGGTCCAGTGGCTAACAGTCTGCACTCCCAGTGGAGGGAGCCTGGGATCCATCCCTCACCAGGGAACTAAGGCCCACATGCTGCAATTAAAGATCTAGCATGCCACAAATAAGACCCAGTAGAGTCAAATAAGTAACTAAATAAAAATAAATATTGTTTAAAAAGTCTTAGAAGGGGAAAGATTCCTGTATTATTCATTGCTGTATGTCTTTAAGAATATCTACCACATTGCAGATGCGCTATAAACAACTGTGGAATAAATAAACTAGCAAAAGTCCGTAAGGAGACATGTTAAATATTTATATTCTATTCATCCATAATTTAACTACTTTGGCATGCTTGCACAGCAGGTAGTGCTGTTTTGGTTCAACAATGCCAAAACCTGAGTCGAATAAAAAGTACTGCGAAAAATCTTCCCTATTCAACAACTTTCCTCTTAATCTAAACCTTCCAAATACTGTAAGTATCCATAAGTGTGGAGAATAAACACCTTTATCTATCAGCCAACCAAAAAACCTTAAAAACTACAGGATGCACCAGATTAGAGAAGGCAGTTTGAAGACACAACAGAACACCTCCAGTCCAGGTCAGTGCTAATATGAAATTGTGTCAGTTGGGGTTTTAACGAACTACAAAGTTGTAACTCATTACTACGTGTTAACTATACTAACAAATATTGTACTGTCACTGAATCATCTGTGAGCTTTTCAGTATGCTTTTTAGTATGAAAATTTTCATAAAGCAAAGTTGAGACAAAGGTCTGTACTTACACTCTCTCCCACGATTGCCACCTCTTACTTTCCAGTTGTTGTTTCCACGTCCACGGCTCACTTCTCTCTCACTTCTCTTCTCTCTATTCTCTTTGTTTTCTGAACTTTCTTTTCCAAAATTCTTCTTCTTTCCTCCTACAGTCTCCCATGAAGTCTACCGAAAAGAAGAGCATTTATTCAGTGCTGTCCCCTGAAGTGAATACAATCAGCAAGGGTATGTGCATTTATCTTTCGACTTAATTACTCAGACCTTACAGTTTGCATGCCTAGCACCTTAACTCTTCTCATAAACACACTGTGCTTTCTGATGATAAAGACAGCAAATCTCTTGCTAGGTTCTTGCCGCTATGGAGAGCACAAAACAGTACAGGAACCAGCTGAATTGAAAGCATACTGCATGCGGTCCCCCCACAGAGCCTTTTTCTAAGTGATTCAATTTCAGAGTAAGCAAATAGCTATTCTAAATTTTTTTAAAAAACTTAACATTATTATCCAAATAACCGTAAGTGCTAGAAACTAATAAATTAAAAATAAAGAGATATACCTGAGATATACCCAAAATTATGGAGAGTAAAATCATAAAGAAATTTTTTCAACACACACCTCTGCTGAATTCATATATTTGGTTACACATAAAACGATCAGATGTGTAAAAAAAATTAAAACAAGTTATTTCCCACCTGTAGCTTTGATAAAAATTTTTTTAAATCAACACCCAATAGTTACAGCAGATAATCAGCTTTTCTGATTTCTGGTGTACATCCATTCATTCAAACCTTCTGGAAGTCCACCTGGCAGTAGTGTTCAAGTTTTATCAATTCACAACTTTTGGCCCAGCAATTCTACTTCTTGGCTTTTATTCAAAGGAAATAATCTGATAATGGTACAAATATCTGTATGCAGACAATGAACAGAAAGAAAGGATGGAAAATTCCCCAAATATTTAGCTTAATAGACTACCTACCTTAGAAAATCCATAAAGTGAGAAATAAAATAGGATGGCATTTTTAAGCCCAAATGAAAGCTTGTGTACTGTTGCAAAAAGTAGTACTTATCTAAGTGAGGGTCTTTTAAAACGATTTAACCTTTTTATTTTTCTGTGCTGTCCTTTTAATTGGCAAAAGCAATAAAGTTTATATATTCCAGAAAAGAAATCCTGCAGTATACAAACAACTATGTTCACTGATATGAAGAAACGTGACAAATTTATATAGAGAAGACAGAAAGAATCCTATCCTCTAAGGTTATCAAGAAAAAAAGGCAAATTCTAGAGGTACTGGAAAAATTCACACAACTGAGTCAGCACGAGACACATATATACACAAATTACAATGTCTTCACACAGCCACACCTAAAGGTATTTAATCATTATGAAAAGACAGACTTCTGTATAAAGCATTTAAAAGACTACTGTCTTTCCTATTTTCATTCACCAAAGGATAACCTAAGCAAGTCTTGGCTTGTGAACAAAAACTAACCAGAACTTACCCGGGTAGGAAAGTAGGGTAAGGAACCTTTAAAGGGCAACTGGACCACCAGCACAGTGAAAGCCAGGGAATATGACTGCACATGTTATGTTACAGAACAGTCTACAAGCTTGCACAAAGGCTTTCAAAGATAATGAAATAATTACAGTAGACTTTCAACAGAACTTCTGGCAACCTTTGTCATCTATATGTTGCTACTTGAAAAACAGGTCTGAAGAAATGCTAAAAGAAACAGTCCTCCAAGACACCATATTTTAGCAATCAGAAAAGCACTTTTCCAGGGCCAGCTCATGCAAAATCACTCTCCTACCCCTTTATATTTGCCAAGAACTAAACAATACAAACAGGCTTCCCAAGTGACTCAGTGATAAAGAATCTGCTTGCCAATGCAGGAGAGAGACACAGGCGATGCAGGTTCAATTTCTGAGGCAGGAAGCTCCCCAAGGAGGGACTGACAACCCACTCCAGTACTCCATGGACAGAAGAGCCTAGTGGGCTACATGCTATAGGGCTTCTTGGCTTTTATTCAAAGGAAATAATCTGATAATGGTACAAATATCTGTATGCAGACAATGAACAGAAAGAAAGGATGGAAAATTCCCCAAATATTTAGCTTAATAGACTACCTACCTTAGAAAATCCATAAAGTGAGAAATAAAATAGGATGGCATTTTTAAGCCCAAATGAAAGCTTGTGTACTGTTGCAAAAAGTAGTACTTATCTAAGTGAGGGTCTTTTAAAACGATTTAACCTTTTTATTTTTCTGTGCTGTCCTTTTAATTGGCAAAAGCAATAAAGTTTATATATTCCAGAAAAGAAATCCTGCAGTATACAAACAACTATGTTCACTGATATGAAGAAACGTGACAAATTTATATAGAGAAGACAGAAAGAATCCTATCCTCTAAGGTTATCAAGAAAAAAAGGCAAATTCTAGAGGTACTGGAAAAATTCACACAACTGAGTCAGCACGAGACACATATATACACAAATTACAATGTCTTCACACAGCCACACCTAAAGGTATTTAATCATTATGAAAAGACAGACTTCTGTATAAAGCATTTAAAAGACTACTGTCTTTCCTATTTTCATTCACCAAAGGATAACCTAAGCAAGTCTTGGCTTGTGAACAAAAACTAACCAGAACTTACCCGGGTAGGAAAGTAGGGTAAGGAACCTTTAAAGGGCAACTGGACCACCAGCACAGTGAAAGCCAGGGAATATGACTGCACATGTTATGTTACAGAACAGTCTACAAGCTTGCACAAAGGCTTTCAAAGATAATGAAATAATTACAGTAGACTTTCAACAGAACTTCTGGCAACCTTTGTCATCTATATGTTGCTACTTGAAAAACAGGTCTGAAGAAATGCTAAAAGAAACAGTCCTCCAAGACACCATATTTTAGCAATCAGAAAAGCACTTTTCCAGGGCCAGCTCATGCAAAATCACTCTCCTACCCCTTTATATTTGCCAAGAACTAAACAATACAAACAGGCTTCCCAAGTGACTCAGTGATAAAGAATCTGCTTGCCAATGCAGGAGAGAGACACAGGCGATGCAGGTTCAATTTCTGAGGCAGGAAGCTCCCCAAGGAGGGACTGACAACCCACTCCAGTATTCTTGCCTGGAAAACTCCATGGACAGAAGAGCCTAGTGGGCTACATGCTATAGGGTCACAGAGCTGGACACATCTGAGCACGCACCATACATACATATATACGTATAAGAAATATATATTTTTAAGCATGCTAATGCAAGAGACATATCTCAAAACCATTTTGTCACACAAACAAAACAGCATTCTAATGAAATGAAAAATTCAGTACTTAAAATTCTGCTCAATGGTTTCCTCTTACAACTACTCTTACATTAGAAAGAAAAACATACCCCTACAAATAGTGAGGACAATTCCACTTAACATTATTTTTAAAGTAATCCTCTTCCTTCAGAAGGCCCAGGCACAAAACAAGGTTAGAAAACTGGACAAGATTTGCTTGCTTTCATAGTTCAAATGTTCCTGGCTCCTAACAATCCTATCATCTTAACATTCTCCAGCAGCCCATTCCAATTAACGCTACCCCAGGTAGGGGAAGACAGCCCTTACAACTGGTTCACCATGGCTGCTGCAGACAACAAGCTAAGAACAAGGCAAACAGGATAAAAGAAATGATTGATCACAGAATTATCCTAAAAATCCCAGGGTTTCCAAAGGACTTTCTCTCTGCCTTTCCATTTCCTCTACAGGTCTCTTACCTCCAAACAGGAAAAGACCATTTGTGTCTGTATTCAGGCCCTCATTTGCAAGTTTCTAATCTTTTTAGAAAACAACATGGCAGATCTAGAGCCAACTGTGCAATTTCTAGGTTCCAGAGGGAACCAAAAGGTTTTTATGTAGTTTTCAGTCCAGAACCACCTACTTTGGGTTTATTTCAAATGAAAAGAGGAAGTTGAAACTCTTTATTGATATAGAACTGGACGTTCGATAAGATTAAAAGATTCACCCAGCCATCACAGAAAAGGAACAATGATGTATCTGTGGGAGCTAAAGAAAAAGCAACAGAAAACAACACCTGGGCCTATCTCTACCATACAAAAGAAAACAGATCCCCCAATTAACAATCTAGAAATATTTCCTTTATTCAGTGATATTTTTTAAATAAGGAGGGCAATTTAGCCCTTCGGCTTATTTTAAAAAATAAGTGGGAGGCCTCCAGAAGATCCAAATCTCTCTCCAAGAAGTGAGGATTTACTAAGTTTAATGCGGAAGAATTTGAAAACATGGTGACAGAAAAGCAGCTCATCCTGAATGGCTGTGGGGTCAAATAAATCTCTAACGGTGGTCCCCTGGACAAATGGCAGGTCCTGCACTCCTGAGAGCCTTGGTGCTGTCCCCTCCTTAATCACATCTAACAATAAATCCTATTATCCTGTCAAAAAAAAATAAAGCACAAACCATTCTACACTGCATCCATTAGCAATGACCTGAACACTCTCCAAATGTTACAAAACCCAGCAAATAAGTGTCAGCAAACAAGAACTCTTCAAATTTTGATTTCCTCACTTAGCATGATACATTTTCCCAACAAACTAACAGACTTGGTAATTTTATCATGTTGGACCAGTGTTACCTTGCACAGAATTTTACCCACAGATACTGCTATGTTCAAATAAGGAAATATTTTCCCAATGACAACTATATAATTATAATTTAGACTTATAATTATAAACTTCATTCTACTTGTTTCCTAATAAAAAGATACTCATTTCAATTTTGAAACTGTCACAGTGGCTCACTTTAATACAGCCTTTTCCTAAAAAGTCTACCCTAAAAATGAGAACCTGATTAAGCCTCAATAATGATAAGGAAGGCACTTTTTTTTAATTTCTTTTTTTTTTTGGCCACTTCTATTGGTCTTTATCTATTTTCATCCATCTTTGTTCTTTGGCCTGTGTGGGCCTCACATCGCAGTGGCCTCTCTCCTCGCAGAGCACCGGCTCTGGGTGCACGCGCTCCAGAGTTCTGGCTTGGTAGCTAGACACATCAGTCCAGCCGCCCTGTGGCACGTGAGATCTTCCCAGGCCAGGGATCAAACCAGCATCCCTTGAACTGCAAGGCGGTGTTCTTACCCACTGGACCACCAGGGAAGCCCAGCACTTTTTCATGTGTTTGTTCATCTTTATAACCCATTTAGGTGAATGACTGTTTTAAGCTGCTCTGAATTGGTCTCCTCAATGAAAAATACAAATGAAATACTGTGCAATTTCTGTGTAGAAAAGAAAGATCAGGGCTGACATCTGCCTCTGGTGTGGCTTTAGCAGCATCCTTTCTAAAATAAAAAGGAAGGAGCTTTAGTGTGTATGTGTATTCCTCAAACTCTATGAAGCTTAAAATATTTTTCTTTATTTTATGAATCTGTCAAAACTTTCATGAAAACATGTCTCTAGAATATTGACACATAAGCAAACAGATATACCAGAAAATCATGGTTTTCTGTTAATCTACGTTTACAAATGGCAGGTCCTGCACTCCTGAGAGCCTTGGTGCTGTCCCTCCTTAATCAAACATAAATCCTATTATCCTGTCAAAAAATAAAGCACAAACCATTCTACACTGCATCCATTAGCAATGACCTGAACACTCTCCAAATGTTACAAAACCCAGCAAATAAGTGTCAGCAAACAAGAACTCTTCAAATTTTGATTTCCTCACTTAGCATGATACATTTTCCCAACAAACTAACAGACTTGGTAATTTTATCATGTTGGACCAGTGTTACCTTGCACAGAATTTTACCCACAGATACTGCTATGTTCAAATAAGGAAATATTTTCCCAATGACAACTATATAATTATAATTTAGACTTATAATTATAAACTTCATTCTACTTGTTTCCTAATAAAAAGATACTCATTTCAATTTTGAAACTGTCACAGTGGCTCACTTTAATACAGCCTGTGCCTAAAAAAGTCTACCCCTAAAAATGAGAACCTGATTAAGCCTCAATAATGATAAGGAAGGCACTTTTTTTTAATTTCTTTTTTTTTTTGGCCACTTCTATTGGTCTTTATCTATTTTCATCCATCTTTGTTCTTTGGCCTGTGTGGGCCTCACATCGCAGTGGCCTCTCTCCTCGCAGAGCACCGGCTCTGGGTGCACGCGCTCCAGAGTTCTGGCTTGGTAGCTAGACACATCAGTCCAGCCGCCCTGTGGCACGTGAGATCTTCCCAGGCCAGGGATCAAACCAGCATCCCTTGAACTGCAAGGCGGTGTTCTTACCCACTGGACCACCAGGGAAGCCCAGCACTTTTTCATGTGTTTGTTCATCTTTATAACCCATTTAGGTGAATGACTGTTTTAAGCTGCTCTGAATTGGTCTCCTCAATGAAAAATACAAATGAAATACTGTGCAATTTCTGTGTAGAAAAGAAAGATCAGGGCTGACATCTGCCTCTGGTGTGGCTTTAGCAGCATCCTTTCTAAAATAAAAAGGAAGGAGCTTTAGTGTGTATGTGTATTCCTCAAACTCTATGAAGCTTAAAATATTTTTCTTTATTTTATGAATCTGTCAAAACTTTCATGAAAACATGTCTCTAGAATATTGACACATAAGCAAACAGATATACCAGAAAATCATGGTTTTCTGTTAATCTAGAGATACAAGGTGTAGCAAGAGATGATGACTGAGATGAAACAGTGGAGCCAAGAGAGGTTTTTCAGACAGTAAAAATGTTCACAGGCCCACAGAATTTTAGCAACTGTGTTTAAGGCTGGAGTAGACAACCAAATTCTCTTTAGAGTCTTCAAAATCTACAACTTCATGAAGAAACCATACGTACATAAGAAAAACAGCCATTTCCAATTAGTGTTCCTTCTGGTCCTAAAACATATATGGAATGGCCACCCTAACCCCTCCACCTCCACCAAATAAGGTGAAGTTGAAAATGCAATATGAAACTGGAGACCAAGCTTAGCAATGCAAAACAATAATACTTACTGTGTCTGAATTCCCTTCCAGCAATATATTGATAGCTTTGTTGACATCTCCATTACAGTCATGTAGAGCCACTATACATTCATCCTGGTTTTTTCCTGTCACTTCCATAAGCTGTTGGAATTATAAGAAAATGATTACTGAAACCCCACAGTGGCATTTGACATTAAGATTCTAATGTATAAAGACAAAGATTATGCAATCCTTCCACATGAAGATGGCCTCTTCTAGACTCTAGGCATACAATCCAAGAACAAGTTCACCTGTTTTTTTGGTGGACTCCATGTCTTTCCACCAATACTGGTAAAAGTCAAACTACAGATCAACCCTTCTCCAAGCTGACCAAGCATCGGACTCCTCATCAGTAGCATACAATCCAAGATCAGTTTTGTTCTCAAACTTACCCACTGGACCACCAGGGAAGCCCAGCACGTTGTCGGCTGTTTGTTCATCTTTATAACCCATTTAGGTGAATGACTGTTTTAAGCTGCTCTGACTTGGTCTCCTCAATGAAAATACAAATGAAATACTGTGCAATTTCTGTGTAGAAAAGAAAGATCAGGGCTGACATCTGCCTCTGGTGTGGCTTTAGCAGCATCCTTTCTAAAATAAAAAGGAAGGAGCTTTAGTGTGTATGTGTATTCCTCAAACTCTATGAAGCTTAAAATATTTTTCTTTATTTTATGAATCTGTCAAAACTTTCATGAAAACATGTCTCTAGAATATTGACACATAAGCAAACAGATATACCAGAAAATCATGGTTTTCTGTTAATCTAGAGATACAAGGTGTAGCAAGAGATGATGACTGAGATGAAACAGTGGAGCCAAGAGAGGTTTTTCAGACAGTAAAAATGTTCACAGGCCCACAGAATTTTAGCAACTGTGTTTAAGGCTGGAGTAGACAACCAAATTCTCTTTAGAGTCTTCAAAATCTACAACTTCATGAAGAAACCATACGTACATAAGAAAAACAGCCATTTCCAATTAGTGTTCCTTCTGGTCCTAAAACATATATGGAATGGCCACCCTAACCCCTCCACCTCCACCAAATAAGGTGAAGTTGAAAATGCAATATGAAACTGGAGACCAAGCTTAGCAATGCAAAACAATAATACTTACTGTGTCTGAATTCCCTTCCAGCAATATATTGATAGCTTTGTTGACATCTCCATTACAGTCATGTAGAGCCACTATACATTCATCCTGGTTTTTTCCTGTCACTTCCATAAGCTGTTGGAATTATAAGAAAATGATTACTGAAACCCCACAGTGGCATTTGACATTAAGATTCTAATGTATAAAGACAAAGATTATGCAATCCTTCCACATGAAGATGGCCTCTTCTAGACTCTAGGCATACAATCCAAGAACAAGTTCACCTGTTTTTTTGGTGGACTCCATGTCTTTCCACCAATACTGGTAAAAGTCAAACTACAGATCAACCCTTCTCCAAGCTGACCAAGCATCGGACTCCTCATCAGTAGCATATACATATATACATACCAACATTCCCAATATTCAGGATCAGCTTTCTGACTGCTCAAACTAGTTCACAGGCTTGGGATTCCCAAGTTTCTGAACTACTCAAATATTAAGTGGGGAGTATACGTGGCCCAAGGACCAAGCGTAAGTGTGTGGCCACAACTCCCAAATATCCAGGCCAACGGCTTGCACTCTCTAGCAGTCCAGCTGTCTGATGACGTTCAGTACACGGGCTATCACTGCCTGGATCAGAACACGCCACATACAGACTAATCGCTAACGCTAAGGTCTCACAGGTGGAATTTGGCGACTGTCACAAAACTGACTCTTGGGTATACTATTTTCTCAAGTAGGCTCAATAGGGTGCTGTGTCTGAAATCAAAGAAATCTTGGTGCACTCCCTTTAACAAGAGACATTAACATATTCAACACAAGAAACAATCAGAAACTAGGCACAATATAGGTTTCTCAATTATTAGTGAACAAATGTACGATTTAAGTATCCATTGTGGGTTTTTTCCCCTTTATTTTGTTGTTGTTAGAGTGAAAACTTCTTTATTTGGAATTACAGTAGGACTCAGTTTAGATGATCCCAATTTTGTTGGCAACATCCAAGGCAACATAGTCAGGAGCCAGTCGAACATATGCCTTCTTCTCCCCATTAGGCCTGATCACGGTATTGACCTTAGCCCCATCAATGTCATAGAGCTTCTTCATAGTCTGTTTTATTTGGTGCTTGTTGGCCTTGACGTCCACAATGAATACCAATGTGTTGTTGTCTTCTATTTTCTTCATGGCTGACTCAGTGGTGAGGGCGAATTTGATGATGGCATAGTGGTCAAACTTGCTTCTCCTAGGGGCACTCTTCCAAGGGTATTTAGGCTGCCTCCTCATCCACCAGTAGGTGGGTGATGTCTGGATCTTTCTTTTTTCTGTGGTTGTGGACACCTTTCAACACTGCTTTCTTTGCCTTCAAAACCTTTGCTTTGGCTTCACTTCTAGGAGAGGCAGGGCTTCCTTCTTTGCCTTCGGCACCACCCTCATGATAAGGCCATCTGTTGTGTTTTAACTACATTTAACTACTTCAATATGTACTAATATCAGTTGTAGCTCATAATACTTTGACCCCCAACATTGGAAGTGACTTCTCTGTGGTCACAGAACAATTTGCCCATCCAAAACCAAGGTCTCCTGATCTTGTAAAGACAGCTCCTCAGACACTATTTCCTCTTATTTCCTGTGTTACACAAAAAGGCTCAATACACTCCACAGCTTTTCAGAGCTTCAGTCTCTGCATGTCTACTACCGAGGTCAGACTTTTATCAGTGATTTGTAGCGGCCCAACACTCACCATACGTAGTTGTTAAGATACACAGTAACTGTTGAAATTCCCCCAGTAACTGGATTAGTCAGAGAGAACCATCCTTAAAACTCAAAACTCTGGGGCTTCCCTGGTGGTCCAGTGGGTAAAGACTCCACCTTGCAGTGCAAGGGGCACCAGTTCAATCCCTAGCCTGGAAGGATCCCAAGTGACAAAAAACAGCTGGGCCAGTGTGTCCAATTACAAGCCAGGGCTCTGGAGCGCATGCACCCAGAGCCAGTGCTCTGCAACAAGAGGCCACTGCAATGGGAGGCCCAAACATGCCAAAGAATAAAGACGAATGAAAAATAATTGATGACTTAGAGGCAAAAAAATAAAAAAACAAAAAAAATTAAAATGTTAAAAAGAAAACCTCAAAGCTCTGTACAGTGCTTGTGTGCGTGTCTGCTAAGCTCCTCAGATAAATATGTAGAATGTCTCAAACAATTCATAAACCCAGCCCAGTGAAGGAGTTTTATGACTTTTTAAGAACTTTTTAAGCCTCTTTGTGGCTTTCCAAAAATATCACTGTACGTCTGATGATAGCAACTGTAGGTAAGAACAAAGAGTTTACCATAGTAAAGGGTTAAAGAGGTCACCAAGGAACTTTCACTACAAGGAATTACTGGTGGACCTCCTCCAAGGTAAGGCTAATAGTTTGGCATCTAGAATCCTGAATGGGAAGAAGTCTTAGCAAGAAAGAAGAACATGAAATTAATGTTATATCACATTATTAATGTCATCTCACATTAGAACTTCACATTGCTAAAGCTCTAAATGAAGACACAACTCGCGAAAACCTTTGCTTTGGCTTCACTTCTAGGAGAGGCAGGGCTTCCTTCTTTGCCTTCGGCACCACCCTCATGATAAGGCCATCTGTTGTGTTTTAACTACATTTAACTACTTCAATATGTACTAATATCAGTTGTAGCTCATAATACTTTGACCCCCAACATTGGAAGTGACTTCTCTGTGGTCACAGAACAATTTGCCCATCCAAAACCAAGGTCTCCTGATCTTGTAAAGACAGCTCCTCAGACACTATTTCCTCTTATTTCCTGTGTTACACAAAAAGGCTCAATACACTCCACAGCTTTTCAGAGCTTCAGTCTCTGCATGTCTACTACCGAGGTCAGACTTTTATCAGTGATTTGTAGCGGCCCAACACTCACCATACGTAGTTGTTAAGATACACAGTAACTGTTGAAATTCCCCCAGTAACTGGATTAGTCAGAGAGAACCATCCTTAAAACTCAAAACTCTGGGGCTTCCTGGTGGTCCAGTGGGTAAAGACTCCACCTTGCAGTGCAAGGGGCACCAGTTCAATCCCTAGCCTGGAAGGATCCCAAGTGACAAAAAACAGCTGGGCCAGTGTGTCCAATTACAAGCCAGGGCTCTGGAGCGCATGCACCCAGAGCCAGTGCTCTGCAACAAGAGGCCACTGCAATGGGAGGCCCAAACATGCCAAAGAATAAAGACGAATGAAAAATAATTGATGACTTAGAGGCAAAAAAATAAAAAAACAAAAAAAATTAAAATGTTAAAAAGAAAACCTCAAAGCTCTGTACAGTGCTTGTGTGCGTGTCTGCTAAGCTCCTCAGATAAATATGTAGAATGTCTCAAACAATTCATAAACCCAGCCCAGTGAAGGAGTTTTATGACTTTTTAAGAACTTTTTAAGCCTCTTTGTGGCTTTCCAAAAATATCACTGTACGTCTGATGATAGCAACTGTAGGTAAGAACAAAGAGTTTACCATAGTAAAGGGTTAAAGAGGTCACCAAGGAACTTTCACTACAAGGAATTACTGGTGGACCTCCTCCAAGGTAAGGCTAATAGTTTGGCATCTAGAATCCTGAATGGGAAGAAGTCTTAGCAAGAAAGAAGAACATGAAATTAATGTTATATCACATTATTAATGTCACCTCACATTAGAACTTCACATTGCTAAAGCTCTAAATGAAGACACAACTCTAAAATTTTATAGCTTTTCCAATCTATGTTCGGAAACACCTCAATATGTGAAAAGGCATGATTCAGCTCTTCCTTAACATTAAACAAAATTTTCTGAGAAGTTGCCAAACACTCAACATACTTTCTATATACAGGTATACGCAATTTCAGCATAGTTTCACAAATGCTCATTGTCCACATGTAATACTAGTAATTCACAAAGGTTCTACTGCTATAATTTCTTCATTCTAGCCACCAATACAGGTATTTAACCACAAGTTCAAACTCCAATTATTTGCAACTAACAAACATACTTTAAGAATCTTGCCTGTGTTAAAAAAAAAAAGGGTCTTGCCTGGATGAAGCTCAAGCTGGAATCAAGACTGCCAGGAGAAATATTAATAAGCTCAGATATGCAGATGACATCACTCTTATGGCAGAAAGCAAAGAAAAACTATAAGAACCTCTTGATGAAGGTGAAAGAGGAGAGTGAAGGCTGGTCGAAAATTCAACTATCAAAAAATGAAGATGACAGCATTCAGTACCATCACTTCATGGCAAATAGATGGGCAAACAATGGAAACAGTGACAGATTTTATTTTCTTGGGATCCACAATCACTGAGGACAGTAATTGCTGTCATGAAATTAAAAAACACTTGCTCCTAGGAAGAAAAGCTATGATAAACCTAGACAGCATATTAAAAAGCAGAGTCATTGGGCTTCCCTGGTGGTCCAGTGGGTAAGGACACCGCCTTGCAGTGCAAGGGGCGCCGGTTCGATCCCTGGCCTGGGAAGATCCCACGTGTCGCGGAGCGGCTGGACCGATGTGTCCAACTACCGAGCCAGAGCTCTGGGGCGCATGCGCCCAGAGCCGGCGCTCTGCGACGACAGCGGCCACCACGATGGGAGGCCCACATGGGCCAAAGAACAAAGATGGATGAAAATAGAGAAATGAAAGACCAATAGAAGTGGCCCGCCCTCCCCCCTCCCTCCCCACCCCACCCCACCCCTCTCAGGGAAGAAGTCTTAGCAAGAAAGAAGAACATGAAATTAATGTTATATCACATTATTAATGTCATCTCACATTGATTTAAAGCTCTAAATGAAGACACAACTCTAAAATTTTATAGCTTTTCCAATCTATGTTCGGAAACACCTCAATATGTGAAAAGGCATGATTCAGCTCTTCCTTAACATTAAACAAAATTTTCTGAGAAGTTGCCAAACACTCAACATACTTTCTATATACAGGTATACGCAATTTCAGCATAGTTTCACAAATGCTCATTGTCCACATGTAATACTAGTAATTCACAAAGGTTCTACTGCTATAATTTCTTCATTCTAGCCACCAATACAGGTATTTAACCACAAGTTCAAACTCCAATTATTTGCAACTAACAAACATACTTTAAGAATCTTGCCTGTGTTAAAAAAAAAAAGGGTCTTGCCTGGATGAAGCTCAAGCTGGAATCAAGACTGCCAGGAGAAATATTAATAAGCTCAGATATGCAGATGACATCACTCTTATGGCAGAAAGCAAAGAAAAACTATAAGAACCTCTTGATGAAGGTGAAAGAGGAGAGTGAAGGCTGGTCGAAAATTCAACTATCAAAAAATGAAGATGACAGCATTCAGTACCATCACTTCATGGCAAATAGATGGGCAAACAATGGAAACAGTGACAGATTTTATTTTCTTGGGATCCACAATCACTGAGGACAGTAATTGCTGTCATGAAATTAAAAAACACTTGCTCCTAGGAAGAAAAGCTATGATAAACCTAGACAGCATATTAAAAAGCAGAGTCATTGGGCTTCCCTGGTGGTCCAGTGGGTAAGGACACCGCCTTGCAGTGCAAGGGGCGCCGGTTCGATCCCTGGCCTGGGAAGATCCCACGTGTCGCGGAGCGGCTGGACCGATGTGTCCAACTACCGAGCCAGAGCTCTGGGGCGCATGCGCCCAGAGCCGGCGCTCTGCGACGACAGCGGCCACCACGATGGGAGGCCCACATGGGCCAAAGAACAAAGATGGATGAAAATAGAGAAATGAAAGACCAATAGAAGTGGCCCGTCCATCCCCCTCCCTCCTCACCCCACCCCCCAAAAGATAAATAAATAATAATTTAAAAAAAAAAAAAAAAAGCAGAGTCATTACTTTGCTTACAAAGGTCCATATAGTCAAAGTCATGGTTTTCCACGTAGTCACATATGGATGTGAGAGTTAGACCATAAAGAAGGCTGAGCACCAAAGAATTGATGCCTTTCCACTGTGGTGTTGGAGAAGACTCCTGAGCGTCCCTTGGACTGCAGAGATCAAACCAGTCAGTCCTCAGGGAAAGCAATCCTATTATTCAGTGGAAGGACTGATGCAGAAACTGAAGCTCCAATACTTTGGCCACCTGATGAAGAGTTTCTCACAGGAAGAAAAGACCCAGATGCTGGGAAAGACTGAAGGCAGGAGGAAAAGGGAATGACAGAGAATGAGATGATTGGATGGCATCACCAGCTCAATGGACATGAGTTTGAGCAAGCACCAGGAGATGGTAAAGGACAGGGAAGCCTCCCGTGCTGAAGTCCATGGGGTTACAAAGAGTAGGACATGACCGAGTGATTTAACAACAACAAAAAAGTTAGATTACAAAACTTTCAGTATCCTTTGCCAGAAACATACCTGTTTAACTTTAGCTTCAAACTCTGAATCATTTTTATCAAAGATTACTTGAGCAAGACGCATCTGTTCAGCTGTTGCCTGGAAAAACAAATACAACTATTAAAGATTTAATGCCTTTAATGAATCTGGTGCAAACAGATAAAAAGTTCTCAATCACTACGGTTACAAAAATACCGATTAACTAAAAAAACAAAAGGATTCAAATTTAGACCTCTTAAGTGTATATAATGTGTTCCTGTAAGGTAAATAAGTACCAAATTAAATAGCATAAAGGTCCCATTCCTTTGGCCAAATGACTTGAATAAACTCCTGATCATTTTCCTTGAAGCCATGTGACTCATTTAGATTTTCTTTTTTGAATTTTCTTTCCCTTGGGGAGATGAAGTTACTGCATAACAGAAAGTAGAATAGGAAGCAGTGAAACAACTTCCCAAATAGAGGCTTCAACCCAGCCTTGCTGTCAAAAAGCAAAAAAGCTCTGCTACCAACCCAATAGAGATTAATTCTGAAGAGAAGGCATCCAAAGTGAGGATTTTTTAAGTTACAATTTTTGACCAGTTTTTTTTTTTTATGATTTTCATCTAACAGAATTTTAAAAGAAGTAACTGTCAAACACTGGTCAGCTACATAGAAAATTATTTTCAACTTGCATTTTTCACCCAAAATCCTTTTTTCTAAAAAAAAGTCAAGTTACTGAATCTTTGAGGTTTACTTTTGTAGTATTTGCAGTAATTAAAAATTAGGACAGGGCTTCCCTGGTAGCTCAATGGTAAAGAGTTCACCTGCCAATGCAGGAGACACGGGTTCGATCCCTGATCTGGGAAGATCCCACATGCTGCGGAGCAACTAAATCCATGAGCCACAACTATTGAGCCTTGGAGCCGCAACTACTGAGCCCACGTGCTGCAACTACTGAAGCCCGTGAGCCCTAGAGCCTGAGTTCCACAATAAAAGACGCCACCACAACAAGAAGCCTGCTCACCTCAGCTGGAGAGTAGCTGCCACTCCCTGCAACTAAAGAGCCTGTGGCAGCAGTGAAAACCCACAACAGCCAAAAATAAATACATAAATAAAAGTTAAAAATAAATAAAGCAAGCTAAAACATTAAAAAAAAAACAAAAAACCCACCTGCCCATGCAGGAGGTGCAAGAGATGGACAAGGGACAGATTAGGAGTATAGGATTAACGGATACAAACTACTATACAAAAAATGGGTAAGGCGCAAGGAATTACTGCACAGCACAGGCAACTACTGAATTTAATATCTTTTAAATAACTATAATAAATAATCTTAAAAAAATACATACATATATATATATATATGAGTCACTCAGCTGTACACTTGAAACAATGTTGTAAATCAATTATACTTCAATTAAAAATATACATATACAGACACACATAATAAATGGGGGGGAAATCCAAGAAAGTGAACTGCAGACCAGTTGGAGAAATTCAGTCACTCACTGTATGATGTTTTAGAATGTGCCTGGTTCAAGACATTTCACAAAGAAATTACTGCATATAGCAATTTCACCAAAGGCAGGAATTCTGGCTATATCTTTCTGAAAACATACGTGGGATCAATTAGAAATGATAGAGCAAAGGGGAAGATAACCATAATAGTACCTCTAAAGGCTACAATCTTTAAACAAATAAGAGGCTTCAACCCAGCCTTGCTGTCAAAAAGCAAAAAGCTCTGCTACCAACCCAATAGAGATTAATTCTGAAGAGAAGGCATCCAAAGTGAGGATTTTTTAAGTTACAATTTTTGACCAGTTTTTTTTTTTTATGATTTTCATCTAACAGAATTTTAAAAGAAGTAACTGTCAAACACTGGTCAGCTACATAGAAAATTATTTTCAACTTGCATTTTTCACCCAAAATCCTTTTTTCTAAAAAAAAGTCAAGTTACTGAATCTTTGAGGTTTACTTTTGTAGTATTTGCAGTAATTAAAAATTAGGACAGGGCTTCCCTGGTAGCTCAATGGTAAAGAGTTCACCTGCCAATGCAGGAGACACGGGTTCGATCCCTGATCTGGGAAGATCCCACATGCTGCGGAGCAACTAAATCCATGAGCCACAACTATTGAGCCTTGGAGCCGCAACTACTGAGCCCACGTGCTGCAACTACTGAAGCCCGTGAGCCCTAGAGCCTGAGTTCCACAATAAAAGACGCCACCACAACAAGAAGCCTGCTCACCTCAGCTGGAGAGTAGCTGCCACTCCCTGCAACTAAAGAGCCTGTGGCAGCAGTGAAAACCCACAACAGCCAAAAATAAATACATAAATAAAAGTTAAAAATAAATAAAGCAAGCTAAAACATTAAAAAAAAAACAAAAAACCCACCTGCCCATGCAGGAGGTGCAAGAGATGGACAAGGGACAGATTAGGAGTATAGGATTAACGGATACAAACTACTATACAAAAAATGGGTAAGGCGCAAGGAATTACTGCACAGCACAGGCAACTACTGAATTTAATATCTTTTAAATAACTATAATAAATAATCTTAAAAAAATACATACATATATATATATATATGAGTCACTCAGCTGTACACTTGAAACAATGTTGTAAATCAATTATACTTCAATTAAAAATATACATATACAGACACACATAATAAATGGGGGGGAAATCCAAGAAAGTGAACTGCAGACCAGTTGGAGAAATTCAGTCACTCACTGTATGATGTTTTAGAATGTGCCTGGTTCAAGACATTTCACAAAGAAATTACTGCATATAGCAATTTCACCAAAGGCAGGAATTCTGGCTATATCTTTCTGAAAACATACGTGGGATCAATTAGAAATGATAGAGCAAAGGGGAAGATAACCATAATAGTACCTCTAAAGGCTACAATATTTAAACTTAAAAATTGCTGGAGAATTGTCTGTGCTTCATAAATACATACAAATTACAGAAACAAAGAACATTCCTTTAACTCTATCAGGACATCATATAAAATATTAGTAAGAAAGACAATGAAGTTGACAAACCTTCACTAAAGATCATAAGCAGAACAGTTACTGCCGACAGCATTTTGCTGTAGGCAACAGTGTAGGGCTTCTACATACTTCCTTAATTTCATTTTGATACTGTTGCACCCACACATTTCTATCTGTAAAGTCATTCTTCATTACCATATGTAAGGTAAATACTAATTACTAATGTACTCAGACTTAGCTTTTTCAGCTTAAATACTCTGACTGAAATATTCTTTGCATTTCTCTTCAGTGATAGCGTCTGTTTTATTCCTAAGAGTATGATCTAGACACAGCACAGCTGATGCATTTAATAGTACAGTGCTGAGGGTTCCCTTGTAGCTCAGTGGTGAAGAGTTCACCTGCCAATGCAGGAGACATGGGTTCGATCCCTGAGCTGGGAAGATCCCACATGCTGCAGAGCAACTAAGCCCGTGAGCCACAACCATGGAACCTGTGCTCTAGAGCCTCGGAGCCACAACTATGGAGCCCATGTACCATAATGACTGAATCTCGTGTGCCCTAGAGCCCAAGTTCCACAACAAGAGAAGTCACTGTAACAAGAAGCCTGCTCACCTCAACAAGAGAGCAGCCCCCATTCCCTGCAACTAGAGAAGAGCCTGTGGCAGAAGTGAAAAGCCAGAATAGCCAAAAACGAATAAATAAAATAATAATAATAAAAAAAAAAACAGTACAGAACTGCAACACTAGCATAGCATACTGATGAAATAAAAAACATTTTCAATCAGAAATCCTAAATACTTTTTTCCTTTGCTGACTACCCTAGTTAAGAGAAAATTAACATTAAATATTCAATAACCAAAACAACAAACAAATTATAGTATGACAGAAAAGTTGCCAGGCTGAGCTCTAGAATGTGTCAAGAGATCTGTTCCGCTTCTGAAATAAGAGGAAAAAGCAGAATCAGGGGTAAGTTTACAAGGTTATACACCCTCCCCTACAAACATTAGTGAGATCCAGCATACAACAGAGTGGGAAAAAAAAGAGTCTGGCCAAGAGAAACACCAGTACTAACTCTCTTCCTCTGGATCTCTCTTCCCTTCACTTGGCTCATAATGAGCTAAAGTGACTCTCACACAATGAACAATGTGTTCATAGCTTTTCTATGGAGCCAAATGTTTTGTGCTGGATCTGTCACTCAGTAGATTTGGAAAATATAATGAAGTGGGATTTTTTAAATCATCCTTATGCCCACCATCCAAAGATAACTATTATTAGTTATAATTAAAATTTTAAGGTAAATACTAATTACTAATGTACTCAGACTTAGCTTTTTCAGCTTAAATACTCTGACTGAAATATTCTTTGCATTTCTCTTCAGTGATAGCGTCTGTTTTATTCCTAAGAGTATGATCTAGACACAGCACAGCTGATGCATTTAATAGTACAGTGCTGAGGGTTCCCTTGTAGCTCAGTGGTGAAGAGTTCACCTGCCAATGCAGGAGACATGGGTTCGATCCCTGAGCTGGGAAGATCCCACATGCTGCAGAGCAACTAAGCCCGTGAGCCACAACCATGGAACCTGTGCTCTAGAGCCTCGGAGCCACAACTATGGAGCCCATGTACCATAATGACTGAATCTCGTGTGCCCTAGAGCCCAAGTTCCACAACAAGAGAAGTCACTGTAACAAGAAGCCTGCTCACCTCAACAAGAGAGCAGCCCCCATTCCCTGCAACTAGAGAAGAGCCTGTGGCAGAAGTGAAAAGCCAGAATAGCCAAAAACGAATAAATAAAATAATAATAATAAAAAAAAAAACAGTACAGAACTGCAACACTAGCATAGCATACTGATGAAATAAAAAACATTTTCAATCAGAAATCCTAAATACTTTTTTCCTTTGCTGACTACCCTAGTTAAGAGAAAATTAACATTAAATATTCAATAACCAAAACAACAAACAAATTATAGTATGACAGAAAAGTTGCCAGGCTGAGCTCTAGAATGTGTCAAGAGATCTGTTCCGCTTCTGAAATAAGAGGAAAAAGCAGAATCAGGGGTAAGTTTACAAGGTTATACACCCTCCCCTACAAACATTAGTGAGATCCAGCATACAACAGAGTGGGAAAAAAAAGAGTCTGGCCAAGAGAAACACCAGTACTAACTCTCTTCCTCTGGATCTCTCTTCCCTTCACTTGGCTCATAATGAGCTAAAGTGACTCTCACACAATGAACAATGTGTTCATAGCTTTTCTATGGAGCCAAATGTTTTGTGCTGGATCTGTCACTCAGTAGATTTGGAAAATATAATGAAGTGGGATTTTTTTTTTTTAAATCATCCTTATGCCCACCATCCAAAGATAACTATTATTAGTTATAATTAATTAGAAGACACTTCTTGAAAGGAAAGTTATGACTAACCTAGACAGCATATGAAAATGGAAAGATACCACGATATCACTTTGCTGACAAAGCTCTGTATAGTCAAAGCTATGGTCTTTCAGTAGTGGTCTTTCTGTTTTTCCAGTAGTCATGTAGGGATGTGAAAGCTGAACCACAAAGAAGGCAGAGCACCAAAAAATTGACGCTTTCATATTGTAGTGTTGGAAAAGACTCTTGAAAGTCTCTTGGACTGCAAGGGGATCAAACCAGTCAGTCCTAAAGGAAATGAACCCTGAATATTCACTGGAAGGACTGATGCTGAAGCTCCAGTACTTCAGCCAACTGATGGGAACAATCAACTAGATGGAAGAGACCCTGATGCTGGGAAAGACTGAAGCCAAAGGGAGAAGAGGGGGACACAGGATGAGATGGTTGGATGACATCAGTGATCAATGGACATGAACTTGGGCACACTCCAGGAGACAGGGAGAGGGAGGCCTGGTGTGCTACAGTAAATGCGGTTGCAAAGAATCAGACAGGACTAGGCAACGGAACAACAAACAACAATTAGTCTCTTTGTTTAAATGTTTTAACAGGGCTTCCCCTGGTGGTCCAGTGGGTAAGGACACCGCCTTGCAGTGCAAGGGGCGCCGGTTCGATCCCTGGCCTGGGAAGATCCCACGTGCCCGTGGAGCGGCTGGACTGATGTGTCCAATCACCGAGCCGGAGCTCTGGAAAGCATGGCGTCCAGAGCCGGTGCTCTGCAACGACAGAGGCCACCGCGATGGGAGGCCCACAGGAGCCAAAGAACAAAGATGGATGAAAATAGAGAAATGAAAGACCAATGGAAGTGGCCCGCCCGACCCTCTCCCTCCCCAACCCGACCCTCGCCCAAAATAAATAAATGAATAAATCTTTAAAAAAAAAAAAAAAAGTTTTAACAGCTGGGTTATAAACACAATATGGGGGTATTTCAGTAACCAGGCCTTTTCCATTAAAATTTCAAATATTATTATAATTACTTCATAACTTATGAAGAACATACAATAAGAGTAAAAAATGGCTATCATTTAAAAAAGCTATTAGGGCTTCCCTGGTGGTCCAGTGGGTAAAGAGTCCACCTTGCAGTGCAAGAGGCACCAGTTCAACCCCTGGTCTGGGAAAATCCCACGTGCCACGGAGCAGCTGGACCGATGTGTCCAACTACCAAGCCAGCACTCTGGAGTGCATGCGCCTAGAGCTGGTGCTCTGCAACAAAAGAGGCCACTGCAATGGGAGGCCCACATAGGCCAAAGAACAAAGATAAATAAATGAAAGATCAATAGAAGTGGCCAAAAAAAATTTAAAAAGAAAAAGACTAAAGAGAACCAATACCTGAATACGGTGTATGATCAAGGGCTTAAATTAGCTAAAAAGGACACTATTGGGACAATCGGGGAAATATGAATACAATGTACAGGTTACATTAGATGAGCTGATTTCCTAATTTTTGATAATTGCATTGCAATTATATAAAATAAGATCCTTGCTTTTTAAAAAATAATCACAGCAATATTGAGGGGTCAAGATACACCATGTCTGCAACTTATTCTCAAAAGGTTCAAGGGAAAAGCAGTGCCAAGTTTCTCCTTCGTAGGAGAAGAGAGAAAAGGATCAATTAGGAAACATGGTGAAAATGATAAAATCTGGGGGAAATCTGGAAGAAGGATATTCAGAAATTGTGTGTACTAACTCTTGAAGCATTTCTCTAACTCTTCAAGCAATTAAAAAAAAAAAAAAAAACAACGGAGGGTCAAAGAGACTTCGTTAATACATCTCATTGGTAAAGTGGAAAACTTAGGTCCCAAGCCCAGGTTTATTCATATTAAGTTTATTCAGATGTAAGAGCTCACCACCTTCTTACATTCTGCTGCCTCCATAGGGTATCTCAGGAAACCTCTACCACTAGACATTTAGATTAGGCAGTGTCTTCTGTCCACCCACATCCCACCCCCAATAAGACATTTAGATTAGGCAGTGTCTTCTGTCCACCCACATCCCACCCCCAATTTCAGGTTGCTCCCTTAGGAAGTACTTCCCAGATATGGTTAATGGATAAATGAACAAAACAATTTTACTAATACTGTTTTGAGAAATTTGCACAATACTTTTTTTGTCTTTTTCTTTTTCTTTTTAAAAGCAACATAAGAATCTAAGTGTCTAGGAATTCTCAAAGTTCAGTGCATAGCATTTTTTCCCCCAAATTATATAAAATGAGCAACTAAAGGGCCAATGGAAAAACTATTACGGACAACACTTGGTGGCCCTCCTTCCTCCATTATGTAGACTTTGATTCTAAGGAAATCAGAAATCTAAGGGCCTAGAAATCCTTCTCAAAGCTCAATGGGCAGCTTTCCAAAAATTTTATTTAGGTGGGAGATGGAGACAGTTTACATTTTCAACAATTCACTTTAATCTTTACTGCTGGCCAGGCAAGGCCTTAGCTCTCCAACCAGGTATCGCACTCACACCTGTGCACTGGAAGTGCGGAGCCCCAACCCCTGGACCACCAGGAAGTCCAGAAAACACAGCATTTCAAACTCTCTTATAATTCAGATTTTTCTCTACTTTAGAGCATTCTCCATATACTTGAGTTTTTCTTATTACATTCCAGGGACACACCTTGATTAATAATAAAGAAAAGGAGATGGCCTAGGTGCTAATGGGTAGCAGGAAAAAAGTTCAGGATTAAATAGATAAGGAACAATGTCCTATTTAACCTGAATCAATATTTTCTCTGCCTATTACAGACTACCTACCTTTTTCTCAAGAGAAGAAAGGATCAATTAGGAAACATGGTGAAAATGATAAAATCTGGGGGAAATCTGGAAGAAGGATATTCAGAAATTGTGTGTACTAACTCTTGAAGCATTTCTCTAACTCTTCAAGCAATTAAAAAAAAAAAAAAAAACAACGGAGGGTCAAAGAGACTTCGTTAATACATCTCATTGGTAAAGTGGAAAACTTAGGTCCCAAGCCCAGGTTTATTCATATTAAGTTTATTCAGATGTAAGAGCTCACCACCTTCTTACATTCTGCTGCCTCCATAGGGTATCTCAGGAAACCTCTACCACTAGACATTTAGATTAGGCAGTGTCTTCTGTCCACCCACATCCCACCCCCAATAAGACATTTAGATTAGGCAGTGTCTTCTGTCCACCCACATCCCACCCCCAATTTCAGGTTGCTCCCTTAGGAAGTACTTCCCAGATATGGTTAATGGATAAATGAACAAAACAATTTTACTAATACTGTTTTGAGAAATTTGCACAATACTTTTTTTGTCTTTTTCTTTTTCTTTTTAAAAGCAACATAAGAATCTAAGTGTCTAGGAATTCTCAAAGTTCAGTGCATAGCATTTTTTCCCCCAAATTATATAAAATGAGCAACTAAAGGGCCAATGGAAAAACTATTACGGACAACACTTGGTGGCCCTCCTTCCTCCATTATGTAGACTTTGATTCTAAGGAAATCAGAAATCTAAGGGCCTAGAAATCCTTCTCAAAGCTCAATGGGCAGCTTTCCAAAAATTTTATTTAGGTGGGAGATGGAGACAGTTTACATTTTCAACAATTCACTTTAATCTTTACTGCTGGCCAGGCAAGGCCTTAGCTCTCCAACCAGGTATCGCACTCACACCTGTGCACTGGAAGTGCGGAGCCCCAACCCCTGGACCACCAGGAAGTCCAGAAAACACAGCATTTCAAACTCTCTTATAATTCAGATTTTTCTCTACTTTAGAGCATTCTCCATATACTTGAGTTTTTCTTATTACATTCCAGGGACACACCTTGATTAATAATAAAGAAAAGGAGATGGCCTAGGTGCTAATGGGTAGCAGGAAAAAAGTTCAGGATTAAATAGATAAGGAACAATGTCCTATTTAACCTGAATCAATATTTTCTCTTGCCTATTACAGACTACCTACCTTTTTTCTAATTCAACTTATCTTTTCCTTTTTTAAAAAAAAATTTTAAATTCATTTTATTTTTGGCTACACTAGGTCTTGGAAGCTGCTTTCAGGCTTTCTCTAGTTCCAATTGGGGATTACTCTCTAATTGCAGTGGTAAGGCTTCTCACTGTGGTGGCTTCTCTTATTGTGGCTCACAGGCTCCAGGGTGCGTGGGCTTCAGTTGTTGTGGTGCACAGGCTTAGCTGCTCCACAGCACATGGAATCTTCCCAGACCAGGGATCAAACCCATGTCCCCTGCATTTGCAGGTAGATTCTTAACCACTGGACCACCAGGGAAGTCCCTAGGCTACCTACTTTTTAAAAACAATTTTCAAAATCCTGGGTTTCTTACAAGGGAGAACATTAAAGGTTATGTGCCCCTTAATTTCTATAGTTTTAAACAAAGCAAACCAAATTTCCACAAAAACTTACCTGTACCACTTGTTTCTGTAGCTGTGTTGTCTGTGTTGCTGAAATCTGTGGTTTTTCCCGAGCACCTCTGGACCGGTCACTGCTCACCGAAGTCATCATATACAGTATATACAGAAGAATGTATGCACAAAACAGAAAATCTGCAAGAAAGCAGACACAGTAAGAAAGACTTCCAGGTTATAAAAGCAAACAGAAAGGATAATATTCAGGGATAAGTGAGAGATCAAACAAAGGTTCTCTAGAATGCAGATTCTCAAGAAACCAAGAAAGAACCCATTAAGGATTTTAGACTTTCCTGGTAGCTCTTAAGTCAGTTTTACTAAAGCAGTCTAAACGTCTATGGCTTATGATTACAGCAGTTTTTTAAATTAATTTACAATTTTTAATTGGAAGATAACTAATTTACAATATTTTGTTGGTTTCTGCCATACATCAAGCTGAATGATCCATAGGTATACATATGTACCCACCCTCTAGAAGCCACCAAACCCTATTCCATACCACCCCTCTAGGCTGTCAAACAGCCCTGGCTTGAGTTCCCCGAGTTATACAGCAAATTGCCACTGGCTGTCTGTTTTGCATATGGTAGTGTGTATGATTCCATGCTACTCTTTCCATTTGTCCAACCCAATTCCTCCCGCCCTCCAACCTCCACCCACCAACCCTGTAGTGTCCATAAGTCTGTTCTATGTCTGTGTCTCCCTTGCTGCCTTGCAAATAGGATCACCACAACCATCTTTCTAGATTCCCTATATATTCATTAATATACGATATTTACTTTTCTTTTTCTGACTTACTTCATTCTATATAATAGGCTCTAGGTTCATCTATAACATTAGACAAATTCTTAGAAAAGTATAACCTTCCAAAACTGAACCAGAAAGAAACAGAAAACATGAACAGACCAATCACAAGCATAGAAATTGAAACTGTAATAATAATAAAAAATCTTCCAACAAATCTAAGTCCAGGGCCAAATGGCTTCACAGGCAAATTCTACCACAAGTTTAACACCTATCCTGCTCAAACTTTCAAAAAATTGCAGAGGAAGAACACTCTACAAGGCCACCATCACCCTGATATGAAAACCAGTCAAAGACACCATAAAAAAAGAGAAAATTACAGGCCAATATCACAGATGAACATAAGAAACAAAAATCCTCCACAGAACTGTAGCAAACAGAATCCAACACATTAAAAGGGTCATATATCATGATCAAGTGGGCTTTTCCCCAGGACACAAGGATTTCTCAATATACGCAAATCAATGTGATACATCATACTAACAAATTGAAAGATAAAAACATTATGATTGTCTCAACAGATGCAGAGAAAGCTTTTAACAAAATCCAACACACATAGAGATCAGACTTACAAACACTGGGGAGAGGGAAGAGTGGGTGAGAGATATGGAAAGAGTAACAGGGAGCCCTATACTAGCACATGTAAAAGAGATAACTACTGTCAATGCGCTGTGGGAATTACTACATATTTCAAAAAGGGCCATACATCAAGCTGAATGATCCATAGGTATACATATGTACCCACCCTCTAGAAGCCACCAAACCCTATTCCATACCACCCCTCTAGGCTGTCAAACAGCCCTGGCTTGAGTTCCCCGAGTTATACAGCAAATTGCCACTGGCTGTCTGTTTTGCATATGGTAGTGTGTATGATTCCATGCTACTCTTTCCATTTGTCCAACCCAATTCCTCCCGCCCTCCAACCTCCACCCACCAACCCTGTAGTGTCCATAAGTCTGTTCTATGTCTGTGTCTCCCTTGCTGCCTTGCAAATAGGATCACCACAACCATCTTTCTAGATTCCCTATATATTCATTAATATACGATATTTACTTTTCTTTTTCTGACTTACTTCATTCTATATAATAGGCTCTAGGTTCATCTATAACATTAGACAAATTCTTAGAAAAGTATAACCTTCCAAAACTGAACCAGAAAGAAACAGAAAACATGAACAGACCAATCACAAGCATAGAAATTGAAACTGTAATAATAATAAAAAATCTTCCAACAAATCTAAGTCCAGGGCCAAATGGCTTCACAGGCAAATTCTACCACAAGTTTAACACCTATCCTGCTCAAACTTTCAAAAAATTGCAGAGGAAGAACACTCTACAAGGCCACCATCACCCTGATATGAAAACCAGTCAAAGACACCATAAAAAAAGAGAAAATTACAGGCCAATATCACAGATGAACATAAGAAACAAAAATCCTCCACAGAACTGTAGCAAACAGAATCCAACACATTAAAAGGGTCATATATCATGATCAAGTGGGCTTTTCCCCAGGACACAAGGATTTCTCAATATACGCAAATCAATGTGATACATCATACTAACAAATTGAAAGATAAAAACATTATGATTGTCTCAACAGATGCAGAGAAAGCTTTTAACAAAATCCAACACACATAGAGATCAGACTTACAAACACTGGGGAGAGGGAAGAGTGGGTGAGAGATATGGAAAGAGTAACAGGGAGCCCTATACTAGCACATGTAAAAGAGATAACTACTGTCAATGCGCTGTGGGTTAAGGGATCTTACATGGGGGCTATGCGATGGCCTGGAGGGGTGGGACTGGGCGGGGAGCAGGGGTGAGAATGGGATATACATATATGACTAATCTGGGATTATACATATCTGTAAACAACAAAACTCTGTAAAAGTGAAAAAGCAAAAAAAAAAAAAAAAACAACACACATTTATGATAAAAAAAGAAAACTCTCCAGAAAGTAGGCATAGAAGGAACATACCTCAACATAAGGGCCATACACAACAAACCCAGAGCAAACATTATTCTCACCATTTATACTGATTACAGCAATTCTAAACAAAAATATCAAATATCCCAACTTTAACCAGTACTTAGTTTACCACCTGGCCCTCATCCACAGATTTAACCAGAAACAGAAAATATTAGACAAAAAAAAATTTTTTCAGGAAGTTCCGAAAAGCAAAACTTGGAACACTATGGCAGTTATTTACACGGCATTTACATTGTATTGGGTATTATAAGTAATCTAGAGATTGACTTAGGACTTCCCAGGTGGCACTAGTGTTAAAGTACCACCACCTGCCAATACAAGAGATGTAAGAGATGTGGGTTCCATCAAATAATAAATCTTCCAAAGAGACAAAAATTGTAATTTTCCTTTATTTACTCAACAAATACTTATTCAATAGCTATTAAGAGCCAAGCAGATAACTGAATACAGTATCCCATCAAAACACAATTATAACAACAAAATACCACTTCACACCAAGTAGGATGGCTATTACAATTAAAAAAAATTTTAAATAGAAAATAAGTTCTGGCGCTTCCCTGGTAGCTCAGTGGTAAAGAAGCCACCTACCAATGCAGAAGACATGGGTTTGATCCCCAATCCAGGAAAATCCCACGTGCTTTGGAGCAACGAAGCCTGTGCTCCACAACTACTGAGCCTGTGCTCTGGAGCTCATGTCCTGCAATAAGAGAAGTCACTGCAACGAGAAGCCCTGGGACTGCAATAAGACCTGAGAAGCAATGAAGACCTGGTACAAGTCAAAAATAAATAAATAGGGCTTCCCTGGTGGTCCAGTGGGTAAGGACACCGCCTTGCAGTGCAAGGGGCGCCGGTTAGATCCCTGGCCTGGGAAGATCCCACGTGCCGTGGAGTGGCTGGACCGATGTGTCCAACTACATGTGCCCAGAGAAGGCGGTCTGCAGTGACAGAAGCCACTGCGATAGGAGGTCCACACAGGCCAAAGAACAAAGATGGATAAAAATAAACAAATGAAACACCAACAGCAGTGGCCAAAGATAAATAAATAAATAAAGTTATATAAAAAGGAAAAGAAGTTCCAGAAAGAAAATGCAGAGAAACTGGAATCCTTCAATAATAATGGTAGGAAGGTAAAAGTGGTACAGCCACTAAGGAAAACAGTATCATTCCTGTAGAGCAGAACTACCACCCAATTCAGTAATTCCACCTTTGGGTATAAACCAAAAAAATTAAAAGTAGGGTCTCAAAGAGATATTTGTACACCCATGTTCACAGTTAAAAACAGGTATCAATAACTTAAAAGTGGAATCAACCCAAGTTTCATAGAGACATGAGGACAAGCACATATAGAGTGTAAACATACAATGGATGTTACTCAGCCTTAAAAAGGGTGGAATCTCTGACACAGGCAGCAAACAAGGGAGAACATCTTGAGCACATTATAGGCCAGTCACAAAAGTACCAATATCCTATGCCTCTACTGATATGAGTTACTTGGAGTAGTCAAGTTCATAGGCAAAGTTGAACAGTAGTTACCAGAGTCTGGGAACATGAGGAAATGGGTAGTTATTGTTTAGGCAAAGTTGAATAGTAGTTACTAGAGGCTGGGAACATGAGGGAATGGTTAGTTACTGTTTAATGAGTATGAAATTTCCGTTGAGGAAGAGACATAAAAAGTTCTGAAAATGGATGGTCTCAAAACCATATGAAGGTACTTAATAAAGTGTACAAAAAGTACACTTTAAAAATGGTTAAAATGTAAATTTTGTATATTTTACCTAAATTTAAAAACAATAGAGCAATGTCTTAAGAGTTTAATTTCCAATCTAGAATTCTATACTCAGCAAAAATTCCAATCAACATGAAGACAGAAACAATCTGTGCTCATTTACCTCATACTTAGGAAGCTCCTAGAACAAACAAAACCTCTAAAACAGCAGACCAAGAAGAGGCCATTTGCAACTGATAAGGACGAATTACCTACTGAAATTCTTTTACAACATGTTTCCCTTGCAGTGTTCTTGCAGAGGCGGAAAAGCTAAATACTCAATTTCTCAGCATCCCTTGTAGTCTGGGATGGCCACAGGCCACTTTTCTCAAAAATAATCTTAATAGTCATAGCACCTTTATTCGCAGCCGTCTCAAACTAGAAATATACCAAATGTGCTTCAGAGTGACTACATAGAGCATATCCATACAGCTGAGTATGACTTAGCATAAAAGGGAAATCAACCGTTGAACAACATGAATGAATCTCAAACACATTACGCTAAGTGAAAGATGCCCTATTTAAAAAGCTGCATAGTGTATGCTTTCATTTTTAAAATATTCTGGAAAAGACAAAATCAGAGAAGAACTGAGGGATAATAAGCGAGTCTAACAGAGGAGACAGGAGAAGCAGCTCCCTCAAACGACCGTGAAAAACAACCCAGATGATGTCTTGAGAGACAGGAGGCCTACAGAGCAGGAAAACAGAGGGACACCAAAGAGACGCCACCAATAAAAGGCTTTTCTGACCATCGTAAATTAATCTGCATATATGAAAATGTATAATCAGTGGTGAATACAATGAAACTAAGCAACTATGGGAAAAAAAAACAATTACTGTTCCACATAAAAGGCAACATGGCTCAACTGTAACAGTGAATAGTGACAGCAACTTATTTAAATTTAGTACATGTTGAACACCAAGCTAAATATTTTATATAAATTACTCCCTGTAATCCTCACTCTATAGAATTTGGCATAACTCCCATGAAAAGGTTCTACACAAACCAATGAGGAGCAACACTGTGAGCACCAATTGCTTACGTTCTAGGTTACAGAGCCTACAAATCAAATCTGTAAGTCATTGCTACCTTCATAATCCTGCACTAGCACAACAGAAGCAAGACATCAAGGATGGAAGTGAAAAAAAACTCTCCCAACTTACAGAGCAATGTCTTAAGAGTTTAATTTCCAATCTAGAATTCTATACTCAGCAAAAATTCCAATCAACATGAAGACAGAAACAATCTGTGCTCATTTACCTCATACTTAGGAAGCTCCTAGAACAAACAAAACCTCTAAAACAGCAGACCAAGAAGAGGCCATTTGCAACTGATAAGGACGAATTACCTACTGAAATTCTTTTACAACATGTTTCCTTGCAGTGTTCTTGCAGAGGCGGAAAAGCTAAATACTCAATTTCTCAGCATCCCTTGTAGTCTGGGATGGCCACAGGCCACTTTTCTCAAAAATAATCTTAATAGTCATAGCACCTTTATTCGCAGCCGCTCAAACTAGAAATATACCAAATGTGCTTCAGAGTGACTACATAGAGCATATCCATACAGCTGAGTATGACTTAGCATAAAAGGGAAATCAACCGTTGAACAACATGAATGAATCTCAAACACATTACGCTAAGTGAAAGATGCCCTATTTAAAAAGCTGCATAGTGTATGCTTTCATTTTTAAAATATTCTGGAAAAGACAAAATCAGAGAAGAACTGAGGGATAATAAGCGAGTCTAACAGAGGAGACAGGAGAAGCAGCTCCCTCAAACGACCGTGAAAAACAACCCAGATGATGTCTTGAGAGACAGGAGGCCTACAGAGCAGGAAAACAGAGGGACACCAAAGAGACGCCACCAATAAAAGGCTTTTCTGACCATCGTAAATTAATCTGCATATATGAAAATGTATAATCAGTGGTGAATACAATGAAACTAAGCAACTATGGGAAAAAAAAACAATTACTGTTCCACATAAAAGGCAACATGGCTCAACTGTAACAGTGAATAGTGACAGCAACTTATTTAAATTTAGTACATGTTGAACACCAAGCTAAATATTTTATATAAATTACTCCCTGTAATCCTCACTCTATAGAATTTGGCATAACTCCCATGAAAAGGTTCTACACAAACCAATGAGGAGCAACACTGTGAGCACCAATTGCTTACGTTCTAGGTTACAGAGCCTACAAATCAAATCTGTAAGTCATTGCTACCTTCATAATCCTGCACTAGCACAACAGAAGCAAGACATCAAGGATGGAAGTGACAAAACTCTCACTTACGTAAACAGTCTCCCAAACACAAGACCTATGACTAGAGACATCATTTGCAGCCCACCTTTAGCACCATCTCCCTCACATTTTCTGACAATCATATACACTCAGAAAAATGGCAAAGTTAAACAACATGAACATTTAAAATAACAAAGTAAACCCAATAATATTTAAAAATTTTAAGTCATTGCTTGAATCAAAGGTCCACTGGAACTCTGCAACTAGGTCACTGCCAACAGAGCTTTGCAACAGTGGTGTGGAAAGACCCTAGGTAAGGGACAGTAAGCTAACCATACCTGCAAGAGGTGGCAGCTAGGAGGAGATACAGAACAAGCAGAATGTTGTAAGGATGAGGTACACTGAGCAACTCTTAATACGCTGTAAGCCCCATGAGGACAGGGATTACATCTGTCCTGTCACTTCTGTTCCTCCAGGGCCTAACAATGGGGTATGTGCTTCATCAGTTAATGTACATTTACCGAATAAAAGAGGTCTATCTAACTGAGGAGGCGATAACTGAGAGGCATTAAACTCAAGTAGCAATAAAGGGAAAAGACTCACTCAGACAAGAGGGTGCCCTCTCCTCAGGCCAACAGAAGGAATAAAAGGGAAGGTGCGGCAGCAGCTGAAGATTAGGACATGCAGCCAAAAGAGTTGGCTTTATCAATCTTTGTTTTTTTGAGAAAAGACAAAGCACCTGCAGAGAACGCATACTAGATGAGTTGGGGGTGGAGGAAGAAAATGGCAAAGGTTTTAATTGCTACTGAGAAGACTCTTGAGAGTTCCTTTGACAGCAAGAAGATCAAACCAGTCAGTCCCAAAGGAAATCAACCTTAAATTTTCATTTGGAAGGGCTGATGCTGAAGCTAAAGCTCCAATACTTTGGCCACCTGATGCAAAGAGGTGACTCACTGGAAAAGACCCTGATGCTGGGAAAGATTGAGGCAGGAGGAAAACAGGCGACAGAGGATGAGATGGTTGGATGGCATCACTGACTCAATGGAAATAAGTTTGAGCAAACTCAGGGAGACAGTGGACAGAGAAGCCTGGCATGCTGCAGTTGATCTGATCCCAGAGTGAGACACAACTTGCAACTGAACAACTATAGCTGAATATGACCGGAAGCTAAAAGAAGTAATGGTAAGAATTAAAATATGATACTGATGATCTTTCTGCTAAGAAAGTAAAAATCTTGAATGTCCATTGGCACTAATTCACGTTATGATGAAAGCAACTAGAATGTCAAAAATTCAGGATTACAACTCAATAATCAAGGTAGAAGTGAGTTAAGATGAATAGATCCTTTGCTAAAACATCCCACAAAATAAAAAGAACTGGGGCTTCGTGGTCCAGTGGGTAAAGAGTCCACCTTGCAGTGCAAAGGGTGCCGGTTCGATCCCTGGCACGGGAAGATCTCACATGCCATGGAGCAGCTGGACGGATGTGTCCAACTACTAGCCAGCGCTCTGGAGCACATGCGTCCAGAGCTGGTGCTCTGCTACAGGAGAGATCACTGCAATAGGAGCCCCATATAGGCCAAAGAACAAAGACAGATGAAAATAAATAAATGAAAAACCAACAGGGCTTCCCTGGTGGTCCAGTGGGACCGGTGTGTCCAATTACTGAGCTGGAGCTCTGGAGCGCATGCGCCCAGAGCCGGTGCTCTGCAACAACAGAGGCCACTATGATGGGAGGCCCACACGGGCCAAAGAATAAAGATGGATGAAAATAGATAAGTGAAAAACCAATAGAAGTAGCTGGCCCACCCCCCTCCCTCCCCAATCCACTTTCCCCCCATAAATAAATAAATAAATGTTTAAAAAAAAAAAGTGGCCAAAAATTAAAAAAAATAATAAAACAATAAAAAGAACCTGAATTTCAAACGAGAAGGAGCCCACTCTTCAAGTTTATGAGAAGGAGTCCACTCCTCAAGTTATGGATGATGTCATTAGGTGAAGAGTTGCTACCTCTGGGCCCTTTCTCATACACTTTAAGCTTCAATACGTATTTGAAAACATCCCTTCCCCCCAAAAATTCTCTCTCTAGTTATTACAATCTTAGATGCCAGATTTGGAACCTCATTAAAGATAAAATTTTGTGTTTCATTCTAATATAACATGCTGACTCAATCTTTGAGACCAGTAAATACTTAAACAATCTGATGAAAACTACAGCCCCTCCCCTCAGAAAAGGCAGAGCCACAGAAATTCTTGCCTATCAGCAGCAGAGTTACACCTCTTTTCCCCTTCCTCTCCTGTCAAAACCAATCTGTGAACAACCCACTCCACTTCCTCAATGCCCATGGATGCCTAGGCTAAAAACCCCACTCCAAGAATTTAGTAGAGCTTTAAAATGTATTTAAAGTTCAAGGATATTTCTGATCAGGCAAAATTAAAACTATAATTGATAATTTAGTCATTAAAATCTTACAATTCAGGCACTTTTAAAAAAAAAAATAGGCTTTATGTTTCCTTAAAAACAAAAAGCACCTGCTTGTTCCCAAAGGAACAATTAGGAGAAAACCTAACCCTCAATAAACTTGCACTTAGTATTTAATAAACATACAACCTATGTCTTTTTTGTGTGTGTGTGTGTGCTTTCTGAAGGAACTGATTGTTTTCAAGATCCGCTGAGATAGTACAAACCCAACAACTAACTGTAGTGTTAAAACAGTTTGCTGTGGAACTTCCCTGGTGGTCCAGTGGTTAAGAATCTGCCTTGCAATGCAGGGGACATAGCTTGGATCCCTGATCCGGGAGGATCCCACATGCCACAAGGCAACTAAGCCTGTGCATAACTACTGAGCCTGCACTCTAGAAGCACGAGTCTCAACTACTGAAGCCTGAGTGCTCTAGAACAAGAGAAGCCACTGTAATGAAAACCCATGCTCTGCAATTAAGAGTAGCCTCCACTAGCCACAACTAGAAAAAGGCCGAGCATAGCAACAAAGACCCAGCACAGACAAAAAGCAACAAAGATTAACATTAAAAAAAAAAAGCCTGCTGTTTCACATAAATATAGTTAACAGGAAAACATATGCATCCTTACCTCTGAACCACACTTAAGAGAATGAATTGGAAATAAACTGACCATCTATGACCTGCTGCTTAAATACCTGCTTAAATCAACTGGCCAAAATGTGGTACGTAAAAAATTATCTGCTTCAATGGAACATTACTCAGCCATGGAAAAGAACAAACTATTGCCATCTGCAGCCACATGAACAGACCTAGAGATCATACTTAACGAAATAAGTGAAATAAAAGACAAATATATGACATCACTTATATGCAGAATCTAAAAAACAAAAAAACAAGAAGTGAACTTATTCACAAAAAAGAAACAGACACACAAAAAACAAACTTATGATTACCAAACGGGAAAGTGGGCGAAGATAAACTAGGAATATGAAATTAACAGATATACATCACTATATACAAAATAGTTACACAGCAAGGACTTACTGTATAGCACAGGGAACTATATTCAGTATCTTATAATAACCTATGATGGAATATAATCAGGAAAACTATATATATGTTTAACTGAATCAGTTTTCTGTACACACCTGAAGCAATATTTTAAATCAACTATTCTTCAATTTAAAAAAATAAAACTCCCTGGGGATCCTGCAGGGGTGCTGTGCGACGGCCTAGAGGGGTGGGATGGGGGGGATATATGTATGACTAATCTGGGATCATACATATCTGTAAATAACAAAACTCTGTAAAAGCTAAAAAAATAAATAAAAAACAAAATCTTTCCTGGGGAAGTACAAAATATAGTAATAATGCATTTAATATCAAATCTTTAATGTTGAACCTCTTATACTGAAATTTTAAATTGAGATTTACCACTGTCTGCCACTTGAGCTGTCCAAGAAAACAAGCATACTACAATGCCCAAACTGACCCTACGTATCTCCTTCAGACTGTAGCATATCCATTCACTTAGGGAAGCCTAGAAACTCATTAACAGCTTTCTCAAGGTCTTCTTTTTAAAAAGCCAGATTTCCCTCTCTGCTGCCAAGGTTCGATCCCTGGTCCAGGAAGATTCCACATGCTACAGGGCAACTAAGCCCCTGTACAACTACTGAGCCTGTGCACTCCAACTAAGGTAACAAATCCATGTGCCACAACAGAAGATCCTACATGCCACAAGAACCAACCCAGCCAAATAAGTAAATGTAAATATTGAAAAGAAAATAAAGCAGCAAAACAAATCCAATTCCAATAACTACATATAAAATGTTGTATCAAATTAAATACAAAGCTAAAAATGTAGAGTGGCAATATATATATGGAAAAATGAAAACTAATGTAATATAGTCATTATTTCATGCCTAGGGAAAACATCAGAAGTTTTTAAGAATCCATTTTAGTTAGCGACAAAGCATTTTTACTAAAATGTAGCAATAAAACAAGAATATCCACTTGGAAACAATTTCCTTAATACTTTTTTTGGTCAGGGACTTCCCTGGTGATTCAGTGGTTAAGAATCCACCTTCCAAGGCAGGGGACACCAGTAAGATCCCTGGCCCAAGAAGATCCCATATGGCCACGGAACAACTAAGCCTGTGTGCCACAACTACTGAGTCCCGTGCTCTGAGCCACAACTATTGAGTTCACTTGCCCTAGAGCCTTTGTTCCACAACAAGAGAAGCCACTGCAATGAGAAGCCTATGCACCACAACTGGAGGGTAGCCCCTACTTATCACAACTAGAAAAAATCCACACACAGCACTGAAACCCCAGTGTAGCCAAAAAATAAATTTTAAAAATAAAAAGATCACATTTGCCTAATAATTATACAAAGTATAAATCCTTGAAACTAACAAAGCATTGTAAATCAACTATACTTCAATAAACATTGTAAAGAATCTTCAGATACATTATAATTAGTAAGTTTAGCAAGACTTCTAGATACTAAATAAAAATAAACGGGGACTTTCCTGGTGGTCTGGTGGCTAAGACTCCATGCTCCCAGAATGCAAGGGGCCTGGGTTCAATCCCTGATCAGGGAAGTAGATCCCACATGCCAGAAGGAAGACCAGGTACAGCCGAATAAAATAAATATTAAATTAAAAAAATGAATGTACACAAATTAATTACACCAGCGAACAAAAAAACCTGAAGTCGTCATCTACGGCTGCTTTTACACTACAATGGCAGTACTGAATAGTTATAAAACAGGCAATGCAGAAAATATTTATTATCTGGTCCTGAAAAAAGTATTCTAACTCCTGTTTTTAAGGTTCACTCAATAAAAGTGATCATTCTTCCTCGACTGGATTCAACCGAATTTCTACAGAAGTCTAACGAGGGTTCATCTCAAACTTCACAAGGTGATTCTAAAATGACAGTCAACAGGGAAGCCTAAAGTCAATGGCTAAGACACTCCTTACACCAAGGCACAAGGCTGGCCCGCCAGGTGTCAAGGGTTGTAATGCTACAGTAATTACAACAGCACAGGACCAGTACAGGGAGAGACAATCCATGCAACAGATCAGTTGAGAAAGCCCACAAATATGATTTCCAACAAGATGGCAATGCACATGGTCAAGAAAGATCAACTTTCAAAGAACTGACTATACTTTTAAAAATGTTTTTTCCTAAACTGTACATTTTAAAAGTTATGTTATAGGTACTTTAAGAACATACAAAAAGCTAAATTACTGATTTCAGAAGAAAATAAGGCTAATTTTTTAATCCCATAGAAAGGAATCTTTACATCATGACAGTAATTGTTTTCTTAAGAGTCAGAAGGTGCTAAAACTGCAAAGATTATCAACTTTGTTGTTTGGTCTCACCATGTGGCATACAAGATCTTAGTTCCCCAGCCAGGGTGCTCTGTGAGTACGTAGAGTCCTAACCACTGAACCAATATAGAATATAGGCAAAACACTCAAGGATATAAATCAAAGCAAGATCTTCTCTGACCAACCTACTAGAATAGCGGAACTAAATTCAAAAATTAACACGTGGGACCTAATGAAACTTACAAGCTTTTGTACAGCAAAAGAAATCACAAAAAAGCCGAACAGACAACCCACAGAATGGGAGAAAATCATAGCAAATGAAGCAACAGACAAAGAATTAATCTCCAAAATCTATAAGCAACTCAGACAACTCAACATCGGAAAAATGAAAAACAATAAACAATCAAAAAATGGAAAAAGGACCTAAACAGACACCTCTCCAAAGAGGACATACAGATGGCCCAGAAACACATGAAATGATGCTCAACCTCACTTATTATTAGAGAAATGCAAATCAAAACTACAATGAGATATCACCTCACACCCGTCAGAACGGCCATCATCCACAAATCGACAGACAATAAATGCTGGAGAGGCTGCGGAGAAAAGGGAACACTCTTGCATTGCTAGTGGGATGTAAATTGATACAGCCCCTATGGAAGACAGTCTGGAGAGTCCTTAAAAAACTAAAAATAGAAGCACCATACAACCCAGCAATCCCACTCTTAGGCTTATACCCTGATGAAATCAAAACTGAAAGAAACATCTGTACCCCAATGTTCATTGCAGCTCTCTATACAATAGCTGAAAGAAACAGCACAGGACCAGTACAGGGAGAGACAATCCATGCAACAGATCAGTTGAGAAAGCCCACAAATATGATTTCCAACAAGATGGCAATGCACATGGTCAAGAAAGATCAACTTTCAAAGAACTGACTATACTTTTAAAAATGTTTTTTCCTAAACTGTACATTTTAAAAGTTATGTTATAGGTACTTTAAGAACATACAAAAAGCTAAATTACTGATTTCAGAAGAAAATAAGGCTAATTTTTTAATCCCATAGAAAGGAATCTTTACATCATGACAGTAATTGTTTTCTTAAGAGTCAGAAGGTGCTAAAACTGCAAAGATTATCAACTTTGTTGTTTGGTCTCACCATGTGGCATACAAGATCTTAGTTCCCCAGCCAGGGTGCTCTGTGAGTACGTAGAGTCCTAACCACTGAACCAATATAGAATATAGGCAAAACACTCAAGGATATAAATCAAAGCAAGATCTTCTCTGACCAACCTACTAGAATAGCGGAACTAAATTCAAAAATTAACACGTGGGACCTAATGAAACTTACAAGCTTTTGTACAGCAAAAGAAATCACAAAAAAGCCGAACAGACAACCCACAGAATGGGAGAAAATCATAGCAAATGAAGCAACAGACAAAGAATTAATCTCCAAAATCTATAAGCAACTCAGACAACTCAACATCGGAAAAATGAAAAACAATAAACAATCAAAAAATGGAAAAAGGACCTAAACAGACACCTCTCCAAAGAGGACATACAGATGGCCCAGAAACACATGAAATGATGCTCAACCTCACTTATTATTAGAGAAATGCAAATCAAAACTACAATGAGATATCACCTCACACCCGTCAGAACGGCCATCATCCACAAATCGACAGACAATAAATGCTGGAGAGGCTGCGGAGAAAAGGGAACACTCTTGCATTGCTAGTGGGATGTAAATTGATACAGCCCCTATGGAAGACAGTCTGGAGAGTCCTTAAAAAACTAAAAATAGAAGCACCATACAACCCAGCAATCCCACTCTTAGGCTTATACCCTGATGAAATCAAAACTGAAAGAAACATCTGTACCCCAATGTTCATTGCAGCTCTCTATACAATAGCTAGAACATGGAAACAACCTAGATGCCCATCGACGAACGAATGGATACAGAAGCTCTGGTACATATATACAATGGAATACTACTCAGCTGTTAAAAGAAATGCAGAAGACTCAGCCCTAATGAGGTGGCTGGATTTAGCACCTATCATAAAAAGTGAAGTAAGTCAAAAAGAGGAGGCCAAGTACAATATACTAACACATATATATGGAATCTAGTAGGATGGTGATGATGGTACATGCAGTGAAGTGATGGAGAGACAAACGTGGACAGTGGACATATGGACATTGTGGGGAAGGAACCGTGGGTGGGTGGGAGGCGTAAAGGAAGTAGCATGAAGGCCTGTATTATCATTTGTGAAGAAAACAGCTATAGCCATTGCTCTGTGAGAAAAGGGGATCCTGCAAGGGTGCTGTGCGACAGCCTGGAGGGGTGGGATAGCGGGGATATACATAGGACTAATCTGGGATCATACGCATCTGTAAACAACAAAACTCTGTAGAAGTAAAAAGTAAGATAAAAACTTTAAAAAAAAAAAAGGAAAAAAAATTAAATTAAAAACTTCTGTTCGTAAAAAGTCATAAACTGGGTTTTTAAATAAAAACTTTAATCTCCAAAATCTATAAGCAACTCAGACAACTCAACATCGGAAAAATGAAAAACAATAAACAATCAAAAAATGGAAAAAGGACCTAAACAGACACCTCTCCAAAGAGGACATACAGATGGCCCAGAAACACATGAAATGATGCTCAACCTCACTTATTATTAGAGAAATGCAAATCAAAACTACAATGAGATATCACCTCACACCCGTCAGAACGGCCATCATCCACAAATCGACAGACAATAAATGCTGGAGAGGCTGCGGAGAAAAGGGAACACTCTTGCATTGCTAGTGGGATGTAAATTGATACAGCCCCTATGGAAGACAGTCTGGAGAGTCCTTAAAAAACTAAAAATAGAAGCACCATACAACCCAGCAATCCCACTCTTAGGCTTATACCCTGATGAAATCAAAACTGAAAGAAACATCTGTACCCCAATGTTCATTGCAGCTCTCTATACAATAGCTAGAACATGGAAACAACCTAGATGCCCATCGACGAACGAATGGATACAGAAGCTCTGGTACATATATACAATGGAATACTACTCAGCTGTTAAAAGAAATGCAGAAGACTCAGCCCTAATGAGGTGGCTGGATTTAGCACCTATCATAAAAAGTGAAGTAAGTCAAAAAGAGGAGGCCAAGTACAATATACTAACACATATATATGGAATCTAGTAGGATGGTGATGATGGTACATGCAGTGAAGTGATGGAGAGACAAACGTGGACAGTGGACATATGGACATTGTGGGGAAGGAACCGTGGGTGGGTGGGAGGCGTAAAGGAAGTAGCATGAAGGCCTGTATTATCATTTGTGAAGAAAACAGCTATAGCCATTGCTCTGTGAGAAAAGGGGATCCTGCAAGGGTGCTGTGCGACAGCCTGGAGGGGTGGGATAGCGGGGATATACATAGGACTAATCTGGGATCATACGCATCTGTAAACAACAAAACTCTGTAGAAGTAAAAAGTAAGATAAAAACTTTAAAAAAAAAAAAGGAAAAAAAATTAAATTAAAAACTTCTGTTCGTAAAAAGTCATAAACTGGGAAATTTTCTATCAACATACATCTGGGGCTTCCCTGGTGGTCCAGTGGGTAAGGACATCGCCTTGCAGTGCAAGGGTCGCCAGTTCAATCCTTGGCCTGGGAAGATCCCATGTGCCGCGTAGCGGCTGGAACAATGTGTCCAATTACTGAGCCAGCACTCTGAAGTACGTGTGCGCAGAGCCGGTGCCCTGTGACAACAGCGGCCACGTCGATGGGAGGCCCACATGAGCCAAAGAACAAAAAAGATTGATGAAAATAGACAAATGAAAAACCAATAGGGCTTCCCCTGGTGGTCCAGTGGGTAAGGACACCGCCTTGCAGTGCAAGGGGCGCCGGTTCGAGCCCTGGCCTGGGAAGATCCCACGTGCTGCGAAGCGGCTGGACCCATGTGTCCAATCACCGAGCCGGAGCTCTGGAGCGCATGCGCCCAGAGCCTGTGCTCTGCAACGACAGACGCCACGGCAATGGGAGGCCCACAGGAGCCAAAGAACAAAGACGAAATGAAAATAGAGAAATGGAAGACCAATAGAAGTGGCCCGCCCGCTCCCCTCCCTCCCCAATCTGAACCCCGCCCAAAGTAAATAAATAAATAAATCTTAAAAAAAAAAAAAAAAAAAACAATAGAAGTGGCCCGCCCGCCCCCTCCCTCCCCAACTCAGCCCCCCCCTCAAAAAAATAAAATACATCTGATAAGAATTAGTATTTGGATATTATTAAATACTAAGATGGATAAACAACATCTTATTATACAGCACAGGGAACTATATTCAATATCCTGTAATAAACCACAATGGAACAGAATATTAATAAACATGTAAATATATATATATAACTGAGTCACTTTGCTGTACACCAGAACCTAACACTGTAAATCAATTATATTTCAATTAAAAAGAAAGAATGGGGCTTCCCTGGTGGCCCAGTGGGTATGGATACCGCCTTGCAGTGCAAGGGGCGCCGGTTCGATCCCTGGCCTGGGAAGATCCCACGTGCCGCGGAGCGGCCAGACCGATGTGTCCAACTACCGAGCCAGAGCTCTGGAGTGCGTGCACCCAAAGCCAGTGCTCTGCGACAACAGAGGCCACTGAGATGGGAGGTCCACATGGGCCAAAAGAACAAAGATGGATGAAAAATAGATAAATGAAAGACCAACAGAAGTGGCCTGTCCGCCCCCCTCCCTCCCCAACCCGCCCCCCAACCAAAAATAAAAGAAAGAATGGAAAGAAGGAAGAAACGCTATGGGGAATTCCCTAGCAGTCCCTTGGTTAGGACTCCAAGTTTTCAATCCCTGGTAGGGGAACTCAGATCCCACAAACTGCTCAGTACAGCCAAAAAGAAAGAGAAATATTATGAAATATTATGAAACAAGAAGCAACGGAAAAGTATCCAATAGGAAAACTAGCAAGAGTTGATCAGAATTTTACAGCAGATAACCAAAAAAACCTTTAAGTTTCTATCAAAGCCCACTTAAAATATTCCAAAGCAGCCTACAGATTTCTAGGACTATATTTTCTAGTATTTTTTATGTACTGACTTTCCTTTGAATTCTACTATATACATGCGATTCACATTTCAGCTTATAAAGTCTCTATTTCTTCTATATTTTACTAGTCTTCCCAAACTTAAATCATAAGCAAGGCTAGAGCTCATTTTGTTTTATTCCCTTTACTACTCAGTAGGTGTCAAACAGAAGAGACATTTGATGAATGTGTTGAAATGACATGTGACAGAAGCTAGTAACTGTTTTTTATTGATGTATAACTGCTTTACAATGTTGTGTGAAGTTCCTGCTGTACAACAAAGTGAATCAGCTGTATCTACACCTGTATTTCAACTGTAAAAAATTAAGAGTGACCTAAAAAAGACCAAATCATAACAGAGCCAATGATTACAAAACAGAACAATAGGGCTTCCCTGGTGGTCCAGTGGGTAAGGACACCGCCTTGAAGCGCAAAGGGCACCGGTTCGATCCCTGGCCTGGGAAGATCCCACGTACTGTGGAGCGGCTGGACCGATGTGTCTAATTACCGAGCCAGAGCTCTGGAGCACATGTGCCCAAAGCCGGTGCTCTGCAGCGACAGAGGCCACTGCGATGGGAGGCCCACACAGGCCAAAGAACAAAGATAAATAAAGATCAATAGAAGTGGCCGGAAAAAAAAAAAAAAAAAAGCTACTGGCCATAAAAAACAAACAACAAACAAAACTAGAACAAAGATGGATGAAAAATAGATAAATGAAAGACCAACAGAAGTGGCCTGTCCGCCCCCCTCCCTCCCCAACCCGCCCCCCAACCAAAAATAAAAGAAAGAATGGAAAGAAGGAAGAAACGCTATGGGGAATTCCCTAGCAGTCCCTTGGTTAGGACTCCAAGTTTTCAATCCCTGGTAGGGGAACTCAGATCCCACAAACTGCTCAGTACAGCCAAAAAGAAAGAGAAATATTATGAAATATTATGAAACAAGAAGCAACGGAAAAGTATCCAATAGGAAAACTAGCAAGAGTTGATCAGAATTTTACAGCAGATAACCAAAAAAACCTTTAAGTTTCTATCAAAGCCCACTTAAAATATTCCAAAGCAGCCTACAGATTTCTAGGACTATATTTTCTAGTATTTTTTATGTACTGACTTTCCTTTGAATTCTACTATATACATGCGATTCACATTTCAGCTTATAAAGTCTCTATTTCTTCTATATTTTACTAGTCTTCCCAAACTTAAATCATAAGCAAGGCTAGAGCTCATTTTGTTTTATTCCCTTTACTACTCAGTAGGTGTCAAACAGAAGAGACATTTGATGAATGTGTTGAAATGACATGTGACAGAAGCTAGTAACTGTTTTTTATTGATGTATAACTGCTTTACAATGTTGTGTGAAGTTCCTGCTGTACAACAAAGTGAATCAGCTGTATCTACACCTGTATTTCAACTGTAAAAAATTAAGAGTGACCTAAAAAAGACCAAATCATAACAGAGCCAATGATTACAAAACAGAACAATAGGGCTTCCCTGGTGGTCCAGTGGGTAAGGACACCGCCTTGAAGCGCAAAGGGCACCGGTTCGATCCCTGGCCTGGGAAGATCCCACGTACTGTGGAGCGGCTGGACCGATGTGTCTAATTACCGAGCCAGAGCTCTGGAGCACATGTGCCCAAAGCCGGTGCTCTGCAGCGACAGAGGCCACTGCGATGGGAGGCCCACACAGGCCAAAGAACAAAGATAAATAAAGATCAATAGAAGTGGCCGGAAAAAAAAAAAAAAAAAAGCTACTGGCCATAAAAAACAAACAACAAACAAAAAACAGAATAATACATGAATTGAATTGTCTTCTAAAACAATCAGTTATGGAAACCTCAAAAGCAAGCAGTCTCATGATACGAAACAATATACTCCTATTTATAAATATTAATACATCTCAGGTTAAGGAAATGACATTGAACAAGCACTTCTAGTTATATTTTGGACCTGTGTATCTTAAATTTAAAGAGAAGAGACTAATACTAATTCAGGATACCATTTCAGGTATCACAACGAGAATTATGTCCTTAAAACTTATTTTAGCCAGAAAAGGTTTCAAAAGCTTTTTACTGAATTAGCTGTCCTAACAGCATTTACTAATTTTCTTAATATGCCCTGTCACTTGGAACGCCTAAAGCCACAGGCATATTACTGCACTGCCTCTTATACACATTGTAACAGCAACCAACCAGTTAACCAGAATAATATGCTGTTTTATAACTTTAAAAAACAAACAAAACTTCTTACTCTGAATCTCTCACTGTCAGTATGAATACACCCTCAGAATTCTTTTTTGAGATTTTGTTGGTTAGGGTCTATTGTTTTGGTTGTATTATACAAACAAGGTTGTTTTGTCGTGATTATCTTAAGAGCTTTCTTTTTTTTTTTTTTTTTGGGTGGGGGCGGGTTGGGGAGGGAGGGCCACTTCTATTGGTCCTTCATTTGTCTATTTTCATCCATCTTTGTTCTTTGGCCCGTGTGGGCCTCCCATCGCAGTGGCCTCTGTTGTCGCAGAGCACCGGCTCTGGCCGCATGCGCCCCAGAGCTCCGGCTCAGTAATTGGACACATGGGTCCAGCCGCTCCGCGGCATGTGGGATCTTCCCAGGCCAGGGATCGAACCGGCGCCCCTTGCACTGCAAGGCGGTGTCCTTACCCACTGGACCACCAGGGAAGCCCTTAAGAGCTTTCTTTGAGTTTAGTGTTCTCAGATATGAATACATATATATGAGAACATTAACTGTCAAGCATCGTACAAATGTGAAACACACTAGTATTTCTGAAGACATTACTTATTTCTAAAATCACTTTGAGCACTGATACTCTAATTCTATGCTAAATATCTGAAGTTAAACATCCAACCAAAATCTGCCTGGCTGAGTGGGTATTCCAAGGGTAAAATATTTTTTAAATTTTATTTATTTATTTATTTTTGGCTATTCTGGGTTTTCACTGCTGCCACAGGTTCTTCTCTAGTTGCAGGGAGTGTGGGCTACTTTCGAGTTAAGGTGAGCAGGCTTCTTGTTGCATTCACTTCTGTTGTGGAACTCAGGCTCTAGAGCACACAGGCTTCAGTAGTTGCAGCACATGGGCTCAATAGCAGCAGCTCCAAGGCTCTAGAGCACAGGTTCAATAGTTGTGGCTCACGGGCTTAGCCACTTCACAACATGTGGGATCTTCCCGGGTCAGGGATTGAACCTGTGTCTCCTGCATTGGCAGGCGAACTCTTTACCACTGAGCTACTAGGGAAATCAAGGGCAAAATCTTTTAAAAGGTCATTTTTTGTTTATCCACAGATTTCAAGTTATTTTTTAAATTGAAAGTGATCCTTTCTCATTCCTCTTTACTTATTCCTCAGTGCCCCTATTTATGAAAATAAACTAGGTACATTAAATGAAACTTCCTTCTTACAGCAGTGCCATCTGGTGATGAAAATCTGCATGTACAGAAACAGGCTAAAGCAAAGACTAAGGTTTTTTTGATTTACAAGATTTAGTTTTAATAGTCTTGCCATTACAACCATATTGATGTAATGTACTCAAATTCTCACTTGTCGATCAGATTAACCATAAACTCCTTGGATTTCAAAATATAAAAAATGTACTAATTCACTGTCTCAATATAAACATTAAGACTTTTATCGCCACGTGTGTGCCAAGTTGTTTCAGTCACATTCGACTCTCTATGACCACATGGAGTATTGTCCACGAGGCTCCTCTGTCCATGAGATTCCCCAGGCAAGAATACTGAAGTAGGTTGCCATGCCCTCTTCCAGGGGACCTTCCCACCCAGGGATCAAACCTGCATCTCTCATGTCTCCTGCACGAACAGATGGGTTCTTTACCATGAGCACTATCTTCTATCTCCATTCCAATCATGAATTCTCAGACCACATTCAATAATGAGTAGGTAATTAGGTTTCCATTAGCCAAACCAAATTAACTGTCAAGCATCGTACAAATGTGAAACACACTAGTATTTCTGAAGACATTACTTATTTCTAAAATCACTTTGAGCACTGATACTCTAATTCTATGCTAAATATCTGAAGTTAAACATCCAACCAAAATCTGCCTGGCTGAGTGGGTATTCCAAGGGTAAAATATTTTTTAAATTTTATTTATTTATTTATTTTTGGCTATTCTGGGTTTTCACTGCTGCCACAGGTTCTTCTCTAGTTGCAGGGAGTGTGGGCTACTTTCGAGTTAAGGTGAGCAGGCTTCTTGTTGCATTCACTTCTGTTGTGGAACTCAGGCTCTAGAGCACACAGGCTTCAGTAGTTGCAGCACATGGGCTCAATAGCAGCAGCTCCAAGGCTCTAGAGCACAGGTTCAATAGTTGTGGCTCACGGGCTTAGCCACTTCACAACATGTGGGATCTTCCCGGGTCAGGGATTGAACCTGTGTCTCCTGCATTGGCAGGCGAACTCTTTACCACTGAGCTACTAGGGAAATCAAGGGCAAAATCTTTTAAAAGGTCATTTTTTGTTTATCCACAGATTTCAAGTTATTTTTTAAATTGAAAGTGATCCTTTCTCATTCCTCTTTACTTATTCCTCAGTGCCCCTATTTATGAAAATAAACTAGGTACATTAAATGAAACTTCCTTCTTACAGCAGTGCCATCTGGTGATGAAAATCTGCATGTACAGAAACAGGCTAAAGCAAAGACTAAGGTTTTTTTGATTTACAAGATTTAGTTTTAATAGTCTTGCCATTACAACCATATTGATGTAATGTACTCAAATTCTCACTTGTCGATCAGATTAACCATAAACTCCTTGGATTTCAAAATATAAAAAATGTACTAATTCACTGTCTCAATATAAACATTAAGACTTTTATCGCCACGTGTGTGCCAAGTTGTTTCAGTCACATTCGACTCTCTATGACCACATGGAGTATTGTCCACGAGGCTCCTCTGTCCATGAGATTCCCCAGGCAAGAATACTGAAGTAGGTTGCCATGCCCTCTTCCAGGGGACCTTCCCACCCAGGGATCAAACCTGCATCTCTCATGTCTCCTGCACGAACAGATGGGTTCTTTACCATGAGCACTATCTTCTATCTCCATTCCAATCATGAATTCTCAGACCACATTCAATAATGAGTAGGTAATTAGGTTTCCATTCCATAGCCAAACCAGAATAACCGCTTTATAAAACATGAAAAGTGCATTACTTACTCTGTGTTAAAATATTATTGTTTGGAAATACCATTTTTCTCTTTTAATTAAGGTTTAGTGCTCCAGGTTATATATTCATAAACTACTGCTATGATAGACCCTTTGGCATAAATATTGCAAGTGATTCTTGCAAAAAAAGTTTTTTTAAATAATGATGGCCTCATACTTCTAAGAATGCTTCTTATAAGCAAATTCAGGCTACCTCATTTCTGTCACTATGGCCATACACATTAATACTGAAATGTTCATTTAAAATGTCTTAATGCTTAAGCTGTCCAGCCCACCCCCAAGAAAACAAACTTCTAAAGAAAAAAATACAAGTTTATAGAGCAGACAGCAGCAGGGGGCAGGTGAAGTGTTACTAAAATCCTCTGGGAAGAAAAAAAGAGTTCAGAAAACACAAAAGGTAACAGGATGTATGATTCAATGGACAAATTTCCTTGTATTTTACATAAAGTTTCTGGAGACCAGGAATTCATTAATCAAAATCAAAAGCATACATTACCAAAATCATTATCAACATCCTTAAAATTACCACCAATGAATTATGAAGGTAGACAAATTCTATGTTTCCTTTCTGAAAAAAGAGCTGTGTGTAGTAAATAACAGTGCTTCTCCAATAAGCACCCAGTTGCCAGATAGCAGGAATTCAGTTTACATTTGTGTTCCATTCCCTCTATCACTCTTCAGCCCCAAGAGCTACTACCATGGAACAGGTTCCAAGAGAATTCTTAGAATAGAAACAGACAAGAGCAAGAGATTCTAAAAATACTGCAGTAGAAACTCAAACACACATACTTCAGGTTCTTGAGTGGCGAGAAGCACCAAGTTATCTCAATCCATACAACCAAATTTTAACAACCATATTTACTTCACCTCATTCAAAATAAAGACGGGATAGATTTTAACAGGGGTTAGAAATGCTACTACATTTGTAATCTCTTTAAAAACAAAATCAGCAAAATACCATAAAGCTCCTTAGATTATCTATAATCCAAGCATGGTCTGAAATTGCTTATATAAAAACAAAGAATAAAATTACTTGTAATATGAAGAAAATAGACCAGCAGAATAAACCAAGCTGACTCAAGTACAAAGGCTTTCTCTGTACTGGGACATTTTTAGAAAATGTTTTATTATCTGTCATTTTTCAACAACTTTTTGTAGATAAGATACCTTCATGCAGCAACTGCATTTTTTCAAGTGTTCCAGAATTTGAGAATGAACTGAAAATGATTAACAGCCACCTGCACTTTTATTCATAAACTACTGCTATGATAGACCCTTTGGCATAAATATTGCAAGTGATTCTTGCAAAAAGTTTTAAATAATGATGGCCTCATACTTCTAAGAATGCTTCTTATAAGCAAATTCAGGCTACCTCATTTCTGTCACTATGGCCATACACATTAATACTGAAATGTTCATTTAAAATGTCTTAATGCTTAAGCTGTCCAGCCCACCCCCAAGAAAACAAACTTCTAAAGAAAAAAATACAAGTTTATAGAGCAGACAGCAGCAGGGGGCAGGTGAAGTGTTACTAAAATCCTCTGGGAAGAAAAAAAGAGTTCAGAAAACACAAAAGGTAACAGGATGTATGATTCAATGGACAAATTTCCTTGTATTTTACATAAAGTTTCTGGAGACCAGGAATTCATTAATCAAAATCAAAAGCATACATTACCAAAATCATTATCAACATCCTTAAAAATTACCACCAATGAATTATGAAGGTAGACAAATTCTATGTTTCCTTTCTGAAAAAAGAGCTGTGTGTAGTAAATAACAGTGCTTCTCCAATAAGCACCCAGTTGCCAGATAGCAGGAATTCAGTTTACATTTGTGTTCCATTCCCTCTATCACTCTTCAGCCCCAAGAGCTACTACCATGGAACAGGTTCCAAGAGAATTCTTAGAATAGAAACAGACAAGAGCAAGAGATTCTAAAAATACTGCAGTAGAAACTCAAACACACATACTTCAGGTTCTTGAGTGGCGAGAAGCACCAAGTTATCTCAATCCATACAACCAAATTTTAACAACCATATTTACTTCACCTCATTCAAAATAAAGACGGGATAGATTTTAACAGGGGTTAGAAATGCTACTACATTTGTAATCTCTTTAAAAACAAAATCAGCAAAATACCATAAAGCTCCTTAGATTATCTATAATCCAAGCATGGTCTGAAATTGCTTATATAAAAACAAAGAATAAAATTACTTGTAATATGAAGAAAATAGACCAGCAGAATAAACCAAGCTGACTCAAGTACAAAGGCTTTCTCTGTACTGGGACATTTTTAGAAAATGTTTTATTATCTGTCATTTTTTTCAACAACTTTTTGTAGATAAGATACCTTCATGCAACAACTGCATTTTTTCAAGTGTTCCAGAATTTGAGAATGAACTGAAAATGATTAACAGCCACCTGCACTTTTATTAAAGTTTATATCAGTAATACCACAAACTCATCATAAGAGGACCATAACTAAAGTCAGACATTTAAAAAAAAAAAGGCACTTAAAAAAGAAACAAACATTGTTGGGTAAAAACTTATCTAAAAACCATGTAAACTCTAAAAGAAAAACAAGGGCACATTGAGTCATCCTGCAAAGTTACAGAACACTTGTTGATAACATGCTGAGAAATGTGAAGATTCTGGTGAAAGCACCAAGGCTTTAAGATAGTAACAGAGAGGGCTTCCCCTGGTGGTCCAGTGGGTAAGGACACCGCCTTGCAGTGCAAGGGATGCTGGTTTGATCCCTGGCCTGGGAAGATGCCACGTGCCGCGGAGCGGCTGAACCCATGTGTCCAATTACCGAGCCGGAGCTCTGGAGCACATGCGCCCAGAGCCGGCGCTCTGAGACGACAGACGCCACCGCGATGGGAGGCCCACAGGAGCCAAAGAACAAAGACGGATGAAAATAGAGAAAGACCAATAGAAGTGGCCCGCCCGCTCCCCTCCCTCCCCAACCCGACCCCCCGCCCAAAATAAATAAATAAATCTTTAAAAAAAAAAAGATAGTAACAGAGAGAGAGTCAGCACGGGAAGATACCTCTGAAACAAGCAGGTTCACAAGGTATTTAATCTACAGACTACATCAAGAAAAAACTACCTTCCAAAAACAGCAAAATGAATGTCTTTTTTTTTTTTTTTTTCTAAACAGAATATAATTAACCCACACAACAGCTAAGGAAGGGCTCAACTACTAGGAACAGAAGGTAAGTCTCCAACAAGAATGCTCACAAGGGCTTCCCTGGTGGTCCAGTGGGTAAAGAGACTGCCTTGCAGTGCAAGGGACACCAGTTCGATCCACAACCTGGGAAGATCCCACAGGCCGAGGAACGGCTGGACCAGTGTGTCCAATTAAGGAGCCAGTGCTCTAGAGTGCATGCACCCAAAGCCAGTGCTCTGCAACAGGAGAGGCCACTGTGATGGCAGGCCTACACAGGCCAAAGAATAAAGATGGATGGAAAAATCAATGAAAAGAGGTCAAAAATTAAAAAAAAAAAAAAAAAAAGAATGCTCACAGAGGGACTACAGAGGGACTTCCCTGCCGGTCCATGTGCTTCCACTGCAGGGCACCGCAGGTTCCATCCTGGGTCAGGAAACTAAGATCCCGCATGCCCTGCGGTATGGCCAAAAAAAAAAAAAGAATGCTCACAGAGATTCTGTTCACTCAGTTCTCAGGCCAGCAGTACCAGAACTATCCTAGATTGGCAAGGCTGGGTAGGGGGTCCTTCCTCTGTATCAAAGACTCACTCACTCATTCCCAATAGCCTGAAACCATTAAGTTACAACAATAATAAGAGCAGCCAATGCGCAGTTTATCATGCACACCACTGAAGTACTTTATACATACAGAATTGTCATCACCATCCCAACACTCTGAAACACATACTACTACTACTACCACTTTACAGATGGGAAGAAACTAAGGCAAAGATTCAGGTGGTAAAGCCAAGATTCACACGCAGGCCATCTGGCCCCACAGTCTGTGCTCTTCCCCACTATCTGAGGCTGCAAGCATGTGTATTAATTATATGTATTAAGCATATGTATTAATTATAGATATATAACAGACTCCAAGACAGCTTCCTCTTCTTTAAGACAGCGTAACTACTGTCAGCGTCACCTTAATAACTCACATCTGATGCAAAAGATCTGGTTCTGGGTCAAAATCTCACCTAATTTCCCAGCCTTTCAGACACTCAGAGGTACTTCCTTAGCTCTCTACTGTAGTATTTTGTTAAGCAGTACTGTTTTATTATTTTTACTTAACTTTCAATATGCGTTCTTGCTTTTTCTATTAAGAAAATACCCATTATTCTTAACCCTTTTTTACAGACGAAACTCATTTTTTTCATTCCTGCAGAGAACAACACTGGTTTATACTAAGAACCTCAACAAACTCAGGAGGTCCAAGGCAGCCAGCAAGAGGGAGTCTACATTCCCAACTCAGGGGAGAGTAAGGCAGATGCGATGCCAAGGAACTCCAGGATGAGACCCAATTCCAGGCAGCTAAACTGTGTCCTGCATGCCAGGAGCTGACCAAGCTGATACTTTTATTCTCCGCAGCTGCTGAGGGCAGGGTCAGGCCTCCAGCAGTTGGTGGGCAAGGTTAACCAGCCCACACACCCAGGCGCGGCTGACAATGTTATCAGCTATGCTGTACACATAATCTGCCCGCAGAAAAGATGAGTGCTGGTGAGCCCTTGAAAATCACAGGACAGCAAAAATTATTGGCACAGTCATTTTTCTCTTTGAGGTTACCTAAGGTCAGGTGCGAGAAAGTAATTGCCTATGGCTGCTTCCACACATCTGTCCCACTCCTCCACTGCTAATTTCTTGGCTCTAAACCCTGTGCTTTAACTAAGAATCTAGTTCAGCAGCCACCTTATGATTCTTTGCCTTCCTATCCCTTGAAAAGTCCCTCAGTGCTCATAAGCAGCCTTAACCTTTTCTTCTAATAGCCCTTTTCCTTAAAAAAAGAAAAAAAGAAAGAAGAAGAAGAAGCAGGGGAGGGGGTTTCAGAGTTCCCTGTTGGTCTAGTAGTTGAGACCATCACTTCTATACACTTCTATACCTGGTTGGGGAATTAGGATTCCAAATACCTCTCAGTGTGGGGGGAAAAAAATCTTAAAAACAAAATCTTTTAAAGGGGCGTGGTGGGTGAAGCTGGAGGTGATACCTGTACTGTACAGCATTTCAGAAGACCTACAGGCAATAATACTGTATTTTGGGGACTTCCCTGGTGGTCCAGTGGCTAAAACTCCAAGCTCCTGATACAGGAAACCTAGGCTCACTCCCTGGTCAGGAAACTAGATCTAGTATGCTGAAAATCTCACCTAATTTCCCAGCCTTTCAGACACTCAGAGGTACTTCCTTAGCTCTCTACTGTAGTATTTTGTTAAGCAGTACTGTTTTATTATTTTTACTTAACTTTCAATATGCGTTCTTGCTTTTTCTATTAAGAAAATACCCATTATTCTTAACCCTTTTTTACAGACGAAACTCATTTTTTTCATTCCTGCAGAGAACAACACTGGTTTATACTAAGAACCTCAACAAACTCAGGAGGTCCAAGGCAGCCAGCAAGAGGGAGTCTACATTCCCAACTCAGGGGAGAGTAAGGCAGATGCGATGCCAAGGAACTCCAGGATGAGACCCAATTCCAGGCAGCTAAACTGTGTCCTGCATGCCAGGAGCTGACCAAGCTGATACTTTTATTCTCCGCAGCTGCTGAGGGCAGGGTCAGGCCTCCAGCAGTTGGTGGGCAAGGTTAACCAGCCCACACACCCAGGCGCGGCTGACAATGTTATCAGCTATGCTGTACACATAATCTGCCCGCAGAAAAGATGAGTGCTGGTGAGCCCTTGAAAATCACAGGACAGCAAAAATTATTGGCACAGTCATTTTTCTCTTTGAGGTTACCTAAGGTCAGGTGCGAGAAAGTAATTGCCTATGGCTGCTTCCACACATCTGTCCCACTCCTCCACTGCTAATTTCTTGGCTCTAAACCCTGTGCTTTAACTAAGAATCTAGTTCAGCAGCCACCTTATGATTCTTTGCCTTCCTATCCCTTGAAAAGTCCCTCAGTGCTCATAAGCAGCCTTAACCTTTTCTTCTAATAGCCCTTTTCCTTAAAAAAAGAAAAAGAAAAAAAGAAAGAAGAAGAAGAAGCAGGGGAGGGGGTTTCAGAGTTCCCTGTTGGTCTAGTAGTTGAGACCATCACTTCTATACACTTCTATACCTGGTTGGGGAATTAGGATTCCAAATACCTCTCAGTGTGGGGGGAAAAAAATCTTAAAAACAAAATCTTTTAAAGGGGCGGGGTGGGTGAAGCTGGAGGGGATACCTGTACTGTACAGCATTTCAGAAGACCTACAGGCAATAATACTGTATTTTGGGGACTTCCCTGGTGGTCCAGTGGCTAAAACTCCAAGCTCCTGATACAGGAAACCTAGGCTCACTCCCTGGTCAGGAAACTAGATCTAGTATGCTGCAATTAAAAGATCCCAAGTGCCACAATTAAGACCTGGGGCAGACAAATAAGTGTGTGTGTGTGTGTGTGTCTGAAATAAATGTGTGTGTGTGTCTCTGTACTTTTTATTTAGACTGCATTCAAACAAGCACTCCCCAAATAATACCAGGATGTTACCTCCAGAAAAGGGTTATTACACCATAGACAAAGATTAGTATAGAGCTAGGTTTTTCTTTTTTTAAAATTATTCATTTATTTGGCTGTGCTGCATCTTAGGTGAGGCATGTGAGATCTAGTTCCCTGATCAGGGATCGAACCCTGGCCACACTGCACTAGGAACACAGAGTCTTAACCACTGGGCCATCAGGGAAGTCCCAGTTTTTCATTTTTAAAAAGCCTTAGACTGGAACTAAATTAAAATAGAATTTCTATAAATCATCCACTTATCAGAAGATAATATTATGGCTTGTCATAATTCTTGCTAAACACAGGACAGTCACACACTTTTTTTTTCTTGCTCTATTTACATCAAATTTTGTTCCCCTTCCCATGTTATTCTCTGGTCTTGCTCTCTCAGAATTAGTATCCACCCACATAAACAGTGACACATCGAGATTCTGCTTTCAACTCCATTCTAAACAGGCTCAACCTCCAGTTCCCCACAGGCTGTGGCAACAAGACATTACTCTATACTCATTATCTCCTAATAATGTGTAATGAAATATAATCTGCAAAGATACTGAATCCCTCTGCTGAAATTAACACATTGTAAAGCTACTATACTTCTAAATTTAAAACAACTATATTATTATCTCCTGCCATGTTATGATCCTGTGGCTGCAGAGTGGGCCTAAGGAGGCAACAGAATGATAGAACAAGTAAAGGAGGAGCCCAGAAAAATGGCTGCCACTCCATGAAAACAGCAGAAAGCCAGCCCAGGTTTGTCAACTTACTCATGAGCTAAATGTGGCTTTCCAACCATGTCCAAATGCCTGCTCTTAAGTGATGTTATCTCCAGAAGCATCAGGAATTCCCCATCATCAAATAAACAAACTTTAAGACTCTGGAATAGTGAGTGATCACCATTTATCACCACCCCTAGTTGCGTAGGACAATCACTTGAACAACTTCTAAAAATGAAGCCAGATCCTATTTCATCAGGCTGCTCAGTATAGTTAAGACACAGACATCAACAGTGTTTTTTAGAAGTTCTCCAAGCAGTTCTTAAAAAGTCAAAGCGTTAGTCACTCAGTTATGTCGGACTCTTTGTTATTGCACGGACTATAGCCTGCCAGGCTCCTCTGTCCGTGGGATTTGCCAAGCAAGAATACTGAAGTGGGTTGCCGTTTTCTTCTCCAGAGTTATCCTAGGTACATACCCAAGGGAACTGAAAACATATTCACCCAGAAATTTACACATGCAGTCTCCACAGGGAGCATTAGTCATAACAGCCAAAAAGCAGAAACAACCCAATGATGAAGAGATAAGCAAAATGTGACAAAACCATACAAAGAGGTATTATTTGTATCATTCAAGTACTAAAAGGAACAAATTTCTGACAAAAACTACAACACAGATGAATATCAAAAACTTTATGCTAAGAGGAAGAAACCAGTCATGGAAGACCAGATAAGTATACTGTACTATTCCACTTACATGTAATGTCATGTCCAGAAGAGGCAAATCCAGAGAGACTGAAGGTAGATTAGTGAAACGGGATCAGGAAAGAATGGGCAAACTGCTAATCAGAATGTGGGAGGAAGTGATGAACATGTTTTAGGAATATTGATACTTGCACAACCTTGTGAATATACTAAAAACCCTGAACTGCATACTTTAAAAGGATGCATTTATGATACACAAATTACACATCAATTAAAAAAAAAGAAAATGCAGGGGACCTGGGTTGGGTTCCTCGACTGGAAACTAGATACTACAGGCCACAACTAAGACTCCGAGTGGGCCTAAGGAGGCAACAGAATGATAGAACAAGTAAAGGAGGAGCCCAGAAAAATGGCTGCCACTCCATGAAAACAGCAGAAAGCCAGCCCAGGTTTGTCAACTTACTCATGAGCTAAATGTGGCTTTCCAACCATGTCCAAATGCCTGCTCTTAAGTGATGTTATCTCCAGAAGCATCAGGAATTCCCCATCATCAAATAAACAAACTTTAAGACTCTGGAATAGTGAGTGATCACCATTTATCACCACCCCTAGTTGCGTAGGACAATCACTTGAACAACTTCTAAAAATGAAGCCAGATCCTATTTCATCAGGCTGCTCAGTATAGTTAAGACACAGACATCAACAGTGTTTTTTAGAAGTTCTCCAAGCAGTTCTTAAAAAGTCAAAGCGTTAGTCACTCAGTTATGTCGGACTCTTTGTTATTGCACGGACTATAGCCTGCCAGGCTCCTCTGTCCGTGGGATTTGCCAAGCAAGAATACTGAAGTGGGTTGCCGTTTTCTTCTCCAGAGTTATCCTAGGTACATACCCAAGGGAACTGAAAACATATTCACCCAGAAATTTACACATGCAGTCTCCACAGGGAGCATTAGTCATAACAGCCAAAAAGCAGAAACAACCCAATGATGAAGAGATAAGCAAAATGTGACAAAACCATACAAAGAGGTATTATTTGTATCATTCAAGTACTAAAAGGAACAAATTTCTGACAAAAACTACAACACAGATGAATATCAAAAACTTTATGCTAAGAGGAAGAAACCAGTCATGGAAGACCAGATAAGTATACTGTACTATTCCACTTACATGTAATGTCATGTCCAGAAGAGGCAAATCCAGAGAGACTGAAGGTAGATTAGTGAAACGGGATCAGGAAAGAATGGGCAAACTGCTAATCAGAATGTGGGAGGAAGTGATGAACATGTTTTAGGAATATTGATACTTGCACAACCTTGTGAATATACTAAAAACCCTGAACTGCATACTTTAAAAGGATGCATTTATGATACACAAATTACACATCAATTAAAAAAAAAGAAAATGCAGGGGACCTGGGTTGGGTTCCTGGTCTGGGAACTAGATCCTACAGGCCACAACTAAGACTCCTGTGTAGCCAAATAAAATATTTCAAAAAAAAAAAAAAAAGCTGTGCAGATTTCTAATGTGCAACCAGGATGTCAAACCAACTACTCTGGAATAGTGGTTCTCAAAGTGTGGCGTCTGGACCAGCAGCATCAGGCAGCCTGAGAACTTAGCACAAATGCACATTCCAAAGCTACCCCGGATCTGGTCAATCAGAAAAGTTTAAACACAAACTGATGCACAGTAAAGTTTGAGAATCACTGCCCTCAAAGAATCTTAGATGAAAACTTCAATGCTGTTAGTTCAAACTGAAAGGTGAGAAAACTACAAAAAAGCGTAATTCACTTCATTATTTTACCTATGAGTCAATCAATCATACGAAGTTTCAAAAAAAAAAAAAAAACAGAAAACTGGAAAAAAATAAAACCACCACCTATAGATCCACCACCCCAAAATAACTACTGTTAACAGTTTAGTGAATAGCTTTTCATTGTTTCCATGTTTTACATCATTGTAATCCATGCAAAATGACTGTATCATGCTTTTATCACAGAACATTAACATATAAACCATTATGTAAAAGCAAGGTAGCAATACAATTATAGCACCCAAATTACACTGTTCAGTTGAGAAATCGGGTATATTGAGAATATGAAAGAAAATTCGTAAGGGGCCAAAATGTTTTTGGCTCCAACCCTTTTAGACATAACTGCTGTCTAAAATACTGTACTTCTCTTCCTTGGCAAATACAGTAGTACAATAAACATGATTTAACTCTTTCTGATTATGTATCAGTTATTTTAACCCTGTGGTAGGTAATGTGAGCAGTCAGTCTGAATATATTCTAAACCCAGGGCATACCCAGGAACTTGCTTTCCTAAATAAATTCATCATACAATCTCTTTCCTGTGCTCGGCCCCTTTCTCAAAAATGGCAGCATTTACACATCTGCATGACTTCTGGGCAACATAGTATGGCCATGTTCCAAAGATATTTCTGAATCCAAGGACAATGCAATCTCTCAAGTTGTTTCCTAGTCATTGGTTTTAAAATCATCTGCACTGTCTCACTGTCTTGAGGGGGAGAGGTGGTGCGGACAACCAATTTCCACTTTATACAGAGCAAACCCTCAAATGTTTCTTGATTTTCCGCACGTTGTTCTATGGTAGCCTGAATGATAAGAGACAACCTTATCTACCTGTAAGCATCCACTGAGCCACTGATGTCAGCATGAATTACATGAGGCACACACAAAAAAAGGAAAAAAGGCTTATTTCCTGGGTGTTAAAAAGTAGTAATCAATTGCCAGCTACATGTCTCCTATCCATAACCCTACTTTGACTTGGCTCTTCCCCAACCACACTTGGCTGTATTATCCCCACCTACCCTCAAGATGATCAGATGAAGTCTCAGAGCCACCAGAGCACAACCAATGCAAGGCCATCAGTTGTCTTAGTCTGTGATGAGACATATTCTTGTAAATTTTTTGCCTTCACACCCCCATTCTGCCACCACCCTCCATCAGAGCAAGATGAACTTGTCAGTAGCTGCTTCCCAAGGCATTCACAGGGAAAGGGAGAAGCAAGGAGGTCCCCTTCTGCCGTTGGATTATTTCCTCTTCCTGAGACCCACTGAGAAAGGGGACGGATGCGGAGCTATAGGCTATCCTATCCCACCACTTTTGGGGTCATAAGTTCAATAAGCCAAATCTTTGCTTTAGTCAAGTCATATTGACTAGAACCAGTTACAAAGATAACCCTAAGCCAAAACATTATCTTAAACTGCAATGTCAGTTTAACTCTTGCTTCTTATTTTCACAAACAGAAAAGTCATAACAATACCCAACACGGGAAAATCTCCAAACTCCTCAAGATGTGAAAAACCTCAGAAATTATTCCTATTCAACAATGTTCAGAGCAGTCAGTCTTAATATATTCTAAACCCAGGGCATACCCAGGAACTTGCTTTCCTAAATAAATTCATCATACAATCTCTTTCCTGTGCTCGGCCCCTTTCTCAAAAATGGCAGCATTTACACATCTGCATGACTTCTGGGCAACATAGTATGGCCATGTTCCAAAGATATTTCTGAATCCAAGGACAATGCAATCTCTCAAGTTGTTTCCTAGTCATTGGTTTTAAAATCATCTGCACTGTCTCACTGTCTTGAGGGGGAGAGGTGGTGCGGACAACCAATTTCCACTTTATACAGAGCAAACCCTCAAATGTTTCTTGATTTTCCGCACGTTGTTCTATGGTAGCCTGAATGATAAGAGACAACCTTATCTACCTGTAAGCATCCACTGAGCCACTGATGTCAGCATGAATTACATGAGGCACACACAAAAAAAGGAAAAAAGGCTTATTTCCTGGGTGTTAAAAAGTAGTAATCAATTGCCAGCTACATGTCTCCTATCCATAACCCTACTTTGACTTGGCTCTTCCCCAACCACACTTGGCTGTATTATCCCCACCTACCCTCAAGATGATCAGATGAAGTCTCAGAGCCACCAGAGCACAACCAATGCAAGGCCATCAGTTGTCTTAGTCTGTGATGAGACATATTCTTGTAAATTTTTTGCCTTCACACCCCCATTCTGCCACCACCCTCCATCAGAGCAAGATGAACTTGTCAGTAGCTGCTTCCCAAGGCATTCACAGGGAAAGGGAGAAGCAAGGAGGTCCCCTTCTGCCGTTGGATTATTTCCTCTTCCTGAGACCCACTGAGAAAGGGGACGGATGCGGAGCTATAGGCTATCCTATCCCACCACTTTTGGGGTCATAAGTTCAATAAGCCAAATCTTTGCTTTAGTCAAGTCATATTGACTAGAACCAGTTACAAAGATAACCCTAAGCCAAAACATTATCTTAAACTGCAATGTCAGTTTAACTCTTGCTTCTTATTTTCACAAACAGAAAAGTCATAACAATACCCAACACGGGAAAATCTCCAAACTCCTCAAGATGTGAAAAACCTCAGAAATTATTCCTATTCAACAATGTTCAGAGCAATACCTAGCTGAACTCATAATCACTTAAAAGTCTTAACCACATTAATTTATTGTTTTGGTTTTTTGACAAAGTGGCATGTCTGCTAACCATAATAATAGACAGTATACTGGACATTATCACTGAAAGTGATTAAATCCCAACGATACTTCCACAACAGACAAAACTTTACAATTATTTTTATTTTTTAATTGAATTTTTGTTGATTTACAATATTACATTACAAATCCTCAATTCTTACCGAAGACAAATAATAAAATATTTCAAGTTACTCTCATTTTTCATATCCTGCACAAATAATTTAAACATTTGGCACTCAACTGTTTCAAATATATAAATATTTCACAACTGATTTTAAAGAGGTTCAGTATATCTATTGTTAAGCTCTTTGAAAATAACTCTATCATAAACCAAAAGTATAAACACTAATTTTTTAAGTACTTCACACCCACAGTTTTTCCTTATAGTTCTTGAACTTTCCTCATATACCCAGGATACAGTCATGAATTGCTTGGCTTTTTTTTCCCCTTTTTTAAAAAAAACATACTTGTTTTATTCTAATGGCATCCTTGTTAATATTTCACTCATGCCAAAAACAACTTTTTAAAAAGTTGCTGAACAACGTATCTACCAAAATAGTCACGCAGTCCACGTAAATGTTAACACACCTGTCACTTATGCACCCGGCTCAGTTTTCACTCAAACCAAATACAAAATTACATAGGGAAGAAATCTCCTTACAGCTACAAAAATATTTTATTGCTGCTTCCCAAGGCATTCACAGGAAAGGGAGAAGCCAGTAGGGCCCCTTCTGCCGTTGGATTATTTCCTCTTCCTGAGACCCACTGAGAAAGGGGACGGATGCGGAGCTATAGGCTATCCTATCCCACCACTTTTGGGGTCATAAGTTCAATAAGCCAAATCTTTGCTTTAGTCAAGTCATATTGACTAGAACCAGTTACAAAGATAACCCTAAGCCAAAACATTATCTTAAACTGCAATGTCAGTTTAACTCTTGCTTCTTATTTTCACAAACAGAAAAGTCATAACAATACCCAACACGGGAAAATCTCCAAACTCCTCAAGATGTGAAAAACCTCAGAAATTATTCCTATTCAACAATGTTCAGAGCAATACCTAGCTGAACTCATAATCACTTAAAAGTCTTAACCACATTAATTTATTGTTTTGGTTTTTTGACAAAGTGGCATGTCTGCTAACCATAATAATAGACAGTATACTGGACATTATCACTGAAAGTGATTAAATCCCAACGATACTTCCACAACAGACAAAACTTTACAATTATTTTTATTTTTTAATTGAATTTTTGTTGATTTACAATATTACATTACAAATCCTCAATTCTTACCGAAGACAAATAATAAAATATTTCAAGTTACTCTCATTTTTCATATCCTGCACAAATAATTTAAACATTTGGCACTCAACTGTTTCAAATATATAAATATTTCACAACTGATTTTAAAGAGGTTCAGTATATCTATTGTTAAGCTCTTTGAAAATAACTCTATCATAAACCAAAAGTATAAACACTAATTTTTTAAGTACTTCACACCCACAGTTTTTCCTTATAGTTCTTGAACTTTCCTCATATACCCAGGATACAGTCATGAATTGCTTGGCTTTTTTTTCCCCTTTTTTAAAAAAAACATACTTGTTTTATTCTAATGGCATCCTTGTTAATATTTCACTCATGCCAAAAACAACTTTTTAAAAAGTTGCTGAACAACGTATCTACCAAAATAGTCACGCAGTCCACGTAAATGTTAACACACCTGTCACTTATGCACCCGGCTCAGTTTTCACTCAAACCAAATACAAAATTACATAGGGAAGAAATCTCCTTACAGCTACATTAAGAAAATACTCCATATCCTTTTCCTCCTCACAAGAATGTGCATTAAAAACCTGTTCAACTATTCTCTACATCCAGATTAACTTCAAAAACAATGGCTCAGAAAAATTACCTTCTTAGTCCTCCTGGAAACTGCACGTTCTATCTTGTAAGCAGTGACTACATAAGCTGTTTCTCTCAAAAAGAATACACTCAACTGCCTCCATTTCCTCACCAAACATCTCCTTAACTTTCAGTCTGGTTTCCACAACCTCAGCATTCCAACAGAAGGAAAGATACTATTCCCCCAGGTCACCACTGGCCTCCTCATAACTGTCAAACCTCTCTTGTTACTTTTTAACCTGTCTCTGGCGTGTGACACATTGTGTAACTTTTTCTCTTGGCTTCTTAAGACCCTGGGCTTTACAGGTGGCTCAGAAAATAAAGAGTCCACCTGCAATGCAAGAGACCCGAGTTCAATCCCTGGGTAGGAAAGATCCCCTGCAGAAGGGAATAGCAACCCACTCCAGTATTCTTGCCTGGGAAATTCCATGGACAGAGGAGCCTGGAGGGCTACATACAGTCCATGGGGTCACAGAGTCAGACACAACTGAGCCACTAACCCTTTCTTAGACTCTACACCATCTTAATTCTCTCTTGTTCTCAAATCCTGAGCAGCAGCATGTCTTTCTCCCACCTCTGAAAGAAAACTGTTCAATTCTTAAGTATGCTCTCCCTTCCCACAGAAATGTTATGCCTTACTGGCATCAATAATTATGTCCAACTTCAAAGCAAAAGCTAAAGACTATGTCTCTAAGAGGATTCAGCCTCCATGTAACTGCCTATTAGAACACAGTCACACCTATAATGGAATTCAACCCATACCACCTCACTTGAAGATTTCCAAAATTTCCCAAGTAACTAACAGCAGTTTTCAAGTGTTTCAGAGCTCAAAACCTTTAAGCCATTCTCTTTCTCCTCCCCATCATGCCCCTTTTTAAATTTTATATTTATTTTCATCCATCCTTTATTCTTTAGCATGCGTGGACCTCCCATTGCAGTGGCCTCTCTCACTGCAGAGCACTGGCTCTGGGTACAGGAGCTCCAGAGCACTGGATCGAAATTGGACACACCAGTCCAGCCGCTCTGCAGCACATGGAATCCTTCCGGACCAGGGATCAAACCGGTGCCCCTTGCACTGCAAGGCAGACTCTTTACCCACTGGACCACAAGGGAAGCCCTAAGCCATTATTTTAATGCACTATTTCTACCTATATCCATTCAAGGGTTTAATGCCTTAAATTTATGCCTTCCTTTACATTCTCTCTGCCGTTAATTTACGACAGGTACCTGAAGTAAGGGTTATTGTTTTTTACTAAAAGCCTTTAAAGGACTTCTCTGGTGTTCCAGTGGGCAAGAACACCGCCTTGCAGTGCAGGAGGAGCCAGCTGGATTCCTGGCCTGGGAAGATCCCACATGCTGCGGAGCGACTGGACCGATGTGTCCAATTACCGAGCCAGCGCTCTGGGGCCCATGCGCCCAGAGCCAGTGCTCTGCAAGAGAGGCCACTGCAGTGGGAGGCCCACACAGGGCAAGTAACAAAAGATGGATGAAAATAAATAAATGAAAGACCAACAGAAGTGGCCAAAAAAAAAAAAAAAGAAAAGCCTCTAAGGTTCTAAGCAGTTCTAAGACATATTTATCAACTAGAATATCAGTAACTGCTTCCTCTCTACTTCACTGAAAGGTCATGCTCTTATTTACAGTCTGAACTATCTTAATCATGAAACTGTTGCCCAAGTGGAATGCTGAATCTTTCAGAATAGTGCTAAAGACTATCAAACAACAGTATCACTTGGGCTTTCCCAGAGGCTCAGCAGTAAAGAATCCACCTGCCAGTGCAGGAGATGCAGGCTCAATCCCCGGTCCAGGAAGATCTCCTAGAGAGGGAAATGGCAACCCACTCCAGTATTCTTGCCTGGGAAATCCCACGGGCAGAGGAGCCTGTAGGGCTACAGTCCATGAGTCGGACACAATCTGAGTGACTAAACGACAGACTTCATCAACTTCTGTTCACAGAGCAACAACAATCACAAATACGAGGTCTTTATTCCTTTCTGATCCCTATACTTTGATCAAACTGGCCTTGTCATTCTTTCAAATTGCACCTAGTTTTGTTTTTTTGGCTGCACCAGATCTCAGATGTGGCATGTGGGATCTATTTCCCCGACCAGGGATTGAACCCAGGCCCCCTGAACTGGAAGCACGGAATCTTAGCCACAGGACCATCAGGGAAGTTCCTGTTCTTTTTCACTTCCACCTTTCACGGACATATTCTCTCAACAGCATATTGAACATAACTCCATTTTCTCATTTTCTTTCCTTCAATGTAAACAGCAATTACTCTTTACTTGATGTCCACAATAACTCCATGGCGTTTTAGGGTAACTTAACAACATACTGAACAGCCCTACTTAACAGCAGCTTGAGTTCCTAAGTGTAACTTTACAGCCTTCCTGTCACTCCTTCGGGTGTGTTGGTGTACTATCGCTGGCCGCTGCTCTCTGCTGTGTGCCTCAACTTCCTCACAGGATGCACTGAAAGTGGCAGAGAGCTGACAAACCAGCTCACCACACTGATGAGAACAGCTAGTAAAATCAGAATGAAAAACAAAAGCAAGGGAAAATGTGTTGGTTTTGTTTTTAAACCACAGAAATCAAGTCGCACTAAACCAGTGACTAACCCCTAACGTATAAAGCAGACACAAATGAAACGGGTCTAGTGGAACTAGGCACAGGAGTTCCAGGGATCCACTGGCATACCCAGCCCTCATTCCCCAATTCAGTACAAAACCCCAGCCTCGTGTACCACAAATGCGGACATTGTTTGACTTATCAGCTAGCATTTGGCTGTGTTGCTGATAGCGGTATTGCAGATAGGTAAAGCACTACAGTATTGTGATTAGGAGAAGCACAGCTTTGAAAGACACAAAGTACAAGGTTAAGTGACCTTGAGCACTTCGCTCTTCCTCAAGCCTGAAAGGAACGCCAAACAAAGATAACAGACCTCAAATGCTTAACCTAGATCATAAATGGCAGCAACTACAGGATTAAAGTACACTGACCCCTTTCTTCCCTGTTGATTCTATCTCAAAATATTGTCAAGTTATACAAACAATTCAAGTAACTTTACTCAGGCATAAGAGTATTGTAAAGCTCAGCCTTCTTACATGTACAATTCAGTGATTTTTAGTATTTATGAAGCTGTTCAACTATCACTACAGGCCAACTGTCATTCCAACAAAGTCCTTTGTGACCCTCTTCATTTCTTTGTCCCACAGATAGCTAGACTAGAGTATATAAATTGGCTCATGATATGCTAGCTACATCCCACTACAGCTGGGATCTTTACTAGTAAACTGAGATAACCATTAGAACAATTAAACAGCTCAAACTGCCTTTAAAAAAATTAAAGCTCTTCTGTTAAAACAGTAAATGGCCTACTTTAGCTAACAATGATTTTATTCCTGTTACCACTACCTGGAATGTCCTATAATATGCAGGGATATTTTTCCACCATTACTTTAGCACTCCCAATCCCAAGGAATTAAAAAGATAATACATAAAACTGAAGTAGCAAACCTAAAAAAATTTTCAAGACATCGTCTGATCCTCAGCAATTCCAAGAAGCATTTATCCAACTAATTGATATTACAGGAAATTTCTCATCAAAATAAAATGAGATCTTGGTCAAGGGGAAATTTTGAGACATTCAGTAAGTTACAATAAAAAAAAAACTGACCCAAAGAAAATATTTAATCCAACTAACTTACATTAAAGAATAACTTTCAAGAAACAAAAAAAGAGTAACTTTCTCTTTTACTAGTTGCAAACTACCAAGACCAAACAAAAGATTCAATAACATGGCAATCCAAGCAACAGCAAATTCCACTAAAACTCCACTATGAACACAAAATTCAAAACGTTTTAACAAAACAAAATTATGTAACTTTAAAAATTTGCCCATAATTGATCCTATAGGAAGAACCCAGAAGAAGTAAGGCTCAGACTCCCAATTCCACAAGGAACCTTGCCCAATACCTGGCCTCAACTGACAATGCCCTCCTCTGTCACTCCCAACAGCATCCTGACTCCTAACTGCAGTGTCTGTCTTCCCACTGGAACTGAACAAGGAAAGAGCAGGTGCATTACTCGTCTGTATCCCTAACACCTAACAACTGCTAACAAGTAGCACCAGTAAACGTCTGTTCACGGGAACACCTGTGTAGCAGCATCTATCTATCAGTAACGACAAACAACTGTCATTCAGGGCTCATCTGGATTAACCTGTATTCTGAGCATTTCAGAAAAATAAAATGTCATGAGAATATACTATTTTAGGGGCTTCTCTGGTGGTTCAGTGGATAAAAAGTACACCTTGCAGTGCAAGGGGCATCACTTCGATCCCTAGCCCAGGAAGATCCCAGGTGGACCGGTGCGTCCAATTACAAGCCAGCACTATGGAGTGCACGCGCCCAGAGCCGCTGCTCTGCAATGAGAGGCCACTACGATGCGAGGCCCACACAGGCCAAAGAACAAAGACGGATGAGAACAAAAATAAATGAAAGACCAATAAAAGAGGCCAAAATTAATTTAAAAAAGAAAGAAAGAAAGAAAGAAAAACCATGGATGATTTAATTTTTAAAAAAAAGAATATACTATTTTAAAGTTTTTATAAACATAATAGTTCAGATTCATTCCCACACATCAAAAACAGAACTTCACCTCAGTGTTTCAAAACATGGGGTGGGCAAAAGGGTAACAGGACACACTTTCAGCCTTCCAACAGATAAAGAAAGTTACACTTAGCCTACAATAAACTGAAATTCACTTAACATTTATCAGAATAATCTCAACTAAGTAACAGCAATAGTTAACTCTTCTCAGATGATTTTCTCACTGGCAGTTACATCTGATAGATAATTGAGGAAATAATTTATCACTTAATCACTTAAGAAATGGATTATCATTTAGAAACCCGGACTGAATAGGGAGATTATAAAAGATATTTTGTGAACAACTGGGGGAAATCTGAATATGGATTTATGGAAGATTTCACTGACATTATATTTTATATAAATATTCACTTTCTTAGGTGTAATGCTGTTATTGTGGCTATTTGGAAGAGAAGCTTTTTATGGTAAAGAAACACCTGCTAAGTAAATATGGATAAATGTCAAGATATTTTTAAACCATTTAGCCTCAAAAGATAATGTATGAAGTATACACAGAAAAAGTCAATGGTAAGGTAAATACTAGTAAGGCATTATTAATTATACTCTACCAGTTTTTATAGATTTGAAAAATGTCTTTAAACTGGAAGAAACCAGGAAGAATTAAAACTGCAAAAAGGACAATAAAGACCAGGCAAGTATAGGGCCATATGGCAGAAATATATCCAAAACATCCATAATTACCATAAACATGAATGGTCTCTGTGCTCCAATTAAAAGAGAAGTTGGCAGGCTGTATTAACAAAGCAAAATCCAGCTGTGTGTTGTTCATAAAAGAACTATCTAAAACATTCTACTAGAATTGGCTAAAATTAAAAATTAAAGCAATACCAAATGTTAGCAAGGATGTGGAGTTCTCACTTCCTCAGTCTTGAGAATTAAGTTCCGATGTCTAACATATCCATTGTATATCCTAATTAAATTCTTCTGTAGGCATCTAGAATGATACCAGTTATGTGATATTCTCAAGACAACTGAGAAAATAGTCACTTTCTGTATTCTGTGGTTCAAATGGAGTCTAGTTGAGAATAACTATTATGGGCTTCCCAGTTAGCCCAGTGGTAAAGAATTCACCTCCCAATGCAGGATACAGGTTAGATCACTGATCCCGGAAGATCTCACATTTCGTACGACTAGGCCCATGAGCCACAACTATTGAGCCTGTGTTCCAAAACCCCGGAAACTGCAACTACAGAACCCACGTGTCCCAGCTACTAAAACCTGCACACGCTAGAGTCCACACTCTACAACAAGAGAAGCCTCTGCAATAAGAAACCCAGGTACCACAACTAGAATAGCCTCCACCCACCGCACTAGAGAGACCTCACACACAGCAACAAAGACCCAGCACAGCCAAAAATAAAATTAAAAGAAAAAAAAAAGATTTTCTCTTAAAAAAAAGAATCTGCCTGCAATGAAGGAGATGCAAGTTCAATCCCTAGGGTCAGGAAGATTCCCTAGAGGAGGGCATGGCAACCCACTCCAGTATTCTTTCCTCAGATATCCCATGGGAAGAATCCATGAGGTCGCAAAGAGTCAGACACAATTCAAGAGACAAACACTAATAATTTGGAATTACCTGGTACAAGTTACACGTACCCTACACACAACCCCAAACTTCCACTGTCCATCATACAGTCTCAAGCAAATTAGTTTACTTGTTTTGAGGTGGGGTGCAAATGTTCAAAAGAACAAGGATAATTTGTAATCAGAAAAAAAAAAATTGGAAATGAGACAAACATTCATCACAGTAGAATAAGATGTGGCATATCTTTACAATGGAACATGTAAGAATCAACATGGATGAATCTAAAACATTAAAGTATCAGGAGAATCACACAATCCCAATTCGATCAAGAGGTGAAAATGGGGCTTCCCTGGTGGTCCAGTGGATAAGGACATCGCCTTGCAGTGCAAGGGGCACTGGTTCGATCCCTGGCCTGGGAAGATCCCACGTGCCACGGAGCGGCTGGACCGATGTGTCCAACTACCGAGTCAGAGCTCTGGAGCGCATGCGCCCAGAACCGGTGCTCTACAGTAACAGAGACCACAGCGATGGGAGGCCCACACAGGCCAAAGAACAAAGATAAATAAATGAAAGATCAATTGAAGTGAACCCTCCACCCAAAATAAGAGGTGAAAATGGGCAATGCTAAACTATATATTATTTATGGATACACATTGAGTAGAAATTACAAAGTAGACCAAAATATTGGGTAACAGTAACCCAAGGGAAAGAGAAAAGCCAACTTAGGAGATGGACTATACAAAAGTAACTTTGGAGATGGACTTTTAGGTGGCATTAATGTTCCATTTCTTGGTTGGTCTTATTCTTGGTTTTGAAAACTCCACATTCTTGGTATTTGAAAACTACCTCAAATACCTCTTCTGGTATGTAGCTAATATTTTTCAATTAAAAAAAATCTGTAAGTATGCAAAGTATGATTTCATTTTTTAAGAGTATACATTTTATGTAGGGAAAAAAGAGAAAAGATTTACACTAAAATGTTAAACCATGATAAAGTCTTTTTTTTTTCCCTTCAAATTTTCTAAAATGTATCTCCTTACGTAAAGCAGTGCCAGCCAGCCTGACCCAAAAACCAACCTTAAAATGGAACTTTGTAACTTAATTTAAAAAATCGTGGGGGGAAGAACTGGTTTGGTCTAGGAAATAAGTTAGTCTTGTCAATAAATCCTAAAATCAGTTACTTTTATCCTAGATCTTATTTCAGTTAAACTTGTATTTTTAAACCCACTTATTCTCTTATTTATGATCTGACAACAAAATTACTATCAAATGAAAAATCCCACCTTTCAAAGAGTACACAGTCCAGCCGGGTAGACACTCACAATACAGACAGCACTACCTGCTGACCCCAAGCACATGGGATTGCAAAGATATTTCAGGTTTTCATCTGCTTGCTTGGTAACCAGTATGTTAATGGTGGAAGAAAGTCAGAAGGAATACAACCTCCTCAGTCAAGATTTGAGTGTTGAGTGTTTTTGTATGCAGGTGAAGGAACTGAAGGTGGCAAGAGAGGGAAAAAAAAAAAAAAAAAACAAGAGAACGAGGAAAACAGGAGGATAGGAATGGAAAGAATTCGGGAAGGCGAAGAGGGAGAAAAGCCATTACCAGCAAGAGTTTCCAGAAGTCTTCATAAGCATACCTGGGACTGATTGGCTGAGAAGATTGAGACATGCAAATATGTTTGAGTAAATAGCCAAGCATTCAAGTACTATTGGGGGATCTCTCTCAACAATTCAGTGGTTAGGACTCCACACTTCCATTGCAGGACGTCAGGTTTGATTCCTGGTCAGGGAATCAAGATCCCACATATCATGACATAGCCAAATAAACAATTATTGGGTTATGTTTGTACGGTGTAACTTTAAATGAGTAACCTCCTGTGTGACAACTTAAAATAACAACAGAAATGAAGGTATAGCAACAAGTCTAAATCTCCTCTACAAATCCTTGAAAATAATGATTAACCTAATCAAATATACGTTCTACTAGAGTTCCAAATGAAGAAAAACAGACAACACAATCCTAACAACCCCTTAAAGTAGAGCATTACCTAGCCTTAAATGAAACACCTACTCCTTGGTCCAAGCCTCATTTCATAAATTAATTCCAAATAGCTAACTGAGCTCCAATTTGAGCTCATAACTCCAGTATGAAAATGAGTTGTCTGAAAATTGAAATACACTGTAGTACACGTGCCATGTCAGCCAGAAATTTGTAAGTCTGTTCTTCAAACCTAGGCCAAGAAATTTCAAAATTAAAATACCTTTCTTAAAAAGTACAGAACATGCATCTTTGAGAAACCCTGTCAAGAAAACAAAGAGTAGGGGCTTAAGACTCTGCTTCCACTGTAGGGGACGCAGGTTCTAGCCCCAGTCCTGGAGGAGGAACTAAGATCCCCTGTGCCCCTTGACACAGACAAAAAATAAGTTTTAGAAAAGTAGGAAATTTCAGCATACAGTCTGCATTATATGCTGACCCCAAGCACATGGGATTGCAAAGATATTTCAGGTTTTCATCTGCTTGCTTGGTAACCAGTATGTTAATGGTGGAAGAAAGTCAGAAGGAATACAACCTCCTCAGTCAAGATTTGAGTGTTGAGTGTTTTTGTATGCAGGTGAAGGAACTGAAGGTGGCAAGAGAGGGAAAAAAAAAAAAAAAAAACAAGAGAACGAGGAAAACAGGAGGATAGGAATGGAAAGAATTCGGGAAGGCGAAGAGGGAGAAAAGCCATTACCAGCAAGAGTTTCCAGAAGTCTTCATAAGCATACCTGGGACTGATTGGCTGAGAAGATTGAGACATGCAAATATGTTTGAGTAAATAGCCAAGCATTCAAGTACTATTGGGGGATCTCTCTCAACAATTCAGTGGTTAGGACTCCACACTTCCATTGCAGGACGTCAGGTTTGATTCCTGGTCAGGGAATCAAGATCCCACATATCATGACATAGCCAAATAAACAATTATTGGGTTATGTTTGTACGGTGTAACTTTAAATGAGTAACCTCCTGTGTGACAACTTAAAATAACAACAGAAATGAAGGTATAGCAACAAGTCTAAATCTCCTCTACAAATCCTTGAAAATAATGATTAACCTAATCAAATATACGTTCTACTAGAGTTCCAAATGAAGAAAAACAGACAACACAATCCTAACAACCCCTTAAAGTAGAGCATTACCTAGCCTTAAATGAAACACCTACTCCTTGGTCCAAGCCTCATTTCATAAATTAATTCCAATAGCTAACTGAGCTACAATTTGAGCACATAACTCCAGTATGAAAATGAGTTGGCTGAAAATTGAAATACACTGTAGTACACGTGCCATGTCAGCCAGAAATTTGTAAGTCTGTTCTTCAAACCTAGGCCAAGAAATTTCAAAATTAAAATACCTTTCTTAAAAAGTACAGAACATGCATCTTTGAGAAACCCTGTCAAGAAAACAAAGAGTAGGGGCTTAAGACTCTGCTTCCACTGTAGGGGACGCAGGTTCTAGCCCCAGTCCTGGAGGAGGAACTAAGATCCCCTGTGCCCCTTGACACAGACAAAAAAATAAGTTTTAGAAAAGTAGGAAATTTCAGCATACAGTCTGCATTATAGTTGTCAAAACCAACTAACTGGATTCTTGGACTTTAAAAAGAAAAAGGACTCTATTTGATAGTTGGGTCAAAAATATTTCAAAACTTATCACAGGTTTATAAAGTGATCTTTCCTCTCTTCACCTTACTTCAAGTTATATCCCCACTCTCCTTCTAGGAGGAAAAAGACAAAACAGCTATTTCTAAACTCTATCAGAAATCCACCTTCTCATTAGTCACACTACCAGTGCCATATTACATATTACATATTTTAAAGGACATTAAAAAAAAAAAAGTACACTCTATATACTCGTTAACAACTAAGAGCTAACTGATCATTGCTGACTCACAGTTGCCTCACAGGAGAAATAAAGTAAGACGGGTTTGTTTAAAAGCAAAGAACGGGGCTTCCCTGATGGTCCAGTGGGTAAGGACACCGCCCTGCAGTGCAAGGGGCGTCGGTTCGATCCCTGATCTGGGAAGATCCCACGTGCCGTGGACCAGCTGGACCAATGTGTCCAATTACCGAGTCGGAGCTCTGAAGCCAGAGCTGGTGCTCTGCAACAACAGAAGCCACCGCGATGGGAGGCCCACACGGGCCAAAGAACAAAGATGGATGAAAACAGATAAAATGAAAGACCAATAGAAGTGGCCGCCCACCCCTCTCCCTCCCCAACCCACCCCCCACCAAAAAATAAATAAAATAAAAGCAAAGAAGGGGGCTTCCCTGGTGGTCCAGTGGGTAAGGACACTGCCTTGCAGCAAGTGCAAGGGACACCGGTTCAATCCCTGGCCTGGGAAGATCCCACGTGCCGCAGACCGGCTGGACTGATGTGTCCAACTACCGAGCGGGAGTTCAGCCGGTGCTCTGCAGCAAGAGAGGCCACTGCGATGGGAGGCCCACACAGACCAAAGAACAAAGACAAATAAATGAAGGATCAACAGAAGTGGCCAAAAACACAGCAAAAAAGACTTCCCTGGTGGTCCAATGGTTAAGAATCCACTGGCCAAGGCAGGGGACACAGGTTTAATCCCTGGTCTGGGTTTGATCGTGCAGGATGAAGGGCAACTAAGCCTGTGTGCCACAACTATGTAAGCCTGTGCGCTCTAGAGCCTGCGCTCCACAAGCAGACACCACAACGAGAACCCTGTGCACTAAAACCAAGGAGTCCCTACTCACTGCAACTACAGAAAGCTCTCGTGCAGCAATGAAGACCCAGCAAAACCAATAAATAAAAATAATTTTTTTTAATTGAAAGAACAAAAGCAAAACAACTTCACAATCTGTTGGATTCGTGCAGAGCACTTCTTTTGAGCAGGTATTAATCCTTTATAACATACCTCACATACACCCTAAAAAGTGTCTTATAACAATAACAAAATATGTCATTTTCAAAGAAGAGGACTGGGGAATCAACAATTCACTTCAGACCAGTTCAAACCTTCAAGACTGGTTTATACTCTCTAAGTGTAGTTTATACTCACGGGAGTAGAGATAGCAACCAGTTCCCATTGAAACACAGAGAAATTAACCCATTCTCCATATTCTACCACTTCTCACCAACAATAAAAGTCACTCAGGCTAATACCAAGAGCCTCCCCTGGCGAGCACTTTGCCGGCTGCACCAGTCACCAGGAAAGGGAAGTAGAGGTGTCATTGTTGTTCCAGCCCAGATCTAAAGGCAGCTCCGTGTGAGGACCGCTGGTGCAGCCCACATTTAGAGAGGCCAGAGGAAACCAGAGCAGCAGGAAATAGGCAGGAGGGGCAATTACCACAACCCTTTCCCATGGCCTCATTCCCATGCCACCACTTCCAGTCATATTTCAATCATAACAAAAACCTCCCTTCTTTCAGTCGTCTTCTTAATTAGTAAAGGTCAGAAACAAGGAAGCAGACGGCGGAAATCAGAGCTGTGGGAAACAAGAAGGACAGGGGTGGGGTTAAATCTCACCACACATGTGAACTAGCCTTAAGGAGACAAGCTCAGGAGGAACACACTGGAAGCAAGCAGCAAAGTCGTGCAGGGGAAACGAATCACTTTTGCTTCAGGATAAGTTAAAGCACCACCACAATGGGAGGGCAGCCCTAACGAAGGCTGGGGCAGGAGAAGACCTTTCATCTCCTGAGAATGAACGTATACCCTTTCCTGAGACAGACAGACGGCACCCAAAAGTCACCCAATCCTTTTGGCTAGTACATTTCACTTTATATAAGCCTGTGTGCCATGTAAGCCTGTGCGCTCTAGAGCCTGCGCTCCACAAGCAGACACCACAACGAGAACCCTGTGCACTAAAACCAAGGAGTCCCTACTCACTGCAACTACAGAAAGCTCTCGTGCAGCAATGAAGACCCAGCAAAACCAATAAATAAAAATAATTTTTTTTAATTGAAAGAACAAAAGCAAAACAACTTCACAATCTGTTGGATTCGTGCAGAGCACTTCTTTTGAGCAGGTATTAATCCTTTATAACATACCTCACATACACCCTAAAAAGTGTCTTATAACAATAACAAAATATGTCATTTTCAAAGAAGAGGACTGGGGAATCAACAATTCACTTCAGACCAGTTCAAACCTTCAAGACTGGTTTATACTCTCTAAGTGTAGTTTATACTCACGGGAGTAGAGATAGCAACCAGTTCCCATTGAAACACAGAGAAATTAACCCATTCTCCATATTCTACCACTTCTCACCAACAATAAAAGTCACTCAGGCTAATACCAAGAGCCTCCCCTGGCGAGCACTTTGCCGGCTGCACCAGTCACCAGGAAAGGGAAGTAGAGGTGTCATTGTTGTTCCAGCCCAGATCTAAAGGCAGCTCCGTGTGAGGACCGCTGGTGCAGCCCACATTTAGAGAGGCCAGAGGAAACCAGAGCAGCAGGAAATAGGCAGGAGGGGCAATTACCACAACCCTTTCCCATGGCCTCATTCCCATGCCACCACTTCCAGTCATATTTCAATCATAACAAAAACCTCCTTCTTTCAGTCGTCTTCTTAATTAGTAAAGGTCAGAAACAAGGAAGCAGACGGCGGAAATCAGAGCTGTGGGAAACAAGAAGGACAGGGGTGGGGTTAAATCTCACCACACATGTGAACTAGCCTTAAGGAGACAAGCTCAGGAGGAACACACTGGAAGCAAGCAGCAAAGTCGTGCAGGGGAAACGAATCACTTTTGCTTCAGGATAAGTTAAAGCACCACCACAATGGGAGGGCAGCCCTAACGAAGGCTGGGGCAGGAGAAGACCTTTCATCTCCTGAGAATGAACGTATACCCTTTCCTGAGACAGACAGACGGCACCCCAAAAGTCACCCAATCCTTGGGATATAGGAGAGCTTGGCTAGTACATTTCACTTTTATTAAACAAACTGACACTAAGAATTATGAATGTACAACTCACGGTGAAAAGTGAGGAACACACTAACTACTGGTACATCCTCTGGTTTAATAGGTACTATCATAATCGAAGAGAAAATGTAAAGTAAATGGATTCACCTAAAAAGTGAGGTATATGACCCTCCAATAAAAGATGATCTTTAGGCACCTCACGGAGACCTTTAAAAGCTCTCAATTGTTAAAGGACACAAGGGCACAACTCAGTAAGCCTAAATATTGGTAGACACACCTTGGACACTAGTAGAAATAATATTCAACAAAGGTGGAAGTAAACTACAGGAATAGGTCAAACAGGAACAAGAATGATGGAGGAGTCAACTCCTAGAGATAACAGGACTGAGACCAGCGTCGTCAGACCAGTGATGGCACCTGAGAAGCCTGGACAGCTCATGAGCCTGAAAATCCAGGGGAAAGGGTGGGAGTGCCGCGTGGGAAACTGATTCAGCGGCAAAGAAAACTGAGATGCAATGCACCAATGAAGAACAACATTTGGAACAAAATAGGAGAGCGCTTCAGTGTACAAATCCCCTCTCCAACCTACACCGTAGAAGAACTCGAACACAGCCAGACCACAGGAACGGAGGGGTAAAACGGAGTCCCAAGTGTCTGACACCAAAACCTTCCAGAATGAAGCGGAGAAGTAGAACTCAACTATGCCTCCGGGTAGCCGGGAAAGCCTAGAGCGCAGAAGTTGGGCTCTGAGATGTCCAGTTCCAAGACTAGCAACCGGCGTGAAAACGGAAAGGTGGTCGGCGACAGCGTGGCGCGGGAGCTCGAGCGGACAGGCAGGGAGGGACCACGGTGGGAGAAAACCACACCCTCCCGGGCAGAAACCCGAAGCGGGAAGGGTAGGCGCCCCTGGCTCAGGAGGAACACACTGGAAGCAAGCAGCAAAGTCGTGCAGGAAACGAAGCACTTTTGCTTCAGGATAAGTTAAAGCACCACCACAATGGGAGGGCAGCCCTAACGAAGGCTGGGGCAGGAGAAGACCTTTCATCTCCTGAGAATGAACGTATACCCTTTCCTGAGACAGACAGACGGCACCCCAAAAGTCACCCAATCCTTGGGATATAGGAGAGCTTGGCTAGTACATTTCACTTTTATTAAACAAACTGACACTAAGAATTATGAATGTACAACTCACGGTGAAAAGTGAGGAACACACTAACTACTGGTACATCCTCTGGTTTAATAGGTACTATCATAATCGAAGAGAAAATGTAAAGTAAATGGATTCACCTAAAAAGTGAGGTATATGACCCTCCAATAAAAGATGATCTTTAGGCACCTCACGGAGACCTTTAAAAGCTCTCAATTGTTAAAGGACACAAGGGCACAACTCAGTAAGCCTAAATATTGGTAGACACACCTTGGACACTAGTAGAAATAATATTCAACAAAGGTGGAAGTAAACTACAGGAATAGGTCAAACAGGAACAAGAATGATGGAGGAGTCAACTCCTAGAGATAACAGGACTGAGACCAGCGTCGTCAGACCAGTGATGGCACCTGAGAAGCCTGGACAGCTCATGAGCCTGAAAATCCAGGGGAAAGGGTGGGAGTGCCGCGTGGGAAACTGATTCAGCGGCAAAGAAAACTGAGATGCAATGCACCAATGAAGAACAACATTTGGAACAAAATAGGAGAGCGCTTCAGTGTACAAATCCCCTCTCCAACCTACACCGTAGAAGAACTCGAACACAGCCAGACCACAGGAACGGAGGGGTAAAACGGAGTCCCAAGTGTCTGACACCAAAACCTTCCAGAATGAAGCGGAGAAGTAGAACTCAACTATGCCTCCGGGTAGCCGGGAAAGCCTAGAGCGCAGAAGTTGGGCTCTGAGATGTCCAGTTCCAAGACTAGCAACCGGCGTGAAAACGGAAAGGTGGTCGGCGACAGCGTGGCGCGGGAGCTCGAGCGGACAGGCAGGGAGGGACCACGGTGGGAGAGAAAACCACACCCTCCCGGGCAGAAACCCGAAGCGGGGAAGGGTAGGCGCCCCCCTGGGGCTAGGCGGGGCTGGGTCAACGACGACGGAGCAGGCTGGAAAGAGCGCAGGACAAGCCGTGGTGGAGAGGAAGGGCAGCACCCAGGCCTGGGCAAACTGAGGACGCAGGAAGCCGGCAAGGAAAGCTCGGCCCGACCTCAGGGTGGGCGCTGAGGCAGTCCGAAGGGGTCTGGAGGAAAGAAGAGCTGAACCAAGGTCCACCAAGCGCAGCCTGCAGCGCTCAGGGACCTGGAACGGGGAAGGAGAGAGAGAACGTGCCAATTACCGCTGCCGCTCTCGCTGGACTCGGGACCAGCCGCTGCCGCCGCCGCCGCCGCCGCCGCTCGTTACCTGCCAATGTGCCTCTTACAAAGCGGCGGCGGCGGCGGCGGCGGCGGAGGCGGGCCGACCCGTCACGTGACCTTTGCGTCACGGGCGAGGGAGGAGCCGACGCGTCACTCGCCGCGCGACTCACCAGCCCGCCCACAGAGTGCGTCGCTTCCTGTAGCCACCTCCCACGCCCACCTGGCGAGGCCAACGGTTCCGGGTCAGGGGGATAGACGCAGGTGGAGACACGGCGGGCGAGCTTACGCGATTTCTCGAACTCGGAATTATCTGAAACTTACTACCCACCGCGTCCAGGATGGCCACAAGAGCAGCTCGTTGTCGCTACGTGATGACCTCACAGGGCACCGCTGGTCGCTCCCCGACGGCCGCTTTCCCCTAATCACGTGATGTGGTCCGATCTCGAGATAAACCTAGCCTCCCAGACCCTATGCAAGGGACTACGTCTCCCAACCTCCTGCACAGCAAAGGCACCCACCACCGCATCATTGCCCTCCCGCGTTCACAGAGGGTGCACCTGGGACTTCGGGCCTAGGAAAGGCCAAGACGGAAAGTGGACATGACTACCATCTGAGACTAGTGGGCGCCGCTTGCCAGGTGACTGAGCGTGCCGCCCCCTGGGAGATGTAGTCCGGCGGGCGACGGAGTTCCGCCACCGCGTTCCGGGGCTCGCGCTGCGCCCCGCCCCAGCGCCGCCCCAGCGCGGGAAACCGCCAACGGCTCCCCGAGGAAGCCGCGGCGCCCGGCCGGCTTTTGGAGGCACCTGTGCGAGGCGGGCGGCCCTCACAGCTGCAGTCCTGTTGAACGCAGACTCGAATTCCGCATTCCCAAGCCTCTTCTACCTGCAAGGACTTAACAGCTATTGAAAGCCTACTCGCTTTCGGTCTCATATAACTTCTTTTATTAAGCCATAGAATCAACCCTTTGAGGCAGGGATTGTCCCAGGTTTAAGCAAAGGAAAAGGATTCCGTTTCCCGGCCGAAGAGACCCAAACCAAGTTTTCTAGCCCCAAACAATGAATAACCTGCCTCTCAAATTGACCTCACCTGTTCTAACTCCAGGAATTGAGCTAGAGAAGATAGCAATTCATAAAACACAGTATTTTTTTTTAGTCTTTACTCATTTACTGGCATGCTTGATCCTCAAAGGCAAATCCCAAGATGGTTAGACACACGGACTTTGGAACCCAACAGGCCTTCCCGCAATTTAGCTTTGTGATAACGCCGTGTCTCCTACTTGTGAAATTCAATGAGATTACGTGGTGTACCAGTTTGACACAGAATAATTCCTCAATTAATAACAGTAATTATTTTCACACCTTTTACCTGTTGCCTGAACCACAACAGATTTAGGCAAAAGTGAGAAGAGAGGTAGCATAAAGTGATCTTTGTGTAAGGTACTATGCTAATTACTAACTTGCTAGTTACTAATAGACTAGTTGTAGGTTAAATTACTTGATGAAAAACACTTGAGACCTCCGTGCCCCGCTCTGTTCGAGGGAAGCCTTTGTTACTCATCTCGAATGATAAAAGAGTGCTCAGGCTGTGGCTTCAACAAATGGAAGGTATTATCATGATCATTCATGTGTAGATGTCTCATCTCTCTTTTGACACTGAGCTAGGATTGTGTCTGGTCAATTCTTCCTCCTTTTTGTATTCCGGTGGTATTGAAATGTGTGGGAGAGTCAAAAAGGAAAACCACCCTTGAGAGACAAAGACAATGGAAAACACAAGAAAACACTTCCAGAGGATGTAGACAAATCTGATAACAGTGGCAAGAGGTTTGTGATTGAGAGTGCTAGTCAAAAGGGACTGTAATCTAACCTATAATGTTTTCATTTTATACATGGTGAAAATACTGGTGTTTTAATTAAAAATCAAGAAAAGAGAGATTAGAGACAGCCTGTTAGCTTGTACAAGCTATCTTAGTGCTCCAGGCCTCAATTTCCACTTGTTACTCTATTTAAAAACATCTGTTTTTCTATTCCAGGCATGCTGCCCTGGGTGCTTTTGAAACCTGTTTACCTTGGATTTGGGACTTCAGCCCAAAACCCAGTTTGGGACGCGAACTCAGCCAAAAAACCTTGTTTGGGACTTGAACCCATGTGGCTCAGACTCAAACCCACCCAAAACCCATGGTACATGGTTTCAGGACCTAATGGAGCTCAGGTTCTTGACGTCTCTCATTGCAGATAAGAATTCAGTAAGAGACAAAGTGATAGGGAAGAAGCGGATTTACTCAGACTCAGAGAAAAGCACGCTCCACATCCCTTTCACTAGTTTTTTGTTTAAGTGCTCTTGGCTGGACTGAATAGAGGGCGTTTTAACATGATGAAAAATACACTGGAGAAATTTCGCGGAAGACTGAGTTTTTAAGTCTGTACATAAGGTGGGTGAGTGAAATCAGTCATTCTGAAATGAGGCCCATCTCAGAAAAAAATCATAATAGGTGGCTAACGTTTAGGAAGATAGAATCAGTGTGTAGAAATTCCAGAGAATTTTCATAATCTACATAAAGCTTGCCACTGTTGAAGTCTAATCTCATTTATGGCAAGATATGAGCTCATAACAATTTTCACAATCTAGATAAAGCTAATCACATTTCAAGTCTTATCTGTTTACTTACAGTAAAATAAATGATCATAATCAAATGCATTATACCCTGCATGAAGAATGTGTTAACTCAGAAAGAATGGGCTGTATAGAATTTTAAAAAGAAAAAGAACCTTAACCAAAAATACACACCATGCAAGGGTAACCTGACCCACACATGGAACATTCTAGTCCCTTTGGCAGATCTGTGTTTGGCAGATAGAGATGGGTTCTCCGTGCCTTATTCTTCATAAAGATACCCCCAAATTCCCATGTCACCAACAAACTTCTGATTAAAATTTGGCTTCTCATGATTTCCTCCAGAGGCATGAATGTGTTATTAACCAGAGGATCATATATTGTTTTGTTTGGTTGAAAATTAGTACAGTGACAATGACCATTTGCGATCCACCATCAGTTCCTGAGGTGCATTTATGCCCAAAGCCAGCTGAGCTGTATGGGCTGCTGACTTTTGAAAGTAGTAAATAGTTAATGAGTGACGTCTGTGTGAAACCTGTGTGACTTGCCAAAAAGACTCCTTAAAAACAGTAACGACAAAAAGAGACTCCTTGGTGGGGCTTCCCTAGTGACTCAGTGCACAGGAATCCACTTGCCCATGTAGGAGACAAGGGTTCTGTTAGGTTTATGGGCTATTAAAGGGTTAATACGGCAGTTGCAAACTCCCGGGCCCTAAAGGGTCAGCATCATAGGGCCGGTTGTTGATCTGCTGGCGCCTGAGACTCTCTCAAGGCCTGCGATAAGGAGATTGCCCTGGCCATGAAGATTCTTCACCAGGTACAGAAAGTAACAAGAACTGCACACCCCCATGCCCACAGACAACTCAAGGACAGCAGACTCATCACTAATTTCCCGCTCAGTTTAGACAAAGACTTCGTTTCTACGCCGGCTCTGAAGAATCCCCCTCCCCTTTTTTCTTCTCCCCTTTCCTCCCTAATAAAACCTTCTCGTCCCATCTCTGGGGTGCGATTTCCCCCGCCCATCTCTTGGACCTGTGGATCTCGCCTGGGAACTCTTCCCAAATGGGCTCTTTCCCTAACAGCTTGCTGTCCGCCGTGTCTTTGCAATTCTTACAGGTTCAATCCCTGGTCCAGGAATACCCCGCATGTCATAGAGCAACTAAACCTGTGTACCAGCTACTGAGCCTGTGCAGTAGAGCCTGGGAACCACAACTATTGAAGCCTGCGAACCCCAGAAACTAAGGTCCATAACAAGAGTAACCACTGCAATCAGTGGCCCCAACTCACTGCAATTAGAGAAAAGCCAGCGTGCAGCCTTAAAGACCAGCACAGCCATATAAATAAAAAAATTAAATTATTATTTTTTAAAAGACTCCTTGGTAACGCTGTCATTTCATTTTCCTAAACGTTCAGTTCCTTCCTAACTCTACTAATTAATAACTTGTCCTTTCTAAACTTTTATTGTTCATCTATATAAAGGAGCTAAATCCTGCTTACTTTATAAGGCATTGTCAGGATCATACATGATAACTACCTTTGAAAGTCCTGAAAATAATTGGACCACAAAAATTGTAAGGCACTATTATTACCAGGAAGAGCTTTGGTTACACCAATATTTACATAGCTCTAATCATGGTAAAGGCATGAGTTCTAGAGGAATCCAAGATGGTCTGGATTTCAGAACAAGGGTCAGCCAAGTTTACGTGCCAAATCCAGCCACCTCCTGTTTTCTACAGTCTAAACTAGCTAAGATTAATTCTTACATTTTTTAATGGGTTAAAAATAATATTTCACAACACATGGAACTTAAATTCAAATTTTGGTGTCCATTAAGCTGTAAAGGAGCTCAGCCATGCTTATTCACTTATGTACTGTCTATGGCAGCTTTCATGCTACAATAGCAGAATTGAATATTTGTAATAAAAACCACATCGTCCAGAAAGCCTAACATATTTACAGTCTGGCCTTTTGCACAAAAGTTTGCCAACCCCTGTTCTAAAAGAATCTAAGGATGTGACCTTCTCGGAGTACTTAATTTCATCCTGTCCTAGTTTTCTTATCTGCAGAATGGGGATAACAATAACTAGCTCAGAGAATTGTCTGGAGGATTACAAGAGTTCAACTATAATAGTGGTTTGGGAGGGGTGCGAGGAAGGCAAGGTTCAATACTTTTTGACTGCAACCTTTAAGAAGAAACGTACATGCTTAGTTGGGTCTGACTCTGTGACTCTATGGACTGTAGCCCACCAGGCTCCTCTATCTGTGGGATTCTCCAGGCAAAAATGCTAGAGCAGGTTACCATTTTCCTCCTCCAGGGTATCTTCCTGACCCAGGGATCAAACCTTCATCTCCTCTGTTTACTGCATTGCAGGCAGATTCTCTTCCGCTGAACCAACAGAAGAAATACATAACACATATGAAACAAGTTTTATAAAACAATACCAAAACAATACCTATCCTTATAATTATGTACTCTGAGAGATTCATAACTTCATATAGCATCCTTTAAGGTTAACATTTTACAAAATTGCAGCACATTAAACTCTGATATATTCTACTTATTTCTGCTTTTAAAAAGTAGAAAAAACAGGTTTCCCTAATGGTCCAGTGGGTAAGGACACTGCCTTGCAGTGCAGGGGGTGCCGCTTCGATCCCTGGCCTGGGAAGATCCCACGTGCCGTGGAGCGGCTAGACCGATGTGTCCAACTACCGAGCCAGAGTTCTGGAGCGCATGTACCCAGAGTCAGTGCTCTGCAGTGAGAGAGGCCACTGTGATGAGAGGCCCACACAGGCCAAAGAACAAAGATAAATAAATGAAAAGAACAATAGAAGGGGCCAAAAAAAAAAAAAGAAAAAAGTAAAACAAAAGGTAGAAAAAACATTTGATAACCAAAAATGGAACAATTTGAGCAACAAGACAAATAATAATGGTATTTGATTATACCTCAAGGAATAAAATAAATATCCAGGAATCAATGCTCATATAAATAAATGAAGGAGAAGATAGGGAGAATAAACAACTCTTCCATACAGAACAATTCCAATTAATAAACTTGAAAAGAATGAAAGTAATTTTTTAAAAATCACCTTTAAAAACTCCACAGTAATTATTCTCCTATCAATGAATAATAAAATAAGTGGGCAGGGGGACTTCCCTGGTGGTCCAGTGGCTAAGACTCAGTATTCTCAGTGCAGAGGCCATGGGCTTAATCCCTGGTCAGGAAGCTAAGATCCCACATGCCATGAGCCCAAAAGCTAAAAATTTAAAAATAAGCAAAAGTTTCAGAAATTAGATATTTGCATAGCCTTAAAATCTGTCACTTAAAATATTTTTTAATTACTGTGGTGGTTTACATTCTCCGATACTTCTCCCTTCAGAAGGTGAACCTCAATTCGCCTTCCCCTTGAATGTAGACTGGACTTAATAATACATGTCTAGGGCTTCCCTTGTGGCTCAGTGGATAAGAACCTGTCTGCCAATGCAGGAGACACAGGTTCGATCCCTGACCTGGGAAGATCCCACATACCACAGAGCAGCTAAACCCACACATCAACAAAGACCCAGCACAGCCAAAAATAAATAAATTAAAGTTTAAAAAATAATAATAATAATACATGTCTAACAAACAAAGAATGGAATGGGAAAAAAAGAAAACAATTTTACAATGTAGAGACTTGACAGATACCACCTTAACCAAGTGGCCAGCACAGTAAAAAATGATGGTGTCAAAATAGAAATAAAAAGGGATCCTAAGTCACTTTGGTCATGTCTGACCCTTTGACCCCATGCACTATAGCCCACCAGGCTCCTCTGTCCATGGAATTCTCCAGGCAAAAATATTAAACAAGGAAACACGAGAAACTGACACAAATAAGAGGAGACTACTAATAACCAAATGCTGTGTGGTATCCTGGTCTGGATTCTGGGTAGAAAAGGGAGATGAGATGCCTACGCACCACAGCCAGAGAATATTCCCTGCTCACCACAGCTAGAGAAAGCCTGTGCAAAGCAACAAAGACCCAGTGCAGGAAAAAAAGAGAAAAAAGTAAATTGAAAAAGTAAGTAGTGATACAATCTATTACCAATCTTTGGGAAAGATTTAGAGCCAGCCACACTGCACTCTCTGTGCCAAAATGGTTTAAAGATAAAGGGGTAAACTTTTAATGTATGTCAGTCACAGTGCTATGTATGTCCATCTTATTTTTATCCCAATTATGAATATTCAAGGAAGGTATTCAGATTTCACGGAACAGAGAGGAGAGGACACTGAATAGCAGAATCAGTGTTTTCACTTTGACCTCAAAGCTTGTGCTCTTTCAACTAAACCAGGCTGCCACTCAGTTTGGTTTACTCAAAAAACTAGCCTGGTTTAGTGAACAAAAAATGTCATTTTTAAAAAACAGAAAAAGCTTGAAGGAAACAGAAATAAATATTTAAGCCACGGAGAAGAAAAAGGAAGTAATCAATGGATAAAACTACTCTTAAATAGAAAACTTCTTTTTGTAACATTTAAAAAAATTAAAAGATAAACAAGATGGTGGGAAATAAATTTTTGAATGTATAATATTTTAACCATAAAAAAAGCTCAGGGGCGGGCTTCCCTGGTGGTCCAGTGGGTAAGGACACCGCCTTGCAGTGCAAGGGGTGCCGGTTCGATCCCTGGCCTGGGAAGATCCCACGTGCCGTGGAGCAGCTGAACCGATGTGTCCAATTACAGAGCCGGAGCTCTGGAGCGCATGCGCCCAGAGCCGGTGCTCTGCGACAACAGAGGCCACTGCAATGGGAGGCCCACACGGGCCAAAGAGCAAAAAGATGGATGAAAATAAACAAATGAAAGACCAATAGAAGTGGCCCACTCGCCCCCTTCCCTCCCCACCTCCCCCCAAAATAAATAAATAAATAAATAAATCTTTTAAAAAAAAAACCTCAGGGGCTTCCTTGGTAGCTCAGTGGTGAAGAGTTCGCCTGCCAATGCAGGAGACATGGGTTCGATCCCTAATCCAGGAAGATCGCATATGCTGTGGAGCAACTAAGCCCATGAGTCACAACTATGGAGCCTGTGTTCCAGAGCCTCAGAGCCGCAGCTATTGAGTCCCTGTGCTGCAACTACTGAAGCCTGTGTGCCCCAGAGCCCACGTTCCACAAGAGAAGTCACTGCAACAAGAAACCTGCTCACCTCAACTAGAGAGTAGCCCCCACTCCGTGCAACTAGGTAAGAGCCTGTGGTAGCAGTGAAAACCTAGAATAGCCAAAAATACAATAAAACAAATTTAAAAAAAAAAAAAGCTCAGGGCTTCCCTGGTAGCTCAGTGGTAAAGAGTTCGCCTGCCAATGCAGGAGACATGGGTTCGATCCCTAATCCAGGAAGATCGCATATGCTGTGGAGCAACTAAGCCCATGAGTCACAACTATGGAGCCTGTGTTCCAGAGCCTCAGAGCCGCAGCTATTGAGTCCCTGTGCTGCAACTACTGAAGCCTGTGTGCCCCAGAGCCCACGTTCCACAAGAGAAGTCACTGCAACAAGAAACCTGCTCACCTCAACTAGAGAGTAGCCCCCACTCCGTGCAACTAGGTAAGAGCCTGTGGTAGCAGTGAAAACCTAGAATAGCCAAAAATACAATAAAACAAATTTAAAAAAAAAAAAAGCTCAGGGCTTCCCTGGTAGCTCAGTGGTAAAGAGTTTGCCTGCCAATGCAGGAGACATGGGTTCAATCCCTGATCCAGGAAGATTTCATATGCTGCAGAGCAACTAAGCCTATGAGTCACAACTATGGAGCCTGTGCTCTAGAGCCTCGGAGCCGCAACTATTGAACCCACGTGCCGCAACTACTGAAGCCCGTGTGCCCTAGAGCCTGAGTTCCACAACAGGAGAAGTCACCACAACAAGAAGCCTGCTCACCTCAGTTAGAGAGTAGACCCCACTCCCCGCAACTGGAGAAGAGCCTGTGGCAGCAGTGAAGACCCAGAATAGCCAAAAATAAAATAAACAAATAAATTTTTTAAAAAAGAAGTTTTCTTGTCAAAAGAAAAAAAGCTCATATGAATGGAGAACTCTGAAATTTCTGTAGATAAGTGGGCAACAATTTCTAAAAGAGGCAACAGAGACAACAAACATGGGAAAATGTTTGTCTCACTCACAATGCTTTAAGTTGATAGTTGTGGCAATAATATGCATTTTGCCTACCAAATCAATAATAGTGAAAATAATGACATTACCCAGTGCTAATCAGTATTTTGTAAAAGAGGCACTCTCTTACTTGGCTAATATAAGTGTATGTTGGGATAAACCCTTATGAAAGTCATAATATACTTGAAATTCTTTCATCCAAAGCAATTCTGGTACCCTGACCTAAGGAAATCATTTTAAATATGGAAAAACTGATATGCCAAAAGAATAATTCTCTCAGCTTTATTTATAACACCAAAAAATTGGAAACATCTTATTACTACATGTCTGACTGTAGAGAAATGGGTTAGTAAATTATGGCACTCTTACTAGATCCCACACTTTGCAGCCTTTATGAATAACATTTACAAAGAACATGCCAGGACATGGGAAAGTGCTGGCCATATATTGCTAGGTATAAAAAGCCCAAATCTGCTGAGTGAATGTAACTATGGAAGAACACTACAGAAAGGAAAGGCTATAAAAATACATCAAAAGAACAGAAGGATGAGGCATGTTTATTTATTTGGGGAGGGGTACGTGGCTTCCCGGTGGCTCTAGTGGTAAACAATCCACCTGCCTATGCAGGAGGTGTAAGAGACTCAGTTTGATCCCCGGGTCGGGAAGATCGTCTGCAGGAGGACGGGGTAAGCCTATGAGTCACAACTATGGAGCCTGTGCTCTAGAGCCTCGGAGCCGCAACTATTGAACCCACGTGCCGCAACTACTGAAGCCCGTGTGCCCTAGAGCCTGAGTTCCACAACAGGAGAAGTCACCACAACAAGAAGCCTGCTCACCTCAGTTAGAGAGTAGACCCCACTCCCCGCAACTGGAGAAGAGCCTGTGGCAGCAGTGAAGACCCAGAATAGCCAAAAATAAAATAAACAAATAAATTTTTTAAAAAAGAAGTTTTCTTGTCAAAAGAAAAAAAGCTCATATGAATGGAGAACTCTGAAATTTCTGTAGATAAGTGGGCAACAATTTCTAAAAGAGGCAACAGAGACAACAAACATGGGAAAATGTTTGTCTCACTCACAATGCTTTAAGTTGATAGTTGTGGCAATAATATGCATTTTGCCTACCAAATCAATAATAGTGAAAATAATGACATTACCCAGTGCTAATCAGTATTTTGTAAAGAGGCACTCTCTTACTTGGCTAATATAAGTGTATGTTGGGATAAACCCTTATGAAAGTCATAATATACTTGAAATTCTTTCATCCAAAGCAATTCTGGTACACTGACCTAAGGAAATCATTTTAAAAATGGAAAACATGATATGCCAAAAGAATAATTCTCTCAGCTTTATTTATAACACCAAAAAATTGGAAACATCTTATTACTACATGTCTGACTGTAGAGAAATGGGTTAGTAAATTATGGCACTCTTACTAGATCCCACACTTTGCAGCCTTTATGAATAACATTTACAAAGAACATGCCAGGACATGGGAAAGTGCTGGCCATATATTGCTAGGTATAAAAAGCCCAAATCTGCTGAGTGAATGTAACTATGGAAGAACACTACAGAAAGGAAAGGCTATAAAAATACATCAAAAGAACAGAAGGATGAGGCATGTTTATTTATTTGGGGAGGGGTACGTGGCTTCCCGGTGGCTCTAGTGGTAAACAATCCACCTGCCTATGCAGGAGGTGTAAGAGACTCAGTTTGATCCCCGGGTCGGGAAGATCGTCTGCAGGAGGACGTGGCAAGCCACTCCAGTATCGTTGCCTGGAGAATCCCACGAACAGAGGAGCCTGGCAGGCTGTGGTCCATAGGGTCGCAAAGAGTCGAACATGACTGAAGCAACTCAGCATGCGTGCATGTTTAGATAATGGGATTATAGATAATGTTTTCTCATTTTTCACCTCTGTATTTTCAAATTGCCTTTAATACGCAGGTCTTTGTGATTTTAAAAAATTGTTTAAACAGGGGACTTGCCTGGCAGTCGGTGGTTAAAATTTTGTGCTTCCATTGCAGGGGGTGTAGGTTTGATTCCTGGACTGGGATCTAAGATCCCGCTTGCTGCACAGCCAAGAAAAAAAGATAATTGTATATTCATCCCTTATAGAGTAACTGCGTTTTAAATGTATAGAGAAATTATATTTTTAAAACACACCACACCTCTGTTCAAAATTCAACAAGGAGCTTTGAAAACAAGCATAAAATAATTCTGACCACTTCTCAAAGTCCCCATAATCTGGTTTATACCAGCTATTCCACTTTATTTTTCTCTCCTACCCATCAGAACATCTCCATTTCTGCATCCCAAGATGTTCATGACTGCATACCCTCTCTATTCCCCCAATATCTCCTTTCCACAGCACAGGTCTCATCTTCTCTCCAGGGGACCCCAGCCCTCCTTAATCCAGTCTCGCAGTATTATTAGCTGTTCATATGCGTGGGTCTCACTATTTTAACAGACTATAAATTAGCAGAAAAACACACCTGGTACTTGTTATACATTCCCTCTTGGCCTATATTCCACGAGAGACTCAGAATGACTCAGTAAATGCTTGTGGTTTAAGGAGAAATGGGGGAAACTAATACTTATTCAGCCCATGTGACATGCCAGGTCCAGTGCAAAATATTTTATATAAAGCACTTTACTTTCCCATAGCAACTTTGGAGTATCATCATCATCATCACCTCACATAAAGGGTTAATTCAAAACATAATGCTAACAAATTGCAGAGTCAGGACTAAAACTCAGACCTCCCTAATTCCAAGCACAGTGCTTCATTTTCTCCAATATCATTAGTGTTTTTGCCTGCTCTCCCCGGGGGACTGTAAGCTTCTAGAGACAAGGGAGCATGTCTTTTCGCGTCTGTATAAAGCAAAGCAAGCATACTCAATGTTGAGGAGTGGTGCTTTCACTCTTAGAAAATTCTGTTTTTCGCTTCTACATGTTGCTTCCAAGGGAGATGCAGAAATGGATACATAACCACCTGCATGTCAAAATGATAACTTAGCAAATTCTGGCGTGTGTGCTTGCTAAATCGCTTCAGATCCTATGGACTGTAGCCCACCAAACTCCTCTGTCCATGGGATTCTCCAGGCAAGAATACTAAAGCTGATTACCATGTTGTCCTCCAAGGGATCTTCCTGACTCACGGATTGAACCGGAGTCTCCTGCATCGCTTGCATTGGCAGGCAAATTCTTTACCACCAGCACCACCTGGGAAGCCTAGGTAAATTCTAGAGATGGAAGGAATACAATGCAAGTTTGACATTGGGTTTATTATATGCCCACTATGTGCCTGCTTTGTTCTGGGTGCTGTGAACAATTGAAAAACAACAAACAACAACAACAAAAAAAACCAACCCTGACACAGTGCTTCACTAAAGTAAGTGATAAATAAATGTCTAACGAGGGGACTTCCCTGGTGGTCCAGTGGCTAAGACTCTGCACTCCCAATGCAAAGGGCCCAGGTTTAAACCCTGGTTGGGGAGATAGATTCAAACCCTGGTTGGGGAACTAGATCTCACATGCTCTAAGACCTGACAAAGCCAAATAAAAATAACATATATAGGGGCTTCTCCTGGTGGTCCAGTGGGTAAGGACACCGCCTTGCAGTGCAAGGGGCGCCAGTTCGAGCCCTGGCCTGGGAAGATCCCACGTGCCGTGGAGTGGCTGGACTGATGTGTCCAATCACCGAGCCAGAGCTCTGGAGCGCGTGCACCCAGAGCCGGTGCTGAACAAAGACGAATGAAAATAGAGAAATGAAAGACTAATAGAAGTGGCCCGCCCACCCCCCTCCCTCCCCAACCCGACCCCTGCCCAAAGTAAATAAATAAATAAATCTTTAAAATATATATATATATATTTAATGTCTGGGAAAAGAAAGACAGACAGACTAGGGCAAGATAGGTGCCCAAATATTCTAGGCAGAGGAAATTCCATGAAGAGCAGGCAGAGTGGAAAATAAATCCAAGTTGGACTCAAAGGCCATTTTGGCTAAAGGGAGACTTATTTGGGGATCTGTGCAGGGAAAGATAAAACTGTAGAGGTTGGTCGCATCTGATTGTATAGTATGTTGATGCTAAGCTAAGGAATTTATTTCCTCCTGTTACTCATTCAGGCTAAAATGTTCTTTCCAAAGGAAGTGGAATGTCACTTGTGTTTCTAGAAGCAGAAAGACACAGAGGAATGAGGATCGAATGGTGGGATGACAGGTGGAGGGGTGGATATTTTAGATGAGGAGGCCACCCCCTCAGATCCTCTGCTGATATGGCGCCAGTTCTGCCAACTTGAGGGTGGGCTAGCAGTGGTCACTAAAGAAAGAATACTTGCACTCAGCACTCATTTGCATGTCAATTTTCAGCTTATAAGTAAACTTAAGCAAAACTTTCCTACCGCGCTTCCAAGAACACGCACATGGTAGTCACCAGGAGCAACCTGTTCTGATGAAAGACGAGGAAAATTACCAGCCTGGCTGTGGAGGAAAGAGCCCTTCCCACAGCACATTCGGCAGGGAAGGCGGGAGCTTGACAACCTGTTGAGCCCAGACCCTCCCTGACATTCCCCCAAGCAAACATGAGTCTCCCAGCAGCTTGGACCTTGTTCTGGGCCAAAGATAGTTTAATATAGTCTTTTGCAGAGACAGAATGGCTACACCTGTTGACTTCTGAAAGTAAGATCAAATACCTTGGGGGTGAAGCATAGATCACAGTGCTTCTCAACATGTCTGAAACTGGGCTCCCGTCTAGGGGAATTTGTGCAGCAGGTCAGGGATCTGAGAAAGGACCTGTGAGTTCATCTCCTTCGGCTTCCCGGCAGGCAAGGAAACATTATCTTTATTTTAAAGAGGAGGATCTGAGGCCCAGAGAGATTAGCTGTTATGCTTTCCTCTCCCTGGGCTACCCCCTGATAAACAATTATTGTTGCCTACTAAATAAATGCCTAAGACTAAATTGGGCGATGGGAGATAATAAATGAATCAGTTTCTGTCCTTGAGGCTTTCACAATCTAGCAGAGAAACAGACATATCAATTCTTTTTTTTCTCCAGCTTTTTTTTTTTTTAATGAAAGGGTACTGTGCCTCTATTTGGGGGAGGGGGGGCAGGTTGGGGAGGGAGAGGGGTGGGCGGGCCACTTCTATTGGTCTTTTATTTATCTATTTTCATCCATCTTTGTTCTTCGGCCTGTGTGGGCCTCCCATCACAGTGGCCTCTGTTGTCGCAGAGCACCGGCTCTGGGCACATGCGCTCCAGAGCTCCGGCTCAGTAATTGGACACATCGGTCCAGTCGCTCCGCGGCACATGGGATCTGCCCAGGCCAGGGATCGAACCAGAGCCCCTTGCATTGCAAGGCGGTGTCCTTAGCCACTGGACCACCAGGGAAGCCCCCTTTTCTCCAGCTTTGATGAGATATAATTGACACATAGCATTGTGTAAATTTAAGATATACAATGTGATGATTTGATACTATATATGTTGCCAAATGTTTACCACAATAACATTAGCTAACAAATCTTTGACCTCACATTACTACCATTTTGTGTGCTTTGTTTGCTTTTGTTTTATTTTGTTGCCACTCTGTGCAGCATGCAGATCTTAGTTCCCCGATTGGGGATGGAACCTAGACACCCTGCTGTAGAAGCACGAAGTCCTAACCACTGGACCACCAGGGAATTTCACGGTAAGAATATGAAAACTTTACTTTCATAGCAACCTGAAGTATACAAAACAGTATTGTTAACTGTAGTCACCATACTGTAACTAGATCCTCAGAACTTGCTCTTTTTTTAAAGAAAAGTGTTTAGGGCTTCTCTGGTGGTCCAGTGGGTAAAGAGTCTGCTTTGCAGTGCAAGGGGCACCAGTTCCAGCCCTGGCCTGGGAAGATCCCACGTGCTATGGAGCAGCTGGGCTGGTGTGTCCAGTTTCAAGCCAGCGCTCTGGAACGCATGTGCCCAGAGCCGGTGCTCTGCAACGAGGGAGGCCACTGCAATGAGAGGCCCACGCAGGCCGAAGAACAAAGATGAATGAAAAATGAATCAAAAAAAAAAAAAAAAAACAATGAAAAGAAGAGGCTAAATTTTTTTTTTAAGTATTTAAAAAAATGTATTTAGTTTAGCGTTTCTGTTTTTTGTTGCAGTGCAGGGGCTCTACGTTACTGCCCAAGGGCTTTCTCTGGTGAATGGCGTCTATTCTCTGTGCAGCCAGGGCTTCTTATTTTGGTGGCTTTCCCTCAGGCTTTAATAGTTGTGGTGCAGAGGTTTAGTTGGCCTGTGTGGGCCTCCCATCACAGTGGCCTCTGTTTTCGTAGAGCACCGGCGCTGGGCACATGCGCGCCAGGGCTCCGGCTCGGTAATTGGACACATCAGTCCAGCCGCTCCGCGGCACATGGGATCTGCCCAGGCCAGGGATCGAACCAGAGCCCCTTGCATTGCAAGGCGGTGTCCTTAGCCACTGGACCACCAGGGAAGCCCCCTTTTCTCCAGCTTTGATGAGATATAATTGACACATAGCATTGTGTAAATTTAAGATATACAATGTGATGATTTGATACTATATATGTTGCCAAATGTTTACCACAATAACATTAGCTAACAAATCTTTGACCTCACATTACTACCATTTTGTGTGCTTTGTTTGCTTTTGTTTTATTTTGTTGCCACTCTGTGCAGCATGCAGATCTTAGTTCCCCGATTGGGGATGGAACCTAGACACCCTGCTGTAGAAGCACGAAGTCCTAACCACTGGACCACCAGGGAATTTCACGGTAAGAATATGAAAACTTTACTTTCATAGCAACCTGAAGTATACAAAACAGTATTGTTAACTGTAGTCACCATACTGTAACTAGATCCTCAGAACTTGCTCTTTTTTTAAAGAAAAGTGTTTAGGGCTTCTCTGGTGGTCCAGTGGGTAAAGAGTCTGCTTTGCAGTGCAAGGGGCACCAGTTCCAGCCCTGGCCTGGGAAGATCCCACGTGCTATGGAGCAGCTGGGCTGGTGTGTCCAGTTTCAAGCCAGCGCTCTGGAACGCATGTGCCCAGAGCCGGTGCTCTGCAACGAGGGAGGCCACTGCAATGAGAGGCCCACGCAGGCCGAAGAACAAAGATGAATGAAAAATGAATCAAAAAAAAAAAAAAAAAAACAATGAAAAGAAGAGGCTAAATTTTTTTTTTAAGTATTTAAAAAAATGTATTTAGTTTAGCGTTTCTGTTTTTTGTTGCAGTGCAGGGGCTCTACGTTACTGCCCAAGGGCTTTCTCTGGTGAATGGCGTCTATTCTCTGTGCAGCCAGGGCTTCTTATTTTGGTGGCTTTCCCTCAGGCTTTAATAGTTGTGGTGCAGAGGTTTAGTTGCCCTGAGGTATGTGGGATCTTCCTGAATCAGGGATCAAACCAGTGTCCCCCACATTGGCAGGTTAATTCTTAACCAATGGACCACAAGGTAAATCCTGGAACTGTTTCTTCCTATATCTGAAAGTGTGTATCCTTGGCCAACATCTCCCCAATCCAGTGTATGAAAATACTAGATGTTTAATTATGCCAGAGGGGATGGGGCACCTGTCAAGACCTCAGAAAGGAGAAACTATACACGCAGGATGTGGAAAGATGGAGATGTCGCTGGGTTACAAAGGAGTAGGGGGCTATTCCTGGGAGGAAAGGGACTCCAGCATGGGCGAAGGTCTGAGAACTTGATAGTGCAGAGCAAGTTCAGGGAAAGGTAATGGTCCAACGAGGCTGGATATAGGGATATAGAATGTAGTAACAGTGATTAAGTTGGCAACATGAAGGATCTAGATAACATTTAGAATTTTATCTTGAAGACTGGAAGATATGGCAGGGATTTCAGTAGAAATGTGTTTTTAAAAAATAATAAATTGTGGGACCTCTGTGGTAGTCCAGTGGCTGAGGTCCCTGGTTCAGGAAGATCCCACATACTGCAAATCAACTAAACTCGTATACCTCAACTACTGAGTCCATGCGCTGGTGTGCCTAGAGCCTGTGCTCTGCAGCAAGAGAAGCCTGAATACCACAACAAACACCCAGCACATCCAAAACATTAACATAAATAAAATAAAAATAATATATATATTTTAAGATGATAATAATTATAATAAATCGGAGTTCCCGATTATTATAATAAATCGGTGATGCAGTGAATAAGAATCCACCCACAAATGCAGGGGATAGGCTTTGATCCCTGGTAGGGGACGATTCCACAAGTCTTTTTTTTTTTTCCACAAGTCTTGGGGCAACTAAGCCCATGCACAGCTACTGCGCCCATGCTCTAGAACTTGAGAGCCACAGCTCCTGAGGCCTGCTCCCTCTAGGGTCCGAGAGCCACAACTAATGAGCCTCTAGGCTGTGCGCTGCAAAAAACGAGAAGACACTGCAATGAGAAGTTTGCGCACCACAAGTAGAGAGCAGCCCCTACTCCCCTCAATTAGGAAAACCCTGAGTACAGCAATGAAGACCCAGCACAGCCAAAAACAAATAATAAGCACAGCAGTGTGTACATGTCAAAAAATAAATACAGCAGTATAGGAGCTTCCCTGGTGGTCCAGTGGCTAAGACTTTACCCTCCCAATGTAGAGGGCCCAGGTTTGATCCCTGGTCGGGGAACTAGATTCCACATGCCACAATCAAGACCTAGTGCAACCAAATAAATAAGTATTAAAAAAAAAAAATACAGGGCTTCCCCTGGTGGTCCAGTGGATAAGGACACCGCCTTGCAGTGCAAGGGGCACCGGTTCGATCCCTGGCCTGGGAAGATCCCACGTGCCGCAGAGTGGCTAGACCGATGTGTCCAATTACCGAGCCGGAGCTCTGGAGCGCATGTGCCCAGAGTCGGCGCTCTGCGACGACAGACACCACCGCGATGGGAGATCCACAGGAGCCACAGAACAAAGACGGATGAAAATAGAGAAACGAAAGACCAATAGAAGTGGCCCGCCCGCTCCCCTCCCTCCCCAACCCGACCCCCGCCCAAAATAAATAAATAAATAAATCTTAAAAAAAAATATATACAACATCAAAAAAAAAAAAAATGATGGTGGCATTGTGGAGGATGACTAACAGTGGTACACATATTCCTACTCTCCTCATCCTCAATCTGGAGTTTTCAGGCCTCCCTGGCCTATTTACCCCTTTATCTAACCTGCTCCCAGATTTCTTTAGAAACGGTATGAGAATCTGACAACAGGTCAAATAGCGTCCACTTCTTACTTCCCCACCGAATTAATTTAGCCAGATTCGTTAGGTGACAAGGAATTGAATAACTCTAAAATTAATTTCATTCATTTAAGCAAGAAGAATTTATTGAGTACATATTACATGTCACACATTATTTTTCATGGAGATTATAGTCTAGTCAGAAAACCAGGGTGTGCTAGAGTTGGCTCCTGTGGGCTCATGAGAGTCAGCTGCTAAATTTTCAGAAATGTTGCAAGTCCTCAGAAATTCAATCACAAAAAATCATTACAGCCTATTTTAGGGTCCGAGAGCCACAACTAATGAGCCTCTAGGCTGTGCGCTGCAAAAAACGAGAAGACACTGCAATGAGAAGTTTGCGCACCACAAGTAGAGAGCAGCCCCTACTCCCCTCAATTAGGAAAACCCTGAGTACAGCAATGAAGACCCAGCACAGCCAAAAACAAATAATAAGCACAGCAGTGTGTACATGTCAAAAAATAAATACAGCAGTATAGGAGCTTCCTGGTGGTCCAGTGGCTAAGACTTTACCCTCCCAATGTAGAGGGCCCAGGTTTGATCCCTGGTCGGGGAACTAGATTCCACATGCCACAATCAAGACCTAGTGCAACCAAATAAATAAGTATTAAAAAAATACAGGGCTTCCCCTGGTGGTCCAGTGGATAAGGACACCGCCTTGCAGTGCAAGGGGCACCGGTTCGATCCCTGGCCTGGGAAGATCCCACGTGCCGCAGAGTGGCTAGACCGATGTGTCCAATTACCGAGCCGGAGCTCTGGAGCGCATGTGCCCAGAGTCGGCGCTCTGCGACGACAGACACCACCGCGATGGGAGATCCACAGGAGCCACAGAACAAAGACGGATGAAAATAGAGAAACGAAAGACCAATAGAAGTGGCCCGCCCGCTCCCCTCCCTCCCCAACCCGACCCCCGCCCAAAATAAATAAATAAATAAATCTTAAAAAAAAATATATACAACATCAAAAAAAAAAAAAATGATGGTGGCATTGTGGAGGATGACTAACAGTGGTACACATATTCCTACTCTCCTCATCCTCAATCTGGAGTTTTCAGGCCTCCCTGGCCTATTTACCCCTTTATCTAACCTGCTCCCAGATTTCTTTAGAAACGGTATGAGAATCTGACAACAGGTCAAATAGCGTCCACTTCTTACTTCCCCACCGAATTAATTTAGCCAGATTCGTTAGGTGACAAGGAATTGAATAACTCTAAAATTAATTTCATTCATTTAAGCAAGAAGAATTTATTGAGTACATATTACATGTCACACATTATTTTTCATGGAGATTATAGTCTAGTCAGAAAACCAGGGTGTGCTAGAGTTGGCTCCTGTGGGCTCATGAGAGTCAGCTGCTAAATTTTCAGAAATGTTGCAAGTCCTCAGAAATTCAATCACACAAACATTAGAAAGTTATATATAAAAAAATAGTAAATATCCCAATTCACTGCTTTCTAATAATTTTACTATTATCTATACTATTAATTACTATTAATATTATAAGATATAAGTATAAGATATACTATTATCTATACTACTAATTTTACTATTATCTATACTATTATCTCCATGGTGGAGAAACGATAGAATGGTGTGCTACAGTTCATTTCTTTCTAACTCATACGCTCAGTGACATCAGTGTTAGCAGGTTGAACTAGGCTATGGTGGGAGTATTTAGAGAAATCAGAAAATGCTACAGATCAGAACTAGTTTTGTTCATTGTCTAGACTTAAGAAAGTGATGGAGAGAAAAATAAATAAATAAATACAAGATAAATAAATACATTTTTAAAATCAAAAAAAGGGAACTGCTGGAGGAAATATGAACAGCACAAATTAAAAGTGTGTCATGTCTGCAGCTTCTGCATTTACCACAAAAATTAAAGAAATATTTTTCCAGTCTTCAAAAGGTATTATTCAACTCAGTAAGTTGCTCACTTCATTGATAAATGAGTGAAACTCCTGTACTTTCTTCTTATTTATTGTGTGATAAGAAGAATACAGATGTTGGGACCTCCCTGGCAGTCCAGTAGTTATGACTCCACGCTTCTACTGCAGGGGACACAGGTTTGATCCCTGGTCAGGGAACTGAGATCCACACCCCCAATGTCCATAGCAACACTACTTACAATTGCCAAATATGGAAGTAACCTGTCCATTAACAGATAAATGGATAAAGAAGGCACAGTATAGGGCTTCCCTGGTGGTCCAGTGGGTGAAGAGTCTGCCTTTCAATGTAAGGGGCACTGGTTTGATCCCTGGCACAGGAAGATCCCACGTGCCACGGAGCGGCTGGACGGGTGTGTCCAATTGCCAGCCGGTGCTCTGGAGTGTATGCACCCAGAGCCAGTGCTCTGTAGCAAGAGAGGCTACTGCAGTTAGAGGTCCACACAGGCCAAAGAATAAAGATGGATGAAAATAAGTACATAAAAAAACAATAAAAGAGGCTAAAATTAGAAGAAGAAGAAAAAAAAAAGTTTAACTAAAAGATCCCGCATGCCACCACAGAGACCTGGTGCAGCCAAATGAAGAAAGAAAAAAAAAAGACACAGTACATATATACAATGGAATACTATGCAGCCATAAAAAGGAATGGAATGTTACCATTTGGGACAACATGGAGGGACTTAGAGGGTATTATATTAAGTGAAATAAGTCAGATAGAAAAAGACACTATATGATATCACCAATATGTTGAATCTAAAAAATACAACAAACTAGTGATTATAATATTAAAGAAGCAGACTCACAGATCTAGAGAACAAACTAGTGGTTACCAGTGAGGAGAGGGAAAAGGGAGGGGACAAGACAAGGGTGGGGAATTAAGAGGTACAAACTAGTATGTATAAAATAAGCTACAGGGGAATTCCTTGGCCATGCAGTGGTTAAGACTCAGTGTTTTCACTGCCATGGACCTGGGTTCAATCCCTCTTCAGGGGACTAAGATTCAGCAAGCCATAGAGAGTGGTCAAAAAAAAAAGTTACAAAGACACAACACAGGGAATATAGCCATATTTTATAATAAGAATAATTTAAAAATTGTGACTCACTATATCGTGCAACTGTGGCTCACATAATACTGCACATCAGCTATACTTCAATAAAATTGTTAAGAAATGTTAAGGAAATACACAGTTGTCCCTTAGTATTGGGGTTTTTTGTTTTTTTTTTTTTTTAAAGATTTATTTATTTATTTATTTTGGGCGGGGGTCGGGTTGGGGAGGGAGGAGAGCAGGCGGGCCACTTCTATTGGTTTTTCATTTCTCTGTTTTCATCCGTCTTTGTTCTTTGGCTCCTGCGGGCCTCCCATCGCGGTGGTGTCCGTGGGTGCATGTGCTCCAGAGCTCCGGCTCGGTGATTGGACACATCGGTCCAGCCGCTCCGCGGCACGTGGGATCTTCCCAGGCCAGGGATCGAACCGGCGCCCCTTGCACTGCAAGGCGGTGTCCTTATCCACTGGACCACCAGGGGAAGCCCCCTTGGTATTGTTGATGAAAAAATTAATAGTCAATCTAAGAAAAGTGGATTTCCCTGGCAGTCCAGAGGTTAAGAATCTCTCTTACAATGGAGGAGACGTGAGTTCAGTCCCTGGTTGGGAAACTGCTACTGGGCAACTAGACAAGCCAGCATGCTTCAGCAAAGAGCCCACACACCGCAGAGCCTGAATGCCGTAACTGAGACCTGATGCAGCCAAATAAGTAAACAAATTTTTTGTTTTGTTTATTTACAAGATCAGTCTACAGCAGCACAGGGATCACAGCTCTGTGCTCTGTGATGACCTAGAAGGACGGGATGAGGTGGGGATGGGGTGGGAGGCTCAAGAGGAAGGGGATATATGTACACTTAACAGCTGATTCATGTTGTTGTACAGAAGAAACTCACCCAACATTGTAAAGCAATATTCCTCCAATTAAAAAAATAAGTCACTCTGAGAAAGAAATGGAAAATTTTACTAGAGGCAAGCTGAGGATTATAGCCTGGGAGACAGTCTTTTAGAAAGCTTTGAGGATTGTTCTGCCCCTTAGAGGTCAAATGATACAAATGACATATCATTGACAGTTTACACAATCCAGATCTACAGGAACAAAGTAGTAGGTCCTGAGTCATGTTGGCCCCTTGCAAGATAAGGAGTTGTGACTCTTGATGAGATTAAAAAGGAATGTCATCTCCCAAGGAGGTCTGGTTAACGCAGTTGCCTAGTACACAGTAAAGGGGAGGAAGGAGGCACAAACAGGCAAAGATTTTGTTTAGGAACTTCCCTGGTGGTCCAGTGATGAGGAATTCGCCTGTCAATGCAGGGATACAGGTTCAATCCCTGGTTCAGGAAGATCTCAGTTAAAAGAACATGCGGGCTTCCCTGGTGGTCCAGTGGGTAAGGACACCACCTTGCAGTGCAAGACACGCCAGTTCGATCCCTGGCCTGGGAAGATCCCACGTGCCGTGGAGTGGCTGGACCGATGGGTCCAACTACCAAGCTGGAGCTCTGGAGCACATGTGCCCAGAGCCGGTGCTCTGCAGCAAGAGACGCCACTGCGATGGGAGGCCCACACAGGCTAAAGAACACAGATGGATGGAAATAAATAAATTAAAGACCAATAGAAGTAGACAAAAAAAAAAAAATAAGAACATGGGTTCAAGTCCCAATTTGAGATACAGTTTCAGCAGTGTTGGACAGTATTCTATCAGTAGATAAAAATATCATCCAATGTTAATGTTGGAACTAGACCTGATGCAGCCAAATAAGTAAACAAATTTTTTGTTTTGTTTATTTACAAGATCAGTCTACAGCAGCACAGGGATCACAGCTCTGTGCTCTGTGATGACCTAGAAGGACGGGATGAGGTGGGGATGGGGTGGGAGGCTCAAGAGGAAGGGGATATATGTACACTTAACAGCTGATTCATGTTGTTGTACAGAAGAAACTCACCCAACATTGTAAAGCAATATTCCTCCAATTAAAAAAATAAGTCACTCTGAGAAAGAAATGGAAAATTTTACTAGAGGCAAGCTGAGGATTATAGCCTGGGAGACAGTCTTTTAGAAAGCTTTGAGGATTGTTCTGCCCCTTAGAGGTCAAATGATACAAATGACATATCATTGACAGTTTACACAATCCAGATCTACAGGAACAAAGTAGTAGGTCCTGAGTCATGTTGGCCCCTTGCAAGATAAGGAGTTGTGACTCTTGATGAGATTAAAAAGGAATGTCATCTCCCAAGGAGGTCTGGTTAACGCAGTTGCCTAGTACACAGTAAAGGGGAGGAAGGAGGCACAAACAGGCAAAGATTTTGTTTAGGAACTTCCCTGGTGGTCCAGTGATGAGGAATTCGCCTGTCAATGCAGGGATACAGGTTCAATCCCTGGTTCAGGAAGATCTCAGTTAAAAGAACATGCGGGCTTCCCTGGTGGTCCAGTGGGTAAGGACACCACCTTGCAGTGCAAGACACGCCAGTTCGATCCCTGGCCTGGGAAGATCCCACGTGCCGTGGAGTGGCTGGACCGATGGGTCCAACTACCAAGCTGGAGCTCTGGAGCACATGTGCCCAGAGCCGGTGCTCTGCAGCAAGAGACGCCACTGCGATGGGAGGCCCACACAGGCTAAAGAACACAGATGGATGGAAATAAATAAATTAAAGACCAATAGAAGTAGACAAAAAAAAAAAAATAAGAACATGGGTTCAAGTCCCAATTTGAGATACAGTTTCAGCAGTGTTGGACAGTATTCTATCAGTAGATAAAAATATCATCCAATGTTAATGTTGGAACTATACTTGTTAGTTGCAAAGATAAATCAGCTACGGATATAAGACAAATATCAACAAAAGTATTCAGTGTTATATGTAAATTGTGTTTCGGTCTCCCCTGGTGGCTCAGTGGTAAAGAACCCAGCTGCCAATGCAGGAGACTAGGGCTCCGTCACTGGGTCTGGAAGATTCCCTAGAGAAGTAAATGGCAACTCACTCCACTTTTTCCCAATGTATTTGCCATGAGGTGATGACATTGAATGCCGTGATCCTAGTTTTTTGAATGTTGAGTTTTCAGACAGCTTTCTCACTCTCCTCTTTCACCCTCATCAAAAGGCTCTTTAATTCCTCTTTACTTTCCACCATTAGAGTGGTGTCATCTGCATATTTGAAGTTCTTGCTATTTCTCCAGGCAATCTTGATTCCAGCTTGTGATTCATTCAGCCCAGTATTTTATCTAATGTACTTTGTGTATATGGAGAAGGAAATTGAAAGTGTTCTACCTCAGATAGGGACTTAAACCCAAAACCCAGTTTGGGACTTGAATCCACGTGGCTGGGGCTTGAGCCCAGACAAAACTCTGTTTGGGACTTGAATCCACCTGGCTGGGACTCAAACCCAGCCAAAACCCACCATACCTGGTTTCAGGACCTAACGGAGCTCAGGTTCTTCATGTCTCTTTGCAGAAAATTCAGTGAGAGACAAAGTTGTGGTGCTCAAGAACAAGGCAAACTAGGAGGGTCTTGGAATGCAAGACCCTTATTGTCCTCCCCCACCCCGGGCTATAGTACACCGCCCAATCCTTAAGACCCGGGTGCCACTCCTTGGGCCCTACTGCATGCTATAGTCATCACTCTACCCACCCAGTACTTCAGCAATGATCCTTAAGACCCCTACGCCACTCCTTAGACCCTAGCTATAAAAGGAATCAAAGACCCCTGCTTAACATCGGTTCTCTTTGAGCCGACCCGCTGTTCTAGCAGCGTCTTCCATGCTGATTCTCTCTTAAACCGACCCGCTGTACTGGCAGCGACTCTCCCTTCCCCCACTCTAATAAACTTTACTTTCCCCTCACTCTGCCTCGTGTCTGGAAATTCTTTTCCAACCCGCGCACAGACAGACCTCGACAAAAGTGACAGGTAAGAAATGGATTTATTCAGATTCAGAGAAAAGCACACTCCACGGACAGAGGGTGGGTCATTCCAGAACAAATCCAGCGGCCTCAAAAACACGGAGTTCTTAGCTTTTATGGGCTGGGTAATTCCATGTGCTAATGAGTGGGAGGATTATTCCAACTCTTTTGAGAAGAGGCCCGAACTGTCCTGACGCCTCTGGCTGTGTCATTTAGCTTACTGACTGAAGATCAAGGTCTAATCTGCCATTGGATCCATTTGATTCTACTGGGTTTATGCTGTGTCCTTGGGCTATGTCATTCTTTCAAAAATTGTGCCCTGCCCCTTTCCCAGCCCTTACAAAATGGCAACCCACTCCAGTATTCTTGCCTGGAAAATCCCATGGACAGAGGAGCCTGGCAGGCTACAGTTGGTGCATGCACGCATGCCCAGTTGCTCAGCTGTGTCTGACCTTTTACGATCCCACAGACTGTAGCCTGCCAGACTCCTCTGATCGCGGAATTTTCCTTGCAAGAAAACTGGAGTATGTTGTCATTTACCTCTCCAGAGGACCCAGCCCAGGTCTCTTGCATCTTTTGCATTGGCAGGAGGATTCTTTACCACTGCGCCACCTGGGAAGCCTGGGCTATATAGTTCACGTTTTGCAAGGAACAGCCAAAATTGTCCCTTATGAATCTGTCTCTTTTGACTTAAATCTTTGTTTTTCATGCTTTTATTATTTTAATCAAACATAAGGACCAGCCTTGGGGAGTCCTGCCCCTCAGCCTGAAGAGATTAACATTTCCTCTCCTGGGCATTCCAGGAGATATCTGCAAGATAATGGTCTTTACTTCCTCAACTCTTCCTGTCTCTGCCCTATAAAAGAGGGGCATCTGATTCCTTCACTTCATGGCAAATAGATGGGGGAAAAATACAAACAGTGATAGACTATTTTCTTGGGCTCCAAAATCACTGTGGATGGTGACTGCAGCCACAAAATTAAAACACACTTGCTTCTCAGAGGAAAAGGTATAACCTAGGTAACATAATTAAAAGACAGAGACATCACTTTGCTAATAAAGGTCTGTATAGTCAAAGCTATGGTTTTCCAAGTAATCACATAAAGAAGTGAGAGTTAAAACATAAAGAAGGCTGAGCACCAAAGAATTGATGCTTTTGAATGATGATGCTAGAGAAGACCCTTGAGAGTCCCTTGGACTGCAAGGAGATCAAACCAGTCAACCCTAAAGGAAATCAACCCTGAATATTCATTGAAAGACTGATGCTGAAGCCGAAGTTCCAATACTTTGGCCACCTGATGCAAAGAGCCAAATCACTGGAAAAGACCCTGATGCTGGGAAAGATTAAGGTAGGAGGAGAAGAGGGAGTTAGAGGATGAGATGGTCGGATGGCCTCATTGACTCAATGGACATGAGTTTGAGCAAACTCCAGGAGATAGTGAAGAACAGCAAGTTCTGGCATACTGCAGTCTGTGGGGTCATAAAGAGTTGGACAGGACTGATTGACTGAACAAGAAAGACGGTTATTTGAGAAACCAGTCTGCCATACTCTTGATCAGCCAGTTATGTCATATTCCTTGCTCCAACACCTTGTCTTTTATGGTTAATTGGCCTGTCATGCAGCAAGCAGATGGTGCTTGGACTCAGTAACACATTGGTTTGCAGGTAAGCTGGACACAACTTATCAATGAAAGAAAAAACACAAAATCTCCGCATATAAGATAATAAGTTAATCTCTGCATATAAGTCAACTAAAAAAAGATGGACAAACCCACAGAATGGGAGAAAATCATAGCAAATGAAGCAACAGACAAAGAATTCATCTCCAAAATCTACAAGCAACTCAGACGACTCAACATTGGAAAATGAAAACAAAACCTGCCCCTCATGCCTGAAATTTGATGATTAATCAAACATAAGGACCAGCCTTGGGGAGTCCTGCCCCTCAGCCTGAAGAGATTAACATTTCCTCTCCTGGGCATTCCAGGAGATATCTGCAAGATAATGGTCTTTACTTCCTCAACTCTTCCTGTCTCTGCCCTATAAAAGAGGGGCATCTGATTCCTTCACTTCATGGCAAATAGATGGGGGAAAAATACAAACAGTGATAGACTATTTTCTTGGGCTCCAAAATCACTGTGGATGGTGACTGCAGCCACAAAATTAAAACACACTTGCTTCTCAGAGGAAAAGGTATAACCTAGGTAACATAATTAAAAGACAGAGACATCACTTTGCTAATAAAGGTCTGTATAGTCAAAGCTATGGTTTTCCAAGTAATCACATAAAGAAGTGAGAGTTAAAACATAAAGAAGGCTGAGCACCAAAGAATTGATGCTTTTGAATGATGATGCTAGAGAAGACCCTTGAGAGTCCCTTGGACTGCAAGGAGATCAAACCAGTCAACCCTAAAGGAAATCAACCCTGAATATTCATTGAAAGACTGATGCTGAAGCCGAAGTTCCAATACTTTGGCCACCTGATGCAAAGAGCCAAATCACTGGAAAAGACCCTGATGCTGGGAAAGATTAAGGTAGGAGGAGAAGAGGGAGTTAGAGGATGAGATGGTCGGATGGCCTCATTGACTCAATGGACATGAGTTTGAGCAAACTCCAGGAGATAGTGAAGAACAGCAAGTTCTGGCATACTGCAGTCTGTGGGGTCATAAAGAGTTGGACAGGACTGATTGACTGAACAAGAAAGACGGTTATTTGAGAAACCAGTCTGCCATACTCTTGATCAGCCAGTTATGTCATATTCCTTGCTCCAACACCTTGTCTTTTATGGTTAATTGGCCTGTCATGCAGCAAGCAGATGGTGCTTGGACTCAGTAACACATTGGTTTGCAGGTAAGCTGGACACAACTTATCAATGAAAGAAAAAACACAAAAATCTCCGCATATAAGATAATAAGTTAATCTCTGCATATAAGTCAACTAAAAAAAGATGGACAAACCCACAGAATGGGAGAAAATCATAGCAAATGAAGCAACAGACAAAGAATTCATCTCCAAAATCTACAAGCAACTCAGACGACTCAACATTGGAAAAATGAACAACCCAATCGAAAAATGGGAAAAGGACCTAAACAGACACCTCTCCAAAGAGGTCATACAGATGGCCCAGAAACACATGAAACGATGCTCAACCTCACTTATTATTAGAGAAATGCAAATCAAAACTACAATGAGATATCACCTCACACCCGTCAGAACGGCCATCATCCACAAATCGACAGACAATAAAATGGAGAGGGTGCGGAGAAAAGGCAACACTCTTGCATTGCTGGTGGGAATGTAAATTGATACAACCTCTATGGAAGACAGTATGGAGATTTCTTAAAAACTAAAAATAGAAGTACCCTACGACCCAGGAATCCTACTCTGAGGCTTATACTCTGATGAAATCAAATCTGAAAGAAACACCTGTACCCCAATGTTCACTGCAACTCTCTATACAATATCTAGAATATGGAAGCAACCTAGATGCCCATCGACAAACGAATGGATACAGAAGCTCTAGTACATATATACAATGGAATACTATACAGCTGTAAAAAGAAATGCAGAAGAATCAGCCCTAATGAGGTGGCTGGATCTAGAACCTATCATAAAAAGTAAAGTCAGTCAGAAAGAGGAGGCCAAGTACAATATATTAACACATATATATGGAATCTAGTAGGATGGTGATGATGGCACATGCAGTGAAGTGATGGAGAGACAGACGTGGACAGTGGACATATGGACATTGTGGGGAAGGAACCGTGGGTGGGAGGCGTAAAGGAAGTAGCATGAAGGCCTGCACTATAATTGTGAAGAAAATAGCTATATGGTCATTGCTCTGTGAGAAAAGGGGATCCTGCAGGGGATCCTGCTGTGTGACGGTCTGGAGGGATAGGATGTGGGAGAGATACATATGACTAATCTGGGAACATACATATCTGTAAACAACAAAACTCTGTAAAAGTTAAAAGTAAAATAAAAGTTTTTTTTTTTTTTTTTTTTAAAGATGTATTTATTTATTTGGGGGGGGGGGGAGGGAGGGGGCAGGTAAGCTACTTCTATTGGTTTTTCATTTGTTTATTTTCATCCATCTTTGTTCTTTGGCCCATGTGGGCCTCCCATCACAGTGGCCTCTGTTGTCGCAGAGCACTGGCTCTGGGCACATGCGCTCCAGAGCTCTGGCTCGGTATTTGGACACATCGGTCCAGCCGCTCCGCGGCACGTGGGATCTTCCCAGGCCAGGGATCGAACTGGCACCCCCTGCACGGCAAGGTGGTGTCCTTACCCACTGGACCACCAGGGAAGCCCCAAAATAAAAGTTTTAAAAGCAAAAAAAGGATGGACAAGGTCAGAGTTGTGAGTTGTTTTACTTGGGGCAAAATGATGACTGGAGCCTGGGAGACACTGCTTCAGACAGCTCTGAGAGATTGTTCCAAAGAGACAGTGTGGTCAATATACATGATTTAGGTGAAGGGGGAGTTCAATGCAATCAAGCATTTATTTCACAAGAGGTTTTCTGCCAGTCCTGAGGAGTTAATGTCACCATGAAGGGATTTAGTGCTTTTCTAGATATGAGGAGACGCAAGAATTGGGATCATAAAATCAGTTCCTGAAAATATCTAACTGTCTAAAGACCTGTTCCACCAGTTTCCTGGGGCACAGAGTCCCTCATTCTTCACCCTGAACTCATTCAGAGCATGTCAGAGGTCAACAGCTGCAGCAGTACAGAGTTCAATTTTTGCAGAAGCAGACGGCAAATGCCTCTGTAGCTATTGTTCAGTCACTGGCAAACGCCCTTTGGCAAGCGCCCATTTATGGTTGACATTAAAAGAGCAGAGTGACAGTATACAGCCTTGTCGTACTTCGTTCCCAATTTTGAACCAGTCAGTTGTTCCGTGTCCAGTTCTCATTTTGCTTCTGGACCCACATATGGGTTTCTCAGGAGACAGGTAAGGTGGTTTGGTATTCCCATTTCTTTAAGAATTTTCCACAGTTTGTTGTGATCCACACAGTCAATGAAGCAGAAGTAAATGTTTTTCTGAAACTCCTTTGCTTTCTCCATGACCCAACAAACGCTAGGAATTTGATCTCTGGTTCCTCTGTCTCCTCCTCCAGCTTACACATCTGGAAGTTCCTAGTTCACATACTGCCGAAGCCTCGCTTGAAGAACTTTGAGCATGACCTTGCTAGCATGTGGAACAAGCAGAACTGTAAGGTGGTTTGAACATTCTTTGTCATTGCCCTTCTTTGGGGCTTGAATGTAAACTGACCTTTTCCAGTCTTGTGGTGAATGCTGTTTCCCATATTTGCTGACATATTGAGTGTAGCACTTTAACAGTAAAGAAAAAAAGTGTCTTTGAGTTATTCTGTGGGAGCTAGGATCCCCATCCAAGTGGAGGATGGCAACTTCAGCGTGAGCCTAAGATTCTTGGAGCACTGCCCTGTTACCTCACCACCAACCAATCAGAAGAAAGTCACACATCCTGCAGCCCTCACTTCAAATTTTGCCTAAAAACCTTTTCCCAAAAACTATGGGTGAGTTCTGGGTTTTTGAGCACGAGCCATCTGTTCTTTTTGCTTGATTCTGCAGTAAGCCTTTTTCTGTTCCAAAAGCCAATGATTTGGTTTGTTTGTCCTCAACTGTGCATCAGGCACGTGAACTCTTCTATAACACGTTCACACTTAAACATTTTGCCAGCATACCTTTTGGGGAGAGAAGTCAAATTAGCAGAAATAATATAATGTAAGGTCTTAAGGACTAGGAAGAAACAATAAACAGAGTCTGGAGTGTCAGGGTATGTGCTACTTTGAATGGGCAGTCAGGGAAGTCTCTATAAGACATCAGTTGAGCAGAGACCTGAATGAACTGAGGGAGTAAGTCACATGACGAGCATTTCCAGTAGAGAAAACAGCAAGGATCAAGGTTGTGAGGAGCAAATGTGCTTGTGTATTCAGGGAACAGCAAAGAGACAGGTTGGACTGGAACCCGGTAAGCCAGTGGGGAATAGTAGATTGAGATCCAAAAAGGCCAATGGTAGACACTTTGAGGTTGATTCTATCCTGAGAGATGGTAAGCATTGGAGAGTTTTACAGCGTTGTGTCATGACGGCCAGAAAAGTTTACTTTAAAGGTTACACGTAACAGAGAATGGGCTCTGTTTGCAAACTCCCTTAAATCCAAGGCTGTTCGGTGGGTGATCCTTCCATCTCTCTCATGGGGGTTTCTGCATCTCCCTTTGCCATTTTCATCACTTTCTTTCTTTAAATTTTTTTCCAGGGAGTGTAGGTACTCCTGTGTCGGGTCTTTGTTGCTGTGCGTGGGCTTTCTCTAGTTGCAGTTGGTGAGGGCTACTCTCTCCTCGCGATGTGTGGGCTACTTGTTGCAGTAGGCTCTCTTGTTGTGGAGTACAGGCTCTAGGGCATGTGGGCTTTAGTAGTTGTGGCCAGCAGCCTGAGCAGTTGTGGCTTGCAGGCCCTTGAACTCAGGCCCAGTAGTTGCGGGGCACGGGCTTTTTGCCCCGCGGCATGTGGAATTTTCCCTGGTCAGGGATCAAATCCATATCCCCTGCACTGGCCAGCAGACTCCTAACCATTGGACCACCAGGGAAGTCCCTTCATCACTTTCTTAAGCCATAAAAATCAACAAAACAAGATAATGGTAGCTTTTGCTGATTTCTTTGACAGGAATATTCCCACTGTAAGCCTTTTTCTGTTCCAAAAGCCAATGATTTGGTTTGTTTGTCCTCAACTGTGCATCAGGCACGTGAACTCTTCTATAACACGTTCACACTTAAACATTTTGCCAGCATACCTTTTGGGGAGAGAAGTCAAATTAGCAGAAATAATATAATGTAAGGTCTTAAGGACTAGGAAGAAACAATAAACAGAGTCTGGAGTGTCAGGGTATGTGCTACTTTGAATGGGCAGTCAGGGAAGTCTCTATAAGACATCAGTTGAGCAGAGACCTGAATGAACTGAGGGAGTAAGTCACATGACGAGCATTTCCAGTAGAAAACAGCAAGGATCAAGGTTGTGAGGAGCAAATGTGCTTGTGTATTCAGGGAACAGCAAAGAGACAGGTTGGACTGGAACCCGGTAAGCCAGTGGGGAATAGTAGATTGAGATCCAAAAAGGCCAATGGTAGACACTTTGAGGTTGATTCTATCCTGAGAGATGGTAAGCATTGGAGAGTTTTACAGCGTTGTGTCATGACGGCCAGAAAAGTTTACTTTAAAGGTTACACGTAACAGAGAATGGGCTCTGTTTGCAAACTCCCTTAAATCCAAGGCTGTTCGGTGGGTGATCCTTCCATCTCTCTCATGGGGGTTTCTGCATCTCCCTTTGCCATTTTCATCACTTTCTTTCTTTAAATTTTTTTCCAGGGAGTGTAGGTACTCCTGTGTCGGGTCTTTGTTGCTGTGCGTGGGCTTTCTCTAGTTGCAGTTGGTGAGGGCTACTCTCTCCTCGCGATGTGTGGGCTACTTGTTGCAGTAGGCTCTCTTGTTGTGGAGTACAGGCTCTAGGGCATGTGGGCTTTAGTAGTTGTGGCCAGCAGCCTGAGCAGTTGTGGCTTGCAGGCCCTTGAACTCAGGCCCAGTAGTTGCGGGGCACGGGCTTTTTGCCCCGCGGCATGTGGAATTTTCCCTGGTCAGGGATCAAATCCATATCCCCTGCACTGGCCAGCAGACTCCTAACCATTGGACCACCAGGGAAGTCCCTTCATCACTTTCTTAAGCCATAAAAATCAACAAAACAAGATAATGGTAGCTTTTGCTGATTTCTTTGACAGGAATATTCCCACTGTAATTCAAGCCCCAGAGCGTGTCATGCTGCAGCAAGCTACATCATCATTCAAGACATGATAGTGTGAGGTCCTGGAGAGCACAGACTTCCACGCAGGCAAATCCTTTTCCTCTCTGGGCCTATTTTGTCTGTAAAATGAGAAGGTGTTACTAATGCTGGCTATGGAGTTGTTATGAGGATTAAATGAGTTCATATGTGGCATGCTGTATCTTTTAATTGCTATTATCTCTGCTGTTCATTTACTGTGTGTCCTTGGAAAAGACCCTTCCTCTCACTGGATCTTAGTTCCTGTATTTGAAAAACAGGGAAGTGTCATTGTAAATAATCTTTGAAGTCCGTCCAGCTCTAGAAACCTTAGGGCCTTCTATGACTCCAGTTAAAGGGGACTCTCAGCAACCCCTCTCTGTTGTTTAAGTACTTTTCCTGAAATCACAGGCGAAAGCCACCTGAGGGGTGCAAGAGACAACCAGGTGAATTCCACAGTGGTCCCAGTCCAAAGTGTAAAGTTAAAATTGTCAACCTCCATCTCAGCCTGGGAAAACTTCTCCAGAGACAGAAGTTTCTAGCCCTGGGACGCTCTCTTTAACTGGCAGCTCCAGGTGCCCATCAGTGGTCAGTTCCCTGCTTCATCTGGGGGCCTTCCAGGAGCTTTCCTTTAGGAACTTTCACTTCTCCCTGTTAAGTAGGTGCTGAGGGGGAAAACCTTTATTATTATTTCTTTGTTTTAACAGAAAGTAACAGAATTAATAGAAACATAGAGATGAGAGGTTATTAACACCGAGAGAGATTTTTCCTGCATTTTTTTAATAAGAGAAGACAAATATAAACAGAGCTGAAGATAAAATAAGAGCTGACTCCTACCACAATGCTAGAGAATTTCTTGGAAAGGATCATGTTTAAAATAAACACACATGCGGCACCTGGCCAATCCATATCCCCTGCACTGGCCACTCCTAACCATTGGACCACCAGGGAAGTCCCTTCATCACTTTCTTAAGCCATAAAAATCAACAAAACAAGATAATGGTAGCTTTTGCTGATTTCTTTGACAGGAATATTCCCACTGTAATTCAAGCCCCAGAGCGTGTCATGCTGCAGCAAGCTACATCATCATTCAAGACATGATAGTGTGAGGTCCTGGAGAGCACAGACTTCCACGCAGGCAAATCCTTTTCCTCTCTGGGCCTATTTTGTCTGTAAAATGAGAAGGTGTTACTAATGCTGGCTATGGAGTTGTTATGAGGATTAAATGAGTTCATATGTGGCATGCTGTATCTTTTAATTGCTATTATCTCTGCTGTTCATTTACTGTGTGTCCTTGGAAAAGACCCTTCCTCTCACTGGATCTTAGTTCCTGTATTTGAAAAACAGGGAAGTGTCATTGTAAATAATCTTTGAAGTCCGTCCAGCTCTAGAAACCTTAGGGCCTTCTATGACTCCAGTTAAAGGGGACTCTCAGCAACCCCTCTCTGTTGTTTAAGTACTTTTCCTGAAATCACAGGCGAAAGCCACCTGAGGGGTGCAAGAGACAACCAGGTGAATTCCACAGTGGTCCCAGTCCAAAGTGTAAAGTTAAAATTGTCAACCTCCATCTCAGCCTGGGAAAACTTCTCCAGAGACAGAAGTTTCTAGCCCTGGGACGCTCTCTTTAACTGGCAGCTCCAGGTGCCCATCAGTGGTCAGTTCCCTGCTTCATCTGGGGGCCTTCCAGGAGCTTTCCTTTAGGAACTTTCACTTCTCCCTGTTAAGTAGGTGCTGAGGGGAATACCTTTATTATTATTTCTTTGTTTTAACAGAAAGTAACAGAATTAATAGAAACATAGAGATGAGAGGTTATTAACACCGAGAGAGATTTTTCCTGCATTTTTTTAATAAGAGAAGACAAATATAAACAGAGCTGAAGATAAAATAAGAGCTGACTCCTACCACAATGCTAGAGAATTTCTTGGAAAGGATCATGTTTAAAATAAACACACATGCAGCACAGACGGAGGTATTTCTTTTCAAAAGTTATTTATTTGGTTGCCTTGAATCTTGGTTGCAGCACATGGACTCTGTAGTTGTCGTGCATGGGCTAATTAGTTGCCACGTGGGGTGCTTAGTTGCCCTGAGTCATGTGGGATCTTCGTTCCCCAACCAGGCCTCAAGCCCATGTCTACATTTGAAGGTGGATTCTTAACCACTGGGCCATCAGGGAAGTCCTTGGAGGTATTCCTTGCCTTTTCCCCTACCAGTTCTTAACTCTGAGGTAACCTCTGTAACTCCTGCATCCAAATGGTCAATAGAATAATTGTACATTTTTTTCCATTCAGGCCATAGTCTCCCAGTTAAAGTCTGTGATAAGCCACACTTATCATCTTGGAACTGAAGATTCTAAAACTTTAACGTGATCTCAGAGCACACCTCCTCTCCCTGCAATGGTTTACATAGGAGAAAACCGAGGCCCAGGGAGACCGAGTAACTTCAGGTCCCACAGGTAAGACGGCAATTCATCCATCTCAGCGGTACTTGTGCTGTCTATCAGGGTCCCAGCAGATGAAACAGATGGATAATCCCAGGACCAGTGACAGAGGAAATTTGATCATTATGGGACCTGAAGGGTCAAGGAGAGAGAGAAGAGAGTGTATGGAAAGGGGTCTATAGTTAGTTCTTGCTTTTAGGAAAGTGGGATGTGTGATTGTGATGGGGAATAAACAATCTCACATCCCTCTTTCTCCTCCCTTGAGACCAAACCGAGGCCCTGAACAGGGAGGGTGGAAAGCAGATCTGGAGGCTACAAGGAAACAATCTATCATCTTTTTTTTAATCAGTATTTTCTTTCGTGTCTTTTTTTTTTTTTTTTAAAGATTTTATTTATTTATTTTTGGCTGCGCTAGGCCTTTGTTGTTGCACAGGCTTTCTCTAGTTGCAGTGAGTGGGATTCTCATTGCTGTGGCTTCTCTTGTTTCCGAGCACAGGCTCTAGGGTGCATGGGCTTCAGTAGTGCAGGACATGAGCTCAGTAGTTGTAGCTCCTCAGCTCTAGAGCACAGGTTCAGTAGTTATGGTGCACGGACTTAGTGGCTCCATGCCATGTGGGATCTTCTCAGCTCAGGGATCAAACCCAGGTCTCCCATATTGGCAGGTGGACTTTTTGCCCACTGAGCCACCAGGGAAGTCCAAACGGTCAACTTTTTATTTACTGAAATTTCAAACAGTGCTGTTTATGCTCCATAAGTTGGCCTTAACGTGTGCAACACAGCAGGCTGCCAGAACGTAAGATACGAGAGTCTAGGGCTGTCAAGTTAGGGCACTGAGCTGTTGCGTGCTGAGGGAAGCAGAGACTAGATGGGTGGATGGAAGATTCCAGGGACTTCTCTCCTCCTTAGCCCAGTGCTGACTCCACACAGACCTGGGGAGAGCCTTATAGCAGCCCCGGCTCTGCCCTCAAGGAACCTGTATCTAGTCTACCCAGGGTGAGGCGTGACCATAGATAATGGCTCCTGGAGATGGTGTCAAGCAGGAAGTCTTCCTGGAGAATAAACAGAGATAGACAGGGCTGGCGCTGGCTCCCCGGTCCTGGGCTAAGACGGCAATTCATCCATCTCAGCGGTACTTGTGCTGTCTATCAGGGTCCCAGCAGATGAAACAGATGGATAATCCCAGGACCAGTGACAGAGGAAATTTGATCATTATGGGACCTGAAGGGTCAAGGAGAGAGAGAGAGTGTATGGAAAGGGGTCTATAGTTAGTTCTTGCTTTTAGGAAAGTGGGATGTGTGATTGTGATGGGGAATAAACAATCTCACATCCCTCTTTCTCCTCCCTTGAGACCAAACCGAGGCCCTGAACAGGGAGGGTGGAAAGCAGATCTGGAGGCTACAAGGAAACAATCTATCATCTTTTTTTTAATCAGTATTTTCTTTCGTGTCTTTTTTTTTTTTTTTTAAAGATTTTATTTATTTATTTTTGGCTGCGCTAGGCCTTTGTTGTTGCACAGGCTTTCTCTAGTTGCAGTGAGTGGGATTCTCATTGCTGTGGCTTCTCTTGTTTCCGAGCACAGGCTCTAGGGTGCATGGGCTTCAGTAGTGCAGGACATGAGCTCAGTAGTTGTAGCTCCTCAGCTCTAGAGCACAGGTTCAGTAGTTATGGTGCACGGACTTAGTGGCTCCATGCCATGTGGGATCTTCTCAGCTCAGGGATCAAACCCAGGTCTCCCATATTGGCAGGTGGACTTTTTGCCCACTGAGCCACCAGGGAAGTCCAAACGGTCAACTTTTTATTTACTGAAATTTCAAACAGTGCTGTTTATGCTCCATAAGTTGGCCTTAACGTGTGCAACACAGCAGGCTGCCAGAACGTAAGATACGAGAGTCTAGGGCTGTCAAGTTAGGGCACTGAGCTGTTGCGTGCTGAGGGAAGCAGAGACTAGATGGGTGGATGGAAGATTCCAGGGACTTCTCTCCTCCTTAGCCCAGTGCTGACTCCACACAGACCTGGGGAGAGCCTTATAGCAGCCCCGGCTCTGCCCTCAAGGAACCTGTATCTAGTCTACCCAGGGTGAGGCGTGACCATAGATAATGGCTCCTGGAGATGGTGTCAAGCAGGGAAGTCTTCCTGGAGAATAAACAGAGATGCCAGCTAGACAGGGCTGGCGTCTCTGTCCTGGGCTATGCAAGGAGATAGCTTGATGAAAGCTCAGGGAGACCTAGGGAACCTTCTCCTCCTTCCTCAGAATGAAGTTACTTGGACTGATTTCACAGTTCCCTTTGACTGTCTCCTCCTCCCCAACCCTGACACCTCCTTTCCCTTAAGCCAAAGCAGTCTGGGGTGGAGTTAACACTCTGAGAAGCAAGTCAAGCCAGTTCCTGCAGGTCTGAACGTGTCCTGTTGAGGAATAACCCCTGCGGAAAGCTACTGGCCCCAACTGTGGACATGGTCAGCCACACTCTGCAGGAAGAGGGGAAATACCCTAGGGAAAGCACAAGTCAGCACCTGACTCCAAACATTTTTGTTGTTCTTCAGTCGCCAAGTCGTATCCAGTTCTTTGTGACTCCATGGACTTCAGCACACCCGTCCTTCCCATCTCGTGGGGCTTGCCCAAGTTCACTGAGTTGGTGACGCCATCCAACCATCTCAGCCTCTGTTGCCCTCTTCTCCTTCCGCCTTCAATCTTTCCCGGCACTAGGGTCTTTTCCAATGAGTCCAGTGTTTGCCTCAGGTGGCCCAACAGATGAACCGATATTGGACCTGCTAGGGCCTTGCCTGCAGGACAAAGCTAATGTTCATCGAGCCCTAACCTTGGTTAGCAGTGGCCACTTCTAAAAACATCTCTTTCCTTGACACTTTGCTCCAGTTCTACCAGTTCAGCTCCTAGCTGCGTTCTTAAAGAAGCTACGTCCCAACAATGTCTCAGGAGCCCAGCTTTCAGCTTTTGTCTTCAGGGTTTTTCAGGTGCCCTGTGTCCTCAGGCATGGGCGACCTGATTAAGCCTCTCATCTCCCCATGGTTAAAAGGGGAGGATGAGGCCAGGAAGGGTAAAGGGGCTTCTGGTTCCAGCTTGGGTAAAGACAAAGCTGGATGATTGAAGGCTTGGAGATTTTAATCCAAGTCAACTCCAGCTAGTTCCCACGCGCCTAACTGCCTCACAGTCACCATTGTTTGCACTGAGTTTGAGTGAGGGAAGTTGGCCATCTTCCTGGAGAATAAACAGAGATGCCAGCTAGACAGGGCTGGCGCTCTGTCCTGGGCTATGCAAGGAGATAGCTTGATGAAAGCTCAGGAGACCTAGGGAACCTTCTCCTCCTTCCTCAGAATGAAGTTACTTGGACTGATTTCACAGTTCCCTTTGACTGTCTCCTCCTCCCCAACCCTGACACCTCCTTTCCCTTAAGCCAAAGCAGTCTGGGGTGGAGTTAACACTCTGAGAAGCAAGTCAAGCCAGTTCCTGCAGGTCTGAACGTGTCCTGTTGAGGAATAACCCCTGGAAAGCTACTGGCCCCAACTGTGGACATGGTCAGCCACACTCTGCAGGAAGAGGGAAATACCCTAGGGAAAGCACAAGTCAGCACCTGACTCCAAACATTTTGTTGTTCTTCAGTCGCCAAGTCGTATCCAGTTCTTTGTGACTCCATGGACTTCAGCACACCCGTCCTTCCCATCTCGTGGGGCTTGCCCAAGTTCACTGAGTTGGTGACGCCATCCAACCATCTCAGCCTCTGTTGCCCTCTTCTCCTTCCGCCTTCAATCTTTCCCGGCACTAGGGTCTTTTCCAATGAGTCCAGTGTTTGCCTCAGGTGGCCCAACAGATGAACCGATATTGGACCTGCTAGGGCCTTGCCTGCAGGACAAAGCTAATGTTCATCGAGCCCTAACCTTGGTTAGCAGTGGCCACTTCTAAAAACATCTCTTTCCTTGACACTTTGCTCCAGTTCTACCAGTTCAGCTCCTAGCTGCGTTCTTAAAGAAGCTACGTCCCAACAATGTCTCAGGAGCCCAGCTTTCAGCTTTTGTCTTCAGGGTTTTTCAGGTGCCCTGTGTCCTCAGGCATGGGCGACCTGATTAAGCCTCTCATCTCCCCATGGTTAAAAGGGGAGGATGAGGCCAGGAAGGGTAAAGGGGCTTCTGGTTCCAGCTTGGGTAAAGACAAAGCTGGATGATTGAAGGCTTGGAGATTTTAATCCAAGTCAACTCCAGCTAGTTCCCACGCGCCTAACTGCCTCACAGTCACCATTGTTTGCACTGAGTTTGAGTGAGGGAAGTTGGCCATCTTCCTGGGGCTGTGAAATCTTAACAGATGGTTCAGCCTGTTCAGAGCCTCAGGAATGCTTCACAGTTGTGCCCTGCTTCAAAGCCCCTTCAACTTCCCTTATCTCATAAATTCACAGTCAGCCCAGAGAGATTCAAAGAGCCTACAGTCAAACAGCTGGTTAATGATTAGATCCAGGATGCCTCTAGGAACATCGACCTCAGACCCCGTGCTCTTTCTCCAGGCCGCCTCTTACCCAATTCCTCCAGTGCTGTTTATTGAGTTTGGAGATACAATGGCAACATCCTTTTTGTTCCTGGCAAACCAAGGTCTACCTGACTTTAAACAATGCAAACATATATACTACTGAGAAATCGTGTGCATATATTTTTGTAAGTCAAAGTGAAAATCGCTCAGTCTGACTCCTTGCAACCCAAGGATGAGCCATGGAATTCTCCAGGCAATACTGGAGTGGGTTGCCATTCCCTTCACCAAGGGATCTTCCCAACCCAGGCATCAGACCCATGTCTTCCACATTGCAGGCAGATTCTTTACTGTCTGCGTGACCAGGGAAGCCCAATCTGTACATAATTTGTAAGTCAAACCTGTACATAAATGCATAGGGGAGCTTGGTTCAAGGATTGTCACTCTGAAAAGTTTGTTACAGAAAATGAAACCAGGGCTTCCCCTGGTGGTCCAGTGGATAAGGACACCGCCTTGCAGTGCAAAGCTAATGTTCATCGAGCCCTAATGGTTAGCAGTGGCCACTTCTAAAAACATCTCTTTCCTTGCACTTTGCTCCAGTTCTACCAGTTCAGCTCCTAGCTGCGTTCTTAAAGAAGCTACGTCCCAACAATGTCTCAGGAGCCCAGCTTTCAGCTTTTGTCTTCAGGGTTTTTCAGGTGCCCTGTGTCCTCAGGCATGGGCGACCTGATTAAGCCTCTCATCTCCCCATGGTTAAAAGGGGAGGATGAGGCCAGGAAGGGTAAAGGGGCTTCTGGTTCCAGCTTGGGTAAAGACAAAGCTGGATGATTGAAGGCTTGGAGATTTTAATCCAAGTCAACTCCAGCTAGTTCCCACGCGCCTAACTGCCTCACAGTCACCATTGTTTGCACTGAGTTTGAGTGAGGGAAGTTGGCCATCTTCCTGGGGCTGTGAAATCTTAACAGATGGTTCAGCCTGTTCAGAGCCTCAGGAATGCTTCACAGTTGTGCCCTGCTTCAAAGCCCCTTCAACTTCCCTTATCTCATAAATTCACAGTCAGCCCAGAGAGATTCAAAGAGCCTACAGTCAAACAGCTGGTTAATGATTAGATCCAGGATGCCTCTAGGAACATCGACCTCAGACCCCGTGCTCTTTCTCCAGGCCGCCTCTTACCCAATTCCTCCAGTGCTGTTTATTGAGTTTGGAGATACAATGGCAACATCCTTTTTGTTCCTGGCAAACCAAGGTCTACCTGACTTTAAACAATGCAAACATATATACTACTGAGAAATCGTGTGCATATATTTTTGTAAGTCAAAGTGAAAATCGCTCAGTCTGACTCCTTGCAACCCAAGGATGAGCCATGGAATTCTCCAGGCAATACTGGAGTGGGTTGCCATTCCCTTCACCAAGGGATCTTCCCAACCCAGGCATCAGACCCATGTCTTCCACATTGCAGGCAGATTCTTTACTGTCTGCGTGACCAGGGAAGCCCAATCTGTACATAATTTGTAAGTCAAACCTGTACATAAATGCATAGGGGAGCTTGGTTCAAGGATTGTCACTCTGAAAAGTTTGTTACAGAAAATGAAACCAGGGCTTCCCCTGGTGGTCCAGTGGATAAGGACACCGCCTTGCAGTGCAAGGGGCGCCGGTTTGATCCCTGGCCTGGGAAGATCCCACGTGCCGCGGAGCGGCTGGACCAATGTGTCCAATCACCAAGCCGGAGCTCTGGAGCGCATGAGCCCAGAGCTGGCGCTCTGCAACGACAGAGGCCACCGCGATGGGAGGCCCACAGGAGCCAAAGAACAAAGACAGATGAAAACAGAGAAATTAAAGATCAATAGAAGTGGCCCGCCTGCTCCCCTCCCTCCCCAACCCGACCCCAGCCGAAAATAAATAAATAAATAAATCTTTAAAAAAAAAATGAAACCAAAAAAAAAAATCTCCTTCAAATCTTCACATTACAGCCCTGCCCACCTTTTCTCCCTCTTCTCTTCAAAAACATGTTCTGTGCATATCTTTGATCACACTCCATGTGGAGTTTGTTTTTACAGGGGTGGTGCCTCTAGAGGTTGGGAAGTAAGTTTTGGCTCCCCCTACTGGGTCCATGATGAATTCATTGGTCCAAAGGAATTAGTCTCTCTGGAAGACTCTGGGGCTCTGGTAATGATCATGTAACTGCCTGAGTTTGGAAAGACCCAGAGAAACAGGGCTCCCTGAGGAGGGATGTGATCATAGAAGACTTTCTATGGGCTTCCCTGGTGGTCCAGTGGGTAAAAAGTCCACCTTGCAGTGCAAGGGGCACCGGTTCGATCCCTGGCCCGGGAAGATCCCACGTGCCGCGGAGCGGCTGGGTGGGTGTCCAATGACAGAGCTGGTGCTCTGCAGTGAGAGAGGCCACCGCGAAGGGCCAAAGAATAAAAAGATGGATGAAAATAAATATAAATTTAAAAAGAAGCATGATGGGGAAAAGAAAAAAAAGAAGACTTTCTAAAAGAATTAGGTCCTGAACCACACCTGGAAAGATTTTTGTGGTGTGCAATTTCAGGGGGCCTTGCTGCATGGCATGTGAGATCTTAGTTTCCAGATGAAGGATAGAATCTGCGCCCTCTGCACTGGAAGCGCAAAGTCTTAACCACTGGATGGCCAGGGAAGTCTGGTTGTGAGCAATTCTGACGAAGAAGGTGATGTATGAGTTGAAAGGATTGGATGAGTTGACTGGCCTAAGCAGAAGGTTCGGGCCCCAGGAAAGGGAAGTGAGGAATTTTTGCTTTGGGCTTTTTGAGCAAAGGAGCAATTAATATCCTCTATTCTCAGGACTTCTCTGGTGGTCCAGTGACTAAGACATCATGCTCGCTCCCAACGCAGGATGCTTGGGCTCAATCAATCCCTGGTCAGAGAACTAGATGCCACATGCTGCAACTCAGAATCATATGATACAACTAAAAATTGCACACAGTGCACTGAAGATCAAAGATCCTGTGTGCTGCAACTAAGACCCAGTGCAGCCAAATAAACAAATCAATATTTTAAAAAGTCTCTCTCCTCCTTTATATTACTAGCTTTTTATTCACAACCAGTATGCATCAAAGAAAAACTTGGAGGGGTGTATTTTATTTTTATTTTTTAATTTTGGCCTCTTTTATTGGTCCTTTATTTATTTATTTTCATCCATCTTAATTCTTTGGCCTGTGTGGGCCTCCCATCGCAGTGGTCCCTTTCGCTGCAGAGCACCAGCTCTGGGTGCATGTGCTCCAGAGCGCTGGCTCATAATTTGACACACTGGTCCAGGCTCCATGGCACGTGGGATTCTCCTGTGCCAGGGACTGAACCAGTGCTCCCTGCACTGCAAGGCGGACCCTTTACCCACTGGATCACCAGGGAAGCCCTGTTTTTATTTTATTAAAAAATAATTTTTAAAATTTATTTTTGACTGTCTGGGTCTCTGGGCCTTAGTTGCAGAGATTGGAGGCTACTCTCTATTACAGTGTGAGGGCTTCCCATTGCTGTGGCTTCTCTTATTGTGGAGCTTGGGCTGAAGGATGCTCAGGCTCAGTACTTGTGGCTCTCAGGCTCTAAAGCACAGTCTCAATAGGTGCTCCATAGCCCGTGTGATCCTCTCCTATCAGAGATTGAATTCATGTTTCCTGCACTGGTAGGTGGATTGTTAAACCACTGAGTGACCAGGGAAGCCTGGGAGGAGTGTATTTTAAATGACACTACTAGAAAATACAGAGAAGCAAGGAAATAAACAATATATCATTAAAACTCTGCTACTGAAAGACCCATGCGGTGAAAAAAAGACCCATGGGCTTCTTAGGCAGTGCTAGTGGTAAAAAATCCACTTGGTAATGCAGGAGACCAAAGAGACATAGGTTCTCTTCGTGGGTTGGGAAGATTCCCTGGAGCAGGAAATGGCAACTCCATACAGTATTCTTGCCTGGAAAATTCCATGGACAGAGAAGCCTCATGGGATGCAGTCCATGGGGCCACAAAGAATCAGACATGACTGAGTGAGCACACACACCAAGAGACTCACTCGTGATAGTCCAGTGATAACATTTTAGATTTTTCCTATATCTAAATGCAGATACGTATGAATTTTACATGAGATTCTGCATTAAAAGCTGGCTTACAACTGTTAATGATATAGCCTATGGTTTAATTATTTTATGTCACTGCATATCGTTTGCCTGTTATGTAACATTTGAAAAACTTTTAGGGCTTGCCTGTTGGTCCAGTGGTTAAGGACACCGCCTTGCAGTCCAAGGTGCACTGGTTCGATCCTGGCCTGGGAAGATCCCATGGGCATGGTGGCTGGACCAAGTGTCCAACTAAGCCGAGCTCTGGTGCATTCCAACTGTAAATTGACACACTGGTCCAGGCTCCATGGCACGTGGGATTCTCCTGTGCCAGGGACTGAACCAGTGCTCCCTGCACTGCAAGGCGGACCCTTTACCCACTGGATCACCAGGGAAGCCCTGTTTTTATTTTATTAAAAAATAATTTTTAAAATTTATTTTTGACTGTCTGGGTCTCTGGGCCTTAGTTGCAGAGATTGGAGGCTACTCTCTATTACAGTGTGAGGGCTTCCCATTGCTGTGGCTTCTCTTATTGTGGAGCTTGGGCTGAAGGATGCTCAGGCTCAGTACTTGTGGCTCTCAGGCTCTAAAGCACAGTCTCAATAGGTGCTCCATAGCCCGTGTGATCCTCTCCTATCAGAGATTGAATTCATGTTTCCTGCACTGGTAGGTGGATTGTTAAACCACTGAGTGACCAGGGAAGCCTGGGAGGAGTGTATTTTAAATGACACTACTAGAAAATACAGAGAAGCAAGGAAATAAACAATATATCATTAAAACTCTGCTACTGAAAGACCCATGCGGTGAAAAAAAAAAGACCCATGGGCTTCTTAGGCAGTGCTAGTGGTAAAAAATCCACTTGGTAATGCAGGAGACCAAAGAGACATAGGTTCTCTTCGTGGGTTGGGAAGATTCCCTGGAGCAGGAAATGGCAACTCCATACAGTATTCTTGCCTGGAAAATTCCATGGACAGAGAAGCCTCATGGGATGCAGTCCATGGGGCCACAAAGAATCAGACATGACTGAGTGAGCACACACACCAAGAGACTCACTCGTGATAGTCCAGTGATAACATTTTAGATTTTTCCTATATCTAAATGCAGATACGTATGAATTTTACATGAGATTCTGCATTAAAAGCTGGCTTACAACTGTTAATGATATAGCCTATGGTTTAATTATTTTATGTCACTGCATATACGTTTGCCTGTTATGTAACATTTGAAAAACTTTTTAGGGCTTCCCTGGTGGTCCAGTGGTTAAGGACACCGCCTTGCAGTGCAAGGGGTGCTGGTTCGATCCCTGGCCTGGGAAGATCCCATGGGCCGCGGAGTGGCTGGACCAATGTGTCCAACTACCGAGCCAGAGCTCTGGAGCACACGCGCCCAGAGCCGGTGCTCTGCGACAAAAGAGGCCACTGTGATGGGAGGCCCACACAGGCCAAAGAACAAAGATGGATGAAAATAGATAAAGGAAAGAACAATAGAAGTAGTCAAAAAAAAAATACCTTTTTATTGGGCTTTCCTGGTAGCTCAGTGGTAAAGAATTTGCCTGCTAGTGCTGGAGACAAGGGTTTCACAGGTTTGATCCCTGATCCGGGAAGATCCCACATGCTGCAGAGCAAGTAAGCCTGTGAGCCACAACTATTGAGCCCACATGCCGCAACTACTGAAGCCCATGTGCCCTAGAGCCTGAGTTCCTAACAAGAGAAGTCACAGCAACAAGAAGCTTGCTCACCTCAACTAGAGAGTAGCCCCGACTCCCTGCAACTAGAGAAGAGCCTGCGGCACCAGTGAAAACCCAGAATAGTCAAAAATAAATAAATAAAAAAAATCTTTTTATTTTAAAAATATACCTAATAATAATTAGAAAGATTAGTATACTAAGCCCCTGTATACCCATCTGACAGGTTCAGCAATTATCAACATAACTCTTTAAAATAATCTAACCCTCTGGATTAATATTAATAAATTTTGGTCACACCTCAAAGACAGGAGATCTTAGTTCCCCAACCAGGGATGGAACCCGTGCCCTCTGCTTTGTGCTGTGGAAGTGAGGATTCTTTTTTTTTTTTTGAAGTGAGGATTCTTAACCACTACACCAATGGGGAAATTCCCCTTAGGATTATTTTAAAACAAACTCTTGACATGTTACTTCATGTAAATAAAAAATTTCCAAGAGGTAAGATTAAAAAAAAAATCACTGAAAAAACATGTAATATCATTATTATACCTAGAAAAATTAATAATAATTCTTTACTATTATCTAATACCCAGTGTTAACATTTCCCTAATTATCTTTCTTCCCTTTTTTTTAAAATGGCTTTCTTTTTTTTTCTCTTGGTTGTACCCCATGGCTTATGGGACCTGACCAAGGACTGAACACTCACTGCTTGCAATGAAAGTGCTGAGACATAGCCACTGGGCACGCCTGTTAAGTCACTTCAGTCATAACCAATACTTTGTTAACCCTATGGACTGTAGCTCACCAGGCTCCTCCATGGGATTCTCCAGGCAAGAATACTGGAGTGGGTTGCCATGCCCTCCTCCAGAGGAACTTCCCTACCCAGAGATCAAACCCAGGTCTCTTGCATTGCAAGCAGATTCTTTACCATCTGAGCCACCAGGGAAGCTCTCTCATTGGAGTTAGGGCCTCTACTACGAGCCCATCTCAATCCTTCCCTAATTACATCTACAAAGACTTTATTTCCAACTAAGGTCACACCAAGGTTCTGATAGACTTGAATTGTGGGGGGGACTGTATTCAACCTATAATTCCCACTGTTTTACTGGAAACCATTAGGAAAATAAGATTCATTTAATAAACAGTGCTCTACTAAACTGCTTTGAGGACACTGGTAGAGAACCCTTCCCATCTTCTTAGGCTTCCCTACACCAGTGCAATAGTTGTTGTGGATGCAGGAAATCTCACGTCTCATTTGAATTCCTGTCCTCATTGTATGAGATAAAAAACCAGAAAACAAAAACCTGGTATCCAGAGAGAAGTAAAGACTTGTTTGTACTATTTTTTTTTTTGGCCACATCTATTGGTCTGTCATTTTTTAATTTTCATCCATCTTTGCTCCTCGGCCTGTGTGGGCCGCCCACTGCAGTGGCCTCTCTCGCCGAAGAGCACTGGCTCTGGGCGCACACGCTCCAGAGCTCCGGCTCGGCATCGGTTCAGCCGCTCCGCGGTACGTGGGATCCTTCCAGGCCAGGGATCAAACCGGTGCCCGTTGCACTGCAAGGCAGTGTCCTTACCCACTGGACCACCAGGGAAGCCCCTAAAGACTTGTTTAAAGACATGTCCATGAGGGACTTCCCTTGTGGTCCAGTAGCTATGACTCTGAGTTCCCAGTGCAGGGGTCTGTTCGAACCCTGGTCAGGGAACTAGATCCCACATGCCGCAACTAAGACCTGGTACAGTCAAATGAATAAATAATACATTAAAAAAAGAAAGCCATGTCCATGAGCATCAGTTATAGAACTTAACTGGACCCAAACCCTATACCCTCCCCTTTCAGTCCACACTCACCTTGAGCAACTGGCGCTTACCTCCTCAGAGAAGAGCAAGAGTATTATTACAGGGCCCAAACTGCCACAGCTCAGGCCAATGTACCCAGCAGCACAGTGTTCTGTGCAGACAAATGGCTTTGACCCTGGAGAACAAAGAAGCCAGGCTTCAACAGCTAAGGAAGAAGCAGCCATGAGTGAGGGAAGTTTATTTTAAGATGGGACTTGATCATTTGTTTTCTTCCTGTTATTGCACTAGGGATGTTAATTACAATTCTGAATACTGCTTAACAAGGAACACGGTAAATATGTGACACTGAGCTCAGCTAATGAGTATTATTATCGTTTAAGAATTGTGACTTCAGCAATTACACACTAATCAAGAGGAGTGTTCAGATGTGAGGCTCAACCCAGGAAAAACAGTGCTCTACTAAACTGCTTTGAGGACACTGGTAGAGAACCCTTCCCATCTTCTTAGGCTTCCCTACACCAGTGCAATAGTTGTTGTGGATGCAGGAAATCTCACGTCTCATTTGAATTCCTGTCCTCATTGTATGAGATAAAAAACCAGAAAACAAAAACCTGGTATCCAGAGAGAAGTAAAGACTTGTTTGTACTATTTTTTTTTTTGGCCACATCTATTGGTCTGTCATTTTTTAATTTTCATCCATCTTTGCTCCTCGGCCTGTGTGGGCCGCCCACTGCAGTGGCCTCTCTCGCCGAAGAGCACTGGCTCTGGGCGCACACGCTCCAGAGCTCCGGCTCGGCATCGGTTCAGCCGCTCCGCGGTACGTGGGATCCTTCCAGGCCAGGGATCAAACCGGTGCCCGTTGCACTTCAAGGCAGTGTCCTTACCCACTGGACCACCAGGAAAGCCCCTAAAGACCTGTTTAAAGACATGTCCACGAGGGACATCCCTTGTGGTCCAGTAGCTATGACTCTGAGTTCCCAGTGCAGGGGTCTGTTCAACCCTGGTCAGGGAACTAGATCCCACATGCCGCAACTAAGACCTGGTACAGTCAAATGAATAAATAATACATTAAAAAAAGAAAGCCATGTCCATGAGCATCAGTTATAGAACTTAACTGGACCCAAACCCTATACCCTCCCCTTTCAGTCCACACTCACCTTGAGCAACTGGCGCTTACCTCCTCAGAGAAGAGCAAGAGTATTATTACAGGGCCCAAACTGCCACAGCTCAGGCCAATGTACCCAGCAGCACAGTGTTCTGTGCAGACAAATGGCTTTGACCCTGGAGAACAAAGAAGCCAGGCTTCAACAGCTAAGGAAGAAGCAGCCATGAGTGAGGGAAGTTTATTTTAAGATGGGACTTGATCATTTGTTTTCTTCCTGTTATTGCACTAGGGATGTTAATTACAATTCTGAATACTGCTTAACAAGGAACACGGTAAATATGTGACACTGAGCTCAGCTAATGAGTATTATTATCGTTTAAGAATTGTGACTTCAGCAATTACACACTAATCAAGAGGAGTGTTCAGATGTGAGGCTCAACCCAGGGAGAATTCAAGAGGACAACTCATACCTCTGTCTGGAGAGCTGAATCGTAAGTTTACACAATTCCATCTTGAGTTCAGTTCACAACTCTCTATCTCTAGTGGTAGTTTAGAAACAAGTTTCTCACATTTGTTTCTCTAGATTACTCTTTGGAGGAGCTGATATGAAGGAAGGAGAACCAAGCTTGACCAAGCTTTGTTACCCTGCTTGGTCAGTTAATTCTAGAATTAGAAGCCCATGTTTCTGCCCTCTCAAAGCTTCTAGTCATTTCAGCACACTGGCATGAAATGAGATGTGGCTAAAAGCAAGACACAAAGGAGTGTTCGTTTTCTTCCCTTCCCACCCCTGCCCCAGCATTGTCTCTGAGCCACCAGTCAATTGAAAAGAAAGGGAAAACACTTGGGTGGTGGGATTTTACAAGACTGACCCTGGAATCCTAAACCAAGGAGCCTGCACCCTTACTCCTCCTGTTTCCTGCTCTAGGAAATGTCAGGGATTAGAGAGCCCTGGGTTGGCAATCTTTAGCTCTATTAGGAACACTAATAAATTTAATAACAAATTCATAGTTAATTAACTTAATGGACCAGACTAATACTAACCAACTTTTGGAGTGGCAGGGATGGAGGAACCTGGAAAATAAGTAAGATTCCAAAGACTTCTCTGCAAGGGCTCCCAGGGTATGAAGGGAGGAGTCAGTAGACCATTTGGAATGAGGTATGCGCCTGAGAACAAGGAAGTTCTTTCATGGCCTGGTAGTAAGGCCTACTGGCAGGAAAGGGAGGGACCATGTAAGTCCACAAAGACTTTCTGTGATACATACTTTGCTAAGAAGTCTGGCTGGAAAGTGGGAGCAAGGCCAAGATTCCACAGAGGCTAGAGGTCCAGGCCAGGCCCTCCCCACACTCCGTCATCCTTCTCTGAGCATGCCTCATGTGCGAGTCCTATGGTTAACCCCAAACCTCAGGTTGTGAAGCAGCATGTCTTTATTTAATCTGCATTTCCCCCAGATGATTTGACCATGGGACATTTTGCAAACACCGGTTACTGCTCCATGGATTGAGGACTCTGAAACTCTCATTTGGGAGAGGCTAATTCCAGTCTCTTCCCAAGTGGACCTCTTCTTTCTAGGAAACCCTCTGCAGGGCTTTGTCTTGCTCGCCACCCCATTCCTGCTGTGTAGCCTTTCATCACCTATCCGTAGGAAGATACCTGTATGAATCATGTTCTGAAGCAATCTCTAATTACAGCTGTAGCCAGCTTGCCTGACTCTGTGCCCCCGACCCTGATGGGCTTCCAGAGATGATGCGAGGAGAGTGGTAGGGTTCAGCCGTCTGCCTTCCTCTCAGCGACAGTCTGTTTCTGCGAAGAGCATCACTCACTACCAACACTGGGCTCTCCTCTCCCAGCTAGCATCTATGGTTCCAACCTCAACAAAATGATGGTCTGTTCCCAGGGCACTGTCAGTCACTCTCGGGGACCCTCCCTACCCCTGGTTTACGTAAGAGGAGCCAGTCACCATGCTCCTCCACCGTCACTCGGCACAAGGCCGAGCATCTCCCTCACAGGCAGTCTGAGCTTCCCTCCAAGTCCCATGCTGCTTCCCCCGGGCACACCACTCTCCGCTGGACTCCAGAGCAGCTGCTCCTAGTCCAGGGCTGGGCACCAGGAGCAGGCAGGTATCAGTGTTCGTATGTCTGCCCTTGACCCGCCTTTACCCTTGGAACTGCTGTTCTGCTTCAAGCAATCCAAGAATCCCAAGCTGACCCTCCAACCAGTCGCTTGGGGCCCTTTTTCTGCTTCCTCTTGGCTATATATACTCAAACCACTTTGCATTGGAATAACATTTATTTATTTTTTTTAACTTGGCAATAAGTCAAGTGCTACATTTTGAAAAACAAAACCTCAAACAATCAAACGCATTACCCATCACAGAAGAGGGTCTGGCAACAGTACAAAACATCCTACTTAAGATTTTTTTATACAAGTAGGTTTAAAATGAGTTCTGTGAGAACTAAGAAATCTACAGCTTGTAGTTTAATAATAGAAAAAACTTAAGACAATTAAAAGATCTGTAGCGTCCAGCATTTTGCTTAATTCCCTGTTTATAGCACCTATTTCTCTAGGTTAGAAGATGAGAATTCTAGAACTTTGCCACACCATACAGAGTAGACTTGGCTGTCTCCCCTCCCCAACAGCCCCATCACCAAGAAGACACTATTCTCTATTTTTCAATCTCCCCAGTTACACCCAGAGCGGCGGAGGTAACTGGGAAAGCGACCTGGACACCAGAGGGCAGGAGTATGACTTCTCTTCCCCAGAATGGCCTGCTGCCAGAAGCAGAGCGTGTACTTAGAATGGTGGAGGCGTGTGGGGGTGGGAACCGCTCTTATCTGCAACATGATGCATAAAAAGCAAGGAGCAACTGGTCAGTCAGTTGCCCGCGAGGTTAAAAACCTTGGACTATACAGTTCAAGGGAGGAAAAAAAATCACTGATCACATCACTGCTTTCACATGCACAACGCTGCTGGCTGGAGGTTACCCCATTGCCACCCCAGGGCTGAGCCAACAGAGTAGCTTCAGTCTTAGGAAAACATACATTCCACACAAGAGGCCCTCACTACACACAGATAAATCCCCTGCTCATCCCCACCCGCCCAAACTGAACCCGCTTTAGAAAACAAAAGCAAAACCCGCTCAGGAGATGAGAGGCAAAGAAGTTTCTCCCCAAAGCCAAGAGGACCACACATGTAAATTTCAGCAGGCTGGAGGCTCTCCATTCTGGGCCTCTAAGAAACCAGCTTGGGTCTTGTTTGAGAGAAGCGAGAGGGAGGCTGGGATGGAGACTCTGTTTACCAAGTCCTACCTACCTTGTGCAACTGCCAGAGCTGCACCTTGGACGGAGACCCTCGTGTTTTGGGGGGAGTGGCCGCTGATTTGACCAGATGGGAAACTGAGGCGGAAGTGACACAGACACAGAAATGTCCTCACCTGGGGACACAGAGACGGGGAGGCAGGTGGGAGATGGATTACTTTGGAGTCCTGGCATCAGAGTTCCCAGGAAGTTTTCAGTCTAACTATGAGGGTTTCCTACTGGTGATCTGTTTTCCTTTCTATTTTTACTTCCTCTAATCAGTATTGTTAGACTTTATAAAACAAGATAAAGACCAGTCCCAAAGCTGGACTCTGAATAAAGTTGTTTCCTTGATAAATATTTTAATTACAGCAATCCTCACTCCAGCTAACCTCAGTGACACACAGTGCTTGCAGGCAAACGAGTTCACACACACACACAAAATACACACAGCCCCCAAACTTTCACAGAAAGTCTGACAGCAACCATATAATTATAAAGGAGCCCTACCTCTCAAGAGTGAAGTAAGGATAAGAACCTAAGGAACCCAGAGAGGGGAGTGTGTCACTTAAAGAAAAAAAATACAAATAGGAATTACCAACAATGTCTGGTTGAGAAGCCAGAAAGAAAAAAAGAGAGAGTAAAGTTAAATTCTGCTTACCAAAAAAGAAAAAAACAAAACCAAAAAACCCTTTACATTTCTGTACAAAGGTTCTTTCCTGTCAAGTGCCTAAGCCATAGGCAAACTCCGGTGTTCCCACTAAAATACAAGGGCCTCACACAACTGGAAAAAAAATCAAAATAAGAAATGGAAGCTGAGGATGGAGGTTAGTGTAAATCTCTGCATTTGGGAGACAGTTGGTTGTCATTAACTCCAGAGCCCAGCATAGTTTCCATGGAGCCCTGAGGGGAGGGGGCCTCCTGCCACAAAGAGCTTCGTTCCAGACGAGTCGTAGCAGTGGGTGTAAACAGCATTGGGGAAGAAATCAATGTCGGAAAAGTAATTCCTCCAGGTTTCATCATGATTCTATGGGAAGAAAAGAGACTCCTGTTAGCACCTGCCATGGGGCAGAAAAGGGGAGGAAGGGACAAGGATGCTTTCTGGGCCCTAAAAATAGTGGGTCCTGCACCTACAACCAGATTCCAGGAGACGGTGCTCATGGAGTTGGGGCCCATTTTTCCAAGTGACATCAGAGAGGAGCCAGCAGGCTGAAGGAGTGCTCCACAAACCCAAGGTCTTCTCAGGACTGCTGGAACCAACGCTTCAATAAGTCACTGGCCGCCTCTGTGGGAGGTTCCTTCTCCTCCTGGCTCTATTATCACCTGGGGGTTATTCTGGGTCAACCAGTGTGTCTTACTGGGTCTTAGTTTTCCCACGAACAGGCACATAAAAAAACAATCACGGGAAAGTGCCTTTCCCTGCCTCTTACTAGTGAAGACCTATGATGTGTCAGACGGGTGGGAGTGTGAAGATAGCTCTCCTGTCATTGTTCCTTAACCACGTGAGGCCTGGGTTTACTCACCAGCCAGCCTTTGCCAGTGGTTAGTTTCAGATTCTCCCCTGCTAGTTTGGGCTTGGACCCATGACAAGCTGAGAGTCTCTCTTCCAGGAACCTCTGAGCTCGGATGTCATAGAACAGCAGGGAGCCCTGCCCTGTGCCCACAGTAATGATGTGCTCATAGAAGCTCACTGACCGGATCCCTGAGGGAGAGAAAAATAAAGGGCGATCAGGCCTGCTGGCACTGAATTCACATGGCACCCCTAAACACCATGGTACCTTTCCCACGGCAGACCTAACTCAGCGCCCTGACGCCACACTGCCCAACCACACACTAACAGGAACTTTCCCGTAAGCCTCAGAGAAGTACTAGACCCTCGACAATGATGGAGATGCTTGGGGCCTGGGACCAGAAGTCTGCCCTAAACCTTCTTGCCTCCCCTCGGCTCACTCTGAGGTCATCTTTCACCGGTCTAAGCTCTTCTCCATTATATGTTTCTTTTTTTTTTCATTATATGTTTCTAACCTGTACTGAAACTGACGGATAATCTGTATATTTACAAATTACTACATTAACAAGAACTTCCTTGTATTTGACCTAAAACCACTACCATGGCACTGCAAGAGGTCTTCATGTGGTATTAAGTGTTAGGAGAGTGGCAAACGGCCTGGAACTGAAGACTCCAAAGCGCACTCCCTCTCACTTGGGAATTTAAGACAAGCCACCTAATCCCTGTGGGTGTGTGTCACGGAGATAATACATCTGCTGCATCTGTGGATTAAATAAGTGCACGGGTGTGAAGAGGTGCTCACTCCTATTTGTGAAGTCAGCATGTCCTCATTAGGTTTGAAAGCTACTCCGGTAACAGTAACCAGAATCTCTTAAGACTTCACTGCAGACGTTACTCCAGCCAAGACAATTTACTTCCCCTTCTCCTCCTGGCTCTATTATCACCTGGGGTTATTCTGGGTCAACCAGTGTGTCTTACTGGGTCTTAGTTTTCCCACGAACAGGCACATAACAATCACGGAAAGTGCCTCCTTACTAGTGAAGACCTATGATGTGTCAGACGGGTGGGAGTGTGAAGATAGCTCTCCTGTCATTGTTCCTTAACCACGTGAGGCCTGGGTTTACTCACCAGCCAGCCTTTGCCAGTGGTTAGTTTCAGATTCTCCCCTGCTAGTTTGGGCTTGGACCCATGACAAGCTGAGAGTCTCTCTTCCAGGAACCTCTGAGCTCGGATGTCATAGAACAGCAGGGAGCCCTGCCCTGTGCCCACAGTAATGATGTGCTCATAGAAGCTCACTGACCGGATCCCTGAGGGAGAGAAAAATAAAGGGCGATCAGGCCTGCTGGCACTGAATTCACATGGCACCCCTAAACACCATGGTACCTTTCCCACGGCAGACCTAACTCAGCGCCCTGACGCCACACTGCCCAACCACACACTAACAGGAACTTTCCCGTAAGCCTCAGAGAAGTACTAGACCCTCGACAATGATGGAGATGCTTGGGGCCTGGGACCAGAAGTCTGCCCTAAACCTTCTTGCCTCCCCTCGGCTCACTCTGAGGTCATCTTTCACCGGTCTAAGCTCTTCTCCATTATATGTTTCTTTTTTTTTTCATTATATGTTTCTAACCTGTACTGAAACTGACGGATAATCTGTATATTTACAAATTACTACATTAACAAGAACTTCCTTGTATTTGACCTAAAACCACTACCATGGCACTGCAAGAGGTCTTCATGTGGTATTAAGTGTTAGGAGAGTGGCAAACGGCCTGGAACTGAAGACTCCAAAGCGCACTCCCTCTCACTTGGGAATTTAAGACAAGCCACCTAATCCCTGTGGGTGTGTGTCACGGAGATAATACATCTGCTGCATCTGTGGATTAAATAAGTGCACGGGGTGTGAAGAGGTGCTCACTCCTATTTGTGAAGTCAGCATGTCCTCATTAGGTTTGAAAGCTACTCCGGTAACAGTAACCAGAATCTCTTAAGACTTCACTGCAGACGTTACTCCAGCCAAGACAATTTACTCTTTCCCTCACTACTCTCCTTACACATGACTGTGTTCTGAAGTATTTCAAGAGTAACTGAAAACAGACCAACCTAAGTCAAAGGCCACACATGCAACATTTGCTTGAAAATAAATACTACTTGAAAAAGACAGAAGCTAAAGTCCCCTCCGTGCGGTGCCTTTTATTTATTTATCTATTTATTTTCTCAGGCAGTGCCTTTCAGGACTCTCAGGATAAGGCAGCCACATCTTTGCACAAGGAGGACAACATGACGTGAAAGATGAAAACACACTGTGTTAACGTGGATGATCTGTCTGGATTCTGGTTCCTGGTTGTTCTGCCGCCAACAGGTGTGATGTTGGGCAAGTCGCTTAACTGATTTGGGTCTCAGTCTCTTTCTCTATAAAATGGGGCATAACCTGCCTCCCACAGAGTTCTGGGTAAAATGAAATGAGACGTCTGACAAAAGTATTCTGAAATCTTAAAGTACAGTACAAACATAAGTCTTCTTATTGGATGCCCAGAGAGAACATGCTATTAAAAGACTGGTGGTGGTGGTGGGGGTTTGACGCCTAGTTCACCCAGTGGTCAGAACTAAACTAAGTATTTTCTTCACCTTTATTTACATATAATCAACATACAATATACTGTAAATATTCAAAGTATCTAATTTCGAGTTTTAACTATGTACACACCCACGACACTATCACCACACCAAGTAACATATTCACACCCCGAAAGCTTCCTCATGCCCCAGTGTAAAATCCTCCTCCCTCTACCACACCCTCCCTCGGCACACAGTGAATTTTCTAGCTCAGGTAGGGTTCCAGCAACAAACCACCGCAGTGAAGAGAGGAGGGCTCTGAAAGAACATGGAAACCACCAGTATCCCCACTGTCGGTTTCCATCCAGGGCTTCTGGGGCTGCTCCAGACTGGCCTGCTGTGTCTGAAGCTGTGCCGCGGTAAGCAGGCATTCCAGCTCCCAAACACCTCCATAAAGGTCACTGTGTCTGTCTGGAAACCAAAGGTCAAAACCCATTCACAATGGAGCTGTAAGGCTGAGGGGCGTACGGGGCTCTTACCACTGCCTCGCTCCCTGGAGCAGACAGACTTGATGCTGCATGCTGGCTGCCGCGGATCCAGGAAGGAGACGTGCGCTTGGGAGCCCACTGCATACACGGACCATTCACTGCCATAGGCCAGGCACACATTCTCACGACAATACGGCAGTTTGGTGGAGAGGAGCTGAAAACAGAGAGGAGAGATGTAACCATGGTATCACCAGTGCATCCAGCAGGGCACTGTTCTTAGCTGCCCACCTCTGGAGCTTTCCTCATAGAAAGTCACGCCAAGTCAGAGCCCAAAAGACAGGTCCTGTTCCACCCTGAGCTATGTCAGAGACAAAGGGTGGTGGTAAGACACGAGACCTAGGTACTGAAGGGAACTGGTCAGAGGAAAAGGTCAAGCTGGAATTACATAATCAGAAGCAGAGAGAAAGGCCAAAAACCACAGGCTGTTTCCAGGGATAATGCCAGGGCACTAAAGCCAAGGGCCCCTCTGTGTTCCCGGCTGGGAAGAGCCCATCCTTCTTACGATCTTTGGGTAAAGAGGCGGGTTTCTGGGCACCCACAGCCTAAATGCCCAGCTGTGTGGGAGCTGTGCACTACCGAGGGCAAGCTCGTGGCACTGCTCACCCCAGGGAGCCAATCAGAACTGAGCCTGGGTCCTGGTCACTTCGCAATCCAAAGGCTGCTGTGACAGGAAGGAACCAGTAATTCCTGGAGCTCTGCTTCCTCTTGAAAGAGAGTCCATCATGTAAGTAATAGGCCGCCAAAGCCTCTGGGACAAGAACAGGGCAAACCGGCCACAGGCAGGTTTAGCTTTAGGCGAAAGTTGTTTGCAAATACTGTAACTTCATACCTGACAGAATCACTTTAAAGATGACTTCGCTTAGTTTAATTGCTCTTCAGCTGCCAACAGTTCCTAACATTTAGGTTTGCCTGCCCTTACAACACTGCAAATAGTCAATGCTCCAAAAGCAAATACTTAAATGCACTATGGATCAGATGACTACTAGTTAATGGAGTTTCTCAGCAAGCCTCTGCAGTGTGAACAATGTGAAAGCATCACGCCCTGAATTCTTTAAAAGACTCTGAAGAGGCAGGCCAGACTCAGAATTTCATGTACCATGCAATCAAGTATCCAGACACTTAAGAGATCTGTGTTTTAGCTAAAAGTGAAAAGTTCAGGGAGGATTAAAGTATTTTAACTTTAAAGTGAAACTACTAAGTCACATTCATCACACCTTAGACAGGGTATCTTCAGTGTTCCAGAGATGAAAGTAGCCATCCAGCGATACTGCCCCCAATTCCTGCAAGAGCAAAGAAAAACAGATCATACTCAGAGCAACTAACATACAACAGTAAGCAGCGCAAGACCCTGCAGGCTGGGCTCCTCCCTTCCCTCACTCTGACCCCATGATGGTGTCAGGATCACCTGCCCATCATCTCACCCCTATGCAATGCAGCTGCACAGCATATTAAAGCAAGGCTGCACCTTGAGAGAGGCCGAGAAGCTAGGCCAGGTTTGAATGGACCAGCCCACGATTCAACAAGCCCGTAGCATACGATCATCCACAGGACGTTCTGCTTGACATGGCAGAGCACACTCATGAAAGCCAGCTGTGTAAGTCTCAGCGCAAGAGCACCTGTCAGTGGAGAGTCTAAGCTGAGAGGTAAGTCTACCCCTAATCCCTAAATACAGATGAGAGGCAGGAGGCTAAGGGAACTACCCCTGCAACTGTGGCCTGACTCAAACTTTGGGAAAAGTCTTTCTTCTCTTCTGGGTATGGGTTTTCATACCAGCAGTCTACTTAAGAGTCCAGTTTCAGGAGATCTGACTCAGATGATCAGACTTGAAGGCAGGGTTGAGAAGAGGCAGTGAGGAATAAAAAGAAACTGAACACAGAGAGAAGAAAGTGACTGCATGTAGGAAAATCACACCAAGATAGAGCACCTGCAAAGTCACATGTAAGTAAGAGTGTTAAATCAGAATGGCCCTGGGGCAACCCTGAGAGGCGGAGAGATATGAACCATCCAGAGACACCGGATGCAAGGGGTAGACTTCATCATTTCAGTTCTCGTCTTTTAGAGGTTATAACTGAGTGTCCCTCGGTCTTCAAGAGATGCTCTGTGGGCTCAGAACTGAGTTACAGTAAGCTCTGACTTGGGGAAGGAGGAGGAGAGCCTCTCCCAAGACACAAGGCAAGAAGCTGAAGAAGGGGAACAGGCTTCCAAGATCATACCTAAGAGATCTGTGTTTTAGCTAAAAGTGAAAAGTTCAGGGAGGATTAAAGTATTTTAACTTTAAAGTGAAACTACTAAGTCACATTCATCACACCTTAGACAGGGTATCTTCAGTGTTCCAGAGATGAAAGTAGCCATCCAGCGATACTGCCCCCAATTCCTGCAAGAGCAAAGAAAAACAGATCATACTCAGAGCAACTAACATACAACAGTAAGCAGCGCAAGACCCTGCAGGCTGGGCTCCTCCCTTCCCTCACTCTGACCCCATGATGGTGTCAGGATCACCTGCCCATCATCTCACCCCTATGCAATGCAGCTGCACAGCATATTAAAGCAAGGCTGCACCTTGAGAGAGGCCGAGAAGCTAGGCCAGGTTTGAATGGACCAGCCCACGATTCAACAAGCCCGTAGCATACGATCATCCACAGGACGTTCTGCTTGACATGGCAGAGCACACTCATGAAAGCCAGCTGTGTAAGTCTCAGCGCAAGAGCACCTGTCAGTGGAGAGTCTAAGCTGAGAGGTAAGTCTACCCCTAATCCCTAAATACAGATGAGAGGCAGGAGGCTAAGGGAACTACCCCTGCAACTGTGGCCTGACTCAAACTTTGGGAAAAGTCTTTCTTCTCTTCTGGGTATGGGTTTTCATACCAGCAGTCTACTTAAGAGTCCAGTTTCAGGAGATCTGACTCAGATGATCAGACTTGAAGGCAGGGTTGAGAAGAGGCAGTGAGGAATAAAAAGAAACTGAACACAGAGAGAAGAAAGTGACTGCATGTAGGAAAATCACACCAAGATAGAGCACCTGCAAAGTCACATGTAAGTAAGAGTGTTAAATCAGAATGGCCCTGGGGCAACCCTGAGAGGCGGAGAGATATGAACCATCCAGAGACACCGGATGCAAGGGGTAGACTTCATCATTTCAGTTCTCGTCTTTTAGAGGTTATAACTGAGTGTCCCTCGGTCTTCAAGAGATGCTCTGTGGGCTCAGAACTGAGTTACGCAGTAAGCTCTGACTTGGGGAAGGAGGAGGAGAGAGCCTCTCCCAAGACACAAGGCAAGAAGCTGAAGCAAGGGGAACAGGCTTCCAGGAATCCTGGGCAAGCTCATACCTTGTTCTTGCTGTTGAAGGCCAGGGCCCGGACCTTGCAGTTGTCAGGGTTTGTGTCCTCCTTGGGGATGTCCTTCAAGGCCTTGTGAGTGATGTGAGTGTACACAGGGACCGGTGACACACTGGGACTTGTATCACTTTTGGTCAACACATCATCTGTCACTTCCCAGAGTCCCATAGAACCGTCTCGTGAGCCTGCAGGGCCAGGAAATCACAGGAGTCAGAGCACCAGCTCTCCGCACGACAGCCCCACAGAAGCCTCACGAGCTTCCTTAGTCCAGCTCTCTAAGCACGACGCTCACAGGCGCTAAAGCAGACAATCTCAGTTCCCTAGCTATGCGCCTAGTAGAAGGCAGGAGCATTTACCAGTGTGTGGCAGTGGCAGGGGGAGGGGTGGTCCTGGGAGGGAGATGATGAGCCTGAATTCACTGAATTTGAGGGAAAAGTCAGGGGTTGATGGTCATCATCAAGTCTGAACGTTAACACTGGTTAACAAGTACAGAGCATTTTCAACATGGCAGCCACTATGCACTCCTCATCTGATCTTCCCAAGAGTCTCTGAAGTATGTACAGTCATTATCCATGTTACATATGAGGAAATCCAAGTCTTAAAAAGGCTTAAATAACTTGCCTTCCATGCTGTAAGTAGTAGGACCAGGATTCAAATGTAGGTCTTTATTATCAGAGCTGATATTATTTCAATAGCAGTTTAATATCAGGACAGTGACGTGAATAAAAGCAAAATGAACACAAGAGGGAGGAAAGTGACTGCATGTAGGAAAATCACACCAAGATAGAGCACCTGCAAAGTCACATGTAAGTAAGAGTGTTAAATCAGAATGGCCCTGGGGCAACCCTGAGAGGCGGAGAGATATGAACCATCCAGAGACACCGGATGCAAGGGGTAGACTTCATCATTTCAGTTCTCGTCTTTTAGAGGTTATAACTGAGTGTCCCTCGGTCTTCAAGAGATGCTCTGTGGGCTCAGAACTGAGTTACGCAGTAAGCTCTGACTTGGGGAAGGAGGAGGAGAGAGCCTCTCCCAAGACACAAGGCAAGAAGCTGAAGCAAGGGGAACAGGCTTCCAGGAATCCTGGGCAAGCTCATACCTTGTTCTTGCTGTTGAAGGCCAGGGCCCGGACCTTGCAGTTGTCAGGGTTTGTGTCCTCCTTGGGGATGTCCTTCAAGGCCTTGTGAGTGATGTGAGTGTACACAGGGACCGGTGACACACTGGGACTTGTATCACTTTTGGTCAACACATCATCTGTCACTTCCCAGAGTCCCATAGAACCGTCTCGTGAGCCTGCAGGGCCAGGAAATCACAGGAGTCAGAGCACCAGCTCTCCGCACGACAGCCCCACAGAAGCCTCACGAGCTTCCTTAGTCCAGCTCTCTAAGCACGACGCTCACAGGCGCTAAAGCAGACAATCTCAGTTCCCTAGCTATGCGCCTAGTAGAAGGCAGGAGCATTTACCAGTGTGTGGCAGTGGCAGGGGGAGGGGTGGTCCTGGGAGGGAGATGATGAGCCTGAATTCACTGAATTTGAGGGAAAAGTCAGGGGTTGATGGTCATCATCAAGTCTGAACGTTAACACTGGTTAACAAGTACAGAGCATTTTCAACATGGCAGCCACTATGCACTCCTCATCTGATCTTCCCAAGAGTCTCTGAAGTATGTACAGTCATTATCCATGTTACATATGAGGAAATCCAAGTCTTAAAAAGGCTTAAATAACTTGCCTTCCATGCTGTAAGTAGTAGGACCAGGATTCAAATGTAGGTCTTTATTATCAGAGCTGATATTATTTCAATGCAGCAAAAATCAGTTTAATATTAATGGTACATCAAACGTCTTTTTTGGTAAATAATAGAACCTTTTTTATATCCAATTAAATAACACATCTACACTGACTTAAAATCCATTCAGACGTTCTTACTGACGTGACCTCTCAGATTATGAAATTCCTGATTTGGATGTAAACAAAGCATAACTGGAAATTCAAAAGAAGCTTTTAAAAAAATCTTTTGGCTGCACTGTATGGGTTATTGGATCTTAGCACCCCAACCAGGGATCAAACCCAGGAAAGCGTGGAGTTCCAACCACTGCACTGCCAGGGAAGTCCCTGAAAGAAATACCTTCCCCCTACCCTCCTGCACCACTGAATGTCAGAACTATTAATATTTGCAACTGAGCTACTTACTGCAAAATTTTGAGGCAATTTCAATCTTTGTAATAATGTATCACTCCTCCCAGTCAGGCTGCTTGCCATCTCTGCACGTTACAGTCTTAAAGTTCACGCTGTGTTTGCACTAACCCCCACGACTGTATGTAGTGCTATGTGTCTGTAACACGCCAGCAGTGCGTCACCCAACAGCTCCTTCCTCAGGTAGGCAAGTGTACCAACTTATTCTGATGATCAGGAAGCTGACACACAAGCTTCTTTCACCATGTACGAAGCTTTATTTCTTCAATTTAGATGGCCAAATTACATATCAGGAACAATGAAGTGTTTTTGTTGTGTATGTTTATAGTGACTCTACAGTTTATAAAAAGGCATTTTCTACGTATATAACTGAAGTCTCAATAAAAAATCAGGAGATGATGAGCCTGAATTCACTGAATTTGAGGGAAAAGTCAGGGGTTGATGGTCATCATCAAGTCTGAACGTTAACACTGGTTAACAAGTACAGAGCATTTTCAACATGGCAGCCACTATGCACTCCTCATCTGATCTTCCCAAGAGTCTCTGAAGTATGTACAGTCATTATCCATGTTACATATGAGGAAATCCAAGTCTTAAAAAGGCTTAAATAACTTGCCTTCCATGCTGTAAGTAGTAGGACCAGGATTCAAATGTAGGTCTTTATTATCAGAGCTGATATTATTTCAATGCAGCAAAAATCAGTTTAATATTAATGGTACATCAAACGTTCTTTTTTGGTAAATAATAGAACCTTTTTTATATCCAATTAAATAACACATCTACACTGACTTAAAATCCATTCAGACGTTCTTACTGACGTGACCTCTCAGATTATGAAATTCCTGATTTGGATGTAAACAAAGCATAACTGGAAATTCAAAAGAAGCTTTTAAAAAAATCTTTTGGCTGCACTGTATGGGTTATTGGATCTTAGCACCCCAACCAGGGATCAAACCCAGGAAACGTGGAGTTCCAACCACTGCACTGCCAGGGAAGTCCCTGAAAGAAATACCTTCCCCCTACCCTCCTGCACCACTGAATGTCAGAACTATTAATATTTGCAACTGAGCTACTTACTGCAAAATTTTGAGGCAATTTCAATCTTTGTAATAATGTATCACTCCTCCCAGTCAGGCTGCTTGCCATCTCTGCACGTTACAGTCTTAAAGTTCACGCTGTGTTTGCACTAACCCCCACGACTGTATGTAGTGCTATGTGTCTGTAACACGCCAGCAGTGCGTCACCCAACAGCTCCTTCCTCAGGTAGGCAAGTGTACCAACTTATTCTGATGATCAGGAAGCTGACACACAAGCTTCTTTCACCATGTACGAAGCTTTATTTCTTCAATTTAGATGGCCAAATTACATATCAGGAACAATGAAGTGTTTTTGTTGTGTATGTTTATAGTGACTCTACAGTTTATAAAAAAGGCATTTTCTACGTTATCATAACTGAAGTCTCAATAGAAGACAAGAATATCACAAACATTTAGATTTTAATCATTTCTTTTTCTGGCCACGCACTAGAGCATATAGGATCTTCCCTAACCAAGAATGAAACCTGTGCTTTCTGCACTGAAAGTCTGGACTGGACTTTCGATGTAGAAAGCACTGGACTGCCAGGGAAATCTGAGATTTTAATTATGTTACAGAGTTGACTTACAGTATTAGTCTCAGGCATATAGCACTGTGATTCAGTATTTTTATGTATTATACTCCATTTAAGGTTATTATAAAATAATGGCCATATTTCCCTGTGCTGTACAACACATCCCTGTTGCTTATTTTATTTTATTTATTTATTTGGCGGGGGTGGGGAGGGAGGGGGGCAGGCAAGCTACTTCTATTGGTCTTTCATTTGTCTATTTTCATCCATCTTTGTGCTTTGGCCCGTGTAGGCCTCCCATCGCGGTGGCCTCTGTTGTCGCAGAGCACCGGCTCTGGGTGCATGCTCTCCAGAGCTCCGGCTCGGTAATTGGACACATCGGTCCTCCCAGGCCAGGGATCAAACCGGCGCCCCCTGCACTGCAAGGCGGTGTCCTTACCCACTGGACCACCAGGGAAGCCCTGTTGCTTATTTTATACACAGTAGTTTGTTATCTCTGAATTCCATACCTCTTGTTCCCTCCTTCTCCCCGCTGGTAATCACTAGTTTGTTCTTTTTATTTGTGAAACTGTTTGTGCTTTGTTATTACACATTTATTTTATTGTTTTGGATTCCACATATAAATGATAGCAAGTTTTTCTCTTTCTCTGACTTATTTCACTAAGCATAATACCCTCTAGGTCCACCTATGTTGTTGCAATGGTAGACTTTCACTCCTTTTTATTAGTTGAGTAATAGTCCATTACATATACATATATATATATATATATATATATATATATATATATATATATACACCACATCTTTTAAAAACTTTTTATTTATATTGTAGCTGATTAATAATGTGTTAGTTTCAAGTGTACAGCAAAGTGAGTCAGTTATATATATTTATATATGCATCTATTCTTTTTCAAATTCTTTTCCCATTTAGGTTATTACAATATGTTAAGCAGAGTTCCCTGTGCTATATATAGTATAGGTCCTTGTTGGTTATATATATTTTTTTGGACATGTCATGTGGCTTGTGGGATCTAGTTCCTTGCCCAGGGACTGAATCTGCACTCTTGGCAGTGAAAGTGCAGGATCTTAACTACTGGACCGCCAGGGGATTCTATGGTTATTATCAAAATTTAAGGGGTGCTCTGGGTCTCAGCTGTGGCACATGGGATTTTCGTTGCCTCATGTGGGACTGCTGGCTGTGGTGCACAGACTCCCGCTGGGGTGCAGGGGCCACAGCATGTAGGCTCTCTCCAGCATGGCACTTGGGCTTAGTTGTTCCTTGGCCTGTGGGATCTTCGCTCCCCAACCAGGAACTGCACCTGTGTCCCTTGCATTGGCTAGCGGATTCTCATCCACTGTGCCAGCAGGAAAATCCCTTGTCCAATTTTCAATTGGGTAGTTTATCTTTTTATATTGAGTTGTACGAGCTGTTAATATATTTTAGATATTAATCCTTGCTGGTCATTTAGTAACACTTTCTCCCATCCCATAGTTTGTCGACAGACAAGTTTCCATTGCTGTGCAGAAGCTTTCAGGTTTAATTAAGTTCAATTAATTAATCAATTGCTTATTTTTTGTTGTTGTTTCTTTTGCTTTAGGAGAGAGATCAAAAGACACTTATATTTTATATCAAAGAGTGTTCTACGTTTTCTTCTAGGACAGTTTTATGGTTTCTAGTCTTACAGCTTAATCCATTTTGAGTTTAGTTTAGCATACTGGTGTGAGAAAATGTTCTGTAAATAATCTCATTCTTCTATACGCAGCTGTCAAGTTTCCCCAGCACCACTTTTCATCAAGACTTGTTTTCCTCCATGGTATTTGCTTTGCCACAGATTCATTGACCAGAGTGTGTGGGTTTGCTTCTGAGCTCTCTATTCTGTCTCACTGATCTCTGCGTGTCTCTCTGTGCCAGTAGTATGCTGTTCTCATGACACAGCTTTGGGGTTTAGTCTGAAGTCAGGTGGCATGCTAGCTCTAGCCTTGTTCTTTTGTTCTCCAGATTGCTCTGGCAGGACTGCCCTGATGATACACTGGATGAGAATCTACCTGCTAATGGAAGTGGTTCGATCCCTGGTTCAGGAAAATTCCACATGCCAAGGAGCAACTAAGCCCATGCACTACAACTACTGAACCCAAGCTCCACAACAAAAGAAGCGACAGCAATGAGAAAGAGAAAGCCTGTGTGCGGCAAGGAAGGCTCTGAGCAGCCAAAACCAAATAAAAACTTAAGAAAATTGCAAGTCGGAGTCTTCTGCGGTTCCATGTAAATTTCAGGAATGCTCTAGTTCGATGAAAAATATTACGGGCATTTTGATAAGGATTGCATTAAATCTGTAGACTGCTTAGGGAAATACAGACATTTTAACAATATTAATTCCTCTAATCTGAGAACATTGGCTGTCTTTCTATTTCTTAGTATCACCTTCAATTTCCTTCATAGATGTTTTATAGTTTTCAGAGTATATGTCTTCTTTTTAAATTGATATATAGCTGATTTATAATACTCATCTCAGGTAGATAGCATAGTGACTCAGTATTTTCGCAGATTATATTCCACTAAAGGTTATTACAAGATATTGTGCATAGTATCCTATGCTATACAGTAAATACTCGTTGCTTATCTATTTTATATATAGTAGCTTTGTATCAGTTAATCCCCCACCCCTAACTTGTCCCTCCTCCCCCTCCCCTTTGGTTACCACAAGTTTGTATTCTGTATCTGTGAGTCTATTCTGTTTTAGAGCTAATATTCTTAAAATTGACCATACTGTTCACAAAATGTAGTCTTGGAAGCTATCAGCCTGCAAACATAGAACACTCACAGTTTATATTAAAAAAGAGAAGGAAAGCACTCCAAAAAAGCCACATCTTGGCTCCTAGCCTCCACACTTAGTGCAGGTTACTTCATTTAGATAGTTCCTGCAGAGGTAACATGATTCAGCCTTTGGCCTCAGGGAGCTCGCATTCTGAGGGGAGACAAACAACAGGGAATCCTGTGATTCCCTTCACAGGGAAGCATGTGAATCACTACTGAATAATTTTGAACTGTGACCACGCTTGTCCATTAGATTTATTTTCCCTCCTGGCTGCTTTCCACTGCCTTGAGGAAAAATTCAAAAAAGAAACAATTATGTTCCCTTAGCTTTGTTTGTGGCAGTTCTAAGAATGGGCTTTGAACTGAGCTGGCTTCAGATCCTGGCTCTTCACTATATCTGTAACCTTTGGCAAATTGTTAACTTCCCAGAATCTAAATCTTCTCATTTGTGAAATGAGGCTAATAATACAAACCTTCTAGGATTGTTCTGGGGATTCTATGAGATAACACATACGAAGAATTTAATTTAGCAACTCTTACGATTTTTTAAAATTTAGGAATCTGGAATGGGGGATTATATTTTTACATGTATGCAGGCATGCTCCGTCACTCAGTTGTGTCTGATTCTATGCGACCCCCATGGATTGCAGCCCTCGAGACGCCCCTGTCCATGGAATTTTCCAGGTAAGAATACTGGAGTGGGTTGCCATTTCATCCTTCAGGGGATCTTCCTGACTCAGGGATCAAACCCGAGTCTCCTGAATCTCTTGTGTTGGCAGGCAGATTCTTTACCACTGCACCACCTGGGAAGCCAGGTACCTAGCAAAACTGGCTGGCACTCAGCCTTCTTTCTAGGCTGCTGTGGGCATTCAGAAAGTATTTGAGTATCCCTGGGTTGTCTTTTTTAAAAAAACAAACATTTATTTTGTGGGGGGGGTCACTTCTATTAGGCTTTCATTTATCTATTTTTCATCCATCTTTCGTTCTTTGGGCTGTGTGGGCCTCCCATTGCAGTGGCCTCTCTCTTTGCAGAGCACTGGCTCGCAATTGGACACACTGGTCCAGCCGTTCCGCAGTACATGGGATCTTCCCCGGCCAGGGATTGAACCAGTGCCCCTTGCAAGGCAGTGTCCTTACCCACTGGACCAGCGAAGCCCTATTTTTTTAACGTATTTATTTTTCATCTATCTTTATTCTTTGGCTTGTGTGGGCCTCCCATTGCAGTGGCCTCTCTCTTTGCAGAGCACTGGCTCGCAATTGGACACACTGGTCCAGCCGTTCCGCAGTACATGGGATCTTCCCCGGCCAGGGATTGAACCAGTGCCCCTTGCAAGGCAGTGTCCTTACCCACTGGACCAGCGAAGCCCTATTTTTTTAACGTATTTATTTTTCATCTATCTTTATTCTTTGGCTTGTGTGGGCCTCGCATTGCAGTGGCCTCTCTCTTTGCAGAGCACTGGCTCGCAATTGAACACACTGGTCCAGCCGCTCCGCAGTACATGGGATCTTCCCAGGCCAGGGATTGAACCAGTGCCCCTTGCATTGCAAGGCGGACTCTTTACCCACTGGATCACCAGGGAAGCCCTAGGCTGTCTTCTTTTTTTTTAATTTTTAATTGATTATTTTTGGCTGTGCTGGATCTTCATTGCTGCATATGCACTTTCTCTAGTTGTGGCAAGCAGGGGGCTCCTCTCTAGTTGCAGTGTGCAGGTTTCTCATGTTGTGGTGGCTTCTCTCGTGGCAGAGCACAGACTTTAGGCATGAGGGTTTCGGTAATATGCACACGGGCTTCCATATGCACACAGCATGTGGTATCTTCCTGGACCAGGGATTGAACCTATGTCCCTTCCATTGGGAGGCAGATTCTTTACCACTGGACCACTAGGAAAGTCCTCTAGGTTGTCTTCTCTTCACTCATTTCCAAATTTTTTCTTTTTTCTGATTGCTGGGATGGGAATTCCCCCATCCTACATAGCTTAACAACACTATATAGTTGTACAGAAAATGATAATTGCCCCTCCACTTCGCAGAGCCCCAACTTTTCCAAAAGCACTTTTCTAACTACTGTCTCAGGGAATCCCACCAGAATTGTCGAAGCTAACGTGCCTTCACAAGGCTCTTAAAAACAAGGCAGAGCATGAATAGTAAGTGTGCCAATACTTCCACTTTCCAGATTAGGAATACACAAGGGAAATGACCTGTCCAGGGTCACAAGGTTAAGTCAGAGAAAGACAATATGAGAAACAAAGCTTCCTGGCCACTGCCTGATGGTCTGTTTACTGGGCTATTTCCAATCAGTACTATTCCTTTTCAACTTCTAACCTCCCTCCCTCCCTGCCACACCAGAACTCCCTACAAAAGGGCAATTTACCAGACACCGCCAAAGTATCACTGATCCATGCAATGGAAAAGATCCAGTCCTTGTGTCCGTCCTGGAGGGAGTGACCGGGGGGGGGGGGGCAGGAAAAAGAGATCAGTAAACTAAGAATTACAATAGATACCCACAAAAAGCCTGCTCGTCTGACTGAAAATATCTTTGTAAAAATTACAATTTTGGTCTCTGGCGATCACAACCCAAATGGCACGATCCCACAATCTAACTGCTGTCTGGAGAAGCCTGGAGCTGGAGTGAGACGGGCTTTCCCGTGGGGCATCAGCAAAGCCGGTGAGCACACGGCTCCAGCACGCTTCTCTCCGGACGTCTCACACCGGCTCCTGCACCACCTCTCGTCCCTCCGACTTCCTTCTGGCACTCTCCCCTTCGCTTCCCGGGACAACAGCTACAACTGACTTCTATGTTCCTCCATCTGCGGGAACGCTCTTGCTCAGATACCAGCACGGCCTGCACCCGCACTTCCTCTAGGTTTCCCTGCTCAAACGTCTTTCTTGTCAAAGAGGCTCTCCCTGAAACACCATTCCCACTCTCTCCCTTTAGCCTCACTTCACTCTTCTCCAGGGCACTCAGCCCTGACCTCCTGCTGGGACACTTCTGTTGGTTTATATGCCTCCTTTCACCTGAGCACAGGCTTCAAGAGAGCAGGGGGGCTTTGTTTTATTTGCATCTTCATCCACAGGGTCTGCACAGAAGGGTCAAAAACTAGTTGCTAAATGAACAACCGAATAAACTTTTCTGACAATGGGCAGGAGACGTGTAAACGCTGTGGACTCAAATGCCAACCCACTGCTGGGGGCACCTGCGGTGAGCTGCCTGCCCCTTGGCCAAACATGCCCTCTGATACTCCCCGTGGGGAGTGTAGCACCCACTCTGAAATCTCCACCCTCACACCTCACCCCACCCCCACCCCCTGTCCTGAATCAGCAGAAATCTAGACAAAACTATTCCTGCCTGGAGGGCTTGTGGGAGCAAGGTGCATGGTACCTGTTAGGCTCTGTTTGAAAACTTACATCTCCCACACACACAGGATCTAGCGTAGGCAGCCGGTAGATGGCCAGACTGTTAGGGTTGTCTCCTCCGTGGCTAACAGTGTTCTAGAGGATTCAGCTCGATAGCATGGATTCTAGAAAGGGATTCCAGTGGAAAAGATCCAGTCCTTGTGTCCGTCCTGGAGGGAGTGACCGGGGGCAGGAAAAGAGATCAGTAAACTAAGAATTACAATAGATACCCACAAAAAGCCTGCTCGTCTGACTGAAAATATCTTTGTAAAAATTACAATTTTGGTCTCTGGCGATCACAACCCAAATGGCACGATCCCACAATCTAACTGCTGTCTGGAGAAGCCTGGAGCTGGAGTGAGGCGGGGTTTCCCGTGGGGCATCAGCAAAGCCGGTGAGGACACGGCTCCAGCACGCTTCTCCGGACGTCTCACACCGGCTCCTGCACCACCTCTCGTCCCTCCGACTTCCTTCTGGCACTCTCCCCTTCGCTTCCCGGGACAACAGCTACAACTGACTTCTATGTTCCTCCATCTGCGGGAACGCTCTTGCTCAGATACCAGCACGGCCTGCACCCGCACTTCCTCTAGGTTTCCCTGCTCAAACGTCTTTCTTGTCAAAGAGGCTCTCCCTGAAACACCATTCCCACTCTCTCCCTTTAGCCTCACTTCACTCTTCTCCAGGGCACTCAGCCCTGACCTCCTGCTGGGACACTTCTGTTGGTTTATATGCCTCCTTTCACCTGAGCACAGGCTTCAAGAGAGCAGGGGGGCTTTGTTTTATTTGCATCTTCATCCACAGGGTCTGCACAGAAGGGTCAAAAACTAGTTGCTAAATGAACAACCGAATAAACTTTTCTGACAATGGGCAGGAGACGTGTAAACGCTGTGGACTCAAATGCCAACCCACTGCTGGGGGCACCTGCGGTGAGCTGCCTGCCCCTTGGCCAAACATGCCCTCTGATACTCCCCGTGGGGAGTGTAGCACCCACTCTGAAATCTCCACCCTCACACCTCACCCCACCCCCACCCCCTGTCCTGAATCAGCAGAAATCTAGACAAAACTATTCCTGCCTGGAGGGCTTGTGGGAGCAAGGTGCATGGTACCTGTTAGGCTCTGTTTGAAAACTTACATCTCCCACACACACAGGATCTAGCGTAGGCAGCCGGTAGATGGCCAGACTGTTAGGGTTGTCTCCTCCGGTGGCTAACAGTGTTCTAGAGGGATTCAGCTCGATAGCATGGATACCACAGCCCTGCTGAGTCACAACTCCAGGCTCCCGGTCCTTCAGAATGGGAATCTTGTTGATCTGGCTTGTCTGGACATCCACTACAAACAGCTACAAGAGAAAAAGGATAAAGAAGTTGAACAGTCTCTCTTCAGCGTGGCTGACCCTGGGTACCAACATCCATTCATTCACTCAGTTATCCATACATTTAATTCATGTCTACTACATGTTAGATCCTGGTAATTATTAAATGCACAGTCAGGGTTATACTTGTCAAATGAAACATGTAAATAAGAAAACATAACAGAGATAGGTATGATATGTTACATACATACAGAAGAGGAAGAAGTAAATTCTGTCTGAGATTCAGAGATGGCTTCTAAGAGGACTTGATTAGACTATGGACCTAATGAACCTGATGAAAGGTTTTCTACCAGTTCAACCATATTATATATAACTAACTCTTAGCTACTCACAACCACTAGTAGACATAACTGTAAACATCACCAGGGGTGCTAGAGTGACCTGAGACACGAGAGAGTAAGCGATACTCACAGCTCACTAGCTGTCACACACACATTTCTGTTCTGTGCTCCCATGCCTCTGCACACACTGCTCCTTCTGCCCCAAACGCTCTTCTCCACTACTGTACCAAACTAGCCCCCTTTACTCTCCAGAATTCAAATCAGAGGAAAGAAGGAAAAGATCAGTCTTAAGAGACAGGGCATTCCCAATGGAGTCCACTATTAAACTCTTTGTATGATTCAGTGATTCATTTCTTTATTCACTCACTGAGTCAGCACCAACTCAATGCCAAGAACTGTTCTAGGTGCTAGAAACATCACTACTAGGAGTGATCTCTGCCCTCAATATGCCTTATAGTCTAGAAAGTTCATTTAAAATCCTATAAGCAAATCTCAGAGTGAAGCCAAATCATGTCAAATCTTTGTATAAATAACCTACTGGTTGCACAGGAAGATCTATGACAGGAGAAAGCAGAGAAGCCTTAAATTTGAAATAGAAAAAGGAAAGGAAGAATAGCAAGAGCAAGAGCACCAGGCGGAGACTGAGGGAAAATTTCAAAAGGAAAGAGGAGCAAGGGGAATCACTCCCGAATCCATAAACTCTGACAATTACTTAGTGAGACTGCCTGCCTACCTGGCGCCATAACTGATGTGTCTGACAGGCATTTTCAAACTGCCCTGCTGAGTCACAACTCCAGGCTCCCGGTCCTTCAGAATGGGAATCTTGTTGATCTGGCTTGTCTGGACATCCACTACAAACAGCTACAAGAGAAAGGATAAAGAAGTTGAACAGTCTCTCTTCAGCGTGGCTGACCCTGGGTACCAACATCCATTCATTCACTCAGTTATCCATACATTTAATTCATGTCTACTACATGTTAGATCCTGGTAATTATTAAATGCACAGTCAGGGTTATACTTGTCAAATGAAACATGTAAATAAGAAAACATAACAGAGATAGGTATGATATGTTACATACATACAGAAGAGGAAGAAGTAAATTCTGTCTGAGATTCAGAGATGGCTTCTAAGAGGACTTGATTAGACTATGGACCTAATGAACCTGATGAAAGGTTTTCTACCAGTTCAACCATATTATATATAACTAACTCTTAGCTACTCACAACCACTAGTAGACATAACTGTAAACATCACCAGGGGTGCTAGAGTGACCTGAGACACGAGAGAGTAAGCGATACTCACAGCTCACTAGCTGTCACACACACATTTCTGTTCTGTGCTCCCATGCCTCTGCACACACTGCTCCTTCTGCCCCAAACGCTCTTCTCCACTACTGTACCAAACTAGCCCCCTTTACTCTCCAGAATTCAAATCAGAGGAAAGAAGGAAAAGATCAGTCTTAAGAGACAGGGCATTCCCAATGGAGTCCACTATTAAACTCTTTGTATGATTCAGTGATTCATTTCTTTATTCACTCACTGAGTCAGCACCAACTCAATGCCAAGAACTGTTCTAGGTGCTAGAAACATCACTACTAGGAGTGATCTCTGCCCTCAATATGCCTTATAGTCTAGAAAGTTCATTTAAAATCCTATAAGCAAATCTCAGAGTGAAGCCAAATCATGTCAAATCTTTGTATAAATAACCTACTGGTTGCACAGGAAGATCTATGACAGGAGAAAGCAGAGAAGCCTTAAATTTGAAATAGAAAAAGGAAAGGAAGAATAGCAAGAGCAAGAGCACCAGGCGGAGACTGAGGGAAAATTTCAAAAAGGAAAGAGGAGCAAGGGGAATCACTCCCGAATCCATAAACTCTGACAATTACTTAGGGAGACTGCCTGCCTACCTGGCGCCATAACTGATGTGTCTGACAGGCATTTTCAAATGCAGTGTATCTACAATAATCTTCCTGCCCAAACTGGCTCATTTCATCTAATGCCACTGCAATTCTGCCCGATCACTCGAGCCTGGGATTCGTTCTGGACTCCTTCTTCTCTCTCATTTCTATCATCAACGCTAATTCTTCCAAATTACCTCTTAAATACGCTTACAGTTGGGTTCCTCCTCTCCATCTCCTCTATACAACTGCAACTGGCCTTTGTGCCTTCAGGCAAGGCCACCATCAAAACTATTCTCTATCCTATAATTTATCTTAGTGTGGCATCAAGAGCCTCCTCAATATGGCCCCCACCTGTCTCTCCTTTGACATTCTGCCATGGACTTCATACTCTAGAAAGAACTGCTTACCAATTATTACTCACACAAAAATCTTCAATGAAATATAATGATTCTGTTTCATGGTCACGCTGTTCATAATGCCAGAAATGCTTTCTCCTACTCTTTACCTGGCCTTTATGTCCTTACGTTTAATGATTCAGTTCAGACATGTCCTCTGAATATTCCTTTATGTCCAGGCTAATTAAATTCCTCTCTAGTAGGCTCCCAAGGTAAGTCCTCTACTCACAATACTTAGATTTTATCATAGTTTTAAAATATTTACTTCTCTCTTCTCCATTATGCTAATAACCCCTCTCAATTCCAAGAGTAGGTGCTCTATCCCACCTCATTCTGTTCTCTTGCCCAACAATCAGGTTCTACATCGTAAATTCATTCCAATGCTCCACTGTCACTACTAGGAGTGATCTCTGCCCTCAATATGCCTTATAGTCTAGAAAGTTCATTTAAAATCCTATAAGCAAATCTCAGAGTGAAGCCAAATCATGTCAAATCTTTGTATAAATAACCTACTGGTTGCACAGGAAGATCTATGACAGGAGAAAGCAGAGAAGCCTTAAATTTGAAATAGAAAAAGGAAAGGAAGAATAGCAAGAGCAAGAGCACCAGGCGGAGACTGAGGGAAAATTTCAAAAAGGAAAGAGGAGCAAGGGGAATCACTCCCGAATCCATAAACTCTGACAATTACTTAGGGAGACTGCCTGCCTACCTGGCGCCATAACTGATGTGTCTGACAGGCATTTTCAAATGCAGTGTATCTACAATAATCTTCCTGCCCAAACTGGCTCATTTCATCTAATGCCACTGCAATTCTGCCCGATCACTCGAGCCTGGGATTCGTTCTGGACTCCTTCTTCTCTCTCATTTCTATCATCAACGCTAATTCTTCCAAATTACCTCTTAAATACGCTTACAGTTGGGTTCCTCCTCTCCATCTCCTCTATACAACTGCAACTGGCCTTTGTGCCTTCAGGCAAGGCCACCATCAAAACTATTCTCTATCCTATAATTTATCTTAGTGTGGCATCAAGAGCCTCCTCAATATGGCCCCCACCTGTCTCTCCTTTGACATTCTGCCATGGACTTCATACTCTAGAAAGAACTGCTTACCAATTATTACTCACACAAAAATCTTCAATGAAATATAATGATTCTGTTTCATGGTCACGCTGTTCATAATGCCAGAAATGCTTTCTCCTACTCTTTACCTGGCCTTTATGTCCTTACGTTTAATGATTCAGTTCAGACATGTCCTCTGAATATTCCTTTATGTCCAGGCTAATTAAATTCCTCTCTAGTAGGCTCCCAAGGTAAGTCCTCTACTCACAATACTTAGATTTTATCATAGTTTTAAAATATTTACTTCTCTCTCTTCTCCATTATGCTAATAACCCCCTCTCAATTCCAAGAGTAGGTGCTCTATCCCACCTCATTCTGTTCTCTTGCCCAACAATGCAGAGTTCTACCGTAAGCACTTACAGTAACCATCTCACTGGGGGCCTTGCCCAAAGATGTTAGGGGCCTCCACGTACCTGCCCTCAGAGTGGGGCCCTGCAGCTGAGTTTGTCTGACCTAAGCCCAGACTTCCAGATCACAGCACTGTCTGGAGTGGCCTCTCTGGAGTGGCTTAGGGAGAACCTGTCCAGAGGCTACACTGGACTGAATCATTCAAATTCTCCCAGCAGTATAGAGCTGGCTAGTGGCGGTAAACCAAAGTGGGTGGCCACTTTCTACCAAAGCCATCCCAGAGAAAAGGCAACAGAGAGAGGAAGCACGTACATCCCTGCTTCCTAGTGGCTTTCCAAGTCCTAGTTGTTTCTGAGATCCAGGAATACTTCCTGCTCTTGAGCTTTGCGAGCTAGTCCTTTCAATAAATGTTGAGTGGGTTTCTGACCCTTTTACAATAGCCTGCCAGGCTCTTCTGTCCACGGAACTCTCCAGGCAAGAATACTGAAGTGGGTTGCCATTTTCTTCTCCAGGGGATCTGCCAGACCCAGGGATCAAACTTGGGTCTCCTGCATTGCAGGCAGATTCTTTACCACCTAAGCCATCAGGGAAGTCCTGATCTAACCAACACAGCCCCTCAAATGTTTAATGCAGCAAAATTTACAGCCCACCTACACTTTAATGTTGCGTGGGACAAATGCATCTGTAGTATGTCAGCTTCAAGACCAGTGAGTGACTCTGAAGCTGATTATGACAATTACCTGGGGGCTTCTTAAAAAAACTACAACATAAAAACAATTCTCATATCCTACCATAAAACTCCTTCAACTAGAAAGTTCTGAGTTTGGGGCCAGTGAAACTGAACTTCTGTCAAGGATCTCCAGATTTAAGAACAACTGATCTAGGATGTGCTACTCAAAGGAGTATCTAGAAGCTTGTTAGAAGTCAACAATCTTGAGACCTCACTCTAAATCTACTAAACCAGAATCGAGTTTCTCCGGACTTCCGAGTACACTGCAGTCTGAGAAGCACTGACGCAGAGAGTGCCTGCTCTGTACACGAAGAACAAGGCGTCTGTGAGACACCACCCTGTGCCTTCAACAGGGCTCCACTTCTACCACCCAGAAACCGTGATGAAAAAGACATCTGTTCACGTCTAAGAAAGTCTTAGGCCCAACCTCTTCAGTTTTGGACCTGGGAAAGATCTAAGTTTGAATTCTAGAGTGGTTACTTAGTAGCTATGTGAACTTGATAAAGTCATTTAACCTTGAATCTTATTTCTTATCTAGAAAATTAAATAATATTATTAATCTAACAGGGCTGCTAAGAGATCTAGTAAGGTGTGAAGTACCTAGCACAGGGCTCAGCACAAAAGGGTGCTTAATAAGTACTAGCTCAGAGTAATACTGTCTTCTAATATTTGTTTCATTTTGCAGGCTGTAAGACAGGCTTCTATACAAGAGGAAAAAGATTTCGTACAGGGGGGATACAAACAGTTCTCTCTGTGCAGGGGCCCAGGAAAGCAAGAGTTCACCCCCAAGCTTACCCTCGTTCTTGCAGAAGAATGACAAAGCTCCACGTGAAGGATGGAGGCCTTTTGCTATTTCAAAGGAAGGAACAGGGATGCGGATGGGTGCCACAGACTGTCTCCCCAAGCTCTTTGAAAAGGGCCAAGGCTTCATACAGCTCCTGTAACATTTCCCAGAATGAGGCTGCCCCACACTAACCTACTGGGATCCCTGCCAGCAACCAGCAGCATGGCAGGGTAGGCTTGAGGCCTAATGGCTCCTTACAGTTTGCAAGTTAGCGCAGAGGGGAAAAAAAAGAAAGCAAAGGCTTTACAACCAGGGAGGCCAACAACTCTGCCTGCGTATCTGTGTATAGACATGTGCACTCACAACATAAAAACCAATTCTCATATCCTACCATAAAACTCCTTCAACTAGAAAGTTCTGAGTTTGGGGCCAGTGAAACTGAACTTCTGTCAAGGATCTCCAGATTTAAGAACAACTGATCTAGGATGTGCTACTCAAAGGAGTATCTAGAAGCTTGTTAGAAGTCAACAATCTTGAGACCTCACTCTAAATCTACTAAACCAGAATCGAGTTTCTCCGGACTTCCGAGTACACTGCAGTCTGAGAAGCACTGACGCAGAGAGTGCCTGCTCTGTACACGAAGAACAAGGCGTCTGTGAGACACCACCCTGTGCCTTCAACAGGGCTCCACTTCTACCACCCAGAAACCGTGATGAAAAAGACATCTGTTCACGTCTAAGAAAGTCTTAGGCCCAACCTCTTCAGTTTTGGACCTGGGAAAGATCTAAGTTTGAATTCTAGAGTGGTTACTTAGTAGCTATGTGAACTTGATAAAGTCATTTAACCTTGAATCTTATTTCTTATCTAGAAAATTAAATAATATTATTAATCTAACAGGGCTGCTAAGAGATCTAGTAAGGTGTGAAGTACCTAGCACAGGGCTCAGCACAAAAGGGTGCTTAATAAGTACTAGCTCAGAGTAATACTGTCTTCTAATATTTGTTTCATTTTGCAGGCTGTAAGACAGGCTTCTATACAAGGGGAAAAAAGATTTCGTACAGGGGGGATACAAACAGTTCTCTCTGTGCAGGGGCCCAGGAAAGCAAGAGTTCACCCCCAAGCTTACCCTCGTTCTTGCAGAAGAATGACAAAGCTCCACGTGAAGGATGGAGGCCTTTTGCTATTTCAAAGGAAGGAACAGGGATGCGGATGGGTGCCACAGACTGTCTCCCCAAGCTCTTTGAAAAGGGCCAAGGCTTCATACAGCTCCTGTAACATTTCCCAGAATGAGGCTGCCCCACACTAACCTACTGGGATCCCTGCCAGCAACCAGCAGCATGGCAGGGTAGGCTTGAGGCCTAATGGCTCCTTACAGTTTGCAAGTTAGCGCAGAGGGGAAAAAAAAGAAAGCAAAGGCTTTACAACCAGGGAGGCCAACAACTCTGCCTGCGTGTATCTGTGTATAGACATGTGCAACTGTGCCTACACAGAAGTCAAGGTGGCCTAGTAAGACAGGGGGAAGGGAGACCCACAAAGTCTCTAAAACTCTGAGTGTTAGGTGGAAGCTAATGGAGAAAGTTAACCCACAGAGGTGGCGGAGACATCAGGATGAACTATACTGACTCAGATGGTCAAAGGCCAGAGGGCAGCTTAAGTCTGAGAAAGGGAAAACAGCTGAAATCTAGCACAGGAATACATTCTCTACCCTAAACTGAGATGTGGAGGAGCAAAGTAGAGACAAGACCACAACAGAAAATGGGCAGACAATATGTACCAAAAATTAAAAACGTGTAAACTGTGCAATTTCTTTTCTTTTTTTTAAACATTTATTTTATTTATTTATTGATCCGTTTTGGGGAGTGGGGTGGGGAGTGAGGGGGACGGGCGGGCCACTTCTATTGGTCTTCCATTTCTCTATTTTCATCCGTCTTTGTTCTTTGGCTCCTGCGGGCCTCCCATTGTGGTGGCCTCTGTTGTCGCAGAGCACCGGCTCTGGGCGCATGCGCCCCAGAGCTCCAGCTCAGTAATTGGACACATCGGTCCAGCTGTTCCGCGGCACGTGGGATTTTCCCAGGCCAGGGATCGAACCGGCGCCCCTTGCACTGCAAGGCGGTGTCCTTATCCACCAGAGGAAGCCCTGCAATTTCTATTTTAGAAATTTGCACTAAGGAAATAATGACAGGTGAACAGTTTTAATTACAATGGATTTTATTTACTTATTAAAAACTTTTTTTGGGGGGACTATACTACGTGGCATACTGAATCTGAGTTCACCAACCAGGAATCAAACTCACACCCACTGCAATGGAAGCAAGGAATCTTAACTACTGGACCACCAAGGAAGTCTCAAATTACAATGTATTTTAAGTGAAACACAAAAGGGGATTGGGAATAAGCACTCAATGGATTATTATCAAGTTAGCCATGAGGGCGAAAAAATCCCTGCCAGCAACCAGCAGCATGGCAGGGTAGGCTTGAGGCCTAATGGCTCCTTACAGTTTGCAAGTTAGCGCAGAGGGGAAAAAAAAGAAAGCAAAGGCTTTACAACCAGGGAGGCCAACAACTCTGCCTGCGTGTATCTGTGTATAGACATGTGCAACTGTGCCTACACAGAAGTCAAGGTGGCCTAGTAAGACAGGGGAAGGAGACCCACAAAGTCTCTAAAACTCTGAGTGTTAGGTGGAAGCTAATGGAGAAAGTTAACCCACAGAGGTGGCGGAGACATCAGGATGAACTATACTGACTCAGATGGTCAAAGGCCAGAGGGCAGCTTAAGTCTGAGAAAGGGAAAACAGCTGAAATCTAGCACAGGAATACATTCTCTACCCTAAACTGAGATGTGGAGGAGCAAAGTAGAGACAAGACCACAACAGAAAATGGGCAGACAATATGTACTAAAATTAAAAACGTGTAAACTGTGCAATTTCTTTTCTTTTTTTTAAACATTTATTTTATTTATTTATTGATCCGTTTTGGGGAGTGGGGTGGGGAGTGAGGGGGACGGGCGGGCCACTTCTATTGGTCTTCCATTTCTCTATTTTCATCCGTCTTTGTTCTTTGGCTCCTGCGGGCCTCCCATTGTGGTGGCCTCTGTTGTCGCAGAGCACCGGCTCTGGGCGCATGCGCCCCAGAGCTCCAGCTCAGTAATTGGACACATCGGTCCAGCTGTTCCGCGGCACGTGGGATTTTCCCAGGCCAGGGATCGAACCGGCGCCCCTTGCACTGCAAGGCGGTGTCCTTATCCACCAGAGGAAGCCCTGCAATTTCTATTTTAGAAATTTGCACTAAGGAAATAATGACAGGTGAACAGTTTTAATTACAATGGATTTTATTTACTTATTAAAAACTTTTTTTGGGGGGACTATACTACGTGGCATACTGAATCTGAGTTCACCAACCAGGAATCAAACTCACACCCACTGCAATGGAAGCAAGGAATCTTAACTACTGGACCACCAAGGAAGTCTCAAATTACAATGTATTTTAAGTGAAACACAAAAGGGGATTGGGAATAAGCACTCAATGGATTATTATACACACTTTAAGAATAACAGAGTAGAGGATATTTAATAACATGGAAAGTTCCTCATGTTATATATATATATATGTATATATATATTTATGTTTTTTAAATTTGGCGGGGGTGGGGATGGAGGGGGGTGGGTGGGCCACTTCCACTGGTCTTTCATTTGTCTAGTTTCATCCATCTTTGTTCTTTGGCCCGTGTGGGCCTCCCATCGCGGTGGCATCTGTTGTCACAGAGCACCGACTCTGGGCACATGCGCTCCAGAGCTCTGGCTCGGTAATTGTGGACACATGGGTCCAGCCGCTCCGTGGCACGTGGGATCTTCCCAGGCCAGGGATCAAACCGGCGCCCCTTGCACTGCAAGGCAGTGTCCTTACCCACTGGACCACTAGGGAAGCCCACTCATGCTATATTATTAAACGAATACCCTTAAAAAAACACAAGTCCTGGAATGTTCTTGTTCCCCCCCCCCCCATGAACACATATGATGTGCATTATTTTAAAAGAAAAGAAAAGAAGGGCTTCCCTAGTAGCATGGTGGTTAAGAATCTGTCTGCCAATGTAGGAGACAGTGGTTTGATCCCTAGTCTGGGAAGATCCCATGTGCCCCAGAGCAACTAAGCCCGTGGGCCACAACTATTGAGCCTGTGCTCCAATAACAAGAGAAGCCCCTTCACCACAACAAAGAGTAGCTCCCAGTCTGAAACTAGAGAAAGCCCAAGTGCAGCAACAAAGATACATCACAGCCAATAATAAATAAATAATTTTTAAGAAAAAGTTTTGTTTTGTTTTTTAAAAAAAAAGAATAGAAGGATAAGCAGAAGAACTGGCCAACTAGTCTGATTTTATACAAATTCTCATTTCTTAGTACGGACAGTGAAAAATAAATCCTATAGTACTGAAAGATACTAATAAGTTAATGCATAGATTATACAGAAGAAAAAAGATACTCAGTTTTTTATTCCCCAGAGCGTTTCAAGGCATAAGTTGTTCTACTCAGAATTAACAGGAAGCCTCATCTCTAAACTGCAAACTACTGGAGAGCAGACTATCACTATACACTAATTAATTAGCTGGTATATTAAGAGATCATACACTTTTATTAATGACAGTATTAAAACAATGATAATATAATCCCTTTTCTCTTATTCTTATTTCCTGAGCACTACAGCACAAAGACTTATTGATAACATGGTTATGTAATGCCCACTGAAAAGCAAGTCCTCTCCCCAGGTGTTCTCTGGAGTTCCAAAAACCATGTGACTGAGAGGGGAAAACTCCTTCTGCCCTATATCCTACCACCTCATTTCCAATCTCCTCCTTTACAACTTTTTCCCCAGAGACGAGGTATATTGCATAACTGCTCAGTCTTTGTCACCAAACAAGACAAGCAATGGAGACAAGCAATGAATAACAACCAGTTCAGGCCACTTTCACCATTGCTTTAGGCTAAGAAAAAACAAGGCTCATCTGGCTGAAGTTAACATTAAAAAAAAATTATAGCGCTCATTGATAATACTTTATTTATAATACTAGAAATCAAAAAATGTAAGAAAGATTACTCAGAATACCCTCTCTCTTTTCTAGTCTGTTTTATGTTTTTCATTTGTCAAGTTTCTGTTCAGGCCTTAGCCACATGCATGTGTATAATGGTGCCCAGCTATAATCAGCAGAGAGAAGTCTGTATCTCATTACATTTAACATATCAAAAGCTCTGCATGTTATTACAGTCTTCACAGTTATGTCAAAGACTCCATAATATCACGCATGTTTGATTTATCACAGATTACTTAAGTTTTCTATTGTTAGCATTTTGACAAAAATAGCTTCCAATTATTTTGTTTTTAAAAAAGCCCTCTGAATGATGATGGCCCAGTAACTGAGCAGTCAGTAAAAAAAAAAAAAAAAAGTAATAATAATAATTTTTTAAAAAAGCCTTCTTTCTTTCTCCGCATAAGTTCCAAAGTATGGAAATACTAGGTCAAAGGACATAATATTTTAGGTTCTTCATTCAACAAATAATATATCCCAGGTTTTTTTAAAAAATATATGCATTGACTTATTTATTTTTGGCTGTGCTGGGGCTTTGCTGATGTGCACGGGCTTTCTCTAGCATGCAGAGCTGAGGTTGCTCTCTGGTTGCAATGCTCAAGGCTTTTCACAGCTGTGGCTTCTCTTGCTGCAGACCACAGGCTCTAGGGCAGCACATGGGCTCAGTAGTGGCAGCTCAAGGGCACCACGTTCAGGCTCGGTAGTTGCTGCATGTGAGCTTAGTTGTCCTGTGGAACATAGAATCTTCCCAGACCAGGGATCAAACTGGTGTACCTTGCATTGAAAGATGGATTCTTAACCAGTGGAACCACCACTGAGTGACTTTTAACATGGTTATGTAATGCCCACTGAAAAGCAAGTCCTCTCCCCAGGTGTTCTCTGGAGTTCCAAAAACCATGTGACTGAGAGGGGAAAACTCCTTCTGCCCTATATCCTACCACCTCATTTCCAATCTCCTCCTTTACAACTTTTCCCCAGAGACGAGGTATATTGCATAACTGCTCAGTCTTTGTCACCAAACAAGACAAGCAATGGAGACAAGCAATGAATAACAACCAGTTCAGGCCACTTTCACCATTGCTTTAGGCTAAGAAAAAACAAGGCTCATCTGGCTGAAGTTAACATTAAAAAAAAATTATAGCGCTCATTGATAATACTTTATTTATAATACTAGAAATCAAAAAATGTAAGAAAGATTACTCAGAATACCCTCTCTCTTTTCTAGTCTGTTTTATGTTTTTCATTTGTCAAGTTTCTGTTCAGGCCTTAGCCACATGCATGTGTATAATGGTGCCCAGCTATAATCAGCAGAGAGAAGTCTGTATCTCATTACATTTAACATATCAAAAGCTCTGCATGTTATTACAGTCTTCACAGTTATGTCAAAGACTCCATAATATCACGCATGTTTGATTTATCACAGATTACTTAAGTTTTCTATTGTTAGCATTTTGACAAAAATAGCTTCCAATTATTTTGTTTTTAAAAAAGCCCTCTGAATGATGATGGCCCAGTAACTGAGCAGTCAGTAAAAAAAAAAAAAAAAGTAATAATAATAATTTTTTAAAAAAGCCTTCTTTCTTTCTCCGCATAAGTTCCAAAGTATGGAAATACTAGGTCAAAGGACATAATATTTTAGGTTCTTCATTCAACAAATAATATATCCCAGGTTTTTTTAAAAAATATATGCATTGACTTATTTATTTTTGGCTGTGCTGGGGCTTTGCTGATGTGCACGGGCTTTCTCTAGCGCGCAGAGCTGGGGTTGCTCTCTGGCTGAAATGCTCAGGCTTTTCACAGCTGTGGCTTCTCTTACTGCAGAGCATGGACTCTAGGGCAGCAGCACATGGACTCAGCAGCTGCAGCTCAAGGGCACCTGTGTTCAGACTCAGTAGTTGCTACATGTGGGTTTACTTGTCCTGCAGAACATAGAATCTTCCCAGACCAGGGATCGAACTGGCGTACCTTGCATTGCAAGGTGGATTCTTAACCAGTGGACCACCAGCAAAGCCCTATCCCAGGTCTTTGAAATAAAATGTTAAATTACTTTCAAAAAAGAGTTTTAGTTGGGGTGTGTGTGTGTGTGTGTGTGTGTGTATATAAAATCTCTTCTTTCACACCCGTGTAATTTGTATACAGAAAATATTTTGCTTTTATCTGTATCCCTTTTACAATGAAATTAAATATAATTTCCTAGTTATATTTTCCTATATAAATTAAATCTAAATGAGTAATTTTTAAATGTTTAGGTTGAGATATGACTAAAATACAGAAAATAGGCCATTTACAGAGTAGAAAAATGTCCACTTCTTACCTTAGGTAACCTGAATTTGGCCAGAAATACGCTTAAAGGTTAGAACTATCAAACTACTGCGACCACCACTTAATCCTCCTCCACTGCCATGAAGTACATCAACAATTTGCTAAAGCACACATTCTAGGCGCTGGGTTAACCGACATCTCATTTAAGTTTCTTCATGACTCTGCTAGGCAGATACTACTCACTTCATTTATTACAAAGGTGAAAGAAAGGTTTCGGAGAAGATATTTGTCCGAGGGCACAAAGCTAACAAGAAATGGAGCCCAAGACCTCCCTGGTGGTCTAGTGGCTAAGCCTCTGTGCTCCCAATGCAGGGGGCCCAGGTTTGTTGCCTAATGAGAGAACTAGCTAGATTCCACATGTGCAACTAAGAGTTCACATACTGCAACTAAAAATTTAATAAGTCACAACTACACAGATCCTGCAATAAGATCAAAATCCTGATTCCAAACCCAAAAAAAAAGGGTTAGATTCAACCCAATTCTCATTACTAAATGAAAAGCATGGGGGGGATGTGCACGGGCTTTCTAGCAGAGCTGGGGTTGCTCCCTGGCTGAAATGCTCAGGCTTTTCACAGCTGTGGCTTCTCTTACTGCAGAGCATGGACTCTAGGGCAGCAGCACATGGACTCAGCAGCTGCAGCTCAAGGGCACCTGTGTTCAGACTCAGTAGTTGCTACATGTGGGTTTACTTGTCCTGCAGAACATAGAATCTTCCCAGACCAGGGATCGAACTGGCGTACCTTGCATTGCAAGGTGGATTCTTAACCAGTGGACCACCAGCAAAGCCCTATCCCAGGTCTTTGAAATAAAATGTTAAATTACTTTCAAAAAAGAGTTTTAGTTGGGGTGTGTGTGTGTGTGTGTGTGTGTGTATATAATATCTCTTCTTTCACACCGTGTAATTTGTATACAGAAAATATTTTGCTTTTATCTGTATCCCTTTTACAATGAAATTAAATATAATTTCCTAGTTATATTTTCCTATATAAATTAAATCTAAATGAGTAATTTTTAAATGTTTAGGTTGAGATATGACTAAAATACAGAAAATAGGCCATTTACAGAGTAGAAAAATGTCCACTTCTTACCTTAGGTAACCTGAATTTGGCCAGAAATACGCTTAAAGGTTAGAACTATCAAACTACTGCGACCACCACTTAATCCTCCTCCACTGCCATGAAGTACATCAACAATTTGCTAAAGCACACATTCTAGGCGCTGGGTTAACCGACATCTCATTTAAGTTTCTTCATGACTCTGCTAGGCAGATACTACTCACTTCATTTATTACAAAGGTGAAAGAAAGGTTTCGGAGAAGATATTTGTCCGAGGGCACAAAGCTAACAAGAAATGGAGCCCAAGACCTCCCTGGTGGTCTAGTGGCTAAGCCTCTGTGCTCCCAATGCAGGGGGCCCAGGTTTGTTGCCTAATGAGAGAACTAGCTAGATTCCACATGTGCAACTAAGAGTTCACATACTGCAACTAAAAATTTAATAAGTCACAACTACACAGATCCTGCAATAAGATCAAAAATCCTGAGTGCTGCAACTAAGACCCAGTGCAGACGAATAAATAAATAAGAAAGAAACAGAGTCTAGATTCAACCCACGAATCTCTGACTCCAAATACACAAGACAAAATCTCCGGTCTAGGAACTAAGATCCCATAGGCTGCACAGCAAGTCCATAAGAATAAATAAAAAACAATGAGCAAATTTCTTGCTTTGTCTGTTGAAACCAGTAATGGGTATGTAAGGAAACAATTATTTGTCAAGAGTTTTGTCAAAGTGAGGAAATAAGATCTGATTACATCCGACTGATTGTTTAGCAGATTTTTTGGGGCTGCACTAGGATTTTTTTGCTGTGAGTGGGCGTTGGCTAGTTGCAGTGAGTGGAGGCAATGTTGCCATGCATGGGCTTCTCTTGTGGCTCCAAGGCTCAGCAGTTGTGGTGCGTGGGCTCAGCAGTTGTGGTGCGTGGGCTTAGTTGCCCCATATCATGTGGGATCTTCCTGGACCAGGGATCAAACCCGTGTCCCCTGCACTGGCAGATGGATTCTCAGCCACTGGAGCACCAGGGAAGTCCTGCTGAACAGATATTAACCAAGATGCCTACAAGAAAATTCTTCCATATTCATTAAACACAATGTCCCACCTGTGCCGAGTGTGGTTTAGAAAATACAAGGAAGATTCGAACAAATAGTCTAGATTTACTAAGATGACAGAAAAGAAAAATTACTGCCACATAGCATAAAGTCTAAGCCAGTGATTCATACAAAAATTGCCTAAGAGTTTGTTTAAAATCCTAATTCCTAGGTTTCAAAGAAGGAAAAATCATGAATCAGGACTGGAATAGGGACCAGGACACTTGCATTTTAGACACAGGCCTCAAGCAACTGTGATGCATACAGCTCCTAGGTCATGCTTAGGAAACGAAGGCCTAAGAAAGGTTTCGGAGAAGATATTTGTCCGAGGGCACAAAGCTAACAAGAAATGGAGCCCAAGACCTCCCTGGTGGTCTAGTGGCTAAGCCTCTGTGCTCCCAATGCAGGGGGCCCAGGTTTGTTGCCTAATGAGAGAACTAGCTAGATTCCACATGTGCAACTAAGAGTTCACATACTGCAACTAAAAATTTAATAAGTCACAACTACACAGATCCTGCAATAAGATCAAAAATCCTGAGTGCTGCAACTAAGACCCAGTGCAGACGAATAAATAAATAAGAAAGAAACAGAGTCTAGATTCAACCCACGAATCTCTGACTCCAAATACACAAGACAAAATCTCCGGTCTAGGAACTAAGATCCCATAGGCTGCACAGCAAGTCCATAAGAATAAATAAAAAACAATGAGCAAATTTCTTGCTTTGTCTGTTGAAACCAGTAATGGGTATGTAAGGAAACAATTATTTGTCAAGAGTTTTGTCAAAGTGAGGAAATAAGATCTGATTACATCCGACTGATTGTTTAGCAGATTTTTTGGGGCTGCACTAGGATTTTTTTGCTGTGAGTGGGCGTTGGCTAGTTGCAGTGAGTGGAGGCAATGTTGCCATGCATGGGCTTCTCTTGTGGCTCCAAGGCTCAGCAGTTGTGGTGCGTGGGCTCAGCAGTTGTGGTGCGTGGGCTTAGTTGCCCCATATCATGTGGGATCTTCCTGGACCAGGGATCAAACCCGTGTCCCCTGCACTGGCAGATGGATTCTCAGCCACTGGAGCACCAGGGAAGTCCTGCTGAACAGATATTAACCAAGATGCCTACAAGAAAATTCTTCCATATTCATTAAACACAATGTCCCACCTGTGCCGAGTGTGGTTTAGAAAATACAAGGAAGATTCGAACAAATAGTCTAGATTTACTAAGATGACAGAAAAGAAAAATTACTGCCACATAGCATAAAGTCTAAGCCAGTGATTCATACAAAAATTGCCTAAGAGTTTGTTTAAAATCCTAATTCCTAGGTTTCAAAGAAGGAAAAATCATGAATCAGGACTGGAATAGGGACCAGGACACTTGCATTTTAGACACAGGCCTCAAGCAACTGTGATGCATACAGCTCCTAGGTCATGCTTAGGAAACGAAGGCCTAAGCAATCAGAAAAAAATCAAATACACATCAATTTAGGAGAATGTGGACTTTGAAAAGAAGACTGAAGGAAGAGCCAAGGAAAACAAGAACCAAAAGAAGTAACTAGACTGTCTTATTACTAACTTTCCTCAGAAAGTTAGTCTGCCAAGCACCTCCCAGCAAACCCCCACTCTCAGTGACCCTGGTTTCCCCATCCTCCAAGTCTCCAAGGCTGCAGGAATGGGCCATAAATTCACCAGGGCAATGCTGTGACTCAGTTCTCCAGGTGAGAAAGGTGACAAACAAGATTAAAGACTAAATCACTATTAAAGACTGGACATGAGTCAGAGGGAAAAGAAAAAAGTTTTCCAAAGGAGATTTAGTTAGTTTTGTCAATCAAACCCCCAGGAACTTGAGTCACTTTCTGTTTGTTTCTGCCCAGCATCAGCCACGTGGGCCTATCTAGGGTCCCTCAACATTCCTTGTGTGTTCTGGACTCTGCTGAAACCTCTTCTCCTCTAGGAAATCCCCTCAGAACACCTAGCTGGGTGTGACTTCCTTCTTGGAGCACTCTTGGCTGGCACTCCTAATGGGGCATCTATGTTGCCATTTGCTCTCTCCATAGCTATGCATCCCATCCCAACCAAGCTGAGCAGAGACCAGGCAGTCCTCCGCCATTAGGGGCACTGCAGTGCAAGTCTGATGAGCACTTAGTATACCAACAGAACTATGATAAGGAATAAGGAAAACTGGGACCCAATCTCAACTCAATATGGAATCTCAGGCAGATAACTTTTCTCCCTTTGGATCTACTTCTTTAACTCTTAAAGAAGAACTGGAGGCCAGTGGTTAGAACTATTATCTTTAGAGTCTCTTCCAGCTCTGTTAGATTTGTTTTTATATCACTGCAATCTCACACAAAGTAGTGTTCTGTTATATTCAAAGGGAAAATCAATAAATGTTTATAAATTTAGAAAAAGTAGACACAAGCCACAAAGTCATCCCTCGACATTCTAACCAATGAAATGTAGAATATTATTCCATGTTTTGTCACATTCAGAAATTGTCCTGATGAAAACATCGCCATCTAACATGAGAGGGACTCGTGGCCTCTGAGGATCCAAAGGCCTATAAGGCTATTCGAATAGAATCAGCAGTTTAAGAAGCCAAAAATGCAGTCACTGAACTGGATCCAAAGTTTTTGCCAGGAAAACAAGAACCAAAAGAAGTAACTAGACTGTCTTATTACTAACTTTCCTCAGAAAGTTAGTCTGCCAAGCACCTCCCAGCAAACCCCACTCTCAGTGACCCTGGTTTCCCATCCTCCAAGTCTCCAAGGCTGCAGGAATGGGCCATAAATTCACCAGGGCAATGCTGTGACTCAGTTCTCCAGGTGAGAAAGGTGACAAACAAGATTAAAGACTAAATCACTATTAAAGACTGGACATGAGTCAGAGGGAAAAGAAAAAAGTTTTCCAAAGGAGATTTAGTTAGTTTTGTCAATCAAACCCCCAGGAACTTGAGTCACTTTCTGTTTGTTTCTGCCCAGCATCAGCCACGTGGGCCTATCTAGGGTCCCTCAACATTCCTTGTGTGTTCTGGACTCTGCTGAAACCTCTTCTCCTCTAGGAAATCCCCTCAGAACACCTAGCTGGGTGTGACTTCCTTCTTGGAGCACTCTTGGCTGGCACTCCTAATGGGGCATCTATGTTGCCATTTGCTCTCTCCATAGCTATGCATCCCATCCCAACCAAGCTGAGCAGAGACCAGGCAGTCCTCCGCCATTAGGGGCACTGCAGTGCAAGTCTGATGAGCACTTAGTATACCAACAGAACTATGATAAGGAATAAGGAAAACTGGGACCCAATCTCAACTCAATATGGAATCTCAGGCAGATAACTTTTCTCCCTTTGGATCTACTTCTTTAACTCTTAAAGAAGAACTGGAGGCCAGTGGTTAGAACTATTATCTTTAGAGTCTCTTCCAGCTCTGTTAGATTTGTTTTTATATCACTGCAATCTCACACAAAGTAGTGTTCTGTTATATTCAAAGGGAAAATCAATAAATGTTTATAAATTTAGAAAAAGTAGACACAAGCCACAAAGTCATCCCACGACATTCTAACCAATGAAATGTAGAATATTATTCCATGTTTTGTCACATTCAGAAATTGTCCTGATGAAAACATCGCCATCTAACATGAGAGGGACTCGTGGCCTCTGAGGATCCAAAGGCCTATAAGGCTATTCGAATAGAATCAGCAGTTTAAGAAGCCAAAAATGCAGTCCAACTGTAATTCTGGATTGGCCCAGTTGCCAGTTTGGGGTCAGTTTCTTCCATTTATCTCCTAGACCAGGAAACATATGAACAAGCTGGCTTAAGGTCAAGATAAAAAGCAATACTGCTAAATATCACTAGGAAAAACTCATTCATCTGAGTCTCATCTTGAACCAGAGCCAGGCACCATTCACATTCCACCGGAAAAAATGTCCATATGTGAAATGGAGAAGTAAAGACCGTATTCTCTGACTGTAATACCTATCAAGGATCCAATTAGGGGAAAAAAAGCCTGGAGGGCAAGAGTCCATATGTTATTATGTTCATTTTCCAACATCCCAACAGAATATAGATACCTGAAACAAAGGACCCACGTCAAGCTGCCACCTAGGGCACAATGTTTGAAAACGCATGCATGTGTGCGTGTGTGTACACGTGTGCCTGTGCGCGTGCCTGACTGCCACAGGAACTGAGGGTCCAGGGTCAGGGGACTGCTGTCATCCGTGGAGCAGAAGCCAAGAATGTGGCACGCTCAGCAACAGGAGGTAAAGTCCCAGAGAATGAACAAACAACCAAACTCTATCCACATTCTTGTTGAGAAAAGCTGCCCTGAAATTCTTGAATCCTTCCGCAGGACTGCTATTCAGGCCCTAACCTTTTTTCTTAATTGAAGTACAGCTAACTTACAATATTGTGTTTGTTTCAGATATGTAACATATTGATTCAAAAATTTTATGGTCTATACTCCATTTAAAGTTATTATAAAATACTGGCTATATTCTGTGTTGTATAATATATCCCTGTAGCTTACTTTGCTCACAGTGGTTTGTACCTCTTAATCCCCACTCTTATCTTGCTGCCTCTCTTCCCTCTTCACATTGGCAACCACTGGTTTATTCTTGTTATCTGTGAATCTGTTTTGGACATACTTTCATTTGTTTTATTTTTATACGTAAATGATAACATACAGTATTTGTCTTTCTCTGATTTATACAAAGCATAATACCCTCCAGGTTCACCTGTGTTGTTACAACTGGCAAATTTTTATTTTTTATGATTGAGAAATATTCTACTGGTATGTGCACATATGTATGCATATATATATATGGGCTTTCCAGGTAGCTCAGTGATAAAGAATCCACCTGCCAATACAGGAAGCACAGGTCTGATCCCTGGGTCAGGAAGATTCCCTGGAGGAGGAAATGGCAACCCATGCCAGTATTCTTGCCTGGGAAATCCCCTGAACAGATGAGCCTGGTAGGCTACAGACCATGAGGTCTCAAAGAGTCAGACATGATTTAGCAAGTGAGCCCTCCCCAACATGTGTAAACACATATGTGTACATATCTCACATCATTTTTTTTTTTTTTTTTAATGGCTGTGGCAGGTCTTAGTTGTGGCACTCAGGATCTCTGACCTTAGTTGTGGCACGTGGGATCTAGTTCCCCTACCAGGGATCAAACCCAGGCCTCCTGGATTGGAAGTGTGGTGTCTTAGTCACTGGACCACCACAGAAGTCCTTCACATCTTCTTTATTGATCAGCCGGTAAAAAAAAAAGTTGCCTCCATCTTTTTTTTTTTTGTGGGGGAGGGGCAGGTTGGGGAGGGAGTGGGGCAGGCAGGCCACTTCTATTGATCTTTCATTTGTCTATTTTCATCCATCTTTGTTCTTTGGCTCTGTGGGCCTCCCATCGCAGTGGCTTCTGTTGTCACAGAGCGCCAGCTCTAGGCATATGCGCTCCAGAGCTCCGGCTCGGTAATTGGACACATGGGTGCAGCCGCTCTGCGGCTCGTGGGATCTTCCCAGGCCAGGGATCAAACCGGTGCCCCTTGCACTGCAACGTGGTGTCCTTACCCACTGGACCACCAGGGAAGCCCGCCTCCATATCTTGACAACTGTAAATAATCCCGCTAGGCATACATGTATCTTTTTGAATTAGTGCTTTCATTTTTTTCTTTCTTTGGTCAGAAACCCAAATCATGATCCATAACTGATGGATCCTATAATAGTTTTAGTTTGCTACGAACCTTCATACTGTTTTCCACAGTGGCTGTACTGATTTACATTCCTACCAATAGCATACAAGGGTTCTCTTCTTCCACATCCTCACCATCTGTTATTTGTGGTTTGACGATAGCCATTCTGACAGGTGTGATAGCTTGTGGCTTTGATTTGCATTTCTCTGATAACTAAAAATGCTGAGCATTTTTTCATGTGCTTCTTGGCCATGTGTATATCTGCTACTTTTTAAAGATTTATTTTTAGTTTTTGACTGTAGTGGGTCTTCATTCTGCAAGATGGCTTTCTCTAGTTTCAGAGCACGGGCTCCAGGCTTAGGGGCTTCAGCAGCTGTGGCACACTGGTTCAGCTGCTCTGCGCCATGTAGGACCAAGGGACTGAATTGGTGTCCCTTACATTGTGAGGTGGTTTCATAACCACTGAACCACCAGGGAAGCTCTATGTGTCTTGGAAAAATGTTTATTGCCCAATGTTTAACCAAGTTGCTGTTCTTTTGATATTGAGCAGTACGAGCTGTTTATATATTTTTGGTATCAATCCCTTATTATCATTTGTAAATATGTTCTCCCATTTACCAGGCTGTCTTTGCATTTTGCGGATGGTTTCCTTTGCTGTGCAAAAGCTTTCAAGTTTAATTAGTCCCATTTGTTTACTATGCTCTTTTGCTTTTCACTTAGGAGATATGTTCAAAATATCTCGCCACAATTCACGTCATCAAAAATTTTTTTTTTATCTATCTGGCTGTGCTGGGCCTTAGTTACTGAACACAGGATCTTCGACCCTTATTGTGGCATGAGAGATCTTTAGTTGCAGCATGCAAAGTCTTACTTGTGGCATGTGGAATCCAGTTCCTTGACCAGGGATCAAACCACTGGACCACCAGGGAAGTCCTTAAGCCAGTGTTTTCTCCCTACATGTTCTTCTGGGTGTTTTATAGTTTCCCGTCTTAAACATAAGCCTTTAATCCATTCTGAGTTTATTTTTGTATATGGTATAAGAAAACGTTCTAATTTCATTCTTTTATATAAAGCTGCCCAGTTTTCCCAGCATCAGTTTTCACTGAAGAGACTACCTTTTGCCTGTTGTATACTCTTGCCTCTCAAGTGTGCTGGTCAGGCCCTAACATTCTTTTTTTTTTTTGGCCACTTCTATTGGTCTTTCATTCATCTTTTTTGTTGTTGTTCTTTGGCCAGTGTGGGCCTCCCATCACAGTGGCTTCCGTCACTGCAGAGCACCAGCTCTGGGCGCATGCGCTCCAGAGCTCCAGCTCGGTAGTTGGACACATCCCTCCAGGCGCTCCGCGGCACATGGGATCTTCCCAGGCCAGGGATCGAACCGGTGCCCCTTGCACTGCAAGGCGGTGTCCTCACCCACTGGACCACCAGGGAAGCTCCCTAACATTCCTGACCATCAATTCCCTCAAACACAAAAGGTGACCAAAGCCTAGAATACTAAACAGGATTCCTAGGGCCCATACTTATGTTAAGCCAAGCACGGTCTTTTCAAGACAAAGACAAGTCAGAATGGGACCACAACTCAAGCACCATAACATATAAGAGGCATAAACTATTCCTCTTTCTTAAGTCTTATAATAACATCAATTAACTTGACACAGAACTTCAGACTTCTGGAGGCATTTCCATGATGATTTTCAATCCAGAAACACTGGATGTGCCCCAGTAGAATGAACTTGTCAAGACAGCAGTTCTATCATTTCAACCTCTCAAATCTTCCTCTCAAGAGTCAAATACTCTGAAATAAGATGAAGACTAATTCTGGGATGACTGTGAACAGTTTTTGGATGGTTTCCTTTGCTGTGCAAAAGCTTTCAAGTTTAATTAGTCCCATTTGTTTACTATGCTCTTTTGCTTTTCACTTAGGAGATATGTTCAAAATATCTCGCCACAATTCACGTCATCAAAAATTTTTTTATCTATCTGGCTGTGCTGGGCCTTAGTTACTGAACACAGGATCTTCGACCCTTATTGTGGCATGAGAGATCTTTAGTTGCAGCATGCAAAGTCTTACTTGTGGCATGTGGAATCCAGTTCCTTGACCAGGGATCAAACCACTGGACCACCAGGGAAGTCCTTAAGCCAGTGTTTTCTCCCTACATGTTCTTCTGGGTGTTTTATAGTTTCCCGTCTTAAACATAAGCCTTTAATCCATTCTGAGTTTATTTTTGTATATGGTATAAGAAAACGTTCTAATTTCATTCTTTTATATAAAGCTGCCCAGTTTTCCCAGCATCAGTTTTCACTGAAGAGACTACCTTTTGCCTGTTGTATACTCTTGCCTCTCAAGTGTGCTGGTCAGGCCCTAACATTCTTTTTTTTTTTTGGCCACTTCTATTGGTCTTTCATTCATCTTTTTTGTTGTTGTTCTTTGGCCAGTGTGGGCCTCCCATCACAGTGGCTTCCGTCACTGCAGAGCACCAGCTCTGGGCGCATGCGCTCCAGAGCTCCAGCTCGGTAGTTGGACACATCCCTCCAGGCGCTCCGCGGCACATGGGATCTTCCCAGGCCAGGGATCGAACCGGTGCCCCTTGCACTGCAAGGCGGTGTCCTCACCCACTGGACCACCAGGGAAGCTCCCTAACATTCCTGACCATCAATTCCCTCAAACACAAAAGGTGACCAAAGCCTAGAATACTAAACAGGATTCCTAGGGCCCATACTTATGTTAAGCCAAGCACGGTCTTTTCAAGACAAAGACAAGTCAGAATGGGACCACAACTCAAGCACCATAACATATAAGAGGCATAAACTATTCCTCTTTCTTAAGTCTTATAATAACATCAATTAACTTGACACAGAACTTCAGACTTCTGGAGGCATTTCCATGATGATTTTCAATCCAGAAACACTGGATGTGCCCCAGTAGAATGAACTTGTCAAGACAGCAGTTCTATCATTTCAACCTCTCAAATCTTCCTCTCAAGAGTCAAATACTCTGAAATAAGATGAAGACTAATTCTGGGATGACTGTGAACAGTTTTTTTTTTTTTTTTTACTAGATAAAGAATAGCATATGCCATTTAAAAAACTAAAACCTAATAAGCAGTTACTATCTTAACCACAAATTATGAGCAGATCATACAGTTAAGAATGTTGTTGACCCATGATCATCTCAATAGATGCAGAAAAAGCCTTTGACAAAGTACAGCATCCATTTATGATAAAAACTCTTCAAAAAATGGGCATAGAAGGAACCTATCTCAACATAGTGAAAGCCTTATATGAGAAGCCCACAGCGAACATTATCCTCAATGGTGAAAAACTCAAAGCATTCCCTCTAAGATCAGGAACAAGACAAGGGTGTCCACTTTCACCACTCTTATTCAACATAGTCCTGGAAGTTCTAGCAACAGCAATAAGAGAAGAGAAAGAAATCAAAGGAATCCAGATTGGAAAAGAAGAAGTCAAATTCTCTCTATTTGCAGATGACATGATATTATACATAGAAAACCCCAAAGACACTATTACAAAACTACTAGAGTTAATCAGCGAATTCAGCAAAGTCGCAGGATACAAAATCAATACACAGAAATCACTGGCATTCCTATACACAAACAATGAAAAATCAGAAAATGAAATCAAAGAGGCAATCCCCTTCACCATCGCAACCAAAAGAATCAAATATCTAGGAATAAACCTACCCAAAGAAACAAAAGAACTGTACACAGAAAATTACAAGACACTCATGAGAGACATTAAAGAAGACTTAAACAGATGGAAAGATATTCCATGTTCCTGGGTCAGAAGAATCAATATTGTGAAAATGACCATACTACCAAATGTCATCTATAGATTCAATGCAATACCTATCAAACTTCCAATAACATTCTTCACAGAACTAGACCAACGAATAACACAGTTCATATGGAAACACAAAAGACCTCGAATAGCCAAAGCAATCCTGAGGAAGAAGAATGGAGCTGGAGGGATCAGCCTCCCCAACTTCAGACTCTACTACAAAGCAACAGTCATCAAGACAGTATGGTACTGGCACAAAAACAGAAGTATCGACCAATGGAACAAGATCGAGAACCCAGAGATAAAGTCACGCATCTATGGGTACCTTATTTTTGACAAAGGAGGCGAACATATAAAATGGGACAAAGACAGCCTCTTCAACAAATGGTGCTGGGAAAATTGGACAGCCACATGCAAGAAAATGAAGTTGGAACATACCCTGACACCATACACTAAGATCAACTCAAAATGGATTAAAGACCTAAATGTAAGACCAGAAACCATCAAACTCTTAGAGGAGAATATAGGCAAAACCCTCAAGGACATCAATCGAAGCAAGATCTTCTCTGACCCACCTACTAGAATAGTGGAACTAAAAAGACAAATGAACATGTGGGACCTAATGAAACTTAAAAGCTTTTGTACAGCAAAAGAAATTACAAAAAAGCTGAACAGACAGCCCACAGAGTGGGAGAAAATCATAGCAAATGAAACAACAGACAAAGAATTAATCTCCAAAATCTACAAGCAACTCAGACAACTCAGCACTGGAAAAACGAACAACCCAATCAAAAAATGGGAAAAGGACCTAAACAGACACCTCTCCAACGATGACATACAGATGGCCCCAAAACACATGAAACGATGCTCAACTTCACTAATAATTAGAGAAATGCAAATCAAAACTACAATGAGATATCACCTCACACCCGTCAGAATGGCCGTCATCCACAAATCAACAGACAATGGAGGGGCTGCAGAGAAAAGGGAACACTCCTGCATTGCTGGTGGGAGTGTAAATTGATACAGCCTCTATGGAAGACAGTCTGGAGAGTCCTTAAAAAACTAAAAATAGAAGCACCATATGACCCAGCAATCCCACTCTTAGGCTTATACCCTGACGAAATCAAAACTGAAAGAAGCACGTGTACCCCAATGTTCATTGCAGCTCTCTATACAATAGCTAGAACATGGAAGGAACCTAGATGCCCATCGACGAACGAATGGATCCAAAAGCTCTGGTACATATATACAATGGAATACTATACAGCTGTAAAGGGAAATGCAGAAGAATCAGCCCTAATGAGGTGGCTGGATCTAGAACGTATCATCAAAAGTGAAGTCAGTCAGAAAGAGAAGGACAAATACAGTATATTAACACATATATATGGAATCTAGTAGGATGGTTGATGATGGCACACGCAGTGAAGCGACAGAAAGACAGACATGGACAGTGGACATATGGGCATTGTGGGGAAGGAACAGTGGGTGAGAGGCGTAAAGGAAGTAGCATGAAGGCCTGTGCTATCATAAGTGAAGAAAATAGCTCTAGTCATTGCTCTGTGAGAAAAGGGGATCCTTCAGGGGTGCTGTGTGATGGTTGGGAGGGGTGGGAAGGGGGGATATACATATGACTAATCGAGGAGAATATAGGCAAAACCCTCAAGGACATCAATCAAGCAAGATCTTCTCTGACCCACCTACTAGAATAGTGGAACTAAAAAGACAAATGAACATGTGGGACCTAATGAAACTTAAAAGCTTTTGTACAGCAAAAGAAATTACAAAAAGCTGAACAGACAGCCCACAGAGTGGGAGAAAATCATAGCAAATGAAACAACAGACAAAGAATTAATCTCCAAAATCTACAAGCAACTCAGACAACTCAGCACTGGAAAAACGAACAACCCAATCAAAAAATGGGAAAAGGACCTAAACAGACACCTCTCCAACGATGACATACAGATGGCCCCAAAACACATGAAACGATGCTCAACTTCACTAATAATTAGAGAAATGCAAATCAAAACTACAATGAGATATCACCTCACACCCGTCAGAATGGCCGTCATCCACAAATCAACAGACAATGGAGGGGCTGCAGAGAAAAGGGAACACTCCTGCATTGCTGGTGGGAGTGTAAATTGATACAGCCTCTATGGAAGACAGTCTGGAGAGTCCTTAAAAAACTAAAAATAGAAGCACCATATGACCCAGCAATCCCACTCTTAGGCTTATACCCTGACGAAATCAAAACTGAAAGAAGCACGTGTACCCCAATGTTCATTGCAGCTCTCTATACAATAGCTAGAACATGGAAGGAACCTAGATGCCCATCGACGAACGAATGGATCCAAAAGCTCTGGTACATATATACAATGGAATACTATACAGCTGTAAAGGGAAATGCAGAAGAATCAGCCCTAATGAGGTGGCTGGATCTAGAACGTATCATCAAAAGTGAAGTCAGTCAGAAAGAGAAGGACAAATACAGTATATTAACACATATATATGGAATCTAGTAGGATGGTTGATGATGGCACACGCAGTGAAGCGACAGAAAGACAGACATGGACAGTGGACATATGGGCATTGTGGGGAAGGAACAGTGGGTGAGAGGCGTAAAGGAAGTAGCATGAAGGCCTGTGCTATCATAAGTGAAGAAAATAGCTCTAGTCATTGCTCTGTGAGAAAAGGGGATCCTTCAGGGGTGCTGTGTGATGGTTGGGAGGGGTGGGAAGGGGGGGATATACATATGACTAATCTGAGAACATACATATCTGTAAACAACAAAAATCTGTAAAAGTTAAAAGTAAAATAAAGGTTTAAAAAAAAAAAATAGAATGTTGTTGACCTAGAGATGTATACTTGGCAGGAATTCTGCAAACACTTCAAAACATTTTTAAAAAGTAACCCCTTTGGGGCTCCCCTGGTGATCCAGTGGGTAAGGAGTCTGCTTTGCAGTGCAAGGGGCATCAGTTCTATCACTGGCCTGGGAAGATCCCATGTGCCACGGAACAGTGGGGCCAGTGTGTTCAATTACCAGCCAGCGCTCTGGAGTGCACGCACCCAGAGCCGGTGCACTGCAGTGGGAGAGGTCATTGCAGTGGGAGGCCCACACAGGCTGAGGATTAAAGATGGATGAAAATAAACAAAAAATCAATAAAAAGAGGCCAAAATTTAAAAAAAGGTAACCCCTTTGGAAAAAAATAAAATAAAAGTAACCCTTTGGGAAAATAAAACGGTGAGACAAGGAGCAATCAATAAAAGAATGTTTGGTCAGAAAAAACTCCCGCATTTTTCCTTAGTTTCTGTGTGTCTTCAATTGAGTTTCAGTCTGCTTTTATGATTTCAGGAATCTGAATATGTAAAGTCAGGGATATAAAACACCTGGCAGGCTGCTGGATTCGCTCTACAATGGCCCACACTCTGTGGAGTGTGCTTTCTCTGAATCTGAATAAATCCATTTCTTGGGCTTCCCTGGTGATCCAGTGGGTAAGGAGTCTGCTTTGCAGTGCAAGGGGCATCAGTTCTATCACTGGCCTGGGAAGATCCCATGTGCCACGGAACAGTGGGGCCAGTGTGTTCAATTACCAGCCAGCGCTCTGGAGTGCACGCACCCAGAGCCGGTGCACTGCAGTGGGAGAGGTCATTGCAGTGGGAGGCCCACACAGGCTGAGGATTAAAGATGGATGAAAATAAACAAAAAATCAATAAAAAGAGGCCAAAATTTAAAAAAAGGTAACCCCTTTGGAAAAAAATAAAATAAAAGTAACCCTTTGGGAAAATAAAACGGTGAGACAAGGAGCAATCAATAAAAGAATGTTTGGTCAGAAAAAACTCCCGCATTTTTCCTTAGTTTCTGTGTGTCTTCAATTGAGTTTCAGTCTGCTTTTATGATTTCAGGAATCTGAATATGTAAAGTCAGGGATATAAAACACCTGGCAGGCTGCTGGATTCGCTCTACAATGGCCCACACTCTGTGGAGTGTGCTTTCTCTGAATCTGAATAAATCCATTTCTTGGGCTTCCCTGGTGGTCCAGTGGGTAAGGACACTGCGTTGCAGTGCAAGGGGCGCTGGTTCACTCCCTGGCCTGGGAAGATCCCACGTGCCGCGGAGCGGCTGGACCCATGTGTCCAATTACTGAGCCGGAGCTCTGGGGCGCATGCTCCCAGAGCCGGCGCTCTGTGACAACAGAGGCCACTGCGATGGGTGGCCCACAGAGCCAAAGAACAAAGACGGATGAAAATAGACAAATGAGAGATCAATAGAAGTGGCCTGCCCGCTCCCCTCCCTCCCCAACCCGACCCCCGCCCAAAATAAATGAATAAATAAATGTTAAAAAAAAAATCCATTTCTTGCCTATCAAAAACACAAACAAAACACCTGGCAGCAAGCTGCAGCCCAAAACTGTCTTTTTTTTTATGGAACGCTTCACGAATTTTCGTGTCATCCTTGCGCAGGGGTCATGCTAATCTTCTCTGTATTGTTCCAATTTTAGTGTATGTGCTGCCGAAGTGAGCACCCAAGCTTGTCTTGTCTGCTTCATTATGATCCACCAAGTCCATCTGTGAAGTCAGCGGTGTACCTCTGACCATGACTTGGGAGATGGTAAAAAAGATAAAAGCATTTCTGGCAACCAGGAGTTAGCCTGGTTCTATTAGTTAGGCTTTGGGGTCTTGGTGAAAATAATTTTCAAAGGAGATTTTCCTGTAAAAATCCTATTTATTAATACTTAAGTGAAAAGTGAAAGTGAAGTCACTCAGTCCTGTCCAACTCTTTTGCAACCCATGGACAAGCCATGGAATTCTCCAGGCAAGAATACTGGAGTGGGGAGCCTTTCCCTTGTCCAGGGGATCTTCCCAAGCCAGGGATCAGACCCGAGACTTCTGCAGTGCAGGTGGATTCTTTACCAGCCGAGTTACACGGAAATCCCACTAATACTTACGTCTTTCTCCATATCGTCCTTTCTAACACCCTCTCTTACTGAGGCTTCATGGTTCCCTATGGTGGAGGTTCACCCTAGCTGCAAGGAGCAATTTTATTTAGGTGGGTGAGTCTCCAAAAGTCGAAAGATGGTAAATAATAAAGAGTTCATGTCTAAAATTAAATACCTCGAACTCTGCATACATTATCACCCTACCTATCACTATCCTGCCCAAACTGACCTCTCTCAAAATGCCCACTTTCTTGAATTGTTTTTGGTATTCTCCTGGGGTTTCCTCTGACCCCCTTTAACAGTTTCTTCTTGAATTGTTTTTGGTATTCTCCTGGGGGCTTCCTTTGACCTCCCTGCCCCCTGTAGCAGTTCTTCCTGTCCCATGAATGCAGTTGTTCTCTAAGGTTCCGTTCTTATATCACCTGTCAGTATCAATGGTTCTTATCCATTTTGGCTCACAATACCCCTTGGAAATACTGGTATCTCAGTGGCTAAGACTGGGCTCCCAATGCAGGGACCCTGGTTCCATACCTGGTTGGGGAACTAGACAGATCCCACGGGCCACAACAAAGACCCAGCGCAGCCAAATAAATAAACAAAAATAAACATTAAGAAAAAATAGGAAATGTAATGAAATCTATGGATTGCTCCCCTCCACCACCCTCCTCGTATCATGTCCAGAAAATATACATATAGTGACATTTTTGTAATAGAGAAGGTTTATATAACCCAAGAGTGACCTCACTAACCTTCTCTCCATGGTAACAGAACAATTTTAATAATCCCTTATACATATGTAATTCCTAAATCACCAACTTCAATCTTTACCCTCTCTCAAACTTCAACTAATTGAAAGCACAAAACTCAATATTTTCTCTTCAAATGTTTTTATGTGCTTGGCAAGCTACTCCTACTTAGCTTTGCTGTGTGGCTCTGCACATAACCTGAGCTTGTAACGCTAAACCAAGAAAATATACTTACCTGGTTTCCAAACCCATAATCCAATTAAGGTTTGACTACCTTCTCTTCTTTAAATAATTTACTGAAAATATGAGTGTACTAATTAAATTAATCCTAAAGGAAATCAACTCTGAATATTCACTGGAAGGACTGATGCTGAAGCTGAAGTTACAATACTTTGGCCACCTGACGTGAAGAGCCGATCCACTGGAAAAGACCCTGATGCTGGGAAAGACTGAGGGCAGGAGGAGGGGGTGACAAAGGATAAAATGGTTGATGGCATCACCAACTCAATGGACCTGAGTTTGAGCAAACTCTGGGAGACAGTGAAGGACAGGGAAACCTGGTGTGCTACAGTCCACAGGGTCACAAAGAGCCAGATACAACTGAATGACTGAACAACAAAATGATTGATTAAGACAGGCTCAGGAATTCTCTGGTGGTCCAGTGGTTAGGACTCCATGCTACCAGTGTAGGGGACACAGGTTCAATCCTGGTCAGGGAACTAAGATCCCACAAAGTGTGTGGTGTACGGAAAAAAACAGACAACAACAACAGCTGACAATCTAATTCCTGTACTTATTAGGCCTGGGAAATTCAGAGAGGTTGAATGGACTGCCTCTAGTTTGACCATCAGCCTGCAGGGAAATATTTGCTGACCCCACTGCATCAGCAAATGTTTCCCTACTACAGCCTCAAGTCAATTTGTAAATAATCTGTGTTACACATAGTTAAATGCTCATAAATACCAATAGTAACCAAGAAATCTATGGATTGCTCCCCTCCACCACCCTCCTCGTATCATGTCCAGAAAATATACATATAGTGACATTTTTGTAATAGAGAAGGTTTATATAACCCAAGAGTGACCTCACTAACCTTCTCTCCATGGTAACAGAACAATTTTAATAATCCCTTATACATATGTAATTCCTAAATCACCAACTTCAATCTTTACCCTCTCTCAAACTTCAACTAATTGAAAGCACAAAACTCAATATTTTCTCTTCAAATGTTTTTATGTGCTTGGCAAGCTACTCCTACTTAGCTTTGCTGTGTGGCTCTGCACATAACCTGAGCTTGTAACGCTAAACCAAGAAAATATACTTACCTGGTTTCCAAACCCATAATCCAATTAAGGTTTGACTACCTTCTCTTCTTTAAATAATTTACTGAAAATATGAGTGTACTAATTAAATTAATCCTAAAGGAAATCAACTCTGAATATTCACTGGAAGGACTGATGCTGAAGCTGAAGTTACAATACTTTGGCCACCTGACGTGAAGAGCCGATCCACTGGAAAAGACCCTGATGCTGGGAAAGACTGAGGGCAGGAGGAGGGGGTGACAAAGGATAAAATGGTTGATGGCATCACCAACTCAATGGACCTGAGTTTGAGCAAACTCTGGGAGACAGTGAAGGACAGGGAAACCTGGTGTGCTACAGTCCACAGGGTCACAAAGAGCCAGATACAACTGAATGACTGAACAACAAAATGATTGATTAAGACAGGCTCAGGAATTCTCTGGTGGTCCAGTGGTTAGGACTCCATGCTACCAGTGTAGGGGACACAGGTTCAATCCCTGGTCAGGGAACTAAGATCCCACAAAGTGTGTGGTGTACGGAAAAAAACAGACAACAACAACAGCTGACAATCTAATTCCTGTACTTATTAGGCCTGGGAAATTCAGAGAGGTTGAATGGACTGCCTCTAGTTTGACCATCAGCCTGCAGGGAAATATTTGCTGACCCCACTGCATCAGCAAATGTTTCCCTACTACAGCCTCAAGTCAATTTGTAAATAATCTGTGTTACACATAGTTAAATGCTCATAAATACCAATAGTAACCAAGAGAAAGAGCTTCCAACTCACAGATACAAGACAAAAGAGCTTCCAATCCACAGGTATGTATTAAAAGATTATTTTAGAATATTAATAGTGTGGTATACTTTTCCTACTGAATACATTTAAATCATTTTATTGACAGTAAAATTTCAACACACCAAAACTTTACTATTGAGAATATGACACGAACCCCTCTCTCCCCCTAATCTTCAACACTTGGGCAAAGAAGAGTTCTAATTATTTTGCTAACTTGAAATATTTCTGAAGACGTATACAGCTACCCTCTCAGCAATGGATGTTACCATTCCCATCTTAAAGATGAGGAAACAAAGGCACAGATAAATATTACAAAGTTCAGAGAAGAACAAGGTTCCTGGTTCCCAATTTTGGTTCTGAAAGCTGAGCAAAGAAAAACATTATTAAAAAGAAAACAAGGGCTTCCCCTGGTGGTCCAGTGGGTAAGGACACCGCCTTGCAGTGCAAGAGGCACCGCTTCGATCCCTGGCTTGGGAAGATCCCACGTGCCACGGAGCGGCTGGACAGATGTGTCCAATTACCGAGCCGGAGCTCTGGAGCGCATGCGCCCAGAGCCGGCGCTCTGCAACGACAGAAGCCACGGCAATGGGAGGCCCACAGGAGCCAAAGAACAAAGACGGATGAAAATAGAGAAATTAAAGACCAATAGAAGTGGTCCGCCCGCTCCCCTCCCTCCCCAACCTGACCCCCGCCCCAAAAATAAATAAATAAATAAATCTTAAAAAAAAAAAAAGAAAACAAGCCTCCATTTTAAGTCATGAGGAACTAGGAAGGAAATACAGTAAGAAGACAGAAAGAAGAACATACACCAAGTGTACCTTAAATTACTACTCAACACTATTCTCACCTTCAAAAGGTGGTCAATAAATTCAACAAACAGAACTCTATGACGATTCAGTTTAAAATTTGCAACATTTACCAGGCAAAATACTCTGATGGCTTGTGGGGGGTGTACGAAAAAGTCCTCTTAAGTTCCTCTGCTCCAAGTGAGGATGATGCCAGTTCTCTTAAACCAAGAGTGATGGCCTTCGAGATTAAGAAAAGGAAGTTCTGCAGGAGCTTGCCACCATTATCTGGTTTTGAAAAGCCTCTTTATGACAAGCAGCCTTTAACAAAAGAGGAAATGAAAGCTTGGCCTCAACCACCATGGTATCATATTCTTTTTTTAAATTAATATGTGACTCTTTGCCTAGAGGGGGACTACCTTGGTGGTACAATGGACAAGCATCCGCCTGTGAAAGAGCCCGCCACTCCATGGAGAGACTGAGGTGTCGAGGACACGGGCTTCATTAGTCCGTGCCACTGTCTGGGCTGGGATCAAGAGAAAGCTGCAGCCCATGCCGGCTGCCCTCACCCTGACACCTTCAGCAGAAAACAAGATACAACTACTCCTTAAAGATAAGCCTGAATAGGTTGGTGTGAAAGTCAGTGTACTAACCAGGGGCAGTAATGGCCTTTCCTACACTCTCAAATATACAGACAAAAGGAGACTCTGATGAAGAAATTACTCAAGATGGAGCCAGAGTGTTCACTGAGAAGGAAGCACAGCTAACACTGTTAGGGACAGAAATGGACTATGTTGAAGACAAATTATCCAGTGACTTTGTATACAGTAACCCAAACATTAAAGGAATGTGTGGCTGTGGAGAAAACTTTAACATGTGATTCCTCAGGGATACTAGGGCAACAGGCCCCAGGAGAGAAGTGGGCTGTGACTGTCACATGCTTAAGGTGTGTAATGTATGGGAAGGAAAATAAAATGATGCATTTAAAAACTTTAAATTTGAAAAAAAAAAAAAAGATGATTCTGTCTGTCAATGTTGGAGACACAGGTTTAATTCCCGTCTGGAAAGACTCTACATGCTGAGGAGCAACTAGCCCAAGCACCGCAAGTACTGAGCCCACATGTTTCAACCACGGAAGCCTGCGCGCCTACAGCCTGTGCTCTGCAACGAGAAGTCTGTGCAAAGCAACAGAGTAGCCCCTGCCTGGCTGCAACTAGAGAAAGCTTGCACACAGCAATAAAGATCCAGCACAACCACATAAATGAATAATTTTAAAAACCTCTTTATATATATAAAAACACTTTTGGGACTTCCCTAGTAGTCCAGTGGCTAAGACTCCATGCTCCCAATCCAGGTGGCCTGGGTTTGATCCCCAGTCCTAGGTGGCTCAAACGGTAAAGAATCTGCCTGCCAATGCAGAAACCACAGGAGATGCAGGTTTGATTCCTGGGTCGGGAAGATTCTCTGGAGAAGGAAATGGTAACCCACTCCAGTATTCTTGCCTAGGAAATCCCATAGAGAGAGACGTCTGGCAGCCTACATGGGGATCACAAGAGTCAGACACCACAGAATGTGCACACACACAGGGAATGAGAATCAACACGCTGCAATAAAAATCCCATATGCCACAATGAAAACAATCACATGTGCCGCAACTAAGACCCAAAACAGCCAAATAAATAATTTAAAATATACATATATATCTTCTCCTAGTACTTCAGACCTTCTCAATCTAGAGCCATCTTCTCTTTCAAATGATCCAAGATGTGCAAATCCAGGGTAAGTTGGCTGTAAAATGGCTGTCCCAGCCATTATGACATTTTTTTTCACTCAAGGTGAGGTAAAAACACAGACAGCAGCTGGACCTACCTCTGATTTTCTCTCACATGTTATTCAGATCACTTCCCTTCAGGCCCTGTCTTTCTTCACCTGTCATTCCTCTGACATCCTGCTATGCGTGCTCCTCTATCCCAATTGTATTCACAAGGGCCAGTCTTGGACTGACTTATTTCATCCACGCCTTTACTTGTTCTGGCTAAGTTTACTGATAAAATGTCCTCTTCATTCACTAATAACTATCTTCTAGATCATTTAAAAACTTTAAATTTAAAAAAAAAAAAAAGATGATTCTGTCTGTCAATGTTGGAGACACAGGTTTAATTCCCGTCTGGAAAGACTCTACATGCTGAGGAGCAACTAGCCCAAGCACCGCAAGTACTGAGCCCACATGTTTCAACCACGGAAGCCTGCGCGCCTACAGCCTGTGCTCTGCAACGAGAAGTCTGTGCAAAGCAACAGAGTAGCCCCTGCCTGGCTGCAACTAGAGAAAGCTTGCACACAGCAATAAAGATCCAGCACAACCACATAAATGAATAATTTTAAAAACCTCTTTATATATATAAAAACACTTTTGGGACTTCCCTGGTAGTCCAGTGGCTAAGACTCCATGCTCCCAATGCAGGGGCCTGGGTTTGATCCCCAGTCCTAGGTGGCTCAAACGGTAAAGAATCTGCCTGCCAATGCAGAAACCACAGGAGATGCAGGTTTGATTCCTGGGTCGGGAAGATTCTCTGGAGAAGGAAATGGTAACCCACTCCAGTATTCTTGCCTAGGAAATCCCATAGAGAGAGACGTCTGGCAGCCTACATGGGGATCACAAGAGTCAGACACCACAGAATGTGCACACACACAGGGAATGAGAATCAACACGCTGCAATAAAAATCCCATATGCCACAATGAAAACAATCACATGTGCCGCAACTAAGACCCAAAACAGCCAAATAAATAATTTAAAATATACATATATATCTTCTCCTAGTACTTCAGACCTTCTCAATCTAGAGCCATCTTCTCTTTCAAATGATCCAAGATGTGCAAATCCAGGGTAAGTTGGCTGTAAAATGGCTGTCCCAGCCATTATGACATTTTTTTTCACTCAAGGTGAGGTAAAAACACAGACAGCAGCTGGACCTACCTCTGATTTTCTCTCACATGTTATTCAGATCACTTCCCCCTTCAGGCCCTGTCTTTCTTCACCTGTCATTCCTCTGACATCCTGCTATGCGTGCTCCTCTATCCCAATTGTATTCACAAGGGCCAGTCTTGGACTGACTTATTTCATCCACGCCTTTACTTGTTCTGGCTAAGTTTACTGATAAAATGTCCTCTTCATTCACTAATAACTATCTTCTAGATCATTCTCCTTCTTGTGTCATTTTCAATTTTTCTTGCTTCTAAAGTCTTTTTAGAAGGTTACTTTGCAAAGAACAAACACTTTTATCTTGAAATATACCACCAACCACACTTTCCTGCCTTTTCTTGTAAGAAATACATTTTTAGATTTTATCCCCTAAAAGACAGTGTTCGCGTTATTCCTGTCTTCAGCCAAGTATGAGTTTAAATACTTCTACATGATGCCCTTACACTAAGCAGACCACAACCAAGGTTTTCAGGATACTGTACTATATCCTGAATGATGCTCTGACCATCATTCTTTCCTGAGCCCTCCGAGTTAAAAATAAGAGAGATGGACAAAAAAAATCCAGAAGCACTGGCATATCCATATGACAAGAGGTCTGAAGACCTAGGCTCCTCTCAAGATGTATCAGATAAGTAGAAAAAGGAACAGAAAAGAGAAGTCATGAACAGAGAGGAGAGAATGGAAAGGAGAACGAGGCAATCTCCTCAAAAAACTAATGGGGGAGGGGCTTCCCTGGTGGTTCAGTGGATAGAGTTCGCCTTTCAGTGAAAGGGGCACCAGTTCTATCCCTGGCAAAGGAAGATCCCACGTGCCGCGGAGCAGCTGGACCAGTGTGTCCAATTATGAGCCAGCGCTCTGGAGCACATGCACCCAGAATCGGTGCTCTGCAAAGAGGGGCCACTGCAATGGGAGGCCCACACATGCCAAAGAATAAAAGACTGATGAAAATAAATATATATATAAAAATGAAATAAAAGAGGTATGATGGGGAAAAAAAAAAAACTGGCTTCCCTGGTGGTCCAGTGGGTAAAGAGTCCGTCCTGCAGTGCAGGGGGACCAGTTGGATCCCTGGCAGGGGAGGATCCCATGTGCCGTGCAGCAGCGGTGTGTCCGATTACCAGCCAGTGCTCTGGAGCGCATGCGCCCAGAGCCAGTGCTTGCAACGAGAGGTCACTGCAATGAGAGGCCCACACAGGCCGAAAAATAAAGAAAAATAAATAAAAAATCAATAAAGGCTAAAATTAAAAAAAAAAAAAAAAAAAAACTAATGGGGAAAAAACCAGCAGTGAGAGATTCCAGAGCACGTGAAGCCACATATCCAAACAAGAAGGTTCACTTTCAACCAGACACTTACCGTGTTGCATTTTGTACCACACACCACTTGCCTATGATTCAGCCACTGAGATGCAAACACTTTATTAAGGGTCCCAAGGTGAAACTCTCTCTCCTTCAGGAGACTGGGAAGTTGCTGTGCTGCATAACCATGCAACACTCGAGAGTAGCTGGTTTCATCCTGTAGCCTGACTTCTCGGTTCTTTACATAGCAAACTAAGGATCTCTTCACTTGGGGGAGTCTTTTCCTTTTGTGAAGTAAGTGATCCCAGCCAAACTGTGGAGAGCAAAAGGAGAAATCAGGGCTTTGGCTACCTTTTTCAGAATAAAGGATCCTACGGTATTACAGAAACCACCAAGAACTCATCCTGCAGGATTTACCTATAACAGAAACATAAACACAGTGGGACAGAAGGCAATCTCAAAGGACGGCTGAGCTGAAAAGATGCTGCTCATAGTCATACTCATGGGAAATACGGGCTTGGAAGACAAAGGAATGAAAGCAGAAAAGGACAAAGGTTTTTAAGGCCTTTTACAAGTGAAGGATTCAGGTTCCTTAAACCTATCCCTGATAGGGAAGGGAATGAAGGGCCGAGCGATTACCACTATACAGGCCTAGGCTACATCTTTAATGGTCTCCCTTCTCCCTCTCAACCTTGTACCCTACGCGGAACATGGTAAGTGCGGCCCAAGAAACCCAAGTGGGGTCCCAGGTCTTTCAGGGATGCCCTAGCAATGGTTGTCTGCTTGTCACCAGGTTCGAACAATCAAACACCAACTGGGGGCTTCCCTGGTGGTCCAGTGGGTAAGGACACCGCCTTGCAGTGCAAGGGGCGCCGGTTCGAGCCCTGGCCTGGGAAGATCCCACGTGTCGCGGAGCGGCTGGACCGATGTGTCCAATCACCGAGCCGGAGCTCTGGAGCGCATGCGCCCAGAGCCGGCGCTCTGCAACGACGGGGCCACCGCGATGGGAGACCCACAAGAGCCAAAGAACAAAGATGGAGGAAAATGGAGAAATGAAAGATCAATAGAAGTGTAGCCCGCCTGCTCCCCTCCCTCCCCCCCCCACCCCCACCAAAATAAATAAATAAATCTTAAAAAAAAAAAAAAAAACACCAACTGGGTGGGAGGCACGGGAAATCTGAATCTGGAGACTCAGACTCAGAGAGTGGGCCAGGGTGATGTCCTGGAATTGATGTGTTTTGGGGGGTCCGAGGGCGAAAGCGCCCAGCTTGGGGCTTGGGTATCCATAGGGAGGCTCGTCCCTATGAGAGACGCAATTATCTCTGTGCCCCGGTTGCTGGATGGTGGGCTCCTCTTTCCGTCCCTTAGGACGAGCTTAGGCGAGGTTTTGTTCCCGAGTCTCCTCGACTTCCGTTTCCATTCCTCCGAAACCCAGACTGTTTTCTCTTCGAGCTCTATTCCCGCCGGTATATCTCCCCGGAACAGGTCTCATTTTCAAGTTCCCTTTAGTTCCTGACCCTACAGACCAGGGCTCGCTCCACGCCCCTCCGCACACCACCTTCCCCAGCTCCTCCCCCCCGACCTTGGGCCTCGTGCCGGTTCCCGAATTGCGAACCGGATCCTCTGGGTGCCTCGGCCGTGTCGCCCGGGGGCGGCCTCGCATGCTGCTCATAGTCATACTCATGGGAAATACGGGCTTGGAAGACAAAGGAATGAAAGCAGAAAAGGACAAAGGTTTTTAAGGCCTTTTACAAGTGAAGGATTCAGGTTCCTTAAACCTATCCCTGATAGGGAAGGGAATGAAGGGCCGAGCGATTACCACTATACAGGCCTAGGCTACATCTTTAATGGTCTCCCTTCTCCCTCTCAACCTTGTACCCTACGCGGAACATGGTAAGTGCGGCCCAAGAAACCCAAGTGGGGTCCCAGGTCTTTCAGGGATGCCCTAGCAATGGTTGTCTGCTTGTCACCAGGTTCGAACAATCAAACACCAACTGGGGGCTTCCCTGGTGGTCCAGTGGGTAAGGACACCGCCTTGCAGTGCAAGGGGCGCCGGTTCGAGCCCTGGCCTGGGAAGATCCCACGTGTCGCGGAGCGGCTGGACCGATGTGTCCAATCACCGAGCCGGAGCTCTGGAGCGCATGCGCCCAGAGCCGGCGCTCTGCAACGACGGGGCCACCGCGATGGGAGACCCACAAGAGCCAAAGAACAAAGATGGAGGAAAATGGAGAAATGAAAGATCAATAGAAGTGTAGCCCGCCTGCTCCCCTCCCTCCCCACCCCACCCCCACCAAAATAAATAAATAAATCTTAAAAAAAAAAAAAAAAACACCAACTGGGTGGGAGGCACGGGAAATCTGAATCTGGAGACTCAGACTCAGAGAGTGGGCCAGGGTGATGTCCTGGAATTGATGTGTTTTGGGGGGTCCGAGGGCGAAAGCGCCCAGCTTGGGGCTTGGGTATCCATAGGGAGGCTCGTCCCTATGAGAGACGCAATTATCTCTGTGCCCCGGTTGCTGGATGGTGGGCTCCTCTTTCCGTCCCTTAGGACGAGCTTAGGCGAGGTTTTGTTCCCGAGTCTCCTCGACTTCCGTTTCCATTCCTCCGAAACCCAGACTGTTTTCTCTTCGAGCTCTATTCCCGCCGGTATATCTCCCCGGAACAGGTCTCATTTTCAAGTTCCCTTTAGTTCCTGACCCTACAGACCAGAGCTCGCTCCACGCCCCTCCGCACACCACCTTCCCCAGCTCCTCCCCCCCGACCTTGGGCCTCGTGCCGGTTCCCGAATTGCGAACCGGATCCTCTGGGTGCCTCGGCCGTGTCGCCCGGGGGCGGCCTCGCATCCCTCACCTGTGGGCCCTGAGCGTCGCTCCCAGCTCCCGGCGAGGCGGGCGCTTTCCGCTTCCTGCTAGCTGCTTTCCGGGCCATAATGGGCTGCGCCGCCGCGGCCCCGCAGCCACATGGGGCGGGGGAAGCGCGGGGGAGCAAGACGGCGGGTCATATACTGGGCCCCGGGGCCGCGCACCTTAGTGCGCCCGGAAAATGGTCCTGACCCCGGGCGGTAGCAGAAGGAAAGGCAGAGCCGGCAGAAAGGAAGGAGGGAGGGAGGACCGGGGCAGGGAAAGGGAAAGGGAAGGGGAGGGGGAGACGGGCACCCGGGGCTTTCAGACGACCAGGTCTAGAAAGGACGGCAAGCGGCTGGAACCAAAACACTCCCTCCGTTTCGCCCGCGGTCCGTCACCCTCGCGCAGCCGCACTTCCTAGCGCGTCGCCACGGAGACGCTGCCTGGAGAGAAGGGCGGGGTGTAGAGCCAAGTTCGCGGGGGTTGCTGAGCTGCTGCCCGCTCTTTTTCAACCGCCGGCCGTTTGGAGGCCGCTTGCAAAGGAGGGCAGAGGTTCCGGCCGCCGACGCGGGAGCCCCACCCGCCCATCCGCGAACAACCGGAAGTGAGGACAATGAGCCTTGCCCGGGGAAGGAATCCCTCCCAACACGCGTTTATCCCGGGAGTCGTCACTGGTTATTGCCCATTGAGCCCTGTATGCTTCCGCGAAACTTTGAATCTGAGCCCTGGCGCCCAGGGCTGGGCACTGTAAGAGGAGGCGTTAATTTCCTCTCCCCACCCTTGGTGGCTCAGACGGTAAAGAATCTTAACTGCAGTATAAGACCAAAGTTCAATCCCGGGGTCAGGACGATCCCCTGGAAAGGCTCCGGCTACTCAATGCAGTATTCTTGCCTGAAGAATTCCATGGACAGAGGAGCTTGGAGGGCTACAGTCCATGGGGTCACAAAAGAGCCAGACCCAATGAGCGAGGAACACTTCACCCCAACCTGCAAGGTGGAGTCTGGCTCAAAATCCACGCCAGCATGTCCAGACTTTCACACTAGAGAACCTACCCTGCGTGGCCCAATGAGCCCAGGTCCCCCCAACACCCGCCCTAGGGAGCTCTCAGGCTTTATTTCCCCCTCAAGTCTTTCCCCTTCCCTGGCCACCTCGCTCGCCTGACGTCCTCTGCCCTATTCGCGATGGCTCCTGCAGTCGTTCCTCCTTTAGCTGCTGCGTGGGACCTCGCCTCCCTTTTAAGGAGGTCACACGGTGCTTTGTGCTCTACAAAATAGGCTCTCCCGCTCTCCCGGTAATTTGTTTTTCTTACGTTCCCCATGCAGTCTTAAGGTGAGCGCTGTAATGAACAGGGGACTGCCACTGCCTGTCTCTCCCCTTGGGCCCAGGTTGCCTCTCCATCAGGCTACCCTGGGTGAAAATCTGAACCGCAGAGAAAAGAGGAACTTTTGACCTGTCAGTCCAGTTTCAGAAGGGTCTGGAGGGATCTGAGTGCCAGCCCCCACCTTTCTTAAGGCAAAGAAATCCTTGGAGGAAGCAGGGAGCTTCCTGTGGGGCCTCAGGCTGTAGTGCCCAGTTACCTGCAGATCCCTTCAGACTTCAGGCTTCATACCTCCAGGGAACTCTGTTGGCCCATCTCAAGTTCTGCACATGAAGAGATTTGGATTTCTTTTCCAAGCCAAACCAAAGATCAGATTGAGACAGTGTCCTCTTCCATCCCAAATCTGCACTGCCACTGATCCCTAATACCATTTTGGGAAAGGCAGCCCCATCTTTACTTGGTCAGGTCTAACCCTTAAGAGGCATACACACAGTGTGTGGATCAGAAGTGGGTCAGCATCATTTTTTAAGCCTGGTTGTTCCAGTTCTGTCTTGCCTCACAATGGCCTGGATGACCCAGGAGCTCATTGGGCAAGAGTCTGGAATTCCTTTGAGAATCTCAAGGCTCCTGTTGAGCTGTGCTTAGATCTTGGTCTCCTCTGCGGGTGTCACAGACTGTAGGCTTATCCTGGAAGTTGGTGCGCTTCATCTGGATGTGCCAGGACTTATCCCTGAATGTCCCTTCCAGCATTGCTCACCATTTCTGTGGAAATGAAGATTCATTTGGAAGTTAGTTGTTGTTGTTCAGTTGCTAAGTTGTGTCCAACTAACAGAACCTAACAGAAATGAGTGTTTTTGTTAACCCAGAGTGATTCACAAGAATATTCATAGTAACTTTATTCACAATAGCCCAAAGTTGGAAATAGTTCAAACGTCAATCAATAGTAAAAAGGATTAACTGAGGGTTCCTGTGACCTCTTCAGGTTTGGTAATTTGCCATAATGGCTCACTGAACCATGGGAAATAAATACTATTACTGGTTTATTGTAAGGGATATTAGGGGCTTCCCAGGTGACTCAGTTTAGTCTCTCAGTCGTGTTTGACTCTTTGTGACCCCAGGAACTGGAACACGACAAGTTTCATGCAGTCTTAAGGACGCGAGAAAGGGACCACTTGTCTCCCTTGGGCCCAGGTTGCCTCTCCATCAGGCTACCCTGGGTGAAAATCTGAACCGCAGAGAAAGAGGAACTTTTGACCTGTCAGTCCAGTTTCAGAAGGGTCTGGAGGGATCTGAGTGCCAGCCCCCACCTTTCTTAAGGCAAAGAAATCCTTGGAGGAAGCAGGGAGCTTCCTGTGGGGCCTCAGGCTGTAGTGCCCAGTTACCTGCAGATCCCTTCAGACTTCAGGCTTCATACCTCCAGGGAACTCTGTTGGCCCATCTCAAGTTCTGCACATGAAGAGATTTGGATTTCTTTTCCAAGCCAAACCAAAGATCAGATTGAGACAGTGTCCTCTTCCATCCCAAATCTGCACTGCCACTGATCCCTAATACCATTTTGGGAAAGGCAGCCCCATCTTTACTTGGTCAGGTCTAACCCTTAAGAGGCATACACACAGTGTGTGGATCAGAAGTGGGTCAGCATCATTTTTTAAGCCTGGTTGTTCCAGTTCTGTCTTGCCTCACAATGGCCTGGATGACCCAGGAGCTCATTGGGCAAGAGTCTGGAATTCCTTTGAGAATCTCAAGGCTCCTGTTGAGCTGTGCTTAGATCTTGGTCTCCTCTGCGGGTGTCACAGACTGTAGGCTTATCCTGGAAGTTGGTGCGCTTCATCTGGATGTGCCAGGACTTATCCCTGAATGTCCCTTCCAGCATTGCTCACCATTTCTGTGGAAATGAAGATTCATTTGGAAGTTAGTTGTTGTTGTTCAGTTGCTAAGTTGTGTCCAACTAACAGAACCTAACAGAAATGAGTGTTTTTGTTAACCCAGAGTGATTCACAAGAATATTCATAGTAACTTTATTCACAATAGCCCAAAGTTGGAAATAGTTCAAACGTCAATCAATAGTAAAAAGGATTAACTGAGGGTTCCTGTGACCTCTTCAGGTTTGGTAATTTGCCATAATGGCTCACTGAACCATGGGAAATAAATACTATTACTGGTTTATTGTAAGGGATATTAGGGGCTTCCCAGGTGACTCAGTTTAGTCTCTCAGTCGTGTTTGACTCTTTGTGACCCCAGGAACTGGAACACGACAAGCTTTCCTGCCCTGCACCATATCCTGGAGCTGAGTCATGTCCATTGACTCAGTGGTGCCATCCAGCCATCTCATCCTCTGTCGTCCCCTTCTCCTTTGGTCTTCTGTTTTTCTCAACATAAGGGTCTTTTCCGGTGAGTCGGCTCTTCACATCAAGTGAACAAAATATTGGAGCTTCAGCTTCAGCTTCATTCCTTCCATTGAGTATTCAGGGTTGATTTCCTTTAGGATTGACTGGTTTGATCTCCTTGTGGTCCAAGGGACTCTCAAGAGTCTTCTCCAACATCACTGTGCAAAGGCATCAGTTCTTCAGCACTCAGTTTTCTCTATGGTCCAACTCTCACATCCATACATGACCACTGAGCAAACCATAGCTTTGACTGTATGAACTTCTGTCAGTAAAGTGATGTCTCTGCTTTTGAATAGACTGTCTAGGTTGTCATTGCTTTTCTTCCAAGGAGCAAGCATCTTTTTAATCTCACAGCTCCATCCACAGTGATTTTGGAGCCCCCCAAAATAAAGTCTATCACTGTTTCCATTGTTTACCAATTTATTTGCCATGAAGTGATGGGACTGGATGCCATGATCTTAATGCTTTGAATGTTGAGTTTTAGGCCAGTTTTTCCACTCTTCTCTTTCACCTTCATCAAGAAGCTCTTTTGGGGCTTCCCTGGTGGTCCAGTGGGAAGGACACCGCCTTGCAGTGCAAGGGGCACCACTTCGATCCCTGGCCTGGGAAGATCCCACGTGCCGCGGAGCGGCTGGACTGACGTGTCTAATTGCCGAGCTGGAGCTCTGAGCGCATGCACCCAGAGCCGGTGCTCTGCGACAGCAGAGGCCACCGTGATGGGAGGCCCACACAGGCCAAAGAACAAAGATGGATGAAAATGGACAAATGAAAGACCAATAGAAGTGGCCCGCCTGCTCCCCTCCCTCCCCACCCCACCCCCACCAAAATAAATAAATAAATAAATCTTTAAAAAATAAAAAAAAAAGAGGAAGTTCTTTAGTTCCTCTTTGCTTTCTTCCACAAGGATGGTGTCATCTGCATACCTGAAGTTATTGATATTTCCCCTGGAAATCTTGATTCCAGTTTGTGCTCAGTGGCTCAGTGGTAAATAATCTCCCTGCCAATGCAAGAGCCACAGGAGGTGCTAGTTTGATCCCTGGATTAGGAAGATCCCCTTGAGGAGAAAATGGTAACCCCCTTCAGTATTTTTGATTGGAAAATTCCATGGACAGAGAAGCCTGGTGGGCTACAGTCCATGGAATCGCAAAGAGTTGGACATGATTGAGCATGCACACATAAGGGCTGTTAGAAAAGGATACAGGGCTTCCCTGGTGGTCCAGTGAGTAAGGACACCGCCTTGCAGTGCAAGGGGCACTGGTTCGATCCCTGGCCTGGGAAGATCCCATGTGCCGTGAAGAGGCTGGACCGATGTGTCTAATACTGAGCCAGAGCTCTGGAGTGCATGTGCCCAGAGCCAGTGCTCTGCAACAAGAGAGGCCACTGCAATGAGAGGCCCACACAGGCCAAAGAACAAAGATAAATAAATGAAAGATCAATAGAAGTAGTCACACACACAAAAAAAGGATACAAATAAACAGCCAGATGAAGAGGAACATGAGATCTGGAAGGGTCCTGAGCATGCAAACTTCTGTCCCCATGTATTTTGGGGTGTTCCACCTGTATGGCATGTGGATATGTTCATCAATTTGGAAGGTTTCCAAACCCTATATTTCAGAGTTTATATGGAGGTTCTTCTTCTTCTTTTTTTTTTTTTTTGGCCTCTTTTATTGATTGATTAATTGATTTTCATCCATCTTTATCCTTTGACCTGTGTGGGCCTCCCATTGCAGTGACCTCTCTCGTTGAAGAATACCGACTCTGGGTGCATGCATTCCAGAGCGCTGGCTCACAATTGGACACACTGGTTCAGCTGCTCCACGGCGCATGGGATCCTCCTGGGCCAGGGATCAAACTGGTGCCCCCTACACTGCAAGGCAGACTCTTTACCCTCTGGACCACCAGGGAAGCCACTATATGGAGGTTCTGTTGTAGTGAGTGAGTGAAAGTCTCTGAGTCAAGTCCAACTCTTTGCAGCCCTATGGACAATCCATGGGATTCTCCAGGTGAGAATACTGGAGTAGGCTACTATTTCCTTCTCCATTTCCTTCTGTTTCAGGGAGGAAACCAATTCTGATTCCATGTTGGAAACTGTTTCTTTGAGTTACTTTCAGTTGCTTTTATTATTATAGTCATATTTAATAGTTTGCCTCAAAGGACCCTGCCCCTCTATTCACTTGACTGTGAATTAAAATGCCTTTTTTCAGTTCATAGGAGATAATCTGACCCTGCTCAACTGTGAATAGAAGAGATTAACACATCTCTTCCAAGGCTGGCCATTCCTTTGGAGACGTTTTTCAAGACTGAAGACCCTTTCACTTTACTTCCCCACTGCCTCTCACCCTCTGTTCTGCCTTTTGACTTTATCTTCTCATTGCTTCTTTCTCTCTGACCTATAAAATAATCTGGCACCCAGACCCTGATAAGATGGTTATTCTGAGGCGCTAGACTGCCATTTTCTCTGTCAGCTGCTTTCAGAATAAAGTAATTTTCCTTGCCTCAATACCTGGTCTCTCGGATTCATTGATTTGTTGTGCAGCGAGCAGAGCAATCTTGGACTCTGTAACAGTTCCATTATATAGACATGATTGATTAAACCATTAGTCATTGATAATTAAGAGTTCCCAGTCCCACTCCTCTTCCTGAGGGTTTGGAGGGTTGAAAGTTTCAACATACTAATTGTAAGGTTGGTTCCCCTGGCAAACAGCTCCCATTTTATCTAGGGGCCCATCTATCTATCTATCTATCTATCTAGTTATAATAATATATATATATATAATTTCTTTCTTTATTTTTGGCTGTGCTGGGTCTTCATTGAGGCGCAGGCTTTTCTTTCATTGCAGACTGCAGAAGCTACTCTTTAGTTGTCATACGCAAGCTTCTCATTAATGTGACTTCTCTTGTTGCAGAGCATGTGTTCTAGGGCATGCGGGTTTTGTTGTTGCATCACAGGGGCTCAGTAGTTGTAGCTCCCGTGCTCTAGAGCACAGGCTCACAGGCTTAGTTGCTCTGAGGCCTGTGGGATTCTCCCAGAACAAGGAACATTAGCAGGTGGATTCTTTACTGCTGAGCCACCAGGGAAGCCCTAGGGGCCTATTTAGAGCTAATTCTCATTAACGTAAACTCAAGTATGGTTGAAAGGGGCTTATTATGAATAAGAAAACCTTCTCATCTAACCATTATCATTTACTAAATTACAAGAGTGTTAGGAGCTCTTGCATTGTGAGTCAGAGATAAAACCAAATATATATATACATATATATATGTGTGTGTGTGTGTGTATAATAGTATGACAATATTACAGTAATGTATGCTTGCTAAATCGCTTCAATCACATTTGACTCTTTGCAACCCCACAGGCTGTAACCCACCAGGCCCCTCTGTCCATGGGATTCTCCAGGCAAGAATACTGGAGTGGGTTGCCATGCCCTCCTCCAGGGGATCTTCCAAACCCAGGGATGAAACCAGCATCTCTTATGTCTCCTGCATTGGTAGGCAGATTCTTTACTACTAGCACCATGTAGGAAGCTCATATTAATAGAAGTCAAAATAGTCATTATTCTTAGTGGTTATTAACTGAGAAGAGAAGGCAAGGAGACATCTGGTGTGTTGGAAATGTCCCTGTCTTGATCTTGGTGGTGATTATACTAGTGAACACATATATGAAATTTCATCAAACTGTAGATTTAAGAATTGTGCAGTTTATGTAAATATATATCAATATAGAGAAATAAACATTCTGTGGGAATTTCCTGGTGTTTCAGTGGTTAGGCCTTTGTACTTCCTTCCACTGTAGTGGGCACAGGTTCAGTCCCTGGTCAGGGAACTAAGATCCTTCATGCTGTGTAGAGCAACCAGAAAAAAAGAGAAACATTCTAAATTCTTTCACCTGGATTCTTCCTCTGTACTTAATAAGAGACAATCCAGCTAGGACGGGGACAATTTTTAAAACTGTAGCCATAGACTGAGATGAACCTGAGAGGACATTAAATTTACCACTTTGCCTTCTGGACTCTCTCCAGACGTATAAAAACCTGGGAATCACCTTTGCCTCTTTCAACTCATACCCTCTCACATATTCACACATCTCTTCCATCACCAAGCCTTAATTATCTTATAAGTGTCTTGAGTCAATTCGCATCTCTCCATTATCCTTGTCCAAGTCTGTCACCTATCTACTGATTCCTCCACCTGTGAAGGTCTCCTCGAAGAACTACCAACATCCACTCTTACCTCTTTTGCTATTCTGTTCTGCATTCTGCAGAGTTTTTTAAATGAAAATTTGACTCAGATATCCCTATTTTCTTGGGCTTTCCTGGTGACTCAGAAGGTAGAGTCTACTGGGTTCAATCTCTGGGTCAGAAAGACTCCCCTGGAGAAGGGAACAGCACCCCATTCCAGTGTTTTTGCCTGGAAAATTCCGTGGACAGAGGAGCCTGGTGGGCTACAGTCCGTGGGATCTGGACACAACTGAGCGACTAACACTTTCCCTATTCTCACCTCCAGGTTAGCTTTCTTCAATATCTTTCTCTTGTTTTTCGGATAAAGATAAAATCCTTAACGTGGCCTATAAGAATTTGTATAATCTGGTTCCTAACGACTCCAGCCACATTTCATACCGTACTCTTCCTAAATCATTTTATTCTTAGTGGTTATTAACTGAGAAGAGAAGGCAAGGAGACATCTGGTGTGTTGGAAATGTCCCTGTCTTGATCTTGGTGGTGATTATACTAGTGAACACATATATGAAATTTCATCAAACTGTAGATTTAAGAATTGTGCAGTTTATGTAAATATATATCAATATAGAGAAATAAACATTCTGTGGGAATTTCCTGGTGTTTCAGTGGTTAGGCCTTTGTACTTCCTTCCACTGTAGTGGGCACAGGTTCAGTCCCTGGTCAGGGAACTAAGATCCTTCATGCTGTGTAGAGCAACCAGAAAAAAAGAGAAACATTCTAAATTCTTTCACCTGGATTCTTCCTCTGTACTTAATAAGAGACAATCCAGCTAGGACGGGGACAATTTTTAAAACTGTAGCCATAGACTGAGATGAACCTGAGAGGACATTAAATTTACCACTTTGCCTTCTGGACTCTCTCCAGACGTATAAAAACCTGGGAATCACCTTTGCCTCTTTCAACTCATACCCTCTCACATATTCACACATCTCTTCCATCACCAAGCCTTAATTATCTTATAAGTGTCTTGAGTCAATTCGCATCTCTCCATTATCCTTGTCCAAGTCTGTCACCTATCTACTGATTCCTCCACCTGTGAAGGTCTCCTCGAAGAACTACCAACATCCACTCTTACCTCTTTTGCTATTCTGTTCTGCATTCTGCAGAGTTTTTTAAATGAAAATTTGACTCAGATATCCCTATTTTCTTGGGCTTTCCTGGTGACTCAGAAGGTAGAGTCTACTGGGTTCAATCTCTGGGTCAGAAAGACTCCCCTGGAGAAGGGAACAGCACCCCATTCCAGTGTTTTTGCCTGGAAAATTCCGTGGACAGAGGAGCCTGGTGGGCTACAGTCCGTGGGATCTGGACACAACTGAGCGACTAACACTTTCCCTATTCTCACCTCCAGGTTAGCTTTCTTCAATATCTTTCTCTTGTTTTTCGGATAAAGATAAAATCCTTAACGTGGCCTATAAGAATTTGTATAATCTGGTTCCTAACGACTCCAGCCACATTTCATACCGTACTCTTCCTCCTCTCTCAGGTCCAGTCATACTGACTCTCTTTCAGTTCTTCCTAACCAAAATGTTCCCTCTTCCCACCCAGCCTGGGCACAGCTTTACCTCTATTTAATTCACTCTTTCTGACTCTTTGCTGTTGTAATACTAGTCATTCTATGGATCTCAGTGAACACATCACTCGCTTGGATTAGTTGTAATTGTTCCCGTCCGTATTACTCAGTTTCATAGCACCGTATGCTTCTCCATTGTAGCACTTAACACAATTAGAATTTTACACTTATTTGTGTGATTAGTTGGTTAGTGTCTGTCTCCCCCAGTAGAATGTAAGTGCCTCAAGAGCAAGGATTATGGTTATTTTTGCTACCTTTGTATCTCCAGTGCCTAGCATATGCTAGTACTCAACAAATATTTGTTGAATGAATGGATAAATCCATGAATGAGTGCAATTTGAAACTTCCTCCCGAGATTAATGTGTACCTTGTTCATCCACTCATTTCAGCATCTAATAAGAATTGTTCATTCTTAGTAAATAATTTCTTAGACCTGAGGATCACCTTTTCTGTGACTGGTCTCCTCCTATCATCACTCATCTTTCAACCTGGCTAAGAAACTCTTCCTCTTTGCCCACACAGAAACTGCTCATGGATAATTTGTCACATTGTATTGTAATGACCTGTTTTCTCTTCCAATAAGTCTGTCTCTCCTAGTTTGAGAGTTACTGAAGCAAAAGTGAAAGTTGCTCAGTCACATCCAGCTCTTGGGACCCCATGAACTATTATAGCCCATCAGGTTCCTCTGTCCATGGGATTTTCCAGGCAAGAATACTGGAGTGGGTTTCCATTTTCTTCTCCAGGGGATCTTCCCAACTCAGGGATTGAACCCAGGTCTCCTGCGTTGAAAGCAGATTCTTTACTGTCTGAGACACTAGGGAACCCCATGACACCCTTCCTTATCTCCACATCCCTAGTGCCTAGGAACATCCCTAGATGTTGGATGATTGAATGAAGAGTAAGTCAAATGTATGTTTTACAAAGTCCTCTAGGCACGTTCATAGTGGTGTTAACAGTAGGTACAGAGAAAAGACTGTGATGAGAGTAATGCTGTAATAACTTGCTTCCAGAATCTTGAGTAAATCTATGTACTTATTTAAAATAGCTTTTTTTCCTAATTGAAAAACGTGTTCAAAGTTCAAACTTTATAAATCAAGGAGGGAAACGATAGACACAAAAGAGACTTCCCTGGTAGTCCACTGGTTAAGAATACGCCTTTCAACGTGGGAGACACAGGTTTGATCCCTGGTCTGGGAACTTAGGTCCCATATGCTGTGGGGCAACTAAGTCCGCACACCACAACTACAGAGCCCAGGCGCCTCAACTAGAGAGAAGTCTGAACACCACAAGGAAAGAACCCACGTGATGCAATGAAGATCCTGTGTGCTGCAACGAAGACCTGACATGACCAAGAATTAAATAAATAAATATTTTAAAAAGAAAGACACAAAAATAAACCACCCATAATTCCACCCTCCAGATAACCACTGTTTACATCTTGTTGTTTGATCTTATAATTCTTTTTTTGTATGCAACTGTATCTGTGTTTATGTATCCATAGATGGTTCTTTGAGAAGATTGTTTCAAACTGTACTATGTTTTTAAATTTTATTCATTTATTTATGTTGGCTGTGCTAGGTTTTTTTTTTTTTTTTGGCTGCATTGGGTCTTAGTTGTAGCATGTGGGCTCTAGTTTCCTGACCAGGGATCGAACCAGGGCCCCCTGCATTGGGAGCACAGAGTCTTAGCCACTGGATCATCAGGGAATTCCCCTATGCTAGGTTTTTGTTGCTTCACAGGCTTTTCTCTAGTTGTGGCAAGTGGGGTTAACTCTCTAGTTGCAGTGCACAGGCTTCTCATTACCATGGCCTCTCTTGTTGCGGAGCACAGGCTCTAGGGTTTCAGTAGTTGTGGATTCCGGATTCTAGAGCACAGGATCAATAGTTGTGACCCATGGGCTTAGCTGCTCCCTGGCATATGAGAATCTTCTCCGGTCAAGGATCGAACCTGTGTCTACTGCATTGGCAGGTGAATTCTTTACCACTGAACCACCAGGGAAACCCTAAACTATACTATTTTATGTTTTTAAATAAAGCCCCCAATAATTCCTTCACTTCCAAACCTCCAAATCAGCTCACTCACAATGCAATGTGCTGCAGGAAGCCCATCACTGTTCAGGGTACCAAGAACCTGCCTATTTCTTAGTTTCTCTCTGTCTTGGTTTTGCCAGGAAGAAGTGACATGAAATGCTATAAAATACTTTAATACTCTGGGCAAATTGAATTGTGTTATACATACTTACTAACAGTAATTCCTCTTGTTTCTTTGCATAGATTCTTTGGAACAAACTAAGCAGATGTTGCCACAACACATTTCCCTTAATATGTGGGAGACACAGGTTTGATCCCTGGTCTGGGAACTTAGGTCCCATATGCTGTGGGGCAACTAAGTCCGCACACCACAACTACAGAGCCCAGGCGCCTCAACTAGAGAGAAGTCTGAACACCACAAGGAAAGAACCCACGTGATGCAATGAAGATCCTGTTTGCTACAACGAAGACCTGACATGACCAAGAATTAAATAAATAAATATTTTAAAAAGAAAGACACAAAAATAAACCACCCATAATTCCACCCTCCAGATAACCACTGTTTACATCTTGTTGTTTGATCTTATAATTCTTTTTTTGTATGCAACTGTATCTGTGTTTATGTATCCATAGATGGTTCTTTGAGAAGATTGTTTCAAACTGTACTATGTTTTTAAATTTTATTCATTTATTTATGTTGGCTGTGCTAGGTTTTTTTTTTTTTTTTGGCTGCATTGGGTCTTAGTTGTAGCATGTGGGCTCTAGTTTCCTGACCAGGGATCGAACCAGGGCCCCCTGCATTGGGAGCACAGAGTCTTAGCCACTGGATCATCAGGGAATTCCCCTATGCTAGGTTTTTGTTGCTTCACAGGCTTTTCTCTAGTTGTGGCAAGTGGGGTTAACTCTCTAGTTGCAGTGCACAGGCTTCTCATTACCATGGCCTCTCTTGTTGCGGAGCACAGGCTCTAGGGTTTCAGTAGTTGTGGATTCCGGATTCTAGAGCACAGGATCAATAGTTGTGACCCATGGGCTTAGCTGCTCCCTGGCATATGAGAATCTTCTCCGGTCAAGGATCGAACCTGTGTCTACTGCATTGGCAGGTGAATTCTTTACCACTGAACCACCAGGGAAACCCTAAACTATACTATTTTATGTTTTTAAATAAAGCCCCCAATAATTCCTTCACTTCCAAACCTCCAAATCAGCTCACTCACAATGCAATGTGCTGCAGGAAGCCCATCACTGTTCAGGGTACCAAGAACCTGCCTATTTCTTAGTTTCTCTCTGTCTTGGTTTTGCCAGGAAGAAGTGACATGAAATGCTATAAAATACTTTAATACTCTGGGCAAATTGAATTGTGTTATACATACTTACTAACAGTAATTCCTCTTGTTTCTTTGCATAGATTCTTTGGAACAAACTAAGCAGATGTTGCCACAACACATTTCCCTTAATATGTTGGAGCTAATTAACGATCCTTGCTGGCAAATGGCTCAGGAGGAAAGCATTTCTGTTAGCGAAAGTACTTGGAGTTTTAATTAATATAAATCATAACAAAACAAAGTAAGAAAAGAGACCTGGCAGACATAGGAGCATGAACTGGAACAGATGGTAGCTTAACAACTGTTCTTTGGTGATATAAAGATGTTAGAAGTCCCCAAGGCGTGTGAATGGTAGCCATTTCAACCTGTGGAAATATTTTTCTGATCCTGGATTATTAAAGGTGGAAAATATTATAAAGATATATGTGCATGCTAAGTCACTCCTGTTGTGTCTGACTCTGTGATCCTATGGATTGTAGCCTGCCAGGCTCCTCTGTCCATAGGATTCTCCAGGCAAGGATACTGGAGTGGGTTACCATGTCCTCCTCCAGGGGATCTACCTGACCCTGGGATCAAATCAGCTTCTCCCATGTCTCTTGCATTGGCAGATGGGTTCTTTACCACTAATGTCACCTGGGAAGCCCATTATAAAGGTAGCTCATCTCATTAAACTCATACATTTTTAGGAGCCAAAAAAGTCAAGTCACATAGGCAGACAGCCCATGAGTGAGAAATGGAACCCAGGACCTCTGCCATTGTTTTCAACTATATCCCGGCATGTTTGAATTGATGTTTATGTTAGTATTTTCCTAGTTATGGCTAGCTGCTCCCTGGCATTGGCCCAGGATCGAACCTGTGTCTACTGCATTGGCAGGTGAATTCTTTACCACTGAACCACCAGGGAAACCCTAAACTATACTATTTTATGTTTTTAAATAAAGCCCCCAATAATTCCTTCACTTCCAAACCTCCAAATCAGCTCACTCACAATGCAATGTGCTGCAGGAAGCCCATCACTGTTCAGGGTACCAAGAACCTGCCTATTTCTTAGTTTCTCTCTGTCTTGGTTTTGCCAGGAAGAAGTGACATGAAATGCTATAAAATACTTTAATACTCTGGGCAAATTGAATTGTGTTATACATACTTACTAACAGTAATTCCTCTTGTTTCTTTGCATAGATTCTTTGGAACAAACTAAGCAGATGTTGCCACAACACATTTCCCTTAATATGTTGGAGCTAATTAACGATCCTTGCTGGCAAATGGCTCAGGAGGAAAGCATTTCTGTTAGCGAAAGTACTTGGAGTTTTAATTAATATAAATCATAACAAAACAAAGTAAGAAAAGAGACCTGGCAGACATAGGAGCATGAACTGGAACAGATGGTAGCTTAACAACTGTTCTTTGGTGATATAAAGATGTTAGAAGTCCCCAAGGCGTGTGAATGGTAGCCATTTCAACCTGTGGAAATATTTTTCTGATCCTGGATTATTAAAGGTGGAAAATATTATAAAGATATATGTGCATGCTAAGTCACTCCTGTTGTGTCTGACTCTGTGATCCTATGGATTGTAGCCTGCCAGGCTCCTCTGTCCATAGGATTCTCCAGGCAAGGATACTGGAGTGGGTTACCATGTCCTCCTCCAGGGGATCTACCTGACCCTGGGATCAAATCAGCTTCTCCCATGTCTCTTGCATTGGCAGATGGGTTCTTTACCACTAATGTCACCTGGGAAGCCCATTATAAAGGTAGCTCATCTCATTAAACTCATACATTTTTAGGAGCCAAAAAAGTCAAGTCACATAGGCAGACAGCCCATGAGTGAGAAATGGAACCCAGGACCTCTGCCATTGTTTTCAACTATATCCCGGCATGTTTGAATTGATGTTTATGTTAGTATTTTCCTAGTTATAGTATTCTTGTTTTCCTCTTTATTTATTTTTTATTGTTTATTCTTTACTTAGGACCTGAAATATTTTACCCAGATTAGCAACTACTTTGAGACCAGAAACTCTGTTTCTGCACTTCATGTAACTGACACACACTGATAGAATTTGTGGTAGTACAGACAGTTTCTAACCACTCAGGAATTGAAATCGAATTTAAATTATCCAGGTTCTTTGTTTTTCTCTTCCTCCCTACTCTTAAACAATCTAAACAATCTCACTTCTATTTGTAATCTCAGCAAGATAAGAAAGAAAAAGAAGAGATGAAACTTTTCCACTTAAAAATTCAATTGATTTATTTGGAAAAAGATAAGTAAAAAATTGGCTCATCAAAAATACATTTCATGAGACTTCCCTGGTGGTCCAGTGGTTAAGACTCTGCACTTCTAATGCAGGGGGCCCAGGTTTGATCCCTGGTCAGGGAACTAGAGCCCACATGCTACAACTAAGACCCAGTGCAGCCAAATTAAGATAAATAAAGCAATAATTTTAAAAATAAAAAAATACATTTCATAATGTCATTCTATTACCTTCATACTTTTTCCAAATGCTTAATTAGGAGTTAAATATAAATGCAAGAATTTTAAAAGCAAATAATGTACAATTTTGTTGGCATACCTTTTACCAGCTGTATATATTGACTCAAAGGCAAGGCAATCTTAGCATAAAAGCAAACATGTAAGCATCAATTAATGATAGAAAAACAAAGTGACTTACAAAGTGGTGTAAGGATTCTCTTATCATTAGACAATTACATAACAACATTTTCATTCTGGTAACATAAATAGCAAATTTCCGGAAAATATTTTAAAAATCATTACCAAGAAATAAATGCAATATTTTAAAAATTTCCTTCCATCTATGGATGTGTTTGTTTTTGAAATAAAGTTGATAAGTTTTTCCTGTTCTTTATTTATTTTTAATTTTTTGGCTGAACAGGCAAAATGATTGTCTGAGGAACCCTTAGAAATAGCTGAGAGAAGAAGAGATGCAAGGCTTCCCTGGTAGCTCAGTGGTAAAGAGTTCGCCTACCAATGCAGGAGACACAGGTTCAATCCCTGATCCGGGAAGATTCCACATGCTGTGGAGCGACTAAGCCCGTGAGCCACAACTATGGAGCCTGTGCTCTAGAGCCTCAGAGCTGCAACTGCTGAGCCCATGGGCCGACCTGAAATATTTTACCCAGATTAGCAACTACTTTGAGACCAGAAACTCTGTTTCTGCACTTCATGTAACTGACACACACTGATAGAATTTGTGGTAGTACAGACAGTTTCTAACCACTCAGGAATTGAAATCGAATTTAAATTATCCAGGTTCTTTGTTTTTCTCTTCCTCCCTACTCTTAAACAATCTAAACAATCTCACTTCTATTTGTAATCTCAGCAAGATAAGAAAGAAAAAGAAGAGATGAAACTTTTCCACTTAAAAATTCAATTGATTTATTTGGAAAAAGATAAGTAAAAAATTGGCTCATCAAAAATACATTTCATGAGACTTCCCTGGTGGTCCAGTGGTTAAGACTCTGCACTTCTAATGCAGGGGGCCCAGGTTTGATCCCTGGTCAGGGAACTAGAGCCCACATGCTACAACTAAGACCCAGTGCAGCCAAATTAAGATAAATAAAGCAATAATTTTAAAAATAAAAAAATACATTTCATAATGTCATTCTATTACCTTCATACTTTTTCCAAATGCTTAATTAGGAGTTAAATATAAATGCAAGAATTTTAAAAGCAAATAATGTACAATTTTGTTGGCATACCTTTTACCAGCTGTATATATTGACTCAAAGGCAAGGCAATCTTAGCATAAAAGCAAACATGTAAGCATCAATTAATGATAGAAAAACAAAGTGACTTACAAAGTGGTGTAAGGATTCTCTTATCATTAGACAATTACATAACAACATTTTCATTCTGGTAACATAAATAGCAAATTTCCGGAAAATTTTTTAAAAAATCATTACCAAGAAATAAATGCAATATTTTAAAAATTTCCTTCCATCTATGGATGTGTTTGTTTTTGAAATAAAGTTGATAAGTTTTTCCTGTTCTTTATTTATTTTTAATTTTTTGGCTGAACAGGCAAAATGATTGTCTGAGGAACCCTTAGAAATAGCTGAGAGAAGAAGAGATGCAAGGCTTCCCTGGTAGCTCAGTGGTAAAGAGTTCGCCTACCAATGCAGGAGACACAGGTTCAATCCCTGATCCGGGAAGATTCCACATGCTGTGGAGCGACTAAGCCCGTGAGCCACAACTATGGAGCCTGTGCTCTAGAGCCTCAGAGCTGCAACTGCTGAGCCCATGGGCCGCAACTATTGAAGCCTGTGTGCCCTAGAGCCCACGTTCTACAACAAGATAAGTCACCGAAACAAGAAGTCTGCTCACCTCAACTAGAGAGTAGCCCCAACTCCCTGCAACTAAAAAAGAGCCTGCAGCAGCAGTGAAAGCCTAGAATAGTCAATAAATAAATAAAACTAAAAAAAAAAAAAAAGAATTTCTAGAAAATAAGAGATGTGAAGGCAAAGGAGAGAAGGAAAAGTATACCCATCTGAATGCAGAATTTCAGAGAATAGAATGGAGAGAGAAGAAAGCCTTCTTAAGGACTTCCCTGGGGGTCCAGTGGTTAAGAATCCACCTGCCAATGTAAAAACCAGGGTTCTATCCCTGGTCCGAGCAGATTCCACATGCCCTGGGACAACTAAGCCTGTGTACCAGAACTACCGAGCCCACATGCTGCGACTACTGAAGCCTGGTGACTGCAACTAGAGAGTGGCCCCTACTCACTGCAACTAGGGAAAGCCTGCACACAGCAATGAAGACCCAGCACAGCTGAAAAAATAAATGATTTAAAAAAAAAAAAAAGAGAGAAAGCCTTCTTAGGCGAACAATGCAAAGAAACAGGGGAAAACAATAGAATGGGAAAGACTAGAGATCTCTACAAGAAAATCAGAGATACCAAGGGAACACTTCATGCAAAGATAGGCACAATAAAGGACAGAAACAGTATGGACCTAACAGAAGCAGAAAATATTAAGAGGAAGAACGATACACAGAAGAACTGTGCAGACAAGATCTTAATGAGCCAAATGATCACAATGGTGTGATCACTCCCCTAGAGCCAGACACCTTAGAGCGCGAAGTCAAGTGGGCCCTAAGAAGCATTACCACGAACAAAGCTAATAGAGGTGTTGGAATTTCAGCTGAGCTAATTCAAATCCTACATGATGATCTGGTTAAAATGCTGCATTCAATACGACAGCAAATTTGGAAAACTCAGCAGTGGCTATAGTCCTTTCATTCTAATCCCAAAGAAGGGCAATGCCCGCCAGGCTCCTCTGTCCATGGAATTCTCCAGGCAAGAATACTGGAATGGTTAGACATTTCCTTCTTCAGGGATTTTCCTGACCCAAGAATGGAACTGCTCAGGGAAAGCAGCAAGTGGGGGTTATGTCGGAGTTGCAACCTGTCTAAGCATGGAAGTGATCCAAAACTGATTACTGCAATGACATGGAGATTCTGTCCCCCTGGCCCCAGTTTTCTGCTCCTTTTTTTTATTCCTTATTTCTTTTCCTCCAACAATGTAAGGAAATCTTTCTGTTAAACCACAATAAAGAATTATGACCGATTATCCAGAATGAGGTATGTCAGAGAAAGATAAATATTGTATACTAACACATATATATGGAATCTAGAAAGATGGTGCTGATAAATGAATATGCAGAGCAGCAGTGGAGAGGCAGACATGGAGAACAGTCTTATGAATGTTGAGGTGACGGAGGGGAATATGCTGTGAGACTAGGGGATCTCAAACAGGGGCTCTGTGGCGACCTGGAGGGGTGGGATGGGGAGGAAGATGGGGGAGAGGTTCAGTGGTGGGGAACATATGTATAGGTCAATGGGTGGCAATAAACAACAAAACTCTGTAAAAAAACCCCATGGTTATATTGAAGTTACTTGCTTTTAGAAAATAAACATTGAGGTATTTAGGGGTTTCTACATTTTCCAGATTCTAATGATATTTCCAACATACTCTCAAGAGGTTCAGAAAAGAGAAGCAGGTTTACTAATTTAGTCATTATTTCCTAGGCCCTGCTGTGTGGTGGGTGTGGTGGATGGCAGAGATCTGACTTGGGCCTCATCCCTGTCCTCTAGGAACTCATAGACTAGTAGGGGAACCCACCTGCCTAAAACACCAGACAGCCTAAGGGCCATAGATGTGTGAAAGGACCATGGGAGCTCAATCAAGGCAGAGGACCAGGAATGGCTTCTTAACTAATCATAGAGGTCATAAACTAATCCTTGAAGGATGTTGAGTGTTTCAGGGGAGACAGATGGGTAGAATCTGGCTTTGATTAGAGGACTGGAGTGAAGGACAGTGACCACTACTTGTTTTCCAATATCCTCCATCTTTCAGTTAGTAATGAATTCGCCTAAGCTGGGTTATTGGTAGTCAACTATACCATGTTTTGGCTGCACTGGGTCTTCATTGCAACTGGCAGGCTCTCTAGTTGTGGTCTGAAGTTTATTTGCCCCACAGCATATGAGATTTTAGTTCTCTGACCTGGAACTGAACGTGCGTCCCCTGCACTAGAAGGGAATTCTTAGCCACTGTGCTATGTGTGCTAAGTCTCTTCAGTCATGTCTGACTCTTTATGACTTATGGACTGGTAGCCCACCAGGTTTCTCTGTCCTGGGGTATTCTCCAGGCAAGAATACTGGAGTAGGTTGCATGCCCCTCCTTCAGGGGATCTTCCTGACGTAGGGATCAAGCCAGCGTCTCTTCCACCTCTTGCATTCGCAGGTTGATTCTTACCACTAGTTCCATCAGGGAAAACTTTAACCACTGGACAACAAGGATAATCCCTCTCTCCTGTCAAAATATAATACATTTTTAACCTTTATAATATATTTTTACAGTTGGGAATGACACTGTGACTACATTCATCAAAAGGGAAGTGAGCCAAAGTGATGCTGGCTACCCCCAAATCACATGTTTAACAAGAAGCTGCATGCCTCTCTCATCCTCTCTTTGGGAGAGAATAATGGTGAGTCAATGATGACCCTGTGGACAAGTGTTTTCCTATGGGTGGAGTAACAAGAGAGCTAGAACTGAGTCCCAGGATGACCTTGGGGAACAGTGCTTCTGATCAACCCCGCACAGTCTAATAGTTCAGAGCTAACAACTTCTATTTTGGTTAAGCTGCCGATGCTTTGTCTCCATCTAGTCAATATCCGAATAAGGGCTTCCCTAGTGGTCCAGTGGGTAAGAATATCGCCTTGCAGTGCAAGGGACGCTGGTTCGATCCCTGGCCTGGGAAGATCCCGCCTGCCGTGGAGTGGCTGGGCCGATGTGTCCAACTACCAAGCTGGAACTCTGGAGTGACAGAGGCCACTGCAATGGGAGGCCCACACAGGCCAAAGAACAAAGATGGAAATGAAAGACCAATAGAAGTGCCCCCCCCCCAAAAAAAAATCTTAATAAAAGCAGGAAGAAAAGAAAGGCGATGAGGATATGACATCTACTAAGAAAGCCAAACACTCACTTTTTCCTATTTTCTTTCTTGTTCTCTTCCCCTCTATCCTTTGTTTCCTATAGTTATATATAAATGTGTATACACACACACACACATACACAGTGCACATATACACGCATATTTGCTCTTTCGTATCCCACTGTTTCCAGAGTTTTAGCTCCAGACCTATCAACAGACTCATATCTACTGTGTTTTTCCTATTTAATCTGGTCACAAGTGAAATAGCTCTCAGTATGAAAACTGTTTAGTTCCTCAGAGGCTCCCTCATGGCACATTGAGGCAGTAGGCATCTGGACAAGCCGTGGACAGGTGCATCGGCTTGGTCCTCATGGGCAGAGGGTACTGCTTTCTTTGTACAAATCAATTTTTGGGAATAGAGGAACCATATTTATCTGGGGAAACTTTCTGTCTTTCTATAGAAGGATCTTTTGAGGAAGTCTTCAGTGTGAGAACCACAAATGCCTTCAGTTTCCTTTTTCCAATCAAAACATCTAACTTCTCCATGTTACTTTACTGGGTACTGTAAGCATCAGTTTGGTCTTCTCAGTATCTGTGCTTTTGGTAATAGAATCCTGCTTTAACTTTAAATTTCAGTTCTTGTGGTTTGATCTGGGTCTGACCCAACCATTTGACCCTAGGAAGGCATACGTAATCCAGTTCTGTTCAAAGCTGGAAATGTTCAAACCTGGAGAAAAGCCTTTCATAAGGCTGAGGTCATGACCCTAGAAGAGCTGCTGGGATCCAGCAGTGGGGAGCCTATCTAAAAATAAAGACAATGGTGAGGAAAGTAGAACCAGGGATAAAAGGCAAACCAGATAGTGTCTGGGAGCCCGCCACAGTCTGAGTATGGTTTCTGTCATTGGCAACCAAACCAGTCTTGACAATCCACAGAGCACATCAAACACCTGTCTAGGAGGTTCCCTAGTGGCTCAGAGTGAAGAATCTGTCTACCAATACAAGAGACTTAGGTTCAATCCCTGATCTGGGAAGATCCCACCTGCTACAGAGCAACTAAGCTTGTTGGTCACAACTACTGAGCTTGTGCTCTAAAGCCCTTGAACCACAACTACAGGGCCAGAGTGCTGCAACTACTGATGCCCTCAAGCCCTAAAGCCTGTGCTCCATGACAAGAGAGACTACTGGGGTGAGAGGCCCGTGCACTCAACTAGACAAAAATCTGGGCAGCAACAAAGACCCAGCACAGCCATAAATAAATAAACATTAAAGCAAAAAAACTCTTAAGTGACACTTTGACTGATGTTATGCCTATCCAGATGTTTCTTTTTGTAAAAATGACTTATATTCCATCTTATTCCAGAAAGTCTTGTTGGTCTCATCTAGTATGAAGACACGTCCTTGTGTTCTGTCCATTTTTCTCTGTAGAGAAAAGGACATCAGCTGGATTTTAGGGGTCTTAATCCTGCCTCCACGACTTCCTAACAGTGAGACTCTGAAGAGATCAAAGGAATACATCTGAACCTTGGTTTTCTCATTTGTCAAATGGATGTGTGATTATATACAGTGTTGAGTCCTGCCCCAAAGCTACAGAGGCCTTGCGCCAACATCACAGAAGCAGAGCCCAGAACAAGGACATGTCTGAAGTTGACTGAGCCTCTTTGTAACCTTGCTAAAAGCCCCCTGATAGTCACTAACAAGCTTTCTGACTCCCAGTTATGCAAAGATGCCCATTCCAGTTAACACCCTATACCAATCACCCGAACCAATCACCTAATGCCAACCGTCCATCAGGAATTTTCTTTGTCTTGAGGCTGCAAAAATTGGCTATCAGTCCATGAAAACTGTCGACTTTCTCTGGCCTGTCAGGAGTGGTCGGCCCACTGTGTTCACGGTGCCCACTTTATCTCTGCTCTTTGTTCTTAACAAACTCCCTCCCTTCTCAAATGTTCTGTGTATGAAAATTCTTTTCCAACCTGCACTTGGATTGCCCTAACATACGTGTTATTGAATTATACTGCGGATCAAATAAGACTGCATATGTGAACTACAAAATGCTTTACAATGGTAAAAATTATTATAAAGTGGACTTTTAGGACCTAGGGAATTCCTCTTCCTTCCTACAGCCTGCCTGTGTTGTGAAATTTGGAGTGGAGTAGAAAGGTCACATCTTCTTCTAAAGATATAACTATCATTCTTTCCTTATGAGAGTGTCTTTTTTTCCACATCTTAGTCAACACTGAGATGAATTTTTAAAATATTTGCTAGTTGGGAAAAAAAAAAAAAAAAACAGCTAAAAAAAGAGCAACTAATTGGGCTTCCCTGATGGTCCAGTGGGTAAAGAGTCCACCTTGCAGGGCAAAGGGCACCGGTTCAATCCTTGGCCTGGGAAGATCCCGCATGCTGCAGAGCAGCTGGACTGGCGTATCCAGTTACGAGCCAGCATGCTGGAGCACATGCGCCCAGAGCTGGTGCTCTGCAACGAGAGACGCCACTGCAATGGGAGGTCCACAAGGGCCAAAGAACAAAGATGCGTGAAGATAAATAAATGAAGGACCAATTAGGGAGGCCAAAATTAAAAAAAAAAAAGCAACTAATTACTACATTTTAGCCTTGTGAATGGTACTTTCAAGGCAGCTGGAGATATTTTTTAAAAATCTTCCAGACCAGCATCCTAAAGTCTACACAAACAGCAGAACTGCTTTTCTCCCGTCCAGGTCCCAGCTGACAGTTCAGCCTAGTAGTTAGATAAGATAAGATAGTTGGCCAGAGGCTTTTTTTTAAAAATTATTTTAATGTACTTATTTATGACTGTGCTGGGTAAAGACCCTTTGTAGCTGTGCTGGGTTTTCTCTAGTCGTGGTAGCCAGGGGCTGCTCTCTCCTTTGGGTGCACGAGCTTCTCATTGCGGTGGTTTTTCTTATTGCAGAGCACAGACTCTAGAACACAGGCTCAGTCGTTGTGGCACACGGGCTTAGTTGCTCGGTGATGTGTAGGCTCTTCCCGGATCAGGGATTGAACCCGTGTCTCCTGCACTGGCAGGCAGACTCTTCATCACTGAGCCAACAAGGAAGCCCTAGCCAGAGGATTTTACAAGCTGTTGGGGCAGCAGAAAAGGACGCCTACACTTCTGCCCTGTTTATTGTGTAAATGAGCAAACAGACGTCCCCAGTGAGTCTGCTAAATCATAGCCCAGTGATCCACATCTCTTTGAATCTGTTTCAGTCCATGCTTGATAACTTCTGAAATCATCACATGATTCAGGTCAGCTTTCTTCTCCCAGAGATGAAGGAACTATTCATACATTTAAAGTATGAAAGAATGATTAGGGGGAAAGATGGATAAAATAATGTTTCTATTCTATTTTATAACTTTATGCTTTCCAAAGCACTATCACAGTGCTGTTCTGAACCTTTCAAAAGCCCTCGAAAATAGACAGTATCATCTTCAGTCTATCAAGGAGGAATTTGAGGCTCATAGACATAAGGCAACTTGCACAAGCAATACAATGAATTAAGGCAGCAGCAGAACTAAAACCGTATCAACAATTTTTCCCCTATAGCACACTGTTAGGGAAGCCATTCACCTTCTGTAGTGGTGAGATCAATATTCACAAAGGCCCATCACAGCCTGGGAAGTTCATTCTAAGTGTTCTCATTAAGTTCATCTGCCCCCTGGTTTTCTTTGTAAAGCCCCGTCTCATTGGTCAGAGCCAAGTGGTATGTCTTACGCTAGATCCTATACACCTGTCACCATCAGTGTGTAGTCAGTTCTAGTGAGTTAACTCATCCTCCACAACTAGTTAAGGATGGAGTATCAGACTGTATGTAATCACTATCCAAGGTCCCCAGGTCAAGTTGTAACATTACTGAGTATGTTTTGCTGCTATTAGTGGAAATTCATCTAAAACAATCAGGAAGAACCCTTAAGAGAGAAATTTCTGGCTGCAGCCAAGAGTTTGCATTTCAACCAATTCTCCTAAGTATATGAGACAGATGGAAGAGGGTGAGGGCTAGAGGAAGAGATAAAGGGTGAAACATGATTCAGGAAATTGTAAAAGAGGGAGATGAGAAACCCTAGTGCTTCTGGGAAGGAATGTCAAGATGTAGCAATTTGCCCAAGCAAGGATTGAAGTACTTTTCACCCTCCTGCCTTCCTCCCTTCCTTTCTTTTTCTCTCATTTTCTTTCTTTCTTGCACTTTCTTTTTCTCCCCTTCCATCCTTCCCTCTCTCCCAACCCTTTCCTTTCTTTCTTCCTCTTTTTTGAACATCTGGCTGTACAGGGATTAAAAAAATGCTGGGGATTTAATTTCTCTAATTACCTGGGAGACCATCTGTGCCCTGCTTTGACACATAAGCCTTTGCCTTGGTAAAGAAAGCTGGCTAATCTGGCCAGTTCTCCTCTTCTCCAGTCTTCCCCACTGCCCATTCCTTACCATCTGGCTATGGGATCACTTTTGTCAGAGAATAAGACTGGGAGATGGAGCTTTAGGCAGAAATCCTTCCCACCCAGCTGTGCCCCTGTTGCCCTGGGGACTGGCAAACATCAGGGGACGACTTGACATCAGTCCACTCTTGGCCACCTACAAATATCCAAGAGCTGCCTCTGGGTAGAAATCTACTCTGGCTGAAGGACTCTTTTTTGCCTCTTGGCACCATCACACGTTAACCTTCCCTTGTAGTGGTGAGATCAATATTCACAAAGGCCCATCACAGCCTGGGAAGTTCATTCTAAGTGTTCTCATTAAGTTCATCTGCCCCCTGGTTTTCTTTGTAAAGCCCCGTCTCATTGGTCAGAGCCAAGTGGTATGTCTTACGCTAGATCCTATACACCTGTCACCATCAGTGTGTAGTCAGTTCTAGTGAGTTAACTCATCCTCCACAACTAGTTAAGGATGGAGTATCAGACTGTATGTAATCACTATCCAAGGTCCCCAGGTCAAGTTGTAACATTACTGAGTATGTTTTGCTGCTATTAGTGGAAATTCATCTAAAACAATCAGGAAGAACCCTTAAGAGAGAAATTTCTGGCTGCAGCCAAGAGTTTGCATTTCAACCAATTCTCCTAAGTATATGAGACAGATGGAAGAGGGTGAGGGCTAGAGGAAGAGATAAAGGGTGAAACATGATTCAGGAAATTGTAAAAGAGGGAGATGAGAAACCCTAGTGCTTCTGGGAAGGAATGTCAAGATGTAGCAATTTGCCCAAGCAAGGATTGAAGTACTTTTCACCCTCCTGCCTTCCTCCCTTCCTTTCTTTTTCTCTCATTTTCTTTCTTTCTTGCACTTTCTTTTTCTCCCCTTCCATCCTTCCTCTCTCTCCCAACCCTTTCCTTTCTTTCTTCCTCTTTTTTGAACATCTGGCTGTACAGGGATTAAAAAAATGCTGGGGATTTAATTTCTCTAATTACCTGGGAGACCATCTGTGCCCTGCTTTGACACATAAGCCTTTGCCTTGGTAAAGAAAGCTGGCTAATCTGGCCAGTTCTCCTCTTCTCCAGTCTTCCCCACTGCCCATTCCTTACCATCTGGCTATGGGATCACTTTTGTCAGAGAATAAGACTGGGAGATGGAGCTTTAGGCAGAAATCCTTCCCACCCAGCTGTGCCCCTGTTGCCCTGGGGACTGGCAAACATCAGGGGACGACTTGACATCAGTCCACTCTTGGCCACCTACAAATATCCAAGAGCTGCCTCTGGGTAGAAATCTACTCTGGCTGAAGGACTGTTTTTCTCTTCCCTCTAGAGACTTCTGTACCTTTATCTCCCTTCTGCAGGCCTGACTTAAGTTCAAAGCTGAGTCATCAGGGTGAGGAAGGAAATATCCTGTGTACACTTAAACGAAGGTTAATGACATAGCAGAATTCTAATAATGATAGTATATTGATCTAGTTAAAATTATTCTCTATAATGAAAAATCATGAGCCAAAATGAAATTTTCAGATTTCTATTGACAATTTTAAATATTTATTTTTAATTGATGATTGCTTTAAAATATTGGTTTGATTTCTGTCACACATTAACATGAATTAACCATAAACATACAAAGGTTCCCTCCCTCTTGAAACTACCCTCTCTCCTCCTGCCCATTCCCACCCTTCTAGGTTATTACAGAGCCCCAGTTTGAATTCCCTGAGTCACACAGCAAATGCCCACTGGCTCTCTATTTACATGTGTTACTATATAGCATCCATGTTACTCTCTCCATGTATCTCACTTTCCCCCTCTTCTCCTCCACCTCTATTTACCATTTAAAATGACGGTAATTGTGCACTGTTAGAGAAGAAGACAAAGTTGGTTTCAACCATAGCATCTTTTTTTTTTTTTTGAGCAGCAAATTCCCATCAAGTTCACCTACTACTTCCTACTCTCCCAAGAATATGGGGAAGAAAACAGAGCTAATGATGACAGCAAGAAGAGTAACATAATGAAGACACTTGCCTCAGAGTGTGGCTCATGTTTCTTACTGACTTCTCTCTCTACATTTATTTTATTTTTTTGGGCCATGCCCCAGGTTCCTGGGATCTTATCTACCCAACCAGGGATTGAACACCGGAGCCCCTCAGGAATCCTAAGCACTGGACTGCCAGGGAATTCCCAATGTTATCTGTCTTGTATTTCGCTATCCACCCTGTCCAGCTGTTTCTCCAACTACTCTGCAGACTACCTCCCCACCTCCAGTCTTCCAGAACCCTCTTCTTCACCAGAATAAGCCATGCCCACCACTTGGTTCAGGGCTGGTCCCGGCAGGAAGTCCATTAAAATTTTTTTTAGGGCAAACATCAGGGGACGACTTGACATCAGTCCACTCTTGGCCACCTACAAATATCCAAGAGCTGCCTCTGGGTAGAAATCTACTCTGGCTGAAGGACTGTTTTTCTCTTCCCTCTAGAGACTTCTGTACCTTTATCTCCCTTCTGCAGGCCTGACTTAAGTTCAAAGCTGAGTCATCAGGGTGAGGAAGGAAATATCCTGTGTACACTTAAACGAAGGTTAATGACATAGCAGAATTCTAATAATGATAGTATATTGATCTAGTTAAAATTATTCTCTATAATGAAAAATCATGAGCCAAAATGAAATTTTCAGATTTCTATTGACAATTTTAAATATTTATTTTTAATTGATGATTGCTTTAAAATATTGGTTTGATTTCTGTCACACATTAACATGAATTAACCATAAACATACAAAGGTTCCCTCCCTCTTGAAACTACCCTCTCTCCTCCTGCCCATTCCCACCCTTCTAGGTTATTACAGAGCCCCAGTTTGAATTCCCTGAGTCACACAGCAAATGCCCACTGGCTCTCTATTTACATGTGTTACTATATAGCATCCATGTTACTCTCTCCATGTATCTCACTTTCCCCCTCTTCTCCTCCACCTCTATTTACCATTTAAAATGACGGTAATTGTGCACTGTTAGAGAAGAAGACAAAGTTGGTTTCAACCATAGCATCTTTTTTTTTGTTGAGCAGCAAATTCCCATCAAGTTCACCTACTACTTCCTACTCTCCCAAGAATATGGGGAAGAAAACAGAGCTAATGATGACAGCAAGAAGAGTAACATAATGAAGACACTTGCCTCAGAGTGTGGCTCATGTTTCTTACTGACTTCTCTCTCTACATTTATTTTATTTTTTTGGGCCATGCCCCAGGTTCCTGGGATCTTATCTACCCAACCAGGGATTGAACACCGGAGCCCCTCAGGAATCCTAAGCACTGGACTGCCAGGGAATTCCCAATGTTATCTGTCTTGTATTTCGCTATCCACCCTGTCCAGCTGTTTCTCCAACTACTCTGCAGACTACCTCCCCACCTCCAGTCTTCCAGAACCCTCTTCTTCACCAGAATAAGCCATGCCCACCACTTGGTTCAGGGCTGGTCCCGGCAGGAAGTCCATTAAATGAGACCTTGCTCTTCCTCTGTCTGGGTTCTCTAGGAACATCATCCTGTTTCTGAGTGTGCTGTGCCCAGAGAATCCGTGGGAGCTCAAGAGGTTTTGTTTTGTTTTCTAATCTCTCTCACGACTCGGAAACACTTCTCTTCTTCCTGGTAAACCTTCTGGCTTGAGTTCCAATTACAAGTTCTGTGAGAGTATAAAAAAATGTTTTAATGTGGTTAAAAGGACTCTGTTTTAAACAGAAAGACTGCAGCTTAACTCTCAATGAGCCCAGGACTCTGTGCCGAGAAATCTTAAAGATAAAAAAATACCAGAGAGATGAAGACATGAGAAACAGGGTTGACCTTGCATTGGGCCCAGACATCCGAGAGACAGAGAAATGCAGCTTCCCCTTGATGGTTGACATGCATAATACTGTCTGTTGTTAACATTTTTTTCAGGTATAACTTCGAAGGGTTTTGAGACATGTGTTTATACACGTAAACTCTAAGTATAAATATGAGTTACAGACTTCATTTGGGGTCCTTGATTGGAAGCAACTCCCCATGGACCTGCTGGCGTAATAAAAAAACTGAACTCCGCTATGCACTTTGTCACTCTGCGTGAGGTTTTCAGGGTTTGCCTATAACAGTTTCAATCACCTGACCAACAGGCTGTTCCTGGGAACCAGAAGTACAGGAGTGAGGAGCCCATGTGGTCTGAGGAACCAGTCTCCACAGGCTGTGTGTGTGCTAAGTCGCTTCAGTCATGTCTGACTCTTCGTGACCCTATGGACTGTAGCCCGCCAGACACTTCTAACCATGGGATTCTCCAGGCAAAAATACTACAGTGGGGGAATTCCCTGGTGGTCCAGTGGCTAAGACTCTGTGCTCCCAGTGCAGGGGGCCCGGGTTCGATCCCTGGTCAGGGAACTAGAGCTCACATGCTACAGCTGAGACCCAATGTAGCCAAATAAATATAAATAACACACACACACACACACACACACATATAAATAAAGAATACTGCAGTGGATTGCCATGCCCTCCTCCAGGGGATCCCCCCCACCCAGGGATCCTCCCCACCTTATGTCTCCTGCATTGCAAGGCAGGTTCATTACCACTAGTGCCACCTGGGAAGCCTGTACAGCTGTCTAGTAGTGTTAATTTTCAGGAATAGTTTTAGGGAGTTATTTGGGCAATACAAAATTCAGTTCTTTGTTTACCATAGAACTCAGCTCTTTGGCTTGCCAGTGGAAGCAGAAATTAGAATTAGAAGCACCTTCAAAGTTGTCAAAAGAGATGGTCCTCTGGCCTCAGTGTAAGAAAGACAGGACAGCCCCAATTGGGTAATGCAGTGCAGCAGTTCTGAGCACTATTCTGGGGTCAGGAGGACTGGGGTTTGAAAGTGCTAAGCAACTTCCACTTGATAGGCCTGTTTCCTTCACTGTAAATTAGGGTTAATAATATTGTCTACCTTCTGGGACTATTAAAAGAATTAAATGTGAAGAGGGATATAAAACACCATGCTTAGGACATTTACTTCTTATTTTTACATTTACTCATTTATTATAAAGGATACAACTCAGGAGAAACAGCTGAATGGAAGAGATGTCTGGGGCAAGGAGTAAGGGTGGAGGGAGTACCAGGAACTCTCTGTTCCCTCTCCGATGCACCCATCTTCCAGCATATCTTCATCACTCACATGTGTTCATCAACCTAGAGGCTCTGGGAATCTCTATATTAAGCAGTTGTTCTACCATCTCCCTGGCTCCCCTCCCTCCCTTGGGAGATCTGCTGTAGAACTGAAAGGTTGTTTTTTTTTTTTTCTTTTTAAACTACACTGTGCACCAGGGATTGAACCACTGGACTGCAAGGGAATTCCCAAGGTGGAAGCGTAAACTTCTAATCACTGATATATTAAGTGACCAGTCCTACCCTATAACTATCTAGGATCCCCACCCCAAATCGCTTCCTTAGTATAAACTCCTGACAGGAGCTAGTTATGAAAACCGAAAACTATTCCTAACATCCCCCAAATTTTGAAGGTTTTAAGACCAGGAACTGGTGACAAAGATCAAAAGTTTGGCTTGTGCCACTTTAGCTTGTTAAAGTCATACAGTTTTGTTTTTAATTGGAGGAAAGTTGCTTTACAATGTTGTCGTGGTTTCTGCCATACAACAATGCAAAATCAGCCCTAATTATACTTCCCTTCCTTCTTGAGCTTCTATCCCCTCCCCAAATCCTACCCCTCTAGATCACCACAGAGCATCTGGCTGGGTCCCTGTGTTGTACAGCACCTTCTCACCAGCTATCTGGTTTACACATGGTAGTGTATATATGTCTATGTTACTTTCTCCATTCATCGCATTCTTTCCTTCCCCCAGTGTCCACAAGTCTGTTCTCTGTGTCTGTGTCTCTGTTCCTTCCCTGCAAATAGGTTCATCAGTATCATTTTCCAGATTCCATACATATTGGTTAATTTATGGTATTTGTTTTTCCCATTCTGATTTACTTCACTCTGTATAACAGGCTCTAGGGTCATCCATCTCACTAGAATGGATCAAGTTCGTTCTTTTTTTTTTTTTTTAAAGATATATTTATTTATTTTGGGCGGGGGTCGGGTTGGGGAGGGAGGGGAGCCGGCGGGCCACTTCTATTGGTCTTTCATTTCTCTATTTTCATCCATCTTTGTTCTTTGGCTCCTGTGGGCCTCCCATCGCGGTGGCGTCTGTCGTTGCAGAGTGGCATGCGCTCCAGAGCTCCAGCTCGGTCATTGGACACATCAGTCCAGCCGCTCCGCGGCACATGGGATCTTCCCAGGCCAGGGATTGAACCGGCGCCCCTTGCACTGCAAGGCGGTGTCCTTACCCACTGGACCACCGGGGTAAGCCCAAGTTCGTTCTTCTTTATGGCTGAGTAATATTAATAGTTTTAACTTGTGGCTTTTTTTTTTTTTTGAGTGCTGAGGCACCTGTACTTTTGAGGACCTAAGCAGCTCCATCAGCTTGACTGAACTTTCTCTGGATCTACAGAGGTGGACAGTCTTCTGAGTCTTGAGAGCAGTAAATCAACACCAACCACATCACACATCCATCTCTCTCATCCTTCCTTACTCAATACAAATTTTGAAGGTTTTAAGACCAGGAACTGGTGACAAAGATCAAAAGTTTGGCTTGTGCCACTTTAGCTTGTTAAAGTCATACAGTTTTGTTTTTAATTGGAGGAAAGTTGCTTTACAATGTTGTCGTGGTTTCTGCCATACAACAATGCAAAATCAGCCCTAATTATACTTCCCTTCCTTCTTGAGCTTCTATCCCCTCCCCAAATCCTACCCCTCTAGATCACCACAGAGCATCTGGCTGGGTCCCTGTGTTGTACAGCACCTTCTCACCAGCTATCTGGTTTACACATGGTAGTGTATATATGTCTATGTTACTTTCTCCATTCATCGCATTCTTTCCTTCCCCCAGTGTCCACAAGTCTGTTCTCTGTGTCTGTGTCTCTGTTCCTTCCCTGCAAATAGGTTCATCAGTATCATTTTTCCAGATTCCATACATATTGGTTAATTTATGGTATTTGTTTTTCCCATTCTGATTTACTTCACTCTGTATAACAGGCTCTAGGGTCATCCATCTCACTAGAATGGATCAAGTTCGTTCTTTTTTTTTTTTTTTAAAGATATATTTATTTATTTTGGGCGGGGGTCGGGTTGGGGAGGGAGGGGAGCCGGCGGGCCACTTCTATTGGTCTTTCATTTCTCTATTTTCATCCATCTTTGTTCTTTGGCTCCTGTGGGCCTCCCATCGCGGTGGCGTCTGTCGTTGCAGAGTGGCATGCGCTCCAGAGCTCCAGCTCGGTCATTGGACACATCAGTCCAGCCGCTCCGCGGCACATGGGATCTTCCCAGGCCAGGGATTGAACCGGCGCCCCTTGCACTGCAAGGCGGTGTCCTTACCCACTGGACCACCGGGGTAAGCCCAAGTTCGTTCTTCTTTATGGCTGAGTAATATTAATAGTTTTAACTTGTGGCTTTTTTTTTTTTTTGAGTGCTGAGGCACCTGTACTTTTGAGGACCTAAGCAGCTCCATCAGCTTGACTGAACTTTCTCTGGATCTACAGAGGTGGACAGTCTTCTGAGTCTTGAGAGCAGTAAATCAACACCAACCACATCACACATCCATCTCCATCTTCATCCTAGGGTTCCTTACTCAATACACTCTTCCCTGCTGCAGAAAGCCTGGGAACCACAGGACCCTCCCATTTGCAAGCAGCCTCAGCAAGTTCCACCTACTCTGCACTGCCTCCCTCTCCCCCCACCCCCTCTGCAACCCACAGCCTTGGCCTGCTTTTCCTTCTTCTCACAGTCTGTCTCACAGAAAAGTGACAAGTTTTTCCCTCCTATCTAAGATCCAGCTTTGGTCCTGGTCTAGGACTTAGCCGTCATCACATGGACATCACTGTGCCAGCTACCCCTCCTTCAACTTCAGACCAGAGATTCCAGCTGCTTATATGTCATCTTTACCTTGAGGTTTCAGAAAGAGCAGGTTCAAAAGCCAGTCCTCATTTCTTCCTGAAGTCAGCTGCTCACTCCCATTTCTCCATTTCAACTCTTGCAAATGTTCACACAAAACAAAATAGACTTAAAAAAAACAAAACAAAAAAACCTTGGTTGTGCTTCACTTGATTTATCAGAAATCTTGTTACTTATATTCTTTTATTCTCATATGCAGCCATCTGAGTAGGAGACCTTCATTTGGGATGCTAGGGTTTGTATGAAGTTCAGGCAGGTGAGCGTGGGAGAACACACATCCAGGTGGACCAGATCTATCACCACGACAGTGGCCATGGGAGCCTGTGGGCAGAGCTGGACTTTCAGTGATAAAGTGATAAACAACTGAGACGCTTGAGCAGGAAGCAGGTCAAACCAGCCCACAGCAGCTCCTGTGTGATGGAAAGGACCCCTTCTCTGACTCTCATACTCCAACTAACACCAGTGGCCTCAGAGATCCAAAGCCTATGAACTGGTGAATGAATCAAAAGTACCCAAAACATCGCCACATTAGAGCCTTGTTTAGAACACATTAAGCATCTGAAAAACAGCTGGTATTGTGCATGTCATTACATTATGCGTTTTTTTCCTTTCATCTTCTGATCAATGACAGAAGAAACAAAGGTAATAAGAGGCCACTCACTTCCAAGAGGGCCCTGGTTGCTTGAGAGCAGTAAATCAACACCAACCACATCACACATCCATCTCCATCTTCATCCTAGGGTTCCTTACTCAATACACTCTTCCCTGCTGCAGAAAGCCTGGGAACCACAGGACCCTCCCATTTGCAAGCAGCCTCAGCAAGTTCCACCTACTCTGCACTGCCTCCCTCTCCCCCCACCCCCTCTGCAACCCACAGCCTTGGCCTGCTTTTCCTTCTTCTCACAGTCTGTCTCACAGAAAAGTGACAAGTTTTTCCCTCCTATCTAAGATCCAGCTTTGGTCCTGGTCTAGGACTTAGCCGTCATCACATGGACATCACTGTGCCAGCTACCCTCCTTCAACTTCAGACCAGAGATTCCAGCTGCTTATATGTCATCTTTACCTTGAGGTTTCAGAAAGAGCAGGTTCAAAAGCCAGTCCTCATTTCTTCCTGAAGTCAGCTGCTCACTCCCATTTCTCCATTTCAACTCTTGCAAATGTTCACACAAAACAAAATAGACTTAAAAAAACAAAACAAAAAAACCTTGGTTGTGCTTCACTTGATTTATCAGAAATCTTGTTACTTATATTCTTTTATTCTCATATGCAGCCATCTGAGTAGGAGACCTTCATTTGGGATGCTAGGGTTTGTATGAAGTTCAGGCAGGTGAGCGTGGGAGAACACACATCCAGGTGGACCAGATCTATCACCACGACAGTGGCCATGGGAGCCTGTGGGCAGAGCTGGACTTTCAGTGATAAAGTGATAAACAACTGAGACGCTTGAGCAGGAAGCAGGTCAAACCAGCCCACAGCAGCTCCTGTGTGATGGAAAGGACCCCTTCTCTGACTCTCATACTCCAACTAACACCAGTGGCCTCAGAGATCCAAAGCCTATGAACTGGTGAATGAATCAAAAGTACCCAAAACATCGCCACATTAGAGCCTTGTTTAGAACACATTAAGCATCTGAAAAACAGCTGGTATTGTGCATGTCATTACATTATGCGTTTTTTTCCTTTCATCTTCTGATCAATGACAGAAGAAACAAAGGTAATAAGAGGCCACTCACTTCCAAGAGGGCCCTGGTTGCTCTGCAAACCTGTTAGCTGGGAGACCCAAGCTACTCAGGACTCCCAGAGCAAGTAATTACCCCTTTCTACTGGTGGGAAAACTGAGGAGTTGAAATTTAATCTTCTACTCAGTGGAATAGCATGCTATAACAGAAAGAACATATGAGTTTTGAATGTAGGGTTTGGGAACTTCCCTGGTACCCAGTCCAGTGGCTGGGACTCCACACTTCCACCGAAGAGGGCATGGGTTTGATCCCTGGTTAGGGAACTAGGATCCCCCATGAGGCAGAGTAAGGCCAAAAAAGAGAGAGAAAATAGAGATTTGACCTGACTTCAAATGCTGGTTATGCTGTCTTATTGTTTCATGATCTTGGACAAATTCCACAAACCTCTTGGAGTCTCTCTGAGAGATATTAATGCTTATCACACAGAGTTATTGTGAGGAGTAAATGAGCTTATGTATGCATATGCCAAGCACATGCGAATTAGTGGTGGAATCTATTATTTTCGCTGGGTCTTCCCTGATGGCTCAGACTGTAAAGAATCTTCCTGCAATGTGGGAGAACCAGGTTTGATTCCTGGATTGGGAAGATCCCCTGGAGAAGGGTATGGCCACCCACTCCAGTATTCTCGCCTGGAAAATCTCATGGCCAGAGGAGCCTGGCAGGCTACACTCCATGTAGTTGCACAGAGTCAGATATGACTGAGGCCACTTAGCATGCATGCACACACTGTAATCATTTCCTCTCCGTCTTTTCATTCTTGCCCTAGATGATTTATTTACCATCTGAGGGCCAATGTGATCCTTTAATGTCACATCACGCCACGTACAGCTCTCAACTTTCCAATTATTTGCCATCTCATTTTAAATAACACTGAAGTCTTTTGATGACCTTACAAGATGCTGTATGATCTGACTCCTGGCCACCTCTTTGATCTTATTCCTTTCTACTCATCCTTGCTCACTGCCCTTGACCAACACTGGCCTTGCTGCCCCTTGAACATGCTAAGCTGGTTCTTATCTTAGACCTTTGTACCTGCTGTTTCCCATGTCCCCTTTCGCATGAATTTGCATGGGTCTCTGCTCTTGCCCTAGCACAGAATGGATGCACAAATAATAGGTACTTGTTTAATTAATGAATGGATAGGATTCTGATACATCAATAAAATGGAATACCCTGAAACTATTGGAAAATAATACGGTAGACTGTTCTAATACGGAAATGGTCTCTAAGATATAATGTAAAATAATAAAAAAAAAGAAAGAAAAAACACAACACACTGTATGTAATAGTCTTCCATCTGTGTAAAAGAGATGTACTTTTGGCAATTTACATAAGAAGTTGTAATATTCAAACAAAAAAAAGAAATTGTAACATCACTTAACTCCTATGACTTACCTTTCACTCTATGTCCTTTTGTCCTACTTAATTTTTAAAATCATATTCATGATAAAAATTGCTTCTTCAATAAAAACTAGTAATTACAAAAATTAGCAGTGAACTGGAGAAAAGAAAATAAATATTTAATAAACCCGGGACAGTAATTATTATATTGGTACAATTAAACTTTTTTTTCGAGTGTGCTTGCATTTATAGTGATAACTGCAATAAAACATGTTGACCTATACTCACTTTTTTCTTTCATCACTTAGTCATTTTTGGCCCTGCTGAGTCTTTGTTGGGGCTGTTGTTGCTGTGAGCAGGCTTTCTCCCGCTGCAGCAAGTGGGGCGACTCTCTAGTTGCAGAGCATGGGCTCAAGGGCACTTGCACTTCAGTAATTGCAGCTCAGGAGCTTAGTGGCCCCGAGGCATGTAGGATCCTAGCTTCAAAACCAGAGACTGGATCCGTGTCCCTAGCACTGGTAGGTGGATTCTTTCTTTTTTCCTCACACTTTAGTTTTTATTTACATAAAATAGTAATTTTTAATAAAAACATTATAAATGGTTTTATATTTGCTACTATACTTTTTTGTGCAAGGATTTTGCGAGTATCCAATCCAATGAGATTTAGTCAGGGCTGTCTATAGTCAGTGAGAACATAAATTCTGAACTTGACCTTACTTAGTCAAACTTCTGGAGTTTTCCTTCTAGAGACTACTCTAAATTCCTCTAAAATTCCCCTTTTCCCACAGCTTGAATCAAAAGACAGTGGGGAAATATTTTCGATAAAACTTTGCCTTTTGGATTATTCTGGATTAAGCCTGATGCTCTCTTGGAAAGGATGATGTCAACTATATTGTAAAATGTTAATTTATCTTGTGAAAAATTGCAAAATGTTAATTTATCACAATAGTTTTTCATAAGCTTTCTCGTTTCTGTTGTGAGGATGATCGGATTGGGTAATGTTCATTCCATAGCGTGGAATATGTTGTTGGCTTGGCTGTTCTCCTACATTACAGAAAAAGCATGACTAAATAGTATTGCTACATAGTAATCTTTACTGAATCAGACTGTCAGTTGGGGTATTCATTTACTCAGAAACTTCTGCTTATGTTTTGCCAATGCATCTTTCTGTCTTAGGTTCAGAATGTTGGTACTTACCTTTCACTCTATGTCCTTTTGTCCTACTTAATTTTTAAAATCATATTCATGATAAAATTGCTTCTTCAATAAAAACTAGTAATTACAAAAATTAGCAGTGAACTGGAGAAAAGAAAATAAATATTTAATAAACCCGGGACAGTAATTATTATATTGGTACAATTAAACTTTTTTTTCGAGTGTGCTTGCATTTATAGTGATAACTGCAATAAAACATGTTGACCTATACTCACTTTTTTCTTTCATCACTTAGTCATTTTTGGCCCTGCTGAGTCTTTGTTGGGGCTGTTGTTGCTGTGAGCAGGCTTTCTCCCGCTGCAGCAAGTGGGGCGACTCTCTAGTTGCAGAGCATGGGCTCAAGGGCACTTGCACTTCAGTAATTGCAGCTCAGGAGCTTAGTGGCCCCGAGGCATGTAGGATCCTAGCTTCAAAACCAGAGACTGGATCCGTGTCCCTAGCACTGGTAGGTGGATTCTTTCTTTTTTCCTCACACTTTAGTTTTTATTTACATAAAATAGTAATTTTTAATAAAAACATTATAAATGGTTTTATATTTGCTACTATACTTTTTTGTGCAAGGATTTTGCGAGTATCCAATCCAATGAGATTTAGTCAGGGCTGTCTATAGTCAGTGAGAACATAAATTCTGAACTTGACCTTACTTAGTCAAACTTCTGGAGTTTTCCTTCTAGAGACTACTCTAAATTCCTCTAAAATTCCCCTTTTCCCACAGCTTGAATCAAAAGACAGTGGGGAAATATTTTCGATAAAACTTTGCCTTTTGGATTATTCTGGATTAAGCCTGATGCTCTCTTGGAAAGGATGATGTCAACTATATTGTAAAATGTTAATTTATCTTGTGAAAAATTGCAAAATGTTAATTTATCACAATAGTTTTTCATAAGCTTTCTCGTTTCTGTTGTGAGGATGATCGGATTGGGTAATGTTCATTCCATAGCGTGGAATATGTTGTTGGCTTGGCTGTTCTCCTACATTACAGAAAAAGCATGACTAAATAGTATTGCTACATAGTAATCTTTACTGAATCAGACTGTCAGTTGGGGTATTCATTTACTCAGAAACTTCTGCTTATGTTTTGCCAATGCATCTTTCTGTCTTAGGTTCAGAATGTTGGTACTATACAGACTTGCTTTATAATGAGACCAAAATAATGTAGTCACATTTTCAAATACAATTTTTGTGATGTTAGTATTGGCCAACTTTAAGAATCTGAGTAAAAGATTATATAATACTTTAATAACTTAGTATTTTTCCTTTCTTACCTATTTTCAAGTCTTTTGTACAAAATACTGTTATCTGTTTTCAGGACAAATACTATATGAAACCAGCATTCAGGGAAGAAATCACAGCCATGGTAATCAACAATAACTCCACCTTCACTCATCTGGTTTTCTAACTCATCAACTACTCTATCTTCGGGCTTCCCTGGTGGTCCAGCGGGTAAAGACACCGCCTTGCAGTGCAAGAGGCACCGGTTCGATCCCTGGCCTGGGAAGATCCCACGTGCCGCGGAGCGGCTGGACCAATCTGTCCAATTACCTAGCCGGAGCACTGGAGCACATGTGCTCTGCGACAACAGAGGCCACCGTAATGGGAGGCCCACAAGAGCCAAGGAACAAAGACGGATGAAAATAGACAAATGAAAGACCAATAGAAGAGGTCCACCCATCCCCCTCCTTCCCTACCCCACCCCCCAATAAATAAATAAATAAATGTTTAAAAAAAAAAAACTATCTTCATCTAAAATGGGACAATCGTACTCTTCATCATAGCCATCATATAACTGTCATTAATGTATTTCAGTCCTGATCTTGATGCAAGTTCTTTGCCTAATGTAGTTTTTCCAACCCCTGGTGTACCGGTGAGGAGGATGTTCGGAAACATCCTGGTCCTCACCGCGCTGGCTCCCTACGCCTCTGCACGTGCGCCCTACACACGGCAGGGAGCGGCCAGAAAGCTGGTAGGTGGATTCTTAACCAATGGACCTCCAGAGAAGACCCTGAACTGAACTGAATTTATTTATATACGATGAAAAATTAACTTACTGTGATAACCTAGGTCCAACATAAATTGAATCAGGAAAGCTCTTCAGAAACATTTGCATATTTTTATAGTATTTTAATTTAATTATTTTGTTAAATTTATGAATTTTAAATTTAACTATAATGATTTTTAAAAAACTTTTATTTTACTTTTAACTTTTACAGAGTTTTGTTGTTTACAGATATGTATGTTCACAGATTAGTCATATGTATACCCCCCCATCCCACCCCTCCGGACCGTCACACAGCACCCCTGAAGGATCTCCTTTTCTCACAGAGCAATGACTATGGCTATTTTCTTCATATATGATAGTACAGGCCTTCATGCTACTTCCTTTATGCCTCCCACCCACTGTTCCTTCCCCACAATGTCCATATGTCCACTGTCCATGTCTGATTTTTTGAAAGGAGTAATTACTTTATTGCTGCTGTTCATTCGCCCAGTCATGTCCGACTCTTTATGACTCCATGAACTGCAGCACGCCACGCCTCCTATCCCTCACCATCTCCCAGAGTTTGCCCAAGTTCATGTCTGTTGCATCAGTGATGCCATCCAACCATTTCTGATGCCCTCTTCTCTTGCTGCCCTCAATCTTTCCAGTATCAGGGAGTTTTCCAATGAGTCATCTGTTCGCATCAGATGACCAAAGGTACTGGAGCTTCAGCTTCAGCATCAGTCCTTCCAATGAATATCCAGAAACGCCTTAGGGACAAATAAATATTTCTTTTAAAATTTCTTTAGATTTTAGTCAATGATTTTTTTCCTCTTTCAATGAAATATTTTATCCAGAATTATTTTATTTTTAATTTAGTTTTAAATTATTATTGTTATTTTACTTTTGGCCACACCAAGCAGCAGGTGAGATCTTATTTTCTGGACCAGGGATCATACCCATGACCTTGGAAGGACAGAGTCTTAACCACTGGGCTACCAGGGAAGTCCCAATTCTGAATTATTTTACTCTAGACACTCCTAAATCTCTTTTTTTGAATTCTCAAATAATAATCTAATTCTCAGTTTCTATTCATGTTTCTCCAATTGTACCAAAAAAGATTTATATAGGTGGTCTGTTCACGGTAGGATCCAATCACAGACTAGACTGCAAATCTTTGAATCTGGTTGTTATGTGCCTTTAAGCATTTTTAAATTTATGAGAGTACATTTTGAAAATAAACTCCAGTACTTACCTGGTGAATCCATTTGCCAATGCAGGAGACATGGGCTCGATTTCTGGTCCAGAAAATTCCACATACCTTTGGACAGCTAAGCCTGGGCGCACAACTGCTGAGCTTAAGTGTTGCAACTACTGAAGCTCACATGCCCTAGAGCCTGTGCTCAGCAACAAGAGAAGCCACATAATGAGAAACCCGCACACTGCAACTAGAGAGTAGCTCCCTGCTGACATCAGAGGAAGCTCAAGAGCAACAAGAAAGACCCAGGTGCAGTCAAAAATAAATTTTTATAAACATCATTTCTTAGAGCAGTTTATTCATGACAAAACTGGGCAGAAAGTACATAAAGTTGCTCCATAGGTCCTGCACTTCATCCCCTACTGTCCACATCCCCCGCTAGAGTCATCTTTTTTATTTTGGTAAGCAATATATTATAATAACATAAAATTTACCATTTTCACTATTTTAAAGTCTACTTTCCTTTTATATTTCTTTTCTTTTTTTTAATGATTTAAAAAATTTATTTATTTATTTTGGCTATCCTGGCTTTTCACTGCTGCTGGAGGCTCTTCTGCAGTTGCAGGGAGTGGAGCTACTCTCTAGTTGAGGTGAGCAGGCTTTTTGGTGCGGTGACTTTGCTTGCTGTAGAACTCAGTGTCTAGGGCACACAGGCTTCAGGAGTTGCAGCTCCGAAGACACAAGCTCTAGGGCACAGGCTCAATAGTTGTGGCTCATGGGTTTAGTTGCTTCGCAGCATGTGAGATCTTCCCGGATCAGGGATTGAACTCATGTCTCCTGCATTGGCAGGTGAACTATTTACCACTGAGCTACCAGGGAAGCCTGATTTTCTTTTTTTTAAACACCAGCTTGCTAAAAAGCCTAAGGCAGTTTTCCTGCAGAAGGTTCCACTTTCTAAATCACTCCTTTTTTTTTTTTTAATTGAAGTATAATAGCTTTACAGAGTTTTGTGGTTAAGTGGCAAACATTGACATGTATCAGGCATAGTCTAAATCATTCTGATTGCTTCCTTGAGCAGTCATGAAATTTGTTCTTCTATTTCCTGTAAGTGGAAGTTAGATTTAAAGGCTTCATTAGTTCAAATTAAACACTTTCAATGAAAATACATCACAGATGATACTGTATATTGCCCCTCACCTGCCATGGAGATACATAGCACTGGTTTGTCCTACCATTAACAAGAGTAAGACCTATCTTGATCTCTGCACTAAGGAAGTGACAGCTTGAATATTTTATTTTATTTCATCAGAGTGGGGTTGCTTTGAATATACAAAAGCACAGTTTCTTATCAGCCATGCACTAATGACCAGCATCAATTAATAAACTTTGCTTGAAATTAATCATACAATTAAGTACTAAGAAATGATAATTTTTCAACTACTCTTTTTTACATTTATTAGTAAGCCATCTTTGATATAGAAGAACATTCTCTCATTACTTGGGTAATTTAGTTTCAGTGAAATACAGTTTCTACTGGAAATGTAAGATAAATATTTAATTCTTTTTGTCTAATTTGTAGCTGCTTCATGTAGTAACAGTCCTTTTTTTCTTCCCTTACCTTTCAGATTTCATTTTGGATTTTTAGAGATTCACTGTATTTCATTCAATAATGGTCATTACTTTTTCAGTTCTCAAGTTGACCTAGCTTTGACTGACAGGAACTCTTTCAAGATTAGCTTCTGTGAACCTCTGATATAGCTCCATTGATGTTTGAAAATTTCCTTGATTTTCCATGTAATATGGCCTAAACTCACTTTGTAATCTCCCTGCCACAGAAATGTAATCTACTATTTTTAAAAAATATTTTATTTATATTTATTTGGCTGGATTGGCTCTCAGTTGTAGCATGTGGGCTCTAGTTCCCTGAGCAGGGATCAAACCTGGGCCCCCTGCATTGGGAGCACAGAGTCTTAGCCACTGGACCACCAGGGAATTCCCCTCCACTATTTTTCTCTGTGCTAATATGTTCTTTAAAGACACTTCTAATGCCTACTATGAGGTCTTGTTGGTTACGCAGGACATCTGGTCACTTTCATAGACAATTTCTATTCCCCACTTTTTTCTTTTTTTTGGTGCTGACTCTCTGACTAACACTCGGTGATTAAGCTTCACTAATTGTCTGCTGATGATTGTCTTTCACAATGCTAGGGCATCAGTTGTTTCCCAGAGTAATCCTGTCAAATTTGGGCTCCTTTAATGGGATCATTCCTGAGGTCAGTGTCTGAAATTTGTTTTAAGACCTTGAAGGATCTTGGCAGCTGTCTCTTTTCCTATTTTTCTCGGGCACTGTTGCTGGTTTATATCTGAGCCTATTGTCAAAGAACTTCTCTATTAGTATCTCCTCCTCGATGTCTTTTGATACAACTTCCACTGGTTTTGAGAGTGTTCTTAGGATTGACTTTCTCAATGGTTGGTTGCAAGTGAAGTCAATTCCTTCGAGAAGAGATTAGAACTCACTGTTCTATGGCCTGCTTCTCCGCTGATGGAAATCTGTGAGCCACATCTCTTGTGCTGGAGGTGCACACAATGGTGCACTTCTTTCTGAGTCACGTCCTGCTTTCAAAGCTGAGTGTTCCAGGCATGAGGGGAAGAAGCAGGCCTGAACCCCCTTGGCTTGCCTCTCTGCTTGAGATCCCTGCCCATGAGCCTTATGAACCATCGATTTTCTCATCTGCACCATGCCCATTGAGTGGAGTCTGGACAGAAGGAAGGAACCCCACACCTCTGGGCTGCCCTCACCCCGAATTTAGCCTGAGTGAGAGGTAGCTGGAGGCAAAATGAGAAATACTGATGTATTGTCCCTTCTAAGAAGAGCCCTCTGACTGAGAGCCTGAGGGATGAGAGCCTTGGGTTCTCGACTGTAGTGTCCAGTAGGATCTCTGTGTCACTGAGCTGGGAGGAAGAGCACAGAGAGTGAGATCTACTATTTTTAAAAAATATTTTATTTATATTTATTTGGCTGGATTGGCTCTCAGTTGTAGCATGTGGGCTCTAGTTCCCTGAGCAGGGATCAAACCTGGGCCCCCTGCATTGGGAGCACAGAGTCTTAGCCACTGGACCACCAGGGAATTCCCCTCCACTATTTTTCTCTGTGCTAATATGTTCTTTAAAGACACTTCTAATGCCTACTATGAGGTCTTGTTGGTTACGCAGGACATCTGGTCACTTTCATAGACAATTTCTATTCCCCACTTTTTTCTTTTTTTTGGTGCTGACTCTCTGACTAACACTCGGTGATTAAGCTTCACTAATTGTCTGCTGATGATTGTCTTTCACAATGCTAGGGCATCAGTTGTTTCCCAGAGTAATCCTGTCAAATTTGGGCTCCTTTAATGGGATCATTCCTGAGGTCAGTGTCTGAAATTTGTTTTAAGACCTTGAAGGATCTTGGCAGCTGTCTCTTTTCCTATTTTTCTCGGGCACTGTTGCTGGTTTATATCTGAGCCTATTGTCAAAGAACTTCTCTATTAGTATCTCCTCCTCGATGTCTTTTGATACAACTTCCACTGGTTTTGAGAGTGTTCTTAGGATTGACTTTCTCAATGGTTGGTTGCAAGTGAAGTCAATTCCTTCGAGAAGAGATTAGAACTCACTGTTCTATGGCCTGCTTCTCCGCTGATGGAAATCTGTGAGCCACATCTCTTGTGCTGGAGGTGCACACAATGGTGCACTTCTTTCTGAGTCACGTCCTGCTTTCAAAGCTGAGTGTTCCAGGCATGAGGGGAAGAAGCAGGCCTGAACCCCCTTGGCTTGCCTCTCTGCTTGAGATCCCTGCCCATGAGCCTTATGAACCATCGATTTTCTCATCTGCACCATGCCCATTGAGTGGAGTCTGGACAGAAGGAAGGAACCCCACACCTCTGGGCTGCCCTCACCCCGAATTTAGCCTGAGTGAGAGGTAGCTGGAGGCAAAATGAGAAATACTGATGTATTGTCCCTTCTAAGAAGAGAGCCCTCTGACTGAGAGCCTGAGGGATGAGAGCCTTGGGTTCTCGACTGTAGTGTCCAGTAGGATCTCTGTGTCACTGAGCTGGGAGGAAGAGCACAGAGAGTGAGATTCTTAGTTCAAACAACACAGACTGTGATAGTTCTTACTGAGTTTTAATAGATTTTTTTCTTTTTATTGGTCACTTATGTTGTCTTTCATTTATCTATTTGCATCCATCTTTGTTCTTTGGCCTGCGTGGGCCTCCCATTGCGGTGGCCTCTCTTGCTGCAGAGCACCGGCTCTGGGCGCATGCGCTCCAGAGCTCCCGCTCAGTGGTTGGACACATCAGTCCAGCTGCTCCAGGGCACGTGGGATCTTCCCAGGCCAGGGATCAAACCGGCGCCCCTTGCACTGCAAGGCGGCGTCCATACCCACTGGACTACCAGGGAAGCCCTAGATTTTCTTTCTTAAATGAATGCTTCTTCATTTGCTTTATGCTTGTAGGGCTATCTCCCAATACTTTAATTTAAAAAAATTTTTTTTCACCAGTTTCCACTGAGATCCTCACACCAAAAGTGGGACCTCTAGATCATTTATATTTGATATAATAGCTCATATGTTTTAAATTTATCATGCTGCAATTTGTCTTTTATTTGCCCTATGTGTTCTTGGTCCTTCGTCTTCCTCTGTATCCATTCTCTGTCCCCTATCCTCCTACTCCTTCCCTTTTCTCCTCTTGTTCTTGGTATTGTTGTTGCAATATATTATATTCTATACATGTCATCAACTACAAAATACTTTCCTTTTTTTAAATAAAAAAAAAATTTTGGCCCCTTTTATTGATTTTTTAAATTTATTTATTTTCATCCATCTTTGTTCTTTGGCCTGTGTGGGCCTTCCACTGCAGTGGCCTCTCTTGTTGCAGAGCATTTTCTCTGGGTGCATGTGCTCCAGAGCTCTGGCTCATGATTGGACACACCGGTCCAGCCACCCTGCGGCATGTGGGATCTTGCCAGGGCAAAGATTGAACCAGCGCCCCTTGCACTACTGCAAGGTAGACTCTCTACCCACTGGACCACCAGGGAAGCCCCATTCCTCTATTTTTAAATTGTCACTTATCTCAAATATATTTTAAAATGAGATTTTTTTTTGTTTGTATCTGCATATTTACCATTTGTGGCTCTCTTTTCCCCTTCATGTAGATCTAAATTTCCCTCTGGTATCATCATACTTCTGTCTAAAGAAATCTCTTTAACATTTTTGATATTATAGATCTAAGGGTGATAAAATTTCTCAGCTTTTTAAAGAATATATATATATTTCATGTGTATAGTGTTACAGTTCAGCACCTGTATGTATCACAAAGACTGTTACTATACATTATCACACAGTTGATCCCTTAATCCTTTTAGCTCACCTCTCCAAACCCCATCCTCTCTAGTAACCAGTAACTTGGCCTCTGTATCTATGAGTTTGTTTTTGATTCCACATATGAGCGCAGTCATAGAATATTGGTCTTTTATCTTCTAATTTATTTTAATTAGCATAAGTCTTCAGTATCCATCCATGTGGTTGCAAATAGCAGGATTTCATTCCTTTTCATGGCTGAGTAGGCTTCCACATCTTCTTTATCCATTCATCCATCAATGGACACTTTGGTTGTTTCCATATCTTGGCTATTGTAGATAATACTATAATGAAGATAGGGGTGCAATATCTTTTCAAATTAGTGTTTTTGTGTTCTTCAGATAAATGCCCAGAAGTGGAATTGTTGTATCATCTAGTAGGTCTATTTTTAATTTTTGAGGAATCCCCATACTATTTCATAGTGGCAACACCAATTTACAGTCCCACCAACAATGTCTGCAGGTGCAATCTCTCAGCTTCTATTTGTTTGGAAAAAGTCTTATGCTCCCTTCATTTTAAAAATGAATTTTTAAATTTAACAAACTATGGAAAATACAGATAACATATAACTGACCATCTTAACCATTTATTTTTTTTAGATTAATTTTTATTTGAATATAGTTGAGCTATAATGTTATGTCGACAAGTTTTAAATTTTTTGTCTTTGTTGTGAAGCATGGGCTCTAGAGTATGTGGGGTCTCTTACTGTGGTGTGTGGGCTCTAGAGCGCATGGGTTCAGTAGTTGCAGCGGTTGGGCTTAGGTGCCCCTTGGCATGTGGAATCTTAGTTTCCTGGCCAGAGATCGAGCCCACATTTCCCTGCATTGGAAGGCAGATCCTTAACCACCGGATTGCCAGGGAAGTCTCTGAAAATTAAAAAAATTTAATTGCGGTAAAATACACAGAACCTAAAACTTAACCATCTCAGTCATGTTTAAGTGTGCCATTCAGTAGTGTTGAGCAGACTCACTGTATGATCAATCTCCAGAACCTTTTCATCTTGCAAAACTGAAACTCCTTTCTCTCATTCCTTGAGCCCATAAGCAAACAGTATTCTGCTTCCTGTCTCTATGAATTCGACTACTCTAGACTTCATGTAAGTGGAATCATGAAATGTCTGTCCTTTTGTGACTGGCGTATTTTACTTATCATAGTGTCCTCAAGGTTCATCTATGTCGTAGCATGGGTTAAAAAAATTTTTTTTTTTTTGCCTGCACTGTGCTGCTTGTGGGATCTTAGTTCCCCAACCAGCAATTGAATCTGAGCCCACAGCAGTGAAAGCCCCAATTTCTAACCACTGAATTGTCAGGGAATTGTCAGAATTTCTTTAAGGGCTGAATAATATTTCTTTATGTGTATAACCATCTTTTAAATGTGCTATTATTCCTTCATTTTTTATGGATACTTTTTGTGAATAGAGAATTCTGGGTTGCCACTAAATACTTCATCGATGTCATTCCATTGAATGCCTTGCATAATTATAGTTGAGAAGTCTTTGACCTTTTCTTTTCTTTCTTTTTTTTGTTTATAAATGCCTTTATTACAAAGTAGAAATCTCTAGACTATCATCATGAAGGGACAAAACCCACAAGGAATTAATAAGGTCCTCAATCTACATAAGACAGCCTGAGACACAATCATATTAAGACAATACAGTGTGGCCAACATTATATTACAGCCTGGAGAAAGAAATTAAACTTTGCTTGGAACCTTGGAGGCAGTGACACTGGATGAGGATTGCAAAGTGTAAGTAGGAGTCTCTGAATAGGAAATAAGGGATTCTGGGGAAATATCCCTTACTGAACTTGCCCCACATGTGATCCTATGATGCTGTGGTAACTGCTTCATGAATATTGTCTTACTTGAACTGTATAACCACCATCTGGGTGGATATTCTATCTGTCCTTCAGATCTTTTTATTTTTCTTTTAATTTTTTAAATTAATTAATTTATTTTTTACATGTATGTTCCCAGATCATTCATATGCGTATCCCTGGACCCTCCCCCCACGCAGTTCCCCCCCTCCCATCCCTCCAGACCATCGCCCCAAGTGGTTGTAGGTACTCCTATTCCCCTAGCACAATGACAATAGCTATCTTTTCCACACTTTACAGTATAGGTTTCCATGTTACTCCCTCCATGCCTCCCTCCCACTGTTCAATCTCCACAATGTCTTTATGTCTATTCTCTGTTTTTTCATGAGTTCACTGCGTATGTTATCATGACCATCTTACTAGATCCCATGTATATGAGTTAGTATACTATACTTGTCCTTCTCTTTTTGTAGAAGTCTTTGACCTTTTCTTATAGTTATTCCTTTTTTTTTTTTTCCTGATTGCCTTTAAGATTCTTCTCTACCTTACTGTTTTGCAGTCACATGCCTTGGTGTGGTTTGTCTTCATCCAGGTTGGTATTTATTGAACATTCTGGATCTGTAGAGAAATGGTTTTTCAGAAATGTTGAGAAAATGTGGACATTATTCAAAACATTTTCCTGATTCACCCCTCTTCTTGGACTCTAATTACACATATGTTAGAACACTAGATATTGTCCCACAATATTCATTTCTTTTCTAGTCTTTTTTTATTTGTGTTTTATTCTAGATAATTTCTATTGTTATGGCTTCAGTTACACTGGTCTTTCCCTTTAGCAGTATCTAATCTGATACTTTATCATCCAGTAAAATTTTCTTTTGGAATATTGTAGTTGCCACATCTAGAAGTAAGATTTTGTTTTCCTTTTACGTCTATCGTCTTACTCCATTATGTTTACAGTTCTCTCTAAATGTTTGAGCATATTTATAATAATTCTTTTAAAGTCCTTGCCTGTTAACTCCATCATCTCTGTTTCTAATTATTGATGCTTGGTTGAAGTATAATTGATTTACAATTATAGCAGAATTGTTAATTTCTGCTGTAGAGCAAAGTGACTCAGTTATAAATGTATATATAATCTTTTTTAATATTCTTTCCCATTATAGTTTATCCCAGGATATTAAATATAGCTCCTGGTCCTGTACAGTAGGACCTTGTTGTTCATCCACTCTATACATACTAGTTTGCATCTGATAACCCCAAATTTCCACTCCATCCTACCTTTCCCTCTTCTCCTTGGAAACTACAAATTTGTTCTCTATGTCTGTAAGTCTGTTTCTGTTTCTTGGATAAACTCATTTGTATCATAATTTAACTTCCACATACAAGTGATATTGTTCTAGCCAAACTCCGGGGAACAATCTCACACAGAGTGACAGAGTGGATAGTGGAGTTCAGTTTATTACGCCAGTGGGCCCACTGGGGAATCGCTTCCAACCAAGGACCCCGAATGAAGCTTGTAACTAACATTTATGCTTAAGAGTCTACATGCAGAAACTCGTGTCTCAAAACCCTTTGAAGTTATCTTTGAAAAAAATGTTAATAGACATTAATTGATACATCTAAAATATATTAATAGACATGCATATCAACCATCTGGGGGAAGGTATGTTTTTATGGTTCTTGGAGGTCTGGGCCTGATGCAAGGTCAGCTGTGTTTTTCATTTCTTTATACCTCTGGTATATTTTATCTTCAAAACTTCTTGGCACAGAGTCCAAGGCTCACTGAGAGTTAAGGATGTAGAACACTAATATTGTCCACATATTCATTTTGTTCTAGTTTTCCCACAATCTTCATTTCTTTTCTAGTCTTTTTTTATTTGTGTTTTATTCTAGATAATTTCTATTGTTATGGCTTCAGTTACACTGGTCTTTCCCTTTAGCAGTATCTAATCTGATACTTTATCATCCAGTAAAATTTTCTTTTGGAATATTGTAGTTGCCACATCTAGAAGTAAGATTTTGTTTTCCTTTTACGTCTATCGTCTTACTCCATTATGTTTACAGTTCTCTCTAAATGTTTGAGCATATTTATAATAATTCTTTTAAAGTCCTTGCCTGTTAACTCCATCATCTCTGTTTCTAATTATTGATGCTTGGTTGAAGTATAATTGATTTACAATTATAGCAGAATTGTTAATTTCTGCTGTAGAGCAAAGTGACTCAGTTATAAATGTATATATAATCTTTTTTAATATTCTTTCCCATTATAGTTTATCCCAGGATATTAAATATAGCTCCTGGTCCTGTACAGTAGGACCTTGTTGTTCATCCACTCTATACATACTAGTTTGCATCTGATAACCCCAAATTTCCACTCCATCCTACCTTTCCCTCTTCTCCTTGGAAACTACAAATTTGTTCTCTATGTCTGTAAGTCTGTTTCTGTTTCTTGGATAAACTCATTTGTATCATAATTTAACTTCCACATACAAGTGATATTGTTCTAGCCAAACTCCGGGGAACAATCTCACACAGAGTGACAGAGTGGATAGTGGAGTTCAGTTTATTACGCCAGTGGGCCCACTGGGGAATCGCTTCCAACCAAGGACCCCGAATGAAGCTTGTAACTAACATTTATGCTTAAGAGTCTACATGCAGAAACTCGTGTCTCAAAACCCTTTGAAGTTATCTTTGAAAAAAATGTTAATAGACATTAATTGATACATCTAAAATATATTAATAGACATGCATATCAACCATCTGGGGGAAGGTATGTTTTTATGGTTCTTGGAGGTCTGGGCCTGATGCAAGGTCAGCTGTGTTTTTCATTTCTTTATACCTCTGGTATATTTTATCTTCAAAACTTCTTGGCACAGAGTCCAAGGCTCACTGAGAGTTAAGGATGTAGTCTTTCTAAGACAGAGTTCTTTTAACCAAGTTGAAAGATTTCTCCTACCCTCACAATATGTGGTATTTGTCTCTTTCTGATATATTTGGTTTAACACGATAATCTCTAGGTTCATCCATGTTGCTGAAAATGGCATTCTTTCACTCTTTTTTATGGCTGAGTAGTATTTCATTGTATGTATGGTACCACATCTTCTTTCTCTATTCACCTCTTGATGGGCATTTAAGTTGTTATCATGTCTTGGCTATTATGAATAGGGATGCTGTGAACATATGGGTGCATTTATCTTTTTGAGTTATACTTTATCCAGATATATGCCCCAGAATGAGATTTCTGGATTATATGGCAACTCTATTTTAATGTTTTCAGGAACCACCATACTGTTTCCATAGTGACTGTGCCAACTTACAGTCCCACCAGTTGTGTAGGAGGATTCTCTTTTCTCCACACCTTCTCCAGCATTTGTTATCTGTAGACTTTTTAGTATGATGGCCATTCTGACTGGTGTAAGGTAGTATCTCATTGTAGTTTTGATTTGCATTTCTCTTACAAATAGCCACGTTGGGCATTTTTTTCATGTTTCTGTTGGCCCTTGGTATATCTTCTTAAGAGAAATGTCTATTTAGGTTTCCTGCTCATTTTTTGATTGGATAATGAATTATTGTTTGTTTTTTTCTCCTAGTTCTGGCTCACATTTTTTGGGCTTCTTTGTACGTCTTGCATTAAAAAAAAAAAATTCACGCCAGTGATTGTGAATGTAACGTTGTTGAGAATCTGGATTATTCCCCCCTTTGTATACTGACTTCAGTTTTGGCTTACTATTCAATTACTTTCAGATAAGCTTGCTCCTTTCAAGGCTGATTTTTGACCTTTGTTTGGGAAGGTCTGGAGAAGCTTTTTCTCTAGGGCAGTTCAGTCCCTCTTTAAGGTGAGATCCTCTAGGGATCTCTACGAAATTCCCCACGTTTTCAATGGGTTCTCTCTGTCTGGCCGGAACTGAACTTCCTCCAGCCCCCTATGAGCTTGGGGACTTGTTTCGCTGACAGTTTTCTTACAGAATGACAAAGGCTCTCTTTGCTTTAACTCTAGCCAGGCTCCTCTGAGCCCTCTTCTTGTTTAGGACTCAATTTGGGCTTATAAAAACTAGAGAACTTCAGAACAAGTTATTTTCTTCAGTCCCCTTCCCTCACATTAAAAGTCTTACACACACACTAACATTGTTTCTAACAACTCAAGGGAGTATCCCTAGATTAACCCTCCTGAAACTGACAAAACTCAGTTACCAGAAGAATCTGTTGTTGTTTTTATGGAGTTGTTATCATGTCTTGGCTATTATGAATAGGGATGCTGTGAACATATGGGTGCATTTATCTTTTTGAGTTATACTTTATCCAGATATATGCCCCAGAATGAGATTTCTGGATTATATGGCAACTCTATTTTAATGTTTTCAGGAACCACCATACTGTTTCCATAGTGACTGTGCCAACTTACAGTCCCACCAGTTGTGTAGGAGGATTCTCTTTTCTCCACACCTTCTCCAGCATTTGTTATCTGTAGACTTTTTAGTATGATGGCCATTCTGACTGGTGTAAGGTAGTATCTCATTGTAGTTTTGATTTGCATTTCTCTTACAAATAGCCACGTTGGGCATTTTTTTCATGTTTCTGTTGGCCCTTGGTATATCTTCTTAAGAGAAATGTCTATTTAGGTTTCCTGCTCATTTTTTGATTGGATAATGAATTATTGTTTGTTTTTTTCTCCTAGTTCTGGCTCACATTTTTTGGGCTTCTTTGTACGTCTTGCATTAAAAAAAAAAAAATTCACGCCAGTGATTGTGAATGTAACGTTGTTGAGAATCTGGATTATTCCCCCCTTTGTATACTGACTTCAGTTTTGGCTTACTATTCAATTACTTTCAGATAAGCTTGCTCCTTTCAAGGCTGATTTTTGACCTTTGTTTGGGAAGGTCTGGAGAAGCTTTTTCTCTAGGGCAGTTCAGTCCCTCTTTAAGGTGAGATCCTCTAGGGATCTCTACGAAATTCCCCACGTTTTCAATGGGTTCTCTCTGTCTGGCCGGAACTGAACTTCCTCCAGCCCCCTATGAGCTTGGGGACTTGTTTCGCTGACAGTTTTCTTACAGAATGACAAAGGCTCTCTTTGCTTTAACTCTAGCCAGGCTCCTCTGAGCCCTCTTCTTGTTTAGGACTCAATTTGGGCTTATAAAAACTAGAGAACTTCAGAACAAGTTATTTTCTTCAGTCCCCTTCCCTCACATTAAAAGTCTTACACACACACTAACATTGTTTCTAACAACTCAAGGGAGTATCCCTAGATTAACCCTCCTGAAACTGACAAAACTCAGTTACCAGAAGAATCTGTTGTTTGTTTTATCCAACACCTGCCAAGAGGCCCCTGACCACGCTTTCTTTTTTGAGGGGGGATGGGGTGGGGAGGGAGTGGGGCAGGCAGGCCACTTCTATTGGTCTTTTTCATTTATCTATTTTCATCCATCTTTGTTCTTTGGCCCGTGGGGGCCTCCCATCGCAGTGACCTCTGTTGTTGCAGAGCACCAGCTCTCGGTGCATGCGCTCCAGAGCTCTGGCTTGGTAATTGTACACATCAGTCCAGCCGCTCCACGGCACGTGGGATCTTCCCAGGCCAGGGATCGAACCAGCACCCCTTGCACTGCAAGGCGGTGTCCTTACCCACTGGACCACCAGGGAAGCCCCTGACCACCCTTTCTTAGAGCATTTACTAAAATGGACTTACAATTATGAGTCTCTCTCCTGTCCCTTTGATGTATGTGTATGTCTTATAACTTCAAAGTGTCTTTCTCAAGGACTGAAAGCCATTCCATTGAAATGTAATCATCAGACTCTCCCAGGATCAGTGGAAGGATAGAATCCTGACTTAGATAATTCCCAGCAGAACAGGCTCAGCTGGTTTAACTGGCATTTACACTGACCAATCCTTTGTAGTTTTTCAGTTCCCTGAGTTTTATTCAGGTCTCTTCCCTTCCTCCTGTCCTCTCCCTCATTCTCTCTCAGTCACCTCTCTACCAGTTCAAAGCTGAGCTTGGTTCGTGCTGAACTCTCTTCCCTGTTGCAATAGTAAGTTACAGATCAAAATGTGTCCTTTCCACTTTAGCTAGTGTCTGGCTTTGTTTATCATTGACAATATATTTGACTATACTTAGGGTGCGTGTGCACGCGTGTGCACCTGTGTGCATGCTCAGTTGTGTCTGACTCGCATCAAATCCCATTTTAGGGTTAGCTTTCTTGGCTCACTGCTGGCCCCAATCATTGCCAATCAGGTTCTCCAAGAAGCAGAAACTTGAATCCTGGAAGTTTATTGTAGTGAGCTCTCAGGTTCATTTTGTGAGAGTGAAGGAAGCAAGCTTGGGCAAAAGAAATTACAGGCTGCAATGCCTTCACAAAAGAGCTTTGTGCTCTTTCAGTGCAGAGCACTGGAGCTCCGATGGCCCTGCAGAATTATATCTATTTGGAACCAAGGTAACTGGGGTTGTAACCGTTGTATCAATCAGTCTTTGAATATGGGCTGCCCTGGGGAAGAAAGAATGACTTTAAGTGAACCTCAGGTTAGGTTACTGGGGAGCTTAACTGCACACTATCAGACATTAACACTCCTACCAGCTGGAGGAATGAATATTTCAATTCTGAAGGGTGGAGATCTGGGGAGGACTCCACAACAGTCCTAAAATACACTGGCTATTGTTTGAATTATTTAAAATGGAAAGGATTTGTGTGTTTTGTGTCCTAAGAAATGTTCAAAAGCATTTTCAAATAAGCAAGCAAAAAGAAGTTAGAAATTACCCATAATCTTTCCACTGACTTAACCACTATAAATATTTTGGCATATGTGCTTTCAGAATTTCAGATTCAAAATTAGATCATTCATGTGTGTGTACCTATGGAGGATTCAGGTGGGTGTGTGGCAGTAAACAACAAAGCTCTGCAATAAATAAAATAAAATAACAAAGAATATCTTAAATTATATTGTATATGCATGCATATATCATGTTAAAAAAATTAGACCAGGGCTTCCCTGGTGGTCCAGTGGGTAAAGAGTCCACCTTTCAGCTCAAGGGGCACTGGTTCGATCCCTGACCTGGGAAGATTCTGCGTGCCGTGGAGCAGCCGGACCAGTGTGTTCACTTGCAAGCCAGCACTCTGGAGCGCATGCGCCCAGAGCTGAAGCTCTACACCAAGAGAGGCCACTGCGATGAGAGGTTCACACAGGCCTAAGGATAAAGATGGATGAAAATGAATGGATAAAAAAAATCAATAAAAGAAGTCAAAACTTAAGAAAAAAAATTAGACCATATTGTATACATTGTTAGTAGCTCTTTTTTAATTTAGAGCAATATGTTAGAATAATCTTTTCATATTTACATACTCTGGAACATTCTTTTTTTAGACTCTGTTTTTTAGAATAGTTTTAGATTTACAGAAACAGATTGAGTAGATAGAGCAGAGTTCCCGTATTCCCCCAGCCCCACTGCAGTCTCCCTGTCAACACACTGCATTAGTGTGGTACATCTGCTACAATTAGTGAACCAGCATTGGGGCACTATGATTGGCTAACGTCCATAGTTTACATTAAGGTTCACCCCGTACCGTTCTGTGGATTTTGACAAATGCATGCCATGTGTTCACAGTGCTACACAGCCCTAAATGTTATGTATGCCACCTACTCCTTTCCCTTCTCTAAACCGTGGCCATCACTGATCTTACTGTGTCTATAATTTTGTCTCTTTTAACATCCTTTTTAAAAATAAACTATTTCTGGATGTTCTGGATCTTCGTTGCTGCATGAAGGCTTTTCTGTAGTCGCAGTGAGCAGGCCCCTCACTGCACTGACCTCTCTTGTTGCGAAGCAAGGACTCTAGGGCACATGGGCTTCCACAACAGTCCTAAAATACACTGGCTATTGTTTGAATTATTTAAAATGGAAAGGATTTGTGTGTTTTGTGTCCTAAGAAATGTTCAAAAGCATTTTCAAATAAGCAAGCAAAAAGAAGTTAGAAATTACCCATAATCTTTCCACTGACTTAACCACTATAAATATTTTGGCATATGTGCTTTCAGAATTTCAGATTCAAAATTAGATCATTCATGTGTGTGTACCTATGGAGGATTCAGGTGGGTGTGTGGCAGTAAACAACAAAGCTCTGCAATAAATAAAATAAAATAACAAAGAATATCTTAAATTATATTGTATATGCATGCATATATCATGTTAAAAAAATTAGACCAGGGCTTCCCTGGTGGTCCAGTGGGTAAAGAGTCCACCTTTCAGCTCAAGGGGCACTGGTTCGATCCCTGACCTGGGAAGATTCTGCGTGCCGTGGAGCAGCCGGACCAGTGTGTTCACTTGCAAGCCAGCACTCTGGAGCGCATGCGCCCAGAGCTGAAGCTCTACACCAAGAGAGGCCACTGCGATGAGAGGTTCACACAGGCCTAAGGATAAAGATGGATGAAAATGAATGGATAAAAAAAATCAATAAAAGAAGTCAAAACTTAAGAAAAAAAATTAGACCATATTGTATACATTGTTAGTAGCTCTTTTTTAATTTAGAGCAATATGTTAGAATAATCTTTTCATATTTACATACTCTGGAACATTCTTTTTTTAGACTCTGTTTTTTAGAATAGTTTTAGATTTACAGAAACAGATTGAGTAGATAGAGCAGAGTTCCCGTATTCCCCCAGCCCCACTGCAGTCTCCCTGTCAACACACTGCATTAGTGTGGTACATCTGCTACAATTAGTGAACCAGCATTGGGGCACTATGATTGGCTAACGTCCATAGTTTACATTAAGGTTCACCCCGTACCGTTCTGTGGATTTTGACAAATGCATGCCATGTGTTCACAGTGCTACACAGCCCTAAATGTTATGTATGCCACCTACTCATTCCCCTTCTCTAAACCGTGGCCATCACTGATCTTACTGTGTCTATAATTTTGTCTCTTTTAACATCCTTTTTTTAAAAAATAAACTATTTCTGGATGTTCTGGATCTTCGTTGCTGCATGAAGGCTTTTCTGTAGTCGCAGTGAGCAGGCCCCTCACTGCACTGACCTCTCTTGTTGCGAAGCAAGGACTCTAGGGCACATGGGCTTCAGTAGTTGCAGCAGGTAGGCTCAATAGATGTATCTCCCAGGCTCTCAAACACAGGCTCCGTAGTTGTGGTTCACAGGCCTTGTTGCTCAGCAGCATGTGGGATCTTCCCTGATCAGGGATCGAACCTGTGTTTCCTGCTTTGGCAGGCAGATTCTTTACCAGGGAGCTACCAGAGAAGCTCTTATAACATCCTTTTTGATGGCTGCATAACATTGTTTTATGTAGATTTATACAATCATCCCTTTACTATGGGACACTGATTCTATTACACATAGACTAGAATATTAACACCAAACCTTCGATTCACACAGAAGCAAACCAAATTATGCTGACCTTGGGCACACAATTGATTCATTTGCCGATGTACTCACACTTAACTTTGTGTACTGATGTTTCATTATCTTTGGGCAAAGGGGCCTTTTAGATTTCACACACTATCTTGGAAACCAAAGAAAACATCTGGCATTCACTCTGATGGGAGAACCAAAGCAAAGCTGTAAACACCATCTGTCAATTTTGCCTTCCAAAGGAGCCTTTCCAAATTTCCAGGGGTTCTCTTTGCCAACTCCTTGTCACAGTTAGCAGCACCAGAAACAAATGAAATCACTGAGGTTTCTATTGACGTTCTGAACAAGAGGCTGGTCTCCCAGAGCTTCTGGCTGCACGGGTGCACATCCTTACAGGCTACCTTTACTTTTCTTAATAGTTATTGTTTAGTCACTAGGTTGTGTGTGACTCTTTTGTGACCTGCGGACTGTAGTCCATCAGGCTCCTCTGCACATGGTATTTCTCAGGCAAGAATACTGGAGCGGGTTGCCATGCCTTCCTCCAGGGGATCTCCCAGACCCAGGAACTGAATCCATATCTCCTATATCTCCTGCATTTAAAAAAAAAAAAAAAACACACACACACACAACTTTTATTTATTTATTTTTGGCTGTGCTGGATCTTTGTTGATGTGTGGGTTTAGCTGCTCTGCAGTATGTGGGATCTTTCTGGATCAGGGATCGAACCTGTGTCTCCTGCATTGGCAGACAGGCTCTTATCCACTGAGCCACAAGGGAAGGCCCGCAGGTCAGTTCTTTACCACGGAGCCACCCAGGAAGTCCCACTCTCCTTCATAGGTACCTCCTTAAGTCAGGCAGCTATGCATGGATGTGCACTTTGTCCTCAGTACAAAAGTGCCTGGCTGAGGGTCTGGAGAGCTGAAATACAGCTTCATTCATCCTCCTAAACTGTAAACCTTGGCACTGCATCTACTCAGAGAGGGGGTGCCTTTTTCTATTTTACACAAAGCCACAGTTTAGTTTAGAGGCTGGCCTTGTTGAATTTGCTGAAGTTAACTCTATTGTTCCATGCAGTTCAGTTGCTCAGTTGTGTCCAACTCTTTGAGATTTCATGGACTGCAGCACACCAGAACTTTCCTAGAACTTGCTCAAACTCATGTTCATTGAGTCAGTGATACCATCCAGCCATCTTATCATGTGCATTGCATTGGTGGCACTCTCTAACCATCTCATCCTCTGCTGCCTTCTTCATCTTCTTCACCTTTTGCCTTCAATCTTTCCCAGCATCAGGGGCTTTTCTGATGAGTTGTCTCTTCCCATCAGGTGGCCAAAGTATTGGAGTTTCACCTTCAGCATAAGTCCTTCCAATGACTAGTCAAGGTTGATTTCCTTTACGATTGAATGGTTTCATCTCCTTGCAGTCCAGGGGACTCTTAAGAGTCTTATCCAACATCACAATTCAAAAGCAATAATTCTTTGATTCTCAGCCTTCTTTATGGTCTACCTCTGACATTCTTAATAGTTATTGTTTGTCACTAGGTTGTGTGTGACTCTTTTGTGACCTGCGGACTGTAGTCCATCAGGCTCCTCTGCACATGGTATTTCTCAGGCAAGAATACTGGAGCGGGTTGCCATGCCTTCCTCCAGGGGATCTCCCAGACCCAGGAACTGAATCCATATCTCCTATATCTCCTGCATTTAAAAAAAAAAAAAAAACACACACACACACAACTTTTATTTATTTATTTTTGGCTGTGCTGGATCTTTGTTGATGTGTGGGTTTAGCTGCTCTGCAGTATGTGGGATCTTTCTGGATCAGGGATCGAACCTGTGTCTCCTGCATTGGCAGACAGGCTCTTATCCACTGAGCCACAAGGGAAGGCCCGCAGGTCAGTTCTTTACCACGGAGCCACCCAGGAAGTCCCACTCTCCTTCATAGGTACCTCCTTAAGTCAGGCAGCTATGCATGGATGTGCACTTTGTCCTCAGTACAAAAGTGCCTGGCTGAGGGTCTGGAGAGCTGAAATACAGCTTCATTCATCCTCCTAAACTGTAAACCTTGGCACTGCATCTACTCAGAGAGGGGGTGCCTTTTTCTATTTTACACAAAGCCACAGTTTAGTTTAGAGGCTGGCCTTGTTGAATTTGCTGAAGTTAACTCTATTGTTCCATGCAGTTCAGTTGCTCAGTTGTGTCCAACTCTTTGAGATTTCATGGACTGCAGCACACCAGAACTTTCCTAGAACTTGCTCAAACTCATGTTCATTGAGTCAGTGATACCATCCAGCCATCTTATCATGTGCATTGCATTGGTGGCACTCTCTAACCATCTCATCCTCTGCTGCCTTCTTCATCTTCTTCACCTTTTGCCTTCAATCTTTCCCAGCATCAGGGGCTTTTCTGATGAGTTGTCTCTTCCCATCAGGTGGCCAAAGTATTGGAGTTTCACCTTCAGCATAAGTCCTTCCAATGACTAGTCAAGGTTGATTTCCTTTACGATTGAATGGTTTCATCTCCTTGCAGTCCAGGGGACTCTTAAGAGTCTTATCCAACATCACAATTCAAAAGCAATAATTCTTTGATTCTCAGCCTTCTTTATGGTCTACCTCTGACATTCGTACATGACTACTGAGAAAACCATAGCTTTGACTATACTGACCTTTGTTGGCAAAGTGATCTGAGAGCTTTCAGCTTTTGCCAATCTGTTAGGTGAAAAATGGGGCCTTGTTTCATTTTTAAAAATGATTAATGATACAGAAACAGAATTATAGATACAGAGAACAAATAGGTAGTTGCTGGAGGCGAAGAGAAGAGGGGAGAAAAAAAAAAGGTAAGGGAGATTAAGAGGTACAAACTTCCAGTTGCAAAATACATGAGTTACTGGGATGAAATGTACAATGTGGTGAATATAGTCAGTAAGTATGTAATATCTTTGTAAGATAACATTTTTGCAGGGGGGTGGGTTGGGGAGGGAGAGGGGCAGGCAGGCCACTTCTATTGGTCTTTTTCGTTTATCTGTTTTCATCCATCTTTGTTCTTTGGCCCGTGTGGGCCTCCCATCGCAGTGACCTCTGTTGTCGCAGAGCACCGGCTCTGGGCGCATACGCCCCAGAGCTCTGGCTCGGTAATTGGACACATCAGTCCAGCCGCTCCGCGGCACGTGGGATCTTCCCAGGCCAGGGATCGAAGCGGCGCCCCTTGCACTGCAAGGCGGTGTCCTTACCCAGTGGACCACCAGGGAAGCCCCTATAAGATAACATATTGTAAGGAGAGTTATCTTGGTGATCATTTGGAAATGTATAGAAATACCAAATCACTTTGTTGCACAACAGGAACTAACATAGCATCGTAGATAAAAAATGCTTCAAAAACAAACCCATAGGGCTTCCCCTGGTGGTCCAGTGGGTAAGGACACCGCCTTGCAGTGCAAGGAACGCCAGTTCGATCCCCGGCCTGAGAAGATCCCATGTTCAGCGGAGCAGCTGGACCCATGTGTCCAATTACCGAGCCGGAGCTCTGGAGCGCATGCGCCCAGAGCCAGAGCTCTGCGACAACAGACACCACCGCGATGGGAGGCCCACAGGAGCCAAAGAACAAAGACGGATGAAAATAGAGAAATGAAAGACCAATAGGAGTGGCCCGCCCGCTCCCCTCCCTCCCCAACCCGATCCCCGCCCAAAATAAATAAATAAATAAATCTTAAAAAAAAAAAAAAAAAAAACCCATAGAAAAAAAGATTTATGGCTACAAGAGGTGAGAAAGGGAAAAGGAGGAAAGCATGAATGCAGTGAAAAGGTACAAACTTCCAATTATCAGATAAATAAGTACTAGCATGTAATGTACACCATGGCTAGACTATAATGAATATTGCTGAATGTTATACACGAAAGTTGTTTAGAGAGTAAGTCCCAAGAGTTCTCAGCACACCCACAATTTTTTTTCTATTTCTTTAAGTTTGTATCTTTATGAGATGATGGATGTTCGCCAAACTTTTTGTGATAATAAGATCATGCTATCTAAGTCAAATCACTATGCTACAACTTTAAACATATTATAATGTAGTACGTCAACAAATCTCAAACTGGGGGGAAAAAACAAGTAGTAGAGTTAGATTTGGCTCATGTCCACAGTTTGCAGCCAATGAAGAACTGAAAACTTTTAATAAACCAATAAATGGCCTATAACGTATTTCAAACTAAAAAAAAATCAGTGATATGGATCATCTTTTCATGTGTTCATTAGCTATTTGTGTTTCTTCTATAGTAATTGCCTCTTAACAAGCTACCCCCGTATTTTCCTATTGATTCAATCTATTTTTCTTATCTATTTGTAGGGATACTTTGTATGTTGGGAAAATTAACCTTTTTCTTGTTACATAGGTCACAGATATTTTCTTCCAGTTTATCTTTTCACTTGTGTATGGGCTCTTTTGCTATTACCAAAGCTGTCAATTATTTCCTGTGTCTTCTGAACTTAATGTCAGGATTAGAAAATTCCTTCCCAGTCAATAGTTCAAAAAATACTTTTCGATACTCTCTTCTAATATTTTAGAATTTGTGCATATGTGTGTGTGTGTGTTATATTTTCTTCCTTTTGGAATTTGAAATCATCTTTATCCATTCATGGCCATTAAGATAATCACATTTTCATATGATGGTCACCACACAGATCTTTAAATCAGAAGGAACCTCAGAGGTCACTCACAATTCTGAGGCCTTAATTGTAACCTTATCAATTCTGGTGAAGGACAAAATGTTTCAACCTGGTTTTCAAGATTGTAAGTATTCATCCAGACTTTTCTCTTGAATTTCCTAGGAGGAAAGATGTCAGTAACTCTATTTACAGCCTTAGAACTGTTAAACCCGAGTCAAGCCTCATCCCTCTTGTCTCTGCGGCCTTCTCTCCCTCTCCTCTCCTACATATACCCTTTTGTTTACTTAGTAAATTGGAATTTTCCCGGGACTTTCCTGTATTCTTTTGCTCAAACTGCTTTGTTATCATTGATTTGGCACTCTTGGTTCTACCTGTCCTCTAAGGCTTCACTTAACTGCTTCAGTTCTCCATGAAGTCTTTTTTGATTTCTCAAGTCCACCTGGATTCCCTCGCCTTTCTACTATTCAGGCAGGAAATGTGCTATCTAGGAAACTGGTGATTTTCTGCCAGGTACCATCATTATCTGTACACCTGTCTGATTCCCTTACTTAACCTTCTTTAGAGCATATTTATAGACTCATGGCACTTGGCACATAGTATAGGACGTAGTCAATTTTGGATGGCCAAATGAATGAAAGATTGTAGAGCTGCTCGTATGTCTTTCCTGTCTCTTCTCTTAAATACCCCACAGTGTGAAGGGAGAGAAAGAAGAGGGAAAGCAGGAGGAGTGTCTATTGGTGCTGTTTGCCTGGGGTGCTCCTTCTAGGCCCACAGGTACCCTGGCACTGGGAGGAAAAGACAGGGCAGGGAATGTAGAGGACTGGGACCCCGTCCACCATCTACTGACTCCAGGTGAGTGCCCGCTGGAAGCCATATTACCAAAGCTGTCAATTATTTCCTGTGTCTTCTGAACTTAATGTCAGGATTAGAAAATTCCTTCCCAGTCAATAGTTCAAAAAATACTTTTCGATACTCTCTTCTAATATTTTAGAATTTGTGCATATGTGTGTGTGTGTTATATTTTCTTCCTTTTGGAATTTGAAATCATCTTTATCCATTCATGGCCATTAAGATAATCACATTTTCATATGATGGTCACCACACAGATCTTTAAATCAGAAGGAACCTCAGAGGTCACTCACAATTCTGAGGCCTTAATTGTAACCTTATCAATTCTGGTGAAGGACAAAATGTTTCAACCTGGTTTTCAAGATTGTAAGTATTCATCCAGACTTTTCTCTTGAATTTCCTAGGAGGAAAGATGTCAGTAACTCTATTTACAGCCTTAGAACTGTTAAACCCGAGTCAAGCCTCATCCCTCTTGTCTCTGCGGCCTTCTCTCCCTCTCCTCTCCTACATATACCCTTTTGTTTACTTAGTAAATTGGAATTTTCCCGGGACTTTCCTGTATTCTTTTGCTCAAACTGCTTTGTTATCATTGATTTGGCACTCTTGGTTCTACCTGTCCTCTAAGGCTTCACTTAACTGCTTCAGTTCTCCATGAAGTCTTTTTTGATTTCTCAAGTCCACCTGGATTCCCTCGCCTTTCTACTATTCAGGCAGGAAATGTGCTATCTAGGAAACTGGTGATTTTCTGCCAGGTACCATCATTATCTGTACACCTGTCTGATTCCCTTACTTAACCTTCTTTAGAGCATATTTATAGACTCATGGCACTTGGCACATAGTATAGGACGTAGTCAATTTTGGATGGCCAAATGAATGAAAGATTGTAGAGCTGCTCGTATGTCTTTCCTGTCTCTTCTCTTAAATACCCCACAGTGTGAAGGGAGAGAGAAAGAAGAGGGAAAGCAGGAGGAGTGTCTATTGGTGCTGTTTGCCTGGGGTGCTCCTTCTAGGCCCACAGGTACCCTGGCACTGGGAGGAAAAGACAGGGCAGGGAATGTAGAGGACTGGGACCCCGTCCACCATCTACTGACTCCAGGTGAGTGCCCGCTGGAAGCCATACCTGGAGACTGACAAGTACAGTCATTCCTAGGAAGATGAAGAACTATTTGTTTTTCTGGAAAATGTCCCCGCTTCCTTTCCATTTCTCTTTTTTTAAAAAAATATTTTTAAAATTAAAAAAATGAAGTTTCGCTGATTTACAATATCGAGTTAATTTCTTCCATATAGGAAGGTGGTTCAGTTATACATATACACATTCATTTCTTTGATAATATTCTTTTCCAGATGATGTGTCGTACTGAATCTACTTCTTAGTGCCTTTCCATTCTTAAAAACATTTTTATTATTTATTTACAAATAAGTCTATTTTATTATTTATTTATTATAGGCAAAATTTATTTATTTATTTGGTCTTCCTTGGTGCATGCAGGCTTACCCTTGTGGAAAGTGGGCTATTCTTTAGTGGTGTTCTCATTGCATTAGTTTCTCTTTGTAGAGCACAGGTTCTAGGTATGTGCGCTTCAGTAGTTGTGGTGCACCGGCTCAACTGCCCCACAGCGTGTGGGATCTTCCTGGACTAGGGATTAAACTTGCATCCCCTGCATTGACAAGTGGATTATTATCATTATATTTTTGTGGTTTATTTTTTTAAATAATTTTTTAAAAATTTGTGTCCTCTTTTATTGGTTTTCCACTTATTTGTTTTCATCCATCTTTATTCTTTGGCCTGTGTGGGCCTGCCATTGCAGCGGCCCCTCTCTCTGCAGAGTTCCGGCTCTGCGCGCATGCTCTCCAGAGAGCTGGCTTGTAACTGGACACACCAGTCCAGCCACTCTGCAGCATGCAGGATCCTCCCAGGCCAGGGATCGAACCGGTGCCCCCTGCACTCCAAGGTGGACTCTCCACCCACTGGACCACCAGAGAAGCCCTTTTAAATAATTTTTATGTATTTGTTGATTTATGACTGTTCTGGGTCTTTGTTGCTCCTCAGGCTGTTCTCTATTTGCGGCAAGCAGAGGCTACTCTTCATTGCAGTGCATGGACTTCTCATTGTGATGGCTTCTCTTGTTGGGGAGCGCAGGCTACAGTGTGGGAGGAAAAGACAGGGCAGGGAATGTAGAGGACTGGGACCCGTCCACCATCGAGTGACTCCAGGTGAGTGCCCGCTGGAAGCCATACCTGGAGACTGACAAGTACAGTCATTCCTAGGAAGATGAAGAACTATTTGTTTTTCTGGAAAATGTCCCCGCTTCCTTTCCATTTCTCTTTTTTTAAAAAAATATTTTTAAAATTAAAAAAATGAAGTTTCGCTGATTTACAATATCGAGTTAATTTCTTCCATATAGGAAGGTGGTTCAGTTATACATATACACATTCATTTCTTTGATAATATTCTTTTCCAGATGATGTGTCGTACTGAATCTACTTCTTAGTGCCTTTCCATTCTTAAAAACATTTTTATTATTTATTTACAAATAAGTCTATTTTATTATTTATTTATTATAGGCAAAATTTATTTATTTATTTGGTCTTCCTTGGTGCATGCAGGCTTACCCTTGTGGAAAGTGGGCTATTCTTTAGTGGTGTTCTCATTGCATTAGTTTCTCTTTGTAGAGCACAGGTTCTAGGTATGTGCGCTTCAGTAGTTGTGGTGCACCGGCTCAACTGCCCCACAGCGTGTGGGATCTTCCTGGACTAGGGATTAAACTTGCATCCCCTGCATTGACAAGTGGATTATTATCATTATATTTTTGTGGTTTATTTTTTTAAATAATTTTTTAAAAATTTGTGTCCTCTTTTATTGGTTTTCCACTTATTTGTTTTCATCCATCTTTATTCTTTGGCCTGTGTGGGCCTGCCATTGCAGCGGCCCCTCTCTCTGCAGAGTTCCGGCTCTGCGCGCATGCTCTCCAGAGAGCTGGCTTGTAACTGGACACACCAGTCCAGCCACTCTGCAGCATGCAGGATCCTCCCAGGCCAGGGATCGAACCGGTGCCCCCTGCACTCCAAGGTGGACTCTCCACCCACTGGACCACCAGAGAAGCCCTTTTAAATAATTTTTATGTATTTGTTGATTTATGACTGTTCTGGGTCTTTGTTGCTCCTCAGGCTGTTCTCTATTTGCGGCAAGCAGAGGCTACTCTTCATTGCAGTGCATGGACTTCTCATTGTGATGGCTTCTCTTGTTGGGGAGCGCAGGCTATAGGGCACATGGGCTTCAGTAGTTGCTGCTCGTGGGCTCTGGAACACAGGCTCAGTAGTTGTGGTGCATGGGCTTAGTTATTCCAAGGTATATGGGATCTTTCTGGACCAGGAATCAAACACATGTCTCCTGCATTGGCAGGCAGATTCTTTACCACTGAGCCAGCATGGAAATCCCAGGATTCCATTTCTTAAAGATGAGTTGCCTCCATGGAGATTGGTGGGAGGTATCTGGCTCGGGAGTAGCTGGTCAGCAGCTTGGTCCCTATTTAAAGCAAGAAGACAGAGAAGGACACTGATTAGATCGGGAGACTTAGGCTCATGAGGAATCTCAGGAAGTCCCTATCTGATGGGGGGTATTCAGGGGAGGTTTGTCTCTGGTCTCACGGAGTCCTACTCTTGAGGAGAGAAGCACGGGCCAGTCCTCCAGAGAGTTTTCCTTCCTAATTCCCCATGGCACCATGGTCTTCTGATTCCTTTTCTACTTCTCTGGCCACTGCCTTTCCGTCTCTCTGCTTCATCTTCCCATGCCCTATTTGTCACTGTTCCAAAGGGTCCTTGTCCCAGAAATATTGATTAATCTGATTTTCTATTCTTTTGCCATACCTGCAAAAATTTGACTCAGGTCAAAAACTTTAAAGTTATCCTTGAGTCTTCTCATTTTCTCACATTGTTCATCTGATCTGTGAGCCAGTTCTTACAGTTTTGATTCCAGAATGTATCCAGAACCTAACCATTTCTAAATGGCCTTCACTGTTACTGCCTCTCAGTCTACAGCACTGTCATTTCCTGCCTGGCCTACTGCAATACCCTCTAAGTGATCTTTCTTCATCTGCCTTTGCTCTTTGGATTAGGCGCAATGTTGGCACTAGAGTATTCTGCTAATAATTTTGACCATTTTCCTTTACTGCTCTAAACTCTCCAATGGCTTTCAGCTCACTTAGAGTAAGAGCCAAAGTCCTTAAAATGATCTACAAACCCTGTGATTTAACTCCCTGTTACCGCTCTGCTTTCACTTCCCATTATTCTCTTCATTGCTCACTCCATACCAGCCACCCTCGGCTGCTTACTGTTCATAGAAAGTGAGCTTTTTTATGAAAGAATTTTTTATTTTACTTTTTGCTTTTATAGAGTTTTGTCGTTTACAGATACATGTAATCCCAGATTAGTCACATGTATATCCCTGACCCCTCCCTCCTCTGGCCCGCTCCCTGTCTCCCGATCCCACCCCTCTAGGACATCGTATAGCACCCGTGTAGGATCTCACAGCACATTGATAATAGTTACCTCTTTTACATCATAGTATAGGCTTCCATGTTACTCTTTCTATGCCTCTCACCCACTTTTCACTCCCCACAACGTCCATAAGTCTGTTTTCTATGTCTGTTTTTCCATCACTTCTCTGCATGTATTATCATTACCATCTTATTAGATTCCATATATATGTGTTAGTATACTGTAGTTGTCTTTCTCTTTTTGACTTACATCATTTTTATAAGTTCTAGATTCATCCACCTCATTAGGACTGATTCTTCTGCATTTCTTTTTTTTTTTTAAACATTTATTTAATTAATTTATTTTTTGGGGGTGGGTTGGGGAGGGAGGGGAGCAGGCGGGCTACTTCTGTTGGTCTTTCATTTGTCTATTTTCATCCATCTTCGTTTTTTGGCCCGTGTGGGCCTCCCATTGCAGTGGCCCCCGTCGTCACAGGGCGCTGGCTCTGGGTGCATGCGCGCCAGAGCTCCGGCTTGGTAATTGGACACATTGGTCCAGCCACTCCGCGGCACGTGGGATCTTCCCAGGCCAGGGATCGAACCGGCGCCCCTTACACTACAAGGCGGTGTCCTTACCCACTGGACCACCAGGGGAAGCCCTGCATTTCTTTTTTTTTTTTTCCTTTGATGTCTGATCTTATTTATTTGTGACTCCTAGAACATCTCATTTTTTTTTTTTTTAAGAACATCTCACTTTTGACTGGACTCAGACTTAGAAGTAGAAGCTTTCAGAGAGGACAGTCTCCGTCTCTTGACAATCTGTTCCTGCCATTTTTCTTTGGCCTCCTTCATTCTCTTGGCCAAAAGTTTAGCATATTCTGCAGCCTCTTCCTTATTTTTCTTAGTACTCTGTTTCTTCAGAGCAATACACCAGCACTTGTGTTGCACAACATGTAGAGAAACAAGATGCTGAATCTTAGGTGCTTCGGTTCTAGGCTTCTTACCTTCTTTGTTGAGAGGTTTTCTCACAACATACTGGCAGACATCATCTTCTTTAAAGAGACTGAAAAGCTTGTGGATTCTGCTAGCTGTTTTGGGACCCAGGCAACGAAGTACAGTAGTATCAGTGAGGCCAGGAATATCCTTCTCCCCTTTTTGGACGATGACCAAATTTAGAACGCTCAGATTAACATCCACAGTGCAACCCTGTACAGATTTGCGCTTTCTTTCTCCAGTCCTCCTTGGTCTGTAACAGGAATGGCCCTTACTCAGCAGCAGGCAGACTTGGCCATGGGTCAAGACATCCTGCTTCATTGGGAAACCCTGTTTGTCGTTCCTGTCACTGATTCAGACCACATAACCCTTCCATTCTTCACCCAGAGGGTCAGCGGCAACTTCTGTGGCCATACGTTTCTCATGGAAGGTACGAAGTTTTTGTTCATCGTTCACTTCAATGAGCTTCTGGCAGCCCATGGCCAGGAAAGAGATGTTCAGCTTCATTCTGAAGTGACCGACAGCCTGCGAGGCACCACGATAAAGAGTCTGCATTTCTTTTTACGGCTGAGAAGTATTCTATTGTACAAATGAACCATAGCTTTGTTATCCATTCATTTGTTGATGGACATCTATGTTGCTTCCATGTTCTAGCTATTGTATAGAGTGCTGCAATAAACATTGGGATACAGATGTATCTTTCCATTTTGATTTCATCAGGATATAAGCCTAATAGTGGGATTGTTGGGTCGTATGGTGCTTCTGTTTTGTTTTTGAAGAATCTCCATACCGCCTTCCATAGTGGCTGCATCAATTTACATTCCCACCAGCAATGCAAGAGTGCTCCCTTTTCGGGCTTCCCCTGGTGGTCCAGTGGGTAAGGACATCGCCTTGCAATGCAAGGGGCGCTGGTTCGATCCCTGGCCTGGGAAGATCCCATGTGCCATGGAGTGGCTGGACCGATGTGTCCAATTACTGAGCTGGAGCTCTGGAGTGCATACGCCCAGAGCCAGTGCTCTGCAACGACAGACGCCACCGCAATGGGAGGCCCACAGGAGCCAAAGAACAAAGACAGATGAAAATAGAGAAATGAAAGACCAATAGAAGTGGCCCGCCCGCTCCCATCCCTCTCCAACCTGACCCCCGCCCAAAATATAAATAAAATAATTAAAAAAAAAAGAGTGCTCTCTTTTCTCCACACCCTCTTTAGCATTTATTGTCTGTAGATATTTTGATGATTGCCATTCTGATAGGTGTGAGGTGATATCTCATTGTCGTTTTGATTTGCATTTCTCTAATAATAAGTGACGCTGAGCATCTTTTCATGTGTTTTTTGGCCATCTGTATGTCTAGAAGGTGAGCTTTCATCTTGGGGCCTTTGTGCTTGCTGTCCCCTTGGCCTAACATTTTGTCCTTTTAGGTACCTGCATACTCATTTCACTGGGAAACCCTGTTGTCGTTCCTGTCACTGATTCAGACCACATAACCCTTCCATTCTTCACCCAGAGGGTCAGCGGCAACTTCTGTGGCCATACGTTTCTCATGGAAGGTACGAAGTTTTTGTTCATCGTTCACTTCAATGAGCTTCTGGCAGCCCATGGCCAGGAAAGAGATGTTCAGCTTCATTCTGAAGTGACCGACAGCCTGCGAGGCACCACGATAAAGAGTCTGCATTTCTTTTTACGGCTGAGAAGTATTCTATTGTACAAATGAACCATAGCTTTGTTATCCATTCATTTGTTGATGGACATCTATGTTGCTTCCATGTTCTAGCTATTGTATAGAGTGCTGCAATAAACATTGGGATACAGATGTATCTTTCCATTTTGATTTCATCAGGATATAAGCCTAATAGTGGGATTGTTGGGTCGTATGGTGCTTCTGTTTTGAGTTTTTTGAAGAATCTCCATACCGTCTTCCATAGTGGCTGCATCAATTTACATTCCCACCAGCAATGCAAGAGTGCTCCCTTTTCGGGCTTCCCCTGGTGGTCCAGTGGGTAAGGACATCGCCTTGCAATGCAAGGGGCGCTGGTTCGATCCCTGGCCTGGGAAGATCCCATGTGCCATGGAGTGGCTGGACCGATGTGTCCAATTACTGAGCTGGAGCTCTGGAGTGCATACGCCCAGAGCCAGTGCTCTGCAACGACAGACGCCACCGCAATGGGAGGCCCACAGGAGCCAAAGAACAAAGACAGATGAAAATAGAGAAATGAAAGACCAATAGAAGTGGCCCGCCCGCTCCCATCCCTCTCCAACCTGACCCCCGCCCAAAATATAAATAAAATAATTAAAAAAAAAAAGAGTGCTCTCTTTTCTCCACACCCTCTTTAGCATTTATTGTCTGTAGATATTTTGATGATTGCCATTCTGATAGGTGTGAGGTGATATCTCATTGTCGTTTTGATTTGCATTTCTCTAATAATAAGTGACGCTGAGCATCTTTTCATGTGTTTTTTGGCCATCTGTATGTCTAGAAGGTGAGCTTTCATCTTGGGGCCTTTGTGCTTGCTGTCCCCTTGGCCTAACATTTTGTCCTTTTAGGTACCTGCATAACTCATTTCCTCACTTCCTTAAGGTCTTTTCTCAGATGGCCATATTTTATAAATGTCAACCCTGGATATTTTCTATTTTTTCCCCTGCTTTATTCTTTGTAACACCTGTAACCACTACTATATTTTCCTCTAGAATCTAAGATTTGTGAAAGGTTTTTTTGGGAGGAGAGGGGAGCAGTAGGTCTTTTTACATACTGCTATATCACCAGTCCATAGAACAATGCCTGGTATACTGCAAGTACTCAATAATTACTTGCTGAATAAATGGATGAAAAATTTATTTGTTCAAGGAGTACCACTATTCGATACCTATGTATTTCTTACCTCCTTCCTGATTTCCAAGCTCACATTTCATCCTGATCATCTTTCCAGTAAATCTGCCATTGTCTTAATCTCAGTTTGACCAGATAGATTCATTATTATTTCCCTTAGTACTTCAGTAAACCTTAAGTCTTACTTTTGTTAATAAGACATCCCCAAAACTTGGCTCTTTCTTCTTCATGATTTCTCCTCCCACATAGTAGCTCTCTAACTCTTGCGAGTCAGTTCCTGTCTTGCTCCAGTTGTTCCCCTCATATCCATTCCCACTCTCTGTTTTTGTCCAGGTGTAAGTATTTTACTCAATGTAGAAGTCTAGCAAACTTCCCTGGTGGTCTAGTGGTTATGAATCCATTTTTTTTGGCTTCCCTGGTGGTCCAGTGGGTAAAGAGTCCACCTTGCAGTGCAAGGGACACCAGTTCGATCCCTGGCACGGGAAGATCCCATATGCCGCGAAGCGGCTGGACTGGTGTGTCCAATTACGAGCCAGTGCTCTGGAGCACATGCGCCCAGAGCTGGTGCTCTGCAACGAGAGGCCACCGTGATGGGAGGCCCACACAGGCCAAAGAGTTCAGATGGATGAAAATGAATAAATGAAGGACCAATAAGAGGCCAAAATTAAAAATGAACAAACAAACAAAAAGAATCCACTTTTCAATGCAGGGGACAAGGGTTTAATCTCCAGTCAGGAAACTAAGATTCCTTCATGACACGTGGCAACTGCTGAGCCCGTATGCCACATGGAAAGATCCTGCATTCCGCAACTAAGATCTGAAGAAGCCAAAAATTAATAAATAAATATTTGGGCTTCCTAGGTGGCTCAGTAATCCACTTGCTAATGCAGAAGATGCAGGACGCTAGGGTTTGATCCCTGGTTTGAGAAGATCCCCTGGAGGAGGAAATGGCAACTCACTCCAGTATTCTTGCCTGAAAAATTCCATGGACAGAGGAGCCTCATGGGCTACAGTTCATAGGGATGAAAAGAGTCACACACAACTGAGCACGCACACACACAAAGAAGTCTACCAGGTGGCCTCCAATCCATTTTATTCATAGCTACCATTTATTCTCCCATAGAAGAGATTTGCTCAGATCACTGTTCCTCCACAAACTGTCTGTGGCTGTCCATTATCTGTTGAATTAAGTACTCAAGTAGTCCAGAATTGATGATTTGCTAGTCTCTGTTCATTTGAACTGACCTGCTTCTGGAATACCCACCTTCTCTCATTGTGAGTTAAAACTGCTGGGCTTCCCTGGTGGTCCAGTGGGTAAAGACACCGCCTTGCAGTGCAAGGGGCCCCGGTTCGATCCCTGGCCTGGGAAGATCCCACGTGCTGCGGAGCAGCTGGACCCATGTGTCCAACTACCGAGCCGGAGCTCTGGAGTGCATGTGCCCAGAGTCGGTGCTTTGTGATGAGAGAGGCCACTGAGATGATAGGCCCATGCAGGTCAAGGAACAAAGATGGATGGAAAGAAATAAATGAAAGATCAATAGAAGTGGGCAAAAACAAAAACAAAAAAACCCTGCTGAACTCTTCAAAATACAGTTACCTTCTCTGGAGTTCTGGAGAGAAAACAGGGCTATAGAATTAGTCACTAGAGTGTATACGTTGTTTAGATATAGTATCAAGAAAGTGCAGAGATGTAAATCTTCTCTAATCGTTTAGCTAAAAGTCAGTTTTTAAAATGGAATCGATGCCATCATCACTCTGACTTTTTTTAGAGTTACTGTTTATGCTTCTCTTTCTCCCACCAATTAGGAACTTTGCGGAACATAGATTTATCTCATTCAGTTATGAACCTTCAGGTACCTGATTCTAGGAAACATTCAATAAGCACAGAAGGAAGTAAAGGTTTGGAATTGGATTACCTGGTTTAAACTCACTGAAAGTCAGAATTAGAGGGAAATTTAGAGGTCACCTTTGAATATGTTCATTTTGTTGGCAAAATTCAACCTCTGTTCACTGATGCCTAATAAAAACATGGAGACAGAGTTTTGGGTGAAGTGAAAAATAATTCCATGGACAGAGGAGCCTCATGGGCTACAGTTCATAGGGATGAAAAGAGTCACACACAACTGAGCACGCACACACACAAAGAAGTCTACCAGGTGGCCTCCAATCCATTTTATTCATAGCTACCATTTATTCTCCCATAGAAGAGATTTGCTCAGATCACTGTTCCTCCACAAACTGTCTGTGGCTGTCCATTATCTGTTGAATTAAGTACTCAAGTAGTCCAGAATTGATGATTTGCTAGTCTCTGTTCATTTGAACTGACCTGCTTCTGGAATACCCACCTTCTCTCATTGTGAGTTAAAACTGCTGGGCTTCCCTGGTGGTCCAGTGGGTAAAGACACCGCCTTGCAGTGCAAGGGGCCCCGGTTCGATCCCTGGCCTGGGAAGATCCCACGTGCTGCGGAGCAGCTGGACCCATGTGTCCAACTACCGAGCCGGAGCTCTGGAGTGCATGTGCCCAGAGTCGGTGCTTTGTGATGAGAGAGGCCACTGAGATGATAGGCCCATGCAGGTCAAGGAACAAAGATGGATGGAAAGAAATAAATGAAAGATCAATAGAAGTGGGCAAAAACAAAAACAAAAAAACCCTGCTGAACTCTTCAAAATACAGTTACCTTCTCTGGAGTTCTGGAGAGAAAACAGGGCTATAGAATTAGTCACTAGAGTGTATACGTTGTTTAGATATAGTATCAAGAAAGTGCAGAGATGTAAATCTTCTCTAATCGTTTAGCTAAAAGTCAGTTTTTAAAATGGAATCGATGCCATCATCACTCTGACTTTTTTTAGAGTTACTGTTTATGCTTCTCTTTCTCCCACCAATTAGGAACTTTATGAACATAGATTTATCTCATTCAGTTATGAACCTTCAGGTACCTGATTCTAGGAAACATTCAATAAGCACAGAAGGAAGTAAAGGTTTGGAATTGGATTACCTGGTTTAAACTCACTGAAAGTCAGAATTAGAGGGAAATTTAGAGGTCACCTTTGAATATGTTCATTTTGTTGGCAAAATTCAACCTCTGTTCACTGATGCCTAATAAAAACATGGAGACAGAGTTTTGGGTGAAGTGAAAAATAATAGCTTTACTGGTTTGCCAGGCAAAAGGGGCACAATGGGCTTTGCCATCAAAATTGTGTGTCCAGCCTGGTTGGGGTAATGAGGAGTTTTATAGGGTTCACGGAGCAGAGCCTGGTCAGCTTGTGGACATTCTTCTGATTGGTTGGTGCTGAGGTAATCATAAACTGTCTTATTCCAACTGGTCTGGGGTCTATGTATTTGTGGCAGCCTGTAACTAACAGCTTAATGGGCCTAGTTCAGAATATTATCTATAGTCCTTGAGGAAGGACTAAAGGTCCTTGACTTTATTTAATGGCTAAAGTGTTCTTTCTGCATGTCTTTCACTTCTCTGATTGAATTTATTTCTCGACTAAAGTTTTTCTACAGACAGAAGGCAGTGGGGGAACACGAATGGCTGTCTATTCTGAAAAGGCCTTTTGGGTCCTGCTCCCTTATAATTTTTTTTTTTTTTTTGGGGGGGGGGGGGGGTTGGGGAAGGAGAGGGGCAGGCGGGCCATTTCTATTGGCCTTTTCATTTATCTATTTACATCTACCTTTGTTCTTTGGCCCGTGTGGGCCTCCCATCGCGATGGCCTCTGTTGTCTCAGAGCGCCGGCTCTGGGCACATGCGCTCCAGAGCTCCGGCTCGGTAATTGGACACATCGGTCCAGCTGCTCCGCGGCATGTGGGATCTTCCCAGGCCAGGGATCGAACCAGCGGCCCTTGCACTGCAAGGCGGTGTTCCTGGACCCCAGGAAGCCCCTGATCCCTGATAATTTGTAAAGGGAAAGTACCGAATGCCATCATCACTCTGACTTTTTAGAGTTACTGTTTATGCTTCTCTTTCTCCCACCAATTAGGAACTTTGCGGAACATAGATTTATCTCATTCAGTTATGAACCTTCAGGTACCTGATTCTAGGAAACATTCAATAAGCACAGAAGGAAGTAAAGGTTTGGAATTGGATTACCTGGTTTAAACTCACTGAAAGTCAGAATTAGAGGGAAATTTAGAGGTCACCTTTGAATATGTTCATTTTGTTGGCAAAATTCAACCTCTGTTCACTGATGCCTAATAAAAACATGGAGACAGAGTTTTGGGTGAAGTGAAAAATAATAGCTTTACTGGTTTGCCAGGCAAAAGGGGCACAATGGGCTTTGCCATCAAAATTGTGTGTCCAGCCTGGTTGGGGTAATGAGGAGTTTTATAGGGTTCACGGAGCAGAGCCTGGTCAGCTTGTGGACATTCTTCTGATTGGTTGGTGCTGAGGTAATCATAAACTGTCTTATTCCAACTGGTCTGGGGTCTATGTATTTGTGGCAGCCTGTAACTAACAGCTTAATGGGCCTAGTTCAGAATATTATCTATAGTCCTTGAGGAAGGACTAAAGGTCCTTGACTTTATTTAATGGCTAAAGTGTTCTTTCTGCATGTCTTTCACTTCTCTGATTGAATTTATTTCTCGACTAAAGTTTTTCTACAGACAGAAGGCAGTGGGGGAACACGAATGGCTGTCTATTCTGAAAAGGCCTTTTGGGTCCTGCTCCCTTATAATTTTTTTTTTTTTTTTGGAGGGGAGGGAGGGTTGGGGAAGGAGAGGGGCAGGCGGGCCATTTCTATTGGCCTTTTCATTTATCTATTTACATCTACCTTTGTTCTTTGGCCCGTGTGGGCCTCCCATCGCGATGGCCTCTGTTGTCTCAGAGCGCCGGCTCTGGGCACATGCGCTCCAGAGCTCCGGCTCGGTAATTGGACACATCGGTCCAGCTGCTCCGCGGCATGTGGGATCTTCCCAGGCCAGGGATCGAACCAGCGGCCCTTGCACTGCAAGGCGGTGTCCTTACCCACTGGACCCCCAGGGAAGCCCCTGATCCCTGATAATTTGTAAAGGGGAAAGTGAGGCCCAGAAAGAGTAGGACTTTGTACCAAGTCAGTGACTCAGGACCAAAAGCCAGACATCCTGATTTTGAAGTAGGTCTTCTTGGTAAGCTTTTGTGCTTCTCTTAGAGATTCAGGGGATCTCGGGCTTCCTCCTAGGCGTCTTCTCTAATCCCTACGCATTGCCCTCTCAGTGACCCCTCTCCAGTAGCCACCCTCGCTTCAACTGCAACTCTTCGGACACCAGCAGATGGTCACTCCTTGGGGAAGTTGGCCACGTCACCTTGACTCCTCCCCTTGGCTCGAGGGGTGGGGCGCGGCGCCGCGACGTCAGACGCCCAAAAGGGCGGAGCGGCGAAGGGAAGGAGGAGGGAAGTGGGCCTTCAACATGGCGGCCGTGGTACTGGCGGTGCCTACGGTGACGGCCTGGCCCGGGGCGGGCAGAGTTGGAGGTGGTCGTGTTCGCTCGCCCTAGGGACCGTCCGGAGCTCAGCAGGGACCGAGCCAGGGAGGCCGGTCGGTGGCAGCACCTTTCGGCTTCTGGCACGGCGGCTGCAGCGTTCAGGTGAGGGGGCCTCTCGCTGGGGGAGGGCGGAGAGGGGCGGAGTTGGGAGAGGGAGCCGGTACCGGGAGACGGATGGGGGAGGGCCGGGGAGGAAGCTGGCGACAGAGCGGAATGAAGGCTCGGGGGGTGTGAGGGCCGGGGGGCCAGAGATGGGTGACTTGGGAAGGATTGTGGAGAAGGGTCGGAGTGAGGGGACCAGAATTGAAGGGGCGGAGGGCAGATGAGATGTGGGAAAATAAAGAAGTTCCGATTAAGAGGACTAATACTCTTCTGGAGAACAGGCGCAGTAAGATAGCTGTCTGTCTGGAACGAGAGCTCGGTGGGAAATAGAGGAAGTCGGAGAGAGGGACCCAGGTTTTAGGAAAGGTGAGCGATAGGGAGTTGAGGGTGAGCTGCGGACGTGAGATACAGATTGAGTTTTCCCTGAGGCTATGAGATTAGGAAAAGCTGGAGGCGCGACTGGGGGCAATGATCATGGGGGACATATTTGACATTGCCTGGTCTTCTCCAGGTATGTTGACTTCGCTGCTTTTGTTTCTTGGGTGGAGACTTCTCTGTACAGTCCGTCTGGGCTTAAGAAGTAGCTCCTAATGTTTCTTGTGGAACATGAAGTTACAGTTCATTTATTGGATCTCTATTAGTGATCTCTGACCTTTGTGTTGTCTTCACCTGTTCTTGTTTCAGGTGTGGTCGGGCATAAAAATACATTTTCTATTAAACTGAAATAAAATTTTGACAGTTTTTAGACTCCATGGAGTGTTGTAAAACCAGATTTGGTCGTTATCTATTAAGTAGCTTTTGTTCTAACCCCACGTACTAAAGCTTCTCTCCTTAGTTCTGATAATATTTTCGATTTTGGGTAGTTATGATGAATATTTCTCTTTAGAATTTTGCCGGATTTGGTGATATGAAAAAACTTAGTCTGTAAGTGATAGCCAGTTCTTTCTTGTAAATGTCCCAAAGTGAAAGTTAAACTGAAAGTTCCTGTATTATTTTGTAGCAAAGAATGTGAAATGTCCGAAGTCTGAAAGAATTCCATTGTCTACATCAACCTACTTTTTAAAGTGGGATTTTTTTGCCTTGTTTTTAAAGTAGGTTTTTAAAAATTAAATTTTTGTTTCTAATCTGTCCTATTATTCTTCCTGTTATTTATTCAGCGTTTATTACTGTTTACTGTGTGTTGCATTAATAAGTCATTATAATTATGGAAATGGGAAAATTAATGTGTCTCTAGTGATAATCTATCACTGTACAGCCTCCTTGACACAAAAAAATGTTTTTTGGAAATGAAGACAAAGGAAGAACATTATGTAAATATAAGCTAGACCTTGAGGGCGGGGATGAGATGTGGGAAAATAAAGAAGTTCCGATTAAGAGGACTAATACTCTTCTGGAGAACGGGGTAAGATAGCTGTCTGTCTGGAACGAGAGCTCGGTGGGAAATAGAGGAAGTCGGAGAGAGGGACCCAGGTTTTAGGAAAGGTGAGCGATAGGGAGTTGAGGGTGAGCTGCGGACGTGAGATACAGATTGAGTTTTCCCTGAGGCTATGAGATTAGGAAAAGCTGGAGGCGCGACTGGGGGCAATGATCATGGGGGACATATTTGACATTGCCTGGTCTTCTCCAGGTATGTTGACTTCGCTGCTTTTGTTTCTTGGGTGGAGACTTCTCTGTACAGTCCGTCTGGGCTTAAGAAGTAGCTCCTAATGTTTCTTGTGGAACATGAAGTTACAGTTCATTTATTGGATCTCTATTAGTGATCTCTGACCTTTGTGTTGTCTTCACCTGTTCTTGTTTCAGGTGTGGTCGGGCATAAAAATACATTTTCTATTAAACTGAAATAAAATTTTGACAGTTTTTAGACTCCATGGAGTGTTGTAAAACCAGATTTGGTCGTTATCTATTAAGTAGCTTTTGTTCTAACCCCACGTACTAAAGCTTCTCTCCTTAGTTCTGATAATATTTTCGATTTTGGGTAGTTATGATGAATATTTCTCTTTAGAATTTTGCCGGATTTGGTGATATGAAAAAACTTAGTCTGTAAGTGATAGCCAGTTCTTTCTTGTAAATGTCCCAAAGTGAAAGTTAAACTGAAAGTTCCTGTATTATTTTGTAGCAAAGAATGTGAAATGTCCGAAGTCTGAAAGAATTCCATTGTCTACATCAACCTACTTTTTAAAGTGGGATTTTTTTGCCTTGTTTTTAAAGTAGGTTTTTAAAAATTAAATTTTTGTTTCTAATCTGTCCTATTATTCTTCCTGTTATTTATTCAGCGTTTATTACTGTTTACTGTGTGTTGCATTAATAAGTCATTATAATTATGGAAATGGGAAAATTAATGTGTCTCTAGTGATAATCTATCACTGTACAGCCTCCTTGACACAAAAAAATGTTTTTTGGAAATGAAGACAAAGGAAGAACATTATGTAAATATAAGAACTTCCTGAATTTTTCTTTTGTGTAGTATTTGACTCATCATGACATATTTTATGTATATCTGAAAGCTTTTCTTTTTCTTTTGAAGAAGACCATATCGTGGTATGATAGTATTAGGTATGTGGTCAGTTGTTATCAGTAGTTCCATTTCTTAGGTTGGCAAATGCCACTGTATCTTATGTGACTTTTCCCTGATACCTTGACTACGATAAGGTATTTAAAATGAGGATTCCTGAAGTTAAATTCGGTGACTAAAATTTTCTCCGAATTTTTTCAGCATTATAAATGTATCTTCATTACCCTCGAGTATAGTTGTCAGTATTTTACATTTTTCCTGTTATTGTTGAATGTTTTGAGGTTAGAGTTGATGTTTGTAGATTATTTTAAGTATAAACATCTTTTTTACGGGCTGAGCAAGACCAAACCACCATCAGTTCCTCATTAATCAGGTAATTTTCTTCAGACAGTCTTTCTCAAGAAACGCAAAAGTTAGCATGCAGTATCGTCAGTACTAGTTCTTCCTTCTTGACTCATTGGTAAAGAGACTGCTTGTCAATGCAGGAGACATGGGTTTGATCCCTCGGTCAAGAAGATCCCTTATAGAAGGAAATGGCAGCCCACTCCAGTATTCTTTCCTGGGAAATCCCATGGACAGAGTAGCCTGAAGGGCTACAACCCAGGAGGTTGCGAAAGAGTTGGACACGACTTAGCAACTAAACAACAGCCACCACCATAAGTATTAAATTATTAAATGTCCCAAAGTGAAAGTTAAACTGAAAGTTCCTGTATTATTTTGTAGCAAAGAATGTGAAATGTCCGAAGTCTGAAAGAATTCCATTGTCTACATCAACCTACTTTTTAAAGTGGGATTTTTTGCCTTGTTTTTAAAGTGGGTTTTTTAAAAATTAAATTTTTGTTTCTAATCTGTCCTATTATTCTTCCTGTTATTTATTCAGCGTTTATTACTGTTTACTGTGTGTTGCATTAATAAGTCATTATAATTATGGAAATGGGAAAATTAATGTGTCTCTAGTGATAATCTATCACTGTACAGCCTCCTTGACACAAAAAAATGTTTTTTGGAAATGAAGACAAAGGAAGAACATTATGTAAATATAAGAACTTCCTGAATTTTTCTTTTGTGTAGTATTTGACTCATCATGACATATTTTATGTATATCTGAAAGCTTTTCTTTTTCTTTTGAAGAAGACCATATCGTGGTATGATAGTATTAGGTATGTGGTCAGTTGTTATCAGTAGTTCCATTTCTTAGGTTGGCAAATGCCACTGTATCTTATGTGACTTTTCCCTGATACCTTGACTACGATAAGGTATTTAAAATGAGGATTCCTGAAGTTAAATTCGGTGACTAAAATTTTCTCCGAATTTTTTCAGCATTATAAATGTATCTTCATTACCCTCGAGTATAGTTGTCAGTATTTTACATTTTTCCTGTTATTGTTGAATGTTTTGAGGTTAGAGTTGATGTTTGTAGATTATTTTAAGTATAAACATCTTTTTTACGGGCTGAGCAAGACCAAACCACCATCAGTTCCTCATTAATCAGGTAATTTTCTTCAGACAGTCTTTCTCAAGAAACGCAAAAGTTAGCATGCAGTATCGTCAGTACTAGTTCTTCCTTCTTGACTCATTGGTAAAGAGACTGCTTGTCAATGCAGGAGACATGGGTTTGATCCCTCGGTCAAGAAGATCCCTTATAGAAGGAAATGGCAGCCCACTCCAGTATTCTTTCCTGGGAAATCCCATGGACAGAGTAGCCTGAAGGGCTACAACCCAGGAGGTTGCGAAAGAGTTGGACACGACTTAGCAACTAAACAACAGCCACCACCATAAGTATTAAATTATTAAGCTGCTTCTTAGAATTAAGAAAACCTTGAAGCTTAGAAATCAACTGGATTTAATTTCCCAGATAGCGTGGGAATTCTTGCTTCTGTATTGTGAAGATAAGTTAAGATCTGTCCTCTTTTCCAGAATCTAATTTTTTATAGAGGGCTTCCCTGGTGGTCCAGTGGGTAAGGACACCGCCTTGCAGCACAAGGGACACCGGTTCGATCCCTGGCCTGGGAAGATCCCACGTGCCGCGGAGCGGCTGGACCGATGTGTCCAATTACCGAGCCGGAGCTCTGGAGCGCATGTGCCCAGAGCCGGTGCTCTGCGACAACAGAGGCCATCGCGATGGGAGGCCCACGCGGGCCAGAGAACAAAGATGGATGAAAAATAGACAAATGAAAGACCAATAGAAGTGGCCCGGCCGGCCCCTCCCTCCCCCCCCCCCCCCCAAAAAATAAATGTTTAATTTTTTATAGAAAAGAGCCTTTCAGTTAGAAAAAAATGTAATCAGGGTCTTGCTCTTCTAACCATAGTGCATGATGTTTTGTAATACTGAAAGCAATTAGAATGTAAGAGTACTATTTTTCAGGGCTTCGGTGGCTTAGTGGTAAAGAATCCACCTGCCATGTAGTAGACATGGGTTCGATTCCTGATCCAGGAAGATCCCACATGCTGTGGAGCAGTTAAGCTCGTGTACCACAACTACTGAGCCTGTGTTCTGGAGCCTGGGGGCCACAACAAAGAAACTAGCACATTACAGCTAGAGAAAAGTCCATGCAGTATGGAAGACCCAGAACAGCCAAATAAATAAATTAATTAAATTATATTAAAAAAAGAGTCATTTTTTTTATGAATTGAGAGTTAACAGTTTCAGATTTTAAAAACTTCTGGTGAGGATAGCTAGATTTCCAAAGAGATAGGTGCTAACACTGAATGAGCCAGGCAATTTTTTTTTAGAAATGCATTTTATTTATTTATTTATTTATGGCTATTCTAGGTTTTCACTGCTGCAGCAGGCTCTTCTCTAGTTGCAGAGAGTGGGGGCTACTCTCTAGTTGCAGAGAGTGGGGGCTACCCTCTAGTTGAGGTGAGCAGGCTTCTTGTTGCGGTGACTTCTCTTGTTGTGGAACTCAGGCTCTAGGGCACACGGGCTTCAATAGTTGCGGTTCCGAGGCTCTAGAGCACAGGCTTCATAGCTGTGGCTCATGGGCTTAGTTGTCCTGCAGCATGTGGGATCTTCCCTGATCAGGGATTGAACCCCTTGTCTCCTGCATTGGCAGGAGAATTCTATCACTGAGCTACCAGGGAAACCCCTAAGTCAGGCATTTTTGAATATTTTACATAATCGCACTTAATTCATATGATATGTTTGAGTAGGTAAAGATTGGTTTGCTTTTTAGGTATTAAGGAAACTGAGGGTCAGAAAAGTTGAGTAACTTAATGAAGGTTACTGCTTTAAATGTGTCTAGTTTCAGAGCCCTTACTACATCTGTTACATCATTTTGCCCCTCTTACATGGTCACAGGGCCACTCCAATTCCTATCAAGTAAATTTAAAGTGTAAGTGTGAGTTTTAAAGTAATACCATTTTAAACTGCTTGTTCTCATTGAAATAGTGTAACTGGAATGAGAAATAGTTCATTACAATTTTAGTCACTTAAGATGTTATCAGTGTTCTGGGAGGAAATAAATATCTGAATGTTTTGTACTTAACAAAATAAACTGGATAAACTGGATAAGGGACTAAAAGTTTTGTATTTGTATTGCTAAGCCATGTAGTAGACATGGGTTCGATTCCTGATCCAGGAAGATCCCACATGCTGTGGAGCAGTTAAGCTCGTGTACCACAACTACTGAGCCTGTGTTCTGGAGCCTGGGGGCCACAACAAAGAAACTAGCACATTACAGCTAGAGAAAAGTCCATGCAGTATGGAAGACCCAGAACAGCCAAATAAATAAATTAATTAAATTATATTAAAAAAAGAGTCATTTTTTTTATGAATTGAGAGTTAACAGTTTCAGATTTTAAAAACTTCTGGTGAGGATAGCTAGATTTCCAAAGAGATAGGTGCTAACACTGAATGAGCCAGGCAATTTTTTTTTTTAGAAATGCATTTTATTTATTTATTTATTTATGGCTATTCTAGGTTTTCACTGCTGCAGCAGGCTCTTCTCTAGTTGCAGAGAGTGGGGGCTACTCTCTAGTTGCAGAGAGTGGGGGCTACCCTCTAGTTGAGGTGAGCAGGCTTCTTGTTGCGGTGACTTCTCTTGTTGTGGAACTCAGGCTCTAGGGCACACGGGCTTCAATAGTTGCGGTTCCGAGGCTCTAGAGCACAGGCTTCATAGCTGTGGCTCATGGGCTTAGTTGTCCTGCAGCATGTGGGATCTTCCCTGATCAGGGATTGAACCCCTTGTCTCCTGCATTGGCAGGAGAATTCTATCACTGAGCTACCAGGGAAACCCCTAAGTCAGGCATTTTTGAATATTTTACATAATCGCACTTAATTCATATGATATGTTTGAGTAGGTAAAGATTGGTTTGCTTTTTAGGTATTAAGGAAACTGAGGGTCAGAAAAGTTGAGTAACTTAATGAAGGTTACTGCTTTAAATGTGTCTAGTTTCAGAGCCCTTACTACATCTGTTACATCATTTTGCCCCTCTTACATGGTCACAGGGCCACTCCAATTCCTATCAAGTAAATTTAAAGTGTAAGTGTGAGTTTTAAAGTAATACCATTTTAAACTGCTTGTTCTCATTGAAATAGTGTAACTGGAATGAGAAATAGTTCATTACAATTTTAGTCACTTAAGATGTTATCAGTGTTCTGGGAGGAAATAAATATCTGAATGTTTTGTACTTAACAAAATAAACTGGATAAACTGGATAAGGGACTAAAAGTTTTTGTATTTGTATTGCTGAGTCAGGTTAGACCTGGTTCATCAAAGGCCAAAATTTGTATTTGGCAGTGATCCATGTGTGTTCTCAGAATTTTGGATTGGTCATTGTCAGTTGCTTCATGCTTACTAAACACTTCCGGTGTTTGAGTCATGGAATTGGCTCATGGTATTTTTAAATCTTGTGGTTTACTGAGTCAAGAGCCAGCAGTATGTGTTTTGGTTGCTTCATTTCCTCCCCAGCACTTGATATTGTCAGACTTTTAAATTTTTTTCTTATCTTTTTGGGTTTGAAATAGTGTATTTGCTGTGTTTTATTAGCATTTCCTGAGGTTGAGCATCCTTTTTGTATGTTTATTGGCTATTTATACCTCTGTGACATATATATTCAAGTTCTCTATTTCTGAGTTCTTTTTCTGATTGACATATGAGAGTTTTTTATGCATTTTATATGCATTATTTGTTAAATTATGGTTTGGAAATATCCTCTCCCATTTTGTGACTTGTCTTATCATCTCTTCATAGTCTTTTAAAAAAATTATTTATTTATTTTTGGCTATTCTGGGTTTTCACTGCTGCCACAGGCTCTTCTCTAATTGCAGGGAGTGGGGGCTACTCTCTAGTTGAGGTGAACAGGCTTTTTGTTGCAGTGACGTCTCTGGTTGTGAAACTCCGGCTCTAGGGCATACGGGCTTCGGTGGTTACAGCATATGGGCTCCATAGTTGTGGCTCTGAGGCTGTAGGGCACAGGCTCAACAGTTGTGGCTCATGGGCTTAGTTACTCCATAGCATGCGGGATCTTCCCGGATGAGGTTTAGAACCTATGTCCCCTGCATTGGTAGGCGAACTCTTTACCACTGAGCTACCAGGAAAGCCCTCTTTGTAGACTTTTGATGAGAAAGTTCATAATTTTAGTGAACTGAACTTCTCCCAAACTGGGAAACTAACAGATTTGTGAATGACGTATACATTTTACTAAATGTTAGTGTGGTTTGACTGAGTTTTCTTGTGTGGACAATTCTTAATGAGTCACTTATTCTAAGCAATTAATTAAGATTTCTACTAAAGTATGTTCAAAAAGAATTTTTTTTAAAAATATTTAAACATTTATTTATTTAGGGGGAGTGGGGAAAGGGGGGTGGGCGGGCCACTTCTATTGGTCTTTCACTTATCTATTTTCATCCATCTTTGTTCCTCGGCCCGTGTGGGCCTCCCACCGCAGTGGCCTCTGTTGTCGCAGAGCACCGTCTCTGGGCGCGTGCGCTCCAGAGCTTCGGCTCGGTACATGGGATCTTCCCATGCTAGGGATCAAACCGGTGCCCCTTGCACTGCAAGGCGGTGTCCTTACCCACTGAACCACCAGGGAAGCCCTCAAAAAGATTTTTTGATGTCTTGTTCTATCTAGTGTTGGGCTTTATCAATATTGTGAAAGCTGATTTGGAAATATTTTGAAAGGTTTTTTGTCTTTATTTTCAAGTAATACAGTATTAAATTATTAGATAGAATGTAATTACATGATTGAAAAAGGGGAAGTATGTACATTTTCATAGTTAGAAACTTATTTGTTTGTGTCTCTGGGGTGTTTTGTTTTTTGGGGGGGGCATGGGATGAGTATCATATGCTTATGGTATTTAAATTCCGTTAGATACATCTAAAAGAATGAAGTGACTCTTCTTAGTATTGCAGAAACTACATCTGTTTAAAGTTATGATTTATGATGGGAAATTCTCTGGTGGTCCAGTGGTTAGGACTTGGTGTTTTCACCGCTGAGGGCTCAGATCCACTCCCTGTCAGGAGCTAGGCTCCTGCAAACCGTGTGGTGTGGCCAAAATAAAAGTTACGATGAAAACTGCAAATCAACTAAAACATATGTGAAGGAGGATATAGTGTATTTTGTTTTTTAAACTCTTAGTTCTTTAGACTGTGTCTTCCAATAGACTCTTATTTCCAGTTTTTAAAAGGTAGGCGAACTCTTTACCACTGAGCTACCAGGAAAGCCCTCTTTGTAGACTTTTGATGAGAAAGTTCATAATTTTAGTGAACTGAACTTCTCCCAAACTGGGAAACTAACAGATTTGTGAATGACGTATACATTTTACTAAATGTTAGTGTGGTTTGACTGAGTTTTCTTGTGTGGACAATTCTTAATGAGTCACTTATTCTAAGCAATTAATTAAGATTTCTACTAAAGTATGTTCAAAAAGAATTTTTTTTAAAAATATTTAAACATTTATTTATTTAGGGGGAGTGGGGAGAGAGGGGGGTGGGCGGGCCACTTCTATTGGTCTTTCACTTATCTATTTTCATCCATCTTTGTTCCTCGGCCCGTGTGGGCCTCCCACCGCAGTGGCCTCTGTTGTCGCAGAGCACCGTCTCTGGGCGCGTGCGCTCCAGAGCTTCGGCTCGGTACATGGGATCTTCCCATGCTAGGGATCAAACCGGTGCCCCTTGCACTGCAAGGCGGTGTCCTTACCCACTGAACCACCAGGGAAGCCCTCAAAAAGATTTTTTGATGTCTTGTTCTATCTAGTGTTGGGCTTTATCAATATTGTGAAAGCTGATTTGGAAATATTTTGAAAGGTTTTTTGTCTTTATTTTCAAGTAATACAGTATTAAATTATTAGATAGAATGTAATTACATGATTAAAAAGGAGAAGTATGTACATTTTCATAGTTAGAAACTTATTTGTTTGTGTCTCTGGGGTGTTTTGTTTTTTGGGGGGGGCATGGGATGAGTATCATATGCTTATGGTATTTAAATTCCGTTAGATACATCTAAAAGAATGAAGTGACTCTTCTTAGTATTGCAGAAACTACATCTGTTTAAAGTTATGATTTATGATGGGAAATTCTCTGGTGGTCCAGTGGTTAGGACTTGGTGTTTTCACCGCTGAGGGCTCAGATCCACTCCCTGTCAGGAGCTAGGCTCCTGCAAACCGTGTGGTGTGGCCAAAATAAAAGTTACGATGAAAACTGCAAATCAACTAAAACATATGTGAAGGAGGATATAGTGTATTTTGTTTTTTAAACTCTTAGTTCTTTAGACTGTGTCTTCCGTCCAGCATTAGACTCTTATTTCCTAGGTTATTTTTATGAAAATCTTGAGTGATTTGAATTTCTCTGTTGTGTATTAAAACCTCTTAAAAGCTTTTTTATTTTTTTTTTATGAGGAGACTGTGGGCTACTTTTTTTTTTTTTTTAAACATTTATTTTATTTATTTATCTTTTTTGGGGGAGGAAGTGGGGTGGGGAGGGAGAGGGACGGGTGGGCCACTTCTATTGGTCTTCCATTTCTCTATTTTCATCCGTCTTTGTTCTTTGGCTCCTGTGGACCTCCCATCGCGGTGGCGTCTGGGCGCATGCGCTCCAGAGCTCTGGCTCGGTAATTGGACACATCGGTCCAGCCGCTCCGTGGCACGTGGGATCTTCCCAGGCCAGGGATCGAACCGGCGCCCCTTGCATTGCAAGGCGGTGTCCTTACCCACTGGACCACCAGGGGAAGCCCCTGTGGGCTACTTTGACTTTAAGAATTGTTCTTCTAAGGGGTTGGATGTCCTGATTCTGGCAAAAATCATGCTGAAATAGAAAACATCCACCAGACTTTAGGTCTACGTGATATACAGTACACCCTTGATATTTGTGAAAGGTATATCCCTAGATTTTTGAGATGCTTGCATAAATACCACACTTTATAATGTCCCTCATAACTAGAAAAGTATAATGGCAAATTTTTAGTTATTGTCAGGTTTGGTGGGTAAATAGATGAGAACTACAGACTTAAGAGATTTTGAGGCAGAACTCCATCTTCTGCTACCTTTAACTCCCAGTCTTTTACTGTTTGTTACTGCTGGCTGGTCTATCCCTAACTGCCTTGAATGACCCTTTGGAGACTTAAGGTCAGATGGCTTTACTTGTTTTGTGCTGCACTCATCACCATGGTCTTTGTCCCAGGCAGGATTCATATCCTCCTCATTTCTTCCTTCATTGGTAAGAATGGAATCTTCCTAATCCTAACATCTTCCTGTAGTTTGGGGGTGTTAAACATTTCCTTCTAGAGTTCATTAGGGAAGGAAATGGGGATCACCGCTGAGGGCTCAGATCCACTCCCTGTCAGGAGCTAGGCTCCTGCAAACCGTGGTGTGGCCAAAATAAAAGTTACGATGAAAACTGCAAATCAACTAAAACATATGTGAAGGAGGATATAGTGTATTTTGTTTTTTAAACTCTTAGTTCTTTAGACTGTGTCTTCCGTCCAGCATTAGACTCTTATTTCCTAGGTTATTTTTATGAAAATCTTGAGTGATTTGAATTTCTCTGTTGTGTATTAAAACCTCTTAAAAGCTTTTTTATTTTTTTTTTATGAGGAGACTGTGGGCTACTTTTTTTTTTTTTTTAAACATTTATTTTATTTATTTATCTTTTTTGGGGGAGGAAGTGGGGTGGGGAGGGAGAGGGACGGGTGGGCCACTTCTATTGGTCTTCCATTTCTCTATTTTCATCCGTCTTTGTTCTTTGGCTCCTGTGGACCTCCCATCGCGGTGGCGTCTGGGCGCATGCGCTCCAGAGCTCTGGCTCGGTAATTGGACACATCGGTCCAGCCGCTCCGTGGCACGTGGGATCTTCCCAGGCCAGGGATCGAACCGGCGCCCCTTGCATTGCAAGGCGGTGTCCTTACCCACTGGACCACCAGGGGAAGCCCCTGTGGGCTACTTTGACTTTAAGAATTGTTCTTCTAAGGGGTTGGATGTCCTGATTCTGGCAAAAATCATGCTGAAATAGAAAACATCCACCAGACTTTAGGTCTACGTGATATACAGTACACCCTTGATATTTGTGAAAGGTATATCCCTAGATTTTTGAGATGCTTGCATAAATACCACACTTTATAATGTCCCTCATAACTAGAAAAGTATAATGGCAAATTTTTAGTTATTGTCAGGTTTGGTGGGTAAATAGATGAGAACTACAGACTTAAGAGATTTTGAGGCAGAACTCCATCTTCTGCTACCTTTAACTCCCAGTCTTTTACTGTTTGTTACTGCTGGCTGGTCTATCCCTAACTGCCTTGAATGACCCTTTGGAGACTTAAGGTCAGATGGCTTTACTTGTTTTGTGCTGCACTCATCACCATGGTCTTTGTCCCAGGCAGGATTCATATCCTCCTCATTTCTTCCTTCATTGGTAAGAATGGAATCTTCCTAATCCTAACATCTTCCTGTAGTTTGGGGGTGTTAAACATTTCCTTCTAGAGTTCATTAGGGAAGGAAATGGGGAGTACCTTCCCTTTTTCCTCCTTTTGGTAGATTATGCTTTATTTTACATCATGTATGATAAATTATTCCTTTCTGTGGGTGGAATTCAAAGTCAAATATCACATTTCAGATTATTATATGAAGTGGATGTTAGGGGCAGCTTGTGAAATGTCAAAAAATTTTCTTCTATCAAAGGTTACTCTTATTTCCAAGTGATGATAACAGTAGGAAACTAACCAACCAACCTACCACAAATTTTGTTCAGAAATACTTTAAAATCACTGAAGGTCTTGAATTATTTATTCATTTTCTACTGCTTATTATTCATTCATTCAAATGTCCCATCTATTTTCTAAAATAGGAAATTCTACCTAGTTCTTATAGTTTAATAGGAAATTTAACTTTATCATAGTAGGTAGTTTTTGTAATATTTCACTTATCTGGCTTATTCAGAGACCTCAGCATTTTATATAAGCAGAATTAAAGACAATGGAATATTTCCTCTTTGAGAGTCCATATTAAACAAAATTATAGGTAGATTATTAAATGAGTGTCTTTTATAAATGTGTATTTTACAATGTAGCCAGTAATAATGTATGACTTACTCCATAATAATGTAGATCTTACTCCAGATGTCTCTAGGAAGCTATACATTTTGAGTTGTTGGGTTTTTGTTTAAAAAAATAAATTGGTTTTGTTCTGTATATATTACTGACCGTAGAATATATTGAAGGAATACATGTTATGGTAACAGGCTTTTTTTTTAGTGTGGTAAGAAATTATATTTAGGCACAGTTCTAAAGTTGGAGATACTCTTTTTTTGGGGGGGGGTGCGGGTAGGCGGGCCACTTCTATTGATTTTTCATTTGTCTATTTTAATCCATCTTTGTTCTTTGGCCCGTGTGGGCCTCCCATCGCGGTGGCCTCTGTTGTCACAGAGCACCGGCTGTGGGCGCAAGCGCTCCAGAGCTCCGGCTTGGTAATTGGACACATTGGTCCAGCCGCTCCGCGGCACGTAGGATCTTCCCAGGCCAGGGATCGAACTGGCGCCCCTTTGCATTGCAAGGCGGTGTCTTTACCCACTGGACCACCAGGGAAGCCCTGGAGATATTCTTGATCTGCCCAATATGATAGCCACATAGACAGTGGAGATATGAAACATTTTTATCATTGTGGAAAGTCCTTTTGGACTTTTCTCGACTGATCTGTGTTATATTTTATTGCTCATATAGATCACCTGGAGATTGTGGTAAAATGTAGATTCTGACTCAGTAGTTCTGGATAGGCTTGCGGTTGTTGTTTATTTTTTTTTTGTCTCTAAGTCATCACTTATTTTTCATCCATCTTTATTCTTTGGCATGTGTGGGCCTCCCATCGCAGTGGCCTTGTTACATAGCACTGGCTCTGGGCTCTGTCCAGTTATGAGCCAGTGCTCTTCTCCAGAGCGCTGGCTCATAATTGAACACATTGGCCTAGCCTCAGCATGTGGGATCTTTGTGGGCCGGGATCGAACTAGTGCCTCTTGCACTGCAAGGTGGACTCTTCACCCACTGGACCACAGGGAAGCCCTGTGGTTGTACATTTTTAAGAAGCTCTCAGGTTATGTCGATGGCCAAAGGAACATGCTTTGAATAGTGAAGTTTTGAAGTTTTGAATTTACTATAACATGAGCTTCATTTGGGACTTTTTATGAGATTTAAATCTATTTAAATTAAAAAAAAATTTTTTAAATTTCATTTATTATAAGCTTTTTAATTAGTGTCTTTTGCCCAGAGAGATTATATTGTAATGAACAGAACTCTAGAGTGAGTTTAAAAGTCTAAAGTTCTAGGTCTGATTTCCTTCCTTTTAAAAATTTTTTGGCCTCTTTTATTGTTTGTTGTTGTTGTTTAGTATTTTTTTTTTGGTCATTTCTGTTGATCTTCCATTTATTTATTTCCATCCATCTTTGTTCCTTGGCCTGCGTGGGCCTCCCATCTCAGTGGCCTCTCGTTGCAGAGCACCAGCTCTGGGCGCATGTGCTCTAGAGCCCTGGCTCGGTAGTTGGACACATTGGTCTAGCAGCTCCACGGCATGTGGAATCTTCCCAGGCCAGGGATCAAACTGGCACCCCTTGCATTGCAAGGCGGTGTCCTTACCCACTGGACCACCAGGGAAGCCCTGTTGTTGTTTTTTAAAATTTACTTATTTTCATCTATCTTTATTCTTTGGCTTGTGTGGGCCTCCTATTGCAGTGGCCTCTGTTATCACAGAGCACCAGCTCTGAGTGCATGTGCTCCAGGGCACTGAGTTGTAATTGGACGCAACAGCCCAGCCGTTCCTTGGCATGTGGGATCTTCCTGGGCCAGGGATCAAACCAGTGCCCCTTGCACTGCAAGGCAGACTCTTTACCCACTGGACCATCAGGGGAGCGCCCAGATTTCCTTTTCAAAAACAAACCATCTCTTTCAGACTTGAAATTTTTAGTTTGTAAAACAAGAATAGGAATACCTGCTTAGACATTGTAGAATGTAAGGTTCAGATAGGATGATGTATGCGATGGTATTTTCAAACCTGTGTAAGACTTCAGCATAAAGTTTTGAAAATTATAAAGATTTTTATCATATGCTTCATTAAAAGCGTAATGTTTTTCCACCATTAGCTAATACCTTTATTTTCTAAAGGTAATGTATTACATCTTATCCAGGAATTCTCAGTAAGTTTTATTTATTCTTTTATGCTTAACGTTTTTATTTTTGCATTTAAATTTCTCTTTTAAAAGTTTATTTAATTTTTGACTGTTTCAGGTCTTCATTGTTGCGTGTGGACTTTCTCTCATTGTGGTGAGTGGGGGCTGCTCTTTAGTTGTGATGTGAGGGCTTTTTGTTTCATTGGCTTTTCCTGTTGCAGAGCACGGGCTTCAGTACTTGTGGCACACAGGTGTAGTTGCCCCACGGCATGTGGAATTTTTCCAGACCGGGGACTGAACCTGTGTTCCCTGCTTTGGCAGACAGATTGCCAAGAATTGGACCACCAGGGAAGGCCCCCCACCCCCTGTTAGAATTAATTTTAGTGAGGTGTTTTGTCTTGTTAATAGTTGCCACTGTGTGTGATTGTGTGTGTGTGTGTAGTCACTAAGTCATATCTGACTCTTTGCAACTCCGTGGACTACAGCAAACCAGGCTTTCCTGTTATTCACTGTCTCATGGAGTTTGCTCAGACTCATGTCCGTTGAGTTGGTAATGCTGTCTAACCATCTTATGTCACCCTCTTCTCCTTTTGCCTTCAGAAACCAGCATCGAGGTCTTTTCCAGTGAGTTGGCTCTTTGTATTGGGTGACCAAAGTATTGAGGCTTCACCCTCAGCATATGTCATTCCACCTCTCACAGAGCACCAGCTCTGAGTGCATGTGCTCCAGGGCACTGAGTTGTAATTGGACGCAACAGCCCAGCCGTTCCTTGGCACGTCGGCTCCTCCGAGGCCCGCTCTCAAACCACTGCCCCCTGCACCGCAAGGCAGACTCTTTACCCACTGGACCATCAGGGGAGCGCCCAGATTTCCTTTTCAAAAACAAACCATCTCTTTCAGACTTGAAATTTTTAGTTTGTAAAACAAGAATAGGAATACCTGCTTAGACATTGTAGAATGTAAGGTTCAGATAGGATGATGTATGCGATGGTATTTTCAAACCTGTGTAAGACTTCAGCATAAAGTTTTGAAAATTATAAAGATTTTTATCATATGCTTCATTAAAAGCGTAATGTTTTTCCACCATTAGCTAATACCTTTATTTTCTAAAGGTAATGTATTACATCTTATCCAGGAATTCTCAGTAAGTTTTATTTATTCTTTTATGCTTAACGTTTTTATTTTTGCATTTAAATTTCTCTTTTAAAAGTTTATTTAATTTTTGACTGTTTCAGGTCTTCATTGTTGCGTGTGGACTTTCTCTCATTGTGGTGAGTGGGGGCTGCTCTTTAGTTGTGATGTGAGGGCTTTTTGTTTCATTGGCTTTTCCTGTTGCAGAACACGGGCTTCAGTACTTGTGGCACACAGGTGTAGTTGCCCCACGGCATGTGGAATTTTTCCAGACCGGGGACTGAACCTGTGTTCCCTGCTTTGGCAGACAGATTGCCAAGAATTGGACCACCAGGGAAGGCCCCCCACCCCCTGTTAGAATTAATTTTAGTGAGGTGTTTTGTCTTGTTAATAGTTGCCACTGTGTGTGATTGTGTGTGTGTGTGTAGTCACTAAGTCATATCTGACTCTTTGCAACTCCGTGGACTACAGCAAACCAGGCTTTCCTGTTATTCACTGTCTCATGGAGTTTGCTCAGACTCATGTCCGTTGAGTTGGTAATGCTGTCTAACCATCTTATGTCACCCTCTTCTCCTTTTGCCTTCAGAAACCAGCATCGAGGTCTTTTCCAGTGAGTTGGCTCTTTGTATTGGGTGACCAAAGTATTGAGGCTTCACCCTCAGCATATGTCATTCCACCTCTCACATTCATACGTGACTACTGGAAAAACCATAGCTTTGACTCTACGGATCTTTGTCAGCAAAGTCCTTAGAGAAGTACCAAGTAATAATAGTAGGTATACTTTAAACAGATGTTGAGTGAATGAGGCATGAAGTCTGAGAAATTAATTACCTTTTGTCAGGCAGGGATAGTTTTTTAAATGAACAGAATTAGATTGGGAACCAGCTGTAATGGAGGAACATAGGGTCTGGAAGATCCCTTGGGGAAGGAATTGACTACCCATTGACTTCTTGCCTGGAGAATCCCATGAGCAGAGGAGCCTGGCAGGCTACAGTCCATGGGTTTGCAAAGAATCTGAGATGACTGAGTGACTATCACACACTCATACAAAAGTAATTATTTAGCTAGTTTTTCCATTGGGGGAAGAAAATGAAAGCTAGATAACATACCTCTTCAACATAGAATTCTATTTGGATTTTCTGTGTTTTCTTAACTATGCTTTTTTTTTTTGACTCCTTTTAGTAATTGTATACAGTCTCTTGTGTGTATCCTTTTGACAAGGTTTGACAGCATTTTTGCCATCTGATTTATTTTCAGAAATATTTTAAAGTTATATTATAGTTGTTTTACACTAGAACATAATTTTTTTAAAAAATTGAGGATATTTTTCTTCACAAATACACTATTGTTACTATACCCAATCTCTATGGTAAACATTGTCTGTTTTTTATTTTCCTTTGGCCACCCAGCACAACTTGTGGGATCTTAGTTCCCTCACCAGAAATTGAACCCAGGCCATGGCAGTGAAAGCACTGAGTCCCAACCACTGGACCCCCAAGGAGCTCCCTACAATAACTTAATAGTATCATATTTATCAGTACTTAACATTTCCTCACTTGTCCCCTATGTGTCTCTTAGGAATTCACTGTAACTTCTGACACTACCTAGAGTTAGGCCAGATCACACAGGTTGACGGACTTCCCTGGTTGCACAGTGGTAAAGAATCCACTTGCTGATACAGGAGACCCAAGTTTTGATCCCTGGGTCGGGAAGGTCCCTTGGAGAAGGAAATGGCAACCCTCTCCAGTATTCTTACTTGGAGAATCCTATGGACAGAGGAGTCTAGTGGGCTACAAGTCCAAAGGGTAGCAAAGAGTCGTACACGACTGATGCGACTGAGCACGCACACATGCAGGTTAAAGGCCTAGTCATTCAGGAGACTGGCCCCAGATAGCAGCCACAAGCTCAAGAGTTCCCCCACCACCTTGAAACAACTGGCTACAAATTTAGGAGTTCCCCTCTGTAGCCCTTAGGTTAGATAATTTGCTAGAAGGTTTCATAGAACTCAGGAAAGTGCCATATATTTATGATTATAGATTTGTTACAGCAAAAGTATACAAACCAGAACTAGCCAGAAGAAAAGATATCACAGGGTGAAACCTGGGAAAGTCCCAAACATGAAGCTTCTGGATCCTCTTCCCGTGGAGTCAGGATGTGTCACTTTCCTGACACATCATTGTGTCACCAGATCCCATGGAATATTGTTAACCAGAGAAGCTCACCAGAGTTTGTTTCCAGATTTGATTTTATTGGACTTTCATTACATAGGCATGATTTATTGGCCATAAGGTTGAATTTGATCTCCAGCCTTCCTCGCCTTCCTGAAGGTTGAACATATCCCATGGCTTAAAGTCCCAAACTTCTAATCACATGAATAGTCCTTTTAATATGGTCATCCTCTCTACTAAGTTATCTTGTTAGTATAAATTATCTAGAGACCCACATGAGTTACCTCTTTAGCATAGACTATTAAAATCCTCCAGGAAAAACAAAAATACTTGAAGGATACCTTCCAGGAGAGTTCCTCACCAGAAATTGAACCCAGGCCATGGCAGTGAAAGCACTGAGTCCCAACCACTGGACCCCCAAGGAGCTCCCTACAATAACTTAATAGTATCATATTTATCAGTACTTAACATTTCCTCACTTGTCCCCTATGTGTCTCTTAGGAATTCACTGTAACTTCTGACACTACCTAGAGTTAGGCCAGATCACACAGGTTGACGGACTTCCCTGGTTGCACAGTGGTAAAGAATCCACTTGCTGATACAGGAGACCCAAGTTTTGATCCCTGGGTCGGGAAGGTCCCTTGGAGAAGGAAATGGCAACCCTCTCCAGTATTCTTACTTGGAGAATCCTATGGACAGAGGAGTCTAGTGGGCTACAAGTCCAAAGGGTAGCAAAGAGTCGTACACGACTGATGCGACTGAGCACGCACACATGCAGGTTAAAGGCCTAGTCATTCAGGAGACTGGCCCCAGATAGCAGCCACAAGCTCAAGAGTTCCCACACCACCTTGAAACAACTGGCTACAAATTTAGGAGTTCCCCTCTGTAGCCCTTAGGTTAGATAATTTGCTAGAAGGTTTCATAGAACTCAGGAAAGTGCCATATATTTATGATTATAGATTTGTTACAGCAAAAAGTATACAAACCAGAACTAGCCAGAAGAAAAGATATCACAGGGTGAAACCTGGGAAAGTCCCAAACATGAAGCTTCTGGATCCTCTTCCCGTGGAGTCAGGATGTGTCACTTTCCTGACACATCATTGTGTCACCAGATCCCATGGAATATTGTTAACCAGAGAAGCTCACCAGAGTTTGTTTCCAGATTTGATTTTATTGGACTTTCATTACATAGGCATGATTTATTGGCCATAAGGTTGAATTTGATCTCCAGCCTTCCTCGCCTTCCTGAAGGTTGAACATATCCCATGGCTTAAAGTCCCAAACTTCTAATCACATGAATAGTCCTTTTAATATGGTCATCCTCTCTACTAAGTTATCTTGTTAGTATAAATTATCTAGAGACCCACATGAGTTACCTCTTTAGCATAGACTATTAAATGTGGTCTTAGGGATCCTCCAGGAAAAACAAAAATACTTGAAGGATACCTTCCAGAACCAGAGAGGAAGGTTAGCCAATTTGTTCAGTCCTTGGTCCAATAAGATCACTTAAGAAATATCTGAGGCTACTTTTTTTTTTTTTTCCAGTATTTTCTTATGGGAATATAAAAGCATATCAGAGAGTAGGGAGAAAGTCTAATGAACTCTCATGTGCCCGTTGTCCAGCTTGGACAAAGATTAACATTTGACTAATCTTTTTCAACTCTTCTCTCCTCCCTTTTATGAGAAGTGGGGAAATGCCTGGAATATTTTAAGACAAATCTCAAACACTCTTGTAAATACATTATTATGTGTCTCTAACTGATGAAACAGTTGTCTTTCTTTAAAAAATATAACTATCATACTATTAGCACATCTAACAATTATTAGTAGTTCATTATTATAACATAATATCATCCTGTATGATGGTAAATTTCCCTTATTGTCTTAAAAGTGTCACTTTAGAACCGATGGAAAAACAGACTTAGAGAATAGACATATGGACATTGTGGGAAATGAACAGTGGGTGGGGGACATAGAGGGAGTAACATGGAAATCTAAACTATCATATGTGAAAAAGATAGCTGTTGGCATTGTGCTGCAGGAATAGGAATTCCCACAAGGGCTCGATTTGACAGCCTGGAGGATGGGGGGTCTGGGAGGGTGGAGGGGACCAGGGATAGGCATATGACCAATCTGGGAACATACATGTCTGTAAACAACAAAACTCTGTAAAAATTTAAAAAAAAAAAATGTCACTTTACCTGTAGTGTATTCTATTCACAACTTGGTTTTCAAATATGTTAAGTCTTTTTCATGATATGATAATTACCACTTTTTCAATGGCGAAACCAGGCCACTTGTCCTGTAGGTGTCCCACATTTAGAATTTGTCTGTGTGTTCTTGTGTTTTCTTTTTCCTTGTTCCTCTAATTCTTGTAAAGAAATTGGTTAGAAGTTTGATTTAAGTCATCTTTCTGTTTGGTTGAGGGGAGCAGCCATCACAGAAGTGATTCTCTTTTTACATTGCGTCAGGAAGGATGTAATGAATGCTTGTTCTACTTTTAGTGATCCTAGTTGTGTTCAGATATGGTCGACCTCATCCTTCTATTTATAAAGCTCCCTATTAATCTTTACCTAATAGTTTAGCATCCATTCATGATACTGCTTGAATCAGTTATTTAATTAGAAGTTATGAACTTGTATAATTACACTATTTCTTTCATATTTATGTTTAAGAGGTGCCATTCTTTTATAAAAAAAGAGCTTTCTCTCATCAGCAGGCTTACCCTGAAGTGTAGTTTCTACTGGAAAGGAATGATGAGTGCTTAATTTTTTTCTTTTAATTACCAATTTCAGAGTTGCTCTAGTAGTCATCTCTTAATGATAGTATGTTATTTATGGGATTCTTTTTATGATGGTCTTCTGTGTATCTTTGAATCTCATCATAGACTTGTGGATTTGTAATATGTGTTTGAAACAATTATAGTCATTTTTGATGCACAAGTTGTTACATATTTAATCACTGTAAGCCATTTCAAGTTGGTAGCTTTTTGATATAACTTATAAATCTTTGAAAAATTTCTTGTTTTCATGTACAACAGATGGCCCAGATTTACCTTATCAGTTCTTTTTACACATCTGAAAGCAACCATTTCTCTGCAGAAATACAGATGGCCAACAGGCACATGAAAAAATGCTCACCATTACTGATCATTAGGGAAATGCAAATCCAAATCACAATGAAATATTACCTTTTACCTCTCAGAATGGCTGTTATCAAAAATCAACAAATAACAAATAAAACCCAATGAAATGTCAAACAACAAAACTCTGGTCACTTTACCTGTAGTGTATTCTATTCACAACTTGGTTTTCAAATATGTTAAGTCTTTTCATGATATGATAATTACCACTTTTTCAATGGCGAAACCAGGCCACTTGTCCTGTAGGTGTCCCACATTTAGAATTTGTCTGTGTGTTCTTGTGTTTTCTTTTTCCTTGTTCCTCTAATTCTTGTAAAGAAATTGGTTAGAAGTTTGATTTAAGTCATCTTTCTGTTTGGTTGAGGGGAGCAGCCATCACAGAAGTGATTCTCTTTTTACATTGCGTCAGGAAGGATGTAATGAATGCTTGTTCTACTTTTAGTGATCCTAGTTGTGTTCAGATATGGTCGACCTCATCCTTCTATTTATAAAGCTCCCTATTAATCTTTACCTAATAGTTTAGCATCCATTCATGATACTGCTTGAATCAGTTATTTAATTAGAAGTTATGAACTTGTATAATTACACTATTTCTTTCATATTTATGTTTAAGAGGTGCCATTCTTTTATAAAAAAAGAGCTTTCTCTCATCAGCAGGCTTACCCTGAAGTGTAGTTTCTACTGGAAAGGAATGATGAGTGCTTAATTTTTTTCTTTTAATTACCAATTTCAGAGTTGCTCTAGTAGTCATCTCTTAATGATAGTATGTTATTTATGGGATTCTTTTTATGATGGTCTTCTGTGTATCTTTGAATCTCATCATAGACTTGTGGATTTGTAATATGTGTTTGAAACAATTATAGTCATTTTTGATGCACAAGTTGTTACATATTTAATCACTGTAAGCCATTTCAAGTTGGTAGCTTTTTGATATAACTTATAAATCTTTGAAAAATTTCTTGTTTTCATGTACAACAGATGGCCCAGATTTACCTTATCAGTTCTTTTTACACATCTGAAAGCAACCATTTCTCTGCAGAAATACAGATGGCCAACAGGCACATGAAAAAATGCTCACCATTACTGATCATTAGGGAAATGCAAATCCAAATCACAATGAAATATTACCTTTTACCTCTCAGAATGGCTGTTATCAAAAAATCAACAAATAACAGGTGTTGTTGAGGATGTGGAGAAAAGGGAACCCTTGTGCACTGTTGGTAGGAATGTAAATTGTTGCAGCCACTATGGAAAATAGTATAGAGGGGTCATCAAAAAATTAAAAATGGAAGTACCATATGATCCAGCAATTCCACTCCTGTATGTTTGTCCAAAGAAAACAGAAACGCTAATTTAAAAAGATTTATGCGTCTCTGTGTTAATTGCTTCATTATTTACAGTAGTTGAGATATGAAAGCAGCCCAAGTGTCAATTAGCAGATGAATGGTATGTGGTGTGTATGTATATATATAAACAGTGAAATACTACTCAGTTATAAAAAAGAATTGAGCCTTGCTATTTGTGACGTGGATTGACCTAGAGGATATTATGCTAGGTGAAATAAATCAGAGACAAATACAGCATAATTTCACATATGAAATCTAAAACACAAAGCAGATGAACAAACATAACAAAACAGAAACTGTAGATACAGGGAACAAACAGATGGTTGCTTTAAATTAGGTATGGGGATGACATGTACAGTGCAGGATACTTAGTCAATAACTGTATGATGACTTACTCTAATGACTTATCATGGTGATCATTTTAAAATGTATAGAATTATCAAATCACTGTGTGTGTAACAGGAACTAACATAGTATTGTATGTCAAATACACTTCAAAAACAAACAGACTTATAGAAGAGGTTAGATTTGTGACTACCAGAGCTGAGGGTGGAGGGAGTGGGAATCAGATGAAGGCAATCAAAACGTACAACTTTCCAGTTATAAGTAAGTACTAGGATGTAATATATACTATAAATAAAATGAACACTGCTATATATTATATATGAAAGTTGTTTAGAAAGTAAATCCTGAGTTCTCATTACATACACACAAAATTTTTTATACTTCTTTAATTTTGCATTTATATGAGATGATGAATGTTCACTAAACTTATTGTGATGGTCAGTTCATGATATGTGTAGGTCAAATCATCATGCTGTGCACCTTAAACTTATACTAATTATACAGTGCTGCATGTCAATTATATCTGAATAAAACTGGGGAAGAAAGAAAGAAAAGTAAGGTGTCAAGTCTATTGATCAAATAACAAACGGTGTTGTTGAGGATGTGGAGAAAAGGGAACCCTTGTGCACTGTTGGTAGGAATGTAAATTGTTGCAGCCACTATGGAAAATAGTATAGAGGGGTCATCAAAAAATTAAAAATGGAAGTACCATATGATCCAGCAATTCCACTCCTGTATGTTTGTCCAAAGAAAACAGAAACGCTAATTTAAAAAGATTTATGCGTCTCTGTGTTAATTGCTTCATTATTTACAGTAGTTGAGATATGAAAGCAGCCCAAGTGTCAATTAGCAGATGAATGGTATGTGGTGTGTATGTATATATATAAACAGTGAAATACTACTCAGTTATAAAAAAGAATTGAGCCTTGCTATTTGTGACGTGGATTGACCTAGAGGATATTATGCTAGGTGAAATAAATCAGAGACAAATACAGCATAATTTCACATATGAAATCTAAAACACAAAGCAGATGAACAAACATAACAAAACAGAAACTGTAGATACAGGGAACAAACAGATGGTTGCTTTAAATTAGGTATGGGGATGACATGTACAGTGCAGGATACTTAGTCAATAACTGTATGATGACTTACTCTAATGACTTATCATGGTGATCATTTTAAAATGTATAGAATTATCAAATCACTGTGTGTGTAACAGGAACTAACATAGTATTGTATGTCAAATACACTTCAAAAACAAACAGACTTATAGAAGAGGTTAGATTTGTGACTACCAGAGCTGAGGGTGGAGGGAGTGGGAATCAGATGAAGGCAATCAAAACGTACAACTTTCCAGTTATAAGTAAGTACTAGGATGTAATATATACTATAAATAAAATGAACACTGCTATATATTATATATGAAAGTTGTTTAGAAAGTAAATCCTGAGTTCTCATTACATACACACAAAATTTTTTATACTTCTTTAATTTTGCATTTATATGAGATGATGAATGTTCACTAAACTTATTGTGATGGTCAGTTCATGATATGTGTAGGTCAAATCATCATGCTGTGCACCTTAAACTTATACTAATTATACAGTGCTGCATGTCAATTATATCTGAATAAAACTGGAAGAAAGAAAGAGGAAGTGCAGCAATGAGGTTGAGAGCACAAAATCTAGGTATAGGGATGCTCATTGATACTGTCCTTATACAAATGTTTTTAAAAATTGCAAGTTTTTATTGATACAGTTTTGATTTAAGAATCACAGAGCTTTTGCTTCTTTAGTATTTGCCTATCTTTTTTCCCCCCCTTAAAAAAAAAATCTTGGTCCCTTACAATAATCATGTTTGCTGTATTGCACATATACAGTAGTAATACTGGTATTACTCCTGACAAGAAAAAAAGTCTAGGGCTTCCCTAGTGGTCTAGTGGGTAAGGACACCGCCTTGCAGTCCAAGGGGCTCAGGTTTGACCCCTGTCCTGGGAAGATCTCATGTGCCGCGGAGCGACTGGACCGATGTGTTCAACTGCCGAGCTGCAGCTCTGGAGCACATGTGCCCAGAGCCGGTGCTCTGCGAGGAAAGAGGCCACTGTGATGGGAGTCCCACACAGGCCAAAGAACACAGATAAATAAATGAAAGATCAATAGAAGTGGCCACAAAAAAATAAAAAGTAGAAAAAGTAAGTCTAAAATCTTTGCGGTTTTTCATGTTCTTAGTACATATTCCACTAATATGCACAGTTAGATTTAGAATACTGAGTTCTAAAGTCACCTGAAATATTTTTTGTTTGTGGTGACTTTACTAACTTAATGTACAACAAGGTGTATTTGTTTTAGTTTGTATTCATTTGAGAGGTTTTAAAATATTGTTTGGAATATGAAAAGCATAACATGGATAAAGATTGTTCTAGGTGCTTTATATACACTACCTTGTTTAATCTTTACAGTAACCCTAAGAGATAGTTTCTGTTGTTATCCTCATTTTACAGATTGAGTACTGGAAGCTCACTGACGTTAACTTGTCTAAGGAACACATAGCTAATAAGTGGCAGAGCTAGAAATTTGAACCCTAATCTTTCTTACTTGAAAACTTACCTTTTTAATCATTGTGTATTCTCTTGTCAGTTTTTTGTTTGTTTGTTTTCTGTGCTTATAAACATTTAGATTGTATTTCATATATTTGGGATAGTGATTCTCTTAACTGTCTTGAGGAAAATTTTTCTTTTTCTTTTTTTAAAAATTTAATTTAATTTATTAATTTTTGGCTATTTTGGGTTTTCACTGCTGCCACGGCTCTTCGCTAGTTGCAGGGAGTAGGGACTTCTCTCTAGTTGAGGTGAGCAGGCTTCTTGTTGCGTTGACATCTCTTGTAGAACTTGGGCTCTAGGGCATAAGAGTTTCAGTAGTTGTGGCACATGGACTCATTAGTTGCAGCTCTGAGACTCTAGAGCACAGGCTCCATAGTTGTGACTCATGGGCTTAGTTGCTCCGCAGCATGTGGGATCTTCCTGGATCAGGGATTGAACCCGTGTTTCCTGCATTGGCAGGCAAACTCTTTACCACTGAGCTACCAGGGAAGCCTAGGAGATATTTTCAATTTTAATGAAGTCTGTTTTTTCATTTTTGACTTATACTGTGGTATTGTATCTAAGAAATATGTGTTCAACTGCCGAGCTGCAGCTAGGCCAGAAGAAAGAGGCCACTGTGATGGGAGTCCCACACAGGCCAAAGAACACAGATAAATAAATGAAAGATCAATAGAAGTGGCCACAAAAAATAAAAAGTAGAAAAGTAAGTCTAAAATCTTTGCGGTTTTTCATGTTCTTAGTACATATTCCACTAATATGCACAGTTAGATTTAGAATACTGAGTTCTAAAGTCACCTGAAATATTTTTTGTTTGTGGTGACTTTACTAACTTAATGTACAACAAGGTGTATTTGTTTTAGTTTGTATTCATTTGAGAGGTTTTAAAATATTGTTTGGAATATGAAAAGCATAACATGGATAAAGATTGTTCTAGGTGCTTTATATACACTACCTTGTTTAATCTTTACAGTAACCCTAAGAGATAGTTTCTGTTGTTATCCTCATTTTACAGATTGAGTACTGGAAGCTCACTGACGTTAACTTGTCTAAGGAACACATAGCTAATAAGTGGCAGAGCTAGAAATTTGAACCCTAATCTTTCTTACTTGAAAACTTACCTTTTTAATCATTGTGTATTCTCTTGTCAGTTTTTTGTTTGTTTGTTTTCTGTGCTTATAAACATTTAGATTGTATTTCATATATTTGGGATAGTGATTCTCTTAACTGTCTTGAGGAAAATTTTTCTTTTTTTAAAAATTTAATTTAATTTATTAATTTTTGGCTATTTTGGGTTTTCACTGCTGCCACAGGCTCTTCGCTAGTTGCAGGGAGTAGGGACTTCTCTCTAGTTGAGGTGAGCAGGCTTCTTGTTGCGTTGACATCTCTTGTAGAACTTGGGCTCTAGGGCATAAGAGTTTCAGTAGTTGTGGCACATGGACTCATTAGTTGCAGCTCTGAGACTCTAGAGCACAGGCTCCATAGTTGTGACTCATGGGCTTAGTTGCTCCGCAGCATGTGGGATCTTCCTGGATCAGGGATTGAACCCGTGTTTCCTGCATTGGCAGGCAAACTCTTTACCACTGAGCTACCAGGGAAGCCTAGGAGATATTTTCAATTTTAATGAAGTCTGTTTTTTCATTTTTGACTTATACTGTGGTATTGTATCTAAGAAATATTACCTAATCTCACATCATAAAAATTTTCTCCTCTGTTCTTTTCTAGAAGTTGTGTACTTTTTTTTTTTTTAAAGATTTATTTATTTATTTATTTTGGTGGGGGGTGGGGTGGGGGCGGAGGGGAGCAGGCGGGCCACTTCTATTGGTCTTTCATTTATCTGTTTTCATCCATCTTTGTGCTTTGGCCTGTGTGGGCCTCCTATCGTGGTGGCCTCTGTTGTCGTAGAGCACCAGCTCTGGGTGCATGCGCTCCAGAGCTCCGGCTCGGTAATTGGACACATCGGTCCAGCTGCTCCACGGCACGTGGGATCTTCCCAGGCCAGGGATCGAAGCGGCGCCCCTTGCAGTGCAAGGCGGTGTCCTTACCCACTGGACCACCAGGGAAGCCCAGTTGTGTACTTTTGATTCTACAAAGTCTGTGGTCCATTTTTAGTTAATTTTTTTGTATGTGGTGTGAGGTATGAGTGGAAGGTGGTGTTTTTTTTTTTTTTTTTTTTGTAGTATAGGACTGTGACTTAGATTATCAGCTTCTTACTGCAAAATTTAGGCTCAAATTGAAGAAAGTAGGGAAAAACACTAGGCTATTCAAATATGACCTAAATCGGATCCCTTATGATTATACAGTAAGAGTGATGAGTGGATTCACGGGATTAGATCGGGTAGACAGTGTGTCTGAAGAACTATGAATCGAAGTTCATAACATTGTACAAGAAGTGATGACCAAACCATCCCCAAGAAAAAGAAATTCAAGAAGGCAAAATCCTTGTCTGTGGAGGCCTTCAAATAGGTGAGAAAAGGAGAGAAGCAAAAGGCAAAGGAGAAAAGGAAAGATACACCCAAATGAATGCAGAGTTCCGGAGAATACCAAGGAGAGATAAGAAAGCCTTCCTAAGTGAACAGTGCGAGGAAATAGAGAAAAACAATAGAATGGGAAAGACTAGAGATTTTTTAAAGAAAATTAGAGATACCAGGGGAACATTTCATGCAAAGATGGGCAGAATAAAGCACAGAAATGGCAAGGACCTAACAGAAACAGAAGATACTTAAGAAGAGGTGGCAAGAATACACAGAAGAACTGTACAAAAAAGGTCTTAAGATCTTCATTAAAATGACCCAGAAAACTGTGATGGTATGACCACTCACCTAGAGCCAGACATCCTGGGCTATGAAGTCAGTGGACCTAGGAAGCATTACTACAAATAAAGCTAGTGAAGGTAATGGGATTCCAACTGAGATATTTAAAATGCTAGAAGATGATGCTGTTAAAAAGTCCTGCATTTAATATATCAGCAAATTTGGGAAATTTAGTAATCTCCACAGGACTGGAAAAGGTCACTTTTCATTCCAATCCCAAAGAAAAGCAATGTCAAAGGATATTCAAGTTTCCATATAGTTGCACTCATTCACATGCTAGCAAGGTCATGCTCAGAATCCTTCAAGCTAGGCTTCAGCAGTACGTGAACTGAGAACTTCCAGGTGTAGAGGTTGGATTTAGAAAAAGCAAAGGAACCGGAGATCAAATTGCCAATATCCATTCAATAGAAGAAGAAAGGAATTCTTAAAAACATCTCCTTTTGCATCATTGACTTTACAAAAGCCTTTGTGTGGATCACAGAAAACTGTGGAAAATTGGTAAAATGGAAATACCAGACCACCTTGAGAAACCTGTATACAGATCAATAAGCAGCTATGACCTAAATCGGATCCCTTATGATTATACAGTAAGAGTGATGAGTGGATTCACGGGATTAGATCGGGTAGACAGTGTGTCTGAAGAACTATGAATCGAAGTTCATAACATTGTACAAGAAGTGATGACCAAACCATCCCCAAGAAAAAGAAATTCAAGAAGGCAAAATCCTTGTCTGTGGAGGCCTTCAAATAGGTGAGAAAAGGAGAGAAGCAAAAGGCAAAGGAGAAAAGGAAAGATACACCCAAATGAATGCAGAGTTCCGGAGAATACCAAGGAGAGATAAGAAAGCCTTCCTAAGTGAACAGTGCGAGGAAATAGAGAAAAACAATAGAATGGGAAAGACTAGAGATTTTTTAAAGAAAATTAGAGATACCAGGGGAACATTTCATGCAAAGATGGGCAGAATAAAGCACAGAAATGGCAAGGACCTAACAGAAACAGAAGATACTTAAGAAGAGGTGGCAAGAATACACAGAAGAACTGTACAAAAAAGGTCTTAAGATCTTCATTAAAATGACCCAGAAAACTGTGATGGTATGACCACTCACCTAGAGCCAGACATCCTGGGCTATGAAGTCAGTGGACCTAGGAAGCATTACTACAAATAAAGCTAGTGAAGGTAATGGGATTCCAACTGAGATATTTAAAATGCTAGAAGATGATGCTGTTAAAAAGTCCTGCATTTAATATATCAGCAAATTTGGGAAATTTAGTAATCTCCACAGGACTGGAAAAGGTCACTTTTCATTCCAATCCCAAAGAAAAGCAATGTCAAAGGATATTCAAGTTTCCATATAGTTGCACTCATTCACATGCTAGCAAGGTCATGCTCAGAATCCTTCAAGCTAGGCTTCAGCAGTACGTGAACTGAGAACTTCCAGGTGTAGAGGTTGGATTTAGAAAAAGCAAAGGAACCGGAGATCAAATTGCCAATATCCATTCAATAGAAGAAGAAAGGGAATTCTTAAAAAACATCTCCTTTTGCATCATTGACTTTACAAAAGCCTTTGTGTGGATCACAGAAAACTGTGGAAAATTGGTAAAAATGGAAATACCAGACCACCTTGAGAAACCTGTATACAGATCAATAAGCAGCAGTTACAACGTGACTTGGAACAATGGACTGGTTCAAAATAAGGAAAGAAGTATGTCAAGGCTGTATATCGTCACCTTGCTTATTTAACTTCTATGCAGAGTACATCATGCAAAATACTAGGCTGGATGAATCACAAACTGGAATCAAGAATGCTGGGAGAAATATCAACAACTTCAGATATGAAGATGATGCCACTTTAATGGCAGAGAGCAAAGAGGAACTAAATAGCTTTTTGGTGAAGGTTAGAGAGGACCGTGAGAAAGCTAACTCAAAACTCAACATTTGGGCTTCCCTGGTGGTCCTGTGGGTAAAGAATCCGCCTTGCAGTGCAAGAGACACTGATTTGATCCCTGACCTGGAAAGATTCCACATGGCACGGAGTGGCTGGACCAGTGTGTCCAATTATGAGACAAGAGCTCTGGAGTGCATGGACCAGAGCTGGTGCTCTGCAACGAGCGAGGCTGCTGCGATGGGAGGCCTACACAGGCTGAAGAATAAAGATGGATGAAAAATAAATTAAAAGATCAATAAAAAAGAGGCCAAAAAACCCCCCAACAACAACATACCTCAGCATTCAGAAAATATGATCTTGGCATCTGGTCCCATTACTTCATGGCAAATAGATGGGGTAGAAGTGGAAACAGTGACTGATTTTCTTTGCTTTGGCTCTAAAATCATTGTGAACGTTGACTCAGCCACAAAATTAAAAGACACTTGCTCTTTGGAAGAAAAGCCATGACAAACCTAGATGGTGTATTAGAAAGTGGAGATAACACTTTGCTGACAAAGGTCCATACAGTCAAAGCTATGGTTTTTCTAGTAGTCATATACAGATAGGAGAGCCACACCGTAAAGAAGGCTGAGTGGTGTAGAATTGATGCTTTTGGACTGTGGTTCTGGAGAAGACCTTTGAGAGTCTGTTATACAGCAAGGAGATCAAACTAGTCAGTCCTACAGGAAAAAACTTCTCCTGTTGCATCATTGACTTTACAAAAGCCTTTGTGTGGATCACAGAAAACTGTGGAAAATTGGTAAAAATGGAAATACCAGACCACCTTGAGAAACCTGTATACAGATCAATAAGCAGCAGTTACAACGTGACTTGGAACAATGGACTGGTTCAAAATAAGGAAAGAAGTATGTCAAGGCTGTATATCGTCACCTTGCTTATTTAACTTCTATGCAGAGTACATCATGCAAAATACTAGGCTGGATGAATCACAAACTGGAATCAAGAATGCTGGGAGAAATATCAACAACTTCAGATATGAAGATGATGCCACTTTAATGGCAGAGAGCAAAGAGGAACTAAATAGCTTTTTGGTGAAGGTTAGAGAGGACCGTGAGAAAGCTAACTCAAAACTCAACATTTGGGCTTCCCTGGTGGTCCTGTGGGTAAAGAATCCGCCTTGCAGTGCAAGAGACACTGATTTGATCCCTGACCTGGAAAGATTCCACATGGCACGGAGTGGCTGGACCAGTGTGTCCAATTATGAGACAAGAGCTCTGGAGTGCATGGACCAGAGCTGGTGCTCTGCAACGAGCGAGGCTGCTGCGATGGGAGGCCTACACAGGCTGAAGAATAAAGATGGATGAAAAATAAATTAAAAGATCAATAAAAAAGAGGCCAAAAAACCCCCCAACAACAACATACCTCAGCATTCAGAAAATATGATCTTGGCATCTGGTCCCATTACTTCATGGCAAATAGATGGGGTAGAAGTGGAAACAGTGACTGATTTTCTTTGCTTTGGCTCTAAAATCATTGTGAACGTTGACTCAGCCACAAAATTAAAAGACACTTGCTCTTTGGAAGAAAAGCCATGACAAACCTAGATGGTGTATTAGAAAGTGGAGATAACACTTTGCTGACAAAGGTCCATACAGTCAAAGCTATGGTTTTTCTAGTAGTCATATACAGATAGGAGAGCCACACCGTAAAGAAGGCTGAGTGGTGTAGAATTGATGCTTTTGGACTGTGGTTCTGGAGAAGACCTTTGAGAGTCTGTTATACAGCAAGGAGATCAAACTAGTCAGTCCTACAGGAAATCAAGTGAATGTTCATTGGAAGAACTGATACTGAAATTGAAACACTCATCTTGGCTCCCTGATGCAAAGAGTTGACTCATTGGAAAAGACCCTGATGTTGGGAAAGATTGAGGGTAGGAGGAGAAGATGGCGATAAAGGATGAGATGGTTGGATGGCATTATTGACTCTGTGGATATGAATTTGAGCAGATTCTGGGAGATAGTCAAGGACAGAAGAACCTGGTATGTTGCAGTTCATGAGGTTGAAAAGAATAGGACATGACTTAGCAACTGAAGAGCAACAACAAATCCATTTGTTATGCACCTTTTGTTGAAAAGATTATCCTTTCCCTATTGAATTGCTTTTGCACCTTGAAAATATTTTGTGTGGGACTTCCCTGGTGGTCCAGTGGTTAAGAATCTGCCTGGCAATGCAAGGGATACAGGTTCGATCCCTAGTCCAGGAAGATCCCACGTGTTGAGGAGCAACTAAGTCCGGGAGCCACAACAACTGAGCCCAGGTGCCTTAACTGCTGAACTGCTACAACACGAGAAGCCACTGCATTGAGAAACCCATGAACTTCAGTGAAGAGTAGCCCCCATTCACCACAACTAGAGAAAGCCCTCATGCAGCAATGAAGACCCACCACAGCCAATAAACAATCTTGAAAAAAAATTTTGTGTTTTATGAGAATCTTTTTTTGGATTCTGTTCTATTCTTTTGATCTTTCTGTCTTTATGCCAGTATCACACTATCCCTTTTTTTCTTTTTTGGCCACTTCTATTGATCTTTCATTTATTTATCTTTGTTCTTTGGGCTTTGTGGGCCTCCCATCGCAGTGGCCTCTCATCGCATGTGCTCTAGAGCTCCGGCTTGGTAGTTGGACACATCGGTTTAGCTGCTCCGCGGCACATGGGATCTTCCCAGGCCAGGGATTGAACCGGCGCCCCATGCACTGCAAGGCAGTGTCCTTACCCACTGGACCAGGGAAGCCCAGTATCACACTACCTTGATAACTGTAGCTGTATAATTTTGAAATCAAGAACTTTCTCAGTGTTGTTTTGACTATTTAGGTCTTTCACATTTTTGTGTGCATTTTAGAAATAGCTTGTCAGAATATCTACACAAAGCTTACTAGTATTTTGTTTGCAGTTGTAGTCAATCTTCAGATCCGTTTGGGAAGGATGAACATTTTAAAAATATTGAATGTTAGAATCTGTGAACATGGTGCATCTATCTCTCCGTTTAATTAGGTCTTTGCTTTGAACTGAAGATTTGTGTAAGCCCATATTCATATGTTGAAACCTAATTCTCGGTGTGATGGTATTTGACAGTTGGGCTTTTGAAAAGTACCTAGGCCATGAAGAGGAACCCTTAGGAATGGAATTCTCACTCTTATAAAAGAGGTCCCTGTCCCCTTCCATGGCCATGCAAGGTTATAGCAAAAAGACAGCTGTCAGTGAACCAGGAAGCAGACTCACCAGATACCAAATCTGCTTCTGCCTGCATCTTAAACTTCCATCTTAAATTTCCGAAGCTTTGAGAACTGTGAAAAATACATTCCTGTTTTTATAAGCCACCCTGTTTAAGGTATTTTGTTACAGCGGGTTAAACAGACTGAGATAGTCTTCTTAAATTTCTCTCAGCAGTGCTTTGTAGTTTTCAGTGTACAGATCTTACACATTTTTTTTTATTCTTCATTTTAAAGGTTTTACAGAATTTTGTTGTTCACAGACATGTATGTTCCCAGATCAGTCATATGCATATCCATGGTCCCCACCCCCCCAGTTCCCCCCATCCCACCCCTCCAGACCATCGCCCCAAGCCATTGTACGCACTCCTATTCCCTTAGCACAATGACACTAGCTATCTTTTCCACACATAACAGTATAGTTTTCCATGTCACTCCCTCCATGCTTCCCCCTCCCTATTTCTTCCCCACAATGTCCCTATGTCTATGCTCTGTCTGTTTTTCCGTGAGTTCACTGCGTGTGTTATCAAGACTATCCTACTAGGTTCCATATATGTGTGTTAGTATACCTTACACATTTTTTTGGTCAGATATATCCCAAAGTGTTTCATAACTTGGAGTGATATTGTACATGGTGTTTTTAATATTTCACCTTCTGATTGTTCATTGCTAGGATATAAAAATGTAATTATTATGGATTGAGCTTGTGTTCTCCAGTCTTGCTAAACTTATGTATAGTTTACTAGTTCTAGTATTCTTTTGTGGATACCACTATATTTTCTACAAATGTTTCAGTATGTTTTTTTCCAATATGAATGCCTCTTGTTTCTTTTCTGTTCTGCCTAATACGTCCAGTACAATGCTGAATAGAAGTGATGGCACTGTGCACATGCTTGCCTTATTCATGATCTTAAGAGTGAAGCCTTTTACTGTTAGGTGTGATGTAGACTGTAGGTTGTTTTTTTTTGTTGTTGTTGGTTTTTTTTTTAAATAAATGCCGTTTATCATGTTGAAGAAATCCCTTTCTAAGTTCACTCAGTAGGTGTAGGTGAAGGAGTAGGTGTTGATTTTGTCAGTTGTGCTTTCTTTTTTTTTTTAATTTTATTTATTTTGGGGGGTGGGGTTTGGGGAGGGAGCGAGGCGGGTGGGCCACTTCTATTGGTCTTTCGTTTATCTGTTTTCATCCATCTTTGTTCTTCAACCCGTGTGGGCCTCCCATCGCAGTGGCCTCTGTTGTCACAGAGGACCAGCTCTGGGCGCATGCGCTCCAGAGCTTCGGCTCGGTAATTGGATACATGAATCCAGCCGCTCCGCAGCACGTGGGATCTTCCCAGGCCTGGGATTGAACCGGCGCCCCTTGCACTACAAGGCAGTGTCCTCACCCACTGGACCACCAGGGAAGCCCCAATTGTGCTTTCTGTGTGTCTTTTTTAGTTTGCTAATATTGTGAATTGCACTGATAAATCTTTTTTTTTAGTTTTATTTTGTATTTATTTATTTTTGGTTGTGCTAGGTCTTCATTGCTGCTTGGGCTTCCTTCTAATTGTGGCAAACAGGGGCTTCTCATTGCAATGACTTCTCTTGTTGCCATAGCATGGGCTCTAGAGTGACAACTCAGTAGTTGTGGTGCTCAGGCTTCGTTGCCCCGTGGCATGTGGAATCTTCCCAGAGCCAGGACTGAACTTGTGTCTCCTCCATTGGCAGGTAGAGAATTAACTACTCATCAGATATATCCCAAAGTGTTTCATAACTTGGAGTGATATTGTACATGGTGTTTTTAATATTTCACCTTCTGATTGTTCATTGCTAGGATATAAAAATGTAATTATTATGGATTGAGCTTGTGTTCTCCAGTCTTGCTAAACTTATGTATAGTTTACTAGTTCTAGTATTCTTTTGTGGATACCACTATATTTTCTACAAATGTTTCAGTATGTTTTTTTCCAATATGAATGCCTCTTGTTTCTTTTCTGTTCTGCCTAATACGTCCAGTACAATGCTGAATAGAAGTGATGGCACTGTGCACATGCTTGCCTTATTCATGATCTTAAGAGTGAAGCCTTTTACTGTTAGGTGTGATGTAGACTGTAGGTTGTTTTTTTTTGTTGTTGTTGGTTTTTTTTTTAAATAAATGCCGTTTATCATGTTGAAGAAATCCCTTTCTAAGTTCACTCAGTAGGTGTAGGTGAAGGAGTAGGTGTTGATTTTGTCAGTTGTGCTTTCTTTTTTTTTTTAATTTTATTTATTTTGGGGGGTGGGGTTTGGGGAGGGAGCGAGGCGGGTGGGCCACTTCTATTGGTCTTTCGTTTATCTGTTTTCATCCATCTTTGTTCTTCAACCCGTGTGGGCCTCCCATCGCAGTGGCCTCTGTTGTCACAGAGGACCAGCTCTGGGCGCATGCGCTCCAGAGCTTCGGCTCGGTAATTGGATACATGAATCCAGCCGCTCCGCAGCACGTGGGATCTTCCCAGGCCTGGGATTGAACCGGCGCCCCTTGCACTACAAGGCAGTGTCCTCACCCACTGGACCACCAGGGAAGCCCCAATTGTGCTTTCTGTGTGTCTTTTTTAGTTTGCTAATATTGTGAATTGCACTGATAAATCTTTTTTTTTAGTTTTATTTTGTATTTATTTATTTTTGGTTGTGCTAGGTCTTCATTGCTGCTTGGGCTTCCTTCTAATTGTGGCAAACAGGGGCTTCTCATTGCAATGACTTCTCTTGTTGCCATAGCATGGGCTCTAGAGTGACAACTCAGTAGTTGTGGTGCTCAGGCTTCGTTGCCCCGTGGCATGTGGAATCTTCCCAGAGCCAGGACTGAACTTGTGTCTCCTCCATTGGCAGGTAGAGAATTAACTACTCATCAGGGAAATCCTTATAACTATTCTGAATTAGATTTTTGAAGATAATTGCCACATAATTTTATAGTCTCTGCTGTTAATAGTGAAAGTTGTTAAAACTATATGATTCTCTTTCCTTTATGGATAACTAGTGTCCTTCTGGAAGCTATTTGTTATTCAGATTTTTAAATATCTGGTGATGGTCTAAATTTTTATGATGTGTCTAAATTTTTTTTTTTACGTTTTGGCCTCTTTTTGTATTGGTCTTTCATTTATTTCTTTTCATCCATCTTTGTTCTTTGGCCTGTGTGGGCCTCCCATCACAGTGGCCTCTCTTGTCGCAGAGCACCGGCTCTGGGCACATGCGCTCCAGAGCGCAGGCTGGTAGTTGAACACACTGGTCCAGCCGCTCCACGGCACGTGGGATCGTCCCAGGCCAGAGATCAAACTGGCGCCCCTTGCACTGCACAGCAGACTCTTAACCCACTGGACCACCAGGGAAGCCCTAGATTTTAGTTTTAACCAGTGCATTTTGCTTAGTACTCATTTCTTCCAATTCAAGACTATGTTATTTATTTATATTCAGCTCTTAGAAGTTTTTACTTCTCTTTTCCATTGTTTCAGTTCTCTCCTGAAAGTCTTGTTAAACAGATTTGGGAACTGCTTAAAAACCGTTGATCCTGAGCTTAAAACACTTTAATTGTGGTAGTTGTTTACACCTTCAGTCCTCTTCTGTGTTTAGGGCAGGGTTTTTAAAAATAGCTTTATTAGGATATAGTTCATATATCACAAAATTCACTCATTAAAAGTGTACAGTTCAGTGGTTTTTAGTATTTTTGCACTGAGGTGAAACCACCACTACAGTCTATTGAAAATGTTCCAGAGCATTTCAGTACCCTAAAAAGAAACCTCATGCCTGTTAGCATTTATTCGCTATTACTCTCTCCCTTCAACCCCTTGCAGCCATCAATTTACTTTGTTTCTGGATTTGCCTATGCTAGGCATTTCACATAAACTAAGATATAATATATAGTCTTTTGTGACATACTTATATTCAGCATGTTTTCTGTGCTTAGCCGTGCCATAGTTTTTTCTTACCAAATAATATTCTATTGTATGGCTATATCACATTTTATTTATCCATTCATCAGTTAATGGACATTTGAGTTGTGTCCACTTTGTATCTGTGGGTGTATGTTTTCATTTCTCTTGAGGATTACATTTAATGTCTTAAATTTCTAACAGTCTAGTTTGAACTGATAACCAGCTTAACTGGCGTATCATAAAAAGACTCTGCTCCTATATGGTTCCATCCTATCCCTTTTAAATGTTGTCATGGATTGCAACTTCATCATCATGGTTGAATCTAAAGAGCATTATGGTAGTAAAATAAACCAGACATGGAAAGACAATAATAGATTTATAATAATTCTTGTGTATTAAAAAAAATTCTGTACAAGTAAAAAGGGAAGTTGGAAACCAAAAGTACATGCGCTCAGAGCGCAGGCTGGTAACACACTGGTCCAGCCGCTCCACGGCACGTGGGATCGCCCCAGGCCAGAGATCAAACTGGCGCCTTGCACTGCACAGCAGACTCTTAACCCACTGGACCACCAGGAAGCCCTAGATTTTAGTTTTAACCAGTGCATTTTGCTTAGTACTCATTTCTTCCAATTCAAGACTATGTTATTTATTTATATTCAGCTCTTAGAAGTTTTTACTTCTCTTTTCCATTGTTTCAGTTCTCTCCTGAAAGTCTTGTTAAACAGATTTGGGAACTGCTTAAAAACCGTTGATCCTGAGCTTAAAACACTTTAATTGTGGTAGTTGTTTACACCTTCAGTCCTCTTCTGTGTTTAGGGCAGGGTTTTTAAAAATAGCTTTATTAGGATATAGTTCATATATCACAAAATTCACTCATTAAAAGTGTACAGTTCAGTGGTTTTTAGTATTTTTGCACTGAGGTGAAACCACCACTACAGTCTATTGAAAATGTTCCAGAGCATTTCAGTACCCTAAAAAGAAACCTCATGCCTGTTAGCATTTATTCGCTATTACTCTCTCCCTTCAACCCCTTGCAGCCATCAATTTACTTTGTTTCTGGATTTGCCTATGCTAGGCATTTCACATAAACTAAGATATAATATATAGTCTTTTGTGACATACTTATATTCAGCATGTTTTCTGTGCTTAGCCGTGCCATAGTTTTTTCTTACCAAATAATATTCTATTGTATGGCTATATCACATTTTATTTATCCATTCATCAGTTAATGGACATTTGAGTTGTGTCCACTTTGTATCTGTGGGTGTATGTTTTCATTTCTCTTGAGGATTACATTTAATGTCTTAAATTTCTAACAGTCTAGTTTGAACTGATAACCAGCTTAACTGGCGTATCATAAAAAGACTCTGCTCCTATATGGTTCCATCCTATCCCTTTTAAATGTTGTCATGGATTGCAACTTCATCATCATGGTTGAATCTAAAGAGCATTATGGTAGTAAAATAAACCAGACATGGAAAGACAATAATAGATTTATAATAATTCTTGTGTATTAAAAAAAATTCTGTACAAGTAAAAAGGGAAGTTGGAAACCAAAAAGTACTAGTTGTTAGCCCACTTACCCTTAGCAGAGATCCTTATTTCTTCCTCAGACCTTGAGTTAGTGCAGTATTCTGCCATTTCAGCCTGAAGAATTTTTAATGTATCTCGTGGGCTAGGTCCACTGGCAGCAAACCCTTCAGATTTATATATTTGAGAATATTTCAGTTTTTCCCTCATTTTTGAAGGACAGTTTTTGTGAGATACAGTATTCTTGGTTGACAGGGTTTTGTTTTGTTTTTTGCAGTTTAAATACATCATCCTACTGTCTTCTCCCCTTCACAGTTTGTTATTAGAAATTTGCTGCTAATCTTATTGAGGCTGTCTTGTAAAATGATGAGTTGCTTGTTTTGTTTTTAAAGATTGATTCTTTTCAGCAGTTTGGTTATAATGTGTTTTGGTTTGAATCTCTTTGAGTTTATCCTACTTTGAGTTCATTGAGCTTCTTGGATTTGTAGATTGATACTTTTCATCATATCTGGGAAGATTTTCTATATCTGTATCTATCTATATCTTTAGATAGTCTTTCTGTTCTCTCTCTTTTGGGACTCCTGTAATGGGGATGTTGATACGCTTAAAGGCATCCCACAGGTCTCTGGGGCTGTTTGGTTTTCTTTATTCTTTTTCTTTTGTAGACATTGCTCTAACTTCCAGGTTTATCAGTTCTTCCTTTTCTTGCCCACATCTGCTGTTGTACCCCTCTAGGGAACTTTTTGTTTCAATTATTGAATTTTTCATCTTCAGAATTAAAATTGCAGAAGTATAGAAAGCAGAACATTAAAGCTTTTTTTTCTCTCAGAATTAACCACTGTTAACAGTTTGGTATGAATCCTTCCTGATTTTTATGTGTATACAAAAAACCATGAGAATGTGTGTGCTTGTTGAGGTTTTTTTAAAGCTTTCTTTTTAAGCTTTTTATTTTCATACAACTTCTGATTCACCAGAATACTTGCAATAATAGTACAAAGAGTTCCTGTGTACCTTCTACTGAGATTATCTGAGTGTTTCATATTTTTGTTATCTTCCTTTATTCTCCTTCCCTGTCACCTGTCTGTCCTCTATTTGTATTTACATTGCATATTATCTTTTCATACTTGTGTGAATATTACAGACGTGATGTAGCTGAGATTTTTAAAGTGGGCTAGGTCCACTTAGTTGTTAGCCCACTTACCCTTAGCAGAGATCCTTATTTCTTCCTCAGACCTTGAGTTAGTGCAGTATTCTGCCATTTCAGCCTGAAGAATTTTTAATGTATCTCGTGGGCTAGGTCCACTGGCAGCAAACCCTTCAGATTTATATATTTGAGAATATTTCAGTTTTTCCTCATTTTTGAAGGACAGTTTTTGTGAGATACAGTATTCTTGGTTGACAGGGTTTTGTTTTGTTTTTTGCAGTTTAAATACATCATCCTACTGTCTTCTCCCCTTCACAGTTTGTTATTAGAAATTTGCTGCTAATCTTATTGAGGCTGTCTTGTAAAATGATGAGTTGCTTGTTTTGTTTTTAAAGATTGATTCTTTTCAGCAGTTTGGTTATAATGTGTTTTGGTTTGAATCTCTTTGAGTTTATCCTACTTTGAGTTCATTGAGCTTCTTGGATTTGTAGATTGATACTTTTCATCATATCTGGGAAGATTTTCTATATCTGTATCTATCTATATCTTTAGATAGTCTTTCTGTTCTCTCTCTTTTGGGACTCCTGTAATGGGGATGTTGATACGCTTAAAGGCATCCCACAGGTCTCTGGGGCTGTTTGGTTTTCTTTATTCTTTTTCTTTTGTAGACATTGCTCTAACTTCCAGGTTTATCAGTTCTTCCTTTTCTTGCCCACATCTGCTGTTGTACCCCTCTAGGGAACTTTTTGTTTCAATTATTGAATTTTTCATCTTCAGAATTAAAATTGCAGAAGTATAGAAAGCAGAACATTAAAGCTTTTTTTTCTCTCAGAATTAACCACTGTTAACAGTTTGGTATGAATCCTTCCTGATTTTTATGTGTATACAAAAAACCATGAGAATGTGTGTGCTTGTTGAGGTTTTTTTAAAGCTTTCTTTTTAAGCTTTTTATTTTCATACAACTTCTGATTCACCAGAATACTTGCAATAATAGTACAAAGAGTTCCTGTGTACCTTCTACTGAGATTATCTGAGTGTTTCATATTTTTGTTATCTTCCTTTATTCTCCTTCCCTGTCACCTGTCTGTCCTCTATTTGTATTTACATTGCATATTATCTTTTTCATACTTGTGTGAATATTACAGACGTGATACTGTATTACTACTTTACAGTGTGTGTTTTCTAAAAATAAGAATGTTCTCTTACATAGCCACATACTAGTGATCAAAATCAAGAAATTAACTGTTAGTGAGTCCAGCAATATTCTTACAGCAATATTCTTGCAGCGAAAGAACATCTTGGATCATGCATTTTATTTAGTAGTTTTGTCACTTAAGTAGACTTTAATTGGAAACAGTTTATTGGTCTTTGTCTCATGACTTTGATATATTTTAGAGTACAGTTAATTTATTTTATAGAATGTCCCTCGAGATGGATGTTTGATACTTTTTAATGATTAGATCTGGTTGTTTGATACCTCCCTCGTAATAGGTTTATTTTTGACAGAAATGCCACAGAATTGATCTGTTCTCAGTGTATTGTAGGTGGAGTTGTCAGTTTGTCCGGTTACTGGTAATGTTCTTAATAAACTTTGATCACTTGGTTAAGGTGGTGTCTGCCAAGAGAAAGTTACTGTTTTCTCCACTGTAATTAATAAAAAATATACTGGGGGGAGATACTTTGAGACTATATATATATATCCTATTACTCTTGTGGAACTTGAAGCCACTAGTTTTAGCATCTAATAAAACTATAAATTACTGACATGAGGACTTCCTGGTGGTCCAATGGGTAAAGAGTCTGCCTTGCAGTGCAAGGGGCACCAGTTCGATCCCTGGCCCAGGAAGATCCCACGTGCCACGGAGTCGCTGGACCAGTGCGTCCAATTACGAGCCAGTGCTCTGTAACGAGAGAGGTCACCATGATGGGAGGCCCACACAGACCAAAGAATAAAGATAGATGAAAATAAATAAATTTTAAAAATCAATAAAATAGGGCAATTAAAAAAAAAACTATAAATTATTGATGTGATGGTTGCCAACTGTAAGTTAGGTTTAATGCACAGTTTTAGAAAATTAAAATTAGAAAATTTAGAAAATCAGAATGTGATTTTTTTCTGCAGTCACTTTCATTTTACACTATTTCAGTAACATCTTTTTGTTTTAGTTCTTTATTTTATAGTGTTCCAGACTTATAAATGTAGATCTAGCTGTGACATCTGTTAATCTTCTTTGTTTCTTTTTTTTTTTTAAAGAAATTACAGGTGTACAGCATAGTGATTCACAAATTTTAGAGATTATGCTCCATTTATAGTTTTTATAATGATCTTGTTTCATATACATGCCCTCTTTGCATTTATTTTGAAACAAATCACAGATGTAGCATTCCAATTGTAAATAACATTTTGGTGGGTCTCTGAAAGGAATTTAAAAAAGCTATAATACCATTATCCTACTTTAAAATTTAACTTATTGTTTAATATAACCAGATACCCAGTGAGTGTTCATATTTTCCAGTTGTTTTGTCTTTTTTTCTCAGTTTATTTGGATTGGGATCCAGTATCCAAATAAAGAAATCTGTATATTGTGACTGCTTTAGATTTATCTTTTATGCTCTTTTTAACTTGTAGATTGCCTCCTTTCTATTTTTCTTTTAGTTTTCTCCTTTGAAATTTTGTGTTGAGGGAAACAGTAACTTTTCCTGAGGAGTGTCCTACATCCAGGAGTTTGCTAACTGTTTAATCTAATTTACTACTATTTTAATTAGACATTAGTGATAAGTATACATATATGGGCTTCTCTGTTGGCTCAGACAGTAAAGAATCTGCTGACAATGCAGGAGGAAGATTCCCCTGGAGGTGGGTGTGGCAACCCACTCCAGTATTCTGCCTGGAAAAATAGGCTGCAGTCCATGGGTAAAGAGTCTGCCTTGCAGTGCAGGCACCAGTTCGCCCCAAACCCGGAGGTCGCTGGACCAGTGCGTCCAATTACGAGCCAGTGCTCTGTAACGAGAGAGGTCACCATGATGGGAGGCCCACACAGACCAAAGAATAAAGATAGATGAAAATAAATAAATTTTAAAAATCAATAAAATAGGGCAATTAAAAAAAAAACTATAAATTATTGATGTGATGGTTGCCAACTGTAAGTTAGGTTTAATGCACAGTTTTAGAAAATTAAAATTAGAAAATTTAGAAAATCAGAATGTGATTTTTTTCTGCAGTCACTTTCATTTTACACTATTTCAGTAACATCTTTTTGTTTTAGTTCTTTATTTTATAGTGTTCCAGACTTATAAATGTAGATCTAGCTGTGACATCTGTTAATCTTCTTTGTTTCTTTTTTTTTTTTAAAGAAATTACAGGTGTACAGCATAGTGATTCACAAATTTTAGAGATTATGCTCCATTTATAGTTTTTATAATGATCTTGTTTCATATACATGCCCTCTTTGCATTTATTTTGAAACAAATCACAGATGTAGCATTCCAATTGTAAATAACATTTTGGTGGGTCTCTGAAAGGAATTTAAAAAAGCTATAATACCATTATCCTACTTTAAAATTTAACTTATTGTTTAATATAACCAGATACCCAGTGAGTGTTCATATTTTCCAGTTGTTTTGTCTTTTTTTCTCAGTTTATTTGGATTGGGATCCAGTATCCAAATAAAGAAATCTGTATATTGTGACTGCTTTAGATTTATCTTTTATGCTCTTTTTAACTTGTAGATTGCCTCCTTTCTATTTTTCTTTTAGTTTTCTCCTTTGAAATTTTGTGTTGAGGGAAACAGTAACTTTTCCTGAGGAGTGTCCTACATCCAGGAGTTTGCTAACTGTTTAATCTAATTTACTACTATTTTAATTAGACATTAGTGATAAGTATACATATATGGGCTTCTCTGTTGGCTCAGACAGTAAAGAATCTGCTGACAATGCAGGAGGAAGATTCCCCTGGAGGTGGGTGTGGCAACCCACTCCAGTATTCTTGCCTGGAGAATCCCATGGACAAAGAAGCTGGGCAGGCTGCAGTCCATGAGGTCACAAAGAGTTGGACATGTGTGAAGTGACTTAGTCCCCATGTATACATGTATGTAAATATATGAGTTTTTTAATTTGTTTTTTAATTTCTTTTTCTCCTTCCTTTGTCAACTTTTGGTGTCAGTATTAACGCTAATCTCATGTAATAACTTGGAAGTTTGGCAGCATTCATTCACTAGGTACTTAGTGCACTGGCAGGATGCTTGATGAAAAGGTGAATAAAACCAAAGTGGTCTTGTACTTGGAGTGCTTAAAGCCTAGGGGAGAAAGCTAGGCAATGAACAAATCCTGTATAAAACTAAAGTGCAAAGCTGTGTTTGTTTTCATATTATGTGTTAGGATAATTTAAGTAAAATTGGAATAATTAGTTTCTTAAAGATTTGGTAGAACTTTAAATAAAGTTATCTTGGTACTTATATTTGCATAAAAACTTTTTTTTTAATTATTATTATATTTTGGGGGTTGGGGGAGGTGCTGTTCAGGAGGTCGTGGGGTGGGCAGGCCACTTCTATTGGTCTTTCATTTATCTACTTTCATCCGTCTTTGTTCTTTGGCCCGTGTGGGCCTCCCATCGCAGTGGCCTCTGTTGTCGCAGAGCACTGGCTCTGGGCTCGCGCGCTCCAGAGCTCCGGCTCGATAACTGGACACATCAGTCCAGCCGCTCCGCGGCACGTGGGATCTTCCCAGGCCAGGGATCGAACGGGCACCCCTTGCACTGCAAGGCGGTGTCCTTACCCACTGGACCACCAGGGAAGCCCCTACAGAAAAACTTTATTTGCCTGTGAAATTACTAACCTTCCCTCAGATCCTTGATATTCTAGGAGACTGTGCCATCTTTATGTTGTTTGTTCCCTGTTATTACACAGTGTTCCCTTGAGGGTATGAGTTCTCAAGTTTGGGGAGCAAGGCTCTATTACTTCTTTGTTTCTATGGTAAAAAAATCATTCAGATTTCACATGACTGGAACAGTCAGGATGATGTAATCCACTGAGTGTGAAGACTCCTGAAAGAAAACTTAATGTTTGTGATTACTTCTCTCAGGTCAGATTAATAGTGTCCAGTATGATAATTAGCTTGTGTTTGTTATTTTGTATTGGTTTCTTATAGAGTGAAATAGTAGTATTACTGTTGAAGAGTAAGCATTTTCTCCTTAAAAAAAAGAACATGGGTGTGGGTCATATATACTTCTGAGTCATAGACTCAACAAGTGACTGCATGTATTTATGTGCCCTCATAACTGAGAATATGAAGTCTTGTGGTATCTTTCTTATACACACATACACACACAGATACATATGACTATAAACACGATTGAAGGGCTTCCCTGGTGGTCCAGTGGGTAAGTCAGAAAGGGAAAAACAAATATCGTACACTAATGCAAATATATGGAATCTAGAAAGACAGTAGTGATGAAATTATTAATAGGGCAGCAATGGAGACAGACACAGAGAACAGACTTGTGGACACCAGAGTGGGAGGAAGAAGGAGAGGGTGAGATACATGAAGAGAGTAACATGGAAACATATAATATATAAAATAGATAGCCAATGGGAATTTGTTGTATGACTCAGAACTCAAAACTGGGTCTCTGTAACAACCTAGAGGGGTGGGATGAGGAGGAAGATGGAAGGGAGGTTCAATCAGGAGGGGTCATATGTGTACCTATGGCTGATTCATGTTGATATTTGGCAGAAACCAACACAATACTGTAAAGCAATTATCTTCCAATTAAAAATAAATTAATTAGAAAACAAAAAGAGGGCTTCCCTGGTGGTCCAGTGGGTAAGGACACCGCCTTCCAGTGCAAGGGGCGCCAGTTCAATCCCTAGCCTGGGAAGATCCCACGTGCCACGGAGCGGCTGGACCAATGTGTCCAACTACTGAGCCGGAGCTCTGGAGCGCATGCGCCCAGAGCCAGTGCTCTGCAGCGAGAGAGGCCACTGTGATGGGAGGCCCACACAAGCCAAAGAACAAAGATGGAAATAAATGAAAGACCAACAGAAGTGCCCCCCCGCCACCCAAAAAAAGAATGTGTCTCCCAATTCAGAGGACCAGGGCTCAATCCCTATCCAGGGAAGATTCCACACGCCATGGAGCAACTGAGCCCACGTGACCCAACCACTGAGCCTACGTGCCACAATTACTAAAGTCCATGCACCCAAGAGTCCATGCTCTGCAACAAGAGAAGCTGCCACAGTGAGAAACTCATCCACTGCAACTAGAGAGTAGCCTCTACACACCACAACTAGAAAAAGCCTGTGCATACCAACAAAGACCCAGCATAGCCAAAAATAAGTAACTAAAATTAACCTCACCCCCAAATTAAGTTCTAATATCATTCACTCTGTATAATACACTCCAGGTTCATCCACCTGATTAGAACTGATTCAGTGTGTTCCTTTTTATGACTAATGCTCCATTGTATATATGTGCCACAGCTTCTTTATCCATTCATTTGCCAATGGAATGGAATGCAATGCCAGCAACTAGGTTGCTTCCATGTTCTAGCTACTGTAAATAGCAGGCAGGCAGATTCTTAACCTTTGGACCACCAGGGAAGTCCTGAGGTGATATTTTGGTTCAACAGTTTATTGAAATTGTCATTTTCCTAGTTAATTTTTATTCATAGTTTAAAAAATATAAGTTGGGTAGGTTTATGATTGTATTTTCTCTTGGGATATTGTACTCTTACTCACTGAACTCTAGATTTCATTGAGAAGGGCTTCCCTGGTGGTCCAGGGGGTAAGGACACCGCCTTGCAGTGCAAGGGGCGCTGGTTCGATCCCTGGCCTGGGAAGATCCCACGTGCCACGGAGCGGCTGGACTGATGTGTCCAACTACCGAGCTGGAGCTCTGGAGCACATTCGCCCAGATCCGGTGTTCTGTGACAACAGAGGCCACCGCGATGGGAGGCCCACACGGGCCAAGGAACAAAGATGGATGAAAATAGACAAATAACAGACCAATAGAAGTGGCCCGCCTGCTCCCCTCCTTCCCCACACCCCCATAAATAAATAAATAAACCTTTTTAAAAAAAAGGATTTATAAATTACATTGAGGAAAACATTTTGCTTGAATTTTAATGAATTGGTTAAGTTACTGGCTTGGCCAGATTTTATAAACTTTTTTTTTTCTTTTTGCCTCTAAGTCATCATTCATTTATTTTCATCCATCCTTTTTTATTCTTTGGCTTGTGTGGGCCTCCTATTGCAGTGGCCTCTCTTGTTGCAGAGCGCTGGCTCTGGGCACATGCACTCCAGAGCACTGGCTTGTGGTTGGATGCATTGGTCTAGCCACTCTGCGGCACGTGGCATCTTCCCAGGCCAGGGATCAAACCGGTCCCCCTTGCATTGCAAGGCAGACTCTTTAGCCACTGGACCACCAGGGAAGCCCTAGGCTAAATTTTAATTGGCTGATGTTTTATGTTATGACTTCTAATTTTAAGTTTTAGTCAGTACTTTCCTGTTCTTACTTTATATTAGTCTCATAGGCCTAATAATTTCGGACTGTTTATTGATAGCTACTGGAAATCATTGTTTAACTTTTTCATTTTAAGGGCATTGCTTTGTTGAGTTTCATTTCCAAATTATGTATTAGTTAGCAATATAGAATTATATTTTCAGGAAGTTTGAGAGAGTGAGACGATATGAAAAGGCCATCTCTCCTAAAAATTAGATGCTGTGCTAGATGCTTGGAGGATTAAGAGGTATCAGGAGTCCGGTAAAATCATTGTTGGGGTTTTTCTTAATCCATTTTGGAATTAGGTAGAGTTCTTGTTTGCAGTTCTGATGACATCAGATTGGGTCAGTAATTTGTCTTAATGATACTGTATTATCTTTTTTTTTTTTAATTTTTGGCCTCTTTTATTTATTTATTTTTTGTTTGTTTGAAAAAATTTTATTTATTTATATTTGGCTGCACTGGGTCTTTGTTGGTGCACAGGTTTTTCTCTAGTTGCAGAGAGTGGGGGATGCTCTGGAGTTGTGGTATGTGAACTTCTTATTGCAGTGGCATCTCTTATTGCTGAGCATAAACTCAGTAGTTATGGTTCCTGGGCTCTAGAGCACAGATTCGATAGTTGTGGTGCATGAACTTAGTTCCTCCACGGAATGTGGGATCTTACCAGCTCAGAGATTGAACCTGTGACTCCTGCATTGGCAGGTGAATTAAACTGAGCCACCAGGAAGCCTTGGCATATGCTTTTTTAAATTTTTTATTTTACTTTTTACTTTTACAGCATTTTGTTGTTCACAGATATGTATGATCCCAGATTAGTCATATGTATATCTCCTTATCCCACCCCTCCAGGCCATCGCACAGCACCCTTGCAGGATCCTCTTTTCTCACAGCACAATGACAGTAGCTCTTTTCTTCACATATGATAGTATAGGTTTTCATGCTACTTCCTTTACGCCTCCCACCCACTGTTCATTCCCCACATATGTCTACTGTTCATGTCTGTTTTTCCATTGCTTCACTGTGTGTTATCATTACTATCCTACTAGGTTCCATATATGTGTGTTAGTATATTGTATATTTTATTGGTTTTTTATGTATTTATTTTCATTCATCTTTATTTCCTATTCTGTACAAGCCTCCTGCCGCAGTTGCCTCTCCCGTCACAGAGCACCGACTCTGGGCGCATGTACTCCAAAGCACTGGCTCGCGATTGGACACACTGGACCCACCGCTCCGCGGCACATGGGATCCTCCCAGGCCAGGGATCAAACCGGTTCCCGCTGCACTGCAAGTCAGAGTCCCTACCCACTGGACCACCAGGAAAGCCCTAACGTATTATCTTTTTATGTCCTGCTTTTTTTTTTTTTGCCATATGGCAGGGTATATAGGATCTTCTTTCCTCAACCAGGGATCCAGCCTGCATCCCTGTGTTGGAAGCACACAGTCTTAACCACTGAACTGCCAACGAAGTCTCTGCTTGTTGCTTTTTAAATTTTAGCAAGCTGGTATTTACCTATAATCAGTACACATTAAACTGTGTGAAGTGAACTTTGCACTGAGTCACTGTTTGCTTTTCTTTTTTTTTAAATTTTTAATTGGAAGATAATTGCTTTATAATGTTGAGTTGATTTTTAGCCTACATCAGTGATAAGTATACATGTATCTCTCCCTCTTAAGCCTCCCTCCCACTCCACTATTTGCTTTTCTTAAAGTCTTCAGTATACATATTATTAGTAGATTTGGTAAGTACCTTATTTGCAAGACAAATTAGTGAAAAGCCTTGCGTGACCAATGACTTGCCTTTAAAAATAATCTTTGTTTTTGAAGTTTTTCTTGAAAAAGCATTCGGTTGGATTTTAAGTCTCAGAAAGTTATTTTTGCCCATTAACTTTCTGTATAGAGTGACATTATCTCCTTATCCCACCCTCCAGGCCATCGCACAGCACCCTTGCAGGATCCTCTTTTCTCACAGCACAATGACAGTAGCTCTTTTCTTCACATATGATAGTATAGGTTTTCATGCTACTTCCTTTACGCCTCCCACCCACTGTTCATTCCCCACATATGTCTACTGTTCATGTCTGTTTTTCCATTGCTTCACTGTGTGTTATCATTACTATCCTACTAGGTTCCATATATGTGTGTTAGTATATTGTATATTTTATTGGTTTTTTATGTATTTATTTTCATTCATCTTTATTTCCTATTCTGTACAAGCCTCCTGCCGCAGTTGCCTCTCCCGTCACAGAGCACCGACTCTGGGCGCATGTACTCCAAAGCACTGGCTCGCGATTGGACACACTGGACCCACCGCTCCGCGGCACATGGGATCCTCCCAGGCCAGGGATCAAACCGGTTCCCGCTGCACTGCAAGTCAGAGTCCCTACCCACTGGACCACCAGGAAAGCCCTAACGTATTATCTTTTTATGTCCTGCTTTTTTTTTTTTTGCCATATGGCAGGGTATATAGGATCTTCTTTCCTCAACCAGGGATCCAGCCTGCATCCCTGTGTTGGAAGCACACAGTCTTAACCACTGAACTGCCAACGAAGTCTCTGCTTGTTGCTTTTTAAATTTTAGCAAGCTGGTATTTACCTATAATCAGTACACATTAAACTGTGTGAAGTGAACTTTGCACTGAGTCACTGTTTGCTTTTCTTTTTTTTTAAATTTTTAATTGGAAGATAATTGCTTTATAATGTTGAGTTGATTTTTAGCCTACATCAGTGATAAGTATACATGTATCTCTCCCTCTTAAGCCTCCCTCCCACTCCACTATTTGCTTTTCTTAAAGTCTTCAGTATACATATTATTAGTAGATTTGGTAAGTACCTTATTTGCAAGACAAATTAGTGAAAAGCCTTGCGTGACCAATGACTTGCCTTTAAAAATAATCTTTGTTTTTGAAGTTTTTCTTGAAAAAGCATTCGGTTGGATTTTAAGTCTCAGAAAGTTATTTTTGCCCATTAACTTTCTGTATAGAGTGAAAATAAGATTTAGTATTGACAGCTGTGTACTGATACTGTACTTTTGTCTGGAACTTGGTATGGGAGTATAAGATGACCATCTAACTTTACTTTTTTCTAGGTAGCTACTAGGTGGTTGCATCACTTGACAGATTTTAAATGGCACTTTAAATGTCTGTACTTACGCTATTTTTACGGATTTCTACTTTCCTCCATTTCCTCCGTTTCTGTGCCAGTGCTGGACAGCTTTAAGTGGTGTATCTTGTAATAAGTATCTTAATATCTGATAGGCTGATCTCCTTTTATTACTTTCTTAGAAGTTTTCTTGGCTGTTGTTAATTGAACTGTAGAATCAGCGTGTCTAGTTAAAAAAACAAAAACAAAAAAACTCTAGTTTTCATTTGCATTATGTCTAATTAATACACTAACTTAGGAAAAATTGAATTTAATGATGTTATATGTTTTAGCCAAGATTATCATATATTTGCAGTTGCATAAATCTTTTGTGTCTCAGTAGCTTTAGTCATTTTTTTTTCTTTTCCTTTTGTTGTCGTTCATTCTCTAAGTCATGTCCGACTCTGCAACCCCGTGGGTTCAGCAGGCCAGGCTTCCCTGTCCTCATTGTCTCCCTGAATTTGCTGAAACTCGTGAACATTGATCTGGTGATGCCATCCAACCATCACCCTCTGTTGCCCCTTCTCCTCCTGCCCTCAGCATGATTCGCACCCAGCATCAGGGTTTTTTCCTTGTGAGTTGACTCTTTTCATTAGGTAGTCAAAGTGGTGGAGTTTTAACTTCAACATCAGACCTTCCAATGAATATTCAGGGTTGATTTCCTTTCAGATTGATTGGTTTTATCTTGCTGTCCAAGAGACTCTCAAAGAGTCTTCTCCAACACCACAGTTCAAAGGCATCCGTTGTTAGGTACTTAGCCTTCTTGATGGTCCAGCTCTTACATGCACACATAACTACTGGGAAAACCATAGCTTTGACTCTACAGACTTTTGTCAGTAAAGTGATGTCCCTGCTTTTGAATAGACTGTCTAGGTTGTCATAGCTTTTCTTTCAGTGAGTGAGTGTCTTTTAATTTCATGATTGCAGTCATCATCCACAGTGATTTTAGAGCCCAGGAAAATAAAGTCTGTCACGGTTCACATTGTTTGCCCATCTGCTTGCCATGAAGTGATGGGACCAGATGCCATGATCTTAGTTTTTTGAATTTTGAGTTTTAGGCCAGCTTTTTCATTCTCCTCTTTCACCTTCTGCAGGGGCCTCTTTGGCTCCTCTTCACTTTTGGTGGTATCATCTGCACATCTGAGGTTATTGTATTTCTCTCTGCAGCCTTGATTCCAGTTTGTGATTCATCCAGCCCACCATTTCACATGATGTACTTTGCATATAAGTTAAATAAGCAAGGTGACAATATACAGCTTTGATGTACTCCTTTCCCAATTTGGAACCAATCTGTTGTTCCATGTTCGGTGACTCACATACAGGTTTCACAGGAGGCAGGTAAGGTGGTCTGGTATTTCTATCTCTTTCAGGATTTTCCAGTTTGTTGTCTTACCTCCTATGGTACATCATGCTTTCATTGTACTTCTTATTTGATCATTATATATACAAAGACTATTTGTTTCAGAATATTAATTTTGTACCCAGAAACATCTTTTTTTTTGTATTCTTTTGTGTTTGCAATAGTTTTTCAGTTTTGGGCCTCCTTGGGAAAGTCTTTCTTTTTATACCTTTTTATTTCTTTCGTCTAGTGTTAAATAAAGCAATTGTGAAAGTGGACATCTTTGTCTTGTTCCTATGCTTAGTGGAATCTTTGTATAGTTTGTTCATTAGTCAGTATTCTCTGGCTTTGGTGTTGAGTGAGATGATTTTTGTTATTGTTTGAAACCTTATGAACCTTATAATTTTAAGAAATGGCTATATGATTTTTCTTTTTGCGTCTAATATATGGTGAATTATGTCAACAGATTCCTACTATTGAACTATCCTGTATTCATAGAATAAATTCTACTTGGACGTGATGTTTTCCTGTAATGTACTACTAAATTCATGTTTTTTGAGGATTTTTTAATCTGTTTATATGTGAAACTTTTTTGTAGTTTTTTAATTTTATGGAATCAATGATCCTACTTTTTTTTCTTAATTTTGGCCTCTTTTATTTATTTATTCATTTATTTATTTTATTCTTAGGCCTATGTGAGCCCCCCATTACAGTGGCCTCTCTCATTGCAGAGCACCGGCTCTGGGCATGTGCATTCCAGAGCACTGACTCGTAATTGGACACAGCAGTCCAGCTGCTCTGCAGCACTTGGAATCTTCCCGGGCCAGGCATTGAGCTGGTGCCCCTTGCACTGCAAGGTGTACTCTACCCACTGGACTACCAGGGAAGCCCTGTAATCCTACTTTTAAAAAAACAAAAACAAAAAACCAACAACATATTTATTTGACTGCACTGGGGCTTAGTTTGTGGCATGTGAAATCTTGATTCTTCATTGCAGCATGTGGGATCTTCAGTTTCGGTGTGTGGGATTTAGTTCTCTGACCTGGGCCCCCTACATTCGGAGTGTGGAGTCTTAGCCACTGGACCATCAGGGACATCCCAGTAGTCTTACTTTAAAAAAAAAAAAAATTAGAAACTTTTCTGCTTTTATGTTGTCAAAGCATTCAAATCATTGGAGCAATGTTTCTTTTGGGTGGCAAGAGTACTTTGACACTTTCTTCTGTTTCTTCTTTGGTTATAGGTTAATATTTCTGCCCGTCAGTCAGTTTTGATAATTAATATTCTTCTAGAAGATCATTGTTTTATCCCAGTTTTTAAGTGTATCTGAAAGCAGGTGAACTAAGCAGTGACTTGAGGTTATTTTAATTTCCTCTGTTTTGTATATGTATTTCCCCTACTCACCATTAAAATTAAGTTAGCTGGATGGTTATAATTATACAAAGAATCAGCTCTTGGGTTCATTTAGTTGATCTGTTTTTCTGAGTTTTAATTGATTCTTTTCTGCCTATGTCTTTGCTGCTTTCACACTTGTGTTTTCCAAGGATGTGCCTGCCTGTACCCTAGGTTTGCATGTTGTGCATGTCTTGAGTACTGCTGTGTGCTCTAGTTTCCGTTTACTATTGAACTATCCTGTATTCATAGAATAAATTCTACTTGGACGTGATGTTTTCCTGTAATGTACTACTAAATTCATGTTTTTTGAGGATTTTTTAATCTGTTTATATGTGAAACTTTTTTGTAGTTTTTTAATTTTATGGAATCAATGATCCTACTTTTTTTTCTTAATTTTGGCCTCTTTTATTTATTTATTCATTTATTTATTTTATTCTTAGGCCTATGTGAGCCCCCCATTACAGTGGCCTCTCTCATTGCAGAGCACCGGCTCTGGGCATGTGCATTCCAGAGCACTGACTCGTAATTGGACACAGCAGTCCAGCTGCTCTGCAGCACTTGGAATCTTCCCGGGCCAGGCATTGAGCTGGTGCCCCTTGCACTGCAAGGTGTACTCTACCCACTGGACTACCAGGGAAGCCCTGTAATCCTACTTTTAAAAAAACAAAAACAAAAAACCAACAACATATTTATTTGACTGCACTGGGGCTTAGTTTGTGGCATGTGAAATCTTGATTCTTCATTGCAGCATGTGGGATCTTCAGTTTCGGTGTGTGGGATTTAGTTCTCTGACCTGGGCCCCCTACATTCGGAGTGTGGAGTCTTAGCCACTGGACCATCAGGGACATCCCAGTAGTCTTACTTTAAAAAAAAAAAAAATTAGAAACTTTTCTGCTTTTATGTTGTCAAAGCATTCAAATCATTGGAGCAATGTTTCTTTTGGGTGGCAAGAGTACTTTGACACTTTCTTCTGTTTCTTCTTTGGTTATAGGTTAATATTTCTGCCCGTCAGTCAGTTTTGATAATTAATATTCTTCTAGAAGATCATTGTTTTATCCCAGTTTTTAAGTGTATCTGAAAGCAGGTGAACTAAGCAGTGACTTGAGGTTATTTTAATTTCCTCTGTTTTGTATATGTATTTCCCCTACTCACCATTAAAATTAAGTTAGCTGGATGGTTATAATTATACAAAGAATCAGCTCTTGGGTTCATTTAGTTGATCTGTTTTTCTGAGTTTTAATTGATTCTTTTCTGCCTATGTCTTTGCTGCTTTCACACTTGTGTTTTCCAAGGATGTGCCTGCCTGTACCCTAGGTTTGCATGTTGTGCATGTCTTGAGTACTGCTGTGTGCTCTAGATTTTCCTGAGTACTGCTTTAGCCATATATTGTAGGTTCTCTGCTGCAGTATTTTCATTGTCATTATCTTTTTTTTTTTTTTTATTTGGGGGTAGGGTGGGGTGGGGAGGGAGGGGAGCAGGCGGGCCACTTCTATTGGTCTTTCATTTGTCCATTTTCATCCATCTTCGTTCTTTGGCCCGTGTGGGCCTCCCATCGCGGTGGCCTCTGTTGTCTCAGAGCACCAGCTCTGGACGCATGCGCTCCAGAGCTCCAGCTTGGTAATTGGACACATGGGTGCAGCCGCTCCGCGGCACGTGGGATCTTCCCAGGCCAGGGATCAAACCGGCGCCCCTTGCACTGCAAGGCGGTGTACTTACCCACTGGACCACCAGGGAAGCCCCCATTGTCATTATCTTTTGCATTTCATTCTTGGTTGCCTTTTCTTTTTGGCTGTGCCTCACAGCTTGTGGGATCCTAGTTTCCCTACCAGGGGTAGAACCTGGTCCCCCAGCAGTGCAAGTAGTGAGTCCTAGCCACGTGACTTCTAGGGAATTTCCGTCTGGCTCACTCTTTGATCCATGATTTCTCTAAGAGGCAGTTTAGAAATTTAGACAGTAGGGGTTTTTAAAATTTTCTAATGTAATTAATTTATATATTTTTTGCCTTTTGACTCTTGGCTATGCTACTGTTGATTTTTGAAATTCACTGAAATTTTCTTTGTGACCTAATAATTAGTTTTTTTGTAGTGTTCAATGGTTACTTAAAAAGGTATATTATGCTTTCAGGATAGTTTTTTAAAATTTTGACCTCTTTTTATTGGTTTGTTTATTTTCATCCATCTTTATTCTTTGGCCTGTGTGGGCCTCCCGCTGCAGTGGCCCCTCTGGCTACAGAGCACCGCGGTGCTCCAGGCACACGTGCCCCAGAGCTCCAGCTCGCAGTTGGACACACTGGTCCAGCCACTCCATGACACGTGGGATCCTCCAGGGCCAGGAATCGAACTGGTACCCCTTGCACTACAAGGTGGACCCTTTACCCACTGTACCACCAGGGAATCCCTCAGGACACTTTTGACCTAATACGTTAGATTTATCTTACATTTTACAGATTTACAGAGGCATGTGGGATCTTAGGTTCTTGACTAGAAATTGAACTCACATCCCCTACATTGGAATGCGAAATCTTAACCACTGGACCGCCAGTGAAGTCCCCCACAGCACCCATGGGAAAAGCCGAGGCTCCAAAATGTCTCAGATTTAAGAGAGAAGAAAGCTTTTTGTCTTTGAGTATAAGGTAGCCTAGTATTGACATTTTAATGGCATTTACATGTGTGATTTTTTTTTTTCTTTTTGGCCACACCACATGGCATATGGGATCTTAAGCTCCTCGACCCTCCGCAGTGAAAGCTTGGAGTCCCGAACAATTGAGTCCCAACCATTGGATTCCCAGGGCCCCCTACATGTGTGGCTTTTGTCATGTGTGTGTTGTATGGGTTAATTTGGTTTTCAGACTTGCAATTTAATGATTCCCAAAGCTGTCTTTCTCTGTAAGTTGAAGAATTTCTCTGTAAGTTGATTAATCTGTATCTTGGGAAACTCCTGATGATCACAGCTCGTATTGTATTGTTGTGTGTGACTGGGATCGCTTACTGAATTAAATTGCTGTTGTGTATTGTGAGGCTGTTTGTAGAGTGTAATTTCATGTAATAGTAATTTAATGATGGTACCAGAGAAGTAAGAAAATTAAGACATTAATATTAAATTGCCCTTGGGCTTTCTCTTCCCATTATGAAGCTGACTGGGCCATGCTTGAAATGTTTTCATTCTCCTGATCTCCTGCCTTACCTCCTTTCCCATAGCCTCCTCACCTTTCTTTTTTCTTTGTGACAAAAGTTTTTGACCTTAAAAGGTATATTATGCTTTCAGGATAGTTTTTAAAATTTTGACCTCTTTTATTGGTTTGTTTATTTTCATCCATCTTTATTCTTTGGCCTGTGTGGGCCTCCGCTGCAGTGGCCCCTCTGGCTACAGAGCACCGCGGTGCTCCAGGCACACGTGCCCCAGAGCTCCAGCTCGCAGTTGGACACACTGGTCCAGCCACTCCATGACACGTGGGATCCTCCAGGGCCAGGAATCGAACTGGTACCCCTTGCACTACAAGGTGGACCCTTTACCCACTGTACCACCAGGGAATCCCTCAGGACACTTTTGACCTAATACGTTAGATTTATCTTACATTTTACAGATTTACAGAGGCATGTGGGATCTTAGGTTCTTGACTAGAAATTGAACTCACATCCCCTACATTGGAATGCGAAATCTTAACCACTGGACCGCCAGTGAAGTCCCCCACAGCACCCATGGGAAAAGCCGAGGCTCCAAAATGTCTCAGATTTAAGAGAGAAGAAAGCTTTTTGTCTTTGAGTATAAGGTAGCCTAGTATTGACATTTTAATGGCATTTACATGTGTGATTTTTTTTTTTCTTTTTGGCCACACCACATGGCATATGGGATCTTAAGCTCCTCGACCCTCCGCAGTGAAAGCTTGGAGTCCCGAACAATTGAGTCCCAACCATTGGATTCCCAGGGCCCCCTACATGTGTGGCTTTTGTCATGTGTGTGTTGTATGGGTTAATTTGGTTTTCAGACTTGCAATTTAATGATTCCCAAAGCTGTCTTTCTCTGTAAGTTGAAGAATTTCTCTGTAAGTTGATTAATCTGTATCTTGGGAAACTCCTGATGATCACAGCTCGTATTGTATTGTTGTGTGTGACTGGGATCGCTTACTGAATTAAATTGCTGTTGTGTATTGTGAGGCTGTTTGTAGAGTGTAATTTCATGTAATAGTAATTTAATGATGGTACCAGAGAAGTAAGAAAATTAAGACATTAATATTAAATTGCCCTTGGGCTTTCTCTTCCCATTATGAAGCTGACTGGGCCATGCTTGAAATGTTTTCATTCTCCTGATCTCCTGCCTTACCTCCTTTCCCATAGCCTCCTCACCTTTCTCTTTTTTTCATGCCTTAACTCTGTCTCTTCTGTCTTTTGCACTCTAGCTCTTTCTCTCCCTAGAGTTCTCTTGGTATCTATTTCCCCATCTCTCTTTGTTCTTAGACGTCTTTTGTCAGTGATTCAGAGTTGTAAATTATTAGGTTTTCTTCCTGTAGCATTTGAACTGAAGCAACATTTGAACTGAAGTGGCACTGAACTAGCAAAATAGTACATTGCTTTCAGTTCTCGGCTGTGTGAGAGAGTTCTACACTTTATTAGTGTAAAATTTATGGGCTTCCCTTTGTGGCTCAGACAGTAGAGAATCTGCCTGCAATGCAGGAGACCTGGATTCAGTCCCTGGGTTGGAAAGATGCCCTGGTGAAGGGACAGGCTCCCCACTCCAGTGTTCTTGCTGGAGAACCCCATGGTTCGTCCACGGGGCCGCAAAGAGTCGGGCACGACCGAGCGACTTCATTCTCACTTTTTTGACTTTATGATTAAAAATGTGTGTTACTGTTCTGCTTTCTACTTTTCCTTTAATAAGAACATTTGTATTTATTTTAGTGGAAATTTATGATTGCTTATGACTTTTTTCCTCCTGTGAGCATTTGTTATTCTACATTTGAGGCAGATTTATTTTTTTCAGTCTTATTTTATGTGCATTTTTTACATAGTAAAAGCAAGTCAGTTCAATTTGTAAAAACAATTTAAAATTTATTTCCCAATGTTTATATGCATTTAATGAATACTCTTCTTGCAATCACAACCTATTTTTTTATTTCTCATAATTTAGTCATTTCCATGATCGAACATTTAGATTACAGGAAAATAACAAATAAGTGTTGATAATTAAGTAAAGTATAGAAGTTTTTGTGAAAGCTTTTACACACGCACACACATATCACTTATTTTGCTCGGATGTTCCAGGAAAACAAATCTGATTCCAAGTAGCTATTAAAATGCTTTTTTTTTTTTAAAAAAAAAAAATTTGGCCACACTGTATATAGCACGTGGGATCTTAGTTCCACAACCAGGAATCAGACTGTGCCCCCTGCATTGGGAGTGCAGAGTCCCAACCACTGGGAAGTCTGTGAAGTACTTTTTGTTGTTGTTGTTAATTTTTTTTTTTTTTAAATTTTGGCCTCTTTCATTTTTTTTTTTTTTTTTATTAAAGATTTATTTATTTATTTTGGTGGGGTGGAGAGGGAGGGGAGCAGGCAGGCCACTTCTATTGGTCTTTTAGGATTATTATTAGGTTTTCTTCCTGTAGCATTTGAACTGAAGCAACATTTGAACTGAAGTGGCACTGAACTAGCAAAATAGTACATTGCTTTCAGTTCTCGGCTGTGTGAGAGAGTTCTACACTTTATTAGTGTAAAATTTATGGGCTTCCCTTTGTGGCTCAGACAGTAGAGAATCTGCCTGCAATGCAGGAGACCTGGATTCAGTCCCTGGGTTGGAAAGATGCCCTGGTGAAGGGACAGGCTCCCCACTCCAGTGTTCTTGCTGGAGAACCCCATGGTTCGTCCACGGGGCCGCAAAGAGTCGGGCACGACCGAGCGACTTCATTCTCACTTTTTTGACTTTATGATTAAAAATGTGTGTTACTGTTCTGCTTTCTACTTTTCCTTTAATAAGAACATTTGTATTTATTTTAGTGGAAATTTATGATTGCTTATGACTTTTTTCCTCCTGTGAGCATTTGTTATTCTACATTTGAGGCAGATTTATTTTTTTCAGTCTTATTTTATGTGCATTTTTTACATAGTAAAAGCAAGTCAGTTCAATTTGTAAAAACAATTTAAAATTTATTTCCCAATGTTTATATGCATTTAATGAATACTCTTCTTGCAATCACAACCTATTTTTTTATTTCTCATAATTTAGTCATTTCCATGATCGAACATTTAGATTACAGGAAAATAACAAATAAGTGTTGATAATTAAGTAAAGTATAGAAGTTTTTGTGAAAGCTTTTACACACGCACAAAATATCACTTATTTTGCTCGGATGTTCCAGGAAAACAAATCTGATTCCAAGTAGCTATTAAAATGCTTTTTTTTTTTTAAAAAAAAAAAATTTGGCCACACTGTATATAGCACGTGGGATCTTAGTTCCACAACCAGGAATCAGACTGTGCCCCCTGCATTGGGAGTGCAGAGTCCCAACCACTGGGAAGTCTGTGAAGTACTTTTTGTTGTTGTTGTTAATTTTTTTTTTTTTTAAATTTTGGCCTCTTTCATTTTTTTTTTTTTTTTTTATTAAAGATTTATTTATTTATTTTGGTGGGGTGGAGAGGGAGGGGAGCAGGCAGGCCACTTCTATTGGTCTTTTATTTATTTATTTATTTATTTTTAAAAGATTTATTTATTTATTTATTTATTTTGGGCGGGGGTTGGGTTGGGGAGGGAGGGGAGCGGGCGGGTCACTTCTTTTGGTCTTTCTGTTGTTGGCTCTGGGCACATGCGCTCCAGAGCTCCGGCTCGGTAATTGGACACATGGGTGCAGCTGCTCCGCGGCACGTGGGATCTTCCCAGGCCAGGGATTGAACGGGCACCCCTTGCACTGCAAGATGGTGTCCTTACCCACTGGACCACCAAGGGAGGCCCTCTATTGGTCTTTCATTTGTCCATTTTCATCCGTCTTTGTTCTTTGGCTCCTGTGGGCCTCCCATCGCGGTGGCCTCTGTTGTCACAGAGCACCAGCTCTGGGTGCATGCGCTCCAGAGCTCCGGCTCGGTGATTGGACACATCAGTCCAGCCGCTCCACGGCACGTGGGGTCTTCCCAGGCCAGGGATCGAACCGGCGCCCCTTGCACTGCAAGGCGGTGTCCTTACCCACTGGACCACCAGGGGAAGCCCAGATATCAACATTTTAAGATTTTTTGATGTGGACCAATTTTTTTTCCCTATTGAAGTGATATGGACCATTTTTGAAGTCTTTATTGAATTTGTTACATTACTTCTCTTTTATGTTTTTTGTTTTTTTTTTTAACATTTATTTATTTATTTATTTTGGCGGGGTGGGGAGGGAGGGGGGTGGGCGGGCCACTTCCACTGGTCTTTCGTTTGTCTAGTTTCATCCATCTTTGTTCTCTGGCCCGTGTGGGCCTCCCATCGCGGTGGCCTCTGTTGTCACAGAGCACCAGCTCTGGGCACATGCGCTCCAGAGCTCTGGCTCGATAGTTGGACAGATCTTTCATTGGTGTTTTGATTTATTTGTTTTCATCCATCTTCACTCTCTGGCCTGTATGGGCCTCCCATCGCAGTGGCCTCTCTCATCACAGAGCACTGGCTCTGGGTGCATGTGCTCCAGAGCGCTGGCTCGCAATTGGGCACACCAGTCCTGCTGCTCCGTGGCATGTGGGATCTTCCCGAGCCAGGGATGGAACCGGTGCCCCTTGCACTGCAAGGTGGACTCTCCACCCACTGGACCACCAGGAAGCCCCGTGAAGTACTTTTGACGCTTCAGAAATTGTGAAGTGTTACTGCAGAGCAAACATTAGGAAAAAAAATTTAAATGAGCAAATATGGATGAATTTGTCACACTCTTAATTAAGATTTGTGGAAAATATAATTGAAGTTGCATTCAGTGAACTATTATAATATTTATAGAAAACTCCTAGATAATCTATGTTGTATCAGCTTTATGAAAGCATAATTTTAAAGAATTTTCACCTTTATTTAGTAATAAAAGGGTATGGTGTTTTAATTTTCATTTATTACTCTTTACTAGAAATTTTGCTTTGTTGTTGATAATATGCACGTTTTAATGGCATGGGGAATAGTTATCGGTTTGCCTTTCCTTGACTGTTGAAAAACGATGTATTAAACATCTTCTTATGTGCTTCTTAGTCATTTGTATATTTTCTCTGAAAAATTGAGTATCCAGATTCTCTAACTGGGTTAATTGCTTAATTTAGAGTTATTTATGTATTCTAGATTCAAGTCCCTTATCAGATAGATGATTTGTAGATATTTTCTCATTCTGTGGGTGGTTGTTGGTCAAACTTTTTTAAAACCCATTAAAAATTCATTCAAAATTGGTAGAACTTCTCTAAGACATTCCTGATGTAGTCAGTTATACCAATTTTTTTCCCTATTGAAGTGATATGGACCATTTTTGAAGTCTTTATTGAATTTGTTACATTACTTCTCTTTTATGTTTTTTGTTTTTTTTTTTAACATTTATTTATTTATTTATTTTGGCGGGGTGGGGAGGGAGGGGGGTGGGCGGGCCACTTCCACTGGTCTTTCGTTTGTCTAGTTTCATCCATCTTTGTTCTCTGGCCCGTGTGGGCCTCCCATCGCGGTGGCCTCTGTTGTCACAGAGCACCAGCTCTGGGCACATGCGCTCCAGAGCTCTGGCTCGATAGTTGGACAGATCTTTCATTGGTGTTTTGATTTATTTGTTTTCATCCATCTTCACTCTCTGGCCTGTATGGGCCTCCCATCGCAGTGGCCTCTCTCATCACAGAGCACTGGCTCTGGGTGCATGTGCTCCAGAGCGCTGGCTCGCAATTGGGCACACCAGTCCTGCTGCTCCGTGGCATGTGGGATCTTCCCGAGCCAGGGATGGAACCGGTGCCCCTTGCACTGCAAGGTGGACTCTCCACCCACTGGACCACCAGGAAGCCCCGTGAAGTACTTTTGACGCTTCAGAAATTGTGAAGTGTTACTGCAGAGCAAACATTAGGAAAAAAAATTTAAATGAGCAAATATGGATGAATTTGTCACACTCTTAATTAAGATTTGTGGAAAATATAATTGAAGTTGCATTCAGTGAACTATTATAATATTTATAGAAAACTCCTAGATAATCTATGTTGTATCAGCTTTATGAAAGCATAATTTTAAAGAATTTTCACCTTTATTTAGTAATAAAAGGGTATGGTGTTTTAATTTTCATTTATTACTCTTTACTAGAAATTTTGCTTTGTTGTTGATAATATGCACGTTTTAATGGCATGGGGAATAGTTATCGGTTTGCCTTTCCTTGACTGTTGAAAAACGATGTATTAAACATCTTCTTATGTGCTTCTTAGTCATTTGTATATTTTCTCTGAAAAATTGAGTATCCAGATTCTCTAACTGGGTTAATTGCTTAATTTAGAGTTATTTATGTATTCTAGATTCAAGTCCCTTATCAGATAGATGATTTGTAGATATTTTCTCATTCTGTGGGTGGTTGTTGGTCAAACTTTTTTTTTAAAAACCCATTAAAAATTCATTCAAAATTGGTAGAACTTCTCTAAGACATTCCTGATGTTAACTTATTCACAAAATTATTTATTAAGTCAGAGCTTCAAAAGAAAAAAGTCTCTCCTAAGCCATTTACCCTACAAAAACAGCTGCTTCTTCAAACAGCTGATATCCCATAATATCAATAAATACTAGGAACACAGAGATAAAAACACTAATTTCCTGCACCTGTCTGTGAATATATTCCCAGCTCTGCTAGATGCTTCTATTCTGCTTCTTTCAACAGAAATTTAGAAAGAACACTTTTCTGGTCTGTGCCATTGTGGGAAGATTAAGAATCTTGCTTCCTGGTTTAAAAGTCTCCTGTGTTGTTGTGGTTGATGTATATTATGATGATACTGAAACCTGTAAGAGTCTATAATATACCTTCTGTACATATAAAAAATGTTACATCATTTTCAGTATGGGTTGGTGGTTCTTTGAAAATTGATGATCCATATACTTTAACATTTTACCTCTCTATTAACTTACTAGCAACCAGAATGGTTCATCCCAACATCATAGTGGAAACTGAGACTTTTAAAGTAAAGCTTTAAAGACACTATGAAATTAGTGCTTGCTTGCCATATGATGTTCAGAAACTGTAGAGAAATTTTATGAACGATTCCCAGTGTTACCAGTTAGAGGCCACCACTTTAAAATATTATTTATTTATTTATTTTTATTTATTTTCATCCATCTTTATTCTTTGGCCTATGTGGGCCTCCCATTGCAGTGGTCTCTCTTGTTGAAGAGCACCAGCTCTGAGTGCATGCGCTCCAGAGCGCTGGTTCGCGATTGGACATACCGGTCCTGCTGCTCTGCAGCACGTGGGATCTTCCCAGGCCAGGGATTGAACTGGTGCCCCTTGCACTGCAAGGCGGACTCTTTACCCACTGGATCACCAGGGAAGCCCTAAAATATTTTTAATGTATTTCCTTCTGGTATTTTTCTTTTCACATATTCTAAAATGTGGCTTCTTTTAAAATCTGCAAATGCTTACTTTTTCCATAACAATTTGTCTCCTTAATGGGGTTGAGCACAACCTTTGTCTTCTACTCAGTATTGTGGTTAAGTTCATAGCAATTAACTAACCAGTAACTTTCTTTGAATAATGCTGTTGACACTTAAAATTACTCTTGAATGACACTTGTGGCTAGTAGGCCTTAGTGTGGGGACAGCTACACTACCTATAATGTTGGGTCACTGAACATTAGGACAATACACAGTGTGACTGTCTAACCAATGTAGGACAGATAAATTGGTATATGACATGAGCTAGAGAACCAGCTCTGTGAAGTGGCCTTGGCTAAGTTAGAATCAGGATGGGCTAATGGAATGGTTTGTTTTGTTTGGTAGCTGCTTCCCACACCCCAAAGGGAGTTTATTATCCATCGGATTGTAAAATTTTTATTTTTAATTTTGGCTGTGCTGGGACTTGCCTTGCAGACTCTTCATTGTGGTATGTGTGGGCTTTCCTCTAGTTGTGGCAAGTGGGAGCTGTTTCCCTCTCACATTGTGCCACATGGGCTTTGTTTGTTGTGGAGCACAGGCTCTAGAGCTCATAGGCTTGGTAGTTGCACCATGTGGTCTCAGTAGTTGCCCCAGGGCATACAGGATCTTAGTTCTCAGACCATGGGTTGAATCCATGTCCCTAGCATTGGCAGGTGGATTCTTAACCACTGATTCATCAGGGAAGTCCCCATACTGTCTTCTTTTTTAAAAATCTTATTTATTTATTTATTTTCGGCTATCCTGGGTTTTCATGGCTGCTGCAGGCTTTTCTCTAGTTACAGGGAATGGGGGCCGCTCTCTAGTTGAGGTGAGCAGGCTTCTTGTTGCAGTGATTTCTTTTTGTTGTGCAACTCAGGCTCTAGGGCACACAGGCTCAGTAGTTGCGGCACATGGATTCCATAGTTGCGGCTCCAGTGGTCTAGAGCACAGGCTCAATCATTGTGGCTCACAGGCTTAGTTGCTCTGCGGCGTGTGGGATCTTCTTGGATCAGGGGTTGAACTCATGGTAGCCGAACTCTTTTCCACTGCGCTACTGGGGAAGCCCCCCCCCCCATATTGTCTTGATTACATTAATTTAATGGTAAGGCATGAAATTAGGTGGTAAGCTGTCCAACTTTGTTCACTGTCATAATTGTTCTGGCTATTCTGTTTCCTTTGCTATTACATGTAAATTTTATTAAAAATGGATAATTTAAAAAATTGTGCTGGTTGTGCTTGGTCTTCGTTGCTATGTATATGCCTTCTCTAGTTGCAGCTGGCTGGAGCTACTCTTCGTTGCAGTGCACGGACTTCTCATTGTGGTGGTTTCTCTTGTTGAGGCTCACAGGCTCTAGGCACATAGGCTTCAGTAGTTGCAGCAGGCAGGCTTCAGTAGTTGTGGCCCAAGGGGCTTAGTTACTCCTTCGCAAGTGGCATTTTCCCAGACCAGGCATCTAACCTGTGTCCCCTGGATGGTGGGCACATTCTTTTTTTAATTAAAAAAATTTTTTTTGACTTTTATTTTACTTTTTACTTTTATAGCATTTTGTTGTTTACAGATATGTATGGTCCCAGATTAGTCATATGTATATCCCCCCATCCCACCCCTCTAGGCCGCCGCACAGCACCCCTGCAGGATCCCCTTTACCCACAGTGCAATGACAATAGCTCTTTTTCACATATGATAGTATAGGTTTTCATGCTATTTCCTTTACGCCTTCCACCCACTGTTCATTCCCCGCAATGTCCATATGTCTGTTCTCCATGTCTGTTTTTCCATTGTTTCACTGTGTATGTTATCATTACCATCCTACTAGATTCCATATATATGTGTTAGTATATTGTACTGTCTTTCTCTTTTTGACTCACTTCACTTTTTATGATAGGTTCTAGATCCAGCCACCTCATTAGGGCTGATTCTTCTGCATTTCTTTTTACAGCTGAGTAGTATTCCATTGTATATATGTACCAGAGCTTTTGTATCCATTCATTCGTCAATGGCCATCTAGGTTGTTTTCATGTTCTAGCTATTGTACAGATTACTGCAATGAACACTGGGGTACAAGTGCCTCTTTCAGTTTTGATTTCATCAGGGTATAAGCCTAAGAGTGGGATTGCTGGGTTGTATGGTGCTTCTAGTTTTAGTTTTTTAAGGAATCTCTGTACTGTCTTCCATAGAGGCTGTATCAATTTACACTCCCACCAGCAATGCAGGAGTGTTCCCTTTTCTCCGCAGCCTCTCCAGCATTTATTGTCTGTCGATTTGTGGATGCTGGCCATTCTGACGGGTGTGAGGTGATATCTCATTGTAGTTTTGATTTGCATTTCTCTAATAATAAGTGAGGTTGAGCATTGTTTCATGTGTATTTTGGCCATCTGTGGGTGGATTCTTGTACCACCAGGGAAGTTCTGTATGTAAATTTTAAAATCTACTTGTCACTTTCTTAAAATTCTGTACAGATGTAATTGTTTTGAAGATTTTTCACGTGATAGGTGCAATATTCTCACCTTTTAAAAAAAAACTTCTAGTGGAAAATACAGGTATACCTCAGAGATACTGTGGTTTTGGTTCCAGACTACTGATGTAAGACAAATACTGAAGTAAAGCAAGTCATGCAAAAATTTTGGTTGTCTAGTGCACATGGAAGTTGTGTTTACACTATACTATAACCTAGTGAGTGTGTAGTAATAGCATCATTAAAAAGGCAGTATGTATGCTTCAGTTAAAAGTACCTTATTGCTAAAAAGTACAGTAATGATTACAATAATTACATCAGAGGTCACTAATCACCATGACAAATATAATGAAAAAGTTTGTGAAATAGTTTGAAAATTACTTAAATGTGACCAGACTTGAGGTGAACAAATACTGTTGGGAAAATGATGCCTCAGTCCTTAGACTTGCTCTATGTAAGGTTGAGCGTACCTTCAATTTGTGCAGTAAAGCAAAGTGCGTTGGAATGAGGTATGCCTGTAGGTAATTTTGAGTATGATGCCTTGCATTGTACTATATGAAGTGCAGGCTAACAGAGACCATGCTATAAACTTGTTATTCTTATATCTTAAGCTAAACACAATATCAAGGGAAATAAACTTTTAGATTGAAGAGTTCGGATTGTTTGTTCGAGAAAAGGACTTTGTACCTGCTTATGTAGGAGCAAAGTGAAAAGATAGTGTTAAGTCAGATGTGTGGTTTTGTGACTTGTCCTCCTTCGTGTTTTGAAATTGTTTTTTTTTTTTTTTTTAAAGATTTATTTATTTATTTATTTTGGGCGGGGGTCGGGTTGGAGAGGGAGGGAAGCGGGCGGGCCACTTCTATTGGTCTTTCATTTCTCTATTTTCATCCCATCTTTGTTCTTTGGCCCGTGTGAGCCTCCCATCGCAGTGGCCTCTGTTGTTGTGGAGCACAGGCTCTGGGGGCATGCACTCCAGAGCTCCGGCTTGGTAATTGGACACATCGGTCCAGCCGCTCCGCGGCACGTGGGATCTTCCCAGGCCAGGGATCGAACCGGCGCCCCTTGCACTGCAAGGCGGTGTCCTTACCCACTGGACCACCAGGGGAAGCCCTTGAAATTGTTTTTGAGAGCACCACGTAGCTTGTGGGATTACAGCTTGCGAAATCTCAGTTCCCTGACCAGGGATCGAACGCTGGCTCCTGCAGGGAAAGCATAGAGTCTTAAACACCCGAATTGCTAGGGAAGTTCCCTTTTTTGGAATTTTATACATAATTAAAACAGTACAAGGTTGTCCAATGGCTAAGATTTGGCATTCCCAGTACAGGGGGCCTGGGTTCAGTCCCTGGTCAGAGAACTAGATGCCACGTTCCATAACTAAGAGTTCACATACCACAGTGAAGACTGAATATCCTGCATGCCGCATCTAAGACCAGTGCAGCCAGATAGGTAGATAAGATTATAGTATCATTGATTCCCTAATTCAGAAATGTCAGTCTTTTTTGTTTTTTTTTGGTGGGGGTGGGGTGGGGAGGGAGGGGAGCAGGCGGGCCACTTCTTTTGGTCTTTCATTTGTCCATTTTCATCCGTCTTTGTTCTTTGGCTCCTGTGGGCCTCCCATCGCGGTGGCCTCTGTTGTCACAGAGCACCGGCTCTGGGCTCATGCGCTCCAGAGCTCCGGCTCGGTGATTGGACACATGGGTGCGGCTGCTCCGCGGCACGTGGGATCTTCCCAGGCCAGGGATCGAACCGGCGCCCCTTGCACTGCAAGGCGGTGTCCTTACCCACTGGACCACCAGGGAAGCCCAGAAATGTCAGTCTTAACAGTTATACTTAATTGTCAGTAAAAGGTCTGTGTTTACATAATTGAATAAAATGGGATATTTAAAAGGTCTTGAGAAAACTTATCAATATAAATACTGACATTTGTAGTTTATATCAGGAAAATGAGTATTTAGTGAGGTTTTTTTTGACAAATTGCATATAAACTGTTCAGTGGTCACTTTGCTGTTCTAATTTTTTTTTTTTTTTCAGAACATGTAGCTCTCAGGAATGTTTTAGTATAGGAAAGTGGTTTCTCCTCCTTTCGGCTTGCTGTTTTGAGACTTTGGGACTGAAAAGTTTGAGGGTTATAACAGTCCCAGAACCTTTTAGTCTTCTGGTTTCTTACTGTTGTCTCAATTTTTTTATGGTGGTTTGTTTCCATCCCCTTACGGCGTAATATGTCTAAGAAATATTTCCTTGTTTTTCAGATTCTAAATGGCTTCTAAGAAGTTGGGTGCAGATTTTCATGGTAAGTAGACTGTTCAGCTATTACGGTTTTAAGTTTGATCTGATTAGAGAATTTGAAACCACATTAAGTAAATGTCCCTCTTTATTTAAATGAGCTGATTGAGAAAAATAAAGTTGTAGTAGAACAATGTAGCATATGCATTTCATAGAACTTCAGTAACTTTAGTGTTGAAGCATTTCTTCAAATGGATAATTAAACTTTTGAGTATCATTGTATTTATTATACTGAAAACTAATGGAGATGGATAGGGAGCCTGCTTGTTTTTGTTGTTCTTCAGCATATTTTGAAGTACCATTCCCTTTCTTAATCCCTGGTGTGAAAAATTCTAAGACTTTAATTAATGTTTTATAATGTTTTGGTTTAGTTTTTTTTCCCACCCATTAAAAGAAGTAATTTACTACAAATAAGACATGATTGAGCATCCGTGGTGGCTCAGATGGTAAAGAATTTGCCTGCATTGTGGGAGACTCCCTGGGTGGGGAAAATCCCCAGAGAAGGGAATGGTTATCCACTCTAGTATTCTTTTTTTTTTTTTTTTTTAATTGTTGGCTATTCTGCTGCTGCAGGCTCTTCTCTAGTTGCAGGGAGTGGGGGCTACTCTCTAGTTGAGGTGAGCAGACTTCCTGTGACTTCTCTTGTTGTGGAACTTGGACTTCAGTAGTATGGTGCTTACCCATGAAAAATGTCAGTCTTAACAGTTATACTTAATTGTCAGTAAAAGGTCTGTGTTTACATAATTGAATAAAATGGGATATTTAAAAGGTCTTGAGAAAACTTATCAATATAAATACTGACATTTGTAGTTTATATCAGGAAAATGAGTATTTAGTGAGGTTTTTTTTGACAAATTGCATATAAACTGTTCAGTGGTCACTTTGCTGTTCTAATTTTTTTTTTTCAGAACATGTAGCTCTCAGGAATGTTTTAGTATAGGAAAGTGGTTTCTCCTCCTTTCGGCTTGCTGTTTTGAGACTTTGGGACTGAAAAGTTTGAGGGTTATAACAGTCCCAGAACCTTTTAGTCTTCTGGTTTCTTACTGTTGTCTCAATTTTTTTATGGTGGTTTGTTTCCATCCCCTTACGGCGTAATATGTCTAAGAAATATTTCCTTGTTTTTCAGATTCTAAATGGCTTCTAAGAAGTTGGGTGCAGATTTTCATGGTAAGTAGACTGTTCAGCTATTACGGTTTTAAGTTTGATCTGATTAGAGAATTTGAAACCACATTAAGTAAATGTCCCTCTTTATTTAAATGAGCTGATTGAGAAAAATAAAGTTGTAGTAGAACAATGTAGCATATGCATTTCATAGAACTTCAGTAACTTTAGTGTTGAAGCATTTCTTCAAATGGATAATTAAACTTTTGAGTATCATTGTATTTATTATACTGAAAACTAATGGAGATGGATAGGGAGCCTGCTTGTTTTTGTTGTTCTTCAGCATATTTTGAAGTACCATTCCCTTTCTTAATCCCTGGTGTGAAAAATTCTAAGACTTTAATTAATGTTTTATAATGTTTTGGTTTAGTTTTTTTTCCCACCCATTAAAAGAAGTAATTTACTACAAATAAGACATGATTGAGCATCCGTGGTGGCTCAGATGGTAAAGAATTTGCCTGCATTGTGGGAGACTCCCTGGGTGGGGAAAATCCCCAGAGAAGGGAATGGTTATCCACTCTAGTATTCTTTTTTTTTTTTTTTTTTTAATTGTTGGCTATTCTGCTGCTGCAGGCTCTTCTCTAGTTGCAGGGAGTGGGGGCTACTCTCTAGTTGAGGTGAGCAGACTTCCTGTGACTTCTCTTGTTGTGGAACTTGGACTTCAGTAGTTATAGCACATGGGTTCAATAGTTGGGGCTCCAAGGCTCTAGAGCACAGGCTCCATAGTTGTGGCTCATGGGCTTAGTTGCTCCGCAGCATGTGGGATCTTCCCGGATCAGGAATTGAACCCGTGTCTCCTGCGTTGGCAGGTGAACTGTTTACCACTGAGCTACAGGGAAGCTCTCCACTCCAGTATTCTTGCTTGGAGAATTGCATGAACAGCAGAGCCTGGAATGGCAGTCTAAAGCCCATGGGGTCTTAAGAGTCGGATACGACTGAGCAACTAATACTAACTGAAGACATACATGATCAGCAGGTCAATATATTACGGAAGTATTGGTAGTGGTAGTAGTAGTAATTATAATTTGGGGCTTCCTGGGTTGCTTGGTGGTTAAGAATCCACCTGCCAGTTCAGGGGACACAGATTCAATCCCTGGGTTTGGAAAATCCCCTGGAAGAAGGAAGTGGCAACCCACTCCAATATTCTTGTCTGGGAAATCCCATGAACAGAGGAGCCTAGCAGGCGATATAGTCCATGAGGTAACAGAGTTGGATACGACTTCGTGACTAACCAATAGAAATTACAATTTTGCATTTGAAATGAGTAGTTTATCATCTTTTTCTGAGATAAAACCTTTCAAAATGGAATACATTAATAAACTTCATTATCTGCATTTTATAGGAATGGAGGTACCTAAGAAGTTAAAATTAGACCGTCTTTTCATACAGTCAAACATAAGAAACACCAGAAATATTCAGACAACACAGTTATTTTTAAAAAGATTTTAAAACTAAGCTTTGATTTTAAAAATTAGGTCATTGTGACAGCGATTTGTTAGCTTGAATGGCAACATGTATCATTACGCTCTTCTGCTCTACCATATATCACTTAGTTGAATCAGCGTGGTGGAGCAGTTAATGTGGATTTTAACTTGCTTATATATTTTATGCAACAGCTTTAATATTTTGAACCGCCACTGTGCATATACTTATATACATTACTTGTATATATTTTGTGAAATCCTTTTGGAACTGTCATTCAAGCTTTGGAGTTTGTATTCTGTGTAACAGGTCAGGCATCAGCTGTTCCAGGTAAGCTGTCTTCTGTTGTTTAAAGATTATTAACAGTGCTTTTTCAAAGTATTCACACGATATACAGAGACAGATCTTAGTTGCCTCTATATCTCTTTTTCACGAGAAAAAAGAGATAGAACCTAGGAGTGTGGGAAGACCTAGGGAGAGAAAAGAGTAAGGAAACTCTTTGATTGGAGTAAAAATAAGTTAGACCCCAGTTTATGTGTTCCAGCTAAGCAGTCTAGAGAGATTATAATTCTGATCAGTGAGCATTTTTTTTAGGACTTCCTCCTCCTCTCTATATTCTTAACCAAAACATTGTTTAAATGAGACGTTCTGAGTAAAATTTGAGAAAGATTTTTCTCTCTTTAGCTTCTTCTGCTTTAATTTGCTGAGCTCCTACTTGAATTTTGGTGGCTTTAGTTGAGTTTTTAGAGTAAAGAATCTTTCTTTTTTGGCCATTATTTATTTATTTGTTTGTTTATTTTACAGAGTTTTGTTGTTTACTGCCACACATGAATCTGAATCAGCCATAGGTACACAATGTCCCCTCCCACCCGAACTTCCCTCCTGTCTCCCTCCGCATCCCATTCCTCTAGGTTGTTACGGAGCCCCTGTGTAAGTTCCCTTAGTCTTACAACAGATTCACACAGGTTGCCTATTTTACATATTGTAATGTAAATTTCCATGTTACTCTTTCCATACATCTCACCCACTCCTCCCTCACCACAATGTCCATAACTCTGTTCTCTATGTCTGTTTTTCCATTGCTACTCAGCATATACATTTATCGGTACCATCTTTCTAGATTCCATATGTATGTGTTGGTATATAGTATTTATCTTTTTCTGACTTACTTCACTCTGTGTAATAGGTTCTAGGTTCATCCACCTCATTAGGACTGATTGTTCTGCATTTCTTTTTACGGCTGAGAAGTATTCCATTGTATAAATGTACCACAGCTTCCTTATCCATTCCTTTGCTGATAGACATCTAGGTTGCTTCCGTGTTCCAGCTATTATAAATAGTACTGCAGTGAACAATGGGGTACAGGTGTCTCTTTCAGTTTTGATTTCCTTAGGGTATATACCTAGTAGTGGGATTACTGGGTTATGTGGTGGCTGTTCCTAGCTTTTTTTTTTTTTTTTTTAAAGATTTATTTATTTATTTACTTTGGGCGGGGGTCGGGTTGGGGGGGGAGGGGAGTGGGCGGGCCACTTCTATTGGTCTTTCATTTCTCTATTTTCATCCGTCTTTGTTCCTTGGCTCCTGTGGGCCTCCCATCGCAGTGGCCTCTGTTGTCCCAGAGCACCGGCTCTGGGCGCATGCGCTCCAGAGCTCTGGCTTGGTGATTGGACACATCGGTTCAGCCGCTCCACGGCATGTGGGATCTTCCCAGGCCAGGGATCGAACCGGCGCCCCTTGCACTGCAAGGCGGTGTCCTTACCCACTGGACCACCAGGGGAAGCCCTGTTCCTAGCTTTTTAAGGAATCTCCTACTGTCTTCCATAGTGGCTGTATCAACTTACATAGAATAAAGAATCTTATTTTTAGATATCATGTAGTTTAAGGGAATAGGTGGAGAATATTTAATAGGCAGTCTTGTAGGCAATTGAACAACAGGAAATCAAGTTCAGCCTGGCTGTAAAAGGCTAAAGTTAGACACCTAGGAAACTAAGGCTACAGCTCTGCGCATTCCTCACTGCTTTTCTCTGTGGATATGCTCCATTTTTATTCTGTTTATAAACTTGCTTTCTTGACCTACTTATATAGAGAGCACAGGGCTAAAAGTGGCCTCCCCCAGTTATGTTTGCTTCTTTGAGCAAAAGTGGCTAACATCGTATAGCCAAAGTTTTTATCTGATTGGGACATTTTAGTTCATGAGCCTCTGGGTTGGGCACCCCCTACATTAGGTATTATCTGATTGGGGGTTGGGAGGGAGAGAGAGAGTGTGTGTGTAATTCTAGGGCATTTAGAGTGTGGACAAGGAGATAACACTGCTCTCAAGATTGGATATGAAAATGCTTTTTTAAATATTTAACTACTTGGGCTGACTACATCTAATGCTGTGCTGTCTTATAACTAGTATTTGATTTTCCTTCAAGTTCATCCTTTTCAGCTGAGGTTGAGCTTCTTTACGCTGAGAAGTATTCCATTGTATAAATGTACCACAGCTTCCTTATCCATTCCTTTGCTGATAGACATCTAGGTTGCTTCCGTGTTCCAGCTATTATAAATAGTACTGCAGTGAACAATGGGGTACAGGTGTCTCTTTCAGTTTTGATTTCCTTAGGGTATATACCTAGTAGTGGGATTACTGGGTTATGTGGTGGCTGTTCCTAGCTTTTTTTTTTTTTTTTTTAAAGATTTATTTATTTATTTACTTTGGGCGAGGGTCGGGTTGGGGAGGGAGGGGAGTGGGCGGGCCACTTCTATTGGTCTTTCATTTCTCTATTTTCATCCGTCTTTGTTCCTTGGCTCCTGTGGGCCTCCCATCGCAGTGGCCTCTGTTGTCCCAGAGCACCGGCTCTGGGCGCATGCGCTCCAGAGCTCTGGCTTGGTGATTGGACACATCGGTTCAGCCGCTCCACGGCATGTGGGATCTTCCCAGGCCAGGGATCGAACCGGCGCCCCTTGCACTGCAAGGCGGTGTCCTTACCCACTGGACCACCAGGGGAAGCCCTGTTCCTAGCTTTTTAAGGAATCTCCTACTGTCTTCCATAGTGGCTGTATCAACTTACATAGAATAAAGAATCTTATTTTTAGATATCATGTAGTTTAAGGGAATAGGTGGAGAATATTTAATAGGCAGTCTTGTAGGCAATTGAACAACAGGAAATCAAGTTCAGCCTGGCTGTAAAAGGCTAAAGTTAGACACCTAGGAAACTAAGGCTACAGCTCTGCGCATTCCTCACTGCTTTTCTCTGTGGATATGCTCCATTTTTATTCTGTTTATAAACTTGCTTTCTTGACCTACTTATATAGAGAGCACAGGGCTAAAAGTGGCCTCCCCCAGTTATGTTTGCTTCTTTGAGCAAAAGTGGCTAACATCGTATAGCCAAAGTTTTTATCTGATTGGGACATTTTAGTTCATGAGCCTCTGGGTTGGGCACCCCCTACATTAGGTATTATCTGATTGGGGGTTGGGAGGGAGAGAGAGAGTGTGTGTGTAATTCTAGGGCATTTAGAGTGTGGACAAGGAGATAACACTGCTCTCAAGATTGGATATGAAAATGCTTTTTTAAATATTTAACTACTTGGGCTGACTACATCTAATGCTGTGCTGTCTTATAACTAGTATTTGATTTTCCTTCAAGTTCATCCTTTTCAGCTGAGGTTGAGCTTCTTTCACTGCCGTCGATAACCATATAGCCCTAAATAATAGAATAAGAGGTATAGCAAAGACCTTTAAAAATATTATTCTTATATTATGTAAACTGCAAACCTTTGGCTCAGTTTAAAGCAGGCCTTTCTGAATGTGAGTCTTCCTTAAATTTTAACTCAGTTTCTACTTGTTTCATCCAAGAAAAAGTTATTTTCCAGAAGTGACTTTTAAAAAATGTTTCAACAAACAAATCCATTACTTTCTTGGTATCTGGAAAAATGCCCTGAGATTCTACCTTGGGAAAAAAAAAAGTCTCTGTAATTGGACTTAATAAAACTAACTCCCTCCTTTGAAAGGCCAAGCTGTCTTATTTATGACCATTTAGCTAACTTCTGGAAAGGTATATGTTGGTCTTGGCTTAATTTCTACTAAGATATTGAAATACTTTTTCTGTTGAATGATAGAAAAAGTGTGTGTGTGTGTGTGTGTGTATTCGTTTCTATTTGGGCCACACTGTACAGCGTGCAGGATCTTAGTTCCCTAACCAGGGGTTGAACCCACACCCCCTACAGTGGAAGCTTGGATTCTTAAACTGCTGAACTGCCCCAGATTGTTTTAAAGGTTATGTGTTACTGTTTTTTAAGTATAGTGAAATACAGAGAAGTCATCCGACCTTTAGTCATTTTTCTCCTGTATGTAATATGCTGCCCATCCCCCCACTTTTAAGACTGTATCTTTTGTTTGTAACATTTTGACTATGGAGGTGCCTTGGTGTGATTTTCTGTGTACTTACCTTGCTTGGAGTTAACTTCTTAGATCTATGGGTTGATATCTTTTACTAGTTTTGAAAATTTGCAACCATTATCTTCTTTTCACATGTCTTTTGCTCCATCTCATTCTCTTATTCTTTTGAGACTCTAATCACATGCGCTGTCTGATACTGTCCCAGATATCTCTTAAGGCTCTCTTGCTTTTGTTTTCTCTATGTGTTTTGATTTTTTTAGTTTCTTTTGACCTCCAGTTTCAAGTTCTTTGAGTCTTTCCTCTTCTGATTACTGTTGTCAATAGCCTGGCTTATGAACCATCAAAAGTTCTCTTCTCTGATACTGCTTTTTTAGTGTTTGTTTCCATTTGCCTCTTTTTATTTCCATTTCTCTGTTGAAATTCCCCATCTGCTCACATGTGTTCACCTATTCTATTAGATCCTTTATCACATTTATTATGATTATTTTAAAGCTCTCTGAGAATTCTGATATCTTGGCTATTCCTGCATTGGGTTTCTTCTTTTGAGGATGGATCACATTTCTTTGCTTTTTTGTGACTTAATTTTGATTTAATTCCAGACCCTGTGTATTAAAAAACTGATTTTGCAGGTTATCTTGTTTTTTTTTTGTCTGTGAGGATATGAATAACATTTTCTTTCAACTTCATCTTGTAGGGATTCTTATATAATTGTGTAAGTGTGTGTATATGTGTGTATGTCTCTCCATCTATCAGTAGATCTAATTTTGCAACTTATCTGATTTACAGCTTTAAGGTAATGATAATTATGGAATTGAAATTTCACTCAAGTTTGATCTGTTCTGGTCTTTATTTTCAAAAACCTCAATTTGAACACAGTAAAATCTTCTTTATGCACAATCCAGTTGCTACCCTATTAGGAATTTCTCTCCTTATGTAGAATTATATTATTTTTCAGAAAAACAGGCAGGTCACAAGATGATAAACATACCAGCAATTTAGAAAAAAGGAAACAAAATGAAACCTCAGAATTTATGCTTACTCATTACACTTTCAGCCCATTTCCTTCCACCATGGCATGATGGCAAGCAATGTGCAGAGCCTGACTTCAAGAAACAGCCACGTCCATCAGAAGTGGACTTTCTTGTTTTTAATAAAGCTGGGGGTGGAGTGGGAATGGTCTCAGATGTTTTAGAAAGATCTTCAGTAATACAGACTGAAACTGAAATGTATTTGGGTTGAGCCAGAAAATTGTTAGCCACATGCCTCTGGGCCCCTGTGGTTGAGGTTTTATTGAATCTGTGAAGGTTTTTGCAAGTTCTTTTGAGCCCTTTCCTCTTCTGCATCTCCAGTTTCAAGTTCTTTGAGTCTTTCCTCTTCTGATTACTGTTGTCAATAGCCTGGCTTATGAACCATCAAAAGTTCTCTTCTCTGATACTGCTTTTTTAGTGTTTGTTTCCATTTGCCTCTTTTTATTTCCATTTCTCTGTTGAAATTCCCCATCTGCTCACATGTGTTCACCTATTCTATTAGATCCTTTATCACATTTATTATGATTATTTTAAAGCTCTCTGAGAATTCTGATATCTTGGCTATTCCTGCATTGGGTTTCTTCTTTTGAGGATGGATCACATTTCTTTGCTTTTTTGTGACTTAATTTTGATTTAATTCCAGACCCTGTGTATTAAAAAACTGATTTTGCAGGTTATCTTGTTTTTTTTTGTCTGTGAGGATATGAATAACATTTTCTTTCAACTTCATCTTGTAGGGATTCTTATATAATTGTGTAAGTGTGTGTATATGTGTGTATGTCTCTCCATCTATCAGTAGATCTAATTTTGCAACTTATCTGATTTACAGCTTTAAGGTAATGATAATTATGGAATTGAAATTTCACTCAAGTTTGATCTGTTCTGGTCTTTATTTTCAAAAACCTCAATTTGAACACAGTAAAATCTTCTTTATGCACAATCCAGTTGCTACCCTATTAGGAATTTCTCTCCTTATGTAGAATTATATTATTTTTCAGAAAAACAGGCAGGTCACAAGATGATAAACATACCAGCAATTTAGAAAAAAGGAAACAAAATGAAACCTCAGAATTTATGCTTACTCATTACACTTTCAGCCCATTTCCTTCCACCATGGCATGATGGCAAGCAATGTGCAGAGCCTGACTTCAAGAAACAGCCACGTCCATCAGAAGTGGACTTTCTTGTTTTTAATAAAGCTGGGGGTGGAGTGGGGAATGGTCTCAGATGTTTTAGAAAGATCTTCAGTAATACAGACTGAAACTGAAATGTATTTGGGTTGAGCCAGAAAATTGTTAGCCACATGCCTCTGGGCCCCTGTGGTTGAGGTTTTATTGAATCTATTTAATAAGGTAAATGTATTGATGTATAAGAGAAATGATGTTTTCAAGTAGACATTCTGATATACTGGATAAAAATGAATAGCTCCTAAGGCATAGTTGTCTATAAAAATATTCTTTGTAATCCTTATAACAACCTCATTCATTATACCAGTGGTGGCCTCTGTCCATTATTCGTCAAGTTGCTTTTCTTTGATGGTATCTCTTAAATGCCTTTTACCCTTTTAGCTCTACCATCTCTTCCCAATAATCACAAGACTGCTTATTCCCTGTTAACAAAGCTTAAGGCGGGCAGGCATGGAAGATTAGAGAATGTGCTAAATCACCTGGGCTTTGGCTTTGTTAGGGGAATGAAACAGCCTTTTAAACAGCTGCCTGTAATTGGTGCTAATGAAGGGAAACTGCACTTGTTTCAAGGTGCTCTGTTTGATTTGGTATGTCCCTAAGCCAGGGCCTAGTTCCATTTATAGAATATAAATCATCACTGTGTATGTACAACACTTCCGTAATTTCCTAACAGGAAGATAAGCAAGGAAACTGAACACCTTTCTTTACAGATATCTTAAGTATAGTACTTTTTCGTAGTTTTCCCTCCTCAACTCCCCATTACCAAACTCTAGTAGAACTATTCATTTAAGAAAATTTTGTTAGTATTAATGTGGATAGGTTTTCTTATGTTTGTATATCATATATGCACATAAATATTATTATAGACAGGATTTTAAATATATATGTGTCATATAATTAACCTACTTTGAACGTATACTTAAAATATTCTTAAACAAGAGACTTAATTTTGTGATCATTAACTTGACTGTTTTTCCAGTGCTTCTTAGAAAATGCTAGTTCTGGCTTTGTTTCCAAAGTTAGATTGACTAACTTCCAGTAACTTTTGAGCACCTGTTTTCATGGAAAACAGATAAAAGTTCTCTACAATTAGAAGCTTGCTTTTGATCTCTGTAATATAAAGCATTTTATAAGTGTTGTAAACAGAGTTCTGTTGGCAGGCTGTGATGGTACCTGATACTTTTTTTTACTTTGGCTTTCTGCAGAACCTAAAAAACGTGCTTATAGAGCATGAATACTCTGTTAAAACATTTTCATAACTAACTTTGCTGTAATAGGTAAATCATTTTTAGTTTTAATAAATACTAATTGAATGTGAGTTAGTGTAAGAGTTGAATACAAGAGAAATGTAAGACCATGTCTTCTTTGTTCTCATTGGACACATCTCATCTGCTGGATATAGTGATGAGTCTGGGGAATGTGGATAGGGACTTGATAAAATTCTTGATCAGAGTCTCTGGTGGGGGGTGTGGAGCATAAGGAAGCAAATTACTAACAATACAAAGTGGTAAGACCTGTTCTGAGATTGAGAAGGAAGTTGTTCTTAAGCTCATTCTTAAAGGACAAAGTATAATTAATCAGATACATAAGGGTGGGAATGTGACAGGCATTGGCAGCTGAGAAAACAGCACTTATAAAGGTATGACCAACTTGAAATCTTTCCTAGAATGTTAACAATTATGGTTGTGCCCCAGAAAAAGTATTAAATCCAACACAGTTGTGGATTTAATTTGCTAGCTGAGTAAGAGAGAGTTGTTTGAATTCTACCTAGAGGTTATATGGGAAAGAGGTAGAACTTTTAGGGCGGGAGCAGGAGCCTTCTTTCGGTTGGAGGGTTTCAGGTGCATCAGAGCAGTATCTACCTTGGGAAATGGGAATGATGACAAGATTACAAATATATCTTGACCTTGACCTTGTTAAGTCTTGAAATTTGCAGTTTTTAAAAGAATCCTCTTCGGGCTTCCCCTGGTGGTCCAGTGGGTAAGGACACCGCCTTGCAGTGCAAGGGGCGCCAGTTCGATCCCTGGCCTGGGAAGATCCCACGTGCCGCGGAGCGGCTGGACTGATGTGTCCAATCACCGAGCCGGAGCTCTGGAGCGCATGCGCCCAGAGCTAGTGCTCTGCAATGACAGACGCCACCGCGATGGGAGGCCCACAGGAGCCAAAGAATGAAGACGAATGAAAATAGAGAAATGAAAGACCAATAGAATGTTTCTGGCAGATAAAGTTCCTAAAAACTTTTTGCTTATAAAAAAGTACAGTGAATACTCTTTTACTTTGGCTTTCTGCAGAACCTAAAAAACGTGCTTATAGAGCATGAATACTCTGTTAAAACATTTTCATAACTAACTTTGCTGTAATAGGTAAATCATTTTTAGTTTTAATAAATACTAATTGAATGTGAGTTAGTGTAAGAGTTGAATACAAGAGAAATGTAAGACCATGTCTTCTTTGTTCTCATTGGACACATCTCATCTGCTGGATATAGTGATGAGTCTGGGGAATGTGGATAGGGACTTGATAAAATTCTTGATCAGAGTCTCTGGTGGGGGGTGTGGAGCATAAGGAAGCAAATTACTAACAATACAAAGTGGTAAGACCTGTTCTGAGATTGAGAAGGAAGTTGTTCTTAAGCTCATTCTTAAAGGACAAAGTATAATTAATCAGATACATAAGGGTGGGAATGTGACAGGCATTGGCAGCTGAGAAAACAGCACTTATAAAGGTATGACCAACTTGAAATCTTTCCTAGAATGTTAACAATTATGGTTGTGCCCCAGAAAAAGTATTAAATCCAACACAGTTGTGGATTTAATTTGCTAGCTGAGTAAGAGAGAGTTGTTTGAATTCTACCTAGAGGTTATATGGGAAAGAGGTAGAACTTTTAGGGCGGGAGCAGGAGCCTTCTTTCGGTTGGAGGGTTTCAGGTGCATCAGAGCAGTATCTACCTTGGGAAATGGGAATGATGACAAGATTACAAATATATCTTGACCTTGACCTTGTTAAGTCTTGAAATTTGCAGTTTTTAAAAGAATCCTCTTCGGGCTTCCCCTGGTGGTCCAGTGGGTAAGGACACCGCCTTGCAGTGCAAGGGGCGCCAGTTCGATCCCTGGCCTGGGAAGATCCCACGTGCCGCGGAGCGGCTGGACTGATGTGTCCAATCACCGAGCCGGAGCTCTGGAGCGCATGCGCCCAGAGCTAGTGCTCTGCAATGACAGACGCCACCGCGATGGGAGGCCCACAGGAGCCAAAGAATGAAGACGAATGAAAATAGAGAAATGAAAGACCAATAGAAGTGGCCCGCCTACTCCCCTCCCTCCCCAACCCGACCCCCGCCCAAAGTAAATAAATAAATAAAATCTTTAAAAAAAAAAAAAAGAATCCTCTTCATGAAAGAGGTGTAGTTGTCTTACTCTGTCTGTGAGCACTCAGTATACACACGTGCCAGACCCAGAGGCAAGCCTTATTCAAAAGGTTTGAAGCTAATATTCAAAAAGCAAAATTTATTTTATCAACTATGTTTCATGTTCCTAATACTTCTGCCAGCAAGTTAACCCCAAACCTGGTCCAGAAAAGAAATGATGATCTAATTTGAACTGTACACTTAGTGAGAAGGTAGACGTTCATTCTCATTTTGTCTGGTCCTGTCAATGATGATGACATACAGTCTTTCTGTATTACTCACCTGTGATGGACAGAAAATGTTTAGGGAGTTAAAGCAGTTCAGTTTTGTATTGTCTGTAAATTCAGATAATCCTAGTCTGAGTCCCCTTGTCTTATCTGGTGTTCCTTTTTCTTTTTTTTTAAAAGTACTGTGCTTCCGAAATATTTCCACATCTCCAAAATACTGCTTAAAAATTATCTCTGTATTATCTGAAAAATGATCCTTACTAGAGTAGAGAAGTCCTAATCAAGAAGGTTCTTTTGTGGAGATTATGTCATCAGTTCAGTCATATTTAATAAATGCCTTATCTGTGCTGGGCAGTACTGTATGTAGATTTTGAGACTACATCAGTAAATAAAATAGACTTTAATACTTGAAAATATTTGTATTCCATTGTACAAGACAGACAATAAATGTAATTAAAATGAAAATTACATAATAAGTTACAAGGTAATAAGTGCTATGGAGAAAACATACAGACATGTGGGATTGAGCCCTCAGAGTGTGGAAGTAATTTTAAAAGGGTGATTATGGCAGTGGTCGCCCAGAGCTAGTGCCCCTCGGGAGCGGCTGGACCGATGTGTCCAATCACCGAGCCGGAGCTCTGGAGCGCATGTGCCCAGAGCCAGTGCTCTGCAATGACAGACGCCACCGCGATGGGAGGCCCACAGGAGCCAAAGAATGAAGACGGATGAAAATAGACAAATGAAAGACCAATAGAAGTGGCCCGCCTACTCCCCTCCCTCCCCAACCCGACCCCCGCCCAAAGTAAATAAATAAATAAAATCTTTAAAAAAAAAAAAAAGAATCCTCTTCATGAAAGAGGTGTAGTTGTCTTACTCTGTCTGTGAGCACTCAGTATACACACGTGCCAGACCCAGAGGCAAGCCTTATTCAAAAGGTTTGAAGCTAATATTCAAAAAGCAAAATTTATTTTATCAACTATGTTTCATGTTCCTAATACTTCTGCCAGCAAGTTAACCCCAAACCTGGTCCAGAAAAGAAATGATGATCTAATTTGAACTGTACACTTAGTGAGAAGGTAGACGTTCATTCTCATTTTGTCTGGTCCTGTCAATGATGATGACATACAGTCTTTCTGTATTACTCACCTGTGATGGACAGAAAATGTTTAGGGAGTTAAAGCAGTTCAGTTTTGTATTGTCTGTAAATTCAGATAATCCTAGTCTGAGTCCCCTTGTCTTATCTGGTGTTCCTTTTTCTTTTTTTTTAAAAGTACTGTGCTTCCGAAATATTTCCACATCTCCAAAATACTGCTTAAAAATTATCTCTGTATTATCTGAAAAATGATCCTTACTAGAGTAGAGAAGTCCTAATCAAGAAGGTTCTTTTGTGGAGATTATGTCATCAGTTCAGTCATATTTAATAAATGCCTTATCTGTGCTGGGCAGTACTGTATGTAGATTTTGAGACTACATCAGTAAATAAAATAGACTTTAATACTTGAAAATATTTGTATTCCATTGTACAAGACAGACAATAAATGTAATTAAAATGAAAATTACATAATAAGTTACAAGGTAATAAGTGCTATGGAGAAAACATACAGACATGTGGGATTACTGAGCCCTCAGAGTGTGGAAGTAATTTTAAAAAGGGTGATTAGGGTAAGTCTCACTTGGAAACTTTGAGTAAAGGTTTGCCAGGAGTAAGCCATGTGGATATCTGAGGGAAGAGTATTCCAGATAGAGGGAACAGCCAGTGCAGAATTTTTGAGGTATTTTGACCATGTCATGGTTGAAGAATAGAGAATCAATTTGACCTAGTGCAAAGCCAAGAGTTGAGGGCAAGAGAAGAAATCGGGTTTGCAGAGACCTTTTAGGTTGCTATGAGTACTTTGGCTTTTTATGCCAAGTATGTGTGCATGCTAAGTTGCTTCAGTTGTGTCTGACTCTTTGCGACCCTATGGACCACAGCTCGCCAGATTCCTCTGTCCGTGGGATTCTCCAGGCAAGAATACTGGAGTGGGTTGCCGTGCCTCCTCCAGGGGATCTTCCTGACCAAAACAAGCCCTATTTAGATCCAGTAGGAGTTTTTCCTTAGAGATCTAGGGTCAGGAGAAGGTAAGCAGTCAGAGAAGGAGCTCTGGTCTACGGCCATACCACCCTGAATGCGCCCTGTCTTGTCTGGTCTTGGAAGTTTTGCAGTCTGGCCTGGTTAGTACTTGAATGGGAGAGAAGGAACTCTGTAACTTCTAGCCTTAGGATAGCATTACTTAATGTTGTATCCTAGACATAAGATTATACTAAAACAAATAATTTTGCTGATATTTTCTACTTTATTTTTGATTGTAGGGACTTTCAGTTACCTTGATGATGTCCCATTTAAGATAGGAGACAAATTCAAAACACCAGCTAAAGTTGGTCTACCTATTGGCTTCTCCTTGCCTGATTGTTTGCAGGTTGTCAGAGAAGTACAGGTAAGTGGTAATTTTTAGTTAAAGTTTAGTACATTTAAAATTTAAAGGAATAAGAATTTGATGTATAGTGAAATAGAAAAATAAGTTCTCCTATCTCTTATTTGTGTTTCTGATAGCTCCTGTTATTGCTTGGTTCACATTGTCTCTCTCACACACAGGCATGTACACGTGCCCCCCCTCACCCCCCCACACTTTTATATACGTTTATATATCTGTTACAGATATTATATAATCTGTTAGATGGTATGTTCCTGGGTTCTGTGCCTTGCTCAGAATAAATCCCTGTTGCTTATCTGACTTCTTTCCCTTTTCCTTCTAATAATATCCTTATTACCTTCTTGGTCACGTAAGTTACATAATATATTCTCTCTGCTGTGTCTTCCCTTTGCCTTTTCAGTTTATCCTTACCTTGTTTTGCCTGGACTATTTTAGTAGTCTCTTTAATAGGCTCTTTTGTTTATAGAATTTTCCTTCTATTTTTCATTTTGTTTAATAGAATAATATCCCTGAATTTAAAAACTTTTAAGTGATTCTCCAACCCTTATTGAACCAAGTCTAGACATAAGATAATGATTGAATACCGTGGCTCATCAGCTCCTCCATGTTCTCTCCAAAGCAGGGATCCTAGTCATTGCGAGTAGGAACCCCAGCCCCAAGGAGAAGGGGGGCTCCTGGATTTTCTCCCGCCTTTTTACCAGTAGGAGTTTTTCCTTAGAGATCTAGGGTCAGGAGAAGGTAAGCAGTCAGAGAAGGAGCTCTGGTTCACGCCATACCACCCTGAATGCGCCTGTCTTGTCTGGTCTTGGAAGTTTTGCAGTCTGGCCTGGTTAGTACTTGAATGGGAGAGAAGGAACTCTGTAACTTCTAGCCTTAGGATAGCATTACTTAATGTTGTATCCTAGACATAAGATTATACTAAAACAAATAATTTTGCTGATATTTTCTACTTTATTTTTGATTGTAGGGACTTTCAGTTACCTTGATGATGTCCCATTTAAGATAGGAGACAAATTCAAAACACCAGCTAAAGTTGGTCTACCTATTGGCTTCTCCTTGCCTGATTGTTTGCAGGTTGTCAGAGAAGTACAGGTAAGTGGTAATTTTTAGTTAAAGTTTAGTACATTTAAAATTTAAAGGAATAAGAATTTGATGTATAGTGAAATAGAAAAATAAGTTCTCCTATCTCTTATTTGTGTTTCTGATAGCTCCTGTTATTGCTTGGTTCACATTGTCTCTCTCACACACAGGCATGTACACGTGCCCCCCCTCACCCCCCCCCACCTTTATATACGTTTTTATATCTGTTACAGATATTATATAATCTTTTTGATGGTATGTTTCTGGGTTCTGTGCCTTGCTCAGAATAAATCCCTGTTGCTTATCTGACTTCTTTCCCTTTTCCTTCTAATAATATCCTTATTACCTTCTTGGTCACGTAAGTTACATAATATATTCTCTCTGCTGTGTCTTCCCTTTGCCTTTTCAGTTTATCCTTACCTTGTTTTGCCTGGACTATTTTAGTAGTCTCTTTAATAGGCTCTTTTGTTTATAGAATTTTCCTTCTATTTTTCATTTTGTTTAATAGAATAATATCCCTGAATTTAAAAACTTTTAAGTGATTCTCCAACCCTTATTGAACCAAGTCTAGACATAAGATAATGATTGAATACCGTGGCTCATCAGCTCCTCCATGTTCTCTCCAAAGCAGGATCCTAGCTGTTTGTCGAATGTACCGGGTGCACTACTTGTCTGTATCATGCTTTCCTCATGAGCTGTTATCTCCACTTAGAACTCTTCTTTCTTACCATACACAAAGTTGTCTGCCCGTTAAAAATCTATTTATTCTTCTAGACTTTGCTTAAATGCCATCTCCTCAAGAGTTTCTTTTTCAGTCCTTTCATCTTTAAAGTTCATAATATGTCTAAGTGTATAAAATTACATCTTGAAAGTAGTAAATGCCCTCAGGTTATGTGACTTCCTGCACACTTACTGAATGACTGCATTTGCAGAACACTCCTCTAGGGCTGAGGATAGAGATAAATGCCTTAGTCTCTGTCCTCAAGGAGCTTACAGTTTAGAGAAGTTCTGTGGTAAAACAGAAGGGTGCACTGCTCACCCAAACACTCCTTTTTGTGACTAGATTTTTAAAAATTCAGTTTCCTGGCAAAGGAGAATTTACTAAGGCATTACCATGTTATTCTAAAAAGTATTCCTTGGGGAAAAAGAAGATTTGGGAATTTCCTGGCGATCCAGTGGTTAGGGTTCTGTGCTTTTACTGCTGACCACCCTGGTTCAGTCCCTGGTCAGGAAACTAAGATCCCACAAGTTGCATGGCAAAGCCAAAAATAAGAATAAAATAAAATAAAATATGTTCTTTGCTTTATCTTCTAGATTTTTGTAGGGAATAACTGTAGTGGGAAAACTTCAGTTACTTTTTAAAAATAAATAACAGCTCTATTGATACATAGCTCACATACCACAGAATTTTCCCTTTTAAAGTATGCAAATAGGTGGGTTTTTAAAAATTATATTTAGAGTTGTATAACCATCTCTACCATCTAATTCCAGAACATTTTTATCACCCCGAAAAGAAACCCAGTGAACATGAGCAGTCATTCCCTATTTTCCCCTCCCACCAGCCCCCGGAAACCGCTAAATCTACTTTCTGTCTTTAGGAATTTGCCCGTTCTAGAATACCATATAAATGGAATAAAACAGTATTTTAGTCTATTATATATGATGATATATAAATACATATGTGACAGGTTTATTTTACATAGCATAATGTTTTCAAGTTTTACACATACTGTATGAATGAGTATTAGCATTTCCATCCTTTTTTATAACTGAATAATTCCATTGTGTTGATACACCACAGTTTGTTCATCCTGTTTTTGGTGGCACTGCGATGCATGGGGATCTTAGTTCCCTGATGAGGGATTGAACCTGTGCCCCCTGCAGTGGAAGCTTGGAGTCTTAACCATTGAACCTCCAAGGAATTCCCCAGTTGACAGACATTTTTGATGTTTGCAGTTTCTTGGCTTTTAGGAACAATACTGCTGTGGATGTTTGTCTCCAGTCTTATGTGCAGACATGTGCTTTCAGTTTTCTTGGGTATGTAGATAGGAGTGGAATTGCTGGATCATGTATTAACTATGTTTAACCTTTTGAGGAATTCCAAGACTGTTTTCCAAAGTGGCTACAGCGTTTTATAATCCTGCCTACACTTGATGAATTGCCTAATTGCTTTGCATCTTTGCCAATGTTTGTTATCATTTGTTTTTTTGGTTTTGGATATCCTATGGGTGTGCAGTGGTCTCACTGTGTTTATTTTTCTTTTTCTTTGGTTGCACTGTGTGGCATGTGGGATCCTGGTTCCCTGAACAGGGATCAAACCTGCAACCCCTGTAGTGGGAGCCCCATCTTAACCACCGGCCTGCTAGGGAAGTCCCCCTTTTATGGTGTTTTTCATGTAATTTCCCTAGTTAGTAAGTTAGTAAGTAATGTTGAATATCTTACATGTTTTTGCACACTGAATTGATATTCCTTTTGTGTATACAGAATTTATTGGGCCAGAAGAGAGAATTTTCTTGGATGAAGTTTTGCCTTGTTCTGTTTGCCTGGTGGCTTTTGTTGGCATCTCTACCATCTAATTCCAGAACATTTTTATCACCCCGAAAAGAAACCCAGTGAACATGAGCAGTCATTCCCTATTTTCCCTCCCACCAGCCCCGAAACCGCTAAATCTACTTTCTGTCTTTAGGAATTTGCCCGTTCTAGAATACCATATAAATGGAATAAAACAGTATTTTAGTCTATTATATATGATGATATATAAATACATATGTGACAGGTTTATTTTACATAGCATAATGTTTTCAAGTTTTACACATACTGTATGAATGAGTATTAGCATTTCCATCCTTTTTTATAACTGAATAATTCCATTGTGTTGATACACCACAGTTTGTTCATCCTGTTTTTGGTGGCACTGCGATGCATGGGGATCTTAGTTCCCTGATGAGGGATTGAACCTGTGCCCCCTGCAGTGGAAGCTTGGAGTCTTAACCATTGAACCTCCAAGGAATTCCCCAGTTGACAGACATTTTTGATGTTTGCAGTTTCTTGGCTTTTAGGAACAATACTGCTGTGGATGTTTGTCTCCAGTCTTATGTGCAGACATGTGCTTTCAGTTTTCTTGGGTATGTAGATAGGAGTGGAATTGCTGGATCATGTATTAACTATGTTTAACCTTTTGAGGAATTCCAAGACTGTTTTCCAAAGTGGCTACAGCGTTTTATAATCCTGCCTACACTTGATGAATTGCCTAATTGCTTTGCATCTTTGCCAATGTTTGTTATCATTTGTTTTTTTGGTTTTGGATATCCTATGGGTGTGCAGTGGTCTCACTGTGTTTATTTTTCTTTTTCTTTGGTTGCACTGTGTGGCATGTGGGATCCTGGTTCCCTGAACAGGGATCAAACCTGCAACCCCTGTAGTGGGAGCCCCATCTTAACCACCGGCCTGCTAGGGAAGTCCCCCTTTTATGGTGTTTTTCATGTAATTTCCCTAGTTAGTAAGTTAGTAAGTAATGTTGAATATCTTACATGTTTTTGCACACTGAATTGATATTCCTTTTGTGTATACAGAATTTATTGGGCCAGAAGAGAGAATTTTCTTGGATGAAGTTTTGCCTTGTTCTGTTTGCCTGGTGGCTTTTTTGTTGGTGACAACAGATATTCAGTAAATACTTCTCTGTGCGCAGGATACTATTACCAAAATGATTTAAATAAACGCTTGCATCTTATTGCATTAATTCTCATATTATTCACTGCCTCATTGAATCATTCAGAAGATTTATTTAGAATGCCATGTATTATTGCCACTGTATGCTTTCCTGGGAATTTTCTGTTTGATCAGCATGAAGCACTAACGAGTGTCTGGTTCTGAGCCTGTCATACTCATAGCACCCACTAATAACAAAAGAGGAAATCAGGGCTCCACTCTCTGTTCCTGTGTGGACCAGCTGAAGTGTTTGTGTTCTCTCATTGCAGATGGGACGCATCTAGAGTCCTGGACAGATAGCTTGAAGCTTTGTGTAACTTTTGCATACATGCTCTTGCATGATAATGCAAACTTGAGGTTTCAGATTAAAAATTACAAAAGTGAGTCAGTAAAATATACTGAAACCTTGCATCCATGCCCAGAAAAAATTTACTGAAATGGTGGTGGTAGCCATAGTAGTAGAGGGTGGCCCTTAGTGTCATAGTTTAGAGCAGACTCGGGTTCACTGATTTCATGGGCGGAATTGCCATGTAATAGCTGTGTAATCCTGTACAGATTTTAAGATTGTTATAAGGATTAAGTGGAATAGTGCATTCATAATGCTTGTTCTGGTTCTTGGTATTCCACAGATGTTAGATGTTATTATTGCACACTCAAAAATCACATTCTTACTTTTTCAGTGTAATATTTCTCCTATTTTTTATTTAAAAAATGGTTTTGGATATCCTATGGGTGTGCAGTGGTCTCACTGTGTTTATTTTTCTTTTTCTTTGGTTGCACTGTGTGGCATGTGGGATCCTGGTTCCCTGAACAGGGATCAAACCTGCAACCCCTGTAGTGGGAGCCCCATCTTAACCACCGGCCTGCTAGGGAAGTCCCCCTTTTATGGTGTTTTTCATGTAATTTCCCTAGTTAGTAAGTTAGTAAGTAATGTTGAATATCTTACATGTTTTTGCACACTGAATTGATTTTCCCTTTTTGTGTATACAGAATTTATTGGGCCAGAAGAGAGAATTTTCTTGGATGAAGTTTTGCCTTGTTCTGTTTGCCTGGTGGCTTTTTTGTTGGTGACAACAGATATTCAGTAAATACTTCTCTGTGCGCAGGATACTATTACCAAAATGATTTAAATAAACGCTTGCATCTTATTGCATTAATTCTCATATTATTCACTGCCTCATTGAATCATTCAGAAGATTTATTTAGAATGCCATGTATTATTGCCACTGTATGCTTTCCTGGGAATTTTCTGTTTGATCAGCATGAAGCACTAACGAGTGTCTGGTTCTGAGCCTGTCATACTCATAGCACCCACTAATAACAAAAGAGGAAATCAGGGCTCCACTCTCTGTTCCTGTGTGGACCAGCTGAAGTGTTTGTGTTCTCTCATTGCAGATGGGACGCATCTAGAGTCCTGGACAGATAGCTTGAAGCTTTGTGTAACTTTTGCATACATGCTCTTGCATGATAATGCAAACTTGAGGTTTCAGATTAAAAATTACAAAAGTGAGTCAGTAAAATATACTGAAACCTTGCATCCATGCCCAGAAAAAATTTACTGAAATGGTGGTGGTAGCCATAGTAGTAGAGGGTGGCCCTTAGTGTCATAGTTTAGAGCAGACTCGGGTTCACTGATTTCATGGGCGGAATTGCCATGTAATAGCTGTGTAATCCTGTACAGATTTTAAGATTGTTATAAGGATTAAGTGGAATAGTGCATTCATAATGCTTGTTCTGGTTCTTGGTATTCCACAGATGTTAGATGTTATTATTGCACACTCAAAAATCACATTCTTACTTTTTCAGTGTAATATTTCTCCTATTTTTTATTTAAAAAAAATGTTCCAAGTAGTCTACATTACTTTGGTAACTTAAAAAGAAAAATTTCCAATTGCTTTTGAAAAGAAAAATTTCCAATTGCTTTTGCGACGTGTGTCTACAGGCAATGGAAAGTTGCTCACAGCCTGGTTTTGGTGGGGAAACCAGTCGCAGAATTAGATTTCGTCCTCAGTTAGAAACAGCAGACTGTGCTCAGTGTTGTTTTCTTACTGCTCAGTTAGTGGTGGAAAGGGAGACCTGTGATTCCCCAGGTTTCTGAGGCCCAGTGTCGACTCAGGGTATGTCAGTGAATTTCTTGATATGTGCGTTTCCGGGTTTCTCTTGTGTTGTTTGCAGCTGAAAGGTTTGGGGATAAAACCTCCTTTCTTCTACTCTGAAGTTCTTGTCTCCTCACCGTAGGCCTCTTTTCTCTCCCTTTCCCCCTTTACTCTTATTGTGTCTACAGACGCACTGTTTATCATTGATACCTTAAGGTGAACATGAGAAGTTTTGTTTTCTCCTGTCCTAGGTGAATTTTGTTTAATATAATAGGTATATTTTTTCTATGTGTACAAATGATTTTTATAAATTGATTTGTACCTGAAGCTGGAAGTGGAAACAATGACAGTTTTCTTTGGCTCAGTAATCACTGTGGATGGTGACTGCAGCCATAAAATTAAAAGATGTTTGCTCCCTGGAAGAAAAGCTATGACAAACTTAGTGTATTAAAAAAAGCAGAGACGTCATTTTGCCAGCAAAGGGTCCATATAGTCAGAGCTATGGTTCTTCCAGTTGTCATGTATGGATGTGAGAGTTAGAACATAAATAAGGCGGAGTGCTGAAGAGTTGATGCTTTTGAATTGTGATGGTTTAGAAGACTCTTAAGAGTCCCTTGGATAGCAAGGAGATCAACCAGTCAATCCAAAAGGAAATCAACCTTGACTGTTCATTGAAAGGACTGATTCTGAAGCTCCAATACTTGGCCACTTGATGCTGACTCATTGGAAAATATCCTGATGCTGGGAAAGATTGACGGCAGGAAGATAAAGGGGTGACAGAGGATGAGATGACTGGATGGCATCACCGACTAAGTGAGCATGAGTTTGAGCAAATTGCAGGAGATGGTGAAGGACAGGAAAGATGACATGCTGCAGCTCATGTGGTTGCAAAGAGTTAGGCACAGCTTAGCGACTGAACAACACTTGAAGCTGGAAAGGAACCTTGAAGTGAATCTTTGTGCAGTTTATACTGTAAAATCTTTTTTTTTTTAATTGAGGTAATACTGGTTTATAAGATTGTTAAAGTTTCATGTATACAGCATTATGTTTTGACTTGGGTATGCACTGCAGCATCTTTACCACCAAAATTTAGTTTGCATTTCTCACCACACTGTTGATCTTTTTTACTCAGTTTTTGTCCCTCGGGTCTTAACTAAACTGTTCTCTCTCTTTGTTCTTGTTTTGTGTACTTGTGTGTGGAATCATACAGTGTTTATCTTTCACCTTCTGACTTATTTTGCTTAGTACAGTGCCCTCCAAGTTCTGTCCATGTTGTTCCAGATGACAAAGATTTCATCCTTTTTTTTAAATGGCTGAGTGGTATATTCCATTTGTGTGTGTGTATCACACATAACACATATATGTACACACGTGTATACACACACACACCCATATCTTCTTTGTCCCATCAGTGGACCCTTAGGTTGTATCTGTATCTTGGTATTGTGAATAGTGATGCACACCGGAGTGCCTGTACCTCTTTGAGTTGGTCTTTGTGTCTTCTTTGGATAGATACCCAGAAGTAGAATTGCTGAATCATATGGTTACTTTTGAGAAATTTCCATTCTGTTTTCCCACAGTGGCTGTGCCAGTTTCCACTCCCACCAACAATATGTATGAAGGGTCTTTTTTCTCCACGTCCTCTCCAACACTTGTTATTTCTTATCTTTTTTTAATAATAGCCATTTAAATGAGTGTGAAGTGATATTGTGGTTTTGATTTGTGTTTCCCTAATAATCAATGATGTTGAACATCTTTTATGTGCCTCTTGGCCATTTGTATGGCTTCTTTGGAAGATTCTGTTCAAATCTTCTTGGCTATATTTTTATTAGGTTTGTTTTTGTTGAGTTTGCACTGTAAAATCTTAATTTGAGTATGTCTAGATTTCTTTCTTTCTTTTTTTTTTTTAATTTTTGGTCTCTTTTATTGGTCCTTCATTTATTTATTTTCATCCATCTTATTTCTTTGGCCTTTGTGGGCCTCCCATCCTGGTGGCCTCTCGTTGCAGAGCGCCGGCTCTGGGTGCATGCGCTCCAGAGCTCCGGCTCGCAATTGGACACACTGGTCCAGCCGCTCCACAGCATGTGGGATCTTCCCATGCCAGGGATCGAACCGGCGCCCCTTGCACTGCAAAGAGGACCCTTTACCCACTGGACCATCAAGGAAGCCCTGGATTTCTTAATAAACAGTTTTTCTACGTTTAGAGTACAGTCTGTTCATTGTAATTTGGTCATGATTTAGAGAATACAATCTGTTGTCGAGAGTGCCTGGGTTCAGATCCAGGCTCAATCACTTAGCTGCTTTATGACCTTGAGCAAAAATGTAGAGTTAATACATACAGTGTTTATCTTTCACCTTCTGACTTATTTTGCTTAGTACAGTGCCCTCCAAGTTCTGTCCATGTTGTTCCAGATGACAAAGATTTCATCCTTTTTTTTAAATGGCTGAGTGGTATATTCCATTTGTGTGTGTGTATCACACATAACACATATATGTACACACGTGTATACACACACACACCCATATCTTCTTTGTCCCATCAGTGGACCCTTAGGTTGTATCTGTATCTTGGTATTGTGAATAGTGATGCACACCGGAGTGCCTGTACCTCTTTGAGTTGGTCTTTGTGTCTTCTTTGGATAGATACCCAGAAGTAGAATTGCTGAATCATATGGTTACTTTTGAGAAATTTCCATTCTGTTTTCCCACAGTGGCTGTGCCAGTTTCCACTCCCACCAACAATATGTATGAAGGGTCTTTTTTCTCCACGTCCTCTCCAACACTTGTTATTTCTTATCTTTTTAATAATAGCCATTTAAATGAGTGTGAAGTGATATTGTGGTTTTGATTTGTGTTTCCCTAATAATCAATGATGTTGAACATCTTTTATGTGCCTCTTGGCCATTTGTATGGCTTCTTTGGAAGATTCTGTTCAAATCTTCTTGGCTATATTTTTATTAGGTTTGTTTTTGTTGAGTTTGCACTGTAAAATCTTAATTTGAGTATGTCTAGATTTCTTTCTTTCTTTTTTTTTTTTAATTTTTGGTCTCTTTTATTGGTCCTTCATTTATTTATTTTCATCCATCTTATTTCTTTGGCCTTTGTGGGCCTCCCATCCTGGTGGCCTCTCGTTGCAGAGCGCCGGCTCTGGGTGCATGCGCTCCAGAGCTCCGGCTCGCAATTGGACACACTGGTCCAGCCGCTCCACAGCATGTGGGATCTTCCCATGCCAGGGATCGAACCGGCGCCCCTTGCACTGCAAAGAGGACCCTTTACCCACTGGACCATCAAGGAAGCCCTGGATTTCTTAATAAACAGTTTTTCTACGTTTAGAGTACAGTCTGTTCATTGTAATTTGGTCATGATTTAGAGAATACAATCTGTTGTCGAGAGTGCCTGGGTTCAGATCCAGGCTCAATCACTTAGCTGCTTTATGACCTTGAGCAAAAATGTAGAGTTAATACATAAGTGCTTAGAATTATGCATGGCACTTTGTAAATGCTTTTTAAACACCGGGGCCGGCTGTTATTATTTAGCATGGGATCTGTAGGGCATTGTGTTAGATAATAGAGACCTTAAGAGGTTCTAAAGCCCAGTAGTCACCCACAAGTGACTTGTGATAGAGTGGGAAAATGTTTAGAGAAAGATTGAAGCTACATGTGGTCCATGTGCTCAGCATCATGTGATAGAGAAAGATACTATGTAAGAGTTCAGAGGAAGGAACGCTTCCTTTAGGATAGCCATCGGGACAGCTTCAGAGAGGAGGTGACTGAGTTCTGCCTGAGCCGCCAATGAAGAATTCTAGGAAGGAAAATGGCCTAAGGGGAGAGAAGCAAGGGAAGCAACAAGGTACATGTGGCCAGGGGTGTGTGATTAGAGGTGGTGGGAGCTCTTGCTAGTTAATTTCTAGAAGTTACCAGGGAATCTGATTAAACCATCTAAGCTTAGGAAGTCTCAGTTTTCCTGAGTTGGGGATCCTCCATACAGCTCAGATGCTGCCTTGTCCAGTTCTCTTACGCCAGGGTGAGGCAGAAGTGAATGGGGTGGGTGAGGGGTAGCCACTTGGGTTCACACCTTTCTCTGGTATATCTTTGCAGTATGACTTCTCCTTGGAAAAGAAAACCATTGAGTGGGCTGAAGATATTAAGAAAATCCAAGAAGCCCAGTGGGAAGCAGAGCGTAAGGCTGAGGAAGCAGAAGCGAAAGTGAATTCTAAGAGTGGCCCAGAGGGTGACAGCAAGATAAGCTTCTCCAAGACTCACAGTACAGCCACCAAGCCGCCTCCTATTAACCCCATCCTTGCCAGCTTACAGCACAACAGCATCCTCACTCCAACTCGGGTCAGCAGCGGTGCCACGAAGCAGAAAGTTCTCAGCCCACCCCACACAAAGGCAGATTTCAATCCTGCTGACTTCGAGTGTGAAGAAGATCTGTTTGATAATCTGGAGTTAAAAACTATTGATGAGAAGGAAGAGCTGAGAAACATTCTGGTAGGAACCAGTGGGCCCATTATGGCCCAGTTATTGGACAGTAATTTGCCTCGAGGCGGCTCTGGGTCTGTGTTACAGGATGAGGAGGTCCTGGCCTCCCCGGAGCGGGCCACCCTAGAGTTCAAGCCTCTTCACAAACCCAATGGCTTTGTAACCCTACCACAGCTGGGCAACTGTGAAAAGATGTCGCTGTCTTCCAAAGTGTCCCTGCCCCCTATCCCTGCAGTAAGCAATATCAAGTCCTTGTCCTTCCCCAAACTTGACTCTGATGACAGCAGTCAGAAGACAGCCAAGATGGCAAGCACTTTCCATAGCACATCCTGCCTCCGCAGTGGCACCTTCCGGAATTCCCTAAAGCCTTCCACCCAAAGCAGTGCCAGTGAGCTCAATGGGCATCCTACTCTTGGGCTTTCAGCTTTGAACTTGGACAGTGGCACAGAGGTGCCAGCCCTGGCCCCCTCCCAGATGCCTTCCCTCTCCGTCTTGTCTGTGTGCACAGAAGAATCGTCCCCTCCACATACAGGTCCCACGGTAAGCATTTAGTCCCCCTGTACCGAAGCTCCACAGGTGTCTCAGCCCTCCCCAGCAGTTGCCATCCTCACATGCTTCAGGATCTAGGGAGGATGGGGCATGACCAAATGGACATTGGGCTGAGATATTAATGGGGTGGGTGAGGGTAGCCACTTGGGTTCACACCTTTCTCTGGTATATCTTTGCAGTATGACTTCTCCTTGGAAAGAAAACCATTGAGTGGGCTGAAGATATTAAGAAAATCCAAGAAGCCCAGTGGGAAGCAGAGCGTAAGGCTGAGGAAGCAGAAGCGAAAGTGAATTCTAAGAGTGGCCCAGAGGGTGACAGCAAGATAAGCTTCTCCAAGACTCACAGTACAGCCACCAAGCCGCCTCCTATTAACCCCATCCTTGCCAGCTTACAGCACAACAGCATCCTCACTCCAACTCGGGTCAGCAGCGGTGCCACGAAGCAGAAAGTTCTCAGCCCACCCCACACAAAGGCAGATTTCAATCCTGCTGACTTCGAGTGTGAAGAAGATCTGTTTGATAATCTGGAGTTAAAAACTATTGATGAGAAGGAAGAGCTGAGAAACATTCTGGTAGGAACCAGTGGGCCCATTATGGCCCAGTTATTGGACAGTAATTTGCCTCGAGGCGGCTCTGGGTCTGTGTTACAGGATGAGGAGGTCCTGGCCTCCCTGGAGCGGGCCACCCTAGAGTTCAAGCCTCTTCACAAACCCAATGGCTTTGTAACCCTACCACAGCTGGGCAACTGTGAAAAGATGTCGCTGTCTTCCAAAGTGTCCCTGCCCCCTATCCCTGCAGTAAGCAATATCAAGTCCTTGTCCTTCCCCAAACTTGACTCTGATGACAGCAGTCAGAAGACAGCCAAGATGGCAAGCACTTTCCATAGCACATCCTGCCTCCGCAGTGGCACCTTCCGGAATTCCCTAAAGCCTTCCACCCAAAGCAGTGCCAGTGAGCTCAATGGGCATCCTACTCTTGGGCTTTCAGCTTTGAACTTGGACAGTGGCACAGAGGTGCCAGCCCTGGCCCCCTCCCAGATGCCTTCCCTCTCCGTCTTGTCTGTGTGCACAGAAGAATCGTCCCCTCCACATACAGGTCCCACGGTAAGCATTTAGTCCCCCTGTACCGAAGCTCCACAGGTGTCTCAGCCCTCCCCAGCAGTTGCCATCCTCACATGCTTCAGGATCTAGGGGAGGATGGGGCATGACCAAATGGACCTTGCTTACGTTAAGTATATGTAGTTCTGGTTCGCTTTCTGAGGTATTAGCTTTGCACCTGACTTGGTTAATGGTTTGTTCCTCCCTGCATCTTTTTAGTCTTTTCGGTCAAAAAGATACTGTGTATCATGTGAATGATGTTTTCCTGACTAATCACTGTTTTTTCCCTGCTGCAATGTCTGTGTCGCCTTTTTTTTTCATGGCTTTTGGGGGCGGGGCGGGTAGACTTTATTGGTCTTTCATTTATTTATGTTCATCCATCTTTGTTCTTTGGCCTCTGTGGGCCTCCCATCGCAGTGGCCTCTCCAGTCGCAGAGCACCAGCACTGGGCCCATGCGCTCCAGAGCTCCAGCTCGGTAGTTGGACACATCCGTCCAGCCGCTCCACGGCACGTGGGATCTTCCCAGGCCAGGGATCGAACCAGCGCCCCTTGCACTGCACGGCAGTGTCCTTACCCACTGGACCACCAGGGAAGCCCTATGTCGCCTTTTTCAAATGCTTTCTTTGTGCCTTGTTGCTTGGTACTCATTTTATCTTCTCCCTACTTCCCTCTCCTCCCTCCTTCCATTTTATTCTGCCCTGAAGTTTGGCTCCTGTGTTTGACTAATTTGGTGGTGCTTTAGTAACGGGGGAATGATTTGTATTGGAAGTTCGAGCAAAAGGTTAAATTTGTCATTTTTAGACCTGTGGATTTTAATCGCACAATTACTTTTTTTTTTTTTTTTGGTTACTACTAAGAATTGTGCAGTTTTCTCCAAAAAGAGGGAGAACGGAAGGTTGGAACAGATTTAGTGTTGAAGGATAGATTGATACAGAAGTTGTAACTGGTATCATCTTGAAGGAGATTTGATTTGGTCACACAGAGAAGTTGTATCTACAGGGAGCTTACTTTATGGGGTTGTTTCAGCAGCACAGAAAAATATGTTATTGGATTGTAGAATAGAAATCATAGAAATTCAAGAACCTTTTGCTACATCAGTTCACATTCTTTTTTTAATTTTGGCCTCTTTTGTTTATTTATTTATTTATTTTCGTCCATCTTTATTCTTTGACCTGTGTGGGCCTCCCATTGCTGTGTCCTCTCTCGTCACAGAGCACTGGCTCTTAATCGGACACACTGGTCCAGCTGCTCCGTGGCACGTGGGATCTTCCAGGGCCAGGGATCAAACCAGTGCCCCTTGTACTGCAAGGCAGACTCTTTACCCACTGGACCACCAGGGAAGCCCTAGTTCAGATTTTTTAAAGAACAGCACATCAGGGTGGTATTTAGAGTCTGAAAGGAGCCTGATTGTATTGGTGAGATATCTCTCAGAGACCATAATAAGCCTGCTCTTGGCTGGTAGAAAAGATGAGCTTTGGCTTGCCTTAGAAAGAGTGCAAGTTCCCAGCAATAACATTTCTTGGTAAATGCTTGTCTCTGTGTGAGTGTTTCTTCTGGCAGAGAGCTTATTGCTGCCTGGATGCATCCATGCACCTTGGCCCAATAGAGTATATAGCATCTCTTGTTATTGTTGTTTAGTTGCTTGGTTTTGTCTGACTCTTTGTGACCCCATGGACTATAGCCTGCTAGGCTCCTGTCCATAGGATTTCTTAGGCAAGAATACTGGAGTGGATTACCGTTTCCTTCTTCAGGGATCTTCCTTATCCAGGGATTGAACTCAGGTTTCCTGTGTTGGCAGGTGGAAGGTATTTCTCAGATCAGAGTACTCATCATTCTTTAACACACCTGATGCTGGAGTTTCTTTTGGGCCCTTCTGTTTTAGGATAGGAGGGTGCCTGTTTCATCCTTGCCTGGGGACTTGAGAGTTGGAGTTTAGGTGATCTTTGAAGGAAGTTCAGACCCCTACCCTAGGGAGCAAAGCCAGTTTCCATTCTGGCTTTCTATCTTAGTTAGTCTTTGAGGCCCATGAGAGCAGCACTTTTCTCAACAGTGACTTGAGGTAGATGTGGTGGACAGCTGGGCTCTATGTATACATCCTTCACAAAGGAGCTCCCGGGGGACTTACTGAAATTTAGTTCTTGTCATCTGTTTCAGACCCAGTGTTTGGGTCTCAATTTTTCAGATTTTCATGTTTCATTGTTCATATAAACAGGTTGAGAAACCCATGGGATCATGATGAGAGGGACCGTCTTGTGATGTGCCCTTATTCTGTGTCCAGCATAGAACTGCCTGGTCTAGCCCTAGCCAGTATCTCTTCCCGCTGTGTCTCAGCCCTTTAGAGGCTTGCTCTGCTCACAGGGTAGGCTCATCTGCCACTGGGTTCTTCGTTCTCCAGATATGGATGTATTTTCTCCACTCTTGTAGAGCTCTTTCAGAAAGCATTACCTTTTTCCTTATACGTCTGAGTTCTCAATTTACTGATTGTGGCCAGGAAGGATACAAGAAGTGTCAGTTTGGTGTTTGTTGGTGTTCAGTAGCTCGGTCATGTCTGACTCTTCGCGACCCCATGAACTGCGGCACAGCAGGCTTCCCTTTCCTTCACCGTCTCTGGAGTTTGCTCAAACTCACGTCCATTGAGTCCGTGATACCATCCAACCATCTCATCCTCTGTCATCCCCTTCTCCTCCTGCCCTCAGTCTTTCCCAGCATTAGGCTCTTTCCTAATGAGTTGGTTCTTTGCAGCAGGTGGCCAAAGTATTGGAGCTTCAGCTTCAGCATCAGTCCTTTCAGTGAATATTTAGAGTTGATTTACTTTAGGATTGACTGCTTTGATCTCCATGCAGTCCAAGGGACTCTCAAAAGTCTTCTCAAGTACCACAGTTTGAAAGCATCAGTTCTTTGGTGCTCAGTCTTCTTTTTATTTATTTATTTATTTATTTATTTATTTATTTATTTATTTTGAGTGGGGGTCGGGTTGGGGAGGGAGGGGAGCAGGCGGGCCACTTCTGTTGATCCTTTCATTTCTCTATTTTCATCTGTCTCTGTTCTTTGGCTCCTGTGGGCCTCCCATCGTGGTGGCCTCTGTCGTTGCAGAGCACCGGCTCTGGGCGCACACGCTCCAGAGCTCCGGCTCAGTAATTGGACACATCGGTCCAGCCGCTCCACGGCATGTGGGATCTTCCCAGGCCAGGGATCGAACCGGCGCCCCTTGCACTGCAAGGCGGTGTCCTTATCCACTGGACCACCAGGGGAAGCCCCTCAGTCTTCTTAATGGTCCACACATCTATACATGACTACTAGAAAAACCATAGCTTTGATTATATGGATCTTTGTCAGCAAAGTGATGTCTCTGCTTATTAATACACTATCTAGGTTTGTCATAGCTTTTCTTCCAAGGAGCATGCATCTTTTAATTTCATGACTGCAGTCACCATCCACAATGATTTTGGAGCCCAAGAAAATATAGTCTGTCACTGTTTCCATTGTTTCCCCCATCTTTATTTGCCATGAAGTGATGGGACCAGATGCCATGATCTTAGGTTTTTGAATGTTGAGGGGTTTTTTTTGTTTGTTTTTAAAGTATTTATTTACTTAGTTTCACCAGGTCTTAGTTGCAGTATGTGTGGTCTAGTTCACTGACCAGGGATCAAACCTGGGCCCCCCGCATTGGGAACATGGCTTCTTAATCACTGGACCACCAGGGAAGTCCCTGAATGTTCAGTTTTAAGCGAGCTTTTTCACTCTCCTCTTTCACCTTCATCAAGAGGTCCTTTATTCCTCTTCGCTTTTTGCTATAAGGATGGTATCATATACATGGCTCAGATTATTGATATTTCTCCCAGAAACCTTGATTCCAGCTTGTGCTTCATCCAGACTGGCATTTTGCAGAATGTATTCTGCATATAAATTAAATAAGCATGGTGACAATATATAGCCTTGATGTACTCCTTTCCCAGTTTGGAACCAGTCTGTTATTCCATGTTCAGTTCTAACTTTTGCTTTTTGACTTGCATACAGGTTTCACAGGAGGCGGGTAAGGTGGTCTGGTATTTCCATCTCTTTCAGAATTTTCCAGTTTGTGATCCACACAGAGGCTTTAGTGTAGTCAATGATGCAGAAGTAGAGGTGTTTCTGGAATTTTTTTGCTTTTTTTTATGATCCAACAGATGTTGGCAATTTGATCTCTGGTTCCTCTGCTTTTTCTAAATCCAGATTGTACATCTGGAATTTCTAGTTCTCATACTGTTGAAATCTAGCTTGAAGGATTTTGAGCATGACCTTTCTAGCATGTGAAATGACTCCAATTGTGCAAGAGTTTGAACATTCTTTGGCCTTACCCTTCTTTGAGACTGTAATGAAAACTCACCTTTTCCAGTCCTATGGCCATTGCTGAGTTTTCCAAATTTGCTAACATACTGAGTGCAGCACTTTTTAACAGCATCATCTTTTAGGATTTTAAATAGCTCAGCTGGAATTCCATTACCTTCACTAGCTTTGTTCATGATGATGGCTTCCTAAGGCCCACTTGACTTCACAGTCCAGAATGTTTGACTTTTGGTGAGTGTCCATACCATTGTGGTTATTCAGGTCATTAAGATCTTTTTTGTATAGTTCTTCTGTATAGACTTGCCTCTTCTTATTATCTTCTTTTTTTTTCTCTCTCTTTTTTTTTTTTGTTTTGGGTGTGCCACTTCCATTGGTCTTTCATTTCTCTATTTTCATTCGGCTTTGTTCTTTGGCCCGTGTGGGCCTCCCATCGAGGCCTCTTGTGGCAAACCTGGGCCCCCCGCATTGGGAACATGGCTTCTTAATCACTGGACCACCAGGGAAGTCCCTGAATGTTCAGTTTTAAGCGAGCTTTTTCACTCTCCTCTTTCACCTTCATCAAGAGGTCCTTTATTCCTCTTCGCTTTTTGCTATAAGGATGGTATCATATACATGGCTCAGATTATTGATATTTCTCCCAGAAACCTTGATTCCAGCTTGTGCTTCATCCAGACTGGCATTTTGCAGAATGTATTCTGCATATAAATTAAATAAGCATGGTGACAATATATAGCCTTGATGTACTCCTTTCCCAGTTTGGAACCAGTCTGTTATTCCATGTTCAGTTCTAACTTTTGCTTTTTGACTTGCATACAGGTTTCACAGGAGGCGGGTAAGGTGGTCTGGTATTTCCATCTCTTTCAGAATTTTCCAGTTTGTGATCCACACAGAGGCTTTAGTGTAGTCAATGATGCAGAAGTAGAGGTGTTTCTGGAATTTTTTTGCTTTTTTTTATGATCCAACAGATGTTGGCAATTTGATCTCTGGTTCCTCTGCTTTTTCTAAATCCAGATTGTACATCTGGAATTTCTAGTTCTCATACTGTTGAAATCTAGCTTGAAGGATTTTGAGCATGACCTTTCTAGCATGTGAAATGACTCCAATTGTGCAAGAGTTTGAACATTCTTTGGCCTTACCCTTCTTTGAGACTGTAATGAAAACTCACCTTTTCCAGTCCTATGGCCATTGCTGAGTTTTCCAAATTTGCTAACATACTGAGTGCAGCACTTTTTAACAGCATCATCTTTTAGGATTTTAAATAGCTCAGCTGGAATTCCATTACCTTCACTAGCTTTGTTCATGATGATGGCTTCCTAAGGCCCACTTGACTTCACAGTCCAGAATGTTTGACTTTTGGTGAGTGTCCATACCATTGTGGTTATTCAGGTCATTAAGATCTTTTTTGTATAGTTCTTCTGTATAGACTTGCCTCTTCTTATTATCTTCTTTTTTTTTCTCTCTCTTTTTTTTCTTTGTTTTGGGGGGGTGGGTTGGGGAGGGAGGGGGGCGAGTGGGCCACTTCTATTGGTCTTTCATTTATCTATTTTCATTCGGCTTTGTTCTTTGGCCCGTGTGGGCCTCCCATCGCGGTGGCCTCTGTTGTCGCAGAGCACCGGCTCTGGGCGCATGCGCTCCAGAGCTCCGTCTCAGTAATTGGGCACATCGGTCCAGCTGCTCCGCGGCACGTGGGATCCTCCCAGGCCAGGGATCGAACCGGCACCCCTTGCACTGCAAGATGGTGTCCTTACCCACTGGACCACCAGGGAAGCCCTTCTTATTATCTTCTGTTTCTGTTAGGTCTATACCGTTTCTGTCCTTTTTAGTGCCCATCTTTACATAAAGTGTTCCCTTGGTATTTCTGATTTTCTTGAAGAGATCTTTAGTCTTTTCTATTCTGTTATTTTCCTCTATTTCTTTGCATTGTTCACTTAAGGCTTTCTTAATCTCTCCTTGTTAGTCTCTGGAACTCTGCATTCAGATGGGTATGTCCTTGCCTTTCTTCTTTGCCTTTCGCTTCTCTTCTTTTCTCAGCCATTTGTAAGGCCTCTTCAGACAACCATTCTGCCTTCTTGCATTTCCTTTTCTTGGGGATCATTTTGATCCCTGCCTTTTGTACAGTGTTACGAATCTCCGTCCATAGTTCTTTAGGCACTATCAGATCTAATCCATTGAATCTATTTGTCACTACCACTGTGTAATTGTAATGGATTTGATTTAGGTCATACCTGAATGACCTAGTCATTTTCCCTACTTTCTTCAATTTAAGTCTGAATTTTGCAATAAGGAGTTCATGATCTGAGCCACAGTCAGCTCCTGGTCTTGTTTTTGCTGACTGTATAGAGCTTCTCCCTGTTTGGCTGCAAAGAATATAATCAGTCTGATTTTGGTATTGACCCTCTTGTGATGTCCATGTGTAGAATTGTCTCTTGTGTTGTTGGAAGAGGATGTTGCTATGACCAGTGCATTCTTTTTTTGGGGGGTGGGGTGGGGAGAGAGGAGGGCGGGCAGGCTACTTCTATTGGTCTTTCATTTGTCTATTTTCATCCATCTTTATTCTTTGGCCCGTGTGGGCCTCCCATCGCAGTGGCCTCTGTTGTCACAGAGCGCCGGCTTTGGGCGCATGCACTCCAGAGCTCCGGCTCGGTAATTGGACACATGGGTCCAGCCGCTCTGCAGCACATGGGATCTTCCCAGACCAGGGATCGAACCGGCGCCCCTTGCACTGCAAGGCGGTGTCCGTACCCACTGGACCACCAGGGAAGCCCACTAGTGCATTCTTATGGCAAAACTCTGTCAGCCTTTGCCCTGCTTCATTTTGTACTCCAAGGCCTAACTTGCCTGTTCGTCCAGGTATCTCTTGACTTCCTACTTTTGCATTCCTTTGATGAAAAAGACATCTTTTTTGGTGTTCTAGATGGTCTTATAAGTCTTCATAGAACCATTCAACTTCAGCTTTTTCAGCATTAGTGGTTGGGACATAGACTTGGATTACTGTGATACCCTGTGGTTTGCCTTGGAAACGAACTGGTATCAATCATTTTTGAGATTGCACCCAGATACTACTGCATTTCAGATTTTTATTATGAGAGCGACCCCATTTCTTCTAAGGGATTTTTACCCACAAGTGGTAGATACAGTGGCCATCTGAATTAAATTCACCCATTCCATCCATTTGAGTTCACTGATTCCTAACATGTTGTTCACTCTTGTTGTCTCCTGTTTGACCACTTCCAATATACCTTGATTGTACAATGGACCTAACGTTTCAGGTTCCTATGCAGTATTGTTCTTTACAGCATCAGTTTACTTTCACCCCAGGATACATCCACAACTAGATGTTGTTTCTGCTTTGGCTCAGCCTCTTCATTCCTTCTGGAGCTATTTCTCTACTCTTCTCTAGTAGCATATTGGGCACTTTACTTTTAAATTGTATTTTAAATAATTTCTAATAATGTACTATCTCTTAGCTTTTTGGTGCTTGAATCTGTTGATCATTTCTCATGTTGTCATTGCTTTAATACCTACAGAATCATTCTCCATCTCTAGATTTAAAAAATGAGAAACTTCTTTTGCGACCCTGTGATTAGGACTTGACGCTTTCACAGCTCTGGCCCTGGGTTCCATCCCTGGATAGGGAACTAAGATCCTACAACTCAAAAAGGAAAGAAAGGGGCTTCCCCCTGGTGGTCCAGTGGGTAAGGACACCGCCTTGCAGTGCAAGGGGCGCCGGTTCGATCCCTGGCCTGGGAAGATCCCACGTGCTGCGGAGCGGCTGGACCAATGTGTCCAATTACTGAACCGGAGCTCTGGGGCGCATGCGCCCAGAGCCGGTGCTCTGCGACAACAGAGGCCACCGCGATGGGAGGCCCACAGGAGCCAAAGAACAAAGACAGATGAAAATAGATAAATGAAAGACCAATAGAAGTGGCCCGCCCGCTCCCCTCCCTCCCCAACCCGACCCCCGCCCAAAATAAATAAATAAATAAATCTTTTTTTTAAAAAAAGGAGAGAAAGATATAAAGAGGAACTGAATGAAAAACTTTTTAAAATAAAAAATGAATTTATTTTTATCAAAGTAAAACAAGCATATTTTAATGAAACCAAGTAGCATTTAAAAGCCTTATATTGAAAAACAGTAGCTCCTTCCCTCACCTCTCCCTTTTTTCCAGTTTTCTTTGAGATTGCACCCAGATACTACTGCATTTCAGATTTTTATTATGAGAGCGACCCCATTTCTTCTAAGGATTTTTACCCACAAGTGGTAGATACAGTGGCCATCTGAATTAAATTCACCCATTCCATCCATTTGAGTTCACTGATTCCTAACATGTTGTTCACTCTTGTTGTCTCCTGTTTGACCACTTCCAATATACCTTGATTGTACAATGGACCTAACGTTTCAGGTTCCTATGCAGTATTGTTCTTTACAGCATCAGTTTACTTTCACCCCAGGATACATCCACAACTAGATGTTGTTTCTGCTTTGGCTCAGCCTCTTCATTCCTTCTGGAGCTATTTCTCTACTCTTCTCTAGTAGCATATTGGGCACTTTACTTTTAAATTGTATTTTAAATAATTTCTAATAATGTACTATCTCTTAGCTTTTTGGTGCTTGAATCTGTTGATCATTTCTCATGTTGTCATTGCTTTAATACCTACAGAATCATTCTCCATCTCTAGATTTAAAAAATGAGAAACTTCTTTTGCGACCCTGTGATTAGGACTTGACGCTTTCACAGCTCTGGCCCTGGGTTCCATCCCTGGATAGGGAACTAAGATCCTACAACTCAAAAAGGAAAGAAAGGGGCTTCCCCCTGGTGGTCCAGTGGGTAAGGACACCGCCTTGCAGTGCAAGGGGCGCCGGTTCGATCCCTGGCCTGGGAAGATCCCACGTGCTGCGGAGCGGCTGGACCAATGTGTCCAATTACTGAACCGGAGCTCTGGGGCGCATGCGCCCAGAGCCGGTGCTCTGCGACAACAGAGGCCACCGCGATGGGAGGCCCACAGGAGCCAAAGAACAAAGACAGATGAAAATAGATAAATGAAAGACCAATAGAAGTGGCCCGCCCGCTCCCCTCCCTCCCCAACCCGACCCCCGCCCAAAATAAATAAATAAATAAATCTTTTTTTTAAAAAAAGGAGAGAAAGATATAAAGAGGAACTGAATGAAAAACTTTTTAAAATAAAAAATGAATTTATTTTTATCAAAGTAAAACAAGCATATTTTAATGAAACCAAGTAGCATTTAAAAGCCTTATATTGAAAAACAGTAGCTCCTTCCCTCACCTCTCCCTTTTTTCCAGTTTTGCTTCCTGTAGCCAGGCAGTTTTAACTCTTTAAACTGTTGATGCTGGGATTAGCTCTGTGTTTCTAAATGCTTATATTGCATTTTCTGAGTTCATCAGAAGGTGGAGGTTATGGTAAGTGCGAAATCCTCAACTACTGTAACAGGAAGAAAAAACCTGTCTGAAATTGAGCTAAAGCTCAGCTTTCAAAGTCTGGTGGTTGTGATTTGTTTTGGTTTTGGTATTATCCTTTTCTGTTTTTCCTATCAACTGGATGTTGGACCTCCTTGGCTATTGTTTAATTTGCAATCTTTTTTTCTATTTTCTGTCTCTTTGACATTATGTTTGTCTTGAGATATTTCCTTGTCTATCATACCTTTATTTTTCTTACATCTCATAATCTTTTTTTTTTAAACTTTATTTATTTCTGGCTGTGCTGGGTCTTTGTTGATGTGTGGGTTTAGCTGCTCTGCAGTATGTGGGATCTTCCCAGATCAGGGATTGAACCTGTGTCTCCTGCATTGGCAGACAGGTTCTTATCCACTGAGCCACAAGGGAAGCCCCCTCATAATCTTTTAAATAAAAGTTCTACTGCATTTTAAATTTCCAAGTGGTTTGTCTTTTCCCTCTTCTGGTTTGGTCTTATGTTGATGGCTTTCGCTGTCTATTCACATTTAAGAGTGAGGCACTAGAACATCAGTGAAAACCAGGGAAATATGGGGTACGCTTGGGAGCTCTGGGAACCATCAGCTTGTGAAGATTGTGGATTGTGGGGGCTATTAAAGTTCATCTAGAGAATCTGCCTGAAGGCTAAAGGTGAGGATTCTGGGGTGGACTTTCTTAATCCGCTTTGGTTCTTGGACCTCACTCTGCCATATGCTGTGCCTGATATCCTCAATCCTTTTTGGTGTTAATTTCCGTTTTCTAGACTAAAACTTCTGCCTCCTGCAGGTGTTGGGGTGGGGAAGTTCTGCTGAGGGCTTTCTGCTCTGATCACCGCCTTTGTGCTTTGCCTTATCCCCGAGGGCTTATCTGCCCCCTGATCACCGCCGCTTTTAAGCTTCCTGTTAAGCCAGGCCCCACCTCTCCCTTTTTCCAGTTTTGCTTCCTGTAGCCAGGCAGTTTTAACTCTTTAAACTGTTGATGCTGGGATTAGCTCTGTGTTTCTAAATGCTTATATTGCATTTTCTGAGTTCATCAGAAGGTGGAGGTTATGGTAAGTGCGAAATCCTCAACTACTGTAACAGGAAGAAAAAACCTGTCTGAAATTGAGCTAAAGCTCAGCTTTCAAAGTCTGGTGGTTGTGATTTGTTTTGGTTTTGGTATTATCCTTTTCTGTTTTTCCTATCAACTGGATGTTGGACCTCCTTGGCTATTGTTTAATTTGCAATCTTTTTTTCTATTTTCTGTCTCTTTGACATTATGTTTGTCTTGAGATATTTCCTTGTCTATCATACCTTTATTTTTCTTACATCTCATAATCTTTTTTTTTTAAACTTTATTTATTTCTGGCTGTGCTGGGTCTTTGTTGATGTGTGGGTTTAGCTGCTCTGCAGTATGTGGGATCTTCCCAGATCAGGGATTGAACCTGTGTCTCCTGCATTGGCAGACAGGTTCTTATCCACTGAGCCACAAGGGAAGCCCCCTCATAATCTTTTAAATAAAAGTTCTACTGCATTTTAAATTTCCAAGTGGTTTGTTTTTTCCCCTTCTGGTTTGGTCTTATGTTGATGGCTTTCGCTGTCTATTCACATTTAAGAGTGAGGCACTAGAACATCAGTGAAAACCAGGGAAATATGGGGACGCTTGGGAGCTCTGGGAACCATCAGCTTGTGAAGATTGTGGATTGTGGGGGCTATTAAAGTTCATCTAGAGAATCTGCCTGAAGGCTAAAGGTGAGGATTCTGGGGTGGACTTTCTTAATCCGCTTTGGTTCTTGGACCTCACTCTGCCATATGCTGTGCCTGATATCCTCAATCCTTTTTGGTGTTAATTTCCGTTTTCTAGACTAAAACTTCTGCCTCCTGCAGGTGTTGGGGTGGGGAAGTTCTGCTGAGGGCTTTCTGCTCTGATCACCGCCTTTGTGCTTTGCCTTATCCCCGCAGTAGCTGGTGCTTCCACATGCTGAACCCCTCTCAGAGTCTCCCGCTGGACTGACTCGTCCATCTCCTACACGTAATTTCACTGCTTCTGCCAGTTACTCTGGCTCCATTAGCATTCCACCTTCTAAAATGTCACTGAATTGTATTGTCCTCTGTTATTCCTTCTTTTTCTTTGGTCTTAAAGGTTAATTCAGTTTTAATGATCATTTTAGTGGATTTTGGAGGCGGGGGGAGCCTCATGTCAATTTACTGTGTTTAATTTTGAATATGCTTCTAGGCTCCTTTCTTCCTCTCCCTGTCCTTAGCCCCCCACCCCAAAAAGGGAAGGTGTTAAAATTTTGTTGAAAGATTTTCCCAAGTTCTTGGGAACTGGGCCAGGCTGCCAGCTTTTTTTTTTTCTTTTTTTTAAAAGATTTATTTATTTATTTTGGGCGAGGGTCGGGTTGGGGAGGGAGGGGAGCGGGTGGGCCACTTCCATTGGTCCTTCATTTCTCTATTTTCGTCCATCTTTGTTCTTTTGGCTCCTGTGGGCCTCCCATCGCGGTGACATCTGTTGCTGCAGAGTGCCGGCTCTGGGTGCATGCGCGCCAGAGCTCCGGCTCGGCAATTAGACACATCGGTCCAGCCGCTCCGCAGCACGTGGGATCTTCCCAGGCCAGGGATCGAACCGGCGCCCCTTGCACTGCAAGGCGGTGTCCTTATCCACTGGACCACCAGGGGAAGCCCAGGCTGCCAGCTTTTTCCATGGTGGTTCTGTCCTTTGACCTGGGAGTAAGCTGCCTCTTTGCCTTGGAGCTGATTTATTATCAGAAGTGGTGGGAGGATGTAGTCCCCGGCAGTCTCTCCTCACATCTCGGTCCTCGAGGGCACAGCCTGGAGCGGGTGGGGCGCATTAGCCTGGCCCTGCAGGACAGTGGCCGTTGCAGGGAATGAGCGCAGCGTGCTGTATGCGGCAGAAGGGCTCCCTGACCTAAAAACTCTGCATATGCTGTGGTTTTTTTGTTAATTTCCGTTTTCTAGACTAAAACTTCTGCCTCCTGCAGGTGTTGGGGTGGGGAAGTTCTGCTGAGGGCTTTCTGCTCTGATCACCGCCTTTGTGCTTTGCCTTATCCCCGCAGTAGCTGGTGCTTCCACATGCTGAACCCCTCTCAGAGTCTCCCGCTGGACTGACTCGTCCATCTCCTACACGTAATTTCACTGCTTCTGCCAGTTACTCTGGCTCCATTAGCATTCCACCTTCTAAAATGTCACTGAATTGTATTGTCCTCTGTTATTCCTTCTTTTTCTTTGGTCTTAAAGGTTAATTCAGTTTTAATGATCATTTTAGTGGATTTTGGAGGCGGGGGGAGCCTCATGTCAATTTACTGTGTTTAATTTTGAATATGCTTCTAGGCTCCTTTCTTCCTCTCCCTGTCCTTAGCCCCCCACCCCAAAAAGGGAAGGTGTTAAAATTTTGTTGAAAGATTTTCCCAAGTTCTTGGGAACTGGGCCAGGCTGCCAGCTTTTTTTTTTTCTTTTTTTTAAAAGATTTATTTATTTATTTTGGGCGAGGGTCGGGTTGGGGAGGGAGGGGAGCGGGTGGGCCACTTCCATTGGTCCTTCATTTCTCTATTTTCGTCCATCTTTGTTCTTTTGGCTCCTGTGGGCCTCCCATCGCGGTGACATCTGTTGCTGCAGAGTGCCGGCTCTGGGTGCATGCGCGCCAGAGCTCCGGCTCGGCAATTAGACACATCGGTCCAGCCGCTCCGCAGCACGTGGGATCTTCCCAGGCCAGGGATCGAACCGGCGCCCCTTGCACTGCAAGGCGGTGTCCTTATCCACTGGACCACCAGGGGAAGCCCAGGCTGCCAGCTTTTTCCATGGTGGTTCTGTCCTTTGACCTGGGAGTAAGCTGCCTCTTTGCCTTGGAGCTGATTTATTATCAGAAGTGGTGGGAGGATGTAGTCCCCGGCAGTCTCTCCTCACATCTCGGTCCTCGAGGGCACAGCCTGGAGCGGGTGGGGCGCATTAGCCTGGCCCTGCAGGACAGTGGCCGTTGCAGGGAATGAGCGCAGCGTGCTGTATGCGGCAGAATGGGGGGCCTCCGCCTGGGAGCCCTATGCTGGCCATCACTGCCCAGCCCAGGGATAGAAGTGATGATGGACACGTTGCTGGGGGAGTCAGTGCCAGGGCTGGGGGCTCTGAGGTTGGTGATCCCTCTAGGACTTAGATAAGGCAGCCTAGGAAAGGGCTGATGGAGCCCTGGAGGGAAATCCTAGCAGCCAGCGTGGTGCTACCTGAAGGCAGTTTTCAGGACTTTTCTGCGCCGCCGCACGCCCAGGGGATCCGGGCAGGGCTGGGCTCTCGTGGTGCTTGCCCTCTCCGCAAGGTGGGCTGAGGGCAGAGGACTGCCACACCTGCAGGGTCTTCCCAGCCCTGTCCCTCGGCTGCAGCCCCCCCCCCCCCCCCCTTTGTGCTTCAGGATGTCTGGCCAGAAGCCTGGCCCTTTTGCAGGCAGGTTGCTTGACTGGGAGGTTTGATTAGGTCAGGGTTGATAAGCCCTTGGATCGAGCCCCCTCAGTGACATGTCTTCTGGGGACCAGGTCTTACTTATTGCGTTAATCCTTTTGTTTCTCCGCCACCAGGTCACACCTCCTAATTTCTCAGTGTCACAAGTGCCCAACACTCCCAGCTGTCCCCAGGCTTATTCTGAGCTGCAGACGCTGTCGCCCAGTGAGCGGCACTGTGTGGAGACGGTGGTCAACATGGGCTATTCATACGAGTGCGTCTTGAGAGCCATGAAGAAGAAAGGAGAGAATATTGAGCAGGTGAGTGGTTAGTCAGCCACAGCAGGGCAGGGTCGGAGAGAGGTCAATGATCTCAGGAGCTGGAAGGTCCTGCCCCTGTCCTAGGGTCCCTCAGACTCATAGCACCCGTGTCTCTTCCTGTGATGGGGGTGTGGGGGGCTTAGGGGATGTTTGGGGGACACCAGCAGCCTCAGCTGCAGTGCTTCCGCTCTGGGTGCTCCTCACATCTCGGTCCTCGAGGGCACAGCCTGGAGCGGGTGGGGCGCATTAGCCTGGCCCTGCAGGACAGTGGCCGTTGCAGGGAATGAGCGCAGCGTGCTGTATGCGGCAGAATGGGGGGCCTCCGCCTGGGAGCCCTATGCTGGCCATCACTGCCCAGCCCAGGGATAGAAGTGATGATGGACACGTTGCTGGGGGAGTCAGTGCCAGGGCTGGGGGCTCTGAGGTTGGTGATCCCTCTAGGACTTAGATAAGGCAGCCTAGGAAAGGGCTGATGGAGCCCTGGAGGGAAATCCTAGCAGCCAGCGTGGTGCTACCTGAAGGCAGTTTTCAGGACTTTTCTGCGCCGCCGCACGCCCAGGGGATCCGGGCAGGGCTGGGCTCTCGTGGTGCTTGCCCTCTCCGCAAGGTGGGCTGAGGGCAGAGGACTGCCACACCTGCAGGGTCTTCCCAGCCCTGTCCCTCGGCTGCAGCCACCCCCTTTGTGCTTCAGGATGTCTGGCCAGAAGCCTGGCCCTTTTGCAGGCAGGTTGCTTGACTGGGAGGTTTGATTAGGTCAGGGTTGATAAGCCCTTGGATCGAGCCCCCTCAGTGACATGTCTTCTGGGGACCAGGTCTTACTTATTGCGTTAATCCTTTTGTTTCTCCGCCACCAGGTCACACCTCCTAATTTCTCAGTGTCACAAGTGCCCAACACTCCCAGCTGTCCCCAGGCTTATTCTGAGCTGCAGACGCTGTCGCCCAGTGAGCGGCACTGTGTGGAGACGGTGGTCAACATGGGCTATTCATACGAGTGCGTCTTGAGAGCCATGAAGAAGAAAGGAGAGAATATTGAGCAGGTGAGTGGTTAGTCAGCCACAGCAGGGCAGGGTCGGAGAGAGGTCAATGATCTCAGGAGCTGGAAGGTCCTGCCCCTGTCCTAGGGTCCCTCAGACTCATAGCACCCGTGTCTCTTCCTGTGATGGGGGTGTGGGGGGCTTAGGGGATGTTTGGGGGACACCAGCAGCCTCAGCTGCAGTGCTTCCGCTCTGGGTGCTGCTCTGGGACCTAGGCTGAGGGCCAGCCTTGGGAGTGCTGGAGTCGTGGGCTACACTCACCCCGTCTGCCTTTCCTCACATGATAGCCATATAGGCTTGAAGTGTGGTCAGCTGTCGTCTTCTGGAAATGTTTATCCTGTCAGGTGTGCCCAGGCAGGTCCAGTATAGGGTATTGGAGCCCTAGACTTCGGGGGCACTTTCTGACTGGGGTTGTTTCTTAGCAGCATATCTTGCCCAGGTTGTGGAGGTGACGTCAACTGGAAATCTGAGTGACACACATTTCTGTGAAAAATGTCTCTGCCTGGTTAGAAGGGAGTGTCTATTAGCAAATAGTTACTGAGGTCCTGCTGTGTTGGACACAGTTCAAGGTACAAAGTCAAGTCCTGTCCAGGACCTGATAGCCAGGGTGGGAGCCAGGGTCACTGGCTGGCTTGTGTCCGCCTTGGGAAGCTCAGAGACAGTGGCAGTCAGTCCTTAACCCTTCCGCTTTTTCTTAGATTCTCGACTATCTCTTTGTCCGTGGACAGCTCTGTGAGAAGGGCTTTGACCCTCTCTTAGTGGAGGAGGCTCTGGAAATGCAGCAGTGTTCAGAGGAAAAGGTAGGAGCTTCACGCTTTGTGGGGACCCTCTGGAAAGAAGGGACGAGGAGTCTGTCCCGGGGGAGTTCCTGTTCCACAGCCTTCGGCCCTTCCAGGGACTGCAGGCAGAGCTGGGTGGAGCACGCATCTCAAGTCCAGACAGGCATTTTGATCGAGGTATCAGGTTGAAGACTGTCTAGGATCCAAAAAAAGGCAAAACCTGTCCCCAGGCTTATTCTGAGCTGCAGACGCTGTCGCCCAGTGAGCGGCACTGTGTGGAGACGGGGGTCAACATGGGCTATTCATACGAGTGCGTCTTGAGAGCCATGAAGAAGAAAGGAGAGAATATTGAGCAGGTGAGTGGTTAGTCAGCCACAGCAGGGCAGGGTCGGAGAGAGGTCAATGATCTCAGGAGCTGGAAGGTCCTGCCCCTGTCCTAGGGTCCCTCAGACTCATAGCACCCGTGTCTCTTCCTGTGATGGGGGTGTGGGGGGCTTAGGGGATGTTTGGGGGACACCAGCAGCCTCAGCTGCAGTGCTTCCGCTCTGGGTGCTGCTCTGGGACCTAGGCTGAGGGCCAGCCTTGGGAGTGCTGGAGTCGTGGGCTACACTCACCCCGTCTGCCTTTCCTCACATGATAGCCATATAGGCTTGAAGTGTGGTCAGCTGTCGTCTTCTGGAAATGTTTATCCTGTCAGGTGTGCCCAGGCAGGTCCAGTATAGGGTATTGGAGCCCTAGACTTCGGGGGCACTTTCTGACTGGGGTTGTTTCTTAGCAGCATATCTTGCCCAGGTTGTGGAGGTGACGTCAACTGGAAATGTGAGTGACACACATTTCTGTGAAAAAATGTCTCTGCCTGGTTAGAAGGGAGTGTCTATTAGCAAATAGTTACTGAGGTCCTGCTGTGTTGGACACAGTTCAAGGTACAAAGTCAAGTCCTGTCCAGGACCTGATAGCCAGGGTGGGAGCCAGGGTCACTGGCTGGCTTGTGTCCGCCTTGGGAAGCTCAGAGACAGTGGCAGTCAGTCCTTAACCCTTCCGCTTTTTCTTAGATTCTCGACTATCTCTTTGTCCGTGGACAGCTCTGTGAGAAGGGCTTTGACCCTCTCTTAGTGGAGGAGGCTCTGGAAATGCAGCAGTGTTCAGAGGAAAAGGTAGGAGCTTCACGCTTTGTGGGGACCCTCTGGAAAGAAGGGACGAGGAGTCTGTCCCGGGGGAGTTCCTGTTCCACAGCCTTCGGCCCTTCCAGGGACTGCAGGCAGAGCTGGGTGGAGCACGCATCTCAAGTCCAGACAGGCATTTGGATGTTTGACTCAGATGAAGTATCAGGTTGAAGACTGTCTAGGATCCCAGGGAAGGGATGGGAAAAATGACCTGGGCAAAAAGCCATGCTGAGTCACTTTGCCTAGGCTTGGACCTGAATGAAGGTCAGCAGGATTTGGGACTGGGCATGGCTGCTGAAGGGTGACTGGCTGTGGCCCCCTCTGCCTGCTCGGGGACTTCAGAGTGGCTTGTGAGGCTCAAGCAAGGACGCTCTCCCAGGCAGACCTGCATGCCTTTATTCCTCTGCTCGCCTGTGCTGTCTGCCCAGAACCCTTGCCTGAGTCTGTTCTCCTGTTTCTCTTAGATGATGGAGTTTCTTCAGCTGATGAGCAAATTTAAGGAAATGGGCTTTGAGCTGAAAGACATTAAGGAGGTTCTGCTATTACACAACAACGACCAGGACAATGCTCTGGAAGACCTCATGGCTCGGGCGGGAGCCAGCTGAGATGAGGCCCTGCCTCGGCCCTGCCACGGAACCACCCCTGCAGGAGGCCCTGAGGAGCCCACCTGTGGGGAAGGAGAAGGGGTGCACTTCCGGGTCTTCTTTGGGGGTGGAAGGCCAGGTGTGGAGACTGTGCTTGGCAGGTCTCTGCGGGCCTGGGTCCCGAGCTAGGGAGAAAGGGGGTAAGGTGTGGGCCTGCACACGCCTCCAGAACTCTCCTGGCTCCTCCCTATTAAAAGTGTTTGTATCCTGAGAAGTGTCCTTCCCGCCTTGGCCCTCCAGGGTGACTTCTCTGGTCTTTGGGGATCTGTGTAGCCTCCGCCGAAACCTGGCCTCGCTGCCGGGAGGAGGCGGGGACCGACTCAGTGCTGCTTTGGGCTAGACGCTCCCTCATCCGCAAGGGTGGGCTGACCTCTAATCCAAGTTGAGTGCAATTGAAAGCTTCTTCCAGGGTTTTCTTTTTTCCCCCTTTTAACACTGTCACTTAGTGTGACACTGGTTCTGCAAGGTCTCTGAGGTGCAGAGAAGGCCCTTTCACCCCTGGGGCCCCAAGTTTGCCTTTTCTGCCGGGCAGTGACCACACTTCCTGCCCTGGCCTGTTTCTTTTGGCCTGGTTTGGACTATGGTCTTCTGGCACCCAGGATGTAGAGCCTTGCTCTGGGAAACAGTTGTCAGTTTAAGAAATCATTGGTCCCTTCCCAGCACATCAAGTGGCCAAGAAGCAGGCCATGATCTGTCCCCCAGCACTAACTCCACCTCAGTTCTCCTGGAGAACAGCCTCTCGCCCCAGCCCCTGCTCTAGGACGACACAACGAGTAACACCTAGTCATAGAAACCAGTCTCTTTGTTTTGTATTATGTTGGACATCATTAAAGATCTACATACAAAGGATATACAGTCTTGATGAATCTAAAGTAATTTGCTAACTATTTTGATTCTTCAGAGAGAACTACTAATAAAAATCTAAAAGGTAAATCCTGCTGTGACGACTTCTTTATTGCCAAGGCCTGTTTAACTGCAGGGTGGAGGCGAGTGGGTGGTAAAGGAGTCCTGGGGATGGACCAGGAGTTAACCATTTTCTGTCTTCAGTACTTTCTTCCAGCTATTAGCCTTGTGGGACCCAGGAACTGACTCTACAGTCTCCCCTGGTTTTTGGTTTGCAAAGGCAAGCCTAGACACAAGGGTCTGTTTAGACCTGACCCAGCTTGGTCTCTGAGTCAAAGACGCAGACACGCCTTCCTGCAAGGCTGACTGGAGGTGAGCCATCACGCAGCAGTGAGGAACGAGTCTCCTGTCCTGTGAGCAGCAGCCACATGTTTATGTGTTCCACAGGCAGGACTGGGGACTGGCTGCCTGCTCAGCTCCCAGGAGTGCTGTTGTGTCTGGTGGCACTAGGTTTATCCCTAGAGTTGTCCTTGTGCATAGCACTGTCCCACAGCGCTCCCTGTGCTCCTGCCTTGGATGGCCTCGAGTTCCTGCAGTGATCATGTGAGGAGTGAGTAGGAAGCAACAAGCCCGGGGAGAGGCCGCCCTCTGGTGGTCAGATCAGGTATGGCCATTGTCTCAGCCAGTGAGCCCCTCTTCTGGCCTTTAATTAAACCCTTCTTTTAAAACCTGTAAAAGTTACCTTTTACGTGTAGGAGAGCAAAATTTCATATCAAAATAGGTGTCAGGGCCAAGGCTTTGACATGTGAATCAGCTTGATCCAAGGTGGCCTGAGTAACTGATGGCTGCCTGCAGGCCACTTGGTATTTCTTGTCTTAGGCTTCTTTCTGCTAAAAAGATACACAGCAGACAGAACGCACATGAAGGTGTGCATGTATGTGTGTGGAACTGCTCAGAGTCTCAGACTATTGGCCAGAGCACTCAATGCCCACACAGTGGATGCAGGCCACTGGGGGGGGCGGGGGGTGCGGCGCACAGGGCCACCCTGGAGGCGAGGCTAGGAGACGGCCTCGCCTGAGCTCCTCCAGCTCTTCAGCTGTGCTGTGAGCGAGTGCGGTGGGTGCGGACTCAGACAGGACCAGGAACCCGATGCCGGCAGCTAGTCTGAGCAAAAGGCAGACTGGAAAAGAAGAATGCAGTGACGCGGGTGCCCTCTTGTGCCTAAATGCTGGGTTGCAGGGAGGGAACCAGAAGCAAGAGGCCTGGGCCACAGGTCAAGGTTTATTTGTTTTCCAATTTCAGAAGCTAACCTAAAACCCCAGGTCAGTCTCCAAGGGCTGATGGGGCAGAGCTCACCCTGCCCCCACCCCTCTAGCACCAGTGTTTTCATTTTTGACCAAGTCCTGGAGAAAGGCACGGAATCCAGCAGATAAAACCTCTGGGCCCAGCATGTGCTTATGAGCTCCAGCCTCTAGGTCACCGCTGACCATCCCCCATCCTTTGATCCCCAAATTTAGAAACATCTATAGGGTTATAGACCCAACTGTGTCTCCACGAAGGGTCAGTAAGGCAGATCTTCAACCCCAAAGAAAACGGAAGGACCTATTAAGTTTTTCCGGCTCACCTGTCTTTTCTCATAGATGCCCCTGTGCTTGGAATGGCCCTGAGAGGAGCTGGGGCCACGCAAGCCCGTGAGTGCTGAGGGACAGGCCAGCACGCGTGGGGCCCGGGAGTGAGTCCCAGGATCTGCAGGGGACCTGGCGGAGGCCCCTCCAGCTCTTGGGAGCCCAGCCACCCTGTACCGGCTCTCACTCTAAGACACCGCCGTCCTCTCAGGGCCTGCCGCTGGCTTGTGGCAGGCCAGGTAGAGCTGCAGCTGGCTCCTCAGACTCTGGATGCACTTGGACTTCAGAACCATGATTTCATCTAACTGGGTCACAAAGTCTTCAAAATCCTGAGAAAGGAAACAACAGTCAAATGGAGCCTTGCAAATCTGCTTTTCTAGCTCCTCCTTTTGAAGGAAGATTTCAGAGCCTAGGCCCTTACTCCATTTGAAAAATCTACAGGATAGTCACATGGCATAGGGTGGATCCACTTCTCTACACAGAGGTCCACAGAGAGATTTCGTAGAAGTACTTCTGGTCTACATATGGTAAATCACGTTACCATCACAGGGAGGGGCTCCAACAAGCCACTAGGAAGGCAGAATGACAGAGGAGAGAGGCTGGAAACCCTGGCCTGGGGATGGGGAGTATCACACCATCTCCCGTCTGTCCCTGCGCCCCTCACGCCGGCTCAGAGGAGTGGCAAGGACGAGCCCGAGGCCCCAGCAAGGCCGGAGTATGGAGCAGACCCTTTCTGCACATACAACTACAGTAGACAAGGATGCCTGTCAAACTAGGGCTTCCCTGGTGGTTCAGTGGTAAAGAACCCGCCTACCAACGCAGAAGACACATTCCATCCCTGGCTTGGGAAGATCCCTAGATAAGGAAATGGCAACTTATTTTAGTATTCTTGCCTGGGAAATCCTATTAACAGAAGAGCCTGGCAGGCTACAGTCCAGGGGTAAGAGAGTCAGATATGACTTAGTGACTGAACAACATCATCATCATCAAACTGTTGTAGGCTAATTCCCAGCAGCCCCAAGGGTCCAGCCAAGACCACTTACAGTAGGAGCCAGCTGACTCATCAGAGTCTCCTCCTTGAAGCCCAGCTCGGCCATTTCATCCAGCTGCTCCTGGTGTGCTCGGATGACCACCTGCCTGGGAATCACAGGGGATGCTGTGAGCCTTGGGCTTCCCATCTTCCTGGGCGGCTTTCCAGAGCTCAGCCTCATTTCTAGGTCGGGAGCTGCTTCTGCCCAGTCGAGGCTTTGACTGGCACCAGCTCACACCAGCTCCTGCGCCCTCACCTGTCCTTCTCAGACCTTGTCAAGGAACCAGGGAGTAGCCATGAGGTCCTGGTTAGAGACAGTGGCTTTGGGAGCTGCCCCTGCCTTCTCAGGTACACTGGGGGACGGGGCGGATGCTGCTTCTCCTCCGCAGGAGCTGCTGCTCGCAGCGTCCCTGCACGGGAGCGCCAGGCTGTGCCACTGCAGCTGGCACCCTTGGCACAGGTAGAGCCTGCCACCCAGCCTGCGGGCATTTCTCTTCGCTGTGGGCAGTTCAGGGACCCAAGCAAGGGGTCTGGGCTAGACGGTGGAGGCTGTGCCTCTGTCAGACCCCACTGATGGGTAGAGACCATTCGACTGCATGACTGTCCCCCTGGTAGAGGTGGCTCCTCCCCGGACACCCCTGCACACCCTTCTCTCCGCCCAAGGCCCAGGCCTGAACCCCCGGAGCAGGAAGACGGCCAGCCTGGGTGTCAGGAGCCGGAGCAGAGGGCTGCAGCCTCGCAAAGGAAGAATCTGCTTCCACAGGCTGCCCTGTCCTCTTGCTCCTGCGCCTCTGACCTGCCGCACCGTCCCAGCCTCCTCTAGGGACAAGGGCACAATCGCCAGCTGTGTCTCACCTTCGCCATCTTGGAGGACGGGCAGACCTCCAGGGACACAGACCCACCAGAATGAGAGGATTCTGGTCTCGCCCCAGGTCTCAGGCTTGCGTTACGGGGTCAGATCCTCCTCTCACTCAATCTCAGCTTGCTCAGGCTGAGGGCCCACTCACCCCGGCAGGCCTGCTGCTCATGTCAGGTCCACCTAGCAGGCTCTCTTGAAAAGACAAAAAGCCTCTCTCTGAGCCAACCACAGCTATTCCCAGAACAGACAAAACAGGAAGCTGGAGGAGGAGGAGGGATGCCAAAGGGCAAGTCTAGAAAGGAATGCCCAACTTACTGTGCGTGCCCCAGGGCGGGCTGACGGAGTGTCCCGGCAGTCTTGGGCGAGCCTGGCCTTGCTGAGTGCCTCGGGATTGGCCTGCGTTTGAGCCACGCGATGTCCTCATTGTAGCAAGACAGCTTGATGGGGTCTGCGGACAAACCCGGCTCTGGCCAAATGGGCCCCGCCGGGTGCTTTCTCTCCTGGGCTCTGGGCTGGTCAGCCACACCACTACTTCCTGTTTGGGGCATGAGTGCAGGCCCAGCGTGGAGTCCCCCAGGATGTAAGGTGAGGAAGGGCTTTCCTGGGAAACCCAGGGCGCTGGCCAGCTCTGTCTCAGCATCAGCATCAGGGTGCTCCTGGAGAAGAGTCGAAACTGTCTGCTCTGGCAGCGTCCCTGCAGGGCGCCAGGCTGTGCCACTGCAGCTGGCACCCTTGGCACAGGTAGAGCCTGCCACCCAGCCTGCGGGCATTTCTCTTCGCTGTGGGCAGTTCAGGGACCCAAGCAAGGGTCTGGGCTAGACGGTGGAGGCTGTGCCTCTGTCAGACCCCACTGATGGGTAGAGACCATTCGACTGCATGACTGTCCCCCTGGTAGAGGTGGCTCCTCCCCGGACACCCCTGCACACCCTTCTCTCCGCCCAAGGCCCAGGCCTGAACCCCCGGAGCAGGAAGACGGCCAGCCTGGGTGTCAGGAGCCGGAGCAGAGGGCTGCAGCCTCGCAAAGGAAGAATCTGCTTCCACAGGCTGCCCTGTCCTCTTGCTCCTGCGCCTCTGACCTGCCGCACCGTCCCAGCCTCCTCTAGGGACAAGGGCACAATCGCCAGCTGTGTCTCACCTTCGCCATCTTGGAGGACGGGCAGACCTCCAGGGACACAGACCCACCAGAATGAGAGGATTCTGGTCTCGCCCCAGGTCTCAGGCTTGCGTTACGGGGTCAGATCCTCCTCTCACTCAATCTCAGCTTGCTCAGGCTGAGGGCCCACTCACCCCGGCAGGCCTGCTGCTCATGTCAGGTCCACCTAGCAGGCTCTCTTGAAAAGACAAAAAGCCTCTCTCTGAGCCAACCACAGCTATTCCCAGAACAGACAAAACAGGAAGCTGGAGGAGGAGGAGGGATGCCAAAGGGCAAGTCTAGAAAGGAATGCCCAACTTACTGTGCGTGCCCCAGGGCGGGCTGACGGAGTGTCCCGGCAGTCTTGGGCGAGCCTGGCCTTGCTGAGTGCCTCGGGATTGGCCTGCGTTTGAGCCACGCGATGTCCTCATTGTAGCAAGACAGCTTGATGGGGTCTGCGGACAAACCCGGCTCTGGCCAAATGGGCCCCGCCGGGTGCTTTCTCTCCTGGGCTCTGGGCTGGTCAGCCACACCACTACTTCCTGTTTGGGGCATGAGTGCAGGCCCAGCGTGGAGTCCCCCAGGATGTAAGGTGAGGAAGGGCTTTCCTGGGAAACCCAGGGCGCTGGCCAGCTCTGTCTCAGCATCAGCATCAGGGTGCTCCTGGGAGAAGAGTCGAAACTGTCTGCTCTGGCAGGCCGCCCCCAGGTCAGCCTCCCTGTCGGGCAGCTCGTCAGGTGGGCGTTGATGGATGGGGGACGGGGACAGAACTGGAAGGTCGGCCCCAGGCTTGTCGTCGGGGGGCGACGAGGAGAGCCACAGGTGCTCAGCTGTCGAAGACGGCGGCAGGACGGCCTCTGGATCACCAGGTGACACTGTGTGGCTCGCTGCCGGTCCCACTGAGTCCACTGCCGTGAGGCCGTGTGCCGGCTGCTCCCAGGGAGGAGAGCCCCCGCTGTCCGGGCTCTCCAGGAGGGACACGGTGAGCGGGAGCATCGGCGCAGAAGAGTCCTCAGAGGACGGGCTTAGTTCCCCTCTAGAGGCTTCTCCTTGGAAAGGGTCACTGCTCGCCCTGGTTCTGCTCAGCAGGACTGGTCTGTCTTCACTGACTTCTCTCAGGGCTGTGCTCAGGGTGTCTCTTTGGTCTCGGGATCCAAGAACTGCGATGTGGGATGGTGAGCGAGTGAAGTCATCTTCCTCCTTGGCCTGTCCAGGAACCTCACCTCTGAAGGCGTCCTTTCTGAGGTCGGAGAACGGGCCACCTCCTCTTTCCGGATTATTCGCAGAGTCTCCCAGGGAGCAGTAAGGCTTCTCTGAGAGGTCCTCTCTGGGAGGAAGCCCTGAGGAGGTGGAGTCCTCCTCTCCGCTCTGGTCCAGGGGCACCTGCCCCGGGCTGTGGCCATGATCAAGCACTATGCTCCTGTGGCCTGTGGGCGCCCTGGAGTCCACCCAGCCTCCAGCTGGACCCTTCTCATCACCACCTAGGCTAAAAAGGAGACCCTGCCACCTTCCAGCCACCTGCTCCTCGGGACTTCGCTCCCTCCGGTGAAGGAAGAACGAGCCTTCACTACTTTCCGGGCTGTTGCCCTGCTTTGTGGTCCTGTGACAGGCGATGTGTGAAAAGGAATCTTCGCTGAAGTCACTGTCATCAGGGTCCTCTGCGTGGGCTGCATCACGGCTCTCAGCCCGAGGCGGGGAGAAGGGAGGCGCGTCCTTCTGGAGCTGCCCCTCTGCGGGCTGGGACCGGCACAGAAACCTCTCCAGCGGCTGGTACTGGAGCTTCTGCTGGAGGAGAGGGGGCTGCTGGAACTGCTGGTGATAGAAGCGCAGGTGTTCCTCCCTCTCTCTCTGGTGCGCAGAGATGCTGGGCCAGGCTTCAGCGGCAGGCCGGCTGGGTGGGGCCCCCTCGCTGCCCTGACCGGGCTCTGCCGAGTGGTGGACGCCGCCACGGGAGAGCTCAGTGCGTGACACGAGCTGCTTCTGCACAGGCTGCACAGTCTGCACCTTCCTGCAGCGGGAGGGCAGCTTCCCGTGGACCGGGTCCCCTCCTCGGCCAGGCGCCCTGCTTCCCCAGCCCGGGGCGGTTTTGTTGCCAGTCGAACTTTTCTCAGAGCATAATGCAGCGGACTCCTCTGCCCTCTTCATGGCTACATGTCCAGGTGGCATGGTTCCTTTGCTAGAGCTCGTCTGAATAATCCATTCTTGGGGAGGACTCCCTCGAGGGCCACCCCCTTTGCCAGGAACCTTAGGCACAGAAGCAAAAGGGACGTTGGCTGGGTGGCTGGCCAGAGGCTGGGCCTTCCCTCTTGTGGAGCCAGGAGCTACTGTGAGCGGCTGCTGAAGCCCCAGCTTGACTTTTTTGGGAGAACATTTGTCGCCTGGCATGGCCACAGGAGAGCTCTGAATTCGCTTTGGAGAAGAGTTAGAAGAGTTTCCAGATGTTCGATTTCGACTGTTAGCTGAAGAGCAACATTTAATGCCTTTCTTTAGTTCTTTGACCCTGTAAATGACCATTTCAGGTTAAACGTGCATTCTTGCATGTCCTGTAATCCCCTTCCTATAGCTTTCAGGGAAGACAAAGACCAAATAAAAGTATTACAAGGACTGGGAATTATTTTTTTTTTTATCTGGGAGAGAATAAAGGAAATGGGGAGATTCTATTTCAGCATGAAATCCCTCTCTCTACCTGAACAAAGTCTTCTCTGAGGATATTGGCATGCACCCAATATTCCATGATCAGGAGAGTGCTTGAAGTACCACAGATCCGTGAGGGGCAAGCCAGAGGAGCTGGTCTCGGGACCTAGGTCCACACAGGGCCCACACCACGCTTCCTGAAGACCAGCCAACCCAGGAGCCCAGTGCCTGCTCCTCAGCCACTCTCCACAATCAGCGCCTTCCTTTCCTGCCAACCACCTCCTTTCAGGCTTCCCTGAGAAAACGAGTCCCCTCCACTCTGCTGGGCATCTTAAGAAACAGAACCAGAAAGAAACCAGCAGGCTTGTGCTAATTCCACTATGATGAAGGTGACCTGTCTGTCCTTAGCACTAGTGGTGCTTGGGGTCAGACAGTTTCTTTGTGGTGGGAGCTGTCTTGTGCACTATGGAATGTTCAGCGCTTCCTTGGCTTCTACCCATGATCGCAGCAGCATTCCTGCCGTCTCCAGACATAGCCAAACGTCCTCTGGGAGGCAAAACTGGCCCCCAGATAGAGAAATAAGAACCATGCTCCACTCTACAAGGGGATTTTAGAGCACATGGGAAAATCCAGAATTAAGTCTGCTAGGATTCAGAGGCTAAGATCAGAGTCTCTTACTCTATGATACCTAAAACAAAAACAGCGCAAGAATTTGGATTTACAAGAAGACATCAAATAAAATGTGACCCTCCAGCAGTTGGTTTGTAGATTCTGTGTTGAAACCTCATATGGAGGGAGCACTACTTCTGCCTGGAAGCTCCTGGAAAATATCTCTTGCATTGTTTTGATTTTAATCCATTTATGACCCCTCTGGCCATTTCTGAAAACCATGGTAATACATCCGACATTGAGACTTGATTTAGATCGTCCTTTCAGGTCTGAGAGGTGGGGCAGGCAGATACCACAGTAAGCAAAGAGACAGAGACTACGGACGAAGGACTCTGGGCCTGGGCCCTGGCTGAGGGGCTGCAGCAGGGCACACGTGGGGCAGGGGCTGAGAGGCGCCACAGCAAGTCCAGAGGGTTCCAAATCACTTCCTGTTATAAAAACCTGAGCTGGTTTAGTTTTGTTAAAAGAGAAACACCAAAATTCCTTCCTAGGAGTCATGGTAAGTATTTCTAGAAATCTGAGGATGCCAGAAGAAATCTCACAGGTAATTTAGTCTTCGATGCTAAATGCTTCCAGTGTACTCTACTTTTTACCAAAATCACTCCTGTTACTGAGCTCTCTTCTGTTTACACCCGTTAGACATCCAGCTAGAACTTTATTTTTGTACTATTTAGTAACATTTTTCTGATGTTGAAGGTGAAGCAGGTGAAGAGATGAAAATTTTAAATCAAAGGAAAATTTTAAATAAGCAATAAAATCCGTCACATCCTTTGGGGTGTACAGGTTGTTACCTGCAATTGATTTAAGCATGTGAAACGAACGACTTTCATATTTATTTTCAATAAGTTTTCAGACTGCTCTGAATGGAAGAGATTATTTCTGTTACACTTTTTCTAGTTTTTCACCACAATTACTTCAAATAATTTCTCAATTGTTCTCAATGCATCCCCTGAGCAAGGGTTCCTTTCCTCTTCCTTCACTGAGGCACTGAGAGGCATGTCATGTTTCCTGCTCCTAAGGATGTTCTTACTCCAAGCATTCGTTCTGCCTGGGGTTGGGGAGTGACTTATGAAACAAGACTGATTTGGGGTAAGTAACTGTTGAAGTGCGGTAACAGATACATGGGCAAAGAACTTGAAGCCATACTGGTTTGGGGGAGCAATGTGGATCACCCCACATGTATCTGTGTGTATCTGTCTTCCAGCAGGGCCAGCGTGCTGGCATTCGGAAGCTGTGCCATGAGGACTCCTCCTTGACGGACCGTATTTAGGGCACCTGTTGTAGCTGTACTTCATTCTATTGCACTTTGCTTTGTGGACAGTGCATTTATTTATTTTATTTTTAAACAAATTGAAGGTTCAGAGCAACTCTGAATAGAGCGAGTCTACTGGCACCGTTTTTCCAAGAGCACTGCTTTCTAAAACGTAATGCTACTGCACACATGACAGACTACAGTCTAGTGTAAATATAACTTTTACATGCACTGGAAAACTGAAAAACTTTTAGGACTTCAGTGTGATTTATCAAGCCGTTAAATAAACCTGCAATACCTCCATAATATGCCTGAAGTTTTGCCTGGAAAATTCCATGGCCTAGAGCCTGGCAAGCTACCGTCCATGGGGCCCCAATGCACAAGTATTTCTAGAAATCTGAGGATGCCAGAAGAAATCTCACAGGTAATTTAGTCTTCGATGCTAAATGCTTCCAGTGTACTCTACTTTTTACCAAAATCACTCCTGTTACTGAGCTCTCTTCTGTTTACACCCGTTAGACATCCAGCTAGAACTTTATTTTTGTACTATTTAGTAACATTTTTCTGATGTTGAAGGTGAAGCAGGTGAAGAGATGAAAATTTTAAATCAAAGGAAAATTTTAAATAAGCAATAAAATCCTTCACATCCTGCGCGTGTACAGGTTGTTACCTGCAATTGATTTAAGCATGTGAAACGAACGACTTTCATATTTATTTTCAATAAGTTTTCAGACTGCTCTGAATGGAAGAGATTATTTCTGTTACACTTTTTTCTAGTTTTTCACCACAATTACTTCAAATAATTTCTCAATTGTTCTCAATGCATCCCCCCTGAGCAAGGGTTCCTTTCCTCTTCCTTCACTGAGGCACTGAGAGGCATGTCATGTTTCCTGCTCCTAAGGATGTTCTTACTCCAAGCATTCGTTCTGCCTGGGGTTGGGGAGTGACTTATGAAACAAGACTGATTTGGGGTAAGTAACTGTTGAAGTGCGGTAACAGATACATGGGCAAAGAACTTGAAGCCATACTGGTTTGGGGGAGCAATGTGGATCACCCCACATGTATCTGTGTGTATCTGTCTTCCAGCAGGGCCAGCGTGCTGGCATTCGGAAGCTGTGCCATGAGGACTCCTCCTTGACGGACCGTATTTAGGGCACCTGTTGTAGCTGTACTTCATTCTATTGCACTTTGCTTTGTGGACAGTGCATTTATTTATTTTATTTTTAAACAAATTGAAGGTTCAGAGCAACTCTGAATAGAGCGAGTCTACTGGCACCGTTTTTCCAAGAGCACTGCTTTCTAAAACGTAATGCTACTGCACACATGACAGACTACAGTCTAGTGTAAATATAACTTTTACATGCACTGGAAAACTGAAAAACTTTTAGGACTTCAGTGTGATTTATCAAGCCGTTAAATAAACCTGCAATACCTCCATAATATGCCTGAAGTTTTGCCTGGAAAATTCCATGGCCTAGAGCCTGGCAAGCTACAGTCCATGGGGCCCCCAAATAGGACACGACTGAATGACTAAGCAGTGTCACTACTGTTGAAGTTAACATACACCCAGTGCTCACTGTGCCAGGTGTGACGCCCTTCACACAGGTCAGCTCAGGGGTTCCACATGAGTGCTACACGAGGTAGGTGCTGTCATTATCCCCGTTCACATTAAGGGGAGTGGGGCCCAGAGAAGCTGAAAACTGGCCCGAGAGCACTCGTGGCAGCAGGAGGGGCCTGGCCCAGAGGGTCTCGCTCCAGAGTCCACTCTGGTAGCCACTTGGTCAATGGTGTCTCCTACTGAAACGGGGTAAGGTACAGAGAACCTCCCTCAAGCCCTGGCACCCGGAGGAGCTCCTCCTCTCATTCGCAGATATTTACGACACATCTTCTAGGTGCCAAGTACCGTCCCGACAGGAGAGAGCCAGAGGAGAAAAAGATCAGGCTCCTGTTCTCACAGAACTTAAATGATCTTTACTTCCCGGTGACTCTCATAAAAAGCCATGGATACAAAAGATTCTTTAGCAGTAATTTTAAGAAAACCAAGTTCCCCTCAAATAGTTTACCTTCGGAGACAGCTTCTAGGAGACTGAGAGGAGGTGTTGTGAGACAGGACCAGGCAGCTAGGCGGCCAGAGGAAAGGATGTCATGAGAGCACCGCCGCTCGTGTAGGGGACACGTGGCCCAGGGCGCGAGCCGGGAGGAGCCCTGGCAGATCCAGAGCCACCAGAGTCCAGACCTGGCAGCCAGGGGTGCTGAGTCTGCCACAACCTTCAGGGAGCCCTGGTAAGGCTCCTACTCTTTCCTGGGCCTCAGTTTCTCCTTCTATCACACGAAGTTGGTCTCTTCTGGATGTGCACAGCTCCGAGTACTTCTGCCTTGACAAGTAACAGGTACTCTACCCCTAACAGTGAGGGCCGAGGCTAGCAGGAAGAGAACTTTCCACCCTGGAGAAATACTTCATCTTCCGCTAGTTATTGAAGAGCCATGGACAGAGCTGCTTTCTGAACAAGGGAATGTGTCACCTTCCACGTGCCACCTTCACACCTGCCAAGGACAGGGCCTACGAGGTCACATTCTTGACATGGCAACTGTACATCCCCTGGTGGTAGGATTACTGCCCCAAGAGCAGGCTCATGGAGCTCCAGGTCAGATCCTCGTGTGTGCATCACACACACACACACACACACCCCCTGACACCTGAGGGGGACTCACCGGTCAGCATAGCGCAAGGTATTCAGCGTGTGCTCGGTGGCCACGTGGCTTGGTGAGATGTTGGCAATCATGCAGGTTTTGGCATCGCCAATGAAAGAGTCCTTCAGCACCTGTTTGAAACAGAAGGCAGGTCAATGAAGTCAGCTAACAAAGGGCATGCTGACTACCTAACTATGTGTAGGACACTGAGCCATAATCGTCCTCACCACCATCTACAGAAAGAAGAACTCACAGAAGAACTATAAATGATCAACAAACAAAAAAAGTACCCACTACACCACTAATCAAAGAAATGCAAGCAAACCATTTTAAAAAATTAAAATTTTTTGTGCCTGTGAGATTAAGAAAGACTCCCCCTACCCTGCTCTGGTGAGGGTCCAAGGGGAAGGGTGCTCTTGTACACTGCTCCACAGCCCACGTACCACACAGTGTGAACTGGCACATGCCTTTGGGAAGGCAGTTTGGCAATACAGTAAAAATGTGGCAAAAAAAAGTTCATACTTTGGGCTTGGCAATCACACTTCAAAGACTTTATCCTAAAGAGATAATTGCTCAATTGATGAAAAAAAGGTATACAGGATATTCATTACAGTATTATAAGAGTAAAATTTGGAAAATCTACAACTCTATAAATAAGTAACACTAAATAACTGTAAACTTCATACAAGCATGAAAAATAATTATGTATATATATATATGTGTGTGTGTGTGTGTGTGTACACTTACATATGTGGAAAGATCTAAAACTTATGCTCGAGTGAAAAAGATATATGATTCTGTAAGTGGATCTATGTGTGGAATTACTGATCTAATTAAATAGGAACACCATTTCTGGGGGTGGAGGACATGTTCTGAAAAATTAAAAAGCCAGTGTCAGAATCAGGACTAACCACCCACAGAAGGGTTTCCTGAGTCTCCAGTTGAAGTCAAGGTTGAGAAGAAACAATCTAATCCACAGATGACCAATTCTGACAGGTAAGGAGCTATGTTACTATGGGTTCTGCCCCAGATCCTGTGGGAGCTGCTGGTCGAGCTGCACAGAGTGAAAGCCTCCCCCAGAATGCAGAGAGCCCGCCTCGCCTTCTTCGCCCTGGTCTGTCCTCCGCTGTGCAGGACCCGGGACAGAATGAAACCAGGGCGCATGGAGCTGTCTTCACAGCTGTTTGCACCTAGGCTAACCCTCCACGAGCTGCTCTTCCCGGTGCTTCCTATCAATAAAGAAGCACATTTTCCCAACAGAATGAAATCGTAATCTATGGTTCTACCACTCAGAATGATCAGCTAACATATGCATACTTCTGTGTAGTTTGTTTTTTGTCATTTCCTATTTTTTAAATTAGAGATCGTGGTCATCTTTCCTGTCAGGATATGTCAAAACTCCACCTCATTCTTTTCTTTTCTTTTTAATTTGGCCTCTTTTATTGGTTTTTTATTTATTTATTTTCACCCATCTTTATTCTTTGGCCTGTGTGGGCCTCCCATCACAGTGGCCTCTCGTTGCAGAGCACTGGCTCTGGGCACATGTGCTCCAGAGTGCCAGCTCATTAATTGGACACATCGGTCAAGCCACTCTGCAGCATGTGGGATCTTCCCAGGCCAGGGATTGAACCGGTGTCCCTTGCACTGAAAGGTGGACTCTTTACCCACTGGACCACCAGGGAAGTCCCCAAAAATCCACCTCATTCTTTTTAACTGCAGACATTATTGTCTTGAAACACTGGTCTAAGTTTACAACTAAGAAAGTACCAAGTACAGCTTCTATCATTCCCTTCAAAGGCTCAGAGATATCACTAAACCAACAAGGTTTCTTTCTGTTAGAAATACACAGAAAGCTGTTGGACAGTGACCACAGCTGCCCGCAGGCGCCCGCTGCTTTGCACTGCAGGTACCCCTGCCTGAGGACGCCCCTTTCTTCTCCAGACTAAGAGCTCCCGGAAGGAAGCCGATCCTCCTCTCCCTTGCGCCCTCCCCACACCAGGCAGCAGCACGCCTTGCTGGCAGTGGAGGCTCTGCTGAATGAATAAATGAATGGAAGACGAACCCCGGGGAGCCCTCAGATAGGTGGTTCTGGTTCCATATCAATGAAAGAAACAATCTAATCCACAGATGACCAATTCTGACAGGTAAGGAGCTATGTTACTAGGCCCCAGATCCTGTGGGAGCTGCTGGTCGAGCTGCACAGAGTAAAGTGGGGTCGCCTTTTGGTCTGTCCTCCGCTGTGCAGGACCCGGGACAGAATGAAACCAGGGCGCATGGAGCTGTCTTCACAGCTGTTTGCACCTAGGCTAACCCTCCACGAGCTGCTCTTCCCGGTGCTTCCTATCAATAAAGAAGCACATTTTCCCAACAGAATGAAATCGTAATCTATGGTTCTACCACTCAGAATGATCAGCTAACATATGCATACTTCTGTGTAGTTTGTTTTTTGTCATTTCCTATTTTTTAAATTAGAGATCGTGGTCATCTTTCCTGTCAGGATATGTCAAAACTCCACCTCATTCTTTTCTTTTCTTTTTAATTTGGCCTCTTTTATTGGTTTTTTATTTATTTATTTTCACCCATCTTTATTCTTTGGCCTGTGTGGGCCTCCCATCACAGTGGCCTCTCGTTGCAGAGCACTGGCTCTGGGCACATGTGCTCCAGAGTGCCAGCTCATTAATTGGACACATCGGTCAAGCCACTCTGCAGCATGTGGGATCTTCCCAGGCCAGGGATTGAACCGGTGTCCCTTGCACTGAAAGGTGGACTCTTTACCCACTGGACCACCAGGGAAGTCCCCAAAAATCCACCTCATTCTTTTTAACTGCAGACATTATTGTCTTGAAACACTGGTCTAAGTTTACAACTAAGAAAGTACCAAGTACAGCTTCTATCATTCCCTTCAAAGGCTCAGAGATATCACTAAACCAACAAGGTTTCTTTCTGTTAGAAATACACAGAAAGCTGTTGGACAGTGACCACAGCTGCCCCGCAGGCGCCCCGCTGCTTTGCACTGCAGGTACCCCTGCCTGAGGACGCCCCTTTCTTCTCCAGACTAAGAGCTCCCGGAAGGAAGCCGACTCCTCCCCTCTCCCTTGCGCCCTCCCCCACACCAGGCAGCAGCACGCCTTGCTGGCAGTGGAGGCTCTGCTGAATGAATAAATGAATGGAAGACGAAACCCGTGAGGGAGCCAGAACTCAAAGCTCCTGTTTAAGTTTACCTGAGTTAATTTGCTTTGCCTGAAAGGAGTGTGGGTGTGTTCCTGATCCAGCGCACGGATACATTCCTTCAGCTGCAAAGTTGGTAGAATAACAAGCAGGTCACATGTTAAGATTTCTCTTAAATAAACCACATCCGCATAACCCTTGTCCAAAAGGAAAGCAAAGTGCCTGGTGATTCCTTGTTCAACAAGAATAATCAAGCCAGACTGGGAACATCAGCCGGTGCTGGCTATGCTTTGACGAGGCACCCGCCTCCCTGCTCACACGCACACCTATGGGTGCAGCTTCAAGTACAGATGCAGACACAAGTTGTCTGAAGCGGACAGGAGAAATTCTAGAGGCAGAGCTGGGAAGGAACTGAGAAATCACCGAGGTGATTTAAAAAGAGTAGGGACTATGGCCCGGGGCAAGGAAGGACATGTCACTCGCTCCTGGGCAGAGCCCCTCAAAGAAGGGCTCATCGGACATCACCAGTGCCCGCAGAAACCTGGTGTGTACATCTCAAGGGCAGCACGCCCATCAGAAAGAGCAGGGACTGGGAGGACAAGTTCAGGGAGGAGAGACCTTCTATTTCTGAGTCATACATCCTAGGGTAAGCAGCAGTAAATGAGAAGGAAGGGGGGAAGAGAACGGAAGGGATCCCTTGGAAGCACCCGTGTTGGGAGTTCACCCAACGCAGCTAATCAGCCTTTAGAGTTTCCTGTGACTGTTCTTGGTAGCAGCCATAGATGCCCACAGCTAACACTTCTCTATCCAAGAAGCTGCAGGGTTATGAGAAGGTATAGCAGAATTTCCTTTCTTATTACAAATTAGTTCAATATTCCCAAACTTTAGCACTGGGAACATTCCCTATAAGGGATGAACAGGTAACCAAACCCAGCCTCTGAGCTACAACCTGCCCCTTACATACTCAAATCCAAGGGTGGCCATCAATCTCTAGGAGTCCTTGGGTCCCTTCAGCCTTGCTGAATCAGAATGGAAAGTAGACTTCACTAAAAGCAAGGGAAATACCCAGGAAAGGAAAAAGGGGCATCTCTGTGCACTTCACAAAGCTCAAGATTTTTTTTTTTTTGGCCACTTCTATTAATCTTTCATTCACTTATCTTTTTGTTGTTGTTGTTTGGCCTCTGTGGGCCTCCCATTGTAGTAGCCTCTCTCATTGCAGAGGACCGGCTCTGGGCGCATGCGCTCCAGAGCCCCAGCTCAGTGACTGAACACATCAGTCCAGCTGCTCCGCGGCACGTGGGATCTTCCCAGGCTAGGGATCGAACAGGTGCCCCTTGCACTGCAAGGCGGCATCCTTACCCGCTGGACCACCAGGGAAGCCCAAGCTCAAGATTTTCATCCTACTCTACAAGGCTTGTTCGCAGGCTCCTTCACATGTTGCTGCCCATGAAAGACAGACACAGTCAAGCCCCAACGACACTCCACAGGTACCTCTTAGGTCTCCTAGTTAATTCTTGGGCCAGAAATTTAAATATGAGAATCAAAGACTTCTAGCTACAGGCTGTGGACTCTTGGCAAATTCACTTAACCTGAGCTTGAGAATCCTGATCTATAAACTGGAAGTAAGAGAATATGCTTTGTTGTGAAGATGAAACTGACTAGTATACAGTATATACTCAAAATATGTCAGTTCCGGGGCTCCTTGGAGAAATGGGTGATTCTGGGGCAAGGGCAGTGTGTGGCACCTTGTAGTGCCAAAAGGCGAGAAAATGCTTAAAAAATGATGGGGGCGTCAAAAGGATATGAAACCAACTTGAAAGAACTCCCAATGGCCACCTGGGAAAATTGGAATAATAAAATAAATAATAATAGAAATGGTTTCTAATTTAGCAAATGAAAGAAATACCAATTTACTGTTATAAATAAATCAGTAAAGAGAAAAAATGGCTCTTTCTTACAGTAGAATTTCAACTAATTAATGGAGAATGTGTCCTCGGACACTAAGTTGTGTCTGACTCTTGAGATCCTATGGACTGTAGCCACCTAGGCTCCTCTTTGAATTCTCCAGGCAAGAATATTGGAGTGGGTTGCCATTTCCTTCTCCAGGGGATCTTCCCAACCCAGGGATTGAACCTGGGTCTCCTGCACTGGCATTGATGGACACAGAAAAATCTTACCAGGTAAACACCACAGTAATAATTGCTGCAGGCAGGAATCATCAATGGACATCAAAATTAGGCAGCAAAACAGTGATGTAAACAGGATATTGCATAGTTTCATAGTACCTGTCCATAGGATACTTATTACAAAGGGAGTAATCATAATTTTACAACTGAGAAACCTAGCAAAAACCACCGTAACTCAGTCATCGAGTTTAACATCACCAGTAACGACATACTGATTGCTATGGTACACTATAGAGCAGCGAACTTCTGTGCTATTCTTGTTACAAATTCATTATCTCAACCGAATAATAAGAGAACATTATACAACATTCTGCAAAATACCTGGCCAGCATGCTTCAAAGGTGTTAAGGTCAAAATTGACAAAAACTGAGGAGACTACAGAGCAATGACAACTCACTGTCACACAGAATCCTGGACCCAAAAGAGACAGGAGTGGGACCACGGATAAAATTCAAACAAGGTCTGTAGACAGTTTGCAGCAATGCTCACTTCCTGATTTAAATTACTATAGTTACGTAGTTATATATGGCGTTAACATCAAGAAGACTGGGTGACGGAATGCTACATGTTTATTTTTGAAACTTCTTAAAATCGAAAATTATTCAAAATTTTAAAATAATAATAGAAAGATGTTGATTCTCTCAGCCTCTCAATTTATCCTTCATGAAGTCTGGGAGAAATGTGTTTAGCTGGAGATTTCAATTCTGATCAAAAAGACTTGATATGGAAACAGGGCAGTATTGAAGAGGCGTGGGACGCCGGACCCAGCCATGCAGGAGCTACAGGATACTGTTCAGTGGAGAAAAGCAAACTGCAGAGCAGTGTTTACAGTATGCTGCCTTCTTCTCTGAGAATAGGGTGAGTACAAACATACATTTTGGTGATCTAAGGGGAGGGGGATGACAGGATTGAGGGGATAGAGATGAACACTAGCTTCTCTGAGTGTGGCTTACTTTATAACTTTTACTGAATACAAAATTGGTGAGCTTAAACACACAGAGAATTATTATTCCAAGTGACTTTGCAAACATATCAGGCAGAATTGGAGTGGGTTGCCATTTCCTTCCAGGGATCTTCCCAACCCAGGGATTGAACCTGGGTCTCCTGCACTGGCATTGATGGACACAGAAAAATCTTACCAGGTAAACACCACAGTAATAATTGCTGCAGGCAGGAATCATCAATGGACATCAAAATTAGGCAGCAAAACAGTGATGTAAACAGGATATTGCATAGTTTCATAGTACCTGTCCATAGGATACTTATTACAAAGGGAGTAATCATAATTTTACAACTGAGAAACCTAGCAAAAACCACCGTAACTCAGTCATCGAGTTTAACATCACCAGTAACGACATACTGATTGCTATGGTACACTATAGAGCAGCGAACTTCTGTGCTATTCTTGTTACAAATTCATTATCTCAACCGAATAATAAGAGAACATTATACAACATTCTGCAAAATACCTGGCCAGCATGCTTCAAAGGTGTTAAGGTCAAAATTGACAAAAACTGAGGAGACTACAGAGCAATGACAACTCACTGTCACACAGAATCCTGGACCCAAAAGAGACAGGAGTGGGACCACGGATAAAATTCAAACAAGGTCTGTAGACAGTTTGCAGCAATGCTCACTTCCTGATTTAAATTACTATAGTTACGTAGTTATATATGGCGTTAACATCAAGAAGACTGGGTGACGGAATGCTACATGTTTATTTTTGAAACTTCTTAAAATCGAAAATTATTCAAAATTTTAAAATAATAATAGAAAGATGTTGATTCTCTCAGCCTCTCAATTTATCCTTCATGAAGTCTGGGAGAAATGTGTTTAGCTGGAGATTTCAATTCTGATCAAAAAGACTTGATATGGAAACAGGGCAGTATTAAAAAGGCGTGGGACTCCGTACCCAGCCATGCAGGAGCTACAGGATACTGTTCAGTGGAGAAAAGCAAACTGCAGAGCAGTGTTTACAGTATGCTGCCTTCTTCTCTGAGAATAGGGTGAGTACAAACATACATTTTGGTGATCTAAGGGGAGGGGGATGACAGGATTGAGGGGATAGAGATGAACACTAGCTTCTCTGAGTGTGGCTTACTTTATAACTTTTACTGAATACAAAATTGGTGAGCTTAAACACACAGAGAATTATTATTCCAAGTGACTTTGCAACATATTATTATGACCCTATAATTTTGAATTAATTTATGAACATGAATTCATGATACACTTTCACCTTAAAAAAAAAATCTGTTTCCAAGCTGTTTCCATCAAGAAGACCTAGAAACAAGAACTAACCTAGGGGTAGTAAGCACCACTCGCACTCCTAAATATTCTGTAAGTGCCACTTCCCTCTAAAATTAAGGCCTGTTGAAGAAACGGCTGATTTAAAGTCTGGGCGAAAATGCACAAGATAAGTTTTTTAACATCTCGTCATACTAGAAGGTCAAAGACGAGTAGGCTTTTGTCAAAAAGACACAGGAACATGTGTGAAGAGACTCCCGCTGGCCAAAAATGTATAATTTAAGGAAAAAAAAATAAAAATGATGACAATGAATTTATAACAATATGAAAACAAACAAAAAAGTAAACAACAACAAACTCATGAGTCATGTTTAAGTTACCAGGACATCAACTCATTCTTGAGTGAAGGCAAAGAATCAAGCATTTATCTTGCCTCCACTGTATATTTCAGGATAATCAGACAGTTGGGGAAAGTTCTTTCCAGCTAATAAATACAGAAGGAATATTAGAATCAGAACATCACCATCTTGGAATCCCTAATGAAACAGTGGATAAAAATAATGCTCATTGACGGCTGCTAAAACCATCAAGCATAAAAGGTTGACAGGAAATCTAATATTGCAGGAATTAGATTGATAACACTTGAATCTTTCTTAATCCTCAAAATCACAAAAAGAGATGATCAGACATTCTGTACCTCTTGATGGTAATTTTAAAATGTGATGAGAAGGAGAAAGTGTTCTCTGTTCCTAACTGGCAGGGCTGACCTGAGGAAGCTTCTAGAAGGCAGGGAGAAAAGGAAGAGTTGTCTAGAACTGCCGAGAATCTGACTGAGCGGCCTTCATCTCCATCCCTGGAATTCCACTGCCTTATTCCAACCCACCCTCCCTGAGCCTGGCTGCATGTAGAGAGGGGCAGTATCTCTCAGGAAGGATTTTTAGATTAAAGCTGTCGAACAACTTACAGCCAGGAGACTCTGGTTTATTTCCGCGCCTTCCATCTTTGTCTGTCTGTCTGAGTCCCTGGCATCCGCTGCTCTTTCACTGCCAGCCAGGTCAATAAAAGAGATCCTAGAGAACAGACACAGCAGCACCTTAAAAAAATCTGTTTCCAAGCTGTTTCCATCAAGAAGACCTAGAAACAAGAACTAACCTAGGGGTAGTAAGCACCACTCGCACTCCTAAATATTCTGTAAGTGCCACTTCCCTCTAAAATTAAGGCCTGTTGAAGAAACGGCTGATTTAAAGTCTGGGCAAAATGCACAAGATAAGTTTTTTAACATCTCGTCATACTAGAAGGTCAAAGACGAGTAGGCTTTTGTCAAAAAGACACAGGAACATGTGTGAAGAGACTCCCGCTGGCCAAAAATGTATAATTTAAGGAAAAAAAAATAAAAATGATGACAATGAATTTATAACAATATGAAAACAAACAAAAAAGTAAACAACAACAAACTCATGAGTCATGTTTAAGTTACCAGGACATCAACTCATTCTTGAGTGAAGGCAAAGAATCAAGCATTTATCTTGCCTCCACTGTATATTTCAGGATAATCAGACAGTTGGGGAAAGTTCTTTCCAGCTAATAAATACAGAAGGAATATTAGAATCAGAACATCACCATCTTGGAATCCCTAATGAAACAGTGGATAAAAATAATGCTCATTGACGGCTGCTAAAACCATCAAGCATAAAAGGTTGACAGGAAATCTAATATTGCAGGAATTAGATTGATAACACTTGAATCTTTCTTAATCCTCAAAATCACAAAAAGAGATGATCAGACATTCTGTACCTCTTGATGGTAATTTTAAAATGTGATGAGAAGGAGAAAGTGTTCTCTGTTCCTAACTGGCAGGGCTGACCTGAGGAAGCTTCTAGAAGGCAGGGAGAAAAGGAAGAGTTGTCTAGAACTGCCGAGAATCTGACTGAGCGGCCTTCATCTCCATCCCTGGAATTCCACTGCCTTATTCCAACCCACCCTCCCTGAGCCTGGCTGCATGTAGAGGGGGGCAGTATCTCTCAGGAAGGATTTTTAGATTAAAGCTGTCGAACAACTTACAGCCAGGAGACTCTGGTTTATTTCCGCGCCTTCCATCTTTGTCTGTCTGTCTGAGTCCCTGGCATCCGCTGCTCTTTCACTGCCAGCCAGGTCAATAAAAGAGATCCTAGAGAACAGACACAGCAGGCATGACCTCTCCGGGCTTCGGTTTATTTTTACATCGGCCAGCATTTTGTAATGGCAGGAAGAAATCAACACTGGCCCGTCCTCAGGCAAGTTAAAGACATGACCATCAGCTTTCCAAAAGTATCTCAAGACTCTTAAGTCAGTCATTGCTGGCACTGTTCACTTACAGTTGGCTTTAACCATTTGTGACAAAGTAGGGTTGAAATTAATTAAACATTCTTCCCATGACTACAATGCAAATCACTTAGGTGACCACTTAGATAATTAAATGGAGGCTTTAGTGGGCTGCTTTCCAGCTGCCCCACCCCCCAAGACTCATTACTCAGAGGTGAGATAGGCTCATCCATCACTCTGGCACAATGATGCTAAGATAGCACCAGAGAGGCGATGAATGTACCCAACTGTTGTATGGCTTCTTTCAAGAAGGATGGATTAATCTTCCTTATTCTTTTTCTGGCCTGCAAGCTCTCTGAAATGCATCTCCTCCTAGGCCTCTGCTGATACTGTGTTTCACGCTAGAAGCAATCAATGTCCCTTTTAATAACTTAGGGTTGACCAACAATAGGTCATTACTTCATGGTTAATCAACGGATGGCACTTTAGTACAATGATTTATTTCAGAGCTAAAAACTCTACTGTGCATCCCCGTAATAAAGAACTCCATGGTGGCAGGATGTCCTGCTGATGACAACACATATTTCAAAGTCACGTTCCCAAAGAAATTCCTGCATATTTCCATGTGATGAGAAGGAGAAAGTGTTCGAAGCCTTCTAGAAGGCAGGGAGAAAAGGAAGAGTTGTCTAGAACTGCCGAGAATCTGACTGAGCGGCCTTCATCTCCATCCCTGGAATTCCACTGCCTTATTCCAACCCACCCTCCCTGAGCCTGGCTGCATGTAGAGAGGGGCAGTATCTCTCAGGAAGGATTTTTAGATTAAAGCTGTCGAACAACTTACAGCCAGGAGACTCTGGTTTATTTCCGCGCCTTCCATCTTTGTCTGTCTGTCTGAGTCCCTGGCATCCGCTGCTCTTTCACTGCCAGCCAGGTCAATAAAAGAGATCCTAGAGAACAGACACAGCAGGCATGACCTCTCCGGGCTTCGGTTTATTTTTACATCGGCCAGCATTTTGTAATGGCAGGAAGAAATCAACACTGGCCCGTCCTCAGGCAAGTTAAAGACATGACCATCAGCTTTCCAAAAGTATCTCAAGACTCTTAAGTCAGTCATTGCTGGCACTGTTCACTTACAGTTGGCTTTAACCATTTGTGACAAAGTAGGGTTGAAATTAATTAAACATTCTTCCCATGACTACAATGCAAATCACTTAGGTGACCACTTAGATAATTAAATGGAGGCTTTAGTGGGCTGCTTTCCAGCTGCCCCACCCCCCAAGACTCATTACTCAGAGGTGAGATAGGCTCATCCATCACTCTGGCACAATGATGCTAAGATAGCACCAGAGAGGCGATGAATGTACCCAACTGTTGTATGGCTTCTTTCAAGAAGGATGGATTAATCTTCCTTATTCTTTTTCTGGCCTGCAAGCTCTCTGAAATGCATCTCCTCCTAGGCCTCTGCTGATACTGTGTTTCACGCTAGAAGCAATCAATGTCCCTTTTAATAACTTAGGGTTGACCAACAATAGGTCATTACTTCATGGTTAATCAACGGATGGCACTTTAGTACAATGATTTATTTCAGAGCTAAAAACTCTACTGTGCATCCCCGTAATAAAGAACTCCATGGTGGCAGGATGTCCTGCTGATGACAACACATATTTCAAAGTCACGTTAGGGCAAGGCAGACAATGAAATTCCCTGCATATTTCCAGCTCACCTGCCAAATGTCCTCTTGGCTGAGTCTTTGATCTGAATTTGGATGACGGCATGAGAGCGGGAGGAGTCGGCATTAACTCCAGTGGCCCTGGTGCTGCGCTCCTTGCTGCCCTTGAGGATCACCTGAAAATAAAACCCATCGGGTGACTTCTGCAAGGAGTAAACAAAGTCCTCTGGATCCTAAGAGTTGGCTGAGAGCAGCAGAGACCAGACACACAGCTCTGTCAGCACACTGCCGTCTCTTCCTTCTATGTGGAAGGCTGCCTAAACACTAAATCAAACGGAGTAAGACCCAGGAGCAATGACAACAATGTGGAATACTAATCTTGGGGGAGAATATTCAGCAGCTCGAGAGCTGATTTACTTCTTCATCTCCTACGCTCTTTTTAATATCTTTGATGGATTTATCCTGACTAAAATCCCCAGGCCATAACTTGGCTCCAAAGCAAGGTCCCATAATACCCATCTGTCGGAGTAACTGAAGCAAAGGACAGGAATGTGCCTTCCAGAATGAATGATCACATCCACCTGTTCCACCACAGTGCAGCCATAAGGGAGACCAGGCCTGACGTGTGGGAACATGGAAGTGATGAGTTATCACAATTGCTGCAAGCCCATGATTTCCCTGGAGACCGCTGCTCCTTCAAATGGGAGTAAACACTAACTTGGGTCCCTCTGGCCCCAAGGGAATGGGGGAGAAGAGGTGCAGCCTCAGGAATGGCCTCACGTCACTGAAAACACAGCCATACATGAATATGTGGCCCTAAACTGGAGGAGTGTTGTTTATTGAGAATCAAAAAGGTGAAGAAATTTAAAAATATTTGACAGACTTCTCGCAGTAGCCTAAGATGAGGTGAGTATGACTATTATGCTCAGTTTACAGCTGAGGAATAAATTCAAAGGTTGATCTGCTCACAAACAGCTGTTTTGTGGCAGAAGCAAATTCTGCATTTAGTACATCTGATTCAAAAGCCCACGTGGCTTCCAAAGCCCATTGAAGGGGCCCTTACGAAAAATTCATCTGTTTTACAGTGAATTAGACTATGGAATGCATCCCGTAATAAAGAACTCCATGGTGGCAGGATGTCCTGCTGATGACAACACATATTTCAAAGTCACGTTAGGGCAAGGCAGACAATGATATTCCCTGCATATTTCCAGCTCACCTGCCAAATGTCCTCTTGGCTGAGTCTTTGATCTGAATTTGGATGACGGCATGAGAGCGGGAGGAGTCGGCATTAACTCCAGTGGCCCTGGTGCTGCGCTCCTTGCTGCCCTTGAGGATCACCTGAAAATAAAACCCATCGGGTGACTTCTGCAAGGAGTAAACAAAGTCCTCTGGATCCTAAGAGTTGGCTGAGAGCAGCAGAGACCAGACACACAGCTCTGTCAGCACACTGCCGTCTCTTCCTTCTATGTGGAAGGCTGCCTAAACACTAAATCAAACGGAGTAAGACCCAGGAGCAATGACAACAATGTGGAATACTAATCTTGGGGGAGAATATTCAGCAGCTCGAGAGCTGATTTACTTCTTCATCTCCTACGCTCTTTTTAATATCTTTGATGGATTTATCCTGACTAAAATCCCCAGGCCATAACTTGGCTCCAAAGCAAGGTCCCATAATACCCATCTGTCGGAGTAACTGAAGCAAAGGACAGGAATGTGCCTTCCAGAATGAATGATCACATCCACCTGTTCCACCACAGTGCAGCCATAAGGGAGACCAGGCCTGACGTGTGGGAACATGGAAGTGATGAGTTATCACAATTGCTGCAAGCCCATGATTTCCCTGGAGACCGCTGCTCCTTCAAATGGGAGTAAACACTAACTTGGGTCCCTCTGGCCCCAAGGGAATGGGGGAGAAGAGGTGCAGCCTCAGGAATGGCCTCACGTCACTGAAAACACAGCCATACATGAATATGTGGCCCTAAACTGGAGGAGTGTTGTTTATTGAGAATCAAAAAGGTGAAGAAATTTAAAAATATTTGACAGACTTCTCGCAGTAGCCTAAGATGAGGTGAGTATGACTATTATGCTCAGTTTACAGCTGAGGAATAAATTCAAAGGTTGATCTGCTCACAAACAGCTGTTTTGTGGCAGAAGCAAATTCTGCATTTAGTACATCTGATTCAAAAGCCCACGTGGCTTCCAAAGCCCATTGTAGGGGCACTTACGATAAATTCATCTATTTTACAGTGAATTAGACTATGGAAGTCCTGTCTCATTTTTGCTCAGTCTTTTAGCATTTTAATTTTTATCGTATTGAACATGGCTAGTTTCCAAATTAAGAGTCCAAATGTTGACAGTCAAACTTGAACAGTCCATAAAATATCTTAACAAGCAGGGGCAGGTACTTTTAAAAAATTAACTATACTAAGTTCCTCCATGGCTTAAATGATAGTTGTATCTTTAAAGATTATCTGTGGGGGATTTAGAATTATATTTTAGAATCAAATTTTAAGTGTACTCGTTTTGTAAACAGCTTGCTAAAAGTTTAAAGGGACTATCTGATGAATCCTGTTGTAAAGAGCAGAACTCGTCAATTTACAAAATTAGATTACCAATTGCATGGATAGCATGCTGCTAATCAGGAATCAAAAGAGTTAGAGCAGTAATCCCTAATGCTGGTGTGGTTAAGTGCCAAATAACAAAACCCACCCCAATAACTAAGTCTGTATGCTGGCTAGGTCCCTTTAGGCCTACTCTATGACTGAGGGACCTAGTTTATCTATTTATGCCATGCTCTGAGTCTTGTGGGTCTTAGTTCCCTAACCAGGGATGAACTCGGGGCCACAGCAGTGGAAGCATCAAGTCCTAACCACTGGGCCCCCAGGGAATTTCCGCGAACCATCTAGTTTAAATGTATTTCCTCATCCTGGCCTTTCCCTATCACTCCGATTTCATACTTTCATAGATTACAATGCAAAGATGATGGGTTATTTTATTATTTTTTTTAAAGATTTATTTATTTATTTATTTTGGGCGGGGGTCAGGTTGGGGAGGGAGCGGAGCGGGCGGGCCACTTCTATTGGTCTTTCATTTCTCTATTTTCATCCGTCTTTGTTCTTTGGCTCCTATGGGCCTCCCATCACGGTGGTGTCTGTCGTTGCAGAGCGCCGGCTCTGGGCGCATGCATTCCAGAGCTCCGGCTCGGTGATTGGTCTAGTCGTGATTCTCACAAAACAGGCTGTTTTGTGGCAGAAGCAAATTCTGCATTTAGTACATCTGATTCAAAAGCCCACGTGGCTTCCAAAGCCCATTGTAGGGGCACTTACGATAAATTCATCTATTTTACAGTGAATTAGACTATGGAAGTCCTGTCTCATTTTTGCTCAGTCTTTTAGCATTTTAATTTTTATCGTATTGAACATGGCTAGTTTCCAAATTAAGAGTCCAAATGTTGACAGTCAAACTTGAACAGTCCATAAAATATCTTAACAAGCAGGGGCAGGTACTTTTAAAAAATTAACTATACTAAGTTCCTCCATGGCTTAAATGATAGTTGTATCTTTAAAGATTATCTGTGGGGGATTTAGAATTATATTTTAGAATCAAATTTTAAGTGTACTCGTTTTGTAAACAGCTTGCTAAAAGTTTAAAGGGACTATCTGATGAATCCTGTTGTAAAGAGCAGAACTCGTCAATTTACAAAATTAGATTACCAATTGCATGGATAGCATGCTGCTAATCAGGAATCAAAAGAGTTAGAGCAGTAATCCCTAATGCTGGTGTGGTTAAGTGCCAAATAACAAAACCCACCCCAATAACTAAGTCTGTATGCTGGCTAGGTCCCTTTAGGCCTACTCTATGACTGAGGGACCTAGTTTATCTATTTATGCCATGCTCTGAGTCTTGTGGGTCTTAGTTCCCTAACCAGGGATGAACTCGGGGCCACAGCAGTGGAAGCATCAAGTCCTAACCACTGGGCCCCCAGGGAATTTCCGCGAACCATCTAGTTTAAATGTATTTCCTCATCCTGGCCTTTCCCTATCACTCCGATTTCATACTTTCATAGATTACAATGCAAAGATGATGGGTTATTTTATTATTTTTTTTAAAGATTTATTTATTTATTTACTTTGGGCGGGGGTCAGGTTGGGGAGGGAGGGGAGCGGGCGGGCCACTTCTATTGGTCTTTCATTTCTCTATTTTCATCCGTCTTTGTTCTTTGGCTCCTGCGGGTCTCCCATCACGGTGGTGTCTGTCGTTGTAGAGCACCGGCTCTGGGCGCATGCGCTCCAGAGCTCCGGCTCGGTAATTGGACACATCAGTCCAGCCGCTCCGCGGCACGTGGGATCTTCCCAGGCCAGGGCTCGAACCGGCGCCCCTTGCACTGCAAGGCGGTGTCCTTACCCACTGGGCCACCAGGGGAAGCCCGATGGGTTATTTTAGATCTGCATTATTATTCTTATTAAGCTTCTCTTTTATCATTAGAAAAGAAAGACAAGCTTACTGGGGTTTCTCTGATGGTCCAGTGGGTAAAGAGCCCGCTTTGCAGTGCAAAGGGCACCAGTTCGATCCCTGGCTAGACCAGTGTGTCCAATTATGAGCCAGCGCTCTGGAGCCCATGCACCCAGAGCCAGTGCTCTGCAATGAGAGAATGGGAGGCCCACACATGCCAAAGAATAAACAGATATATGAAAATAAATATAAATAAAAAAGAGGCATGATGGAGAAAAGAAAAAAAATATTAAAAAAATAAAGACAGGGCTTCCCTGGTGGCCCAGTGGGTAAGGACACCACCTTGCAGTGCAAGGGGCACTGGTTTGATCCCTGGCCTGGGAAGAGCCCATGTACCATAAAGTGGCTGGACCGATGTGTCCAACTACCAAGCCGGAGCTCTGGAATGCATGCACCCAGAGCCAGTGCTCTGCAGCGAGAGAGGCCACTGTGATGGGAGGCCCACACAGGCCAAAGAAGAAAGACAGATGAAAATAAATAAATGAAAGACCAATAAAAGTGGCCCCAAAAAGAAAAATGCTAAAGAACTAACATATTCATATAAACTTCCAAAACTTAAACTATTTATTTTAAAAATATAAAACAATCAGAGTTTCATGGGAAACAGAGCTTTATGGATCAACATGAGATTCCATGGCTTCCAAGTACAATTAAAATTTTTAAAAAGAAGAAAGGAAGGAAAAGGAAAGGGAAAGAATGAAGAACAACAAAAAGAACAAAAAATAATCTATTTTGGGGAAAATGCAAGTCAAGGAATAAAATAAAGTTAATGCATCACTTCAAGAATCACTAGGGGGACTTCCCTTGTGGCTCAGTGGATAAGAATCCGTCTGCCAATGCAGGAGACACAGGTTTGATCCCTGATCCAGGAAGATCCCACATACACAGAGCAGCTAAACTCACACATCAACAAAGACCAGCACAGCCAAAAATAAATAAATAAAAGTTTAAAAAAAAAAAGAAGAATCACTAGGCCCCCCTCACCTCGCACTGCCCCCTTTTCAAAGTCCTCCTTCCATCACTGAAGTCTACTGGGTGAGTTTCTAAATCTAGTCCTTTAGAAAAAACATGTTACGTGAGTAATAAAAAAGGCATCTGCTATAACAGAAAGAGGAGACAGCTGCTGAATTCTGCAGCACTGGGAAATATTAAGGGACTTGGTACTAAGAACAATAGATGTGACAACTTTAGTAGCATCCCAGGTAAGCATTATATTGTACATCATCTAATTTTCTTCTCTATCATCCAACCCGATCATGTTAACATCCACGTTTCAGGCCAACTGAAAAAATGCCCAACGTTTGCCTGACAAAACCTCAATTCCAAATCTGGATGAATCAGCGAGTCCTCTGTAAAGGCAGGGAAACCCTGGTGCCTGGATTATTCAGACTAGGCAAGAAAGTATAGGTGGAAGGAGAAACCTCTTGGGGGAAGGACAGCTTGTGTGAAAAACGAAGCCGCCAGTGGTGCAGGCGAGCAGCAAGTGGCCGTGCCTATGTGAGCCTAGGGGTGACCTGCATCAGTGACACGCGTAAAGATGACACCTGAGGGTGACACTCGAGCAAACACCTAGGTGACACCTGAGCGAGCGGGAGCGGGGACACTTGAGCAAGCAAGAGCTGTTGTTCCAAGTCAGTAAATGTTCATGAGGGTGACCACGTCAGATATCCATAATTTATATCAACTTTCCACCTTGATCTCAGCTGGCTTCCTTCCTGTACAACCTCCTATGTATTAGACTGAGGGTACCGATGGCAACAATGTTTAAAAAGGTACCAAGTACAATTAAAATTTTTAAAAAGAAGAAAGGAAGGAAAAGGAAAGGGAAAGAATGAAGAACAACAAAAAGAACAAAAAATAATCTATTTTGGGGAAAATGCAAGTCAAGGAATAAAATAAAGTTAATGCATCACTTCAAGAATCACTAGGGGGACTTCCCTTGTGGCTCAGTGGATAAGAATCCGTCTGCCAATGCAGGAGACACAGGTTTGATCCCTGATCCAGGAAGATCCCACATACACAGAGCAGCTAAACTCACACATCAACAAAGACCAGCACAGCCAAAAATAAATAAATAAAAGTTTAAAAAAAAAAAGAAGAATCACTAGGCCCCCCTCACCTCGCACTGCCCCCTTTTCAAAGTCCTCCTTCCATCACTGAAGTCTACTGGGTGAGTTTCTAAATCTAGTCCTTTAGAAAAAACATGTTACGTGAGTAATAAAAAAGGCATCTGCTATAACAGAAAGAGGAGACAGCTGCTGAATTCTGCAGCACTGGGAAATATTAAGGGACTTGGTACTAAGAACAATAGATGTGACAACTTTAGTAGCATCCCAGGTAAGCATTATATTGTACATCATCTAATTTTCTTCTCTATCATCCAACCCGATCATGTTAACATCCACGTTTCAGGCCAACTGAAAAAATGCCCAACGTTTGCCTGACAAAACCTCAATTCCAAATCTGGATGAATCAGCGAGTCCTCTGTAAAGGCAGGGAAACCCTGGTGCCTGGATTATTCAGACTAGGCAAGAAAGTATAGGTGGAAGGAGAAACCTCTTGGGGGAAGGACAGCTTGTGTGAAAAACGAAGCCGCCAGTGGTGCAGGCGAGCAGCAAGTGGCCGTGCCTATGTGAGCCTAGGGGTGACCTGCATCAGTGACACGCGTAAAGATGACACCTGAGGGTGACACTCGAGCAAACACCTAGGTGACACCTGAGCGAGCGGGAGCGGGGACACTTGAGCAAGCAAGAGCTGTTGTTCCAAGTCAGTAAATGTTCATGAGGGTGACCACGTCAGATATCCATAATTTATATCAACTTTCCACCTTGATCTCAGCTGGCTTCCTTCCTGTACAACCTCCTATGTATTAATAGACTGAGGGTACCGATGGCAACAATGTGTTCTCTAACAAGAAACTTCTCTCTGCTGTCCTAAAAAACACCTTAGGACAGAGGAGTGCCATAAACTCTTCCAGGGCGAGAGTGATTTGGCACCAGACTGCCCACTAACACAGTTACGACCCAGAGTCTGAGAAAAGGGACTTCCCTTTAGTATCGGATCCTTTCCCATTCCATTGGTCTAATTTCCAGGGACAACAGCATCATGAGCACCAACTCTCCTGAGATGCCCAGCCAAACAAAGGAATGATGGGGCGGTCGAAGTAAGAGGACAACAGGGAACAGGTGTATGAGAAACACTCTCCTTGGAACTCTGCAGTGGAGAGAGCTCTGAACAGGTCAAGGATGGTCAGCAGTCTCAGGGGAGCTCTTCAACATGTCCCACCCCCTTCTGCATCTGCATCTGCCTCTGGAATCACTGGAAAGGAGTTCTTGGCTCTCAGGTAACTGTCTAAAGCAGACACCAAAGGTACTATCCTTGGATTTTGGATACCAGGGCTCAGGAATGTGATAATCACATAAACACAAGGTCCAGCCCTTAAATCAAATTTACCCATTTGTCCCAACAAAAAGAAAGTGTTAGAAAAAGACTCTTGTCAATGGTGGGCCACCCTGCCATTTCATACACTCCAGTCCCTGGAGGGATGTACCAGAAGCTGTTTTATAGGTGGGTGCTGTCCTAGCCAGACTTGCTGACTATACTAGAATGTCTATGATAGCTGCATCTTAGAATCACTGTGGGAGCTTTCAAAATAACACCCACCTTCCTACACTGCTGGTAGGAATAAAGAGGTATAGCCACTTTAGAAAACAGTCTGGCAGTTCCTCAAAAAGTGTGACTCAGGAATTCCACTCTTAGGCATATGCTCAAAAAAACTGAAAATATATGTCCACATAAAAACCTGTACATGAAGGGCCTCCCAGGTGGCTTAGTGGTAAAGAATCTGCCTGCCAATGCAGGAGACATGGGTTCAATCCCTGGGTTGAGAAGGAAATGGCGACCCACTCAAGTATTCTTGTCTGGAAAATGCTATGGACAGAGGAACCTGATGGGCTACAGTCCAGGGGGGTGGCAAAGAGCTGGATACAACTGAAGGACTGAGCACACACACATCGGCTAAAAAACACAGTTACAACCTGAAAACCTGTACATGAATGTTCATAGCTGTATTATTTAGAATAGCCATAAACTTATAGACATACGTGCCCATCAACTTATAGAGGAATAAAATGTGATATATCCATACAACAGAATATTATTTAGCCATAAAAATGAACGAGGTACACGTACCGGTACTTCATTCAGTGACATGGATGGACCTTGAACACATTACACTAAGTAAAAGAAGTCAGGCAAAAGGTTGCAATACATTACAAACTTTGGGGGATGAACACTAATGGGAACTCTGCAGTGGAGAGAGCTCTGAACAGGTCAAGGATGGTCAGCAGTCTCAGGGGAGCTCTTCAACATGTCCCACCCCCTTCTGCATCTGCATCTGCCTCTGGAATCACTGGAAAGGAGTTCTTGGCTCTCAGGTAACTGTCTAAAGCAGACACCAAAGGTACTATCCTTGGATTTTGGATACCAGGGCTCAGGAATGTGATAATCACATAAACACAAGGTCCAGCCCTTAAATCAAATTTACCCATTTGTCCCAACAAAAAGAAAGTGTTAGAAAAAGACTCTTGTCAATGGTGGGCCACCCTGCCATTTCATACACTCCAGTCCCTGGAGGGATGTACCAGAAGCTGTTTTATAGGTGGGTGCTGTCCTAGCCAGACTTGCTGACTATACTAGAATGTCTATGATAGCTGCATCTTAGAATCACTGTGGGAGCTTTCAAAATAACACCCACCTTCCTACACTGCTGGTAGGAATAAAGAGGTATAGCCACTTTAGAAAACAGTCTGGCAGTTCCTCAAAAAGTGTGACTCAGGAATTCCACTCTTAGGCATATGCTCAAAAAAACTGAAAATATATGTCCACATAAAAACCTGTACATGAAGGGCCTCCCAGGTGGCTTAGTGGTAAAGAATCTGCCTGCCAATGCAGGAGACATGGGTTCAATCCCTGGGTTGAGAAGGAAATGGCGACCCACTCAAGTATTCTTGTCTGGAAAATGCTATGGACAGAGGAACCTGATGGGCTACAGTCCAGGGGGGTGGCAAAGAGCTGGATACAACTGAAGGACTGAGCACACACACATCGGCTAAAAAACACAGTTACAACCTGAAAACCTGTACATGAATGTTCATAGCTGTATTATTTAGAATAGCCATAAACTTATAGACATACGTGCCCATCAACTTATAGAGGAATAAAATGTGATATATCCATACAACAGAATATTATTTAGCCATAAAAATGAACGAGGTACACGTACCGGTACTTCATTCAGTGACATGGATGGACCTTGAACACATTACACTAAGTAAAAGAAGTCAGGCAAAAGGTTGCATATTGTGTGAGTACACTTAAACGATATGGTCAGAATAGTTAGACTCCTAGAGATAGAAATGAGTGGTTGTCAGGCACCAGGAACAGGGGAAATAAAGAGTAACTACTAATGGGTGCAGGATTTCACTTTTGGTGTGATGAAAATGTTCTGGAATTAGTGGTGATAGCTGCACAACTTTTTGAAAATACTAAAATATCACTAACTTGTGTTTTTGAAAAGGGTGGGTGGACATGAAAAAGCAAATTTTAAAATATCTTTGGAAGGATACACAAAAATCTAAAAAAAAAAAAAAAAAATCAATAAAAATTAAATTAGCTGCCTCAGGGAAAGGGAATGGAAGGAGCATTTTCATAGCACCTTTTGAATTCTGAATCCATGGGAAGGTATTATCTGTTAAATTTTTTATTTAAAATAAGAATATTTCTCTCCAGCAGCCTTTACCAGAGCCCACTACCATAGAAATGTGCACTGACAGCCTTTGAAATGGGCCCCAGAGTATCCCCTCTCCGGCATGAGGCTTTCCCACACGCCTTACTCCCCAGTCTGGAGGCACTGAGATTACAATCCTGGAGAAAGGAGCCATCTTCTCAGAGGACTTGTGGTTTATGAATGTGAAACGGCGTGTTTGTCAGTGCCCTTTGCCTACACCCGAGTCCCTTATACTTGTGTGACAGCAAAATGAAGTCTTTCCTTGTCCTTAGGTTGCTACAGTGGGGTGGTAAAGGAGGAAGAATTACCTCTAAGAGGAGCTCCACGCTGTCCACCTGAAGCTCGCAGCCCCACAATCTGGACCACATGCTTGCTGTTTTAACCCCGATGGAAGAACACAGGTGGTTTGGCAGAGCCAGCAGGACTCCTCAGGAAGAATTACCTCTAAGAGCTCCGGCTATACAACCTGAAAACCTGTACTGATTCATAGTTTTTTCATAAACTTATAGACATACGTGCCCATCAACTTATAGAGGAATAAAATGTGATATATCCATACAACAGAATATTATTTAGCCATAAAAATGAACGAGGTACACGTACCGGTACTTCATTCAGTGACATGGATGGACCTTGAACACATTACACTAAGTAAAAGAAGTCAGGCAAAAGGTTGCATATTGTGTGAGTACACTTAAACGATATGGTCAGAATAGTTAGACTCCTAGAGATAGAAATGAGTGGTTGTCAGGCACCAGGAACAGGGGAAATAAAGAGTAACTACTAATGGGTGCAGGATTTCACTTTTGGTGTGATGAAAATGTTCTGGAATTAGTGGTGATAGCTGCACAACTTTTTGAAAATACTAAAATATCACTAACTTGTGTTTTTGAAAAGGGTGGGTGGACATGAAAAAGCAAATTTTAAAATATCTTTGGAAGGATACACAAAAATCTAAAAAAAAAAAAAAAAATCAATAAAAATTAAATTAGCTGCCTCAGGGAAAGGGAATGGAAGGAGCATTTTCATAGCACCTTTTGAATTCTGAATCCATGGGAAGGTATTATCTGTTAAATTTTTTATTTAAAATAAGAATATTTCTCTCCAGCAGCCTTTACCAGAGCCCACTACCATAGAAATGTGCACTGACAGCCTTTGAAATGGGCCCCAGAGTATCCCCTCTCCGGCATGAGGCTTTCCCACACGCCTTACTCCCCAGTCTGGAGGCACTGAGATTACAATCCTGGAGAAAGGAGCCATCTTCTCAGAGGACTTGTGGTTTATGAATGTGAAACGGCGTGTTTGTCAGTGCCCTTTGCCTACACCCGAGTCCCTTATACTTGTGTGACAGCAAAATGAAGTCTTTCCTTGTCCTTAGGTTGCTACAGTGGGGTGGTAAAGGAGGAAGAATTACCTCTAAGAGGAGCTCCACGCTGTCCACCTGAAGCTCTCGCAGCCCCACAATCTGGACCACATGCTTGCTGTCTTCTCTTGCGAAGAGCCTGCAGATGGAAGAACACAGGTGGTTTGGCAGAGCGCCAGCAGCAGACTCCTCAGAACCCATCCCATCACTCCCCCATTAAGTAGCAGTCTTGCTTTTGAGTGGGACTGATAAGCAGTCTCCTCAACCAGCCCCACACCTCCTGTCTCCAACCCCAGGCTTCAGGGGTGGTCTTTGATTGCTGCACGTAAACAAATCAACACTTTTGGCTACAATGAATAGAATGAGCCTTAACCCAGACCTAGGCCCTCAGTGAATTCCTGGCTGCACTTAATTGGCTCAGGAATGGCTATGAGATCTCTGCTGGTTCAATCAAAATAAAGTCCCAGTCTTAGTTGTTAAGTGCTCTCTTTATCCCTATAGGACTTTCCTGGCAGCTCCAAGGTAAAGAATCAGCCTGCCACTGTAGGAGACTTGGGTTAGATCCCTGGGTCAGGAGGATCCCCTGGAGGAAGGAAATGGCAACCCACTCCAGTATTCTTTGCTGGGAAATCCGGACAGAGGAGCCTGACGGGCTACAGTCCATAAGGTCGCAAAGAGTCGGACACGACTGAGCAACTAACACTCTTCCCTCTAGAAGTGAAAGCATGTGGCCTTGGAGTAATGATAGCCATTTTGCATCCACAAAGGAGACAAGTTTTGAAATGAAGCTAACACCATGGAAGGTAGAGCAGAGAGATGCAAATAAACTGGGTCTCTGTAACAGCCCTGAACTGCTAGAGTAAAAAGATCCTAAGGCTTCTCTAGGCTTTCTAGTCATACGAGCCAATGAGCTCCCTAAATGCTTTAAGCCAGTAACCGTGCGGTTTTATTTTACTACTTGCAACGTAAGGAGTCCTGATACATTTTCTAAGGAAGCAAGGAAGAGCTGGTGTTGCAACTAAAGCCTCAGGCCTGCATGTAATGTAATGGATAGTTATCAATAAACCAGATCCAGCAAAGGGCATGTATTGAATCTATCAAAGATGCTAAGATTATTTTCTCCCTCAATAAGATACTGATTAAAATGAATAATGGAACTTCACTTCAGAGCCAAAACAAAAAGATTTTCTCAAAAAATGTTCTTCTCTGTCTAGCCCTCACCCCAAGTTTCCAAACTTTTACAGGACAGAAAAACAACCTTGCTGATGCCCACGACCTCTCAGAAGACAGCTCTATTGTAAGAGCCAGGGTTCTAGAGAAAAAGAAGGATCGAGCTTTCAGAACCTTCACATCATTTCTCAGCATATTTCCCTATTCCCTGAGCTCACCCCACAAAGTTCCTAACGAACAGCCTAAAGTGTACTGCTGTTATTTTCAAATCATATAAGAAGTGCATTTCTATAACTTTTAATGCACAGGTATAAAGACAATTTACTTCTACTTCAAAGAGTTAATTTTAAGATCTTTAAACTTTGGTTTTTAGTTTAAGAGGCAGACTGAGTACATACACTCCTATCTACCTATGTCAAAGCCCCTCTTAGAGAAAATATATTTTAAAAACAAAAGGATAAGTTATAACAGCTCTAAACAAGTAAGAAAGGGTGTTATGAGTGGACAGGACATTTCAGAAGTCTCAGAAAGTTAGGACAAAAAGAGATATTAGCCAATTAACCAAAGACATTAAAAAAAAAAAAAACAACAACTAAAATTTCGCAGCTCAAGACACTTGCAGAGTAAGTGTGGGTTTTCCCTAGAGAGCCCCAGAGAGGCTTTAAACCCAGGAGTTAGCATATTCCCATCCTTGTGGGTATAATTAAAGAAGGCAGAAATACAGGGTAACGGATGTCATTCATTAAAGAACTGTGCTCACAAACAGCTGGATATACTGATTGTCCCTTCACACCCCCCCCCCACAAAGAAACAAAGCCACTCTTTCTAGTCATACGAGCCAATGAGCTCCCTAAATGCTTTAAGCCAGTAACCGTGCGGTTTTATTTTACTACTTGCAACGTAAGGAGTCCTGATACATTTTCTAAGGAAGCAAGGAAGAGCTGGTGTTGCAACTAAAGCCTCAGGCCTGCATGTAATGTAATGGATAGTTATCAATAAACCAGATCCAGCAAAGGGCATGTATTGAATCTATCAAAGATGCTAAGATTATTTTCTCCCTCAATAAGATACTGATTAAAATGAATAATGGAACTTCACTTCAGAGCCAAAACAAAAAGATTTTCTCAAAAAATGTTCTTCTCTGTCTAGCCCTCACCCCAAGTTTCCAAACTTTTACAGGACAGAAAAACAACCTTGCTGATGCCCACGACCTCTCAGAAGACAGCTCTATTGTAAGAGCCAGGGTTCTAGAGAAAAAGAAGGATCGAGCTTTCAGAACCTTCACATCATTTCTCAGCATATTTCCCTATTCCCTGAGCTCACCCCACAAAGTTCCTAACGAACAGCCTAAAGTGTACTGCTGTTATTTTCAAATCATATAAGAAGTGCATTTCTATAACTTTTAATGCACAGGTATAAAGACAATTTACTTCTACTTCAAAGAGTTAATTTTAAGATCTTTAAACTTTGGTTTTTAGTTTAAGAGGCAGACTGAGTACATACACTCCTATCTACCTATGTCAAAGCCCCTCTTAGAGAAAATATATTTTAAAAACAAAAGGATAAGTTATAACAGCTCTAAACAAGTAAGAAAGGGTGTTATGAGTGGACAGGACATTTCAGAAGTCTCAGAAAGTTAGGACAAAAAGAGATATTAGCCAATTAACCAAAGACATTAAAAAAAAAAAAAAACAACAACTAAAATTTCGCAGCTCAAGACACTTGCAGAGTAAGTGTGGGTTTTCCCTAGAGAGCCCCAGAGAGGCTTTAAACCCAGGAGTTAGCATATTCCCATCCTTGTGGGTATAATTAAAGAAGGCAGAAATACAGGGTAACGGATGTCATTCATTAAAGAACTGTGCTCACAAACAGCTGGATATACTGATTGTCCCTTCACACAAAGAAACAAGCCACACAGACACACACACAGCACAGCACAACAGAGGCTTTTACTCTCGTACCAACTGTTCTTAAAGGAAGTGGCCACTCTGACTGGAGGGGGCTCCTACTAAGGGTGTTAAGGCTTGAGGATGAAGCCGCGGTGGAGCTAACCCGAAGCTTCAGGCTAACACTCTCCCAGCTGAGCTGTTTCAGCCACTGCTAACCTGAAGCTTCAAAATAAAATAGAAAATAGAGTAGAAATAAAGCATAAAATAAAAGCGACGCTTCCAAAGCAACCCCACAGGAGCGCCTTTCTTTATTTGGCAGTTGTGTCCTGACTAAACCCCCAATTCCCTCAGTCTCTGAACTGTGGCACACTGAAGGCCCCTTTTCTGGTGAAACAGTTCTTAGCATGGTGGCCTGCCCAGGCCCACTTGGGCGACCTCTGCACGCATGCTCCTCTGGTGCCCCTCTATGCTGGCCAGCCCCATCCTGCTCTCCATGAACTGCAGCTGCTCCTCCACCCCTTGTCCCCCTTCCAGTGCTGTCCTGGAGCTTGTGAGCTTGCATGACCTTGTGGACAACTCTGTAGGGGCGTGGATACCTTTGTTGGGGGCTAGTCTCTTTCACTGGATTTGTTTTCCTGACTTCCACCATGCTCAGCCCCAACTCTCTCCTCTACACCTGGTGGGGCTGGTCCCCCCATGTCTCAGGTCTGGTTAGTTCTCATAACAGCCTTCTATCCCTCCACTTTTCCTTATTCCCTCTGTTTCCTCCCTGTTCTCTCAGTTGATACCTTCACAACTTTGTTGCCTTCCACTCAGTTAAAATTGTCTGTTTCAACCTAAGCAAAATCTTATGCCAGAAAAATACAACAGGGATTTGAAATCAGTTGCTGAATGAATACATTTCTGAAGTACTGTATTATGTTGCAAAGGCAATAGTTCAAGCTTTATAAGAGCTAAAAGTCTAATGTGAAGAAAAGATCTTCTTTTTATTGATATCAGAAAACTATCATTAAGCTTACCCTAAGATTATTGAGAGGAAAAACAAGAGAAAGTGGGAAACATTATTTATAGTTCTTCCAGTATGATAATAGGTCAAAAGGGATTTAAGGGAAGGGATTTAAGTATATGTTTGGTTTCCTGATTTCCTGAAATTATGAGCTTTTTCACAGACCATAATAAAAGGGATACAGTCTTTTGATGAACATTAGGATACTGATCACTTAAAAAATACCACTAGAAGGCTAATCTACATTTTTCTCTACCTGAACTGACAGTTTTAAAGAATATGCAACTGATTCAGGAGACTCTCATTTTACCAAAGGGCATACCCTATAATCCCATAATTCAGTGGGTTGTTTTGTTCAGTCACTGAGTCGTGTCCGATTCTTTGGGACCTCATGGATTGCAGCATGCTAGGCTTCCCTGTCCTCCACTATCTCCCAAAGCGTGCTCAAATTCATGTCCAATGAGTCAGTGATGCCATCTAACCATCTCATCCTCTGCTGCCCTCTTCTCCTTTTGTCTTCAATCTCTCCCAGCACTGGGGTCTTTTCCAATGAAAAGTCAGTTATTTGCATCAGATGGCCAAGTATGAGAGTTCCAGTGGGACTCTGGCTTAAAAGAATAAAGAACAGATTTACAGTTTCCCACTCATATCTAATACCTTTTTCTTCTATTTAGAAGGTCGTAAAGCTGTCCACAGTAGATTTCATAGAAGCTGATCCACACAAAAAGGTGCCTTCTTGGCTGGGATACTTTCAGTTGTCTGAAGATATCTTTAGCAGCCAGAGCATACAGTCCCGGGTTTTGATGAGTTCCTATCATGGTATAGGTCTTTCCAGCACCAGTCTGTCCATACGCGAAGCAAGTGGCATTGCCTCTGGGGGAAGAATCATTTGTATTTACTTTTAAATACTAAGAGAACTGCAATCCACACACAGATATTTTTTTACATAAAGATTTTTAAATGACTAAATTCAAGTGGAAAAAGAAAGTCCTTTAAGCAGAAGAGGGTTTATATTATAAAAACAGGTGGAGGGAAAGAATTCTCAAAGTTTTTTTATAGAAATTTTTTATGGAACTGGTAAAACCATAAGACAACTCTAGAAGATAAGGAAACAAAGAACCAACGTTAGGTGCTCAAAAGGATCCTTCAGAAAAAAGTGAAACTGTCAGCAGCTCAGCTGTCTCCAACTCTTTGCAACTCCACGGACTGCAGCCCACCAGGCTCCTCTGTCCATGGGATTTCCCGGGCAAGAATACTGGAGTGGGTTGCCATTCCCTTCTCCAAGGGATTTTCCCAACCCAGGAATTGAGGCCAGGTCTCCCACACCGCAGTCAGATTCTTTATTGTCTGAGCCACCAGGGAAGTCCCTCAGGGGAAAAAAAATGTGTTAATCTTGTATAATCCCATAATTTTTCAGATTCAGGAGACTCTCATTTTACCAAAGGGCATACCCTATAATCCCATAATTCAGTGGGTTGTTTTGTTCAGTCACTGAGTCGTGTCCGATTCTTTGGGACCTCATGGATTGCAGCATGCTAGGCTTCCCTGTCCTCCACTATCTCCCAAAGCGTGCTCAAATTCATGTCCAATGAGTCAGTGATGCCATCTAACCATCTCATCCTCTGCTGCCCTCTTCTCCTTTTGTCTTCAATCTCTCCCAGCACTGGGGTCTTTTCCAATGAAAAGTCAGTTATTTGCATCAGATGGCCAAGTATGAGAGTTCCAGTGGGACTCTGGCTTAAAAGAATAAAGAACAGATTTACAGTTTCCCACTCATATCTAATACCTTTTTCTTCTATTTAGAAGGTCGTAAAGCTGTCCACAGTAGATTTCATAGAAGCTGATCCACACAAAAAGGTGCCTTCTTGGCTGGGATACTTTCAGTTGTCTGAAGATATCTTTAGCAGCCAGAGCATACAGTCCCGGGTTTTGATGAGTTCCTATCATGGTATAGGTCTTTCCAGCACCAGTCTGTCCATACGCGAAGCAAGTGGCATTGCCTCTGGGGGAAGAATCATTTGTATTTACTTTTAAATACTAAGAGAACTGCAATCCACACACAGATATTTTTTTACATAAAGATTTTTAAATGACTAAATTCAAGTGGAAAAAGAAAGTCCTTTAAGCAGAAGAGGGTTTATATTATAAAAACAGGTGGAGGGAAAGAATTCTCAAAGTTTTTTTATAGAAATTTTTTATGGAACTGGTAAAACCATAAGACAACTCTAGAAGATAAGGAAACAAAGAACCAACGTTAGGTGCTCAAAAGGATCCTTCAGAAAAAAGTGAAACTGTCAGCAGCTCAGCTGTCTCCAACTCTTTGCAACTCCACGGACTGCAGCCCACCAGGCTCCTCTGTCCATGGGATTTCCCGGGCAAGAATACTGGAGTGGGTTGCCATTCCCTTCTCCAAGGGATTTTCCCAACCCAGGAATTGAGGCCAGGTCTCCCACACCGCAGTCAGATTCTTTATTGTCTGAGCCACCAGGGAAGTCCCTCAGGGGAAAAAAAATGTGTTAATCTTGAAAGATAAATTTGGTGAAGTAATAGAGAATGAAATACAATAAATAACAGAGGGCTTTCCCTGGTGGTCCAGTGGGTAAGGACACTGCCTTGCAGTGCAAGGGGCGCCGGTTCGATCCCTGGCCTGGGAAGATCCCACGTGCTGCAGAGCGGCTGGACTGATGTGTCCAATTGTTTAGACAGAGGCAAAATCAATTTAAGCAAAATATTTGAAGGAGGACTCACGAAAGAGCTATCATGGCCTTAGTTTTCACTTTAATCAATAAATTATTGGGTTACTTGATTTCCAAGTAGGGTCTAGCCCTGAGGTACTACGATTCTAAGTGAGAACCATTATTCTAACATGTGGATGTGTGTGTACACACAACCTGTATGAGTTTAAAATAAAAGGTGGATAGAAGACTTGAGGAAACTAACTTTCCAGTCACAGTATGTTTTAGGAGGAGATGAGGCCTAGATTACCTGAGTGCTATGGGGTCCTGTGTACTGTGTAGTCCTAAGTAGAGTGAACATAATGTTAAGCAGTGAGTAGCTATTGCAGACTCTTGAACAGGCATCCTATGGATTGCTGATAAAAGGAGCTACTTGCAGCAAGAAAAATATACTAGTAGTATGTATGGACAGAGGGGAGGGGGAGGCTGGAGGTAGGCAGAGAGATGAATACAGAGAAAGGCCATGAAGCCAGATAGAAACAAAAGAAAGAGTGATATGACAAGAACAAATGAACCAAGGAAGTGTGAGAATCAAGAGACATGAGATAATCAGATGTAAGCTGTTTAGAAGCTGAGACCAGTTGGTTTCCCCTTATCTTTTAAACCATGGCTCCCAACAGTGTGGGCACTTGAATATACTGGCAGAGGCACAGTTAGGAAAAGAACACACTAAAGAAAATCTAGCAGTATAAGAAAAATAAAGAACATCTACTTTATCTTCTAAACATTTTTGTGATGAAATTTAAAAAAAAAGATGAAGAAAACTCTTATTACCATTCCTTCTCCAAGGGATTTTCCCAACCCAGGAATTGAGGCCAGGTCTCCCACACCGCAGTCAGATTCTTTATTGTCTGAGCCACCAGGAAGTCCCTCAGGGAAAAAATGTGTTAATCTTGAAAGATAAATTTGGTGAAGTAATAGAGAATGAAATACAATAAATAACAGAGGGCTTTCCCTGGTGGTCCAGTGGGTAAGGACACTGCCTTGCAGTGCAAGGGGCGCCGGTTCGATCCCTGGCCTGGGAAGATCCCACGTGCTGCAGAGCGGCTGGACTGATGTGTCCAATTGTTTAGACAGAGGCAAAATCAATTTAAGCAAAATATTTGAAGGAGGACTCACGAAAGAGCTATCATGGCCTTAGTTTTCACTTTAATCAATAAATTATTGGGTTACTTGATTTCCAAGTAGGGTCTAGCCCTGAGGTACTACGATTCTAAGTGAGAACCATTATTCTAACATGTGGATGTGTGTGTACACACAACCTGTATGAGTTTAAAATAAAAGGTGGATAGAAGACTTGAGGAAACTAACTTTCCAGTCACAGTATGTTTTAGGAGGAGATGAGGCCTAGATTACCTGAGTGCTATGGGGTCCTGTGTACTGTGTAGTCCTAAGTAGAGTGAACATAATGTTAAGCAGTGAGTAGCTATTGCAGACTCTTGAACAGGCATCCTATGGATTGCTGATAAAAGGAGCTACTTGCAGCAAGAAAAATATACTAGTAGTATGTATGGACAGAGGGGAGGGGGAGGCTGGAGGTAGGCAGAGAGATGAATACAGAGAAAGGCCATGAAGCCAGATAGAAACAAAAGAAAGAGTGATATGACAAGAACAAATGAACCAAGGAAGTGTGAGAATCAAGAGACATGAGATAATCAGATGTAAGCTGTTTAGAAGCTGAGACCAGTTGGTTTCCCCTTATCTTTTAAACCATGGCTCCCAACAGTGTGGGCACTTGAATATACTGGCAGAGGCACAGTTAGGAAAAGAACACACTAAAGAAAATCTAGCAGTATAAGAAAAATAAAGAACATCTACTTTATCTTCTAAACATTTTTGTGATGAAATTTAAAAAAAAAGATGAAGAAAACTCTTATTACACATTATGAACTTATCTAATAATTTCACCTAACTTATAATTCTCTTATTTTTAATTGATAATGTCTTAACATTTAAATTCTAACTTATTTTAGAAACTTGGTCTCTCAAAAAGCACTCCTTAAATTAGATGCATAAGAAACTGAACCAGAAAGAGATTTCACTCTTTTTTACCTGCTCATTAAAAAAAGACATAAAACAAAAGTAACTTCTATACAACCACACAACAAAAAGACAATTCCCAAAACAGGCAACTGAAGATATCTAAATGGCCCATAAACATATGAAAAGATGCTCAGTAGTAGATACTGGGGAAATTTAAAAAAAAAAAAAAAACCACAATGAGATACAGTTCCATATCCAATTAATTGGCTAGACTAAAGAAGATTGTCCATATCAAATACATTGAAGGGTAAAGAAGTATTTGAGGGTACAGAAGTACAGTTCTCATACACTGCTGTTGGGAGGATAAGACAGCATGGAGAACTGTGTGACACTTTCTTAAAAACACACCTAGGGCTTCCCTGGTGGTCCAGTGGGTAATGAGTCTGCCTTGCAGTGCAAGGGGAACTGGTTCGATCCCTGGCCTGAGAAGATCCCATGTGCCACGCAGTGGCTGGGCCGGTGTGCCCAATCGCGAGCCAGCACTATGGAGTGCATGTGCCCAGAACCGGTGCTCTACAACAAGAGAGGCCACTGCAATGGGAGGCCCACAAAGGCCAAAGAATAAAGATGGATGAAAATAAATAAATTAAAAAAACAATAAAAGAGGTCAAAATTAACACACACACACACCTATTCAATGACCCAGCAATTCCATTTATAGGTTTTTACTCAAGATAAATTAAAAGATGGCCATAAAAACACTTGTATAAAAATGTTCATAAAGTTTATTAATTAATACTCCAAAACTGGAAACAACCCAGAAGTCCATGAACAGGAGAATGGATTAAAAAACACTGTGAAGGAAATATTACTCAGCAATAAAAACTACAGGTACGTGCAACATGTACTAATATCAAAAAACATTATACTAAGCAAAAGAAGCCATGCATAAGATATATATTCCAATGATCCTATTACTATGACATTCTACAACAGGTGAAACTAATCTATAGTGACAGAAAGCATGTCAGTGGTTATATAAGACCTGCGGGTGAAGGTGGGAGAACTTTCTGGGGTGATGGAAACATTCTATACCTTGTTCCAGGTACTGGTTCCTATAACTACGAAAACTCATTAAACCTGATACTTCTTAAGACCTGTGCACATTAATATATGTAAATTATCTTCAACTTTTAAAATACAAAAGTTATCTTTAAAAATAAAAGTAAAAATACTCTGAAATCAGCTACTCTGGCAGGCTGTTCAACATTTTCTATCCATACCTGACTATATTTTAAATAAACAACAGAGGCCCTCAGTACCTACTCCGTCCCATTCAATGTTTATTAAGTACGAGTAATTATTATTATTTTATTTATTTATTTATTTGGCTGTGCTGGGTCTTAGTTGCAGCATATGGGATCTAGTTCCCTGACCAGGGATCGAACCCAAGTCCCTTGCACTGGGAGCCTGGGGTCTTAGCCACTGGACCACCAGGGAAGTCCCTAAGTTATGAGTAATTATTTTTAAATTACAAAATACATCTATGAAAAGTGAGTGATACTTATCTACTCTACTTGAAAAAAATTAATATAACTATCAAGAATACATAATTTCTATTAACAAAAGTTCAAACTAACTACAACCACTTAATACCTTTTTATTCTGAGGACTTTGGTAAAATAATGTTGACAGCTTTTATTTTCCCATTAAATACACAGAATGAATATTATCAATTTTGCTGAATATTTCTAAATGTTTTGTGAATTTTGTAGACACTGAATTTTCCAGAAAATTCAATTCAATTCAATTTAATTTAAATTCATTAGGTCAAAACACAATTTCATGTTTAATTTCAAAATAATACAAAAGCTTAAAGTAATATTTACAAAGAAATATGATCTGTGGAAAATAGAAAACAAAAGGCAAGAAAAACAAATAATTTCTGCCGTACCCATTCAAAACGCGCTGAATGGATTAAAAACACTGTGAAGGAAATATTACTCAGCAATAAAAACTACAGGTACGTGCAACATGTACTAATATCAAAAACATTATACTAAGCAAAGAAGCCATGCATAAGATATATATTCCAATGATCCTATTACTATGACATTCTACAACAGGTGAAACTAATCTATAGTGACAGAAAGCATGTCAGTGGTTATATAAGACCTGCGGGTGAAGGTGGGAGAACTTTCTGGGGTGATGGAAACATTCTATACCTTGTTCCAGGTACTGGTTCCTATAACTACGAAAACTCATTAAACCTGATACTTCTTAAGACCTGTGCACATTAATATATGTAAATTATCTTCAACTTTTAAAATACAAAAGTTATCTTTAAAAATAAAAGTAAAAATACTCTGAAATCAGCTACTCTGGCAGGCTGTTCAACATTTTCTATCCATACCTGACTATATTTTAAATAAACAACAGAGGCCCTCAGTACCTACTCCGTCCCATTCAATGTTTATTAAGTACGAGTAATTATTATTATTTTATTTATTTATTTATTTGGCTGTGCTGGGTCTTAGTTGCAGCATATGGGATCTAGTTCCCTGACCCGGGATCGAACACTAGTCCCTTGCACTGGGAGCCTGGGGTCTTAGCCACTGGACCACCAGGGAAGTCCCTAAGTTATGAGTAATTATTTTTAAATTACAAAATACATCTATGAAAAGTGAGTGATACTTATCTACTCTACTTGAAAAAAATTAATATAACTATCAAGAATACATAATTTCTATTAACAAAAGTTCAAACTAACTACAACCACTTAATACCTTTTTATTCTGAGGACTTTGGTAAAATAATGTTGACAGCTTTTATTTTCCCATTAAATACACAGAATGAATATTATCAATTTTGCTGAATATTTCTAAATGTTTTGTGAATTTTGTAGACACTGAATTTTCCAGAAAATTCAATTCAATTCAATTTAATTTAAATTCATTAGGTCAAAACACAATTTCATGTTTAATTTCAAAATAATACAAAAGCTTAAAGTAATATTTACAAAGAAATATGATCTGTGGAAAATAGAAAACAAAAGGCAAGAAAAACAAATAATTTCTGCCGTACCCATTGAAAATGTGCTGAATGAGTGGGTGAGTGGTCTTCATGTATACATCTTGATTGGTGCATGCCTCATCAAAGATTTCATCAAAATAAAAAACATGCTGAAAAAGAAATTTGATTTTTATAAAAAGAGATACTTTCTGAATTTTCTTCAATACTATTCTAGGTAGCACATAATAAAGGTGCAAATACATTTGTAAACTAACAGCAACTGTCCATGACAAACCTAGAGATAATAAGCAATCATGAACTGTCAAATGACAGGGCCCTTTTCTCTTGAGATCTCTGTAGACATGTTTGTATAATGTAAAAACTAAGCCACACAAATTTTGTTCTCTCTTAAGAGAAGTAAATTAATGAGTACAACAGTGAGCCAATCCTCCTGAGGTCTAGGAAAGGAAGTGGATTTGATGGAGATTATCCTCCTAGCCTAGCCTGAGGAAGGGGGAAACAGAAGCAAAGAGGCAAAGCAGGAAAGCACAGGATACGTTCAGAGGACAGGGAGGATTGAATGTGTTTGAAATACAGGATCACGACAAGTAGAAAAGTGAAATAGTAAGCTAGAATAATGAGCTAGGACTAGACTATAGGGATCTTGGGACACCAGCCAGTAAAGAAGGAAAGACAAAAAACTCTGCAAAGGAGGGGGATGAGCTGTGCCATTTTATTGGAAGATTAATGTGGCTTATACTGTGAACAGATTGGAAACAGAAACACTAGTAATTCAGTGGTTAGGTTAAGAAGAATCTAAATTAGACAATGACAATGGAAATAAAAAGGAAATGGATGCATGAGAAATTTGGCAACTGACTGGATGTGATAGCTGGGGGAAGAAAGGAGTCCAAGATGACTCCCAAATGAAAAACCATGGTAATCTGAAAGAGGAGAGCCCATTAAGTTGGGTCTGGAAAGTATCAGTTCAGCAACCATAGTTATTTGCATAATTTAGAGACTATGTTGGCAGCCCAACTATATCTGTGTAAAAAGTCTTAATAATTTCAAGTCTGATTGTAGCATAACAATGGCAATGAATGAGAGATGAGGCCCCAGTTTTATGCTACCTTTTGGGCCTGCTCTAAATACTCAGTTAAGGAAAAATGTTGCGGGCAAAATTTTGTTCCTGAAATAAATAAAACTTTTATTCAAACAACTGAAGTACAGGGCAAATTAAAAAAAAAAAAAAAAGGAGGAAACAGGAAAAATCTTACACCTTCATACAGGTTTCGGGGTTTTGTGTTTTCATTTATCCACTGAGCATGGAATCCCCTGGATTTGAGATCTTTTATCAAAATTAGAACACCAACACAGGTCTTTTTTTTTTTCAAAGGTTGGTGTTCTGGCTTTATTTTATTTTGGCCACTTCTATTGGTCTTTCATTTATTTATTTTCATCCATCTTTGTTCTCTGGCCTGTGTGGGCCTCCCATCGCTGTGGCCTCTCTCGCTGCAGAGCACCGTCTCCAGCACCGGCTCCGGGCGCACGCGCTCCAGAGCTCCAGCTCGGTAGTTGGATACATCAGTCCAGCCACTCTGCGGCACATGGGATCCTCCCAGGACAGGGATCAAACTGGTGCCCCTTGCACTGTAAGGCAGTGTCCTTACCCACTGGACCACAAGGGAAGCCCTTTATTTTATTTAATTATAAAACAAGATCTGTCTGCATCGTGAGCTGCTTCTTTGGTGGAAGTGGGCTTGAGTCAGTTTATTGTGGGTCACTGTACCCCAGATTCGATTCTGTTTCATACACAATTATATTACTTTATAATGGAAGTTTGTTACATCAACTGAGAAGAAACTTGGGCCACAAAGTCAAATTTATCAATTAGAAAGTCTCGGGCTTCCCCTGGTGGTCCAGTGGGTTCGGACACCGCTTTGCAGTGCAAGCGCAGTGGGAATCTAAATTAGACAATGACAATGGAAATAAAAAGGAAATGGATGCATGAGAAATTTGGCAACTGACTGTGATAGCTGGGGGAAGAAAGGAGTCCAAGATGACTCCCAAATGAAAAACCATGGTAATCTGAAAGAGGAGAGCCCATTAAGTTGGGTCTGGAAAGTATCAGTTCAGCAACCATAGTTATTTGCATAATTTAGAGACTATGTTGGCAGCCCAACTATATCTGTGTAAAAAGTCTTAATAATTTCAAGTCTGATTGTAGCATAACAATGGCAATGAATGAGAGATGAGGCCCCAGTTTTATGCTACCTTTTGGGCCTGCTCTAAATACTCAGTTAAGGAAAAATGTTGCGGGCAAAATTTTGTTCCTGAAATAAATAAAACTTTTATTCAAACAACTGAAGTACAGGGCAAATTAAAAAAAAAAAAGGAGGAAACAGGAAAAATCTTACACCTTCATACAGGTTTCGGGGTTTTGTGTTTTCATTTATCCACTGAGCATGGAATCCCCTGGATTTGAGATCTTTTATCAAAATTAGAACACCAACACAGGTCTTTTTTTTTTTCAAAGGTTGGTGTTCTGGCTTTATTTTATTTTGGCCACTTCTATTGGTCTTTCATTTATTTATTTTCATCCATCTTTGTTCTCTGGCCTGTGTGGGCCGCTCATGGCTGTCGCCTTCCTAGCTGCAGAGCACCGTCTCCAGCACCGGCTCCGGGCGCACGCGCTCCAGAGCTCCAGCTCGGTAGTTGGATACATCAGTCCAGCCACTCTGCGGCACATGGGATCCTCCCAGGACAGGGATCAAACTGGTGCCCCTTGCACTGTAAGGCAGTGTCCTTACCCACTGGACCACAAGGGAAGCCCTTTATTTTATTTAATTATAAAACAAGATCTGTCTGCATCGTGAGCTGCTTCTTTGGTGGAAGTGGGCTTGAGTCAGTTTATTGTGGGTCACTGTACCCCAGATTCGATTCTGTTTCATACACAATTATATTACTTTATAATGGAAGTTTGTTACATCAACTGAGAAGAAACTTGGGCCACAAAGTCAAATTTATCAATTAGAAAGTCTCGGGCTTCCCCTGGTGGTCCAGTGGGTTCGGACACCGCTTTGCAGTGCAAGGGGCGCCGGTTCGATCCCTGGCCTGGGAAGATCCCACGTGCTGCGGAGCGGCTGGACCCATGTGTCCAATTACCGAGTAGGAGCTCCGGAGCGCATGTGCCCAGAGCCGGCGCTCTGCGACAACAGAGGCCACCGCGATGGGAGGCCCACAAGAGCCAAAGAACAAAGACGGATGAAAATAGACAAATGAAAGACCAATAGAAGTGACCCGCCCGCTCCCCTCTCTCCCCTACCCGACCCCCGCCCAAAATAAATAAATAAATAAATCTTTTAAAAAAAAAGAAAAAAAGTCTCCAGGGAATTTCCTGGCGGTCCATTGGTCAGGACTATGGCTTCTACTGCAGGGATAGAGATCAAAGGTCCTGCAAGCTGCACTGAGTGGCCCCCCCTACAAAAAAAAGAGAAAAAAACAAGAAAAGAAAAAAGTCTTTAAAGTTAGGAGGCAAAAAACAACACCAGGACATTTGTGCAGCATGACAAAGAGATCTGTGAACTTTTAGTGCTCTGACAAATGTGACTGATTTTAAGGAGAGTCAAATATAACTGTTGAAGTTGGTGGTTCATTATACTTTTGATTAAGTTTGAAATGGCAATAATAAAGAGTAAGATACATCTCTAAAATCTGATTTTAATGGATATGATTTATACCTAACGCATAACTAGTCTTTAAGAAAGGAGACAAATCCATTCTTTGCTCACATATCACTGTAGGCTTTTACAGTGAAGTTTGATGTCAAAAGTATTTTTGGTATTTCTCAGGGAAATTTTAAAATTAACAGAAGTGTAGGAATATATTTTGGGAGGGTTCTTTATTGGCCACTCGGGCACATGGGATCCTCCCAGGACAGGGATCAAACTGGTGCCCCTTGCACTGTAAGGCAGTGTCCTTACCCACTGGACCACAAGGGAAGCCCTTTATTTTATTTAATTATAAAACAAGATCTGTCTGCATCGTGAGCTGCTTCTTTGGTGGAAGTGGGCTTGAGTCAGTTTATTGTGGGTCACTGTACCCCAGATTCGATTCTGTTTCATACACAATTATATTACTTTATAATGGAAGTTTGTTACATCAACTGAGAAGAAACTTGGGCCACAAAGTCAAATTTATCAATTAGAAAGTCTCGGGCTTCCCCTGGTGGTCCAGTGGGTTCGGACACCGCTTTGCAGTGCAAGGGGCGCCGGTTCGATCCCTGGCCTGGGAAGATCCCACGTGCTGCGGAGCGGCTGGACCCATGTGTCCAATTACCGAGTAGGAGCTCCGGAGCGCATGTGCCCAGAGCCGGCGCTCTGCGACAACAGAGGCCACCGCGATGGGAGGCCCACAAGAGCCAAAGAACAAAGACGGATGAAAATAGACAAATGAAAGACCAATAGAAGTGACCCGCCCGCTCCCCTCTCTCCCCTACCCGACCCCCGCCCAAAATAAATAAATAAATAAATCTTTTAAAAAAAAAGAAAAAAAGTCTCCAGGGAATTTCCTGGCGGTCCATTGGTCAGGACTATGGCTTCTACTGCAGGGATAGAGATCAAAGGTCCTGCAAGCTGCACTGAGTGGCCCCCCCTACAAAAAAAAGAGAAAAAAACAAGAAAAGAAAAAAGTCTTTAAAGTTAGGAGGCAAAAAACAAAAACAAGACATTTGTGCAGCATGACAAAGAGATCTGTGAACTTTTAGTGCTCTGACAAATGTGACTGATTTTAAGGAGAGTCAAATATAACTGTTGAAGTTGGTGGTTCATTATACTTTTGATTAAGTTTGAAATGGCAATAATAAAGAGTAAGATACATCTCTAAAATCTGATTTTAATGGATATGATTTATACCTAACGCATAACTAGTCTTTAAGAAAGGAGACAAATCCATTCTTTGCTCACATATCACTGTAGGCTTTTACAGTGAAGTTTGATGTCAAAAGTATTTTTGGTATTTCTCAGGGAAATTTTTAAAAATTAACAGAAGTGTAGGAATATATTTTGGGAGGGTTCTTTTATTTCACAGACTATATGGCTACTCTTCCCTTTATATAAATGTTCTGGAGTAAACACCTTTGAAAGCACTATTAATTAAAGGAATTAGTATTTTTCCTTCCAATAGAATTTAACAATTGATTTTTCCAAATACTTTTGCAAAAACTCTTTCATGAGAGACATGTGAACATGCAAGATTACTGTTATAATTCATAAAGCCCTTTGCATCCATCACATATACTTTCATTTTATCACATTTTATAATGAAGTTAGATTAACATTTACTTAAGGGAGTCTCCTAGCGGCTATAATCCTGCTCTGGCCTGGGTTCAGTCCCAGGTGGGGGAACTGAGACTCTCTACAAGCCATTTGGGGCGTGCCCCCCTAATCACTTTAACCTTGATATGACTACAGTTGCCTTATTTCATTTTTAAAGAATTTTTTTCAGATTATAAACGTATTTTTAAAATATCTCTGGAAAGATACACTTAAAACAGGTAATACTGGCTGTATTCAAGGAGGAAATGGGATGAGACACTTCACTTTTGATTTTGAAATAGGTATCGTATTCAGATTCGTACTCAGATATGTAAGAGTAACACTGCTAACTGCAGAAAAAACTTTTAAACCTGAATAACAACAGAGGAGAAATTATCTGTAAATCTTACTATGCAGAGATTGCCACTACTGACTTTGAAATATTTCAGTACCATCTTTTAAAAATATATATATTTTTTAAGATATTGAGATGAAACATACAGATATGTTTCCATGTTTTTTTCACTTATTATGTCTCTATCATAAAACTGAATGGTAAGTAGGACAGCACACTATATGTATATGATCATATATACTAAGGACACATAAACCCATTGTTTGAATACCTGAATAAGTTGAAAAATACGACCCAAAATATCTAGGATCAATTTATTTGCTATGTTTGCTATGAACCTTTTTTTCTTTCTACTTACAGAAGAAAAAAGAAAAAAAGCCTCTCAACACATATATTATAAGCATTGACAAGTAAGGACTTTGACCTATGCAAGCAAAGGTCCAAAGTTCAAACAGCAGAGGAAAGTGCTATGGAAACTATGGGTATTCAATAAGTATTGACTGATGGTAATGACAAAGAAGTAAGGTTATTGTGTTTGGGGATAATGGGAAAATACAAAAGACAAAATGATGCCTTCGTGAGGGAATTACTGTGACAGAAGCATCATTAAAGGCAGTCTTGGGTAGATGGTGACTGGAGAGGGCTATTACTATGGCTGTAAGTAGCCATGGAACTAGATAGCATTACAACTAATTGGTCATTTGGACCATCTTCAATATAAATACCTCCCACCTAGACCTAATAGATTGTGCATTGACCAGCAATCAATAAGGCTGTTAAAGTGATTCGGTTGGTTAGACAGTGGCCTAGTAATTTACTGCACATAGAAAGACTCTGGATTGCTTTGAATGTTACTGTGAAACCCAATTTTGGTAAGCAAAGAAAATGAAGAACAATGTAAGTGTTGAAAGGGGAGAGTCTAAACAACCTGACTTCAGTGTTAAAAGATTTATTCCAGGAGACTAAAATCTCAGCTGACTAGGGTGAATTGCTTATACACTGGATTACTCGCCACTTATTTTTTCTTTCTACTAGTCACTGGGTTTTGTACTTTTTCTTCTTGTGCCGCTTGGCTTGCAGGATCTCAGTTCCCTGACAAGGGAATGAACCCAGGCCACGGCAGTGAAAAATGCCTAACCACTAGATCACCAAGGATGGAGAAGGAAATGGCAACCCATTCCAGTATTCTTGGCTGGAAAATTCCATGAATGGAGAAACTGGTGAGCTACAGTCCATGGGGTCTCATACACATATGGCTTCCCTGATGGCTCAGTGGTGAGGAATCTGCTTGCAATGCAGGAGATCCGGGTTCCAACCCTGGGCTGGGAAGATACACCTGGAGGAGGGCATGGCAACTTGCTCCAGTGTTCTTGCCTGGAGAAGTCCGTGGACAGAGCAGCCTGGTGGGCTGCAGTCCATGGGTCACACAGAGTTGGACAAGGCTGAAGCGACTAAGCAGCAGCAGCAGACCACCAGGGGACTCCTAGCCGCTGGGTTTTGAAGCAAGAGACAGTATAGAATGGGCATAACATGAGGCAGATTCAGAGTAAGAGAAACTCTGAATCTCAGAGATTAACATCTGGTGGATTATCGCCTGTTATATATTATTCATAATTGCCTCATGATTTTAAAAGTGCCTAAATTATAGTATCTTCCGTCTATGGGGTTTGTTCCTTTCATAACAGACTGAAAGAATTATTGTAAAGGCAGTCTTGGGTAGATGGTGACTGGAGAGGGCTATTACTATGGCTGTAAGTAGCCATGGAACTAGATAGCATTACAACTAATTGGTCATTTGGACCATCTTCAATATAAATACCTCCCACCTAGACCTAATAGATTGTGCATTGACCAGCAATCAATAAGGCTGTTAAAGTGATTCGGTTGGTTAGACAGTGGCCTAGTAATTTACTGCACATAGAAAGACTCTGGATTGCTTTGAATGTTACTGTGAAACCCAATTTTGGTAAGCAAAGAAAATGAAGAACAATGTAAGTGTTGAAAGGGGAGAGTCTAAACAACCTGACTTCAGTGTTAAAAGATTTATTCCAGGAGACTAAAATCTCAGCTGACTAGGGTGAATTGCTTATACACTGGATTACTCGCCACTTATTTTTTCTTTCTACTAGTCACTGGGTTTTGTACTTTTTCTTCTTGTGCCGCTTGGCTTGCAGGATCTCAGTTCCCTGACAAGGGAATGAACCCAGGCCACGGCAGTGAAAAATGCCTAACCACTAGATCACCAAGGATGGAGAAGGAAATGGCAACCCATTCCAGTATTCTTGGCTGGAAAATTCCATGAATGGAGAAACTGGTGAGCTACAGTCCATGGGGTCTCATACACATATGGCTTCCCTGATGGCTCAGTGGTGAGGAATCTGCTTGCAATGCAGGAGATCCGGGTTCCAACCCTGGGCTGGGAAGATACACCTGGAGGAGGGCATGGCAACTTGCTCCAGTGTTCTTGCCTGGAGAAGTCCGTGGACAGAGCAGCCTGGTGGGCTGCAGTCCATGGGTCACACAGAGTTGGACAAGGCTGAAGCGACTAAGCAGCAGCAGCAGACCACCAGGGGACTCCTAGCCGCTGGGTTTTGAAGCAAGAGACAGTATAGAATGGGCATAACATGAGGCAGATTCAGAGTAAGAGAAACTCTGAATCTCAGAGATTAACATCTGGTGGATTATCGCCTGTTATATATTATTCATAATTGCCTCATGATTTTAAAAGTGCCTAAATTATAGTATCTTCCATCTATGGGATTTGTTACTTTCATAACAGACTGAAAGAATTATTGTAAGGGTGCCTCAGAGCTGGGAAGAAATTTCTTTCAATTGTCAAACTCTTTGTCCTTGGACTTACCATAATGACCCTAGCAGGGAGTGAACATTTCTTAATGTGTCTAAGCATTCTATTTAAACCTGTATATGTTCAATGTGAAATCATATTCCTGGATTATATTTACTCACTCCAATCTACCTTATACAAAAGTGGCCTGCTCAATTTCCACTAAATTAAAATCTATGCCCAAATACAGTTAGAATCAAAACAAGCAGATGGCTGGTAATCTGGGGCCATGTTGCTCAAAAATATATCCTCCATCTTTGAACTCCAGACTCACACTCAGCAGGGTAAGTTCCCACAGTGAGAGACAGGAGAGAACTGAGTCTATGTGACCATCTCACAGCTGGTCTGGGCAAATACTCAGTGACTGTCCTGCTTACCAGCAGTTCATTATTTAAACTCTTTTTCTTCTCCCATTTGCTCTTTTCTGACTAAATATGCATAACTAAATTCACATAAAGCATAGTCAGTGCATGTATGATCTAACTCTACTGCACAAGAAGGGGAGAGTTATGGTTTTATTATCTCCTACTGCACTATATTTTTTTAAAAAGAAGGCTAAGTGTTATCAGTAATTTAATCCAGTGTCACACAGGGAATGAATGCCCATACTCAAACCAGAAACCTGAATTGTAGAATTTGTACTGCTATTCAAACAAAAATTTTGATATCTGATATTGGTTTCAAACATAGAAGGAAAGCATCATACCTGTAGAATATATTGTGTGAGGTCAACTGCTTCTTTCTTCTCGTGAACAAGTAGAGTTTCTTTGTCTTCCACAGTAATAACATTAATTTCTCCACGACGTACCTCCCTCATGCCCAGAGGGCGTTTTCGAACACAAACTCTGATTTTCTCCATCTCAGTCCAAGGATTCTCTCTCTCTGAGGTGTTCTGTCTGATATATGTTTATAATGGGCTTTAATTTTTAGTAACAGGATAAAGCTACCTAAGAGGTCAAAGTATCAGTACATTTTGTTATATATTAGGCGTAATACACATACACACACACACACACACACAATAGGCATTTCACACTGAAGTGCTGACACTGAGAAAGTTCTTTTATCAGCTATAAATCCTCTTGTTACTTCTATCTCCATCTCTACTCCATCCCACCCAAAGGCAAGTTTCTTGCTTCCTTTCAATTATTATTATACATTTACTGTTTTTTTTTTTTAATTTTATTTATTTATCTTTTGGGGGGTGGGGTGGGGAAGGAGGGGAGCAGGCGGGCCATTTCTATTGGTCTTTCATTTCTCTATTTTCATCCGTCTTTGTTCTTTGGCTCCTGTGGGCCTCCCATTGCAGTGGCCTCTATTGTCGCAGAGCACCGGCTCTGGGTGCACGCGCTCCAGAGCTCCGGCTCGGTAACTGGACACATTTGTCCAGCCGCTCCGCAGCACGTGGGATCTTCTCAGGCCAGAGATCGAACCAGCGCCCCTTGCACTGCAAGGCGGTGTCCTTACCCACTGGACCACCAGGGGAAGCCCCATTTACTGTTTTCTTGACCATTCAATCTAATATCCTTTTTTTTTTTTTCTTTATCCTACCTGGGTTTATTAAATACCTTGAATTTGGTGATGGGTTCCGATGTACTTTCCCCTTGTTTCTCCCAGGTATGTTCTGACCTTCCCTCTGTTTCTTGCTTCCTCTTTATGTCTACCCTGATATGTATTTATTTGTTGGGACACGATCCTACAGTTCTTCCCTGGACAATTTTATGACTGGTATTGTTTCCCTATTCACTTCAGCCTCCTTTCCATACTAAAAATTTAAGAATTTGTACTGCTATTCAAACAAAAATTTTGATATCTGATATTGGTTTCAAACATAGAAGGAAAGCATCATACCTGTAGAATATATTGTGTGAGGTCAACTGCTTCTTTCTTCTCGTGAACAAGTAGAGTTTCTTTGTCTTCCACAGTAATAACATTAATTTCTCCACGACGTACCTCCCTCATGCCCAGAGGGCGTTTTCGAACACAAACTCTGATTTTCTCCATCTCAGTCCAAGGATTCTCTCTCTCTGAGGTGTTCTGTCTGATATATGTTTATAATGGGCTTTAATTTTTAGTAACAGGATAAAGCTACCTAAGAGGTCAAAGTATCAGTACATTTTGTTATATATTAGGCGTAATACACATACACACACACACACACACACAATAGGCATTTCACACTGAAGTGCTGACACTGAGAAAGTTCTTTTATCAGCTATAAATCCTCTTGTTACTTCTATCTCCATCTCTACTCCATCCCACCCAAAGGCAAGTTTCTTGCTTCCTTTCAATTATTATTATACATTTACTGTTTTTTTTTTTTAATTTTATTTATTTATCTTTTGGGGGGTGGGGTGGGGAAGGAGGGGAGCAGGCGGGCCATTTCTATTGGTCTTTCATTTCTCTATTTTCATCCGTCTTTGTTCTTTGGCTCCTGTGGGCCTCCCATTGCAGTGGCCTCTATTGTCGCAGAGCACCGGCTCTGGGTGCACGCGCTCCAGAGCTCCGGCTCGGTAACTGGACACATTTGTCCAGCCGCTCCGCAGCACGTGGGATCTTCTCAGGCCAGAGATCGAACCAGCGCCCCTTGCACTGCAAGGCGGTGTCCTTACCCACTGGACCACCAGGGGAAGCCCCATTTACTGTTTTCTTGACCATTCAATCTAATATCCTTTTTTTTTTTTTCTTTATCCTACCTGGGTTTATTAAATACCTTGAATTTGGTGATGGGTTCCGATGTACTTTCCCCTTGTTTCTCCCAGGTATGTTCTGACCTTCCCTCTGTTTCTTGCTTCCTCTTTATGTCTACCCTGATATGTATTTATTTGTTGGGACACGATCCTACAGTTCTTCCCTGGACAATTTTATGACTGGTATTGTCCACCACAAATTCCCCCTTCTATTCAGACCGGTTCATAGCTTCTCTGGCTGTTTTCAGTGAACTCATCAGCCTTAATATCCAGACTATTTGAGGCAATATTACTTGAGTTAAGAGTACAGAATTCATCAGGTTTACACTAGCTGAGCCTAATGGTGGCATATACAAATATATCTAAGCACTGATCACTTACCTATGCAGAAATGCCTCTTAAGCAAAGTAACAAGAAAATAGAATCCTTGAAAGTAGATGTTTTACCAAGACCAATGCCTCTGGCACATATTCTTAGAATGTCTTAGCAAGACAAATTATTCTTTTGCTTTACACTTTTAGAATGTGATTAATGGTCCCTAAACAGTCTTTTATAATAGATTTTACAAAGAATATTTCACTATATAATTGTTTCATATCACTTCCATTTTCTGAGACCTCCAACTGACTGGAAAATTATTTTTTTGCCAGGATCTAAATTAGTAAAAAGTAGGAAATAAAATCTCTAATATTATGCATAAAAAACCACTCAAAGTTTTTGAAGCTTTTTTTTTTTGGAACCAATGTACAGGAGACATCTAAAAAAAAGCACCATTTGCTTTGAAGTGTGGCAAAATCCTGATGGTCATTAAAAGTGAATGATGGGTATGTGGGGGTTCTCTGTCCTATTCTCTCCTTTTTCATTTTTTATTTTTTATAAGAACAAAACAAAACAAATTTCCTTTGTTTTTTTCTGGCCATGCTGTGTGGCTTGCAGGATCTTAGTTCTCTGACCAGGATTGATCCTGTGCCCCACAGTGAAAGCACTGAGTCCTAACCACTGAATCAGCAGGGAATTTCTCTGAAAAAAAACAACATTTTTTAATGCATCTTAAAAGGTTCTAGCTTTTCTTTTTAAGGCTCTAGTTCTAATGCCCAGTGTACTCTAAAAGAAATAAAGTATATCTGTCTGACTTCCTTAAAAAGAATTTGGTGATGGGTTCCGATGTACTTTCCCCTTGTTTCTCCCAGGTATGTTCTGACCTTCCCTCTGTTTCTTGCTTCCTCTTTATGTCTACCCTGATATGTATTTATTTGTTGGGACACGATCCTACAGTTCTTCCCTGGACAATTTTATGACTGGTATTGTCCACCACAAATTCCCCCTTCTATTCAGACCGGTTCATAGCTTCTCTGGCTGTTTTCAGTGAACTCATCAGCCTTAATATCCAGACTATTTGAGGCAATATTACTTGAGTTAAGAGTACAGAATTCATCAGGTTTACACTAGCTGAGCCTAATGGTGGCATATACAAATATATCTAAGCACTGATCACTTACCTATGCAGAAATGCCTCTTAAGCAAAGTAACAAGAAAATAGAATCCTTGAAAGTAGATGTTTTACCAAGACCAATGCCTCTGGCACATATTCTTAGAATGTCTTAGCAAGACAAATTATTCTTTTGCTTTACACTTTTAGAATGTGATTAATGGTCCCTAAACAGTCTTTTATAATAGATTTTACAAAGAATATTTCACTATATAATTGTTTCATATCACTTCCATTTTCTGAGACCTCCAACTGACTGGAAAATTATTTTTTTGCCAGGATCTAAATTAGTAAAAAGTAGGAAATAAAATCTCTAATATTATGCATAAAAAACCACTCAAAGTTTTTGAAGCTTTTTTTTTTTTGGAACCAATGTACAGGAGACATCTAAAAAAAAGCACCATTTGCTTTGAAGTGTGGCAAAATCCTGATGGTCATTAAAAGTGAATGATGGGTATGTGGGGGTTCTCTGTCCTATTCTCTCTTCTTTTGTATGTTTTATTTTTTATAAGAACAAAACAAAACAAATTTCCTTTGTTTTTTTCTGGCCATGCTGTGTGGCTTGCAGGATCTTAGTTCTCTGACCAGGATTGATCCTGTGCCCCACAGTGAAAGCACTGAGTCCTAACCACTGAATCAGCAGGGAATTTCTCTGAAAAAAAACAACATTTTTTAATGCATCTTAAAAGGTTCTAGCTTTTCTTTTTTAAGGCTCTAGTTCTAATGCCCAGTGTACTCTAAAAGAAATAAAGTATATCTGTCTGACATGCAAAGAATTAGATCTGTTCAAGATCTTAAACAAGTTAGCGCCACCGTCATCTAAATGCCTTAGACTTTTATTCAAATAGGAGTCTAGTAATTTATTTTGAACTTACCTAATTTGAGGTATTCAAAGAGAGTTCTCTTTGGATAGGAATGACTCACTAACAGGAAGCTTTAAGTTGATAAGGGAGTTTCTCAAGGTTCTGAAACTCTGGCTCTGATTTAGGATTTAGGGGAGGAGACACTATTGAGAATTACTGGGGAAAACGTACTTTCTTACCTCTATTTCTCTAATATTATAAGGAATGGGAAGAGTAAGATAAATGATGGCATAAATGGTGAGAAAGCTCAACTGGACAGCTCTCCTCCTGGGCTTTGCCATGTATAAACCCCCTGAGAGCACCTGTCTCACTCTATGGCTGTCTGCCCCTAAGAGTCTCAGAGTTTCCAGATATCCTAATTACCTTCCTATCTAGAATAGACAAGCAGAGGTGGTATTCTTTATATGCTAAATAAATAAAGCAACAACACTTAAACTAAAATGGCCATTTTATCTAAATAAATAATGCAAAGTCATATCTTCATTCTATTTACAAATAATTTCAATTTAGATCTTCAGATGTTGTTCAATAAAAGACTAACATTCAAAACAGTATTTGTTTCTTTCACTGCTGAGTTAATCAACAGGACAGCAACAATCATGGCATTGAGGATCATAGAACAATCTAATCCTTTCACAACTATAAGAAGAGTAATATAGGGGACTAATTTCCCGACATTGGTCAAAATCCTGATGGTCATTAAAAGTGAATGATGGGTATGTGGGGGTTCTCTGTCCTATTCTCTCTTCTTTTGTATGTTTTATTTTTTATAAGAACAAAACAAAACAAATTTCCTTTGTTTTTTTCTGGCCATGCTGTGTGGCTTGCAGGATCTTAGTTCTCTGACCAGGATTGATCCTGTGCCCCACAGTGAAAGCACTGAGTCCTAACCACTGAATCAGCAGGGAATTTCTCTGAAAAAAAACAACATTTTTTAATGCATCTTAAAAGGTTCTAGCTTTTCTTTTTTAAGGCTCTAGTTCTAATGCCCAGTGTACTCTAAAAGAAATAAAGTATATCTGTCTGACATGCAAAGAATTAGATCTGTTCAAGATCTTAAACAAGTTAGCGCCACCCGTCATCTAAATGCCTTAGACTTTTATTCAAATAGGAGTCTAGTAATTTATTTTGAACTTACCTAATTTGAGGTATTCAAAGAGAGTTCTCTTTGGATAGGAATGACTCACTAACAGGAAGCTTTAAGTTGATAAGGGAGTTTCTCAAGGTTCTGAAACTCTGGCTCTGATTTAGGATTTAGGGGAGGAGACACTATTGAGAATTACTGGGGAAAACGTACTTTCTTACCTCTATTTCTCTAATATTATAAGGAATGGGAAGAGTAAGATAAATGATGGCATAAATGGTGAGAAAGCTCAACTGGACAGCTCTCCTCCTGGGCTTTGCCATGTATAAACCCCCTGAGAGCACCTGTCTCACTCTATGGCTGTCTGCCCCTAAGAGTCTCAGAGTTTCCAGATATCCTAATTACCTTCCTATCTAGAATAGACAAGCAGAGGTGGTATTCTTTATATGCTAAATAAATAAAGCAACAACACTTAAACTAAAATGGCCATTTTATCTAAATAAATAATGCAAAGTCATATCTTCATTCTATTTACAAATAATTTCAATTTAGATCTTCAGATGTTGTTCAATAAAAGACTAACATTCAAAACAGTATTTGTTTCTTTCACTGCTGAGTTAATCAACAGGACAGCAACAATCATGGCATTGAGGATCATAGAACAATCTAATCCTTTCACAACTATAAGAAGAGTAATATATGTTCTGTGCTTTGCTAAACCAAAAATAAATTTTTTTCCCAGAAACATAATAGAATTCATTTACATATTTCAAATTACTAAAGGCATTTTCACCTTCATAATTGGGTCATCTTTTCTTTTTGAATAAAAGAACTGGTTGGTTATGAAATCCTCTGAAACCTCAGCCAATATAAGACCATATGGAAATACTTCAAGGTATAAATAATAGCTTTTTTTAAAAAAACAAACAAACGTGGCTTAAGAATGTATTGTTTCTCTACAACTTACCATCTATAGCTTTTAAAATAACTAAACAATACACACTATTTTTAAAAGAACATATTTTCTATTATAACAAGGCTAGTTATTAGAGATTACTTGATATTTCCTCTCTTAGACCTTATTTCAAATTCTAATTTAAAGCACTAGGTGAAAATAACTTACTGTCACTCTAGCTCCCAAACTCTATAAATGTTATCAAAAGTATCTTACTCCATGCAATGATCAAACTCATCTGCTCTTCTAGGGCTGGAACTGTAGAAAGCATTCAAAATCAGGACCGTATTTTAAATTTTGCAGGTAAATCAATGTCTCCAAAAATCTATTTAACTCAACTAGTTGAATTAAACAATGGTTTTTTAAAACTAAGCTTCACGTCCTAGGGGGTAAAGTGAATTTACCAGACTTAAAAAAAAAAATCCTATGGACTGTGTAAATTTTTTTTCCACTGCAGAGGCAAGTTAACTATTTTATCTTTATAGATGCACTAGATATTTCATGTTATGCTATAATAATAATAATAAAAAAATCAGATCTGCTACAGGAATAATAGCAGACCATGTTTGACGCACATGAGCAATACCATCTTCTTCCCATCTGGAAAGTCTAAATTCTTTACTAATTTCCCCCCATCAATGTACCTGCATTTTCAGCAAAGAAGCTGTTCACTATCACTTTCTGTAAATATGGAATAGTTGATCTCCTCTGGTCAAGGAGAAGCCTGTCCTTCCCTCAGGCTCCCTTCCCTCCAGAAAAAAAGAAAAGAAAATAAAAAAGATAAAAATAAGTTATTACCTGATATAGGAATGAGGAATTCCATAGTTATACCCTGAAACATGAGATACTCTTTGAATAATGGAACTATCACAATCCCCCTGTATTGGAGAAAAATGATTTGATGAAAAGAGTGAAGTGTTAGTTTCTTTTTGCATGTAGGACTCAGCAGCTGTGGCATTCAGAATTCTTGTTTTTGTACAGTAGTGGGAATCGTCTGGTAGCATGTGCTCCAGTACTTTCATGTAACTAGACTTCTGTTCACTTGCAGAAAAGCCTGATAAATTGCACAACTCAAGCTGATTGTTGCTGGTAGGTTTGTCTTTGTTGTCAGCAGGAGAATCAAAATGCAGTTGCCTGCGAGGGCCAGATCTGGATTTCTGAGGCTTGACGCACAGACTGCTTGTCTGAAGATGATACTCTGGGCTAGTGACGGCTTTATCTTCTTCCTGCATAATCTTAATGATTTTGATAAGTTGAAAGAGACGTCTGCGGTCATTCATGTCATGGACGCCCAATCTGGAGTAGTCCTTCATTGTAACGTTGGCTAATTCATCTATTTTCTGAAGGCCAAGGGCAGTAAAATGAGGATAATACTGTGCTAGTTCAGCTTCACAAAGACATTCATACAACCAGGATGTCATTTTTGTGAATGGGTTTCTATAAACTCTAAAGAGAAAAAATAAATCATTCACTTGCAGTATATATGACACAATCATTCATTTTTTAAAAAAGAAAACCACAAAAGAAACACGCAGTAAAATCCATTCTAATATACCAGGTTTTCAATAAATATATTCTTCCTCTAAAATGATTAAATACCATAACGTATAAAGATGCTTACAATGCATTTGTAGTACAGATGCAATTTGTCCTTCACTTAATAATAGCAGACCATTTTCACGCAATACCCTTTTGGAAAGTCTAAATTCTTTACTAATTTCCCCCCATCAATGTACCTGCATTTTCAGCAAAGAAGCTGTTCACTATCACTTTCTGTAAATATGGAATAGTTGATCTCCTCTGGTCAAGGAGAAGCCTGTCCTTCCCTCAGGCTCCCTTCCCTCCAGAAAAAAAGAAAAGAAAATAAAAAAGATAAAAATAAGTTATTACCTGATATAGGAATGAGGAATTCCATAGTTATACCCTGAAACATGAGATACTCTTTGAATAATGGAACTATCACAATCCCCCTGTATTGGAGAAAAATGATTTGATGAAAAGAGTGAAGTGTTAGTTTCTTTTTGCATGTAGGACTCAGCAGCTGTGGCATTCAGAATTCTTGTTTTTGTACAGTAGTGGGAATCGTCTGGTAGCATGTGCTCCAGTACTTTCATGTAACTAGACTTCTGTTCACTTGCAGAAAAGCCTGATAAATTGCACAACTCAAGCTGATTGTTGCTGGTAGGTTTGTCTTTGTTGTCAGCAGGAGAATCAAAATGCAGTTGCCTGCGAGGGCCAGATCTGGATTTCTGAGGCTTGACGCACAGACTGCTTGTCTGAAGATGATACTCTGGGCTAGTGACGGCTTTATCTTCTTCCTGCATAATCTTAATGATTTTGATAAGTTGAAAGAGACGTCTGCGGTCATTCATGTCATGGACGCCCAATCTGGAGTAGTCCTTCATTGTAACGTTGGCTAATTCATCTATTTTCTGAAGGCCAAGGGCAGTAAAATGAGGATAATACTGTGCTAGTTCAGCTTCACAAAGACATTCATACAACCAGGATGTCATTTTTGTGAATGGGTTTCTATAAACTCTAAAGAGAAAAAATAAATCATTCACTTGCAGTATATATGACACAATCATTCATTTTTTAAAAAAGAAAACCACAAAAGAAACACGCAGTAAAATCCATTCTAATATACCAGGTTTTCAATAAATATATTCTTCCTCTAAAATGATTAAATACCATAACGTATAAAGATGCTTACAATGCATTTGTAGTACAGATGCAATTTGTCCTTCACTTAATAAAAAATTTAAGTTATGTATACACATAAGTACACACACAACATACACATAATACAAATCACTTACTTATTTCTAAGGAGCTCCTTCCAACCTTGCATATCTACTTAACATATCCAACAAACTATGGAAACCTTGTTAGCAACTGCTGATTGTTACAGGACTAATTTTAGACACTCAAGTTAATGTCAAGGCATGTCACACAACTGTTTTCCATGACTAATGAACAAAGGCTAAGAACTCTTTCAAAATGGAAAGCTGAATTAAATAGTGAATCACAGAGGGTCATGAATATAATTCAGAGGAAATCACATTTGTGTATGCTGAATATGGACAGAAGTTGAATAAAGAGGTAATAACATTAATTTAGAATCTACTAATTTTCAGGATTTCAGATTATTCTAAAAGGTAGGTGTTCGTAAGTTGTCTACCTATATACAGAACATGAATAAAAGAATTTACCTAAGAAATTAATGCTATGGTCAAAATTTTAAATGGCTGTACATTAAAATGCTTAAAAAATTTTAACACCAAGCTATTTATTTAAATGCTAACAAACGATGTGGTAGTAACACATAATCCTGGTCTCTTCTTTTTCTCAGCTGTTGGTAAAAACCTCTCAGACAACCACTTTACCTTCCTGCATTTCTTCCTCTTGGGGATGTTTTCGGTCACTGCCTCCTGTACATTGTTACGAACTTCTGTCCATAGTTTTTCAGGCAGTCTGTCTACCAGATCTAATCCCTTAACTCTACTTGTCACTTCCACCGTATAATTGTAAGGGATTTGATTTGGGTCACACCTGAATTGCCAAATGATTTTCCCTACTTTCTTCAAGTTAAGTCTGATTTTTGCAATAAAGAGTTCATGATCTGAGCCACAGTAACTTCCAGGTCTTATTCTTGCTGACTGTACAGAATTTTTCTTGACAAAACTGTTAGCCTTTGCCCTGCTTCATTTTGTACTCCAAGGCCAAACTTGCCTGTTCCTCCTGATATCTCCTGACTTCCTACTTTTGCATTCCAGTCTTCTATGATGAAAAGGACATCTTTTTTGTTATTATTGCTAGTTCTAGAAGGTCTGTAGGTCTTCATAGAATTGTTCAACTTCAGCTTCTTCAGCATTGGTAGTTGGGGCACAGACTTGGGATTACTGTACTACTGTAGGTTTCCAAGGTTTGCTTTGGAAACAAACTGAGATCATTCTGTATTTTTTGAGATTCACCGAAGTACTGCATTTCATACTCTTTTGTTGACTATGAGGGCTACTCCATTTCTTCTAAGGGATTCTTGCCCACAGTAGTAGACATAATGGTCATCTGAATTAAATTTGCCCATTCTCATCCATTTTAGTTCAGTGATTCCTAAACATGTCAATGTTCAATCTTGCTATTTCCTGCTTGACCATGTCCAGACCTTGATTCATGGACCTAACATTCCAAGTTCCTATACAGTATTCTTCTTTATAACGTCAGACTTTACTTTCACCACCATACAAGTGAGTGGCATTTCCACTGGGCCCAGCTGCCTCATTCTTTCTGGAGCTATTAGTAACTGCCCTCCATTCTTCCCCAGCAGCATACTGGACACCTTCCAACTGAGGGGTCATCTTCCAGTGTCATGTCTTTTTGCCTTTTCATACTGTTCATGGGATTCTCACAGCAAGAATACTGGATTGGGTTGCCATTTTCTCCTCCAATGGACATCCTATGACCCTTCCATCTTGGGTGGCCCTGTATGGCATGGGTCATAGCTTCACTGAGTTATGCAAGCTGTAATCCATGTGATTCACTTTGCTGTATGTCAAAAACTAATATAACATTGTAAATCAACTGTACTTCAATAAAAAAGTTATAAATAGATATGCTGCTTTGTATCACCTTTCATTTCATTTCGCACACAAAAAAATCCAGCCCTTTTCTTCTGGGAAAATCATAATCACTCCAGGAACTTTAAGAAATATAGATAACTGAGCCCCATCGCAGATCCACAAGAAAACAAAAAAGCCAGGGACTTCCTTGGTGGTCTAGTTGTTAAGAATCTGTCTCCCAATGCAGGAGACATGGTTTGATCCCTGGTTCAGGAAGATTCCACATGCGGCCGAACAACTGACTGACTGCACCACAACTACTGAGCTAGTGTTCTGGAGCCCGAGCGCTGCAGCTACTGAAGCTGGTATGATCTAGAGACTCTGCTCTGCAACAAGAGAAGCCACTGCAATGAGAAGCCCATGCACCACAACTAGAGTAGCTTCCAATCATCACAACAAGACAAAGTCCATACACAACAATGAAGACTCAGTGCAATCAAAATAAATAAATAAAATTAAAAAGTACTCTATACATGTATCCATCATGTAGTACACAGATTCTGTAATGTGGTCATTAAGTGCCTGGCAAATAGCAGGCACAGGAATCTACCTATAGCATTTTTTTCCCTCATCCCCATCATGCCTCTTTTATTTATATTTATTGTCATCCATCTTTTTATTCATTGGCCTGTGTGGGCCTCCTCTGCAGTGGCCTCCCTCACTGCAGAGCACCAACTCTGGGTGCATGTGCTCCAGAGCGCTGGCTTGTAATTGGACACACTGGTTCAGCCGCTCCGCAGCACATGGAATCTTCCCATGTCAGGGATCGAACCAGTGCCTCCTGCACTGCAAGGCAGACTCTTTACCCACTGGACCACCAGGAAGCTCTACCTATAGCATTTTAAAATATTTTTCTTACGAAAAATTTCAAATATCCCAAAGTAGAATTGTTACCATAAACTCTCATATTACTTACCCATAGATTCTTCAGTTATCAAAATTTCTCACGTTTTCTTCTCCTTTATTTCCCTTGCTGAAATACTTTAAAAATAAATCCTATGTATGTCATTTCACTTCTAAACATTTTAAATACAGATTTTCTTATGTAACCCTAATGCCATTATTACACCTAATAAATTAAAAATAATTCTTTGGTATCATATACTCAATCCAGAATTTAATTTCCCCAAATATCAAGTCTTTTCTCTTACAGGGCAGTACCCCCATTCTTTCTTTTTTCTTTGTATTCCACTGATTGGATGCAGAAATCAAGTATGTCCCAAGTATGGGATATACTACACTAAAAGAATTCCTCATTGTTCATCTGAAATTTACATTTAATTTAATGTCCTATTTTATGTTGGCTTCATCTGGCAACCCTATATCTGAATCAACTTCTATATTTTGGGCAAAAATATCTCAGAGGTGTTACCATGTGCTTCACAGTACATCATAGTAGAACACATACAACTACCTGCAAACTGGAGACTGATTTCCTTCACTGAAAAGTTCTTTTATTAACCAATTAATCCAATGGTTTCATTCACTGATGACTGCTACCTGCCTCAATCATTTCATTGAGGCTGCAAAATGGTGATTTTTGAATTTATCATTCTTTGTGGAATTTTCCTATAAAAAACGCTTTCTGTCAACTAGGGATATTCGATTATCCAAAGTAGAGTTTGTGCATGAAGGCAGGCATAGGAGTATTCTTTCTTTTTAACTGCCAATTTTCAGAGTTAAGTAGTGCCCTAGTTATTTTGGATGGTGTCCAATGAGTTCTTTGGGGGTCTGCTTCTCTAGGGGGAAATTCATAATTTCTCATGGGTTTTTATATATTTCATGTGCTTCAATCAATTGCCTTAGTCTTTGAAAGCTTCCTCTTGTATATTTCCTGCCCAAAACCTAAAATCAGGTTTCTTCCAAGAAATACCTATTTCCTTTGGAAAGTAGCTGCTCTTTGTGCCCCATGCAGCTAAAGGTTACCTATTCCTGGCAGGTCTTAAGCAGAGAGGGCCCTGGGCATTAACGAAAGAGGGGAAAGAATGAGCACAACCACACAGGCCCTGCTCTTCCCTTTGGAGATCAGGAAGATCTATACAGCCACAAGTAGCTAATCCAGAATAGTCACTGCTTACTTCACATCTGAATTACTAAATATTCTCTCTAGGTCAATCTCTGACTTTAGCGTCAACTCCAGACAACTATTTGTGGTTTCTGGAAGGCTTTATTAAGAAGGACATTGAGGGCTTCCCTGGTGGTCCAGTGGGTAAAGAGTCTGCCTTGCAGTGCAAGGGGCACCAGTTCGATCCCTGGCCCAGGAAGATCCCGCATGCCACAGAGCAACTGGACCAGTGTGTTCAATTACTAAGCAAGCGCTCTGGAGCGCATGCACCTAGAGCCAGTGTTCTGTGGTGAGAGAGGCCACTGTAATGGGAGTCCCACACAGGCCAAAGAATAAAGATCGAATATAAATAAATAAATAGAGGTCAAAAAAAAAAAAAAAAGGGACATTGAGGCATTTACAGTCATTAATAGTAGACAGGATGAGACTTTGGGGGCTGGGAAGGGCAAGCCACTTCCATTCTATTTCTTGCAGCCCTCCTTACATACTGAAGTTAAAAATGTACCACTGACACCTCTGTTGCACTGTGATGATAAGGATGTCAATGGAGTTCCTCAACATAACAGTGACAGGATATAATAACCACTAACAAGTGGAATGACCAGACAATGGAATATAGATACAAATTTTTAGTAAATTAAATACTTCAAATACTTTAAGAAATCAAATACCCCTATTATTACTAGCTTGTAAAGATTCAGTTAAAAATAGCAAACTGATAAAAGATGAGTTAGAGGTCAAGGTGGATGGCTGTTGATTTTGTTTAGTGTTTGAACTTTTCTATTACATTAGCTGTAACTTTACCAGGTTGCTTTTCTCCTCTGCTGTACCCACAGTAAAAAATCCAAATCTTTTTCAATTCTTTCTCTCTCTTTTTTTTTGGCTGAACCACTAGGCATGCAGGGTCTTAGTTCACCTATCAGGGATAGAACGTATGTCCCCTGCAGTGGAAGTGTGGAGTCCTAACCACTGGACTGCTGGGGAATTCCCTCAATTCTTTCTTATTAAGCTCTGAAACAGCTCCGAAATCTCCTTTTGGTTGTGAGTTAATGATAGGGTACAATTCCATGAGTTCTAAAAATTGTATACACCTGTAAAACCACCACCGCAATTAAAATATGGAACATTTCTATCACCTTCAAAAAATTCCTCATGCTTCTCTGCATTCCATCCTTCCCTCTGCCCTTGGCCCTAGTCAGCCACTGATCTGTATGGTATTTCTGTCATTACATATAAGTGTGCTTTTCTGAAAGTTTACGTGAGTGGAATTACACAATATATTTTCTTTTGTAGCTGTGCTAACAGCTACAAGGTTAGCTGTATGCTAACCTTTTACTCGGCATAATGATTATGAGATTCATCCATAATGTATATATCATACCCTCATTTTACTCAGGAGGAAAAAAGACTAGGATGAATCAGTGAGCTGCCCAAGTTAACACAGCTCTGGAGAGACAATTCTTAGATTCAAATTCAGGTTTTCTTGTGGCTAGTCCTATGTTCTCTGCACTAATCCATGCTGAAAAGACAGCTCACTGCCAGTCCCCGAAGAGGCCCACTATGCATCCTGCTCAGCAGAGTGGCTGCCTCCTGCAGTTCTGTGCTGCAGCATGGAATCTCTCACAGCTGCCGTCACCAGGAAAATGCCCTGCAAATCAACAAAAGCCAACGGAGGTCAGAGGGCAGGTGTTCATATGAGGGCCCACTCACGTTCAATGCCACAGATACGCAGAGTGCTCCTCTGGACAAACCCAGAGAATGCTAGGTCTCAGCTGTTGGGGTAACAATCAGAAATCGTGTCTTGGAAGAAATCCAGTTGGCAGAAATTCAAACTTTTATCTGGTGGCAGAGAAAACAAACTGGAAGAGTAATTTATGCAACTTTATACACAATTAAGGAAGCTGATTCACATTCCAGGATGTGGGTAAGATCCAACTGCTTAACATGTCCCCTCAAAGTTTTCATTCATCTATCTAAACAATGTAACTCTACCCATCTATACTGCCTGAAACTGAACTTGGAATCAGATTACTCTTGGTCATTTAGCTGTGTAACCTTGGGCAAAGTCACTTAGCTTCTCTGAGTTTCACTTCCCTCTCTCAAAGGATGTGGTAAGATATTTATATAAAACTAACTTGAAAATTGTAAAGTATGCCATAAGAATGGAACCATGCCCTTATTCAGCACTGGGTCACTGTGTCTGGCATGTAAGAAGGGTTGACTTACTACAAATAGACACATCATATTGAAGATTGTTAACACTATTAAATCCTGCTTATCAGCCACTGATCTGTATGGTATTTCTGTCATTACATATAAGTGTGCTTTTCTGAAAGTTTACGTGAGTGGAATTACACAATATATTTTCTTTTGTAGCTGTGCTAACAGCTACAAGGTTAGCTGTATGCTAACCTTTTACTCGGCATAATGATTATGAGATTCATCCATAATGTATATATCATACCCTCATTTTACTCAGGAGGAAAAAAGACTAGGATGAATCAGTGAGCTGCCCAAGTTAACACAGCTCTGGAGAGACAATTCTTAGATTCAAATTCAGGTTTTCTTGTGGCTAGTCCTATGTTCTCTGCACTAATCCATGCTGAAAAGACAGCTCACTGCCAGTCCCCGAAGAGGCCCACTATGCATCCTGCTCAGCAGAGTGGCTGCCTCCTGCAGTTCTGTGCTGCAGCATGGAATCTCTCACAGCTGCCGTCACCAGGAAAATGCCCTGCAAATCAACAAAAGCCAACGGAGGTCAGAGGGCAGGTGTTCATATGAGGGCCCACTCACGTTCAATGCCACAGATACGCAGAGTGCTCCTCTGGACAAACCCAGAGAATGCTAGGTCTCAGCTGTTGGGGTAACAATCAGAAATCGTGTCTTGGAAGAAATCCAGTTGGCAGAAATTCAAACTTTTATCTGGTGGCAGAGAAAACAAACTGGAAGAGTAATTTATGCAACTTTATACACAATTAAGGAAGCTGATTCACATTCCAGGATGTGGGTAAGATCCAACTGCTTAACATGTCCCCTCAAAGTTTTCATTCATCTATCTAAACAATGTAACTCTACCCATCTATACTGCCTGAAACTGAACTTGGAATCAGATTACTCTTGGTCATTTAGCTGTGTAACCTTGGGCAAAGTCACTTAGCTTCTCTGAGTTTCACTTCCCTCTCTCAAAGGATGTGGTAAGATATTTATATAAAACTAACTTGAAAATTGTAAAGTATGCCATAAGAATGGAACCATGCCCTTATTCAGCACTGGGTCACTGTGTCTGGCATGTAAGAAGGGTTGACTTACTACAAATAGATACATCATATTGAAGATTGTTAACACTATTAAAAGATGGTTTCTACTATTTGATTAATAAAAGTTGAATATAGAACAGAATCATAATGTAAGAGATTAGAGATACTAAAGTAGTATACTTTATACTTGCAAAATACACTAATTAATAATAGAATTATAGGTAGGTTTCTACTAACATAATACTACTGCATCGATGAAAACCATACAAATGCTTTTTTCTCCTTCATTGGCAGGTGGATTCTTTACCACTGAGTCATCAGGGAAGACCAAATGCCTAGTGACTATATACTATGTGGAGACACTGGATGATGCTACATATCAAAATACTGAGGTATATAATTTATGCATAACAAACGAGACCAATTTTAAATGTACAGTTTGATAGTTTATGACAAATATATACCCATGTAACCACTATATCGACTGAAATATAAATACAACCAAAACGGTCTCATCAGAGAGCTTCCAGGGCCCCTTGACAGTCAAGTCTCTCCTCCACCTCTGATCCCAGGTAATCTTTGACTTGCTTTCTGTCACTGTAGGTGAGTTGTATTTTCTGAAATTTGTCATAAAATAAAATCATACAGTGTCACTGTTAGTTTAAATCTACTTAACATGTGAAAATTCTGTGATTTTCCTTACTTAAGTCATTGGGGAAAAGTTAAAATAATCAAATTATTTTTCACTGACCGAAATAACATCTGCTAATGAGGAAAAATTTTCTTACATCAGTCTAATTTAACAGAAAAATGAGTACTAAAACAAACTTGAAGAAAATATCATGATCTACTGTCTCTCTCTCTCTTTTTTTTATGTGTTTTTTTTTGGGGGGGTGAGTTGGGGAGGCAGGGGGGTGGGCTACTTCTATTGGTCTTTCATTTATCTATTTTCATCCATCTTTGTTCTTTGGCCCATGTGGGCCTCCCATCGCCGTGGCCTCTGTTGCCGCAGAGCACTGGCTCTGGGCGCAGGCGTTCCAGAGCTCCAGCTTGGTAAATGGACACATTGGTCCAGCCGCTCCGCGGCACGTGGGATCTTCCCAGGTCAGGGATCGAACTGGCGCCCCTTGCACTGCAAGGCGGTGTCCTTACCCACTGGACCACCAGGGAAGCCCGATCTACTGTCTCTTGATTGTATAAATGTCAATTAAAAAAAAATATTTATTTGGCTGCACCAGTTCTTAGTTGCAGCACACAGGATCTTCGTTGAAGCATGTGGTATCTAGTTTCCTGACCAGGGATCGAACCTAGGCTCTCTGCATTGGAAGCCCAGAGTCTTAAGTCACTGGACCACCAAGTAAGTCCTTTAAGATTATTCAGTATTTCCAATAAAAGTTTCTGCTCACTGCAAAAGTAGACAACCTAAATCTAAGGCCAATCAGAAAACTGAGGACAATTGAAGAAAAGTGCTCAATTCTAAAGCATCAAAGTTATTTTTAGTTTCTCAAATTCATGTGACATTCCAAATACTTTAATTACCAAAGAAGGGAAAAAAGGATCAATAAACCCCTACAGTTTGAAGTTGACAAATATATACCCATGTAACCACTATATCGACTGAAATATAAATACAACCAAAACGGTCTCATCAGAGAGCTTCCAGGGCCCCTTGACAGTCAAGTCTCTCCTCCACCTCTGATCCCAGGTAATCTTTGACTTGCTTTCTGTCACTGTAGGTGAGTTGTATTTTCTGAAATTTGTCATAAAATAAAATCATACAGTGTCACTGTTAGTTTAAATCTACTTAACATGTGAAAATTCTGTGATTTTCCTTACTTAAGTCATTGGGGAAAAGTTAAAATAATCAAATTATTTTTCACTGACCGAAATAACATCTGCTAATGAGGAAAAATTTTCTTACATCAGTCTAATTTAACAGAAAAATGAGTACTAAAACAAACTTGAAGAAAATATCATGATCTACTGTCTCTCTCTCTCTTTTTTTTATGTGTTTTTTTGGGGGGGGGTGAGTTGGGGAGGCAGGGGGGTGGGCTACTTCTATTGGTCTTTCATTTATCTATTTTCATCCATCTTTGTTCTTTGGCCCATGTGGGCCTCCCATCGCCGTGGCCTCTGTTGCCGCAGAGCACTGGCTCTGGGCGCAGGCGTTCCAGAGCTCCAGCTTGGTAATTGGACACATTGGTCCAGCCGCTCCGCGGCACGTGGGATCTTCCCAGGTCAGGGATCGAACTGGCGCCCCTTGCACTGCAAGGCGGTGTCCTTACCCACTGGACCACCAGGGAAGCCCGATCTACTGTCTCTTGATTGTATAAATGTCAATTTAAAAATATTTATTTGGCTGCACCAGTTCTTAGTTGCAGCACACAGGATCTTCGTTGAAGCATGTGGTATCTAGTTTCCTGACCAGGGATCGAACCTAGGCTCTCTGCATTGGAAGCCCAGAGTCTTAAGTCACTGGACCACCAAGTAAGTCCTTTAAGATTATTCAGTATTTCCAATAAAAGTTTCTGCTCACTGCAAAAGTAGACAACCTAAATCTAAGGCCAATCAGAAAACTGAGGACAATTGAAGAAAAGTGCTCAATTCTAAAGCATCAAAGTTATTTTTAGTTTCTCAAATTCATGTGACATTCCAAATACTTTAATTACCAAAGAAGGGAAAAAAGGATCAATAAACCCCCTAGAACACTGTTAAACTCTAATAACCTTATTGCAATATAATTCACATAGTATAAAGCTAAACCATTTAAAGTGTACAACTCAACAGTTTTTAGTATGCTCCAAGAGTAGTGCAACCATCACCACAATTCAATTTTAGAATATTTTTTATCACTCCAAAAAGAAACCTTGTACCATTAAATTTTAGATGTTACACTAGCATCTAAAAGACAAAAGCATTTCCCCTGAAATAGTCACTTCTATAATTATCAAAAACAAAATTAACCATGGAAGAAATTGAGAAAATGTATTGAAAGTTTGTGTGGAAATATGAGCTGTGGTCAAGAGCTGTTAAGAATGCGCAGGCTGGACTTCCCTGGTAGTCCAGTGGTTAAGAATCCGCCTGCCAGGGCTTCCTTGGTAGCTCAGTGGTAAAGAGTTTGCCTGCCAATAGATGCTGATTTGATCCCTGATCAGGGAAGATTCCACATGCTGTGAAGAAACTAAGTCCGTGAGTCACAACTATGGAGCCCATGTGCTGCAACTACTGAAGCCCAGGTGCCCTAGAGCCTGAGTTCCACAACAAGAGAAGTGACTGCAACAAGAAGCCTGCTCACCTCAACTAGAGAGTAGCCCCCACTCTCTGGAACTAGAAGAGAGACTGTGGCAGCTGTGAAAAACCAGAATAGCCAAAAATAAATAAATAAATTTTAAAAATTAAAAAAAAAAAAAAAGAATCTGCCTGCCAATGCAGGGGACACGGGTTTGATCCCTTGTCTGGGAATATCCCACATGCCACAGAGCACCTAAGTCTTTGCTCCACAACTAATGAGTCCCAGTGCTTAGAGCCCATGCTCCACAAACAAAGGCACCACAATGAGAGCCCACGCACCACAATGAAGACTACCCTCCATCGCTGTAACTAAAGAAAAGCCTTCACACAGCAACAAAGACCCAGTACAGCCATAAGTAACAACAACAACAAAAAGCACAAGTTCAGTCATTTTTTAGATTCTTCTAGCACAGAATGAAAACCTCAAGAGATCTGGTGGAATAAATTAGAAGGGCATACCAAACGTGTTCCAGGTGGGTGTTGATAGCCCTAGTTTTTTTTTTTTTAAAGATTTATTTATTTATTATTTTTATTTTTGGGCGGGGGTCGGGTTGGGGAGGGAGGGGAGCGGGCAGGCCACTTCTATTGGTCTTTCATTTCTCTATTTTCATCCATCTTTGTTCTTTGGCCCATGTGGGCCTCCCATCGCAGTGGCCTCTGTTGTCGCAGAGCACCAGCACTGAGCACATGCGCTCCAGAGCTCCTGCTCGGTAGTTGGACACATCAGTCCAGCCGCTCCGCGGCATGTGGGATCTTCCCAGGCCAGGGATCGAACTGGCGCCCCTTGCACTGCAAGGCGGTGTCCCTACCCACTGGACCACCAGGGGAAGCCCAGCCCTAGTTTTTAAAGAAGTAATTCAATAAAAGCCTCATCATGTATAAACTGAAGCTAGTTTCATTTTATTAAGAATATTAGGAACTCTACCCTCACTTGGTCTAAATAAAATAAACTGGCCTGTTTAAACAAGAAAGTCTGACTCATTTTTCCATGGATTTCATAATATCAAGTAATCTTTGTTATTTTTAATAATGTTTAATTACATAATTCTTCTTTAAAGGGGTATTTATTTTTGTTACAAAGAATACAATGAAGAGGAAAGTAAAATGTGTCTCTGGGTAACTTTTACAGCAGAAATAAACAAAAGTTGAAAACATTTGTGTGTCCCAGCCTTTTTTTTTTTTTGATTGGGGGCGAGTTGGGGAGGGAGTGGGGAAGGCGGGCCGCTTCTATCTACTGGTCTTTCATTTATCTATTTTCATCCATCTTTGCTTCCTGGCCCGTGTGGGCCTCCCGTCGCGGTGGACTCTGTTGTTGCAGAGCACGGGCTCTGGGCGTATGCGCTCCAGAGCTCCGGCTCGGTAATTGGACACATCGGTCCAGTCGCTCCGCGGCACGTGGGATCTTCCCAGGCCAGGGATCGAACCAGCGCCCCTTGCACTGCAAGGCGGTGTCCCTACCCACTGGACCACCAGGGGAAGCCCAGCCCTAGTTTTTAAAGAAGTAATTCAATAAAAGCCTCATCATGTATAAACTGAAGCTAGTTTCATTTTATTAAGAATATTAGGAACTCTACCCTCACTTGGTCTAAATAAAATAAACTGGCCTGTTTAAACAAGAAAGTCTGACTCATTTTTCCATGGATTTCATAATATCAAGTAATCTTTGTTATTTTTAATAATGTTTAATTACATAATTCTTCTTTAAAGGGGTATTTATTTTTGTTACAAAGAATACAATGAAGAGGAAAGTAAAATGTGTCTCTGGGTAACTTTTACAGCAGAAATAAACAAAAGTTGAAAACATTTGTGTGTCCCAGCCTTTTTTTTTTTTTTGATTGGGGGCGAGTTGGGGAGGGAGTGGGGAAGGCGGGCCGCTTCTATCTACTGGTCTTTCATTTATCTATTTTCATCCATCTTTGCTTCCTGGCCCGTGTGGGCCTCCCGTCGCGGTGGACTCTGTTGTTGCAGAGCACGGGCTCTGGGCGTATGCGCTCCAGAGCTCCGGCTCGGTAATTGGACACATCGGTCCAGTCGCTCCGCGGCACGTGGGATCTTCCCAGGCCAGGGATCGAACCAGTGCCCCTTGCACCGCAAGGCGATGTCCTTACCCACTGGACCACCAGGGGAAGCCCTGTCCCAGCCTTTTTAAAAGTAAAATATTCAAAGTTATTCCAGAAATAATGCATGTTCTCAAGTTTAAAAAAATCCTTTCCAGGGTACTTCCCTGGTGGTCTAGTGGCTAAGACTGTGCACTCCCAATGCAGGGGGACTGGGTTTGATCCCTGGTCAGGGAACTAGATCCCACATACAACTAAAGAGCCAACATACTTAAAATGTTGCAACTAAGATCCAGTGTGACCAAACAAAGTAATTAAATAAAAGATAATACATATTAAAATAAATCCTCTCCATTCAACAATAAAATTTCAAATTATTTATGCTGAGCAACCCCAGAACCAACTAAAAGTTCACAAATGCAAGAAATTACCAGATCATTTATGAGGTAATTTAAAAAAAGACACAGTAAACAAAACTTAAACGTAATTAGATCAAACTGACAAATACAACTTACAAAGTTCTTTAAAAGGCCATTAAATTTTAAAACATTCTGCATGGAAAAGCTTTTTAAAAGGCACTTTTAGAAAGTTATTTATACTGTAATGGCAAAAGGGTAATAGTTATTTCTAAATATGATTCTATGACATTAGAGGAAATGCTCTTAATGAAATGGCAGAGAACATATGGTTCTCCAGAAACAGAAAATAAGGGGATGAGGCAGGTTTTCTTCACTAAGGGGAAAAAGGTGTGGAAGAGAAAACAACAAATTAGAGAAGGCAGAGTTATGGAGAACATTCAGAATAAAGGACCATGGGGCTAAATAACACTGAAAAACAGTGTGGCATTACCTTACAAAGTTGAGTGTGCGTAGCCTACATAGCATCTCAACTCTTTGGTATATACCTCAGAAAAACCTCTGTACGTGTGCTTCAGGAGGCACATACAAAAAATGTCAGAGCAGACTGTGTTCACGAGAGTCAAAACACGCCCACTGGCAGAAGGATAAATAAACATGGGTATATTCATACAAGGTGGACTCGGGCAGGCCCTACCCGGGGATTGGACACATCGGTCCAGTCGCTCCGCACGTGGGATCTTCTCAGGCCAGGGATCGAACCCCTTGCACCGCAAGGCGATGTCCTTACCCACTGGACCACCAGGGGAAGCCCTGTCCCAGCCTTTTTAAAAGTAAAATATTCAAAGTTATTCCAGAAATAATGCATGTTCTCAAGTTTAAAAAAATCCTTTCCAGGGTACTTCCCTGGTGGTCTAGTGGCTAAGACTGTGCACTCCCAATGCAGGGGGACTGGGTTTGATCCCTGGTCAGGGAACTAGATCCCACATACAACTAAAGAGCCAACATACTTAAAATGTTGCAACTAAGATCCAGTGTGACCAAACAAAGTAATTAAATAAAAGATAATACATATTAAAATAAATCCTCTCCATTCAACAATAAAATTTCAAATTATTTATGCTGAGCAACCCCAGAACCAACTAAAAGTTCACAAATGCAAGAAATTACCAGATCATTTATGAGGTAATTTAAAAAAAGACACAGTAAACAAAACTTAAACGTAATTAGATCAAACTGACAAATACAACTTACAAAGTTCTTTAAAAGGCCATTAAATTTTAAAACATTCTGCATGGAAAAGCTTTTTAAAAGGCACTTTTAGAAAGTTATTTATACTGTAATGGCAAAAGGGTAATAGTTATTTCTAAATATGATTCTATGACATTAGAGGAAATGCTCTTAATGAAATGGCAGAGAACATATGGTTCTCCAGAAACAGAAAATAAGGGGATGAGGCAGGTTTTCTTCACTAAGGGGAAAAAGGTGTGGAAGAGAAAACAACAAATTAGAGAAGGCAGAGTTATGGAGAACATTCAGAATAAAGGACCATGGGGCTAAATAACACTGAAAAACAGTGTGGCATTACCTTACAAAGTTGAGTGTGCGTAGCCTACATAGCATCTCAACTCTTTGGTATATACCTCAGAAAAACCTCTGTACGTGTGCTTCAGGAGGCACATACAAAAAATGTCAGAGCAGACTGTGTTCACGAGAGTCAAAACACGCCCACTGGCAGAAGGATAAATAAACATGGGTATATTCATACAGTGGAACACTATACAATAGTGGTAAGAGAACAAACTATCTGACGCTAAACAACTTATCAAGTCTCAGAAACATCATGAAGTAAAAAACAAATCCCAGGAAACAATGTTCCTTTTCATAAGGCTTCAAAAGCAAGCAAATCCACTGTAGAATTTAGGCATCTAAACATAGAATGTAGGATGATAATGTAGGTTATTTCTGATGGAAGAACAAGAAAATGGTGACCGGGAAGAGAACACACGGATATTATCTGCTAGGTCCTGGGTATGTATTCATTTTGTATTATTATGCTTTATAACTTACTTATATGCTTTACACATACCTTTTGGAATGTATCACATAATATTTACATGAGATAAAGTTAAAAAAATAAAAAAGAATCCTAAGCTAGCCTGGTCAACAGGGATCATCTAGTCTGCGGTGATCTAGTCTATAATTTAGGCCCATGAATGATTCTCTCATACCTTGTAGATTGGCTTCATAATGCTTAATTTTTAAAAATTAATGGTAATATTTAAAAAGCAGGAACAATTAAAACGGAGTCATGGGTCTTCCCTGGCGGTCCAGTGGATGAAGAGACCGCCTCGCAGTGCAAGGGGCGCGTTTGATCCAGGGGAAGATCCCACGTGCAGCGGAGCGGCTGGGCGGATGTGTTCAATTACGAGCCAGCCCTCTGGAGCACATGCGCCCAGAGCCAGTGCTCTGCGACAACAGACGCCACCGCGATGGGAGGCCCGCAGGAGCCAAAGAACAAAGACGGATGAAAATAGAGAAATGGAAGACCAATAGAAGTGGCCCGCCCGCTCCCCTCCCCCCCCAACCCGACCCCCGCCCAAAATAAGTATATAAATAAATCTTAAAAAAAAAAAAAAAAAAACACTAAAATGGAGTCATGGCTGCAGTCTTTAGAAGCGCATATACCATCCTATATACCATGGCCCCCTCCCTGCTCCCAGTTCCTTTATACCCACCACTTTATTCATTTACATGAACTGGTTAGCTCTGTGTACATCAGAGTTTGAGAATCAGGATCTGATCTAAAACCTTCATTTTATGTGGTATCTGAGGCTCTGAATGATTAAGTGACTTGCCTAAGGTTGCACAGCTTTGACAGGCTAAACATCAGTGACCTTTTCAAACACTTTACTATTTTCTATTTGTTCAGTTACATATGCCTTTTTTTTGGCCACTTCCATTTATCTTTCATTTATTTATCTTTGGTTCTTTGGCCTGTGTGGGCCTCCCATCGCAGCGGCCTCCCTTCCGCGCAGAGCACCGGCTCTGAGCGCATGCGCTCCAGAGCTCCGGCTCGGTAGTTGGACACATTGGTCCAGCTGCTCCACGGCATGCGGGATCTTCCCAGGCCAGGGATGGAACCGGCGTCTCTTGCACTGCAAGGCGGTGTCCTTACCCACTGGACCACCAGGGAAGCCCATATACGTCTTAAATGAATATACTGTTCCTGTCCTGAAAGTAAGGTAGTACACAGGAAGGTCAGTAGGCATTAGAACACACTAAATGCTCTCATTAATATAAGAGATGGTATGAAACACATAAGGACTAAAATAGCTTCTGACTGCCAAGAAATATTTCTACACATGAGTTCCCATCAATTGTGACAGTAGCCACTTAAAAAATACATACATACATAACAATTGTATTGAGATACAATTCATATATCATACAACTCACCTATTGAAAGTAATTTCAATGGCTTTTAGTATGTGCCTTTTTAATATGTGTCATACTAAACTCCCAACCCATCCAGCCCTAGGCAATAATGATCCCTTTAAAAAACAAAGTCACACATACTATACAAAGCCAACATTCTCAATGAAATTGCATTAAGACATTTGTGTGCCCTACATTAGGCATAAGATCCCTAATTAAGAACATAAGAATTCAATATTCACAGTGGGAGGTTAAAAGGTGGACGAGACACTTTTCCTACAACGAGGGAATTAAGTTATTTGAAACTCTAGACATTGTTCTATCTATAGACCATGGTCTTAAGCAGGTCTTGGACACCTGCTTAAAACAACAGCTGCAAAGGAATGAGACTACATGATTCCTAATGTAATTCTCAAGGCTAGACGTGACTTTGGGGATACAAACCACATTGAGTTATACCCAGAAGTATTTTTGAAAAATTTTATTAATGAAATTAAGTTATTATGTGGTATCTGAGGCTCTGAATGATTAAGTGACTTGCCTAAGGTTGCACAGCTTTGACAGGCTAAACATCAGTGACCTTTTCAAACACTTTACTATTTTCTATTTGTTCAGTTACATATGCCTTTTTTTTGGCCACTTCCATTTATCTTTCATTTATTTATCTTTGGTTCTTTGGCCTGTGTGGGCCTCCCATCGCAGCGGCCTCCCTTCCGCGCAGAGCACCGGCTCTGAGCGCATGCGCTCCAGAGCTCCGGCTCGGTAGTTGGACACATTGGTCCAGCTGCTCCACGGCATGCGGGATCTTCCCAGGCCAGGGATGGAACCGGCGTCTCTTGCACTGCAAGGCGGTGTCCTTACCCACTGGACCACCAGGGAAGCCCATATACGTCTTAAATGAATATACTGTTCCTGTCCTGAAAGTAAGGTAGTACACAGGAAGGTCAGTAGGCATTAGAACACACTAAATGCTCTCATTAATATAAGAGATGGTATGAAACACATAAGGACTAAAATAGCTTCTGACTGCCAAGAAATATTTCTACACATGAGTTCCCATCAATTGTGACAGTAGCCACTTAAAAAATACATACATACATAACAATTGTATTGAGATACAATTCATATATCATACAACTCACCTATTGAAAGTAATTTCAATGGCTTTTAGTATGTGCCTTTTTAATATGTGTCATACTAAACTCCCAACCCATCCAGCCCTAGGCAATAATGATCCCTTTAAAAAACAAAGTCACACATACTATACAAAGCCAACATTCTCAATGAAATTGCATTAAGACATTTGTGTGCCCTACATTAGGCATAAGATCCCTAATTAAGAACATAAGAATTCAATATTCACAGTGGGAGG